>OX454421.1:9528368-10952240 GCA_949715475.1 Microchrysa polita | reverse complement strand
ACCTATTAAGCGCTATCAGCTGTCGGTCGTCCAGGCAACTTAGGGTCAGTCTGCTTGTGCGTTCATCGCCTTCTTCGGCATGCAATTTTCGTCCATACGTTGTACATGCTCCGCCCATTGCAATCGTCGTTGCAGTTACACTATTTTTGACAGTTGATATAACTCGCGGTTCTACCGGGTGCATAAATTCGTCCCGCTCGTGAACGCTAAAAAGACCTTTCGCTCTAATGTGTCCATTAAAAATTTAGGAATTGTGTGAGAATTCATATTTCGCAGCGATAGCATCGCACCTCGAATCGAATCGAATGATCGTTGTAGGCCGCACACATATGGTCAATCCATGGATTTGAATCCATAGAATGGATTTTCGTTCTGTCAAATGAGCCCATACACGGGTGGATTTGGATTTTAATCCAATAAACTCCATACGAAATCCATAAATAGACCATGTGTGGGCGGCCTTATACACACGGAGCTTCGTGTTTTTTGGACATTCTACAATTTTATGCAGGGCCGGCCTTAGCACTCTGGTGGCCTTGGGCCAAATCGATGATGGTGGCCCCTTACTAATGCACAAACATAAAGTATCTGATCTTGATTTGCTGAATATGTCCACCTTACGTTAAATCAGTGGTTTTCATACTTTCAAATTCTGCGACTGATGAGTGCTTCATAAAAACTCTTTAGCGTTTTACGCAAATATTGGGAGCTGCTGTTACTGGCAGTTAGCTGTTTCTTGATCACCTCAGAGCCTGCGGAATTCTAATCTTCTCTTATGATCATGTTTCAAGTTTTTTAGTGGACAAAAAAATCGTAGGAATTTTTAGTTATTTATTTTTGAGTTACGCATTATCTTAATGAAAATGTTTTCAGCCATTTCTTTCAATTGGAAGCAAACTTAAATTTTTTTAATTTTTGTCAGCTGTGTAACTGCTTTTCACTCGCCAAACATTCAAAATACCATCCATCTGACGATTTCAGTGAGTTTGATAACTTTGCATGAGTTAAGGTGACCAGACTCCCGAAAGCCCAATGCTGTACACATACTTACGGAATTCGGTTTTCAGGCAAATTCTCAGCCACCATGACACGGCAATTTAATTATTTACGCTTGATACTGGCACTTAGGTTTCCATACGAAAGGAGCTTAACGTGAAAATCTACGTATGTCTGTGCAGCTTACTATACAGCATTTTCCATTAACTCTCAACTGCCAAATAAACTAAGTTGACGATTTTAGCGAAAGTTTGATGATTTACTCAGATATGTGTTTTTGGGCAGTATTTTCACAGTAATACAAGCCAGAAACCTCTCTCCGATTGCTGTGAGTCATATTGCTCGGATTAAGCCGTATTTTCAAACCTTTTCCGAATCAATTTCCGGACATTATTTGGATTGAGAAGTTACTTTCTTTCCGCATTATTTTTTACTTAGTTCGGAAAAAAACATATCATATAAATTATGCATTTGTAATGGTAAGGACAAAGGAATTTACGAAGAACCTCCATATTTTTTATACCCACCGAACTTGTTTAATTTCTTTCCTGTTAATACAAGGAATTAGAAAAGTTACCGCTGAATCGCAGTATTTGCAAACAAATTTTCCCTTGAAATAAAATTGTGGAGAAGCTCTAAAAGGACAAAAAGGCACTAATTTAACGTTAATCGATGTTCAGAGGCATGTAAGCTGTAAGGTATAATACCCAAAAGATAGCTCTTGACAAATACCTTTACTATGACGAATTGTAAAGTATAGACAGGTATCAATTGTGGCCCATTGATATTGTTTGCCTCGGGCCCCCAAGAACCTTAAACCGACCCGGCAAAGGTGGTGGCTTTCCAGGCACAGTTTCAATGGAGTGGAGTCCGAGTCCGAGAAGAACCTCCAGAGCGGTAGAAGGGTGTCTTATCCTGGTTGCGATATCTCTGCGGATGATGCAGTCAGCCATGGTTACATTAGTGGTTATCTAAAATCCCTGGCAGAGTTCTTGCTTTAGGATGCATTTTCCTAAAGAGGTTAATAGGGACATCGGATGATTTTCCATCGTTCTGTGAAAGGAAAAAATAAATAAAAATCGCATCTCGACGGCTGTAACTTCTGAACCTTGATAGCTAGAGCATTGAAATTACCAAATGAAATCAGTTACAAGTTTTCTAAATTTCAACATTGTTTGCTCACGAATTCCCGAGTGATGGACCATTTTCAATTAGGAAACTCAAAATTGTAATTTGGGCAACCGTAACATCCAAACATAGATATGCAGGACAATGTAATTTGGAGGTAATGGGAGCGCCAAGTAGCTTGATGCAAGTGTGCCGAATTCCAGAAGGATCGGAAAGGATTCCCTATCGAAATGAACTTATTATACCCGTCACTTTGTGAAAGGGTATATTAACTTTGTCATGAAGTTTGCAACGCACAGAAGGAAGCACCTCCGACTATATAAAGTATATATATTATTGATCAGTGTGACGAGAGAAATCGAATGAGCGATGTCCGTCTGTCCGTCTGTCTGTCTGTCTGTCTGTCTGTCTGTCCGTCTGTTTCAATACAAACTAGTCCCTCAGTTTTGAAGCTATCGGGCTGAAATTTTGTACACAAGTTTCTTTTAAGTGTACGCTGTATATATGTCGGAACGAATGGAATCGGACCATGGGGTGATGGGGCTGCCATAGAAACCAACCACTGAAAATTAAGTTCTCCTAAGAAAAACTTTTTTCTTTATGTACCAATCTTAACCAAACTTTACCCAAATGTGTTCCTAGTGAAGCCTCAAAACATATCTAGGAACGCATAAAATCAGAACACTACGTCATAGGGCTGTCATACAAACCAACTCCTGGAATCTAGGTTCTTCTAAGAAAAACTTTTTTCTTTATTTACTAATCTTTACCGAAATTCACCCAAAAGTGTTTCTAGTAACGCCTCAAAACATATCTAGGAATTGATGGAATCAGAACATTACGTCACAGGGCTGTCATACAAACCAACCACAAAATATTAGGTTCTTGTAAAAAAAATTTTTCTTTTTGAATCTTAACTAAAATTCATCCAGGTGTGTTTCTGGATTAGCCTAACCTAAACCCTTAAATGCGTAGCGTACCAAAATGGCAGTTAATGTCCTGGAAAAATAGATCGGTGGCAAAATTTGTATGAAAATTTATGTTATTTGGCCCTGTTCTGGGCAAAATAAAACGCACCATCATGTTGAAAGAGCTGATAATTAAAATTTTTTGAACATATCTTACCCTACCCACGACTAAAGGAGAATAATTTCATCAACTAAGAACGATCGGGATGTATGTATAGATATTTCTGAATATGCCCCAATAGCCCAATACATGGTGTACCATATATGGACGTTGCAAAATTGGTGCAAACAATACCTTTAGTGTCTTTTTTTGTCAAAATATCAAGAACACATTCCAATTTACTCACCAGTATTTTTCTTTTTCCAAATAACGGTAAATTTTGCCAATTTTTTTAGCTCTCAAGAATAGCTTTTAAAATTCCACAAAAAATAACGTAGGTCCACTTTGACGACGCACAGATAGTTCAATGAAAGCTTCGAGGAGCCAAAATTAAATTTATGCAAAAGCTTGATTTATCTATTTGGGAAAAAGTAAAAAATATCAAAACATTAATAAAAGCTAGACTTTTACAGAAATCTAGCCGTGTACCGCCATTTTTTATGAAAGCTAGCTTAATCAGTCCTGCTCAGGATCCAAGGAAACGGAGCTGTCATAGTTGATTTAGAATGATCGCTTTTGTCATTTTGTTTTCTATAGCACACCGGTGAGGGCTTAGCGTCTCTGTAGCTGCTTCTTATAATCCCAGTCTTTTTACTGGCAAGTACATATACTGAAAAAAATGTTCACATCTTTTGTTTTGCCCTAGGACGCGCCACTAAAATACCGAGCTTTCGTACTTGACATCTTAGTAAGATATTTGGACTTTCACCAAGCCTCAAGCAGCTGGGCCTTGATATCCAATTTCTCAAACCATTTGACTATGTCGAGTATTTTCTTGGAAGCCCACGTTCAGGATCCTCAGAAAATGTGCTTCTAGGGTCAACCATTTCATATGGAGTACCACATTCGATAAACAAAAAATTACATGGATGAAATTCTTGTGGACATGTCCTGGGACCTGTATAATTTGGGTTAAAGCAGACATGCAGTTTATTTCCATATTCATATCCTAGCAAAGTCAATCCAATCCATCTACTTTTCAAGAAAGGAATCCCATGAGCTATGATAAGTCAAAAGAAGTCTCGAGATATACGTTTAACAGTGGAACATGTTTATAACGAACTATTATATAAACGATTTATTTTATAACGAGACCGAGTTCTAATTGCGCAAATAGCATGATGAGTGCATACCCTAATACCCATGTACAGAGCTAGACGGCACGCAAAGCCCAAAGTAATCAATTCCAGTTTTTTGCAGGGGAGAAAAGAAAGGAGTATATGAGTAGGATCTGGCCCACTTTTAATATTTTATAAGGACATCTAACAGCTACTTCTTGACACACATTTTAAGTTTTTTGGGACATACTATCAAAAGATATGTCTAAATTTCGATTTTTACGGGTAGTAAGGCCTACTCCACTTTCCATCAACTTCTAGGATATGTCACAAATAGGCATCGATACAAATTTCAATAAGCAATAGGAAACTAGTCACGCACCTACCCGAACTCCCTTTTAAAAAACTGAATATTCACGATTTTCTATAGAAATCACCACCTTTCCTCTAATGAGGAGAGGAGTTCATCATATCGAGTTTCCACTATAATTCCGATCAAATCTCTCAATATTCATTATCTTTTTGTTCCTATGAAAGTAAGAGGCAGAATAAATAAAATTGCAAAAATGTCCTTCATTTACAACATATGGCCTGAATGCATGGCGTACCATATTTGGTACACAATGTAAATTCTACTATTTTCGCTTTTATGGAAAAACGGGCTATTTCCTGGGAATATAAAGGCTAATTCCGTCTTTAGTGATCGATTTTACATAAGGGCAGGTCAGTTACGATAATGGTTTCAGACCCCATGCATTTAAGGATTAACGCTTCCGGGAACAGATGGAATCGGAACACGCCATAGGGCTGCGGAAGAAATTATTAACACAAAAGAAACTTAAGTTTCATTCAAATGTGACGGGTATTCAAATTTCGGCCGCGCCCGAAATTAGCCTCGGTCTCGTTATGTAAATGTAATGAATTACGTTTCATTGTGTGGCATAAGGAATGCTGTACGACAGGTCAAAATGCTGTACTGTACAGGAAAATGTTGTACGTCTGGTCAGCTTAGCATGAGTTATGTTAATTATCGGCAGTCACCGGAGTGCTCAATTGGCAGCCTGATGGTTGAATTAGATATCCCGCGTCAGCATCAGCATCGGCAGAGGCATCGGCATCAGCAGAAAAATTTCAATTTAGAACACACGCATTTGCCTTTGATGACCCACAATGACAGCAGCGGCAGAAGCAGAAAAATGCTTCTGCCGATGCTTCTGCCGCTGCTGTCAATGTGGGTCATCAAAGGCAAATGCGTGTTTTAAATTGAAATTTTTCTGCTGATGCCGATGCCTCGCCGATGCTGATGCTGACGCATCCAACCTATTTCAACTATTAAACTTAGAATTTTAATATTACATTTTGTGGAATTTTTCTATGGATTCCTTGAATTTTTCAATCAAAAATAATTTCTACATTACACATTTCCTAATTTGAAGAAGTTGTCGCGGAATCCCGCTTGAAAGCACTGCATTAGATGATATTTTTGTACACGCGGTGCATCGTGTTCCTATAAATAATGCTTCCGCCAGTTTTGTATGAGTCAAACTCCAATCCTCATTTATCGTTATCCTATTCATATAAACACCAATTCAAACATTTTGTGACCCGAAGGGGTCACGTCTTGTAAAGAAAAAGTATTTCCAGTAACTAATCTCGATTTTGAGATTTTTGTATGGCCGCAATGCTCAGGTTTCGTGATCTGTTAAGAAAGCATAAATTCAAGTATCCGAAAACCTTAATTCGAAAATTTTGATCTAGGTTTATTAGGGAAATATACCAATCCGTGGAGTAGTGGCTTCTGATGTCATCACTACTGGCTGGCGCCTATTTTCATCATATAAACTCAGGTTTATCCCTCTAGACTAGAGCCTGGATATTAGTAATTTTGTTCGATAAGTTCTAAAAATCAATCGTGCTACTGTCACTATTATTTTTAACAAACATCAAAGAGCAATGGCGATGTTGGAGAGCAGATATTGCAATTTGTTTCAAAAGAGAGAGAGAGGGAGAGAGAAGGATGGATGTCTTATCCCTATTAATGTTATAACAGATTTCTTATCAATAAAATCACATCATCGTTATTTAACTTTACATTAACTTTAATTTAGTTCGAGTACATATTTCAAACGGGTGTCGCGTGGAGGCCCCTTTCCGAGTGGTGGTCCCTTGAAAGTAATGGTTCCTTAAGAGTGGTGACCCCTCAAATGTGGTGGCCCTGGGCGACCGCCTACCCCTAAGGCCGGCCCTGATTTTATGAATAGGAGGATCGAAAAAGAAGTCTTAATTGTCGGTTGGTACTTTAGACCGTTAATTTCGTTGGTGCTCTTTTGCAATTGCAAAATCTTTTGCATTTAACTTAACTTATAAAAGTAGCTAGGACCATAGGAACAATAAAAAAGTTCGATTATCTCGCTTATTATAGCTCCTAGAGGGGTCATACGTTACACATTAAATCACATCTTAGGACGGCTGTAACTTTTGAAAGCTGACAACTAGAGCCTTGCGGTGCTCTACCAACGGATAAAATTTATGTAGCATCAGCACAAGATTTCTCGAGGTAGCTAACATTTTTAATTAGAAACCGTAAAATTGCCATTTGGACGGCTGCAACTTTCGAACGCATATATAAATAGAGCCTTGAAACTAAGAGGAGAGAGGGGCGCTAAGTATCCCTACAAGTGTGCCAAATTTCAGAAAGGTCTCTCAATGGGTTTCCGTGTTATCGAAAATCTACGATTGAGGAACATAAAAGTGCGATTTATCTAGAGGGCTCAACTTTTACTTAAAATCGCATCACAGGACGGCTGTAATTTTCCAATGCAGATAAAAAGGAAGACCTACAAATTATCAGGATAGGTGGCGAAACAGAGGACTCTTTATAAACTAAAATTCCCAGAAAGGATTCTTGTTGCATCCTCACTGAAAAAAAAAAATCCCGAAACGAATGCATTTGACTGCCTGAAGCATTGATCCGCATAATTCGGATACCTTCCCGCCCTCGTAAATACTTCATTGCATTACAAAAATATTCGCGGTATGCTGACCGTTTGAGAGGAGCACCGGGCGCGCTGGTGTCAACAATGGAGAAAAAATACGGATTTCATGCCTAAAGGCTCCATGTTCGTGGCGACCTAAATTGCTCCTTTTTTTCCATATCGAGCGGTCTAGGGTGAGGATGCTCGAATTATGATGCTGTTCGTGCTCGTTACACCGCGGCGGTCGCGAACTCGAACAAAATGTTTTCCCTCCTCTGATACTCGCGTTCGGTATATCTACTCCGTATGGATGTACGTATGTATGCCAACAACGGGGCGACTCGAATCGTATCATTTCTCGCGGACGACCGACCGTCTATGCATGTATACAAGCATAGTAGGCATAGAAGGACGGTTTGCCATAGCATGGCATGGCATGATTCCTTCTTCCGTTCCCGCAGCAAGGATTCTCTACTGCGGCCGTGTATGTACGACGAACAATCGAGCGGTATCCCGTCGTCATCATCATCTTGTCCGCCTGCGTGACTATTGCCCGCTGCCGCCGCCGTGTCGTCCTTTTCCGTTTATCGATTGGTCGTCGTCGTCGTCGTCGAGAGGACTACAGTACCGCTGAGCGGTATTCGTGACTTGTGCCAGAAATCGCGTGGTCGAGGTCGAACGTGTACCGTCGTTGCTGTCCGCAATTGGAAGGATAGGAAAAAAAATTATTTCATCCTATTTCGAGTGCAATCAGTGCGATCCGTTTAAAACTTGTGGAATTTGGATTTTTTCGCGAATTGTGAATCTTTTTGTTTGCTTGTCAAATTCTGTGACAAAATGCAGCTGGGAAACAGCACTATGACGACGACTGCACCGACAATGGCATCGCTCTCATCGATGAAGGTGGAACAAACAATAAATTTCATCGAAGCTGTGAAACGCCATCAGGCCATCTACGACACCACCCACCAGGACTACAAGAACATCGAAGAGAAGACGAAAGCCTGGCGCGGTATTGCTCGTGAGATGGGCATAACAGTGGGTAAGGAGCTAGTAGTTTCGATGTTTTTCAGATGCAAGTTGTGTACACCCGGTCCCGTTTCACGCGGGGTTGTTCATTGTTTTCATACCACATACCACCAACACCACCCTTCTTGTGTTGTGTTGTGGCCGAGGTGAATGCGTACTCATTTATGTAGATTTGTGCCAACAAGTGACATTGGTGCAGATGAGGTTTGCGTTGCGCAGTTAAGGATATTGATTTCTTAAAAGGAATTTGTCAGGACACTTCAACTGATTTTAAGATAATCGATAAATGAATGCGTGGGGTGGTTTATGAGCCTGAACGGGTGCATAAAAGATCATATGGTCGGATTGAATCAGCTGTAGGTGTTCATTTTTAAGTATGCCCATACATATATAGTTTCCATTTAATTATGTCATTTCATATTAGTAATTTAAATGAAAGTGCGAAAAATGAACAACAATATCCAATTTTAGCTCTATTTCTTTAAAGTGCGCTTTCAAAATATCATTCATTCATTCTTTCATATATGTATATATAATTTTCAAGACAATTTTATGAACACAAATTAACTATACATCAAATGAAATAAACAATTTCGCAAATAAAATTAACGCTTTAACAAGTGAAATTAACACTTTCGCAAATAAAATAAATTGTTTCACAATTCAAAATAATCAATCAGCAAATTACTTATCATTGTAAAATCGTAAATTTTTCTTATTGAAAAGTTAATTTGATTTGATGAAAAGTAATTTGGTTCGATAAAAAGGTGAAATTGTCCTGAAAATGATATACAGGGTTATTGGTTAAGTCGACCTATTCCCTGCAACACGTTATAATAGGGTCAAAATGCAACAAAATGAGGCCATAAATGTTAGGCCGATTTTCAATGGTCACTGAGATATATGAATTTTTATGTTTTTTTGAAATAACCTAGAATTTTGCCATTTAAAGTAAGAATTAAAAAAAACTACTAAGGTAATGGGGTTAAACTTATTTTTGGATTTTAGTCAACACTATAGCAGACATTTCTTAATCATTTTAAATTTCAAAAACCCATCACAATTCGAAATTTTTAATTTTAAATAAAAAAAAATTTCTTAAATTTTTTTAAAGATATTTTTTAATGTAGTATTACTAAAAAAAATTATATGACATAGAGTCTGCAGATCACTGGAAAAACTTACGCGTGTTGTCAGCTTTCCAAAAAGGTGTCAATGTCAATACAAATATTTGAAATAATTGAAACAACTAGCCGCAAGCTGTTCGGGGACCATCATTTCGTCTGATAAAAAATGAAATAAAGCAGTACATTATACGTACTCGTACGATGCATTTTGAATTTAATGGCATTTATTTAATTTTTTATCAAACGAAATGATGGTCCCCGAACAAGTTGCGGCTAGTTGTTTCAATTATTTCAAATATTTGTATTGACATTGACACCTTTTTGGAAAGCTGACAACACGCGTATGTTTTTTCAGTGGTCTGCAGACTCCATGTCATATAATTTTTTTAGTAATACTACATTAAAAAATATCTTTAAAAAAATTTAAGAAAAATTTTTTTTATTTAAAATTAAAAATTTCGAATTGTGATGGGTTTTTGAAATTTAAAATGATTAAGGAATGTCTGCTATAGTGTTGACTAAAATCCAAAAATAAGTTTAACCCCATTACCTTAGTAGTTTTTTTTAATTCTTACTTTAAATGGCAAAATTCTAGGTTATTTCAAAAAACATAAAAATTCATATATCTCAGTGACCATTGAAAATCGGCCTAACATTTATGGCCTCATTTTGTTGCATTTTGACCCTATTATAACGTGTTGCAGAGAATAGGTCGACTTAACCAATAACCCTGTATATTTGGGATGTCGCAACCGGTTTGACTGAAAACCTATGGTAGATGCTAAATTTTTTTATTGGAATAATACCGCTCAAATTATCTATGTAGCTTTTACCGTTATGTCTAACCTCTACTGTTAAAAATGTGCCGTGGAGACTTACGATTTTGCACTCATAAAAATTTTGACCGTACATAAATTTATAATTACATACACTTCCGCTCACCAAAATTGGTTCAGCGCTTATGCAAAAGTAAAATAGCTCTATCTCCGTAACCAACTGGGTTTTAAGCTTTGCAACTTTTCTTTGTTTTTGTGTTAAATTCTTGAATGGCCTGATAATCATAATTAACTGGGAAACAGAAAGAAGGTAGTTTATTCCACATTTTTATGGAACATCGAAGAATTTGACTGTTCGGCTGAACCTGACAACGAGTGTATGTTGATAGGCACGATTTGAAAGTCGTGTGACACGCGGAAGGACAACAAGACCTGGAAGTAGGTCATATATTTTATTGGAACAACGGTGGTAATAATATCGTTAAGCAACGCCTGTGTTCTAGAGATTTAATGCAGTAATTGACTGATCACCAATGATTTTAAAAGCCCTGCGTTGAACTTTATCAAGCATAGATAACGCAGAACGGCCTGCCAAAATATGGAAATTAGATTCCACTATCTAGGTCTTATCTTATCTTATCAAAGACTTCTCCATGTGTCCTCCGCGCGGGCGCTCCCTGGTAACGGTAGTGGGTAAAACCTCTAACGGCTAAGTCAAATCATCTGATGCGACATTTGGAAGAAGCACCGCTGCGCCTGAGTGCTGTATTTACATCTGCAGCGTCTCAGGTTACTTAACGTGATAGGTGACAGAAAACGTCTAACTCAACCACTAAAGCAGCATCTTCGAGGCATGCCCATGATGGCCTTTACTAAACGATTAAACCCTATCATGGTTTAGCGATGTGCCGACAACTCATCCTAAGAAAAACTTCAAGTCAAGAAACCTGAAACAAAAGCCTCAGATTGGACGGATACAAAACAACGACGACCCCGCAAACGAACAACTGATTACTCTTTCGGATCCTGGAATGTACGCTCCCTGAATAGACCGGGGGCCTTAAGCGCCCTCCTGGATCAGGTAGATCAATACAAGCTGAGCATAGTTGCAATCCAGGAAACTAAATGGCTCAAAAGCGAGATTAACGACCTCAATTCGCACACTATTTTTACGAGTGGTAAAAAGGAGGGCAAGAAGGAGTTTGGAGTAGCTTTCATCGTGAATAAGCAGCTCAAGGACCACGTTATCGGCTTCAAACACATCAACGAGCGGCTATGTGCGATCCGCATTAAGACCCGTTTCGCTAATCTCTGGCTCATTAATGCGCATGCCCCTACAGAAGTCAAAGAAGACGCGATTAAGGACGAGTTCTACAACGACGTAGAAACGCTCTTCGACTCACTTCCATCAAACGACGTCAAGCTGCTGCTAGGAGACTTTAACGCCAAAGTCGGAAACGAAAGCTGGCATAGGGGAACTACTGGTGGTCATAGCCTCCACGACGAAAACAACAACAACAACGGTCAGCGACTTATCGACTTCGCGAGCGGCAGAAACTTGGTCATAAGGTCTACATGCTTCCCTCATTGACGAATCCATAAGCAGACCTGGAAGTCTCCAGATGAATACACCGTGAACCAGATCGACCACGTACTGATCAGCAAGAGATGGGCTTCTAATGTCTTAGATGTTCGATCCTATCGAGGAGCCAACTGCGACACCGATCACTATTTGGTGAAGACGACCTACAGGTGCAGAATCTCTTCGGTGCACCTAACGAGAATCAACCCTGCCAAGATCTTTGAGGTTGACAATTTGATTGATGATGCCACGGCGGCTGCGTATACTACAGCATTTGAGGAAAAACTGTCGCCCATGCTTGATAACATCAATAATCTAGGCATCCATGAGTTCTGGGAGGAGCTCAAAGATAGCATCAAGGGGGTCGCAGAAGAGGTCGTGGGCTATAAAGGCCGGCGCAGACGAGCAGACTGGTTCGACGACGAATGCAGGGCCTCGATTGAGGCAAAAAATGAAGCCTATCGCCAATACACACAACGCGCATCCCGAGCCAAGAAAGAAAGATACAACGAACTTCGGCGAGTATCTAATAGGTTAATTAGACGTAAGAAACGCAAACATTTTAACGAGCAGTTGCAGCAAATAAACCAAAGATTAGCCAGTAAGAACATTAGACAGGCGTATAAACTTATAAATAATATCAAGAACGGATATCAACCCAGGACAAGCCTATGTAAGGACACGGAAGGTAACATTATCAGAAACATCGAAAGCGTCAACAAACGGTGGGCCTCGCATTTTGAAGAGCTCCTCAATACATCATCAACATCCCCCGCGGAGCCAGCTCTTGAGCAGTTAGCCGTTCTACCCCCAACAGTAGAGGAGGTGAGTCTTGCCATACAGTCGGTCCAAAATAATAAAGCGCCCGGCGCTGACGAGATCCCAGCAGAACTGCTGAAGCATGGTGGAACGTGCCTGACCAACGCTGTACATGTGCTACTGCTGAAAATATGGAACGACGAGGTAATCCCCGAATATTGGCGCAAAAGCATAATCTGCCCAATCTACAAAAAGGGTGACAAGCTGAAGTGAAGAATTACAGAGGCATACCATTCGTTTGTACGGCCTATAAGATTTTATCAAAAATTCTTGAAAAGAGAATTAATCCGTACGCAGAACGAATCATTGGCGAGTATCAAGGCGGCTTCAGACCTGGTCGTTCAACGACCGATCAGCTTTACACAGTGAGGCTACTACTCCAAAAGTGCTGGGAATATAACATCGACGTATACCAAATCTTTGTCGACTTCAAGCAGGCATATGACGGTATCAATCGAAGTGTACTGTATAACATTTTGCTGCATTTTGGTATACCGGCAAAGTTAGTGCGGCTCACAAGGATGACGATGACAATTACCGTCTCGCAGGTCAGGGTGCAGAACCGACTCACTGACCTATTTAAAACTCGTACTGGACTCAAGCAGGGCGATGGGCTGGCGCCGATGCTCTTCAACCTTGCTTTGGAGGATGTAATTCGAGCCATGAATATGGACAGCAGCGGAACGCTACTCATCAAGTCAAATCAATTAGTAGCGTACGCCGACATCAACATCATGTCTCCAAGATTGGGTGATGCAGAAAGCCTTCTGTATAACCTCAATAACGCCGCCAAGGAAGTTGGACTACATATCAACAAAAGCAAAACAAAGGTCATGATGCAATCGAAAACAAGGACGCCAGCAAATTCAAGCATCACAGCATCGAGTATGTAGACAACTTCAACTATCTGGGTTGTAACTTATCAAAGGACGCCAACGAAACCGACGAAATTAAGCGACGGATACAACTAGCCAATAAGACATATTTCTCGGTCCTCCCTATAATTAATTCAAAACTTGCGCACAGGAACACGAAGCTTCGCGTGTACAAAACGATCATCCGACCCGTGCTATGTTATGGCTGCGAAACATGGACCCTCCCCCAAGCCTCCGAAATTTTGCTAGACCGATTCGAACGAAAGGTCCTTCGGCGAATTTTCGGGGCCGTTCGCGAGCGAGATCAATGGCGTATCCGGTACAACCATGAGTTGTATCAATTGTACGATGAGCTGGAAGTATCGAAGATTGTGAAGCTTCAACGTCTGCAATGGGCTTGGCATGTACAACGGATGGACGATAATCGCATGCCAAAGAAAGTGATGAACGCACAACGAATTTAACGAGCGAGGTTGCGTGGACGACCGAGAGCTCGCTGGGAGAACTCCGTAGGTGAAAACGCCCACCAGCTGCTGGGCTTCAGAAACTGGAGAACAAGGTCAGGTAACCGCGACAATTGGAGATCAACGATTCAGGCGGCCAAAGCCCAAGTCGGGCTATCGTGCCACATTGATGATGAGGTGAGGGCGTTTCACAATACCAAGCTAGCATCGATTCACCTATTCACTGAATCTGTATCGTAATCGGCTCAACTGATCGATATGCAATTTGATAGAAATGATAAAATGACAATGATATTTGGTACGCATAGTCTTGGAGTTTGTATGGTCAAGTCCACAGGGTGCCCCGGAATAGGTGCGCTAGCCTTTCATTCTGGAACCGTTTTATTTAGACTAATCCATTTACGGGCAACATTTATGTTATTTTATGATTATTTTTCATTTATTACCCTAAAAGAATAATTTACAACCGCATACGCATCAAAATTTTATAAAGCGGAATATTTCGTTAACATTCATTTCTTCTCCATTTTCTTCCAGAGGCCGCAAAACGAAAATGGAAAAATCTACGAGACAGTTACACCAAATACTTGCGTTCATTTCGTGTCGGGACAAAAACATCGCGCAAGTATCAATATTGGGCTCATGCCGAACATATGGACTTTTTGAGGCCGTTTCAAGGACCTGGCAGGTAATACTAGTACGCTTTCATATTCGTTACACATTTCATTAATCAAATATGTGTTATATCCTTCCAGATCCTCAAGTGTTTCCAAACCCGAAGCACCCACATACTACTCCGGTAGCGCGAATGACGACGATGCCGGCTGCGATTTAGGCTTTGAAATGGTCGAAAAATGTTACCCCGACGAACCGGCACTCGAAGCGGAAGTGGTCCTACGAACTGCCGCAGTCGCCGTCTATCCCACGAATGGAACTCCTCCACCACTCAATAGCCCGTACGATCGCAAAACTGTCTCGGCCCTGAACGATGTCGACTCCACAACAATGTTCTTCTTGAGCCTGGCCAAAACGGTTCGTGAAATGCCACGACGAAAACAGGCCCGCGTCAAAATGATGTGCATGAAGGTGGTGCACGATGCTGAAATGGAAGTGGACAATTCCCATTCGGAGGGTGAAAGTTTTTCGTCGTCAATCAAACTTATGACGGGTGGTGGTGACGCGACACCGCCTTTTCGCAACGGGCACAATAACGAAGATTTGGCCGTGATAACGGCCGTTTGTGATCAGAGTCAGGCAAGTGGAGGAAGAGTGCAACAGCAGCCGCCGTCGGGGAATGAGGAGCATTTTTTGTATGTGATGTCGCCGTCTCGCGTGGAGACTATGATTGACTTGTCGTCCGATGATGATAGCCCAAAAGTTTAGATAGCAAATTAAAACGGTTTTTGTTTTGTTTTGATGTTGTCTCGAAATGTTTGTATGTAATTCAAATCGTTTATTCTGCGCGTACAAGAAACGGCACTTTAGAGGAATTGTGTTTCACTTTTTGCCCCTGTCGTGTTCAACTTTCGGAGTTTGTTTCCAAACCAAAGATGAGTTTTGTTCCTATTTAAATGAAATAAAATTGAATTTAAATTAACATCGTTTTTTATTTAAATTTATTTGTATGTATGTAAAAAAAAGAACCCGAGCTTGAAGAATTTCAAATAAATTACAACACTAAGGAGCTATATGATAGCTTCTCCATCTCAAAAGTGCGCGCCGCGACCTGATCTTTAGGAAACCAACTTGCTTCGCGTGGTGAAGGCGAAGTAGGCAACAAAGAAAGCACTGCCGGCAGCTAAAAGTTCCGAATTGATCCATGGGCCCTTGTAAGCGGACGGTTGGGACACGTCGAAATCAATCAGCGACTTGACCGAGCTGAAGCTCTCGCCAGCACGTTGAGCCTTGCGGATAGCGGCGAATCCTTCCTGATCGAAGAGACGAACAGTGACGGTGCCACTGCGTGCCTTCTTGACTTCATGATTCCAGCTGATCTGTAATAATGGAATTGGAAAAATTAAAAACACATTAGTCCTTTCTTCTCCGTGATTCAATCGAACGTCTCTGTACTCACTTGATATTGTCCTTCGCCAACACGGGCAACGGGAGTCACTTTGCCGTCATATTCGGCATAGAGTGAGCTGTGGATTCCCTCAGGATTCGAGCATTTCAATGTGAATTCGGCCACCACGCCAACTTGGCTTACAATCGTGGCATCGCGGGTAGCGAAAGAATTCACCGAAACTTCTGGTTTTGAACACGAACTGGCACATGCGGCAGCCAAAAGGACTGAAAACACACAGAGCGAAAGGAATTTTGCCATTTTTATGTGAACAATTAACAAATTATGCGCGAACTGACTGAGACACAACACCGACTTGTTGGCAATCTTCAAGACACGAAGTGAAAGCAACGGCAAATGTAGTTTAGAAAAAGTGGTGGTGGCTTGCTTGACGTGTGAAAAGTGAAATGTCAGCCACGTCATTGCCACACGACGAGAGTTGTCACATTTTGGTAGGGGTGCGCAAAAGGTTGGCAATGGCTTGGAAAGATGTTTTCCTGGCTATAGAGTTTTTAAAGAAGAGAGATAAGAAAACTGCGATTTGTTTTGACTTTTGACATTTTACGAAATCGGTGGAGGTGTTTTCTGTTTTTCTGTGTAAATATTTTGTAAATTCGGTCCAAAACAATTGAAAATGGGAGATAAAATTGGCAATCCATACAATATGGATGGATCGACATTTGATGCGGATAAATATCTCGAGAAATTGTTAAAGGTAGGGCGATCATGCACAAGACATGAAATAATTTCGATGGGTTGCATCCTAGTTTTTAGTAGCAAGAAAAATTACACACTCTGGCTATTACTAAAAGGGGTAACGAGTGCCAATCCAGAGGAGCCCTGAAAATCAAGGCTGAGTTTCTACAATAAGCAAGCACTACAGTATTTTAACTTTACCTAGCGTTAATCTGATCATGATACTGCCATGCCTGCAGTATGGATGGCAGAGAACTGCTTCACATACTGGCAAATTTGATGAACAGCCATTCATCGTTGAGATCTTGATGAACAGGATACAAGTACGTTGGGTGTAACCAACGGGATCCCGTCAATATTATCTACATCCGTGGCATCTTGTCTATTGACCACCCAACCAGCGAAAAGCTCGAAGCCCAACGAATGGATTGGCATTGCCAATGGCGTCCGCTTGAGAACCCCACAAAAAGGGGATGTCAACGGAAGTTTCGCTTGATGGACCCAATACCAAGGGCAGATCGATTAATATGTGGATGTGTCAAGTGAAAAGACAAGAACAACGCATTGGTCTCGGCGATAACACGATCCAAGCTGTCTGTCTGTAGAAATAGACTGAGACATTACCGCCAGAACGGGCGATGTGCCTACACCGCGGGTCGAGCGACTGGAAGATCTAGCGCTATAAGGAGCAAGCAATAGCTCACAGCTGTTCCTCTGGCTATCATTTCGATATTGGTCCTTTTCTTACTGTCAAGCACAGCATCATACCTGGCGACTTCAATGCCCACCATTATCTCTGGCATTTTGCGCTTCAAAACGATGCCAGGGGTATAGTTATCGCCGAATCTCTTTCAAAACATTTTCTTCGGCGAAGTTCATCGAGCTACCTCCACCCACCAATGTGCAGAAGGCCGAACGGAATATTAGGAGCGACATTGCTAAGGCCACGAGTGCCGCAAGGTTAGGCGATGAACCGTGATAACATCAGACGCGTTCACCCTGATGTACCCAGAATTTAGGAGCTGGACATCAAAATTTGACGACAAGTTAAAGACTATCGGAAGGCGAAATGGAATGAGCACCTCAATGACTGTAACCTTAATGAAGGTGTCAGCAAGTTGTGGTCTACTGTCCCTGCCCTTTCCAACCCAAAGAACGATAAGGGCAATATAGCCATAATCTTCAGCATGAAAGAAACCAGCAATCCTCTTCATTGCGCCAGCCAGTTGCATAGGCAAGTCCGATGGGCTCAAGCGTAAAATTAGAAGACGAATTGGCAGCCGAACTGTTGACACTATAACATGGTACACTGCGGACCAGGTTAAGAAAGTCATTGTGATGGCAGATGACATTTTGGTGGCCATGCTTAAACCAATCGGCCTTGCAGCTATTGAGTACCTCAGAGCTCTTTAAATTGCGGATCTCCACGCTTGTCATCCTTGATATCTGGAAAATAGGACGTATCGTTCCTTGCCTTAAACCAGGGAAAAGCGCTTAATTTGGTACATCATACCGACCGATAAATATACTGTCTCCTTTCGCAAAGACGCTTGAGACCCTTATCCACCCCACTCTTGTAGCTCATGCTAAGCTAGAACCTCATCAGCATGGCTTCAGGAAGATGCATAATACGACCACTGCCCTAGATGCGATCACTACACACGTAAGAGATTCGCTAAATCAACGTATTCCGTGCTATAGAACCATCTTGGTGGCAATTGACCTATCAAACGCGTTTGATAAGATCATTCAATGCTTTCAGCAACCCTTTTAAATATGCATATTTCTGCACAAGAGATTCGTTGGATTGCTAACTATCCAGCTGGTAGGCAATCCTTCACTGAGTTTCGATGCAGACGTTCTTAGCTTAGGCAAATCAAATTAGGAGTTCCACAGGGCGGGGTACTCTCTCCCACTCTGTTTAACATCTGTATGGCAGGTCTGCCAACACCACCGGAAGGCATTGAAATGATTTCCTATACTGACGACTATACCGTACTCGCACGGGAGGGAATAGCGATGATATTCGCCTCCTCAATAATCGTTATCTAGCACGATTACAAGCTTTTTTCCAAAGCACCATCTCAGCGTCAAAATCTGCGACTTTTCTCACCACCTCAAGCGGTCAGGAGATTTTCGGTGGGCGGAGTATGTATATATTGGCAACAAACCTCTTTCTACTGTAGCTAATCCTAAAATTCTCGGGCTTCACCTGGAGAATATGATGACTTAAGCCCTCACGCTGCACCTGTATGCGACAAGATACCCAGTAGGAACAACATTCTTAAAGCATAGCCAGGTTTAACCTGGGGCAAAGATAAAGAAACCGTGTGCTAGCCACTTATAAAACGGTGGTCGAGCAGCGGCTAATTTTGCTGTTCTAGTTTGGTTGCATAGTTTATGTAGTAAAGTCCAAGCTGGCCATAATGCTGCTCTAATCACAACCACAGGGTGCCTCCTGATGTCTGTCCAGGATCACTTACTTCAGGAGACAATACGTGACCACAATTACCTACTTTCAAAGCAGTATCTTGTTTTTTTTAGTTATTATCGAGAGGATCCTCCTAATCGTGATCTCATGGAACGAATTCTTCCACCACGTCATATCAAACGTGGTGTACGTGATCTTGATCGGTTCCGGAATGTAAACAAGAGCCGCCATTGCAATGATCAAAGAATTACTATCTAAATGGAATGGCAATATAGCTGTCATCCCATATAAACTGCATGGTCCGATTGGCAAAAGCGGTGGTCCCTTTCTGTCAAGTGTTATTGTGAAGTTTTTACGAAGTAAGGGGAGGGGAGATTGTTGCTGGAGGGACTATGGGAAGTGTATGTATAAAATGTAATAGTCATATCCCAGTTTCAGCGCGACACAATAGTAAAAAACACGAATAGTCCCTACCTGTCAGATCCAGTCTCAAGTGAAAAATTGAACCATTATTCAACTCAACGGGGCTTTCCTTTAGATTTTTATTCACTGGCAATGATTCACACCGACGAATTGAGTCGGTCTATTGCGAGCGTAGGTACGAAAGGAGTCTTCTCAGCGCTCCCACCACCAATTTCGCCTGAAGAGATTAGGTTCCCGAGAGCCACCAGAGTGACTTTAGCTCAACTTCGTCACCCTTCTTTTCACGCCTTAATTCCTATTTATTTCGTATAGGCCCTAGCATACAAAACATCTGCACCTCATGATGTGGGTAATTTGTTTCAACGCCCAGCTGCGCCCACTAATCTTACCCCTTAATCACTGTGGAAAACCCCTATCGCAACCGCCACGGAGACCACGGATGAGAACGATAACGAACCATAAATCGAATCCATATATGTATACTTATATTCACAACGGCTCACACCTTTCTGTGCCGCTACTAGAAGAAGAAGGATCACCATCTATTGCGGCTAACTCATCCAATTCCACTACGATCCAATCTGACTCCCGCGACTTCAGCTATTGACGTCCATCTTACCACCACCAAAATCGTGCAATTAGGTGTAATAGACTCCAAAACGACGTTGCAAAGCTTGCAAACTTCATGGATAGACAAAGCATCAAGATAGCAGCAGCTCCTAATCCACAACTCATCGCTAACCTAACCGTTACAGAGAGGGAAATGCCGGTGAAGATTTTGCGTTTCTAATTCACAATTCTTTGCCGTGCAGCGTCTTTTATGTCATCGCCGCCGATGACACCACAGAAATACTGGGCGACTTCAACGCCCACCACGATCTCTGGCATTCGAATCCTGCATGAGAGGTCGAAAAACATATTTCATATTCAATTAAAAAATGCCGTTAAGTATCTTGGAGATTTAAAATTGGTGACACTAACAAAAATGTTAGTGTTTTCATCCGATAAGTTTCGATTGGAATGTGCAGACTGTCAAGAACAAATTGAAGACTATGCATTCTCCACAGTAAATGCGTCACACAATGTGCATTTCGAGCCGGTTTCTATCAATAGTGCATATCACCCCGTATCTCTCATCAGATGCCTCTTCAAATCTTTCAATGAATGTCTTGAATTTGATGTTCCAACATCTTGGTCCGATGGATTGCTTCGAAGCGTCTTCTTCCAGCTCTTCATACAAAAATGCGGTTCATCAAACTGCTTCAGCTTGAACTTTTTTTGCGCTGTAATCGGCAAAATTGTATGAATTGGACGACAGGACTGAAAGTCTCATCATAATCTACACCGTATTCCTGACGAAATCCGCAACAGACCAGTCGAGCTTTGTATCGTTCAATTGACGAATCTGAATTCTTTTTATTTTGTACACCCATTTGTTGTCGATGACTTTCTGATTTACCGGCTTATCAACCAAAATCCAAGTTTCGTTCGGCAAAAGTGAGTTATTCTCTTCCTTCATGGCATCTATCCATTCATCTTTATCAACAGAGCTAATGACTTCTTCGTACGTACTTGGCTCTCCACAAATTGTCAACATTGCAATAAGCATCAGTGTATTCCGCACATCTCGAGCACGCTAGCGATTTTCCAAAATGTTCGTTGGATCCAAACCGTATATCAATAAATCTCGACTTTGTGCATTTTTATCTGATATTCGTTCAACTGACGTCCACCGGTTCAATTCGCTTTTGTTGGTGTGGATGTTCCGAAACCTTCACCACTACTGTGAAGAGTTATTATGAATGTTATTCTCTTTCGAATCAGCTTCACTTTCTAGTTTTTCAGGAGTACTGCCAGATACTTCATTCGAATAAAACTTTACATCTCGCACAACTTCGACTTTGTTTGTAGAAATATCCATGATACCCTTTGACCTTTTCCTCGTATCCCACCAAAAACATCGTTTGACGAATTTAGCACCTTTCGAACATGTGTCAGATTTTGATGTCTGATTTTTTCATGCTATAATTGCAACGATTCCTTTTTAATCGCCAGATTTGCGACATATTCTTCGAGTAAAATAACTTTTAACATCATTTTGAAGAAGCCATCAGTACCTTGAGGCGCTCCCACTGCAACTGTACGTCCACTCTCCAAAACGTGTATATCATTCGACTTAGAGTGTATATCGTAGCCACCATAAAGAACGCTGAGTTTTGAGTTCCGAGAATAAGTTGGTGTTCAATTCGGGTGAATACACTGCATTTGCCAGAATTTTTTTAACTCACTTTTTGCCGTCGAATGACAAGATGTCAATGTTATCTTGACCAATAGCATAAATTAGTTTCCGGTGGCCACGCGTAATTTTCTTTGGAGTGTCCAATTCAACATAGTCCGGAATCAATGTCGATGTTTTCATAAATGCTCTGCAGCACCAGAATCGCTGTGCCAACAGTATTCAATCGCCAGTGGCTAATGTCACCAATACTAAAAAAAGCTTTGCTTGCTTCCTTTTCGTCTCTCGTCAAACTGGATTTGGTTTTCCCGCGTTGTAATCTCACTTTCAGTGCTTCCTGGAAGCACATCTGAAACAGCCTTTCTGTCTTTTGCTTTTCGAAGAATTGTGCGATTTCCTGCCTTTACTACTTCTTGCGCAAAGAGCGGCGCTGACGGTCGAATCGCTTTCACGGTAATCAAACGGCTTTCTTCTACCATCAAGCGGTTCTTCAAAGTGTATGAGTGTTTACATACTCTCCTGTGCATTTGATAAACAATTAATTTCATTTTTGAAATACGTGTGGCCATATCATCCAACGAATCTTTTGCAAATGAAAAGAATTTTGTTGCAGTTGATACTAGTTTTAGTCGTTTGTTCGAATATGGAAATTAATTTTAATCACATTTCATTCGACGTCAGACAATTTATTACATGCACAACTGTTTTCGAACCAAGAGCCGTAACGATAAAATGCTACGCTTTCGGATCCTTCTTTTCCCAATCTGGTATTGCCTTTTCCGCCGCTTGTTCAGTTTCGGCTTTCTCAAATCTCCGCTAACGACATCAAACAGCTCCCGTGTAACTAACGCAATCCGTATTTAAAATTTCCAGCTCGCAAACTGCTATGGATCTTGCAGCTTCTCGATTTTCAAAGATTCCATCTCCATAGTTCACGCACGAAACTCGAAAAATTCAGATTTAAATTTTCGGAAAGACACTACAGTTGTCGCGACTAGCTGTGTGCCTACTGGGCCCATAACCTGTTGGATACTCAGAGTGCAATAACGAAAACGAGAACACGGCTACTGAATGCTATTCGTACAAAGGTTTATTTCAGACTGAGATTACAGTAACAGTAAAACGTTGACCCTACTTAGTAAGGCCAATCTTAACTACTAGAAAACTTAATTGCTTGACGGAGAACTATTTTCGATGATTTACTCATTTGTACGGAATTTCATTCAATTTCAGGACTGTACCCTCAAAGAGATCATGGACACCGAATCAGCCGTTATAAAAGACACCCAAACCCTACACAGCGACATGCAAACTCTTGTCTATGAAAACTACAACAAATTCATCTCGGCCACCGATACAATTCGTAAAATGAAATCCGATTTCAAGAAAATGGAAACCGACATGAATTTACTCGCGACGAAAATGTCCTCTATAACCCAATTCAGCGAAACCATCACGGGTACATTGCAAGGCACTCGATCACAACTTTGTAAATTATCCGAGAAGCATTCGCTACTGAAGCGTCTACAATTCCTCTCATCACTTCCGGCCAAATTGAAAACGCTAATTGATGACGAGAACTACGCACAGGCCGTGCAGGATTATACGCACGCTCAAAAAGTGTTGGCACAATATGGAAATCAACCGTCGTTCCGCGGTATTCAGAAGGATTGCGAAGCTACGATTGAAGATTTGAAAGAACGGCTGAAGAAAGATTTTCGCATGGCTGGGACTACGGCTCAGTCGCTTACCGAGACGGGAGAATTGCTTTTGCAGTTGAACGAAAGTCCTAGTGATTTGGCGCGGGATATGTTGCAGAGTGCCTCGAAACGATTGCATGAGCAAGTTGTTATGTTGCAGGTATGTCTGAGTTATTTTTGTGTAAATTTAAGAGATTTTAACAGTTCGAACTGTAGGATCAAACTGAACGCGATATGATTGAGTTCGTTGATCTGGGAATAGAAGGATTTCTGAACGATTTGACTCTAGTTGTGAGCTCGTACTATGATATGTTTTTGTCAAAGCATATGGAAGCCGAAGGGTAAGTGTAAGAAAATCTTACAGATCCATATAACATTTTCTTAAAAGCAAATAACTACATTCTGGCTGGCATTCTGTCAGGCGATAGGCGACAGTCGCTTTCATTTTTTGGTATCATCTAACGCCCTATCTGGCGATACATAGCAATTTCTCGTTCATTATGTTGCTAGCATTCTAGTTAGAAGGAACTAACAAAACGAAAGTGACTGTCGCCTATCACCTTACAGAATGTCAGCTCTGATTTCGAATCAAAGCTCATTCATTTCAATAATTTTTATGTCATCATTAACTATTTTCTACCCTCTAAACATTTTTACTTCCTTGAACAGTGACGACTTCCAGGATAAAGCCGGGGCGAATCTCAATGATTTCGTAAACAAGTGTATGGAAAAATATCTGTCATTGGTCCAGGATCGTGTTGAAACCGAGACCGGATGCGGTGATACGCAAATCATGCTACGAGCACTGGATCGACTACATCGTCGTCTCTTGGCCATGAGGAATTTATGCAAATTTGTTGATATGTGCAAGTAAGACCCACCTTTTTCTTTTCATTAGATTATCAGTTTCTATTGAAAATTATGCGTTTGTAGCAAAACCGCTATCGATATCATAATAAGCGCAGCGCATCAACTTTGCGATGTTCATGCCAAAACGCTGCGAGATCATTTCGCCGACACACTTAGTTCCGTGCGTTTGTCATTGGTTTCGGCCAAAAGTGATAGTGGGTAAGTTTCGGTTTTGAATTTGTTCTCCTGCAGACAAAACACGGATCGTCAACTATCGAATTTTGAGTATTCTAAATTCTCATTCTATCTATAGCTCTTCGAACGGTCCCAATTTAATTGAACTGATTCAAACACTATTCGTGTCGACACGCGAAAAAGTCAAAGGAATCCTACAGGATCTACTCGTCTTCTTACAAAACGACTGGTCCTTCAACATTAAGTCTGACTACAAGGGCACACTGTGTGTGGAGGGAATCCGCGAGAATTTGCTAATCGGATTCTTACGACACATTTCCAAAGTAATGACATCGTTCGGCGACTCGAATTCATCAAGTCCGCCGAATTTATTGCTGGTCTTGTCGAAAACTTGTCTGGAGATGGATCAGAGTGGTGTTCATACTTTGGTAAGTTTGGATTTCAAATGTTAAACCTGCACACATGTTTGGATGACCTACACGTTTTGTTGCTGCTGTTAATGCACGGGTTTATCATGCAAACAATTATGAGTAAAGCAAGGCCTTGAGTTAATGCTTTCTGCACGATTCATTGTTTACTTTCCAGATATCCCTCGTAGACGATTTGTACGAGATTGATTCCGAAAACAGTGCCGTGCTGACACATGAAACTGAAATCTGCGCTGAAATGCGAGAAGCCGCTCAATTTCTTTTGGATTCGTATGTTCGTTTGCAAGGCACAAATATCTCTCAGGTAGGATTTGAAATAGAGTGAAATAAAATGCATTTCAACAATTATGTTGAATTCTTTGCAGATGCTGCGAAAAAGTGTGGAGACTAGAGATTGGTTAAATTGTTTGGAGCCTCGATCCGTCCGGGCCGTAATGAAAAGAGTCGTCGAAGAACTGGCGTCAATTGAAATTGTGCTTGCCAGCTTATACGAGACTGGCTCGCGAACGGCTGCTAGTAGTGATTCGAGTCGTAAAACACATTTCAGGTGAGCTGATTTGATGAATGTGTTTTCCCTCGATTGAACTTATGTAACGTGTTAAATTTCTTTGGCATTTTCAGTAGTCTCACCGCTTCAAAACAACAGTATCGCTCCAACTGGTCGAATTACACCCCGTCACAACTGGAGTCAAGCTATGTGTCCAATATTCATCGTTTATTCTCGGAGCGAATTGAAATTTTCTCGTCAGTGGAATTTTCAAAGGTTTCAATCGTAACGGGCATCATAAAGATTGGATTGAAGGTGAGCTTGGCGAATGGCCGATGAATGAATGCATGCGGCACATACATACTTCTAATCTAAACTAATAATATTCTTGAACATTTTTTATGGCTAAATTCCTGAACTCATTTATGTTTTTACAATTTCACAGACTCTTCTCGAATGTGTTCGTCTACGAACATTCAGCAAATTCGGATTGCAACAAATCCAAGTTGATACACATTACTTGCAAATGAATCTCTGGCGATTCGTCACAGATGAAAAGTAAGGAATTTCATTTTTAATCGAATTTTAGGAAATATAATTATTTTTAATGAAATTGTTTTTTTTTTGTAGCCTGGTCAATTTTCTACTGGATGAAATATTGGGATCGGCTGTTCATCGGTGTTTGGAATCAATCTTAATGGAGCCAAACGCAGTGGAAATTATTTGTGAGCGTGGTTAGTATGAAGAAAGCAATTGACATGGTGTAGAAGGATGTAAAACAACTTTTATCTTTTTCATGCTGCTGGATAGCTTAATTTTATTTAAGGTTTTCTATTTTAGTAATTTTAGGCACATTCATTCCGTTGTATTGTTATTTATTGATGCGCATATTTTTACTCTACATTTAGTAAATGGGTAGTTCTATAAATTAGTAATTTTGTTTGATTCCTCCAAAAATATTCAGTTCCTATTCATAAGGACGCTATGTTATCCTTATGATAAGGAGATATTCCAAAGTCAAAAACAGCGTCCGTCAACTTCACGAAAATTACATGCGATGCCGGAAGAAGGTAAAGCGCTTGGTAGCACAAGTATAGGCGAAGCCAGTTGATAAATTCTACTAAGAATTAGAAGCTCAGACTGCGACCGAAGGACCGTCATTGCGCGATAGGCCTAAGCACGACGCCAGGATATTTAGGGTCGCAACACAACCCAGGAAAAGGAACGCTCGAGAAATGCAGGCGCCAAAGTAAGTCGAGGACTCGCTGGAATGGTTGACGATACGGCAATCTGTAGGAGGATGCTTTAGTATTTCGACAAACTTCTAAATGAAGAATTTCCTCAGAAAGGTAGTCGGACCGGACGAAATACCAAATACCCGTGAAATTTTGGTTGAAAATGGAAAATGTCGGGCTTAGTTGGCTCACAGTTCTCTTCAACAAAATCAAAGGTGAGCAACCGATGCCTGACGCTTTCAGGGAAGGTTTTCTTCTTCCTTTCTATAAAAACATCCAAACTCAACAACTATAGGGCTATAAAGTTAACATCTCATACACTGAAGATCTGCGAGCGAGTTGTCTGCAACCGATTGAGAAAGATTGTGTGGTTGAATAAAAAACAATGCAGCTTTGTGGAAGGTCGATCTACAGGGAGTCTCACGACTCATGGTACATACAATACTGGGTGATAGCACAACTCATTTGGGTAGAATTAATGTTCCACATGACCCTCCTTAACCGTTATAAAGTTTTAGCATTTTTTGTAAATAGTGTCAAAAAGCTAGACTTGCCGAGCAAAAGCACTATTTGCCACACTCCCAAATATTTAATACGAGATTTGACTTCATTTTCTGCAACTGCATAAAATTCTACATAAAATAAATTTTCCCAATTAATAATTTAAAAATTTAATGTTAAATTCTTAGAAAACTTTTTTTGGTGGAAGTGGGGATGGCCCCATAGTACGAATATATTTGTTTTTGCAATGTGTCTTTATCGTACAAAGAGTACAAAAAATATGTAACAACAAATATATTCGTACTATGGGGCCCCCCTCCCATCAAAAAAAGTTTTTTTTTCTGTTTGTGCAGCTATTCTAACCAAACCTCACTCAAATATGTTTTATCGAGGTAACGAAACTTATAAGAAAACGGAAGTGAAAGAATTGGGGATTAAACACAAATCATAGGTACGTCGGAAAAAAAATTAGCTCGAGAAGAGTGAAGGGTATTCAAATTTCGGCCGCGCCCGAAATTAACCTCAGTCTCGTGTTTTTTTTTCATTAAAAAAATCTTGTTTACTAAATAAAACTCGTAAAAAAATTGTGGAAACGTTTACTTTGATTTTGTCTTGGAACCACGTTTTTTTCTATTTAGCACATAAGATGTGCAATTTTTCAAATCCTAAGACCCTACTTTGTTGTTCGAAAGCTAACATTATTAGACAACTTTTGTCAACTTTGCAGATTTGTCAGTTCAAAGTACTGTTACGATTTTACAATTTGAATTTTCAATGAAAAATCTATTTCCGAATTTCATTAAAGTTTGAATTTCTGGGAAGTTTTTTAAATTATTTAATTGAGAAAAGGGTTATTTTATGTAGAATTTAATGCAGTTTCAGAAAATGAAGTCAAATCTCGGATTCAATATTTAGGAGTGTGGCAAATAGTGATTTGGCTCGGCAAGTCGAGCTTTTTGACACTATGTATAAAAAATGCTAAAACTTTATAACGGTTAAAGATAGAGGGGTTTCTCTGTGCTTTATTCTTATATGCCGTTCGAAAGCAAAGATACTACGCCAACTTTTGTCAACTTTGCAGATTTGCCACTACAAGGTACCGTTACGAAATTCGGGTTTAATTTTGACATTAAAAATTGAAATTGACATTTCTGCAAAATTCAAAACGTCGTATCTCGGAAGATACGAAACCGTTCGAAACGTTCCATATGTCCTTTTATTGGAAATTTTGTGTACTTTCAGAAGAATACGAAAAACATTGATTTGGCTAAAGTGGAAGCTAGAAAATAGGAGTTTTTCGAAAAAAGTCGGGTTTTTTTACAAGAATCACAAAAAAGGCAATTACTCCTTAACGGTAAAAGCTAGAGAAATAATTTTGGCGACATTTTTCCTAAAACATCATGTAGACTCTACTATTGTGGGACACCCTGTATAGTCCTCAGTAGCCTAAACATTGTTGCCTCGCAAGCTTCACTTACAAAATGGTGTGACATTCTGGAGGTGCATGTACTGAGGGTTAGTATAACAAAGACTGAGTTCTTATGCATTTTTTTTCGTGGGTAGAGATGGGGAATCTTGCATTGATACTGCATGCCAACCTAAACACCTCTTTCGTCATCACTTGAGCCTGCGAGACCACCTTTCAGTACTACTTCACAGAGCCAATTTAGACTAACCAGCCATCACCACGGGTAGCTTTAATATTCTATTAATATTTAATTAATATTCAACGTTTATTCTCTTGCAGTCTATAATCGAGTCCCCGTATATTAATTATTCTCCTTGACAATTTTCACAAATCAATTTCATCGATAACTAGATACTACATCGCTATATTTTTTTAATTATTGTTATTTTATTGAATTTATTTCCCATCGACAAGATTCTTTATTTTATTCATTATTTTTAAGTTTATTTCTTCTTGATCAGCCTTTCCGAGTTGCATATTCAATATCCGGTTCGACGTCGTCTGTGCACATAGTTGAGTCCTCTTCACTTGGAATGTTTTTAAGGTGTGAATCATTTCGACGATATTGCTGAATGACTGGGCCAGCGTCTTCACGTAATGGAATATCAACAACAATATTCTTGATTTTGCCGATAGTTTTTGTCCGCATATTGCCAGCAGTGATACTATTGATATCGTTCTCAATTTTCAGGATACCAAGTTCAATTGCTGAAATGCGACCAATAAGTAGCTTTCCTTCTTCTTGTATAACGTAGAAGTCGGTTGTTATTTCTTTTCCCCCTACTTTCAACCGTGCCTCTAATACTCCAACGACAGTCAGCTTAAGTCCACCATACACTTTAAAGATTTTATCAGTACTAGTCCGTTGATTGGTAACAATGATTTTCTTTTCTTTTAGGTCGCACCATGTTTTGCTGTCAATTATATTGAATTTAGAGCCTGAATCGATTACGGCTGTCGTAAGAACACCACCAATTATACATTTGATTGAGTCTTCGCCATAATTAATACAAAATATGTATTCATCGTTTGTCTCCTCAATATAGTTTAGCGTGTTGTCATTTTTCATTATTTTCCCCGATGATAACTGCTCTTTTTTGTAAGGCTTCTTTCGAATATTGTCATTGAGATACGGCTGATATTTAGTTTTACATTTCGCACTAAAGTGATTTTGACCACCGCACTTTTTACAACTCTTGCCTATGGCAGGACATGTTTCCGAGCTTGCCTTATGTCCGGTATATCCACATCGAAAACATTCAATTTCTCTATTTGACTGTGCTTTTCGTGCCAATTGTACGTTTATTTTGTTTATTTCTGCTTCAATGCTAGGTCTTGATTCATTGTTCGAGAATACCTTTTCCTGTTTTGTGATAGACTCCAACACTCTTGTCACTTTCAACACCTCATGTAAAGTCTCATCGCCTTTCTTGAGCATTGTTCTACGCATAGATGTTGACCGACATTTTTCAATAAGCTGGTCTTTGATGTTGTCGTCCATTTTGTCTGCAAAATCACATCTTTCTGCTTGTGCTCTTAACCGTATGACAAACATACTAATTTCCTCATTCGCTTCTTGTTTCATGAGTCGGAATTCGTGTCGCTCATACGTTAAATTTTGTTTTGGTGAAAAGATCTCATTCAGCCTTGAAACAGTTTCATTATATGCAGATGTTGGTAAGATATACTCATTCGCCCATTGCCCTGCGTTTTCCTCTCTTTTGAGTTCGGGTAATTGGACAAAAATTTCCTGGATTTTTCTTCCCGCAAAATGCAACAACATTGCTAATTTCTTTTCATCATCTTGGATTCCGCTTGCCTTCACACAAAACTCGAATGACGTCACCCAAGCCTTCCATTCCTTCCATGCGTTTTCTTGGTGCGTTGGGTAATCAAACGCTGGTACCATTAATCCAATTTTTGGATCACCTACATTAAAACATACAAAATTCGTTTCAGTTTGTATTTGTAAATAATAATAAATAGTCTTAAGTTACTATAAAAACAATCTTTCATTCGTGTATCGACACCGCATTTAGTCGAAAACGAAAATTTAATTATGCTTCAAATTAAATCATTAAATCAAATTTAATCAATAGTCCCCTTTCTTTTATAAATCACAAAAATATCAAATTTAATCAGCGAATTTAATCAATAGTCCCATTTTTCATTTATGTTAATATAAATCACATAAAAACATCGAATTGAATCAGCGAATTTAATCAGTAGTCCCATTTTCCATTTATGTTAATATAAATCACATAAAAACATCGAATTGAATCAGCGAATTTAATCAGTAGTCTCCTTTTTAAGATGTTAAAGTACGTCACATATAAAAACAATCTTTCATTCACATTTAATTCTGCATCAAATTAAATCATGCAACGAATCAATAGTCTCCTTAACTGTCTAAAAATGTCACAAATTTAATTTTCCATTGAATTAAATCAAGCCTCGAATTGAATCATCTATTTTAATTATAGATTTCAATCATCTCCGTAATGTAATGTCGATATTACGAAAACAAAGGAAATACATTTTCGCTTTCCGCTCTTTTTTTTTTACATATAATTTTTTTTTCCACACATCAAGTTTCTTTAATTTAATCTTAACGATATTCTTTCTTTTTATTTCTCTATCACATAAGTAGACATTTTCTTACCCACTTTCGATAAATCCATATTATTAATATACAATGTTTTTTTTCACGAACAAATTAATTTCACATGCACGCACAACCAACTTTTTCACACTTCATATTTTCTTTCCAATTGCCCTTTCTAACTCCATAAATTCAAATACTTATTTTCCTTTACCGTTTCCTTTCGTTTGCATTTTTTTCCGTAAGTTCTTACAAATCCTCGAGTCCCCGTATATTTATTATTCTCCTTGACAATTTTCACAAATCAATTTCATCGATAACTAGATACTACAGTAGCAATCTTGCGTCTACGCTCCACCCTCTGTAGCTCCATGTGGACGGCACAAATTGCCCTGCTTACTGAATCCCAGTTATTTGCTGATAGCAGCATCAGCACCATTAGGTTCTCGGGGCTTATATTTTCTCCGAGTTTGGCTTCGAGTGGCTGCGGATATTTCCAAATCTGGGACAATCAAACATGGCATGTTTTGCATTCTCCACGACCCCTTGCATCTCGGGCATTCTGACGAGTTGTCTAACATAAACCGATGCAAGTATTGTCGGTACTCTCCGTGCCTCGTTAAGAATTGGGTCATATAAAAATGCATATCCTCGTGTTTTCGCTTAACCCACATGGCTATGTCTGGGATAAGGCTATGTGTCCATCGGCCAGTAGACGCATCATCCCAGCGGACCTGCCACCTTCTCATAGATTCAAGCCTTTCAATGTTTCTTCGCTTTGGGTGCTTCTTCGGTGTTACACCTTGGTGACCGCTGTACAGCCTGCTGATCTCGTCCACTAGGATCGTCATAAAGGCATCATTCCAACTATCACGTTGGCCGCTTCATGTGATGTGGTGCGGTACGCCGAACACACCTACGATTGATCGCGTTTAAGGGGTTTGCGTTACAGGCAAACCGTAACGCATTGGCTGTTGATCCACTGTTCTCATTTTTGGAGACTGCACTTTCTTCCTTTTTGAGGTTTGAAGAGCTATAGTTTCCTCCATGTTCCGCCTGCGCCTTAACTGTTTGGGCGGGCGCCGGCACCTTAGGAAGACGCGGTGAAGTCAGGACTTCTTTGTCTATTTGGAACTTGTTGGTCTTTTTATGGTTTATCTACTCTTTGGCTCTGTTATACATAACGCATACTCTCCTCAGCTTCTCTTGCACAGCGCCGTGTATGTAGAGTTTCTACTCTACAAACTCCATCGCGTCGAAAATCAGTTCGCCCAGTTTTGCGAACATTGCTCTTTCGACTGACTACTGGCGTCTCTTCCGTCGCGAAGCTTTTCGTAACAACGACTAGATGTTGTTGCTGTGGAGACCTCGAGAGTTTAGAGCTCTTCTTGAAAGGGTTTGCTCCTGTTGGGGTACCCACCAACTCATCTACACCTACATCCGAGTCTGAGGCCGCTTCTTTCGGATTCCCACGAGTAGATAGACAAATAAAGGTGCACTACACCAGAGCCGCGCTTGGTGCAGCAAGGACCGAACACATAGAACACCGTATGTTACGCCACTGGATCATACTTAGGGCCGTTTCTGATATCTCCTATCTAATGGTTAGTCTTATCGTATAGAGAAGACGCACACAATTTCCCGAAAGCTTTTATAAATATTGAATTGAATTTTTGTTTATTTCGCAAAGTTATGCCATATTCGGTCACGCTCTGTGCCTCACTTGGTTGAGTCGCACGTATTAGATATATGTAAGGAAGGGACTTAGACATGATAAAGAATAACTGCAAGAACTGGCCAAATACAATTATTTTGATATTTACAATCATGCTGCAATTTGCGTGCACTATATCCAAATGTCGCGGCATCTTTACTTATTATGTAAAAGCATAAGCGGAATAAATCAACGTGAAATTCGACATTTTACCTCTCCATATCTATACTTCTTCAAAGGATAAAATCATTGACATGCGCAAATTGACGGAAATATGCAGTGCAGTACAACCTTGTTATACAGTACCCTAAAAAAAGTTGCGGCAGTGTTCGATTTGATTGTTTGAATTGACTATCGCGTACCCGAAAACTCTTAGGTCTTATCTTGTGCCCGTCGAATGGTTACTCTTATCGTATAGAGAAGACACAAAGCTTGAACATTGTTTTGTGGCTGTTTTTAATTGAATATAATATGTAACTGTTTACTTAGCATTGTTACGCAAAATGCGTATTTACATACAAACTTGAATATTCTATTGAATTGAATGTTTGCTTTGCATAGTTACGCCATATTTTGCTTGGTTACGCCATCGTATGAAATTGCATAATGACTTTTAGTAGAATCCTTACGATGGCGTAACAAAGCAAAATATGGCGTAACTATGCAAAGTAAACATTCAATTCAATAGAATATCCAAGCTTGTATGTAACTACTTTGGGATAAACGCAAGCACCGAACCACCAGGATCCTCATTTCCTATCGTACACTATTCATGAACGAAACGATTGACCTTGTATTCTTCCGGAAATCCGTCGATATCTCTGCAATCCTTTGGTGTTGCAGAACGACCGAGGTGGCGCTGGACTCACCATAAAATTGCCGAAAGGGTCATCGGATCCTCTTGTCTTTCCGGTCAGTGCACAGGGTGGTCAGAGATAATCGTAATCCTGGATGTTGGCCACAGCAATTTCACAATCAGCTTCGTACTACTTCTATAATCCGTCGATATCTTTGGAATCCTTGATCGTTTCGCTGGACTCGCAACAAAATTCTATAAGGTGGCGTCGGCGCATCTTTCCTGCTCAGCTCACAAGGGGATAACCGAGATAAGTATAGTAATTCACAAAATGTATGCTTTTGTTAGTTGTCAACCTATATGTCGGTTATAGCAATTTCACGATCAACTTCGTACTATGAACTTTGGAAAATCGTCGATATCTCTGCAATTCTTCGGCCGAGCGATACGATCTGGGTGTCACCGGACTTGCCACAATAGGGCAATTTGTTTGTGTAACAAGGAGTAAAAATCTTCCCTCCTTGGAATTCATGTTTCCAAAAATGTTTCTTCTTTTACTCATCCACTGATACCATAAACATTCAAAATGTACCTAAATGCTCAATACCTAAACAAGTAAACGACTCATTCCAAATCTACATATTTTCCGGGTACACCAACATCAAGTTGTACTACACTGCATCCGTCAAATAAATTATTTGAATAAAATGACATTAGGTAGCAAATATTCGAACCGGGAAAAATACTGCAAAACTGGCGAATATTCGCGTTGGTGTGGGCATCTCCATACAACGCAGTGTGTTACAATTTTGACGCCGCGGAAAAATTCGCCGCGAATATTCGCTGACGCGCCGGTGTGGGCATCACTTTACTGTAACACTATTTATTACAACACACACGGATATATACACGATTTACAATTTCACTAATTACTGACTAGTTATTGATCCGACATATAATCCACGAGTAAAACTATACTGACTCGTCGACACTAGTCGACTCCCTTATATACTCGTTTTCCCTGTTCCGGAAACTTCGGTGACGCACTTTCCGGAAACTTCCATAAAGTCGTTGTTGTTTTATCGGTCAACCCTATTTCTCGCTAGCGACACTAGCGCCATCTGGTGCCATGTACGGAAATACGATTTCGGTTGACGTATAGTCTAGACACATCACAAGCCTATAAACGGCTGAGTGAACGCACCATGCCCCACAAGGGGTTACGGTAAGAGAAGATGCCATATTTTGCTTGACGTCATTTTATAAAATTGCCCAATGATTTTAAATTTCAGATCATGGCGTAACTAAGCAAAATATTGCAGAACTATGCCATATAAACAAAAATTCAACTGAATATAATGCAAAAGCTTTCTGAAAAGTCTGTGCGTCTTCTCTATACGATAAGTCTAACCATTAGATAAGATGTACGAGAAACTGGCCCCTCAAATATTGGCTAATGCTTTAAATACATGTCGCGTAGAAGCAGCAGCATCGGCAGAATATCATAGCTGACAAATATGCTGAATGCCAAGTCTTCTGCTCAACATTTTTGTCAGCAATGTAAAATTCATTGCGCTTGACGTTTCGCGATGCCAATGCGCATAATCTATTTCAAGCATGATGCTTGAAATAGATTAGACGCGTCAGCAGAAGCATCGGCATCGCGAAATGTCAAGCCCAATGCATTTTACATTGCTGACAAAAATGTTGGGCAGAAGACTTGGCATTCAGCATATTTGTCAGCTATGAAATTCTGCCGATGCTGCTGCTGACGCGTGTAATCTATTTCAACTATGATATGTATTTCAAGAATCATACTTCATTTTGTTGAAAATTGTATCTGATTTAATATTGTTGAATGCCATTTTTGACAATGTTAAAAATGACCCTTTCCCCTTCGCCAAAAAGTTTGCACAGGGTCCTCAGAGTTGTCAATCTGTATTTATATAGCCAGTATAGATCTAAGACAGAAAAGAAAAAGAACGGTAGTAGTCCATTTATTCCGAGGTTAATGTCGAGTAGTCTGGCTGGTCTAGCGGTTAGTGCGCACACCTTCGGTGCACAGGGTCTTGAGTTCGAATATCACCGTGGATCATGGTGTTTTTCGATCTCACGAGCTTATGACAGACTATGATCTCACTCAGATGTTAAACGAGTACCCATTTATGGGGATAGATAACACTGCTGAGCGTAATGCTGATCTCATTACCTCAACAAAAAGCAGATAAGATCTTGGAAATAGGATGTCACTAAACACATCCTGCGGCCTTAGTCCAATGCTGGATTGCCGCGCCTCACAGTGCGTCGAATGTATGGAGAGGGTGGTCAAAAATCAATATCTTAAGAACGCGTTTACCGATTATTATGAAATTTGGTGGATGTATTTAGCTAGTTAGGTTCTCAATTCTGTATATAATTCAAGATGAATAAATGATGGATTTTCGAGATATTGATAAAAATGTGAGGAAGATAAATGGTATAAAGATAGGCTATAATATAAAAAATCGTAACTTGGTAACCGGCTAACCAATTTTTTTGAAACTGCGCTATTATCTGAAGCAAAAAATAAACATTAGTTGGTGAAAAAATTATTATCCGGGAACAACTGAGCTCTGAGATATTTAAGAGAGAAATCTATGAATTTTATCCACTTTTGGGGGCTTTATAAAATGCCTAATATCTTTCAAGAACCCAAATTTAAACTTAATATTTTTTCACTCTGACATTGCTCAAGTCAGGGGCGGCCGGTCTAAGTGGGCAGGTAGGGCACTGCCCACCCTACAAAATGCTAGCTAAACATAAAAATAAAATGAAAATTATTTCTTAGAACATAATTGATTCACTTCGGTACCTACATGCATATCTAACTTATCGTAACGTAACTTTCCTTAAAATGACAATAGCCATTCATTAGTACTTAATCACGATTAAATTGCCAATATAAAAAACTCCTCTCCTCTACATAAGCGAAAGCTCATATTGATATCAATTGAATAATTATAAGAAGCGCACGCGTGAATCACCAACCATTATGAACATTGCATTGCGCCCATTCAAACTTCCGGCTCATCATCTCAACTCAACCTATGGGCAGAAAGCCTTTCTGCCCACATGTACCATCAATCTATTCTATAGCTCTTCCATAGCACATGGAGTCATGATGAATCTTCTTATACGCTCAACGCATGCGCATTGAAAGTATCTGAACTTCACTAAAGGGCATGCCCAATACTACACTAGTAGGTATCCATAGGCCTGTTCCAAAAACCGGGATCCCGGTACAAAACCGGTGTTCACTTGGTACCGGACCCGATATTCTAAAGTACCGATATCCCGGTTTTTTGGTACCGAGTTAAAAAAACCGACCGACGAGTCGGTTTTTTGGTACCGAGTTAAAAAGAACGATTCATTTCAACCATGAGCCGGTTTTTTTTCAGGTTTTTTGGTACCGGTACTCAAAAAAACCGGCTTATGGTTAAAAAAAACCGTCGGTACTGAAAAAAACCTGAGTCGGTTTTTAACCCGGTACTCAAAAAAACCGGCTTATGGTTAGAAAAACCGTCGGTACTGAAAAAAAAACCTGAGTCAGGGAAACCGCTTGTGGTACCGGGTATTGAAAAAAACCGAAACCCGGTACTGAAATCTCGGTACCGGACAGGCCTAGGTATCCATGAACTTGTGCAACGTTCGCGAGCGCGTGGCCCGTGGCGCTGTTCTAGTAGTTAGACACTCGTAGCATAGTGCGTGGTGCATGGATACAATAATAAGGCCGTTTCGCATTTAAATTGTGCATGGTGCATTGTAGAGTATTTAATTTGTGCGTGTGTTTTTGTCAGATTTTTTTCCTTTTTTGAAGTGGTTTGGAGGCGTTATACTCGTACTTGTAGCAGTAGTGCATGATTACGTTATCAACGGCCGTTTTTAATTTGTTACGTATGTTTTTGGAAAACACTAATCGCTTTTATCTGATTCCCTACATTTTAGTGTTATTAATTACTATTATTAAATATTTATTTTCGTGATGGGATTAATATTAAAATCTTATTTATTTGATCTAATATGTATTTTGCTTGATATAGATACCTATTTATATTTTCTCCTCTATATGATCTGGAAGTTATAAATTTAGTTTGTATGTACTTAAAAAAATGATTTTTTGTTGTTGTTATGTTATTGCATGTGCATGGTATAGAAAAAAATTCCCACTTCTATTCCCCACACCTTTTTCCTCCCCATGGCAAGAGGGATCTAAACCCTCCCCGCTAGCTCTTGCTGGGCAGTGCATTTTATTTGCGTAATTGTAGAAATACATAGCAGCTTGAAAGTATAACTAACTTCCTAATTTACAGGAATTGTCTTTGATAAATTATTTATTCAGGAAGATTTTTAGGTATATCCTGTTATTGTGCGAAAGAATGTTGGCATTGCTTTTAAAAAAATAATTTTAAGTAAACAAACTTTCGGACATAATGTCTCATCATAATTTAATATATCATTACAATTAATCATATATTAGGTGATCCGTTTGGGTTGCCTTTTCTAGCCTCAAATGAAAAAAAAGAAAGAGGTATCCAAATTTGAATTACCATTAAAAGGAGCAGTGCTTAATATTTACTTATTGAATATAATTTTATTGAAATATTGTCGCGACTATTGCTGGTCCCTTTAAAAGGTAAATACTGGATTATTTTTCCACATTGCGACCGTTCTCTGCCAAAAAAATTGATGTAATATAGGATTCCGAACTGTAGCTATTTGTATGCATTTTCATGGTGCGATTGAGCATAACTGATTTGTAAAAAAAAACTCTAAACGATTCACCTAATACATACGTAAATACAACAAGCTTAAAAACATTAAAATGGACTGACTAACAACGAGCACAATTTAAACGCATTAAAAACAGTGTGGATATGCATGTATAGTATTCTTTCCTGATGGTAAATCTGCCCACCCGGCTCTGTACTTCACGAGCCGCCACTGGCTCAAGTGTCACTATTTAAAATATATAAATTTCAAAGAAACGGAGTTTTGCGATTTGGAGATATAGTGGTTCAAAAAATCAAATAATTCATTGATATGCATCCTCCGAAGTCGTGTTTCGATAAAACATTTTTTTTTGTTTTTTTATTGTATAGAATAACAATAATATTAACAAAATACATACTTATAATTTATTCTGACTCATCGTCGCTTTTCAAATCCAGCAAACTTACATCAAAATTGTCAATGGGAAGTAGAATCTAATTGGTTTATTATATGAATTGACTTCTGCGTCTATATGATGTTGTTTCTTAATTTTTGGAGCCCGCAGGGACGCTATGAAAGGGTCCAAGTTTGAGAGGAGCATTCGCATTAAATCCTTATTGGAACTGGTTCTCGAAAACTTACAAGCGTGAGACAATCGATTCCCTCTAACTTCCTTATGCAGTGCCTCCTAGGCAACCTCAGACAGATTTCCAATTGGCAAATGGAAGGAATCAATTACCTCAACTCCGTGCACTAGAACCTTGTGCAAACTATTGAACATGTAGTACCACGGGTATAATTCTAAATATAACCCTTTGGTGTGATCTAGAAGGTCCCCAATTTTTTCTTTATTGATGCTTTGACCACTCGCCAGTACCCTTAAAATTATCGAAAAATTTTAATAAATTTGCCTGAATAAAAATACAAATTACATTAAAAAAGCAAAAATAATTGTAGCTACTCTAAATCTTTCGATGCGTATTTTTTACATCTCACTTTGAAAGTTTTTTCGTATTTTATAGATTTTTAACCATTTTTTCAATTAATAACAATTTATTATTATATTATTATAAATATTTTTTACATGATATGGTTTACACTGGACTGCAGAAATCAAATTCCATTGCATTATGTATTTATATTTTTTTTTAGGTATTTTTGAATTAATCGAATTTTTAATTTAATTAATTAATTAAAATTATTTATAATATTTTTTTGTTCGTGCTTCAAGTTTATTGTCTCCTCTATCGCAAAAGTGTGTAAAAGCTTAATATTATGCTAAAATTATTACTTTTAGTGACTTTAGAAATACCCCAGTTGCCATTTTCCAAGGAACTAGTTCAGTAAAAATGCCAATTGCGTAAAAAAAGGCAAACCAATACTAGTTTAAATTAAAGTAGACACCCAGATAGCATTTTGGAACTGATCCTGCAACATCAATAAGGCTTCAATAATTACCCCTCTATGCAATTGATTCTGTAATGGGAATTTATTGATGCCAGCCAACAATATAAAAAATATCAATGTATAATAAGTATAAAATCGATCCGCGTAATCATAAATCTATCTTGCCCCTTTGTTCGAATAATTTCGAATGTAAATTTTAATCAAGTTTTCCATCAAAAGTATTATGAAGAAAAGGTTCAAAACGGAATCAATTTGGGAACGATCTGTTGACCATTTTTTGACAAATGGTAAAATCCTGTCAATTTATTGTGGAATTGTTGAACCGTCGGCAGTAGTTGTTCGCGTAATTCATTATTTTAGTCAAATAGCTAAATATTGCAGCCTCTTTTTGTCATTTCGGTAAGTGATCAATTTGAAAGTAACATCTACTCTATGTTTATTTATTTTGGTTTCAATCTTGCTTTCAGATGAGATTCGGACGAGAATTGGGAGGATAATGTGTACGTATACGATACCGCACTCAAAAAAGGACTGCGACGTGCAAATTTTCAAAAAATAAAAAATAAAATGTTAATGTTGTAATGTAATGTAACTTTAAGTTTTTCTAAAATAAAGAATTTGTAAGAAAAAGATTTGTTTTAATGAATAATATTCTGGTTTGCAAAGGCCATCGATAGAGTAACGATGTCATATTCATTATTATATCAATGTTATATCGATATCAATTCGTTTCTTTTATTCTGTTGGTCCGATATTATTTTGATACAATATTGATGGCAATCATCAATAATATTTCCCCTTTTCGAAAACGACGACCAATCAAAATGCTTTAAAAGCGGACATCGTCCATATAAAAGAATCAATAATGGTATACTGAGAGGATCAATACATTGAATATAAGGTTCAGTACAGAATCAACAAAACATCAGTATTGTGCTATCTGGGCACTTGTATTTTTCAGAAAATATTAACCACCCAAAACGTTTTGTGACGTTTTTTTTTAATCTCAATTTTAAGTTTGTTTTTTCATATTTTAATGATTTTTTTACATTTATTTTTCAATTAAAAAATTTTTAGAAAAAAAAATTATCTGAAGAGTTTTAGTGGAACATACTTATACTAAAAAGTATCATTATGGTTGCCAAAAACTTGCGAAAAGCTCGGAAATCGAAGTTAAAGTACAACCTATATTTTTGATTTTTTATATTTTTCAACTTTAGTCCATAAAATTACTAAAAAAACGAAACAATAAAATTTTTTTTTTACATATTCGGATACTCCAACATGTTCTCTTTGATATTGGCTAGCTTTGATTCCGGGGAAAAATAGTCAATTTTTTTATTTTTGCCTATGGAACGACGCACTGTGCGCCTGTTACATATTTATTTTAATGTCGAGTTGTATCAGCTTAGCTCTTGTCGATAATAAAACAAAGAATATTTACAAGTTAGCGGATTACGCCAAACACACAGGGAAAGTTTCAATCCATTTTTTTGGGTTTCCTTCTGACAAAATCATACATTTTCCTGGATTTTGACAGAACGAAAATCCAAAAAAAAAATGATTTGGATTCTCCGTTGTTGGGTGGCATTAGATTCACAAGATTCACCAGTACGAAATCAGAACCACTTTTAACAGCAACGGCCAGATGCACAGCGGTTTGCACGCCTTTCTGCGTCGCTCAAAGAAAACCCGAACAACAGGCATTGTTTCATTTTCATTTAATTTAATAATGCTCTTTTTGTAGTTATAACTTTTTACATAGTGTACAATAATAACACAATTATAATATCAATTAGAATCTACTCATTAAATTGCGTAATTTTATACGATTTATATGTATGTAATTAAACCTTTACGCGTGGTATGTAAAATATTCTCACAAAATTTAACTATTGCATTTCATATTTTTTTTTATTAGGCTACGGATATACCACCAATACTATCTCTCGTTTTTCTTCCACATTCTGTGTGTATGTGTATTTTGTATTTATAAATACATTTATGTTGCACCACGCATTGTGTGCATGCGCGGGAAAATTTTCCGCAGCACGGATGTTAAATTACTATGAATTCGTATAAATTATAATTAAAAACTTTCGATTCGTATAATTTCCTTAAAAATATACATACACATATTAGTACACAAATGATTTTGTTTTGAATTTTACTTTTATTTAATTTTTGTATTTTGTTTTCCTATCTTAGCCTGATACATGTACATAGATAATATAATTCATCTTTGAATATTCATTGATATACAATACTAATAAATAAAAAAACTAAAACAAAACTATCGTCTACGGTGCGACAAAAAGAAGAAAATCAAAAGTAAATGTAAAGAGTATCATTAAGAACGGAATTCATATAATAGACGAGTACGACTACAAACTGTAGTACTTGCTACTTGTGAAGGACTGAACATATGTTTTTCTTTTTAATTTGTAAAAAGACGATGAGGAAAATATTGAACGTAATTTAAAATACACGACCCGCGTTCATTTGACCGTAAGTCGAGAGACTCGCGATCTACTAAAAGTAAGTACGTCGTCGCATACTCGACAAATGGTTAAGCGAATGGAGTCTCATAAATGGAATTACAACGAATTCAGCCTCATTTGTGATTCAACACTTCAGGGTTAATAATAATGGACAACACGAAGTCTTTCGTGTGTTTTGAGATATGAACACATATTGTAAGAACGTGAATTATTTGTTTTTTTTTTGCCTTAAATAAATAGACATTTTTTTAATAAAAAAATGGAATAGACGACGATCAGGACAGAGCTGTCCGGAATTGAGAGAGTAGCAGAGAATAATTTTCAAGTCTTTGGCTATCAAAAAGAATTTTACAAGACGCAAACTTTTTCATTCGTTATTTATGTATACACAGACAATATTTTCGTTATTTGTAGCGAGAAGGCCTCAATTTTTCGAAGGAAACGTTTTGTATTTATTTGTTTTTATCTTTTGATTGGTTTTATTAAAGATGATGTTGCGCGGGTGTTATGTTCACATTTTTGTGACTGTTTTTTTTTACAACTGGAGCATTTTAGTTTACAATGTCTCCTTGAACTATGCATTTTAAAGTGTCTATATGCTAAATTGTAATAGAAGCCTCTTTTTCTGTTGAAAACATTACTTGAACTATTTTTAGAACAAATTTCGAGTTTGCTGCCATAGAATTAGGTTCTCAGGCTACGGGTAAATTGGGATCGTGTTTTATTCAATCTACGGATGGCATTTCAGATGGAATTTGAACGGGTGGGAAATTAAAAGAAAATCAAATGAGATCTATGATAAATTGATGATTCTTATGACACTCAAATTTGTAATTGTGAAACGTATAAAATGCCATTCGTTGCTGAAAAATCAGGACACATGGAAATTTCCGCGTAGCCTTAAGAGATGCACCACCCACATGGTGCATCTTTGTTTTTATAGGGTTTCTGTTGATTAATTAGTCCAGAAGTCAACTCTAATGCAAATTTGTTAGTTTCATTTTGATTTTCCTAAAGCAGGTCGATTTGCCGCGTGTATTTTGTTACTTGCCGCCGCTGTTCTGCTCAATTTGTTGTGACTGTCCGGGTTGCGTGCCAGCCGCAACGTTCGTATCCGTCTTAGCCTCCAGCACGGCAATGCACTTGTTGATACACTTGATCGCCTCTCGCCGAGCCGCCTTGATATTGTCCTTGCCCTCGGCATCGATCGTATCCAACTTGAGAAGATTTTGCGTCAACATTTCGTCCAAATACAAATATTCCTTATCCCTGCGCGACGTACCACTAAACTGTTCGACACGATTCATTAAATCGAGCACATCCTGTTGGATTTTTTGGATTTTCGAGATTGCATCCAAGGCTGGCGGTTGTTGTTGTACCGGTGGCGCAGGTTTTGCCCGTTCCGGAGCCGAGTCAACTTCATCACCCGCGCCTGGCGATGCACCTTGTCGCGGCGGTTCTGTCTGGGCACGAGCGGCCTGTTGATGTTGAGAGGCCGTATGATCCACCTTTATAGGAATTGAATGTGATCTAGTCGCCGTTCGCTGCATCTGTGGCGGCTCTTGTGGCATTTGTCTTTGGAATTGCTGACGCTGTTGCTGGACGAACGAGTTACCCGGCGAGCCCACGTGATGTTCCTGTTGTGACGGTGAACGAGACGGCGAGGCCGTTCGGCCTACTCCCGGAAACTCCTGACCAATATTCCGCACTGGAATCTCTTTGACACGGTCGAAGATTGACCCGGGCTTTGGCATATCATTGAATGCAGGCGACGACTGACGCTGCCCACCCGACGACCCATCGCTGGGCGATCGTTCAACATTTTTATTAATCAACGGCTGATCACGACCCTCCACAAAAATCGGAATATGTCGAACAGTTGGTTGATGTTGTGGGGCACTCGTTGATGTCGTGGTGTCCCTATCACAGCTTTGTTCAGATGATGTCGAGGACTTGTTGTCTTTCAGGCCGTTGACGTTCATATTGGGAACCATAGGCTGAGCCATTCGTATTGCTTAATCGTTCCACTCTACTACCACGGGCCACAATAAATGTGAGATCCAAATCTGTGTGAATCCGTCCGTAGCACAGAAAATAAACAGGCGTTGCTGTCAAAGTGTTGTTCGTGTCGGAAGGCACACAACACAGCGACACGGTAGCTGAAAAAATGCAAAATTCCCGATTAAAACGAGGCAGACGTTGGGCGAGATTATAATTAACGATTAGAATACATATTTCTCCGGCATTCTAAATACTTACCTATTTGAGAAAATTAGTTACGAATCGATAAATTGAATTTACAACGCGACGCACACGAAATGACAGACAGAGTTCGAGAACGATGACAGGTCAATGATGACTTTTCTCGACACTTCTCGATTCAGTTTGTGGTTTGTGCATGGACTCGAGAGTGTTGGCAGCCTTGACACCGAAAATTCAAAAATGGTAGGACAAGTATTCGCGGCGTTTCGTGTCCGTTTTGTGAGAATTTTCAACGAAATGGGATGGGAAATTTATGTACATTGCAATATGGTTCTATTAAGCAATTAGATGGAATAATTAAATGACGAAAGGAAATTGTGCAATTCAAACTGATTTAAGAAGACGTTTATCTGATATTTCGGGCCGTTACCGTAATTTTCCTGCTGAATTTGTTCATATTCAGCGCGTTTGAATAGGCGCGAATGATATTTGAAATTTTTGTACGCTAGTGGTTAGATAATTTATTTTGTATTTATGTAGTAGTTAAAGGTATGTATTGAGCTCACCTAGCGAAAAACTGGCATATATGTCTCCCGTGAAAACGGTGCCGTGGAGACTTGCTTTTAAGTAATCCTCCCTCAATTTCCTATTTTGGGCACACAGAAGAAAAGTTATGTTTCCCCTTTTAGTTTACTACTCTGAAAGGTAATAATAGAGTGGCTTCTAGGATTTCGAGTTTAAAAATGCAATAGTTTGGATTTTGGATTTTCTTCCTCTTCGGATTCCGAAATATATATATAAATTAGACTTGAAATAGAATGGTTGCAGCAACAGCTAAACCAACTGAATACCAAAAATCTGCTAATTATGGGTGATGTAAATGCAAGAGTTGCAAGCGAACAACCAATGGCAAATCAGGCGAAGAAAATAACAAGAAAATCGAAGGACGATACACTGAACGGATGCAGGCGAAAAATGCTGAGTCGAATGGACTCTTTTGATTTGAAGCTTTTCAAATGACACATCACTTAGCGATGCGGACGGAGAGTGTATACTTATATAGGTGCACAAGGGCACACTGTTATCGGGCAGCATTTTAAGTAACAAAAACCTTAGCTTTTGGTTTCGCCACTTTATTAAGTTACGGCTACTTTTTTGGTACCTAAATTGCTTCTTCTTAGTACCAAATCCTGTAAAGTATTTCGTGGAACGTTGCGGCGTGGGAGCATTTGGAAATGCTTGGTGACAACTTTTGCGTAATTTGACACAACTTGAGACTTCACGAAAATGTGGGCACTACATTAAGCTGACCCGACGTACAGCATTTTGCTGTACAGTACAGCATTTTGACCTGTCATACAGCATTTAGAAATGTACAGGAAAATGTACAGCATTCCCCAAGCAACTCAATGAAACCCAATTTACTACATAATAAGTGCATTTCGATAGCTCGGGAACTCTTCTCGATCTTTCTGAAATTTGGCACACTTGCAGAGCTACCTGGCGGCGCTCACATGACCTCCAAATTACATGGTTCTAACCTATCTGCGTACGGAAGTTTACGGAAATTTTGAGTTTTCGAATTGGAATAATTTTCCTCACTCGGAAAGCGAAAAATTTTGAAATTTAGATAACTTGTAGAGCGTCGTACTGGCCACATTTGGTGAAAATTTCAAGGCTCTATCTATGGCAAGGTTCAGAAGTTGCGATTTAAGGTGGAAAGTTTTACCCATCGACGATCGATATTATTCAGAGAGATAATAACAGTTTCATGGTTACCTATTGTTAATTTTTGATAACTCTCCACTCTACTTACTACTTCATCTGATTACCTCTGCAAGGCTTTTTAAAGTTCAAATCCATTAAAATTATGGGTTAAGAGCTCAGGAAAGAATGGATACTCTCCTCTAGAAATATCCTCCTAATCCATAGCTACATTGAAACCACCAGACAGCCACCACCAGCTTAAGCAGGGTCGGTTTCAGGTTTTTGGGAGCCCGGGTCAAATAATATCAATTGGGCCCCAAAATATTAAAACGGTTGAATTTAATTTTTTGATGTAAGCTTTAATTACGTCTATCTCCCGCCGTTCCTTGAAACCATTTTGTCATAGTAAAGGTAGTTGTCAAGGGCTATTTTTGGTATTATACCTTACAGCTTACATGCCTCTGAACTTTGATTAACATTCAATTAGTGTAAGCTGACCAGACGTACAGCATTTTGCTGCACAGTACATCATTTTGACCTGTCGTACAGCATTAGTAAATGTACAGCAAAATGTGCAGCATTCCCAATGCCACACAAAAAAACCTAATAAGCTCTTCGGTAAGGCCTGTGATCAGTCTTGTCTGTTTAAAAGGTGTTTTTAGCAAGATAATCGCACTTTCAATTGGCAAACGTTCATTTTCGATAAGTCGGGTGATCGATCTTTCTGAAACTTAACGCACTTGTATAGGCACTTGTCGCTCACTTTTCCTCCATATTTTAAAGTCCTAGCTATTCGCGTTCAACAGTTACAGCTGCCCAAAATCATACTTTTGCCGCTTCAAGTCGAAAATTGTTCATAAAATTTGTAAAAAAAAATTGGCAAACTTGTAGAGCACCACACTGCCCATGGTGAAAATGTCAATGCTCTAGCTGTCAAGGATCAAAAAATACAACCGAAAGATGCAATTTAGGGTGTAAACTTAGACTCCTGTACGATCAATATTTAGCAAGATAATCGCGGTTTTATGTTTGACAATCGTTCATTTTCAATAACTCGCGAACACTTTAACCGATCTTTCCGAATTTGCATTTTGTAGTTTGTAGAGCTACTTGGCGCTTACATCTCCTCCAAATTTCACGGTCCTACCTCCGCACTTTTGTGTTTTCTTATCAAAAATTGTCCATAACTCAAAGCGGAAAGTTTTGGCAGATTTGTGTATAGAGCACCGAGCTACTGCCTATATTAGGTAAAAATGTCAAGCCTCTACAGCTGCCAATGTTCAGAAGTTAAACGTTGAATAAAAAATAATAATTTTTCACAAAACTATGGAAAAATCACTGTATTCCATATGATTCCTCTGTTCACTTCTATACGAAAATGCATACTAAAGGACTCTTCAAAAATTTCCAGATAAAGTTTTTTCCCACAATATGTCCATAATATCCAATAAAATGGCGTTAAGATCCCAGGGGACCGGCATGGCATCACTAATAACCATAGTCTCCTCTAGAAACATCGCAACCAGGATAAGCCACTATTCCATCGATCTGGAGGTTATCCCCGGACTCCGTAGACATATCGCCAACCGCTTAAGAATTGTCTGCCAACTTGTTTGTCACTTAAGGTCCCTCTAGATTAGGCACCAAATGGCTGCGCGTCCAAAAACTGTCATCGCGTGCAGCCATTTGGCTGGTACTTAGCATCCACACTAGCAGCCAAATGTAGACAGAAAATAAAATTTCATTTTGGTGATTTTTTTAAATTCAATTATCAAAATCGGACTCTGCGCGGACTGAACGGACAGCCAAATGGCGACATGTTTGGATGGAATGACAACAATCTAATCTAGATGGACCTTTATGAAAGGAAGGAGAATATGTAATCGTTTCATGACATGCAAGATGGTGGTAGCCTCGTGGCATATTATACTCCAAATCGGATGGAAGGGGGAGGGGAGAAATAGTATGATTGAGGGTTTGTCTGAAAACCAAATTCCGCAATGTGTGCAGCATTGGATCTTCGGGAGTCTGGTCACCGTACTCTAACTGTGATTTTACGAATAAGAAATGATCTCCGGAGCTTTTCGTTTGCATATTCCACATAGGCAGACAATCGAAAAACACCGGAAGTTTTCGCTGATCCGCAAAACCGCAGCTATAGGAACAGAATGGACAACGTTGTGGGAACATATGCATTTCAGAACCGCACCCAATGCATTTTAGAACCGCACCCAATACACATTAACCTGGCAGCGTCGGCTATTTTCCAGAAATTCAGTCATGTATGTGCACAGCGCACACTTCATAGACCAAATAAAAGTTTATTTGACGAACTTTATACTTAATTTGCATGTCAATTTATCGATTAAAGTGCCAAGATCCATTATTTCATATTGTGCAATAAATTCCGGTAAGTTTTCCATATTTTACGCCATAAAACTGAAATCTTGTCAGTCGTCATCATATTCAGCCAGTTTCGAATCAGCTGATCAAATATCTGACGCCTGGAAATCTTGGAACGATTCTTTTGTTTTGTTTTCTTCTGAGTGACATCACCACGGCCGTGAATTTGCGTTTTTGTTTATCACACCACTGTCAGAGGCTCAATTATTTACTGATTTGTTTTACTCAATCACTCTGCCATTATCTGTTCCCTGTCTTTGCTACAAAAAGTCTTTTCTTGGATTTATCAGTGGCGACGTGGTGTTTCAAGGTGACGGTCAATCGGTGAAAAATGTTTCTTGCATTTGTTCTCGTTCCGGTTGGTGTGGCCGGGGCCCTCTATTTGTTCCGTAAATATCGCGAATACAAATGGGGATGGGTTCGCAACACCTCCTCGCTGAAGGATAAGATTTATATCATAACCGGTGCAAATACGGGTCTGGGCTACTATGCCGCCCGTGCACTGGTCAAGAGGGGCGCAACTGTCGTTATTTGCTGTCGCAGTGTCGAGCGGGCTAATGAAGCCATTGAGAAGATTCAACGTGAAACCAAGGAAGGAAAATTGGTAAGTGTTCGTATTACTTTTCGGTTCAATCGAATTCCCAACTTGTCAAGTTTTCATATTGTCGGAAACGATTGAGTCCTAATGAATTAAAGCCAACCATAGTCCAATATTCAAAACGCTTTTTTTTTCAGATTCCACTCCAACTGGATCTAACATCGTTCGCCTCCATTCGAGAATGTGCCGCTCAAATCAAAACCCACTTCCCTCATTTCGATTGTCTCATCAACAATGCCGGTTTGGCCACCAAAGAAAAGGAATATACCAAAGAAAATTTCGAAATTCATTTTGGCGTCAATCACTTGGGCCACTTCCTACTGTTCAAACTGCTCGAGGACAATATCCGGGCAAACAACAGCCGTATCGTTGTAGTGGGATCCGGATTACACGAAAATGGTGTAATTGATTTCGACATGCTGGGAAAGTATGACGAAACCGTGCGACCGGGTCCCATGAATCCGATGTACGCGAACTCGAAATTGATGAATTTCTATTTTGTACGCGAACTGTACAAGAAAGGATTCGATGTGCACGGACTATGCCCGGGGTGGTGTTATACCGAACTTTTCCGTAATATCTCCGTTAGGTGGTATCAAATTTTGGGCATGCTGCCGATTGTCTATCTGGCAATGCGATCGGCGGAGCAAGGAGCACAGAATATTATTTACGCGGCTACGGATAATAAAAATGACGAGAAGAAGAATCCGTTCAATGGTTATTTTGTACGAGATGTACAAATGCATAAGTCCAAGCATAATTTCCAGGAGGAAATTGGCGAGAGGTTGTGGGCCGAGAGTTTGAAGATGTGTGATTTGAAGTAGGGAGGATTGAAATGGATTTTTTTAGATTGTAAATGGTTTTATGTGAATTATGTATTGCTTTTATTAAATCAGATAAATTTAGAAATCTGAATTATGTATTTGTGTTTTTTTTTTGCAAACATATATTTGTCAAAAAAGGTAAACATACAGGCTAACCAATCTGATAAAGGTGTGAATTGGTCGTTCATGTAGCCGCTCATGTGGCTCACTGGGGCCTAGTCTCCTCAGGCGATGTGGACGGTAGGAGCCCTGAGAGGACCCTATTCTTAGCTAGTCTCCATACTGGCCGTTTTACAACGGTTATGTGAATATCTGCGATGGTCGCATGGTATGCGGCTATTTGCACGATTAGAACTCGGTTTAGATTTTAAAATTATCACCTGTTTCGAGAACAATGATTAACTTGCTTCTTGTACAAACCAGGAGTATTGTTCACTGTTCCAATTGTATGGTGCTATCTAGTAATATTGAAAATTGGCGAATTTTGCTCACTTCCCTGCTGTATTTATTCAGAACCCTTATTTGAACTAGGACGAAAGAAAGAGTTTGATTTCACAGCTCGATAAAAATGATTAACTAAGGATACCTCCCGTACAGAAAGACCCATCAGGAATTTTGCTTAGTACTTTTAATACATCTACACGTACTGTTAAACATAATGACGTCATGTGTCACTTTGTATGGGAGGTACCTTTAGTTTTAATCCGATTGAGCTTCTTTTGAAGGCAAGTATATTGGTGCCCTTCCGTGGTCATAAAACAGAATTTGGCCTCTTACTGTAATTTTGAAGTGCGTTATGGTCATGCTTTTTTGCCAAATCCAAAAGGGGAGGTAAGGAATGTCCTTAATCGGAGCAACTTAATTTTCGGTCGTTCCTACTCCGACGGGGTCTATGTACCGGAACGACCCATGCCCAGGCATGGCCAAGAGTCGCAAAGACCTCATTCGACGCAAGAAGTGGTCGGATACTTCGTATCATCATCTCATTCTCGGTTTTTTCGTTTAAGGAGCAGTTCTGGCCGGTCCAGCTGCTCCTCATACTACTAATACGTGCCGGCATCGAGACGAATCCAGGCCCATGGATGTGCTCGGTATGCGCCAATAGAATTTGGTCCAATGTCCATTCGTCAGTTGAGTGCACATGCTGCGGAGAATGGGTTCACCGCAAGAACTGCTCGGGACTCACCAATACCAATCATCGGTCACTATCATACACAGCGATCCGGTGTAGAAACAGAGGGCAAAGATCATCCAGTCACCAGCTGCCCAACCAAGGTTCCCAATAAATATCACCGTCTACCCCGGCAAATGCTGTAAGGCCCGCTCCACCAAATTTGACCCCAGCTCCACGTATCCTCGATGCAAATTACACCAGCACGAAGATAGTCCAACTAAACTGCAATGGACTCCAGCATAAAATCGCCGAACTAACAGCCGTCATGGACAAACACCACATCCAGATTGCGGCAGTACAGGAAATCAAACTCAACTCTAGTCACTCACTCAGGTCATATGGGAACTACAACGTCATCAGACAAGACCGTGAAAGAAACGTAGGAGGAGGTTTGGCTTTCCTCATACACAACAATTTGCCATACAGCGTCGTTGATAGCACTTCCGCCGAAACTCATCCATCCCGACAAGAAGACGTACACCAACTTCAACATAGCTGACTGGAACAGCTTTAAAAGGCTCACCAACGAGGCTTTTGCTAGTCTCACCGCCCCAAGTGATGTACGTATGGCTGAAAAACAATTCAGACGGATTATTCTCACTGCAGCTAAGAGGTACATTCCAGCAGCATATCTTTCCTACATAATTTTATTCTAGCTCCATTATTTCTAACAGTTTTCATACCTTAAGTGCAGCAAACTAGGGTTAATTTTGGCTCGATTTCGACATAATTTGAATAGATTTTACCAATTGCAGATCTTTAGGGGCAGTCTGAATTGAATTGTATTGAATTCGAACTAAAATTAACCCTAGTTTTCTACACTTAACATATAAAACGTGTTAGAAATAATGGAGCTAGAATAAAATGATGTAAGAAAGATATGATGGTAAGACTATGCGCCAATTTTTAAAAGAATCGTACAAGCACCTCACTTTGGCAGAAGTTGGAGAAAATTGAGATGGAAAAATAGATTGTTTTTGGGTCAAATCACACAAATTTTACTTTGAAGCTCTGTAAAAACAAACCTCTTTTCCGATTTTAGTGTGGTTAGTTTTATTTTATTGGTAAATTTGTTGGCTGTAATAATCATTTTGTTTCATTTTCACTATTCTAGCTGGTCTAGCTTTGGAGATATTCAGCTTTAAGTCGTGCAAGAAAATGATTTTTTCAAAAATCTTCAAATGCCTGTGGCAGCTAAAGGGTTAAGCTAAGGGGGTATGTTCCGTATAACTTTTTTGCTGGAAATCAAAATCCGGTGCGTGCGGCAGTTTCCGGACACCCTGTATATTATTGCAAAGGAAATTAAGTGTAGTTTATTTCGTTCTTAGCACATTTTGCGGTACGACTAACACTTATTCAGATATTTTCTAAAAATTACAATTTCCCTTCTTCGTCACCACTTCCCCCCCTTAATGTGACGCTTAATGTGTCACTTTTTAGTACGTAAGGTAGGGTGTGCAACAATTTGGCATCAAAACTTTACTCTTTTTTGGGTGTTTGGGTCTAGAGCTAAAGTCACTATACTACATAGCAAAAATTCGGCCCTTGTGTGCTAGAATAAATCGACGGTCGTTTGTATTTCGAAATCAAATTCACAGTGCTTAAAACTAAACGACGCCACAGTGGGGCGAAATCGATGATTTTTTGGACATCGCATATTTGCGAAGATGTCCTTTTGCGAAATGCACCATGTAAAGGACTAGAAGTTGAATATGTTTGTGCTGAATCGAATGGTGAACTCCATTTTTAAATATGTCCTGTCCGAAAGAAAATATAGCGGTTTTAAGGATGCTTTTACCAACCCCATAGTATAGATAATATACCGTTTCTTCTGACTGATGTTACAAATGATGCTAATAGATAGTACGACTTATTTAGAGTAAAATATTCTATGGCCATACGGCTTTCTTATTTACCGTTACAAAACTGCACCATTATTTATTAAATCTTTAGGAAAACTAGAGTTACCAAACAAAACCCAAAGTTATTCCGTCTTGCTTGGTGCAATTTAGTATTTGGGTTAAGGTTCTACAAATATATACATTTGTTGTAATTTCACTGCTCCCCCGTGGAAAAACTCACTGTTATTTCGAAGATATAGTAATTCAAACATCGAAAAATTACAAAATTTATGCGACGTAGAAAATGCTCACGCTAATATCATAACGGTTCTTTGAATGGATAAATCTGAGTAATTCACAAAAGTTACTCTTTTATGTAAGCTTTTCAGGAGTTTATAACAAATTATGAAAAATATGGAAATATCGAAACAAACGACTTTTCCTTTCACGAATTATGAGCAGCTAAGACAGTTTTTCTGGGAAATAAAGATCTTTTATAGGGGAGGTGGTGGAACCTTTGATTTGATCGAACCTGTATTTGGTCCTGTCGAAGGGTATTAGATTAAAAACTTATTAAAGTAACTTGAGCGAATCAGCTTAATTTAGCCAAGAGTTATTACTAATTTAATATGTTTTTACATAAAATTTGTAGGGGAACTGCCGGACCTGTTACTCCGATTTACCCTATTTTCAGAATCAGAAAAGCTCATAACATTGCCAACATGTAAACACAATTTAAAGTGGAAAACTACATCAAAGTGAAAGTTATTATGCATAAAGTCCAACATGAAAAACAGAGGTTAGTCGATAAAAATAGCTACTGTAGCCGGGGTCGCAGGTGGTCGCAGCCAAACTCTTGGTTTTTATTGACTCCATTAATTGCGGAATAATATGGTTTAATTCATTTCCCGGCCAACTACGGCCATTTTTTGTTTTTGATGAAATAAAAAAAATAACAGGGTTTTTGGCTAGTATCTTCAAAATGTACCGTTATGTTCCTTGTTAGATACGCAAATACCATAACAAGGCCTTCCTATCCAAAGGCCTAACGTGAAAAGTATATTTATGTGCCATTGTACTGAGTAAGGTGGTTGATACGGGTATTTGAAGTTTTGATGGTATGCGCTAAAAATGCATTTCTTATTGAACAAACATGTCTGTACAATCAATACCGTTACAATTTAAAAAAAAATAACAATGGTTTTCGATAGCTTATACTTTAAAGTGTAAAACCATAGTAGTCAAATCTGCCATATTTAAATTTAGTTTATTTGCCTATGTCCGAATTTATGTTCTAGTCGCCCCACTGTGCGACGCAATTAAATTTAGCCCAAAGTAGAGTAGTAGAAAGAAAGATATAACGAGCTTCGGCGAGTATCTAATAAGTTAATTAGACGTAAGAAACGCAAACATTTTCTTTTTTTTTTTTTTTTTTTTTTTTGCCTCACAGAAACTTTTGTCCCGGGACTAGGCTTCTCGGCATCACTTTACTTACTATCCGTACGTAAGTGACTAATCAATCAATCGAGTGTAAACTCTAGCAGATCGTAAAAAAAAACTGAAAACAAAATATATTAATAAGGAAATTTATCAAAATAACTTCTTTTAAACATTAGTTTATTAGTACAATTAAAATTAACTAAGTCCTTCAAACTATTATAAAGAATAATTGACCTTGTAATTGGTTCATTAAGCCCATAGTTTACTCTATGATAAGGCTGAACAAGAAGGTTGTTCCGCCGCAAATTGTGAAGAATATTTCTGACTTGAAAGTTATTTAATATATCTTCACAAACAATATGAGAGCAAAACAGGTCTCTTATAAACATAGCGTTTAAAAATGTTCTTCTATAATCTAAGGCTTGTAAACCCAATAAGGAACAGCGAGTTTTATAATCTGGCTTGAAACGCCAGCCAATTTGATAAATGGCAAACCGTGTAAAATTGTGTTGAATTCTTTCTATACGCTCGATATGCACCTTATAGAACGGATTCCACACAATAGAACAATACTCCAGGTGCGAACGAATGAAAGCTGCATACAATATTTTTAAAGTAAAAGCATCATTAAATTCGCGCGCATTACGTTTAACAAATCCTAACATACTATTCGCTTTTGAAATAATGTAATCAATGTGTTGTCGAAATGAAAGCTCATGGTCGAAAATTACACCAAGATCTGATATTTCGGCAACCCTTTCAAGAACACTACCTGTTAAGGAGTACTCAAAGAAGACCGGAGTTTTCAATTTATATATGCTAAGTACTTTACATTTACTAACATTTAAATTTAAATTATTATCGCGGCACCAAAATTGCAGCTTTTCTAAATCGGATTGCAACTTAAGGCAATCATCAATGTTGCGTATTTTCATAGCGATTTTCATATCATCGGCATACTGCCATACACGCACGAATTTAAAATTTTGGATGATATCGTTTATGAAAACTAAAAAGAAAAGTGGTCCTAAATGGCTTCCTTGCGGAACCCCTGATGAACACTTTATAACAGAGCGAGATGTACAGCCATTTAACTTCACCAACTGAGTCCTATCCGTTAAATAGGATCTCACCCAGCTTAGAAAAATTGACTGTATTCCTAAATGTTCTAGTTTTTTAAGTAAAATATTATGATCTACTCTATCAAAAGCCTTCGAAAAATCGGTATATACCACATCAACCTGCATTCCCTGCTCAATACCATCAGCAACAAATTTAGTAAATGATACCAAATTTGTTGAAGTTGATTTCCCTTTCAGGAATCCATGTTGACATGGCGATATCAAACGGCTAATTAAAACATCTATTTTATTTTTAATAAGCATTTCAAACAACTTCGGTATTGCAGATATTTTAGCTATGGGTCTATAGTTATCAATAAGATGCTTCGGACCCTTTTTGTGAACAGGCGTTATGTATGAAACTTTCCATTCATCAAGAAAAACACCTGAAGTCAAGGACAAATTAAAAATAAAGGCTAAAGGACGACATAACGATTGCATGCAATTCTTCAAAAATATATTAGGAATGCCATCAGGTCCGGCCTGAATACTAACATCAAGATCACGCATAGCATTCAATAGGTCATCCTCAGAAATCTCAAGAGCACTCGTAAGGTCCTCCTGAGCTATCCGAGGGACCAATGCACTCTGACTTCCATTGATGTTAGCATTCATTTCTGATGAAACGGAGTCTGGCACTTTGTAAACTGAACTGAAAAATCTAGCAAATCCGTCACAAACCGATTGAACATCTTTGTAAAAATTGCCATTAAATTCTAAATTTTTTGGGATTCCCGTATTCTTACGCTTGCTGTTTATAAAATTCCAAAATGTCTTACTGTCATTCTTTATATTATTTTCAGCTCTCGCAATATACTGTTTGTAAAGATTTTTATTCATTAATTCATACTCTCTTCTCAATCTAAAGAAATTTTCTTTATTGGCAAGAGAGGATGACTTCTTGTATAATTTATGGGCCTTATTTTTTGCTCTCTTAAGTTTGAACAAGTCTTTGGTAGCCCAAGGATTTTTTGCTTTTATTTTGTTCTTTTTTAAAGGAACGTACTTGCGAATAGATTTATTTAAAATTGAATTAAAAATTGTATAACTTTCAATAAGATTACTATTCGATATAACTGGAGCCCAATCCATATTAAAAAATGTTGAATTTAGTTTTTCAAATTGGGCTTTTTGAAAATTTCTAGTAGGAATAACTTCGGGCTCTTCTTCAATGTAATCATAAAAAACAAACTCAAGAAGAAGAGCACTGTGATGGATTGAATTGGGCAAAATTGGTTTATCTACTTTAATTACAGAAGCATTCAAGCAAGTACTAACAAAAATTAGATCTAAAATTCTACCAATCGAATTTTTAACAAGATTCATTTGCATCAAATCCATTGCAAACAAACAATCTGTTAGAACAGATTCACACTCAAGATGTAAATCACGCGGCAGATTTTTTTCTCGTCGTCGTTCCAGTACCAACTTATATTACCAAGATTGAAATCCCCAACAACGATCAATTTGTCTTTTTCCTCAAAAGATGCAAATAGCTTGGAGATATTATCTACATGTTTGTTATAAACATCAACTGAACTCAAAGGTGGTAAATAGCTATTAAAAATATATACTTTTTCGCTGCGAGAAACATTGATAGAAACACATATCTGTTCCACGTCCTTATGAAAAAGCTCAACTTCATGAGATGGGAATGTTGTTTTGATAGCTACCAAAACACCACCTCCTCTCTTAGTCGAAGCCTCATAACGGTCGCGACGATAGACATCATAGTCTCTTATGAAAAGTTCTTCATTTGTAATGTCTGTGTGAAGCCAAGTCTCGGTTAAGCAAATGGCAGCATAATCTTCTTGTGAAGCTGCAAGGTAAAAGTCATTTGTTCTTGAACGAAGACCGCTAACATTTTGATAATAGACCGAGAAAAATGAATTGGAAATTATGTGTTCTGCTGGACACTGTTTTGGCGTTTGTCGTTTTTTGAAAATTTGAAGGGTGATATGTTGACGCCCTTGGGCCAGAAGTTGGCACAAAACACTTGCTTAGAATATTCATGAGGAAGTTTCAAACCAAAACTGATTGAAACTAATTTGGAAATATCACAATCTTTTTTTATCAGAGGATAAACCGAAAGAAAGCTGTCATCTGTTAAATTAAGCTTTTTCATTACATATTCCTTTAAATCGTCTGCTTTTACCGAAGCATGCAGCTTAGAAACATGGAATACCTTGAAACTGGGGACACTTCGAAGAGAATCATTAGCTTGATCGATACCGAAGATTCTTTTGTGTCGCCTATTATTATTATCACTCTTTTTGGGAATAACATCACCAACAGGAGAAGGTTTTTTAATATGTTTCCCTTTCTTACGAACTGTGACAAATTTATCAATCGGAGATTGATTTTTGTCAACGTTGGAAGGAATTGTAGAAGATGAATCTGAAATAACAGTGGAAGTCCCCGCTTCATGGCTAACGAAAGATTGCTCAGAAGATATTGAAATAATATTTTTAGTTTTTTTCTTAGTGTCTTTCCCTATATTACTCTTCTTATTTTTTAAATTTACATTTTTATCTCGCAATGCTTCGGAATTGTTTTCACAACAATTTACAGATTTCATAAGGGATCTCAGCTTGCTAAGTTGGCTCTGCAACGACGAAACGAGCTGAGATAGACCGTCAATTTGGACTTTGTAAAATTGCTCGCAAACACAATTCATTTTAATACAAGAACTAAACTAATAAATTAATAAAAAGAGAAAAAAAGCAAAAAGAAAAAAAAATTTGCAAAAAGTGGGATTCGAACACAGGACCTCACGGGCGTGAGTCGTACACGCTACCACTGCGCTATATGCTAGTACGAAAATGTATGCCCAGATAACTCAGTTAAGCCGAGTTGAAATGACTACTGGACCAAATGAAAACAAAGAACAAAGACCGTCCGAGCGGCAGGTAAAAAATGCAAACCACTAAACACTTTTCGAACAAATTTATGATTTATCACTACACCAATCCGCGAAACCACTTTTACAGATGAAGTGAACGAGCAAATTAATCATAAAATTATGAATTTAATATTAAATCTTATGAATTTGATAAAAAAATTAACAATTGATACATGACGAGCAGTTACAGCAAATAAACCAAAGATTAGCCAGTAAGAACATTAGACAGGCGTACAAACTTATAAATAATGTTAAGAACGGATATCAACCCAAGACAAGCCTATGTAAGGACAAGGATGGTAACATCATCAGCGAAATCGAAAGCGTCAACAAACGATGGGCCTCGCATTTTGAAGAGCTCCTCAATGTACCATCAACATCCCCCGCGGAGCCAGCTCTTGAGCAGTTAGCCGAACCAGGCCCTCCCGTTCTACCCCCAACAGTAGAGGAGGTGAGTCTTGCCATACAGTCGCTTCAAAATAATAAAGCGCCCGGCGCTGACGAGATCCCAGCAGAACTGCTGCAGCATGGTGGAACGTGCCTGACCAATGCTATACATGTGCTACTGCTGAAAATATGGAACGACGAGGTAATCCCCGAAGATTGGCGCAAAAGCATAATCTGCCCAATCCACAAAAAGGGTGACAAGCTGAAGTGTGAGAATTACAGGGGCATATCATTAATTTGTACGGCCTATAAGATATTATCTAAAATTCTTGAAAAGAGAATTAATCCGTACGCAGAACGAATCATTGGCGAGTATCAAGGCGGCTTCAGACCTGGCCGACAACGACCGATCAGCTTTTCACAGTGAAGCTACTACTCCAAAAGTGCTGGGAATATAACATCGACGTATACCAAATCTTTGTCGACTTCAAGCAGGCATACGACAGTATCGATCGAAGTGTACTGTACAACATTATGCTGAATTTAGGTATACCGGCAAAGTTAGTGCGACTCACAAGGATGACGATGACTAATACCGTCTCGCAGGTCAGAGTGCAGAATCGACTCACTGACCTATTTGAAACTCGTACTGGACTCAAGCAGGGCGACGGGCTGGCGCCGACGCTCTTCAACCTTGCTTTGGAGTATGTAATTCGAGCCATGAATATGGACAGCAGCGGAACGCTACTCATCAAGTCGACTCAATTAGTAGCGTACGCCGACGATATCAACATCATGTCTCGAAGGTTGGGTGATGCAGAAAGCCTTCTGCATAACCTCAATAACGCCGCAAAGGAAGTTGGACTACATATCAACGAAAGCAAAACAAAGGCCATGATGCAATCGAAAACAAGGACGCCAGCAAATTCAAGCATCACAGTGGGGGACCTTAATAATCGAGTATGTAGACAACTTCAACTATCTGGGTTGTAACTTATCAAAGGACGCCAACGAAACCGACACAATTAAGCGACGGATACAACTAGCCAATTAGACATATTTCTCGGTCCTCCCTATAATTAATTCGAAACTTGCGCACAGGAACACGAAGCTCCGCGTGTACAAAACGATCATCCGACCCGTGCTATGTTGTGGCTGCGAAACATGGACCCTCACCCAAGCCTCCGAAATTTTGCTAGACCGATTCGAACGAAAGGTCCTTCGGCGAATTTTCGGGGCCGTTCGCGAGCGGGACCAATGGCGCATCCGGTACAACCATGAGTTGTATCAATTGTACGATGAGCTGGAAGTATCGAAAATCGTGAAGCTTCAACGTTTGCAATGGGCGGGGCATGTACAACGGATGGACGATAATCGCATGCCAAAGAAAGTGATGAACGCACAACGAATTGACGGAGCGAGGTTGCGTGGACGACCGAGAGCTCGCTGGGAGAACTCCGTGGGTGAAGACGCCCACCAGCTGCTGGGCTTCCGAAACTGGAGGACGGAGTCACGTAACCGCGACAATTGGAGGTCAACGATTCAGGCGGCCAAGGCCCGACGTCGGGCTATCGTGCCACATTGATGATGAAAGTAGAGTAGAGTATAGTAGAGTATAGTCGAGTTATAAAAAAAAGTGAAAAAAACAAATAGAAACTGTGGGACTCGAACTCATGGTCTGATTCTAAGAATCGAGAAAACATGCCTCCAGTGACGGCCAATAAAATAAAGAATATGCACAAACAGAATTCAGGGTTGACAAGCGTGGATGTCGACAAGTTGAAAGCAATTGGCTGCATTCAGCGAATGAAATTTACTGGAAAACACTGGAAATGCTACAAGAATTACCCGGCACCGACCTCTTTCTCCGCTGAAAGGCCATTATGCGAAATGAGAATCTAATTGGAAGAGCACTTTTCTCCTACATTTTTCGTTCGCTGAATGCAGAAATTGTAAGATATTCGATGGCCGGAAAATCTAGATGTTTCAGGAAGACAATTTAAATGCCATCTGGTCCAATAGTGTTTATCATTCATTTCATTTATAACGGCGTGTTTTATTGTGCTCGGGTGTAGGTTAGTTTAGGGTAACTACATGGGGTTACAATAACAACATAACCCAGATAAACCCAGTAATGTATCGGGGGTACGTACTCTGACCAAAGTTAACCCGGAAGAATTGTTACAGATGTGACAACCAGAGGCGCTCTAACACGAAAAAGTATGAGCTAATACCAAAACCATTGGTTAAATGTTACGGGTGGGAGGTTGAGTGTTGCGATAAACCGACCGCAATGTTCATTGTTGTTTTTGTAAGACATGTTAATTTACTGGCTTTTTATTTATCCCAACTTTGAAACTTCAGCCTTTTACAAAGTTCATGGTTGGTGCAATAGATATAAACAGCTTTTAACCCAAATCGTTTTTTTGTGCTTATATACCCCAACCTGCACCTTTTTTACAAAAAAAACGCTTAATATTAGATTGTGAGCTAGGGCCAGGGATAGCCGGTTCCGACTCGCATTCAGACACCTGGCAGCAACAAAGGAAACATTCTCATACTGTCCCATTTTCCTCTGACCTGAGCAGATTTTCTTTTAGTAGAAAATGGGGTTGTCCGCCCCAAGGGGCTTAAAATTGTCGTATGGCAGCGGGGCTGCCATCGGGAATGGTTGCCAGTAGGACGATCGGATGACGTTGGGAATGGGGTCTCCGTTCTCTGTTTGGTTGTAACTTATAAACGCAGGCAGCTTCTGAAAATTTCGACAAAAAAAATGCTCACCATCGGCCCGGCCCGGCCCCTTCATCCGCTTAATATTATTTTCTTCTTGAAAAAATGACCTCAAACTGGGCATATATTACCCCCCCGCTCTTCATCGGCCTATTGATTGGCTTTTTATAAAAAATGTTCAATTTGATAATACAACAAATTTCCAATTTTTTTTGAGAGATTATATTATTTTTTTGTTGGTTGTTATACTGATATTCTGTCATGCTCCATTAACTGCTTGACTATAATTCTAGACCAACAAATTTCCAAAGGCCTTTATTTTATAAAATGACCTTTGAACGACAAAAATAACATACACATACACATCAATCAGCTGGTTAGTGCACGACAGAATTATTCGCATTGTGTTCATTGGCATTGGCATTGGCAATGACTCAATTGACGATCAGATAAAAGTTATCGCATTTCGCATTTGTCTCTCGTTCAGCCAAAAAATTTCAAACCGATATCTTATCTCTTAGGAAGAGCTAACGTAATTCTATTAGATAATGGTGAAAAATGTAAAATATAATTTAGTAAAAGAAAATTTTAGTTGACTCTAGATTTAGTACATATTCGAGTGGCAATCAAGTAGCTTAAGTGGGTGAAAAATAAAAGTTCAGGATGAATAGTCCTTATGTGCTAGTTCCAGCTGCTCTAATAGGAGCCCTTTACATTATCCGCAAAATTCGAACATATCAATGGGGATGGGTTCGCAATACGTATTCACTGAAGGATAAAATTTACATTATTACCGGTGCCAATACAGGGCTAGGATTCCATACAGCCCGGGCACTGGTCAAAAGGGGCGCGACAGTGGTTATCTGTTGCCGCAGCATGGAGAGAGCGAATGACGCTATAGCAAAAATTCAGAAGGAAACAAATATGGGTCAATTGGTAAGTGAGAAACATAGCTGATTAACGCCAGGAAATAAGAAATTCTAACTGTTGTTTTTATTCAAATTTTAAGGTTCCACTTCGTCTGGATCTCAGCTCTTTCGACTCGATTCGTGAGTGTGCGACTCAAATTAAACTTCAATTTCCCTATTTCGATTGTCTCATCAACAACGCCGGAATGTACACTGGCGAGAAAAGTGTGACTAAAGAAAATTTTGAATTACATTTTGGCGTCAATCATCTAGGACATTTTTTGCTATTCAAATTACTCGAGGACAACATACGTGAGAACCGCAGTCGAGTGGTTGTAGTCGCCTCAATGTTGCATCAGTTTGGGAAAATCGACTTTGACAAACTCGGTCAGTGTGACGAGGAACAACGACAGAAGAATCCTCGACAGTTTTATTCAAATTCCAAATTGGTGAATTTTTATTTCACGCGGGAGTTGTATAAAAGAGGATTCGATGCACATACACTATGTCCAGGATTGTGTTATACGGATATTTTTAGAAATTATACGTTTACGTGGTATAGGCTTTTGGCGTTTATGCCGGTGATGTTTTTGGCGATGCGATCGGGGGAGCAGGGTGCTCAGAATATTGTATATGCAGCTACAGATAATAAGAATACTGAAGATAAGAATCCTGTGACTGGGCATTATGTTCAGAACTGTAGAATGTCGAAATCTGAGTATAGTTTTGATGATAAAGTTGGTGTCCGATTGTGGAATGAGAGTTTAAAAATGTGTGATCTGAAGGAATAGAAATAAAGGATAATGTGATTAGCCATTTTCTTAGTTTTATTCTATTAACCATTAAAGTCCAGTTTCAGGTTAAAACCAATTCCTGTACCAGAGTCCTAATTTGGATATTCCTGTTTCAATGGATTTTTTCTTTTGCCGACTTTTGCGGGTAGATTTTTTGAAAAATATTTTTTATTTTCTGGTTGAACCGGGGCTGTGAAATCTTTGAAAGAAAAAAGCGGGCCTTTTATATGCGGTTTCTTCCTAGCACGATTCGCCCGACTTGGATACACCTACGTACTAAAACACAGCCCATGGCCGCGCCCAAACTGTTGGGCGGACCACGCGCTACGGGCACTCAGGCCACTAACTCGACCTATAGTACCCTTCCGTTGCGCTTAGGCGCTGTTTATACCCTATACCCATAAGATGGTATAGGGTATATTGTTTTTGTTACGACGATTTATGTAACACCTCAAAGGAGCCACCTGAGGTATGGCAAAGTATATATATAAATGATCAGGGTCGGTCCCTGATTCGAATAAGCCATGTCCGTCTGTCTGTCTGTCTGTCTGTCCGTCCGTGTGTCTGTCAGTTCGCACGATAACTCCCGAAATAATGGAGCTAGCGTTTTGAAATTTCGGTCAGATGATTGCTTTGATAAAAGCTTGGATGGTATTGAAAATGGGCCGAATCGGACCAAGGGTTCCCCTACCTCCCATACAAATGACCCCTCCGTGATAGTGTAATTCGGCCATATTTTTCGACAGAACGTCGCTAGGGACCTGAAATTTTTATCAATTGTGACTTATGCTTGAAGTTAGTGGAAAGTGGAGAAGGTCTGCCTTCCCCTACCCCTACATCCCCTACAAAGCAATATTCCGCCATATCTTTTGATAGAATGTCCCGAAAAACTTGAAATTTATCGCAAATGATAGCTGCTGGATGCCGTTATAAGATATTAAAGATGTGCGAGATTCAGCCCATCTACCCCTCCCCCCTTAAAAAAAATTAAATTGAATATTATCGGTTTTACGCGCATTCTAGGTCTGTACATGGGTATAGGGTATACACTCATCGTGCTATTCGCACGATTAGAACTCGGTCTCGTTTTTTTCTGCGATTGATGCAGGATTTCGCGAAACGTAGCACATTCGCAAGAGCTAGTGAGAAAGCTTCGCTCTCGTCGATGAAGTAATCGCCAAGATACCTCATCCTTGATATTGAAAAGGCAGGGCAGCTGCATATGAAATGCAATGCTGTTTCGTTCTCACACTGGCCACATATAGCTGATAGTACCACATTAATTTTGTGTAGGTGGTAATTCAGAGACCTGTCACTAGATCTGTGCATGTCTTTTAGTCGCCTTTCCTAAGTTTCAGCAGGAAGAACGCCACGTGTCGCGTATATGTAGCGATGAAGGCTTTATTATGTCAACAGGAATCTATTTTCGACATGGATCGCAGCCGACTCCGTTTTTAGGATAAGCTTGATCACGGATGATGGTATGCCAGAGGCTGGCTCCGGACCTAGCATGTGTGAGCTAGAGCCTTGTCGGGCGAGTTCATCTGCAATCTCGTTCCCAGCCCGTTTAGTCTCCCCAGCCCGTTTAGTCTCCCCAGCCTTACAAGCGCTTGATGACAATTCCATACCAGCTGGCTTGATAATTCTGAAGAGTTCAGCGCCTTTAGTGCAGCTTGGCTGTCAGAGCAGATTCGAATGTTGCGACCGTTGCCAGTTGTACCGCATACATTCGTGGGTTGCCGCTATGATGGCGTAAATTTCTGCTTGAAAGATCGATGTGATGGTCCCAAGAGACTGGTACAGCGCAATTCATGGTTGAGCCGAGAAGATCCCTGAACCAGCCCTGCCATTCATCACTGATCCATCAGTGTAGATAATTATGTCACCTCCAGCGAAGTCAGAGTGGGCTTCAACGGACCATTCTTCTCTGTCCGTAGGGATTACTTGGTATGTCTTTATGTACACTAGCCGGCATATGTATTTTGACATCTGGTACTCTCGAGCCAAGATACTGATTTTGTTTAACTAGAGCGAATAACGGTAAATTTCTTATAAGGAAATCGAAGTACATATCAACAGTAATAAATATGCTCAATATTTTTCCTGTCCATTTTCGCACTCTCTTGCTATAAAGAAGAGAGCAGATTGGTGCGAAATTTTGATGCGACATAAGTATTTTGACAATATTTAAATCTTTGATTGTACACCAATTTCTCTGGAAAAAAATGAATAAAACATAATTTTATTAATGATTTGTGTTTATATTTTGAATTCCAAGCAGAAAATGTATCCAGTGGCTTGAAACATTGGAAAAAAATCCTAAATTCGAAGTTTGGTTTAAGAATCCGTAGAGGCAAACTTCAACTCTGGTTTAAAGGTTGAAGACGCTGGAATTGAATTGAATTTCATAAGGTAGACTGTTCATTATTAAACACCAGAATTGAATAAGAGAAAAGAAATAGAAAACTATTCCATGCATCACAGAAATGAGATGTGTATATCGATTCATTACCGAAAAATCTTCCAAATATTTATGGAAAATGTCCTAATTGAACCAAAGGAAATTATGAATATGAAGAATGTGCCATCGGAGGCAGAGATAATGGGTGAGGTTATAAAACACAACGTTCGCGTAACGTTTCGCGTTTTCCGAAACGTTTCCTATTGTGTTCTGTAAACGCATAGATCCGCATCAGACTTGGTGTTCCCATCGCCATCTCTCGGAATGTGACAAATGTGACAATTGACACATCACAGCTGATACGTTTTGCTCGAAAATTAAATTTTCCAGTTTTAAACGAGATGCAGATACATTTTATTTTGATTACAAATAGTTTAATAAATAAATGAGGGCGGAAATGCACGGTTCGACGGCAGATTGTAAATTTCTGCCAATCAATCAAGCTATGCCTCGCAAGGGGGCGCTTAGAGGATCTGTTTGTAGGGAGAAGTTTCTGATCCGTAACGGCCGGTTGATTTGAAACGTTGCGCGAAACGTTGCGCAACGTTGTGTTTTATAACCTCACCCAATAACGACCACTTTCGGTCTAGAACTAAAAAAGGCAAATTGCATGCATACGCAGATAAAGTGAAACCAAAGAAAGATTTAAAAACCATACCAAAAGCAAACCTCTGTTACTAAGGAAAAAGTTCAAGCTACTGCAACTTTCGGAAAAAAGCTTTTTCGGCTAAAATTCGTTATTTTATTACATTTTTACAAAAAAATTCAATATTTAAAGAAAATGCCCAGTTTATGCGGAAAACGGATACCTGGTTATCAAAATTAATTCCACAGTGGAAGTTCTCTCATGATGCAGGGATATTTTGCTTACAATGGCCTAGGCTGCTTAAGTTCAAATCACTGTTTCCATGGCCAAAGCTTCTTTTGGTCGTCATTGAATCGTCGGAAGTTATATTCGTTTTTTTTTGCGGCACAATTTGCTTTAAATTTCACTTCTTTCTTAGAGTTCTTCATCGTGGCTCACTCATCTCGGGGTTCACATTCGCTTTCTTTCAGAGAGCGCCAAGATTTGTTTTTATTTTGTTTTAAAACATTTTTTTGTTTGGTAATAAATAGTTTACCGTATGAAATAAAATTAAATAGTAGCGTATTCAATGTGTAAACCAGCACTAAGGCTAGCATCAATCAATGATCAAACCAATCTTCGAAATTCTGATTTTTGTTTATGTTTTATTAATTAATTAATATGGGGAACTCAAAAATTAATAAAAACATGTTTTGTGCATCAGTTCTTGCGAAAAAATGGGTGCAATCAAAGAGTTAAACGTTGACAAAATACTTACGGCACACCAGAATTCCGCCTCCATCTTTTCTCTTTTCTATAGGATGAGAGTCCGAAAGAGGACAGGAAAAATATTAAGCATATTTATTGCTGTCGACATGTGCTTTAGTTTTGATAAAAGAATTTTACCGTTATTGGCTTTAGTTAAACAAAACCAGTGTCAGGGCTGGAGGGTATGATATGTCTAAATACATATGCCGACCAGTGTATTTTGAAATGATCCTGTCCGAAGGCATCAACGCCTGAGAATGTTTTTGAAGTGATTTCATTATTGACGCATGGCAGTGGAACCATGTTCTCTTTCAGGTGCTCATAATATGTTCATAAGACGATAAGCGTCGACCATTGCCCTCTTCTTCACTTCTACATCAAGTGGTGGTAAGTTTAGGAAGGCCTCCAGTGCCGCGGACGGCGCGGTTTTCATTGCCCCAGTGATGCTTAGGCAGCCCAGTCTCTGCACATGCGTCAGCAGCTTCTTGCTGACGCCAACGCTGACTCGAGAGTCTAGGCCACCAAACAATGCAAGCGTATAGCAGGATGGGTAATATGATAGAAGTGTATATCCACTGTACCCGTTGTGGTGAAAGCCCCCCAAGACTTGCCTATTGCACTTCTGCAGCACCAGAGCAGCCTGCAGGCTTTATGGCATTGTTCTTGAATATGAAGTTTTTACGTATGTTTGGGATCCAGGTGTACCCCTATATATTTGACTGTAGGAGATATATGAAGTTCGACACCGTGTAGCCTGGGTAAGGTTAAGTTTCCCCAATTTCGGTTTCTAGTAAACATAACCAAGACAGTCTTCTCGGCATTTACTGATAGCCCATTTTTCCTACTCCATCTGTCGATTAGCCGTAGTGTCGATTGCATTCGGTCACAGATTGTGTCCACAAACTTGCCTTCGACTATTACAGCAAGGTCGTCTGCATGAGCTTCAGCAAACACTCTGTTATTATCTAAAGTCCGGACCAGAGTTTCCATCACAAGGAGCCACATCAGAGAAGTGAGAGACCCGCCCTGGGCCACCTTCTGGTACACCCTGCTTCGATGGTTTTTGATCCAACTGTTATAAGGATATTCCTTGAAGTGAGCATGTTACCCATCCACCCTATCAGCACAGGGTCCATGGAATCGACCCTCGACCCTCGTTTGCCGCATCACAAATGCTGGTAAATGAGGTGTTATCGAACGCCTCTTGTATGTTGATGAATGCACCCAGTGCAAACTCTTTCTCAGAATAGCTCTTTTCGAGCTCACTGACGAATTCATAAAGGACAGTTTCTGTCGATTTACCCTTCTGGTAAGCAAGATGCCTGTTATTCAGCGGCCGTCTGGGAAGGCATACATCCCTAATCTAGTCTTTCGAGCTCCTTTAGAAGGAATGATGTCAGACTAATAGGCCGAAAAACTTTTAGCTTCAGCGTAGGAGGGTTTACCTGGCTTAGGGATGAACACCACCTTCACGTTTCGGAACGTTGTTGGAATATAGGCATACCCTAGGCATGTCCTATATATGTATGTATATTCCCTAAATGTAGGCCAAGAAAATCCATTCCCGCTTTCAGGAGAGCAGGAAAAATCCCAAATCAGGCCCTGGCGATTTGTAGCTGTCCAACGAGTTTAGTGCCCACTTAACCCGTTCTAAAGTAATTATTCTGCAGACCAGAGACCATCTCTTGGATGCGGACTGTTAATGGTCTCCCTTAGAGTTTCGCCCTCTCTGCTGCCTGGAAAGTACACATCAAGTAGAAGATTGATGGTTTCCTCTTCACTCTCCGTGAACGTTCCGTCCGGTAGCCTTAGATTGCCCAGCATTTAACTACTATCTTTACGGAGGATTCGCTTAAGTTTGGCCGTAGTCTCCATGATGATCTGCGAGATAATAAATTACTAAAATGAAAGCAAATTTGGAACATCTGCATTTTTTTATGTGCGGGTTTTAACTTTGTGAATAGTGCTCTCCCATTCAAATATTCATCCTGATTTCAGGGAATATCAATTTAACGGACTTTAAATTTCAATTGGGCTTTTTCTTTATTACAACCGCACTACGCACTACAACTGAATTTAATATTTAATACAAATTCTTTCTCCTTATATTATGTATATTCCAGATAAATCAGAGTAAGTCTATATCTGAAAGACGGAATACACCAAGGATATTACATACGTTCACTCAATTGGAAAATTGAACAGAAATTGTTTCGAATATTGAAATGGACGATGATTACGAGCACCCGGACGACGACAACGAGAACGATAACGTTGGCAACCACCCCATACAATACATCCTTGAGAACATACCATTCTGTCCATCCAATGAACCTCACATAAATCGCCACGAATATGAAAATCTCCAGGAATTATTCAATTCCGTCTATTCGGAGAAATGCAATTGCACCGGGCAGCTTTGCAATTCAAAGGATCTTTGTTTGCATGGCGGTAACTACATGATGACCACTTGCAACACCCACCAACGCGAGGAATTAATTTTAAATGAAAATCGTCCGTGTAAGGATTTAATTTATGAATGTTCTGATTATTGTGATTGTTCGACGCAATGCCATAACAGATTGGTCCAGTATGGACCGCGAAAGAATCTTGAAATTGTCCATGTGGTTTATAACGCTGTCAGGCAGAGGGGACTACGAACCAACAAGTGCATATTGAAGGGAGCTTTTATTTGCGAATATGCCGGGGAAGTTTTGACAAAATCTGAAGCGAATTTTCGATACAAGCGGAACAAGGAGCAGAAATTGATGAATTATATTTTATGCTTGAACGAGTCCTCTGTGATAGCAAGTGCGGAAAGGTTGCAGACATTTGTCGATCCCAGTCGAAAGGGTAATATTGGTCGATATTTGAATCATAGTTGTGAGCCGAATTGCCAAATTTTAAGTGTGCGAGTTGGTTGTCCAGTTCCAAAATTAGGTTTGCGGAGAATGAGAATCGTATTGCATTGAGGAACGTCTATAATAAATTCCATTTTTTCATAATTTCAGCGATTTTTGCCACAAGAGATATTAATGCTTTCGAAGAACTCACATTTCATTATGGTGGTGGACGAAGAGAGAATTCACCCGTAGTAGAAAACGCAGATCGAATACCATGTCATTGTGGTACTGCAGAGTGTTCTAAATTTTTACCGGATTTTAGTTTTTGAGGTAATTTAGTGTTAATTTGTATAGTTCCAATTTGAAATAGTCGTAAGTACGTTTTAAATGAAAAAAAAAAAATAAAATAACATAAAAATTAGTCCAGAAAGTTTGTATGCACGATTTGTAGATACAGTGGAACCTTGATAGATCGAATTCGATGCCTTCAACTTCGAACTATCCAGGTTCGAATGTAATTGTTATTAATGAGAGGGAGGATTACTTCAGTTAATGTAATCCTAATTTGATTTTAAATGACTTGTCTACCATTTCCCGCGATATTCAAATTCCCACTTCTAGAATCTCGCCGACAATCATTATACCGTCCGCTCGATCGAAATTTCGACAATCCAAAATTACGCCCGCAAGATTTATCCCGCTCATCCAATATCCCGCCAAATTTTCTTGAATCCCGTCGTTGAAGGTAAGTATTCTTTCAGAACACAAATAAATTGATTTTCATAATACAGTCGAACATCGATATTTTAAAGGAACTAGAAGACCCGTTCGAGATATCAAAAATTCGAGTAATCGAAAACAATGAAACAAATTTTACATACGTGTGTTGTTTTTTTCAATGCATTCGGCTAATCGAAGTCACAAAATTGGTGCTAAATTATTGAAAAATTCGGATGGAAGTCACAATTATTAAAAATCGGCTTGTTTTGTTACTTAGCTTATACTTAACGCTCGTATATTTTTTAACGTAAAAAGCAGGACAAATTCACCCAAAATCGGCGTTCGACAGGACAATGCTAGTAAAAAAGCAGGACGCAAAAAGTACAACCAGAAATATATTTGTGAATTAATTTAATGACTCCACTTCTTTGAGAATCACTTGGGAATCAACCTTTGGCTTCTGCATGGCCTCAATAGGGTCTTCAACATGCCTTCAAGTTTAACTACTTACCGTGGGTGAGTTTATGAAACAAAACAGTTGTGTATGTTTCGCAAACATGTTCTGATTCCCTGACTGCCATTTTGTGGATCAGAAATAATATTCGGTTCTTTTCGTTAGTATGTCTTTGTGGAACATGTAAACGAAAAGAACCGGAGATTACCAACCTAATTCTGGAAACCCTTTTTATGTGGATGACGTCGATAAAACGGCTGCGTGGTTGGATTTATTAAAAATTCTTTCAACTCCCGATGCAGTGTGTTTTGTTTAAGTTTCTACAGGGTGACAAACGCTTACATATTGGATTTTAAAACGTCGTAAGAAATGTTAAATCCATACCACAACATTTTATTTGCACTAGAGCATTTTAGACACTCGCACGGTATCTTCACAGAAGAGTTGTCGTTTCAACGTGTATGGTTTATTTTCATAATTGCGTGATTTCAAATATAGGGTCAGTAGGTACTGTAAATTGGTGGACCGACTGGGGTGTGGACAAATCTCATCTTGCTGAAATACTTTTTGAAGTTGTTTTCTTGCAATGCTATGGTGTGTTGTGCGAAGGGCATATTGCATTGCGATAAATATTTAAAGGACGGGCCTCAATCTTCCAACTGAAACGCTTTCAACAAAGGACCGAAATGATAACTCCTCTTCTCTATCCTACCTGGTAGTCCGTCGGTATCCGATTGAATTTGATCTGATGCAAAGAGTTTAGATTTCTACAGAATTGAAATTTTCCACACGGGAAAGATGTCTAAAGGCCTGGATAGACCTCGGGCGGAATGAGAATGAAATTTTTGTCCGCTGCAATTTTCTCAATGAAAATGCATACTTACTTTCGTGGAATATATGGCAAATGCTGGGGAATTCCATAAGCTACAATCCAAAAACGGTTCCATAATTTCTCTCGGCCATTTTATGTATTATTTTTCGATTCCCCGGTCATTAGATATTTTCCACGGTGAAATGACCGGGGAATCGAAAAATAATACATAAAATGGCCGAGAAAAAGGTTGGAATCATTTTCGGATTGTAGCTTATGGAATTCCCCATCATTTCCGACATGTTCCACGACAGTAAGCATGCATTTTCATTGAGAAAATCGCAGCGGACAAAAATTTCATTCTCATTCCGCCCGAGGTCTATCGTGCGCTTAAGATCCAAATATTATGCTATGTTCTAGCGAAAAAAAAATTTTTGTGACATTTCGACATTTTCGATCTTTTACGATGTTTTAAAAGCCATCAGGTTCCCGCTTGCTACCCTGTACAAAGCATCGTCATAGGCAAAGCTTCTTAGCAAAATCGGGAAGCTAAAAAAAGTGAATGCAATATGGGACGACAGGAATCCTTTTTTCCAGATGAGGGATTTTGTGCATTTTTCATTCTATTTACACTCCATCTTTGCAAGGAAAACGTATCATTACACAGATACAGCCTCTTTGGACGTAAAAACTCCACCGTTATAGCCGATCGGTCGCTATAGCAATGGTCGCTTTATTCATCAAAAATTACACTGCATTACATAAATCCGGGAACTCCGTTGGTTTAGCCGGTAAATCGTTATAACCGATGTCGTTATAAGCGATATCCACTGTATTTATCAAGAATGCACCAGTAATGTCTTAGGACGCGTCAGGAGCAATAATTCCTTGCGATTCCCTTCTCTTGCCGTACAATATAAAAAACCGACTTGGTCGCCTACCACCTTGCGGAATGATGTCTCATTTATTCTCATTTACATTTATTTGTAAATTTCTATAAAATTTAAGTGTACTTTTCATTAAATTTATTCGTCCTTTGGTGAGATGCCAATACGCTATTCAAAAACAGGACAAAGCCGGACAAAAGCAGGACATTCGAGGTTTTAGCAGGACGGCAGGTTATGGTCGAAAAAGCAGGACTGTCCTGCCAAAAACAGGACGGATACGACCATTAGTTATACTTGACAAAATTCCTGGTTGATGCGGCTTATCGAAGTCAAAACACGTTTTGGGACTGCCAAATTGCTTCAAGATATCGAAAAAATCGGCTAACCGAAATTCGAGTAATGCAAAAATATATATGGAAATTTCAAGGGACGCATAATATAGGTTCGTGTTATCGAGGCTCGACTGTATCTTTTAGGGTTGCTTCCATATTTAGATATTTAGATCCCTTTTAAAATGTTCCGTCGTTTCTCAGGGGCCAAACTGGGATCATATTACCTCATCTTCAGATGGCTGTATCTTCGGGACGGTAACAGCACTCGGGAGGTTTAAGCAAAATGTAGGCCTGGATGCCTTCTACATCGACTTTTTGAACCACCATTTTCGAAAATTTTCAAATGAAATCAGAAAATTGCGATTTTGAGGTCTTTCCGGGCGTTTTTTTGGAGGTCAAAGTGGCCATTTATTACCCTATCTTCAAATGGCTGTATCTTCGGAACGGTGACAGCTAGGACTCTGGAGGTTTCAGCAAAATGTAGGTCTGGATGCCCTCTTTATCGACTTTTTGCACCCGCATTTCCGAAAATTTTCATATTAAATCAGAAAATTCCGATTTTGAGGCCTTTTCGGGCGTTGAAGGTCACAGTGGCCATTTATTACCCCATCTTCAGATCGCTGTATGTTCGGAACGGTGATAGTTAGGACTCTGGAAGTTTCAGCAAAATGTAGGTCTGGATGCCCTCTTCATCGACTTTTTGAACCCCCATTTTCGAAAAATTTCAAATGAAATCCGAAAATTGCGATTTTGAGGCATTTCCGATTTTCGGAGGTCAAAGTGGCGATTTATTACCCCATCTTCAGATCGCTGTATCTTCGGAACGGTGATAGCTAGGACTCTGAAGGTTTCAGCAAAATGTAGGTCTGGATGCCCTCTTCATCGACTTTTAGAACCCCCATTTTCGAAAATTTTGAAATCAGAGAATTACAATTTTGAGTCCTTTCCGGGCGTTTTTGGAGGTCAAAGTATTACCCCATCTTTAGATGGCTGTATCTTTGAAACGGTGATAGCTGGAGGTTTCAGAAAAGTGTAGGACTGAATGCCCTCTCCATCCACTTTTTGAACCGCCATTTTCGAAAACTTTCAAATGAAATCAGAAGATTGCGATTTGGATGCTTTTCTCAGGGGTCAAACTGGGGATTTATTACCCCATCTTTAGATATGGCTGTATTTTTGAAACGTTGATAGCTAGGACCCTGGAGGTTTCAGACAAAAGGAGTTCTGCATGCCATCTACGTCGACTTTTTGAACTCCCATTTTGGAAAATTTACAAATTATTCTGACGCGCTGAAGGATGCACATATCCATGATAAATTTAGATTTTTTCGAACTCTTCCGGCTACGAATTTTCATAAACTGCTTTTAGTGAACTTTACCGTTATAGAGTTTTGCATAAAATCTTGTTGAGAACATCATTTGACTTCCTTACATCGCTATGAAAACGGAAATTGCAAGAGATACAATAAGTCTTTCATATACTACTTTTCCGTGCATGTTACCGTTACCTCTAAAGGAAGCCTCATGCAAAAATCCAGCATGCCCTTAATTTGTCCGTTATTACGGCAAATTTATCTTCAAATTTCCTGGAGTAAAGAAGAGGGTGCAAAACTATAAATCCCTCTCCGAAGGAGTCGAGTACTTGAACAAAAGTCGAGCTGAAAAAAAATATGCTCAAAGAAAGCGAGAGAGAAAAAAAGTGAAAATGAGATCAAGTCCCTACGCTGTGGTCCTCTCGCAGTCCGGTGAGATGACCTACGCGACTATTTTCAAAGAATAAAATCCGAGCCGCGCAGAAGGAGCAAGGACGTCTCTCGTATTCGGCGCACACCTAATGGGAAACTGTTTTTCTGGCTGAAATCGGAAGTATATATGTAAACGCATTGAAAATAGCGTTCTCGGACTCAAGGCAACTGCTGTGAAAAGCGTACACTAAGAAACCAAAATAGAGTGTTTTGATCTTGACGATGTAACAGCGAAGGAGGAAATCTGCGCTGTACCATTACAAATTCCATTGAGACAATGGGTGAGGTTATAAAACACAACGTTGCGCAACGTTTCGCGCAATGTTTCAAATCAACCGGCCGTTACGGATCAGAAACTTCTCCCTACAAACAGATCCTCTAAGCGCCCCCTTGCGAGGCATAGCTTGATTGATTGGCAGAAATTTACAATCTGCCGTCGAACCGTGCATTTCCGCCCTCATTTATTTATTAAACTATTTATAATCAAAATAAAATGTATCTGCATCTCGTTTAAAACTGGAAATTTTAATTTTCGAGCAAAACGTATCAGCTGTGATGTGTCAATTGTCACATTTGTCACTTTCCGAGAGATGGCGATGGGAACACCAAGTCTGATCCGGATCTATGCGTTTACAGAACACAATAGGAAACGTTTCGGAAAACGCGAAACGTTACGCGAACGTTGTGTTTTATAACCTCACCCATTGCCAAATAAAGAACGGCATAAAACCCAGAAAAGATACAAATAGCCTATGATGTATCTATGCCTAGGAAAGCTCCGTTAACGCACATCGACAAAACTACTGGATATAAGTAATTTCGTGTTTGCGGCAAAAATGGTTGAGCGCACGTCGATCATTAATCATCTCCTGGGAGATGGTTGGAACAAATTATCTCAATCCTTTCCCCTCCACGCTCCACACGAGTTGCATGCCAGAGAACGAAGCATCATATTTATCAGTTGGCTATCACAGAGAACAAGCGAAACATTCCAATGCCTCATTCCGGCTGGAAGGGCGGACAGGTCCAACTGACTCTCAGATCTCAGTGGTAGTTGAAATAGAAATAGGGAAACTGTTAAACCGACAATATGGCTTCCGACGAGCACGTTCGACACTAGACGCATCAATCATATCGGTGTAACTAACTCAGCAACCGATTCTTTCTGCAAAGGTATAGGTTGTAGTGGGTTGTAGATGGTGAAACTGGACGTGAGAGACGCACTTAACTCTGCGAGTTGGGAGTGAATAAACACCACGTACATAGTATGTCAATAATAACGGGAATTATGATTGACTCGAAGCTGAGTTACGGGGAAGTATGAAGTTCGAATCGGAGAACGCAGCTTGCGTAACAGCGGCTCCGTTTCTGCGAAGTAATTCCAAAAGTCGTTTCCGCAGGGACCATGACGCGGCGACGGTAGAGGTGTTTTTGGGTTAGGTAGTAAAACTCTGACGTAATTTTGCACCCACAGTGGGAGAGTATATATAGGGTTCACCTCACAATTCTATTAAAAAAGCTGCATAAATAAAGGGTTCGCGATAGCGCCACCATAGTTTGAGATTAAGACAAGATTCAGCCTTAAATTCGTCTGAAACAGAAACAGAAGCAATTTCAGCTGCGAAAAAATATGGGCCGTTTGACGCAATATGTCGCGGATATTACCAGCAGGTTGAAAATAAGGTAAAAAAAATTTGTCTGTAATACTCCACTCCTTTTCCTTGATAGAAGTATTGCGGTTGTAGCGTAGCAAATCGTCTTTGACAATACACGCCGAGCTTCTCCAGACGTGTCCAGAATGGAAAGCACTAGCAGAACTTAATCAGATCAATATTGACGGCTCTACATTCAACTTTTTGGTGGCTGATGCGAAACAGCATTAGGTTGAACTTTAGTAAAGCTAAGCTGGGCAGTCCCAATAATCAATCAAACAAGTTGAGAAACGGTAGGTAACCCTGCTGAGACAACGGCGATAACGTGCTTGCTGACAGCAAATCGCTGGAGGAGACAGGAGTAAAACAAAGCTCTGGCCGATGAGCAGAATACTACTAATATATGTAGTTTTTGTCAAAAATTATAGAACGATGGTGCGCAGTTTTTCATAAAATGAGGCACTATGTTCAGTGTTCACTCAAAATATTCTGAAGGGTTTATTGCAAAGGGATTCAATATGGATGAGATGATGAGACTGAACTCGATTTCATCACATTCGCGTCACGCTCTCTGTATGGCGGATAACAGTCGGCCCTTACTCCATTAAAGTTGAAGGATCATTAATTTGCGTCTTTAAGTTAATTTAAGTCAAATCAAGTGAGGAGTCCCAACTAACATTTTTGCTCTTATAAGACTCTACAAGATCCTTACAAGGCGTAAGTGTTATGAGAGCCTTATAATCATGCAATGGGCAAATAGAATGTAACGAATGAAAGGCTAATACCGTACATGCTACACACGCAGCCACTTGTAAAAAATCGCAAGAAATTTACCTTATTACGTCTTCGTGCCCTATATTAAGGATATTTAACATTTTATAAAAACGCTACATTGGGACGAAAAACACCTCAACTACAGTATACAGATATTTGATTTAACTTCAAATTCAAAGTATATCCTTCTCACCACGCAATCGGTTATCCTTCGCCAGCAGCTACCCTTCATTGAATGCATCCCCAACGGCAAAATGTGACAGTCGTACAGGAAATTCACCATGCGCATGCTACCAACCCCAAGAAAATTCCTTTTCATCTGTTCGGTGTTCCCCCCATACAAAAATCCGACACAAGAACCGACTTACTCCAATGTGGGGGTAAAAACAGATGGGGGTTGATAATCACAAAATTGTAAATGGCTGCCTGTTTTGACAACTGGTCGCGACTCGGTGCTTAACGTTTCGTCCGCAAAACTCGCCGTCGAGACGTGAAAAATTGCTTGAAAATCCAACAAAAAAGGATACGGGTCAAACTTTCCGTTCGGTTTTATTCAAGGAAAATAATCGGATTTGGCGTACAAACGGAGTATTCGTGCGGTGAAAAACGGCAATTTCGTGAAAGTGAAAATTGTATGACCAAAACCCGAAACGCTCATAACGTCGGAATTCTGTGCGGATTGTGCAGCACACAGATTAGGACTTTTGCGGAAAGTCCTTTTTGTTTGAGTTTTGCTTTTTCGTGGTCATAGCCAATTTCGGGTAATTGCCTTTATGAAAAATGTATAGTTGAAGGCTTTTGTATCGGCCGACTTGAGAATTTCGCTTCCAAGGATTCGACAAACTTCCATGCGACTCGCAATTTCCTCCGGTCTCCACCCTTCAACCTTCGGTGAATTATTTGTGTGATATTTAAACAAAAAGGAGGTTGAGAGCAACAAAAATCGTATCGTCGTCCGTGCAACATTGCGTGTGCGAGTATGCGTGTCTCGGTACGGTGTCGTGTTTCTGCAGTGTAACTGTATACGAGCGGATATTGCATTTATTTCCGTTTCTGTCGTGAATGTTCCGCGTGATCCTTGGCGAAAGTCGCGAATTTTCTTTCTGAGACCGCGATCTCGGGACGAACGTCGGGAATGTGGTGATGTGTGCGGAGCAACGAATTGCGCCCCAGAAATAATAAGTGGAAATGATAAAGGTGGCCCTTAAGTGCAATACCTGCCCGTGCACCCCTCTAGTGCGTGTGAAAGCAAATTTTATTTGCACCTTGTGCGGTGCCTAATAAAAAAAATTATTTTATAAAGTGAATGGTGAAACATTCGTCAGTTTCATAGTGTGTGCGTAAGGATGCTGACAAACAAATTTACGACATGATGGTGGTAACTACGTCACTGCTGATTGCCCACAAACATCCAAACGTTCGACTACAGCATCGAATTCGTGGTCGCTCCTAAGCTACTAATTATAGGATATCGCCTAAAGGTCAAAAGAGGCGGAATATCATGTCAAATGATAAATTTGTTTATTGAAATTCAAGCCTGTGTACGTCAGACACGTAGGCGAAGATACAAAAATAGCGGAAACTATTACGTTTACACCAACGGAATTCCTAGAGACGTGCACGGGATAAGGTGTTTCCTGAGAATCTAGAACAAGAAAAGGGGCTCCAACCGCAAAAGCGTTCAACCTTTTCGGGCTTCAGGGCAATCCATCTCATCACCATCTGATTGTCATCAGCATACCTTGGCTCCTAGTGCTTTTATACACGGTTCGCCGACGACGCCAATGGATATACCACCCATCAACCGTCAGCTTAGGTGAGCTGAAAGCGACGCCCTTCTATACCATCACATGTGCTTTCGCATAAGGATATGCTTCGGGTTGGCGAAGTTAGATGAAAAACCCGAATTACAACATTATTCGGTGCATGGTTTTAATTGCAAAAGCGTGGGACGACAACGAGGACGACTACCACGACGACGACAACGACGATTACGAACCGCATATTAAGGGATGCACGGTGCTGGGTGGCGGCGAGCTGCTGGTGAATCGTCAAGCAAAGTGCTATCATCATCATCGTCGTGCTGGCGCTTCACGACACCGACGAGTGTGAGTCGAGGACGAACGAACGAGCGAACCGGAGCAAGGAAATCGATGACCGAATTGCGGCGATGAAGTTTGAAAAGAGCGCGGGAAACGCAAGGGATGCACAACACACGGGAAATATGTCACGGAAATTGAAAGTAATGCTACTGAACGTGAATGGCAACAAGGAATAGCATTCCGTTCGTGTTTTGTTGAAATGCTTATAACTTCCGTTAAAGGATTTTGGATACTTTAGAGTAGACCGCTCGTATATGGAGTAACAAAAATGTAAGTGAGAGTGAAACATTTTTTTTCCCACAAGGAGGTCACTTTAAATTAATTAATTTATCATTTCTGTGATATTTTTCGAACCCAGCATGAATAGTGTGATTGCGTCTTAAATACAAATTATAGCCGGAATTTCCGCAATAGGTTTAGGAAGCATTTTAACGGAAATAGAAATAGGCTGGTGAAAGCCGATGCTTCATTCAAAATATATCCTCAAAATAGTCACTTTATTCAGACTATCCAAACAGTTTGGATTTCAGAGTAGAAATTTGTCGGTTGAAGAAACTAAAAAATTGGCAGGGGAAAGTAGTAAATATTGCCTTAAAAATAAAAGCAGAGCGGCTTCAGACGCACTTTTTAGTCTAGTGCAACGGTGCTTAACCGGTAGTTCGCTGACCACTAGTGGTCCCTGAAGTCATCGGAAGTGGTCCGTGACGCTCTCAGCACCTGTTCTAGCACTAACGCCGCCACATGCAAGCCGAAAAGTTTTCCCAAAAATAACTAACCGTACTAATAACGTATTAATGGCTTGGTTTTTACAGAACTTCAAAGTCAAATTTTTATAATTTAGCCCAAAAACTAATTATTTTTCCATCTCAATTTTCTACAACTTCTGCCAAGGTGACAAGCTCGTATGATTCTATTAAAAATTGGCGAATAGTCTTACGGTCATATCTGTCATTCATGATTTTGTTTTAGCTCCATTGTTTCTAACAGTTTTAAGCTAGGGTTAATTTTAGCTGGCGCCTTTAAAACTACGGCGACGACATAAGAAATCGAAAATTAATGTGAAACTTTATTCGACTAAAACGCATTTTGGTAAACTCCACTCTGGAAACTTTGTGCCAAAAATGGTGTTAGTTTTTATTAGGAACATTTTGGAGTACTTTTCGATGATTTCTTGCGCTGCAGCAAATTTCACTAACGAATTTTTTCAGTGGGTATAACGTGCGTGTTTTTTTTTTCTTGAAAACGTAATCTCGAGAATTCTTAGAGAATGAAGTCAGAGCCAGTCAAATCGGGGATAAATTCGGAAAGACTGCTACAGCGACTCTGCGAGTGGATAGGTAATGTAGACTTATGTATGTGAAGTTAGCACGACCACATTCCCAAATTACGCTCGTAACCGTTTGTTCGCCGGCGGCTACGTTTGTTCGTGAATGTTCGTCAATTATTTTCGTTTGGTCGTCCTTAATTATTTATAAATAGCAACTTTAAAATTCGTTGTGTGAACTTACCCCGCCATCTGTAAATATGGTCGGATAGATATAAATTTGATATGAATCGAAAGCCAGACGTTTGTTCGTTGTTTTGGGCATGGGCGTAGCCAGGGGGGGGGGCGGCGGGGGTTGGCGACCGCCCCTCCCTGGCCGGTGACACTTTTTTTATTGAATTGAATATTAATAATACTGAAAGAAAAAAAAATATTTCAGGGACAATTTTTTTCAGATTCACTTTTTCGCATTTTCGTTTGCAGTTTCCATGTTCCGAAAACCACACAAACATTTCCATATCAATTTATTACAAGCCGTTCTTCTTCCTTACATAGTCATCTACATAAATACATATGGACATACCTAATTCTATTCTATTTCGTCCAGATTTACAGCAATCCTGAGCGCTATGGATAGCTCTTTTCATGTCTATTCAGTAGACTCGGGTAAACGTGTACTTCGCCAAACGTGAAGGTGAACAATTTTATGTGAGCTACTACTCTGAAACGTGAACAAGTCTTGAAAGCCCTAAAACATGAACATTAAGGGAGGAATTCATAGTCCTCACTTAAGGAATACGGATTCCCTTAAGGAATAATTATAAAGGAATGCTTATTGGGACAAAGCGTCACTTTTAAATGCATTACCTCATTCAATAAAATAATTTAATTCGGAAGCCTAATTAAAGTAACTGACAAATAAAATATAAAGAAGTATCTAGTAGCTGCAAAATTTAAATTTATTTTTCAAATACGAGCGACTATGAACTGTAAAATTTATAAGGATTCCCTTATAGGTCAGTCAATTTATGATTTTAGGTCGCAAAAAATAGCTCGGCTCTGTTTTTTTGCGATACTGTTAGGGTAGATACCAGAAGTGTACCACCAATTTTGCAACTTCGAAAACCTATCCTAACCCCGTGACCCTCAAAAAACCTAAAAAATTTCGAAGGTTTTTCATATTTTGGTTTGTGATTTCCAAAAGTCGTCTGCTTGATTCTTAAAGCTAATAAAACCTTCTTTAATTTGAGTCCAGCTTTGTAGGTGCAAAGGATCTCAAAATACTCGTACAGCACTTTAAACATTGTTTTTTTTTTGTAAAAAAGTAAAGTAAAAATGCTGTATCTTGGGATCCTTTGTACCTACAAAGCTGGCGTTGCACTCAAACTAAAGAAAATTTTGTTAGCTTTAAAAGTGCAGTGGACGACTTTCTTGTGCCTTACAGGCCTTCTACATCTGCAACTTCGTTGCTAACCTAGGTTGCAGGTACCTAACGACACACTTGCAACATTCCGGCAACCACGCCATTGACGTTCTTGCAACCTGATACTGCAACCTGCACTATGCCTACAAATCACTTATTTTCCGGTTTATTTTTGCGTGTTACCAACTTAGGTTGGCAACCAAGTTGCAGGTGTATAAGGGCTGTAAACCACTTGTGGAAAATAGAGAATCGACTGCACTTACGTCCCATAACGTATACAGTTTCTCGCAATGCCTCCTAATTTGACCACCGTTTTTCAGTCGAACTCTATGCATTCAGAGAACTAGCGTGAAATTTTGTCGGCCTGTTTGCATCGACCAGTAACTTAGGTACGCTCTCCAAGTACTGCTCCCTTTCAACAGCTTTGGTTTTCACAATTTGGTTTGCAAAATTTTGGACAAGAACTTGACTGTGGAATGCTCTTGATACCGCCATCCGCGGCAACGATATTGTCTAAATAGATGAATTAATATTTATGGGGGAGTTAAATTCCCTTTCAGACTAAAGGTACGTTGTCCTCGACGCGGCCGCACGACAGCAACTCGCTCATTCCATATGAAAACTCGTTTTTAAAATGAGAGAGGAACGAGTTTTTATGGAATGAGCTGGACTCAAATTTAGCACTTTGGTCTTTTTTAATTTTTTCTTTAAGTCGACTGCATTTGACTTCTTCTCGAGATCCAGAGCTATAACGATCAGATCGTTGATTTTGTGCGAGAGTACTTAATTGTAAAAACTTCATCATGCATGCTATACGGCGTCCCGGCAACTTAAGTCGAATGAGCAAAAAACTACCATCAGAATGGAATCCTGCCCAACTTCGGTTTAAACTTTACTGTGGGATTCCGTTCTGGGGAGGGTTAGCTAGGACTCCCGATGTTATTGTAGAAGTGTAGAGGAGCAGCTAAGTTGAGCAGCTAAAGAGGGCTCTCAGTGGAATAACTGAGCGCTTGGGCCCTATTTGGAAAAGGAAAAACAGCTTAAGAGCTCCATTGGGCTCCTATTTTAAGGAAGTGGAAAAGCATGTACCCCTAAATGTCTCCAGCCGACTGTCGAAAAATGTTTTTTTCTATGGATGCTGTGGATGTGAGATAAGAGGCTTCTCGGTATGTTTCAGCAGGAGATGCGATCCTGTAGAACCAAGCAAAGCCAGATTTCAAAACGGACATTGATGTCGCAAGTGGAATATGCCCAAAGCCAAAAATAGCACTGAATATAAACGAGTTACGTTTTAAAAAGCAGAAACGGAGGCCAGTTGAATATAATCAGAATAACCAGTAAAAGTCTAAACACTTTCAGGGGCAATTTTTCTTTAAATGGTCCTGAAAATCATTCTCGACTGTCCTTTCCTAAAATTAAAAGAAAAACAATCATGAATGGGTACTCGTTTAACATCTTGAGTGAGTTCATAGTTCGTCACAAGGGGCGTGAGTTCGAAAAACAAATTAACTGAATTCGTTCACGGTGAGTCTCGAACCCGTGTGCAAAGAAGGTGCGGCCACTAACCATTACACCAGCTAAAATACTCTAAATTTTGCTTAACAATATTTTCTCGACCAACGATTTCAAATCCTAAGAAAATCTTGATATTGAAAAAATTTCGGGCTTGCCCCCCCCTGACCGAAATCCTGGCTACGCCCATGGTTTTGGGCATTTGTTCGTCCTGGGAACGCAAGCATTTAGGAGTAATTAAGGAAAAATAGAAGCCGAGACACAAGCCATTGCGTGTTTTTTATATTCCAATTCAACTGGTTTGAATATTCCAATTTAACTGGTTTGAATATTCCAATTCAACTGCTTAGAATTTAAAAAACAAGCAATGGTTTGTGTCTCGTCTTCTGTTTTTCCTTAATTACTCCTAAATCCTCGTGTTTCCAGGGCGAACAAACGCACAAAACAATGAACAAACGTCTGACTTTCGATTGATACCAAATTTATACCAATCCAACCAAATTAATTTGTAAATTTAGAAATGGCGGGCTAAGTTCACACTCAGAATTTTAAAGTTGTTATTATTAAATAATTAAGGACGAACAAATGAAAATAATTGACGAACATTCACGAACAAATGTAGCCGCCGGCGAACAAACAGTTACGAACGTAATTTGAGAATGTGTATGGGCTAACTTCACATAAGTGAAATGTAACTAGAGGAATCAAAGCAGTTGGAACCAATTGAAGTTAAATTGCTGTAAATGCAAGATATGCAGACGACTCAAGAAAAAAAATGTGCTGGAAAAGCTGCCTGATGAAATTTCTCATAGGGGGGATTTTATTAAAAAGCTTGTTTGTGCGGAGTGATTATGCGATTCCTTATTTTTCATTTCCTATGAATTTCTCCGGGAGTTCAATATTTATTTTGGATGTACTATTTTTGTAATTCAACAGAGTTTAAGCATACATTTTAGACTTTACGGGCTATAATTTATTCCTAAATTAGGAAATTAGGTGACCCTTCCCTTTAGCAAAAATTAGGGATCATACAACCATATAATTAGAATCCTTAATTCTGGTGAAAATAACAAGACATTTTCAGCAATTTCAGGATGAAATTAGCACATAATGCTCTTTCCAAACGTTGAAGCTTCACGATTTTTGATACTTCCAGCTCATCGTACAATTACGTACAATTATATGGAATTAACACATTAAAATTTTCGGGCAATGATTTTCTACGATTTGAAAGTTTGATTATCATAACAACAGTATTTCGATCGGCTTCATTTAGCATTTGGGGATGAAGCCCCATCTCGTCCAACAATTTATAACTGGTTTAACGAGTTCAAACGTGGGCATAATTCACTCAAGGATGAGTTTCGTGAAGGTCGTCCATAAACAGCCATTGTGCGGGAAAACGTGGATGCCGAAAACGTGAAATGATTAAGACCGTCATGTGATATACCGCGAGATAGAGACACCCTTATGGGCATTTCTCCCCCGGTCATACATTCAATGCTGCATGAATACTTGGCCGTAAAAAAGGTTTGTCCCCGTTAGATCCCGCATAATTTGACAATAGCTAAAAAAAAAAAATTCCTGTCGATTGGTGCAGAAAAACTATAAAAAAAATAACATAACGGTGCATAAAACGACGTGAATGAAATCGTCACCGGCCGGAACCTAAACAGCAGTCGACCGTTGGGGGTGTTCCAAGACGCGCGCAATCCAACAAAAGTTGTTCGCGCATGAAGCACTGCGAGGCAAATGGTGTCCTGTTTCTTCGGCCAAATGGGTCCTGTGGCCATTTTTCCACTTGAGGAACGTAGTACGGTCAATTCCGAGTAGTACACGACCATTTACTTGTCCGAAGTCTTCGGGGAAATTCGCAAAACGAACAAGAGAAGACGAATCGTTCTTCATTATGAAAATTCGAGTTCTCACACATCAGTTCAAACTAGCGCCTATTTAAACGGTCAAAACATTGAATTGACGGGTCATCCGCTTTACAGCCCTGACTTGGCACCGAATGATTTTTTTTGTAACAAATTTATTAAAAATAAATTACGTGGTGAAATGTTTTCTTCGCCTGAAGCTGTTGAACCGTTCAAAACCCATGTTTTGGAGGTGTCTCCATCGGAGTGGAAAAAATGCTTTGAGAATTGGTTTGAGCGCATGCAAAATATTATATAATGCGCATAGCGATTATTGATTTTGTTTTTTCTAGAAACTTTTGTAGTAACCTTCGTATTTGCAAATATCATCAACTAAACTGCTTGTTTTACCATTATCCGTATTCTTTTGTTTGGATGAACTCAACTGAAAAGAAGTGTTTTGTATGAACTGCCCTTTTTATTTTAATTAGTTATATCTGCACGATAATTAGGTACATAAGTGAAAAAAAAAATCACTGGGGCAGACACAATAAATAAGTCTCTTATCTCATGGCCATGTTGCTCAGAAATGTATTTTTGTCATCCTACACAAAGATATTTATAACTAATCGATGACGATAAATATTATTGCTAATTGGCTTATTAATTTATGCATTCAATTGTAACACTTTACTTTCAAATTCATAAATAAAGGCAGAATAAATATTTATTGAACATAATTAAATGTGAATGACGTACTTCGTACTCTATTATTGAATGACTATGGAATCTTCGTTTACCTTTTTCTTTTGAATACAGTCGACTCTCGATAATTTGAAATTTAATTGACACAAAAAATATTTCAAATTATTGCGAGTTTTAGTTATCGAATGTCTATGACTCGAAATGGCACAAAGAAGTGAGATACTATTATAGCAAAGTAAATTATATTTTTATACAAGTTTTTATGCATACACATTGTTTTTCAACTGACACGCGGAAAACTGAATTCACTTTAATCAGTTCTGTACAATTCAGCGTCTAAATCCAGTCTTCGAAATTTCAATTTATAGAGAGGCAAATATCATCGACTTCAATTTATACAAAAATTGAATTCAATTTATGTGACACTGAAGTCAACTTTTTTCGAATTATAAGCCAATCAAAGAGTCTGGCTGGTCTAGCGGTTAGTGCGCGCACCTTCGGTGCACAGGGTCATGAGTTCGAATCTCACCGTGTTCCATGGTGTTTTTCGAACTCACGAGCTTGTGACGGACTATGATCTCACTCAGATGTTAAACGAGTACCCATTTATGGGGATAAATAACACTGCTGAGCGTGATGCTGATCTCATTACCTCAACAAAAAGCAGATAAGATCTTGGAAATAGGATGTCACTAACACATCCTGCGGCCTTAGTCCAATCCTGGATTGTCGCGCCTGTTATTTATTTTTAAAGACGAAAACCGTCTTTATTTATGGTTTTTAATTCTTTAATTTAACGAGAAATCTTAATGAAAAGTTCCAATTATCCAGCAATTTATCGAAATTGTAATTATCGAGAGTCGACTGTAGTAATTAAAGTTAAAAGTAAACACACTACAAGAATAAAAAAAACTGTAACTATAATTCTCTTGCTTCTTTCATTTGTGCTGACTTGCTTGTATCCTTTTAAGTTAAATTCACACTGCATCAGTGCCGTTTATTACCATACATCCGAAATACATTAAATGCAAATTTAAAAAAACGTTTGCCGGATTTTCACGCGAAAACACGAGTGACGATGAAAGAGTTGACATGTATGTTGTAATTGAAATTCAATCAGTTAGTTCTTCTAATATTTTTATACCCTTCGCTCATAGAGTGAAAGCGTATATTAACTTTGTCATGAAGTTTGTAACGCATTGAAGGAAGCATCTCCGACCATATAAAAAGTATACATAAATGATCAGCATGACTTGGGGAGTCGATTGGGCGATGTCAGTCTGTCCGTCTGTCTGTCTGTCTGTTGCGACGCGTTTTACTCGGCCAATTTAAAAGTTATGAAGCTGAAATTTTGCACAAATGCTTCTTTTTGCTGCAGGCAGTTGGTATGTTTGAATCAGTAAAATCGGACAATGGGAAAATAAAGGGGGAGGGGGGGAGGATTAAATACATAAGTCGTAGGTACGCCCGAAAAAACTTTTAGCCCGAGAGGAGCGAAGGGTATCCAAATGTCGGCCGGGCCCGAAATTAGCCTCGGTCTCGTTTTTCTCTCACTTATCTTGCCTGTAATCGCATTCAACTACATATTCACATCCCGTGCAGTGTGAACACATCCTTTACAACTTACATACTCAGCGGCAGAAAAACTTTTCGCATATACCAAACTTACATATGAAAATAACTTGAAAATTTCACATTTTTCATAGATTGCCGATGTTTGCATCTTGAATTTTTTCTCATATAAGGATGAGGATATGTTCGGGTACGTTATGATGTTGTTGCTCCAGGAGTCGAGTGTATGTGTTGTTAGCCAATTTTCTAGTATCGATTCAGAGTTCATATACTCTCATTTTTTGCATGCCTCTGTGTGGCACATCCTTATAAAAATGTAATATGTATGTACCGTTGTGTAGTTGGTGCAGCTGTGTGCTTCGCTTATAGAGGATAAATACAAGTTCCTGAATATATTTTACGAAAAATAACATCTTATGCTTCCGTTAACTCTTCCTTGAAATGACACTTTAATAACTTGAAACTCCTGTTCAATTTTCAGAAATATGTGCATACTTGTGTACAAGAGTCATATACTCATATGCACATATGGAAAATATCTACTTTCTGATGTTGAAAAGAAAATTTATACATATTATAAGATTGCTGACACTTTTCCAGCTGCTTTCATATTGTATTGATATTGTCTGGTTGTTTGTGTAGTCTTTCGTTCGTTCGCATTATGTGAGCGCTGGTGAAACATGAGTAGGATTCTTGAGACATTTTTGTTTTTGAGTTGTATAGTATGCCTGAATGGAAACGGCTACAACTGGGCTACGTTTTGTATACAGATATTCTAGGAAGATGGATAATAATAATAATAATAATAATAATAATAATAATAATAATAATAATAATAATAATAATAATAATAAAACACCAATATCTAGTTGGACATGTATTCAGGACATGTTCATAATTCGGGTCCTTGTCAGGTTGAATGAACTCGAATGGCTGAGGTGACTTTCGGCTTCAGCTCATATTGGTAAAAAACAGCTTATTTATTTCGAACGAAAATGTACCACATTATATGCTTTACAGTTGATTGCGGGTAACATTTCAGACACCTGGCTCTTGACTTATTTAATCCATTGCGTCACAGGCTATAAAAATCTGGCGGTTTCGAGAGCAGAATGGCAATATTTTTCTCAAGCTTCAAGTTTTACTTTCTAGCGACGCTGTCGCTAAGGTCTTCCGTGGCGAACATAAAGAAGCGGTTCCGCAACCCATTTGCCTACTATGGGAGCACCGACGCGCGTCCCTTGTTGCTGGCTGTGTAACCACTATATCATATAGGATACAACTTAGACACCGACGGGCATGCAGGCGCTTCTTGTTGCGCATGCCCAGCCGGTGCAGCAAATTGCATCCGCACGCAATTTGTCCCCTAGAGGAAAACTGTGTCACTTATAGAACACAAAAAAAAAAAATGCAAGAGCCGCGGGAATTACTAAAACCGAGGAAAACCTCATTCTGCTTCTGTCACTAGTGCTTCGATATTTATATTTTGTTTGCTTTCATACAAAAATTGCTCCGATGGACGATTATGCCGTGTTTCAATCATGTTGGGGACGCTATTTAGGAGTTTCGTCAACCCATACCCAAATTGACTTTAAGGCTAGGGGAGAACATAACCTCTAGAGAGTTCGACTCATGTTGACAATTCTGTGGCGCAATGCATAAAGAGGGATGGCGGAGAAGGCTTACTCTTTGATAGCGGCAACCTTGTCCTCACGTCACTCCTCACAAAAAACCAAATCGCCTCCATCAACGAAGGATACGATTTTTTACAAAATACACGCGCGCTGTCCTTTTCCAAAAGCACATCCGTTACCCAATTGACAGCTGTCCACCATTTAGCCGTCACAACCTCACCGTCATTTTTTACGGCCGCCAACCGAAATATCCATATTTCACATGGCGCCATTCGCCACAAACAGCTGAAATTAATCTGATCAAAGACATTTGTAGAAACCAAGCGAATTCGTATCAATTTTTGGATTAGATAATGCGGATTATTTGCCGCTGTTGGGGATATATGTCACTACCCAAGTAAAAATTCGTATGCTTTAAAGAAGCACTTCATCCTGTAGCAATCATATAGTAACACGAAATCCGTTTATCGTGTGAGATCGCTTATAGAAGTATTTTGATCCGATAAAAACTCCTTAAAACACTTTTCGAAAAGTTTGTAAAGTTCTTATATAATCACTTCACGACTACATCCAATAAGGCTTCGATAACACTTCTCTAAACGTTAACCTAAAAAGATGCTCCATTAAATACTTCTTTGTGGTCTTTATTGAATGACATTTACACAGATGCAATAGTCTGACTATCGAAATCAACACACACACATGCATATAATCTTCTATAGCACAGTCGGTTTCATTTTTATAGTGTGACATTCGTGTGATCATCCAATAAATTGTTCAGAGTAGTTTTATAGACAGATGAACTTTGTGATTTTTTAAAGAATTGACACTTATGAAGTGCTCTGGAATCCCACGTTTCTTGAAATGAATTCATTGAAATATTGCATGAAACCAACATTTCTCACTCATTGAATCAATTAAGATAATCTCAGCGCAGAAACTGGCTGCATTTTATTTATGAACGTGTGAATTTAATTAGCTTCAACTGATTGACATATAAAGAAGAAGGTGCATTGAAGAGAAGTGTTGAGCATTTCGCTAGAAGCAACGAATTACTTGTAGTGTTTACGAGCAATGCTGACTATATGTGAGGTTGGCCGAGTGGTTAAGGCGTCGGACTTGCGTACGGCAGTCGCTGGTTCGACGCTGGCTGCGGGAATTTTTTTTCTTTTTTTTTTTTGCAAACGCGAGAAATTGACAGAAAATGATGACATAACACATATGATGTATGTCTTTTTCAAAGTGTAATTCAGTGTTACAATAAGGTTCAATTGGATAAAAAAACGGCGCCAAATGCCATTATTGGACTATTATTCAGTGTTTATACCCTGTAAAGTGCCCCTATTATTTTTTGAAGAAAATATTCTACGAAGAATTATTGGGATGAAATTGTTACTTGGGTATGTAATATCTCTACAAAAAATATTCATGCTCTTAAAACGAGAACTTGTAACTTGTTCAGAAACAATGCTCGCGGGCAGCTCAATTTTGGTTAGGGCGAGATCATTTCGGATAAATGAGCCGGGGCGTTGTCGTTATGGAGCAAAATTTTTCCGCACTCGTGAATTTATCAAATCTATAAATTACTGTTTGGGAGCCACTGCACAAAAACATTTCCGGTGTTTGTATTAATCAACAAATTAGGCTGCTTTTAGGCTATTTTTGTTCGATCAAAATCGAAACTGCCTATGTGTATGCAATATTACACTCGCATATTCAAACCTTTAGGTATTGTTAAAAATCTATACTTACCATCGACATAATTTCAAAAACATGACTGGCTAACTTCACACAGCCAACAAATGGTCCAAATGTAGGCCACTTGCGCCGGTGACCAAATTACAACAACAAATCATTCGAAGTTTACGAAACTTTTGGAAGCGGTGGCATCGAATTCAATACCGACAAGGTAGGCCGGCCTATAGCAGCTCGAATGGGATCAATAATAAAAAGAATGAGAATGATGATGACGTAGAAAATTTAAAAGTACAATTTTTGGGGTTACCATGAGCTAGTCAAAATGAATAAAAAACCAACGGTTGCTCAATGTTACGTAGGAAAACATGTTTCACGGGAGGATTTGGGATATTTCTTGTGTAATGATGATTATTAGATTGATTAATGAATTTGAAGTGTTCATTGTAATATGTATTAGAATGTGAAATAAACTTTCGGGAACATGAACACTATTGTTGTGCACTTTTGATTTGTTTTAGGCTATGTACATTCGCATTGAAAATGCTAAAAGCGCACAACATTAATGCGCATGTTCCCGCAAATCTATTTGATAGTCTAATAATTATACAGGGTGTCCGGAAACTGCCGCATAAACGCACCGGATTGTGTTTTCTCATGTGATTTCCAGCAAAAATGTTGTACAGAACATACCCCCTCAGCTTAACCCTTTAGCTGCCACAGGCATTTAAAGATTTTTAAAAAAATAATTTTTTTTTCACGACTTAAAGCCTAATATCTCCAAAGCTAGACCAGCTAGAATAGTAAAATAAGATGATTATTACAGCCATCTAATTTACCTATAAAATGAAACTAAACGCACTAAAATCAGGTAAGAGGTTTGGTTTTTACAGAGCTCCAAAGTCAAATTTGCGTGATTTGACTTAAAATCAATATTTTTTTCCATGTCAATTTTCTCCAACTTCTGCCAAGGTGAGGTGCTTGTACGATTCTTTAAAAAAATGGCGAATAGTCTTACAATCATATCTTTATTACATCATTTTAATCTATCTCCATTACTTCTTACAGTTTTTATATGTTAAGTGTAGAAAACTAGGGTTAATTTTAGCTCGAATTCAATACAATTCAATTCACACTGCCCCTAAAGATCTCCAATTGGTCAAAACTATTCAAAGTACATATGTCGAAATCGAGCCAAAATTAACCCTAGTTTTCTGCACTTAAGGTACTAAAACTGTTAGAAATAATGGAGCTAGAATAAAATGAAAGATATGATCGTAAGACTATGCGCCAATTTTTAAAAGAATCGTACAAGCACCTCACCTTGGCAGAAGTTGGAGAAAATTGAAATGGAAAAAACGATTGTTTTTGAGTCAAATCACGCAAATTAAAATATTTCACTATTCTAGCTGGTCTAGCTTTGGAGATATTAGGCAAGTCGTGCAAGAAAATGATTTTTTCAAAAATCTTTAAATGCCTGTGGCAGCTAAAGGGTTAAGCTGAGGGGGTATGTTCCCTACAACATTTTTGCTGGAAATCACATGAGAAACAGCTTCTCCATGTCATATAATCTCCATTTGTTGATCGGCGATCACGAGATAATGGCCTCTGCCGGTCATTTCCTTATTTAGAGTCTTTCTGGAGGTCCACTTGGTGGTTAGTTGGATCTTATTCGGCAACGTTTGAACTCGATCGTGGAAAGCAAAGCTCTGGGGCTGTCATGGACTTTTTGCAAAATATCATGGATTTTCGTCATGGTTTCCCATTCATCCAGAAGTCTTTAATTATTGGACGAAATACGAGCTTTTTCATTCTGATAAAAGTGGCTGATTTGCTGCACACAAATGTGCCCGTTACACAAAAACTATAAGGCGCACCGTTCTGGCAACTTTCCTAAATAAGTTGGTTTTATTGACCAGGAAACCCATTTTGCAAAGGCTGTACTCGATCTTGGTCAGAACGGAGATATATGAAACGGCCATCTGTTAAAAATAATTCTTCCTCGTATGAAAGATTTTTGAAAGAAAGTTTATTAGGGTATAAAAAAGCTAAATTAGCATCGATTTTAAAAACTTTAACATAGGATTTTTTAGATTATTGACATCATATAAACTATCAAAAATAGTGCGACACTTGAATAGCACACCAGGTTTCTTTTGGTTTATTTTTGCAAGTACGCGCATTAAGTGGAATATATTGATTATTATAAAACTATAATGGGCCGTTGGAAGGTTTGCTTCATGCTTAGACTCAATCTAAGCCTTTATGGATTAAACCCATTCCCCGCCAATGATGCCGTATGGCATCAGTAAAAGCCTCATATTTGCGAGCACGCCACGGACACCCTGTAACATCCTCCACATTGGTTTTTTCTTTGTTACACTAAGTAATGTTTCTTCTATCTATTCCAATGTCCCTGGCTAGTATTTAGCTAGATTTGTGCCATTGGGAGCAGAAAAAAAAAGTGTCGTGAAAATTAAAAAAAAAAATGCGATTTTTGCGGGTAGGACTTCACAAACTTTCAAAAGTCATATACTTGCGACCTGATTTTCTCGGAACAGATTGTGTTAAACAAAAGCCAGAGTAGCATAGATTATAGAATAGGAAAAAAAAAATTTGTCATAACTGTTGTTTTATAGGTAGTAACACTTAATACATTTTAGTGATGCCATATGTCATCATTCGCGGAAACCTATTAAAAAATTTCATTTTAATTTTAATTTTTTAAATATATTTTTCAATATGTTTTACTGCGTTTTTAATAATTTTTCATTTTGTGAAAATTAATTTTATGCTGAAAATTCGTTTCTGAGGATTTCGAGTCCAAGTCAGATGATCGTTTTCACAATCAAATGCACCGTTTTCTAAAGCGCACCCACAAACACCTTTAAAATATGCACGTGTATTCCATCCAGGAGACTAACATTACGATGCACTAAATAATAAACTCAGACACGTACGAAACCTCGTCAAAGAGTCAAATTACTCCTTTGACGTATCTGGTCTCAAAAATGGGGTTTTTTTTTCGGAATTATCCTTGTTGCTCTCAAGTGGTATACAAATTGAAAAAGGAGATGTGTGCATATGTGCATTCCAATAATTTATTGACCTTCGGTAAAGGATTATGTTGCGTGTCCTGTTTTATTTCATTATCTTAAATTTGAAGATTTATGACAGGACTTCCATTGCATCATCCTTTACTCTGGGTGGTCTATATGCATGCACACTACACCCGGTAAGCGCTCAAAGTTGCGTATAGGCAACATTATTTTCAAACGCTGAATCAACCGTGATAATTATTCATCTTGATTTTTTTTTTTAATTTCATGGAGTTTGAAGGACACATTTTTCCACAAAAGTTTTGAGTCAGTACTTCGAAAGGCTTGTACAGGTACAGAGCAAAAAAAAAGTTTGTAAAAGTAAATGTAAATGAGCATTTATCCGTTATTTTTTTTAAAGAAAGCAATTTCAATCCGTTCTTTTTCATGCATCTTTCTTATGCAGAATGAAATTACATGAGGCGGTTGAATATCCTTAAATCTATCCTGTCGGATGATGAAAATGCTTGGGTATTACAACGAAAGTCATACCTCATGTAACCCAACTGCAGTTGCGTAGGGATATTGCAACCTACTATTGTTAGACTGTGGCTCACCAGATTCGGGTAGCACATATCCAAAAACGCCACAGTCTTCCGAATGTTGCACGTATAGGCCTGGATAGACCTCGGGCGGAATGAGAATGAAATTTTTGTCCGCTGCGATTTTCTCAATGAAAATGCATACTTACTGTCCTGAAACTTGTGGCAAATGCTGGGGAATTCCATAAGCTACAATCCGAAAACGGTTCCATCATTTTTCTCGGCCATTTTATGTATTTTTTTCGATTCCCCGGTAATTTCATCGTGGAAAATATGTAATAACCGAGGAATCGAAAAATAATACATAAAATGGCTGAGAAAAATTTTGGAACCCTTTTCGGATTGTAGCTTATGGAATTCCCCAGCATTTGCCACAAGTTTCAGGACAGTAAGTATGCATTTTCATTGATAAAATCGCTGCGGACAAAAATTTCATTTTCATTCCGCCCGAGGTCTATTCAGACCTTATGATGGAATTGGCCATTATGTTGCGGAATGCAATCGAAGAAGATGTGCATATCCGCCCTGCAAAAGCGAAACTCTGACTAAATGCATCAAATGTCATACAGGATTATGTGTTAAATGTTTCTTAAAATTTCACACAAGCTCGGAATTATAATGAAAAAGAAGATAAAAAGAGTTTTTCCACAAAAATTTCAACGTTTTTATCTTAATTGAAAAAAAAAATTTAGTAATGGGTTCCCGCCAATGATGCCATATGGCATCGGGCCTTTGCGGGAGAACGGAGGCACGTAGGAAAATATGGTAAACGGTTTTGGCTTCTTTACTCTAAATACCAATTTTCATGATAAAATTCGAAAAAAAATGTGTTGGCGGGGAATGGGTTAAGAACTAAATATGAGTCAAACTATACTAAAAATATGAAGAAACCTCCATGTCATAAGAAATTGTCCTTGCAGAACAATCGAATTAAAGGAAAAATATGAAAGATCGTACAAAACTTCCGACATCTGCCATGTATCGGCGAACTAAGCTTCGAGGAGTCTCAAATTTGCGCAAGCCTGATGGTAGAAGTAGAATGGAAGCAGCAACAGAAACAAAAGCAGCAAGAAATGTCAAGCACAATGCATTTTAAATTTCTGTTGAGGATATTTGTCAGCTATGCAATGCTGCTGCTGTTGCTGCGTCCATTCTATTTCCAGCATGTGTCTAAGAGTGTCCATAGACCTTCCAATCGATTGAAGCAATTTTTTAATTGTCGGATAAATTGGAAGGTGTATATGTGACCATCCAATCCAATTTGTTGATTGGACGTGTAGAACATATTGCCATGCAATTTTTCATACAATCTGTCAATTGCTGATTTTTTTTGGGTTCTATACAAAATCCAAAAAGACAAAATCCAAAAAATTTAAAAATCCACAAAGACAAAATTCACAAAGACAAAATATTACAATTGAATATTGAGAATATTTATGTACGTTATTACGTTAACTAGACAATTACCAAATCCCGGAGCATATCCGCGCTTTACCTGAAGACAAGGAAAAGGATTCATCCGTGGCATATACGTTTTAGCCGATGACACGGAGAGGAATGCACCAGACCATAAGCGCTTCAGGTAAAGACAGAGACACCTAAGGCGCATAGGGTTCTATACAAAATCCACAAGTCGAAATCCAAAAGTCATAATCCATAAAGACAAAATCCATAAAGACAAAATCCATAAAGTCAAAATCCACAAAGTCAAAATCCATCAAGACAAAATCCATAAATTTTTGTATGAAGAGAGCCATAATGCTTATTGCGTGGGCACTAGACAATTACCAAACCCCGGAGCATATGCGCTTTACCTGAAGACACGGAGAAGGATGCACCCGGAGCATATGCGCCTTAGGTGTCTCTGTCTTTACCTTAAGCGCTTATGGTCCGGTGCATTCCTCTCCGTGTCATCGGCTAAATCGTATATGCAACGGATGAATCCTTTTCCATGTCTTCAGGTAAAGCGGATATGCTCCGGGATTTGGTAATTGTCTAGTTAATGTGATAACGTACATAAATATTCTCAATATTCAATTGTAATAAGCAAACTGATGTAAATTTGAATTTATGGATTTCGTCTTTTTGGATTTTGACTTTGTGAATTATGACTTTATGGATTTTGTCTTTGTGAATTTTGTCTTTGTGGATTTTGACTTTGTGGATTTTTCAATTTTTTTGGATTTTGTCTTTTTGGATTTTGTATTTTTGGATTTTGTATAGAACCCCCGGCGCATATGCTCCGGGTGCATCCTTCTCCGTGTCTTCCGGTAAAGCGCATATGCTCCGGGGTTTGGTAATTGTCTAGTGCCCACGCAATAAGCATTATGGCTCTCTTCATACAAAAATTTATGGATTTTGTCTTGATGGATTTTGACTTTGTGGATTTTGACTTTATGGATTTTGTCTTTATGGATTTTGTCTTTATGGATTATGACTTTTGGATTTTGACTTGTGGATTTTGTATAGAACCCGATTTTTTTTACATAAACTACTAGTCATTCTTCATGCTGTGATTGTGCCGGTCATTCTCCATCGTAAGTAGCAATGGATGTCCATTTTCCATCGCCACAAAATATATAGTTTTCGCTATGTTGTGTTGTGTCGTGTCGATGATAACCGAGACTCTTTGTATTTTCAGATAGAAGAAAATAAATTAAATGGTCCAGATTGATGCAGACCTAAGGAACGATGAAGGACAATTGGATAGTCTCTATATATTCGATACTTAAAGCAGGAAGCTATGGCGTGGGAAGCCAATATGGAATTTTTGATCTCCATTTCTTAATAATCAACCATGAGCGCAGAGTTCTATAAAGGCATACTTCGAATGGCTTTTCCGGTTTGAAATGTTTATACCCTTCGCTCATAGAGTGAAAGGGTATATTAACTTTGTCAGGAAGTTTGTAACGCATTGAAGGAAGCATCTTCGACCATATAAAAAGTATACATATGTATATGATCAGCATGACTTGGGGAGTCGATTGGGCGATGTCCGTCTGTCTGGTGCGACGCGTTTTACTCGGCCAATTTAAAAGCTATGAAGCTGAAATTTTGCACAAATGTTTCTTTTTGCTGCAGGTAGTTTGTATGTTTGAATCGGTAAAATCGGACATGGGGCTGTCATACTAATCCAACCCCATAAATTTTAGCCCGTGGGGAGCGAAGTGTATCCAAATTTTGGCGGCGCCCGAAATTAGCCTCGATCTCGTTTTTTTTTATCTTAAAGTAGACATTTCGGTAGGACAAACCTCACATTCCTAATGCCAGCACTGTCAAATGTGAAGTAGAGGACAAAAAAAATAGAGTACCTACATATTTTGAAATTTGTAATATTCACCGCATTTTAGCATTTAGGGAATGTTTGAGGATGACAAGCTTGTGAGTTCGATAAACACCATAAACTGAATTCGTTCACGGTGAGTCTTGAACCCATAACCCTGTGCACCGAAGGTGCGCGCACTAACCACTACCCCAGCCGAACTGCGAAATCAGTAATATAGAAATTATACTTCACTCACTCCACGAAAAACACACTCTTCTGACATTTCGTTTCATTTTATGCTTTTGAATAAAAAAGTCCAATGTCGATTGATTCCATCCTTCAGAAAACAACCAGATTACCGGAGGCAACCTGACCCTTGAAAACTTATGATAATGTATAACATCAGTTCAGCTTAGTTTAGCCCACGACAAAATCGCCTCACTAAAAATCCACTCATTAAAAATCTCCCTTTCAATACTTTATACTACTTCAAAATCCACCTTTTAGCCTACTAAAAGAATGATCTTCTTTCTGTCTATTCAAAGAAATTTCCGCTTTTGTACTTACGAATTGAGTTGAACAAGTGAATTGTAAATGAGTGGATTTTTAGCGGATGGATTTTTACATGGTGGATTTAGATTGGGTTGGTTTTGCAGAACTGGGATTTGGAGATACATATTTTAAATCAGTACTTTTCAATATCTATCAATTATATATTATCACAAAGTGCTAACAGTTATTATTTTTCTTTCTTACAGAAACACTTCAAAATATGGATACGAGCAACAGGATCAGCGTTTGAACTTTAGTGAATAGGAATAATAAGTCCCAGTTAAAAAAAAAACTAACCAATAATGGTACCAGAGAAAGTGCTACTCCCATATACAGTGTGTTGCAAATTGAATACACGCACCCATAGCTAGTTTTACAGTCGTAAAAATAGTTGAAAATTAAAAAATGCGTATAAAGTAAAATCACTTGCTTCATCCAATGTAAAAAAAAAATCGAATGTGCTTAATAATGTAATATAATTGTAATTTAAATGTCAAACGTAAATTCAATTTACATGTCGTCGTTAAAACGAATTATGTTTGCATGATGGATCCGATTAAAAATTCTTGTTCGACTAGTAGCAGCAGTGCAGCACAACAACAACAACAACAACAATCTCATCATCATCATCATCACACTCAATCACAGACCCAATCGCATAATCAATCGCAACAGCAAATTATTGGCAACGAAATGGTACCGAAGAGCAAATCACAGCTAAATAATGGCAGTGGTGCGGGCAGTAGCAGCAACAACAGCAGCAGTAGCAGCGGTAACAGCTCCAATTCCACGGGCAATTATATCAATGTGACGCCCGTGCCAATTGGGGTGCAATACCATCGTCGAAAATTAACACCACAGGATTATCAGTAAGTTGATACACAAAACGTTTGTTCGCCTATCGTCTCTGTCTTTGTTTTAGCTATAGAGTACTGAACGGGCCCGGAACAGTGTTTGTTTGGTTGTGCTGTTTGTTTGAATGGTTTTTATTCTGTTTGCACTTCATACTGTACTGTACTATACTGATGGCCCGATGGCTTTTTGGCTTTGGCAATATCGAAACTTTAGGGCAGTGTATTTTCTATACATTCATATACACGAGTCAATTTTCCGGGAACATTTTCCAAAGTGCCATTGTTCAGGACGCACAACGACAACAACATATCGAGGACGAACATGGTCGACAACATACACATAAGTTTGGTTTAGTTACAGTACGTACTACACAGTATGGTTGCATCGGTTCCGTGATATATTCACGGTGTGATAAAATACCTTTGGGCAGCAGCAGCACCACCAGCAATAGTTGAGTTGACTGATAAGGATGTTTGAACGACCTGCAAAACTAGGACGTTCGTCGTTGTGGCATAAGACAATTCAACTAAAGTTGAATGGGATTTTCTTTGTTTGAGAACAGGCTCGGCTCACTATATCGCTCGCTAGCTACTACACTGTAGGGTGATTTATATAGGTGAAGTGTAGGAGATAGTTCGTGCTAGTGGAAAGTGCTTCTTGCAAGTGTAGGGCTGTAAGGATATTCATTTGTTTTAAGCTTTTTTCTTTCTCTTTTCTGGTTTCAGTAAGTATGTATAGAATTTTCAAATTAGTTTTAGTTTTACTTTAGTCACCGATAACAAACCTTTACATTATATTTTGAGTCCCAAAAAAGGAATCCCAGTAATGGCTTCAAATCGTTTGCAGCGTATGGCATTAACGTTATCGGGCTATCAATTTGATGTGACTCATATAAAATCCAAATGCAATATTGCCGATTATTTTTCGCGATATCCTAAAGCATCAGACTTAACCTCGGATGAATTTCCGAAAGATGTCTATATTAATTTTTTACAGGGACTACATGGCGGTACCAACTTTCTTAATTTTGAAGCTATAGGCAAGGAAACAAATAATGATGAAACCTTACAAAAGGTAAAAACCTTCATTCAAATGGACTGGTCTAAAAAATGTTCCGATAAAGATTTACTGCCATACTTTTGAAAACGAAATGAGTTATCGGAAGAAGCCAGCTGCCTATTTTGGGGTTACCGTTTAATTATACCCACATCTTGCCGAAAACGCATATTAGATTTTCTGCATATGTCACATATGGGGATAGTTAAAATGAAAAAAATGTCTCGAGAATGCTGTTGGTGGCCAAATCAGACTAGCGATTTGGAAGCCTTGGTAAAAACTTGTTCAGCTTGTCTTAGTACACGTCCAAATTCAGCCCATCAGGAATTGATTCCATGGCCGAGATCGGACGAAGTGTGGTCTCGAATTCACATCGATTTTTTTGGCCCGTTTTTAAAAAGATGGTGCTTGGTAGTGGTGGACAGTACAAGTAAATGGGTGGAATGCATAGATTTGGGAACTAACACCACTAGTCGAGCTGTGATCGCTGTTCTAAGAGAACTTTTTGCTCGTTTTGGCCTGCCGAAACGCGTAGTGTCAGACAATGGACAATCTTTTGTCTCAAATGAATTTAAAATGTTTCTGAAAAGGAACGGGATTGAGCAGATTACTTCACCTGATGGTAATCCCGCCACTAACGGACAGGCGGAAAATGCAGTAAAGACTATTAAGAATGCCCTTAAAAGATGTTTACGAAATATTTCATTATCTGATTTCAATAGCGTATTGTCACGATTTCTTTTGGATTACCGCAACACGGTGCACTCAAGTACAAACGTGTCAGCCTCATATTTGATGTTTAATAAAAGAAAGTTAAGAACCAGACTTGATCTTATTAACCCAAAAAGAACAGTGGAAGAGAAAAACATTAAAGAAGTCAGGGATTTTGTCCGAAATAAGCAAACTAATCAAAAGAGCCACTATAAAGGCAACAGAAAAAATAGTTTTGAAGTAAATGAGAATGTAATGATAAAAGATTATTCCGTGCCGGGTAAAATTTCTTGGATTAATGGTTTAATAGAGAATAAAATGGGAAAGCAAACATATACAGGGTTATTGGTTAAGTCGACCTATTCCCTGCAACACGTTGTAATAGGGGAAAAATGCAACAAAATGAGGCCATGAATGTTAGGCCGATTTTCAACGGTCACTGAGATATTTGAATTTTTAGGTTTTTTTTTAAATAACCTCGAATTTTACCATTTAAAGTAAGAATTAAAAAAAACTACTAAGTTAATGGGTTAAAACTTATTTTTGGATTTTAGTCAACACTATAGCAGACATTTCTTAATCATTTAAAATTTCAAAAACCCATCACAATTTCGGAATTTTTAATTTTTAATAAAAAAAATTATCTTAAACTTTTTTGAAGTTGACTTTTAATATAGTATTACTAAAAAAAATTATACGACACGGACTCTGCAGACCACTGGAAAAACATACTCGTGTTGTCAGCTTTCCAAAAAGGTGTCAATGTCAATATAAATATTTGAAATAATTGAAACAGTTAGCTGCAACTTGTTCGGGGACCCTAATTTCATTTGATAAAAAACGACAAATCCATAAAACAATAAAAAAAAGTCTGTCAAGTTATCACTAGCACTTTAAAATTTCGACAAACGCTATAGTGCATTAAATGTCGCAATTTTGTCGTAATTCAATGGAAAAAGAAAAAAATTGTCGCGCCCCTCCTTCCCCTTAAAAACTACCCTTAAGTGCATTTGAGCCTCAGTTAACCAAATTCGAGTTCCAAGAATCTCCCCAATGCTAAAGGTGTCCAGTAAGATATCACAGGGGCTGCTTAAGAGATTTTCACCCTGAAAAAAATTGTCGCCCCCCTCCTTCCCTTAAAACCTACCCCCGTCAAGTTAGCACTACCACCCCGGTAGCAGCCAATTCAAGCATTTCCGTAAAACAAACAGTATCCAATTAATTGCCGCAGGAACCGAAAGGCATATTGCACCCTTCAAAAAATTTGTCTCGCCCCTTCTACCCCTTAAAAACTACCCCTAATTGCATTTCAGCCTTAGTTCGCCAAACTCGAGTTCCAAGAATCCCGCCAATACTAAAAGTGTCCAGTAAACTCTCACTACGGCTGCTTAAAAGATTTCCACCCTGAAAAAAATTGTCGCGCTCCTCCTTTCCTTAAAAACTACCCCCGTCAAGTTAGCACTACCACCCCTTTCGGTTCCTGATGCGACAATTAATTGGATACTTTTTGTTTTACGGAAATGCTTGAAGTGGTCGCTACCGGGGTGGTAGTGCTAACTTGACGGGGGTAGTTTGTAAGGGAAGGAGGGGCGCGACAAATTTTTTCAGGGTGGAGATCTCTTAAACAGCCCTGTGATATCTTACTGGACACCTTTAGCATTGGGGAGATTCTTGGAACTCGAATTTGGTTATCTGAGGCTCAAATGCACTTAAGGGTAGTTTTTAAGGGGAAGGAGGGGCGCAACAATTTTTTTTTCTTTTTCCATTGAATTACGAAAAAATCGCGACATTTAATGCACTATAGCGTTTGTCGAAATTTTAAAGTGGTAGTGCTAACTTGACAGACGTGTTTTTATTGTGTTATGGATTTGTCGTTTTTTTATCAAACGAAATTATGGTCCCCGAACAAGTTGTAGCTAGCTGTTTCAATTATTTCAAATATTTATATTGACATTGACACCTTTTTGGAAAGCTGACAACACGAGTATGTTTTTCCAGTGGTCTGCAGAGTCCGTGTCATATAATTTTTTTTAGTAATACTATATTAAAAATCAACTTTAAAAAAATTTAAGATAATTTTTTTTTATTAAAAATTAAAAATTTCAAATTGTGATGGGTTTTTGAAATTTTAAATGATTAAGAAATGTCTGCTATAGTGTTGACTAAAATCCAAAAGTAAGTTTTAACCCATTACCTTAGTAGTTTTTTTTAATTCTTACTTTAAATGGTAAAATTCGAGGTTATTTAAAAAAAACCTAAAAATTCAAATATCTCAGTGACCGTTGAAAATCGGCTAACATTTATGGCCTCATTTTGTTGCATTTTTACCGTATTATAACGTGTTGCAGGGAATAGGTCGACTTAACCAATAACCCTGTATGATTAAAACACAACACGGAAAAACGTGGAAATGTCATGCAAATCAAATTATGTCATGTAATATACCTAAACAAAACTATGAGGAAGTGCTAATACCAAATGTAGATCAACTCAATGAGACCATTCCCAGTATCCAAGACGATAGCAATGAAAGTTTAACCAATGTAAATACTGAAAATCTGAACGAACAAGAAAAAGCTACTGAAAATCTGGAGGAAACACCAAAAACAATAGTAAAATATAATTTAACCCATTAACGACGAGACCCTAAAATCTTACCGATTGAGCTGAAATTTTCCACGTCGGCTTAAAATGGCTAAAAACACATTTTGTAGAAAAAAAATTTTTCCCCGGATGCCGGGTTCAGGCTCCCGGCACTGTTACATATATGTAACATCAGGCACTCGAAGTACTCGAGGGTGTTACATATATGTAACATCAGGCATGATACGGGGAAAGTGTATTCAAAATATATTTTTGATTTTTTTTCAAAAAGAAAACATTTTAGTAAATTTTTTTTAATAAAGCGAAAAATATATGAAAGCCGATGTTTTACATGAAGTTTGGAATGTAGATAATGCAACAATAACGTAGAAATAATATGAAATGTGTGCGCAAATTGAGCAGCCTTACAAAAATATTATGTCAAATATTGTATTATTTTATTTTATTATACATATATGTGTTTTTGCATGTGGAGTTGTTGTTGTTTTATTGAGAGGTTTCTTGAACACCCACAGAACTAATAGACTTGACAGTTTGTGAATAGGAAAAAAGTTTATAGAACCACAGTAGTTAACAATACAGATTTTGAGGATTATGGAAGATTTGCCAGTAAATTTTAAAATTATAGTTTCAATTTTTTCGTCAATTTGTCCATTCGCCCAATTTGTCTAAAAAGGACTAAATATAGAGCCTATAATTCCTCCTTGTCTATAATTTGGTCTACATTAGAAACCATTTCTTCTTTCGTAGCTCAAAATATATCCCCCTAAATATTATATACGCAGAATTAAATAGAATAACTTATCCTTGGCCTCATGAAAATAAAGCCTTGACTCCTTGCTTCGGATACCCTTGAATCCGGCTATCATTTTAATCCACATAGGACAGCTATTGTATCCATATTCCGGATTTCTAGGGCAATTCTAATTTCGACTCTTAATATTTTTGGTATGTTATGCCAAATATGGCCGCTCAATTTGCCAGTCAAGAAGACACAAGGGTCTAGAAAATCATGTGACATGACTTATTTTAAGGAAAAACCTAAATACATAATAGCATTTTTTTCTTTTAAATTTTAACATTTATGAAAACTATTTATGCTGTTTTCCTAGATAAAAATGTCTTGTTAAAATCCGGAATTTTCGTTAATCCGGATTTTTTGAGAATCTGGACTACTTTTTTTTTAATTTATCCGGACTATCGCGTCAATAGTGTAAAAAATCCATAAAATAAAAAAAAAACACTAAAAAAGTACATACTCATACACCTCGTATACGAAGAGTGCACTTTCCCCATATCAGGACGGATGTTACATATATCTGACCAAAAACAACAGAGTTGTAAAAGTTACCCCGCCAAAGAAAAATTCATCTGCCGCAAAAAGAATACATATCACTCCAATCCGCTGCTCATATCTAACTTTGTTTGCTGGATGTACTTTTGTTTTAGGTGTAAATGCTGGAGAAGTTTAAATGTACAGGACTACTTCTTAAAGTAATTTGGTGGGAGCTTTAACATTTTATTCAGTGCCACTTTGACGGCTCCCTCCAAATTACTTTAAGAAGTAGTCCTGTACATTTAAACTTCTCCAGCATTTACACCTAAAACAAAAGTACATCTAGCAAACAAAGTTAGATATGAGCAGCGGATTGGAGTGATATGTATTCTTTTTGCGGCAGATGAATTTTTCTTTGGCGGGGTAACTTTTACAACTCTGTTGTTTTTGGTCAGATATCATATATTTTTGCATACTTAAATAGCCAACTAATATTTTTGTTTTGGGAAAAGTTTCAATAGGTTTATGTTCAGCATATTCCATAAATTTAATATCATAATTTATATTCACAGGTTCTTCTTTAAAATAAATAGATACTGCAAACGCAATTGCAAACACGCCACAAATGGCTGTTGCTGAGCTTTTTTTAAAATAATTTTGGGATGAAATGGGTATAGTTTATTAATATGTATTTTATGCAAAATAGATTTGTGTTATATTTGTGTTATGGCTCTGCTAACATTCTGTTAGTAATCTGTTAATTTTTTGTTAACTCTGTTAATGCTCTATTAACGTTCTCTTAACACTCTATTATCTTTTCGTTAATGCTCTGTTAACGTTCTGTTAATGTTCTCTTAATTATCTTTAATCATTCGGCTAACGCTCTGTAAACGGTCTGTTAAGGCACTGTTAATTTTCTGTTAACACTCTGTTAACGATCTGCTAACGCTCTGTTGTTGCCTTGCCAACGCTTTGTTAACGTTCTGTTACTGATCTATCTTAATGCCCCCCTGACCCAGTGTCCCAATGTCACATTGTCCCAATGTCACAGCGTCCCAATGTCACAGCGTCCCAATGTTCCAATGTCCTAATGCCCTAATGCCCTAAGGCGCATTGTCACAGTGTCCTCATGTCCCAATGTTCTAATATCCCAGTGTCCCAATGTCCTAATATCCTAATGTGCCAATGTCCCAATATCCTGATGTCCCAGTGTCCCAATTTACGTCCAATTGTCCCAATGTGCAAATATCACAGTGCCCCAATGGTTTAATGTCCGAATGTCCCACTACCCTAAGGTCCTAATGTCCCAGTATCGGAATATCCCAATGTCCCAGTCTCCCACCTAATGTCCTAATATCCCAATGTCTAACTGTCCTAATGTCCCAAGGTCCTAATGCCCCAATTTCCTAATATCCCAGCACCCCAATGTCCCAAATGTCCCAGTATCCTAATGTGATAATATCCCAATGGCCCAATGTCCTAATGTACCAGTGGTCAGTGTCCCAATGTCGCAGTATACCAAGTGTCCCAAGGTCCCAATAGCCTAATGTCCTAATATCCCAGTGCCCCAATGTCCCTGTATCTCAGTGCCCTAATGTCCCAGTATCCCAATGTCCCAATATCCCAATGTGCCAATATCCCAATGTCACAATGTCCCAATGTTCTAATATCCCGATGTCCCAGTGCCCCAATGTTCCCACGTCCCAGTTTCCCCAGTGTACCTAATGTCCCAATGTCCTAATGTGTTGATGTCCTAATATCCCAATGTCCTAATGACCCAAGACCCTAATGTTCACATGTTCTTATATCCCAGTGCCCCTATGTGCGAATATCCCGATGTCCCAATGTCACAACATTCCGATGTCTCAGTGGTCCAATGCCCCCATGTACCAGTGTCCCAATGTCCCAATGTCCGATTGTCACAAGGTCATAATGTCCCAATGTCCTAATATCCCAGTGTCCTAATGTCCCAGTCCCCCAGTGTCCTAATGTCCCAATATCCCAATGTCCCATTGTCCCAATATCCCAATATCCTGATGTCCCAATGCCCCAATATCCCGATGTCCCAATGCCCCAATATGCCGATGTCCCCACGTCCCTGTTTCCCCATTGTGCCTAATGCCCCAATGTCCTAATGTCCCAAGACCCTAATGTCCCAATTTCCTAATATCCCACTACCCCAAGATCCTAGTCTCCCAGTCTCCCGGTGTCCCAATATCCAAATGTCCCAATGCCGCAGTGTGTTTTAAAAAATGGTCAATGCGATGAGCCGATAGACGCAATTGTTGGAAATCTTTTGTTAACTTTACCTATTAATTTACCGTTATTCCATCCACTTATCTAAATGGAAGACATTGATTCTTTAGAAGGACCACCAGAGGATCATTCGTTCCAAATTTCATAAAAATCCCATCACGAAGAGAGACAGTAGAAGCAAGTCTTTCTGCAACTGTACTCTTCATTCTGAAATTGGGTTACTCGCTTAAGTCTGTGAGGGTGAAAATTTCACCGTTTATTGCATATATCTCACCCGTTATTGTGCCGATCGAAGATTTTTTTTGGAAAGGCACTAGAACAGGATATGTGGAATATTTTGGTAAAAAAATTTTTTTGGGGGCTGTTGCCTGGAAGGCTGTAGCCTGATCAAACAAAAAAGCAAGTTGTCTCCGGTAATCATAGACTTGTTCGCTTTCGTTTTTCTTTTTCCTTTGGCGGGCGAGACGCTCTCGCGTCTCTTGATGTAACAGTGTTATAAAAGTACTTATAAAACATAAACTACGGACAATATTTATTTCATTTATTTTTTGTATTGTTTCAAAAAGACCATGTAATGACATACAATTAATTTTTTCCCAATTTTTTTCATACAATTAAATATAAAAATAAAATTCCTCTACTACTTTTGCCATCGTGACGATTTTCGTCAACATCGAAAAAACCATCGGAAAGAAACCTCTATAACTTCCACAATAGTCAATCAAATTCAGCTAAATTGATTTCTACACATTGCTAATAGTGTCCAGTACAGGATAAAACACTTTTTAGTGCCGAATTGATATCCTATTCCTTTAGCAGCCGTTTGAAACGAAGGATGTCTTACTGTTACATATATGTAACATCAGGCATTAATGGGTTAAGAGAAAGAAAACCAAAAAAGTAAATATAAACTAAATATGAAAATGAATTTAATTTAAAAATGGATTAGAATTATATGCCCTAGAAAACAGAAAATAAATCAATACACGAATACCAATAATTTGCTTAAATTTTGTTCTCACAAAAAAAAAAAAAGAAATCAAAATGAATTTGTAATATTATCAATTTTCTAATTCCATATTTTAAGGCCTGAATAGACCTCGGGCGGAATGAAAATGAAATTTTTGTCCGCTGCGATTTTCTCAATGAAAATGCATTCTTACTGTCGTGGAACATGTCGGTAATGATGGGGAATTCCATAAGCTACAATCCGAATATGGTTCCAAAATTTTTTTTTTATAAAAACCTAAAAGTAAAACCTAAAGTCAATACATTACAAATTTAATAGAAACGAAAAATTCATCTATAGTACAATGGTTATATGACGCTGACATGTTTTTTTTGCTTTGATGTTTTTTGTCGTCGGTATATTTTTTCATAAAAAAATCAGGAGATTAACCCAAAAAACTTTTATGGCAAGCATGTACAGTCAAATCTCTCTAAGTCGAAATCTCCTTATAAGTAGAATTATTCCTTGGCTCGTACAAATTTAGGGCTTTGCTTACCCTCAGTTTCGGGTATAAAGTGTAACTTATAAGTCGAAAACCTATTTAAATCAAACAATATTGTATACTCCTTCAATGCTTCAATGCTGCTAAAAAATTATAGTCCTGACACATCTAAGGGCTCTCGTCCACTGCAAGCGTAAACTTGAGCGGCGCGGCGCGCCAGCGGCAAAGCTTTCACAAAATGTGCGAAAAAAAGCTTTTACTAGTAAAAGGTATAAGCACACACAATATTCAAAAAGCTTTTCCATTGTATTGAATGGAATTTTTGTTTATTTTGCATAGTTACGCCATATTTTGCTTGGTTACACCATTCAAATTCGGAAAAGCTTTAAACGCGGGACCGCCGCGCCGCTCGATGCAGGTAATGGACGGCAGGCGTAAACCGGTTTTCGAACGAATGTAGTTCATAGACCTAGAACTAGTTTATATGCGGCTAATAACGAGGTTATCTGCCGTTTGGAGCTTATGAAAGCTCTCATAACCACGTTGTAAACCGCAATATGATGGAGCTTTTGATTCCAAACCTGGATTATAACCATCAAAAAGCTCGTTTTTGTTTAATTTGTTCGAAGTTGGCGGGTCATACCTAAAAAAATTGCTTTTTTCTCCTTTGATCAGTACCAAAACTACTGATCGGGTTGGCTTAATCTGCACGTGGGATTGTATAGTCAGCGGGACTTTTTTTTTCTAATATAAAAAAATCCAACCCAGGAACACTTATATCAATAGTTGAATGTGTGTAGTGGGACGCAGCCTCCGCATCACACGAGACAGCCGTGGAGCCATGCGCTGCCGACCCGTTTCCCTTTAGTGCGGGTACACAAGTAAATTACATTACTATATTATTGTTAAGAATGTTGCTCTCCGAGCGATTTCCCGATTTACGGGCATATCCACTCGGAGAGTGCAAAACTATGACATTCATCGGTTTCGATTGAATGCATATGGCACGACACTCTCATCAGGTGCCGCCGCTAGTGCCGTGCCATATGCATTCAAGGACGGCACGACCGAGAATGCACATGCTGGTTGTTACTCACCGTATATAAACCCGAAAAAATCATACCATGCTACGGATCATATTTTGAACGAATAGCAACATACTATTTCTATGATCCGCGCAACATCCCAATGTTTTGGCTATAACGCCAATGGTTAACACAATAGTTGAATGTGTGTAGTGGGTTTATATACGGTGAGTAACAACCAGCCGGTGCATTCTCGGTCGTGCCGTCCTTGAATGCATATGGCACGGCACTAGCGGCGGCACCTGATGAGAGTGTCGTGCCATATGCATTCAATCGAAACCGATGAATGTCATAGTTTAGCACTCTCCGAGTGGATATGCCCGTAAATCGGGAAATCGCTCGGAGAGCAACATTCTTAACAATAATATAGTAATGTAATTTACTTGTGTACCCGCACTAAAGGGAAACGGGTCGGCAGCGCATGGCTCCACGGCTGTCTCGTGTGATGGGGAGGCTGCGTCCCACTACACACATTCAACTATTGTGTTAACCATTGGCGTTATAGCCAAAACATTGGGATGTTGCGCGGATCATAGAAATAGTATGTTGCTATTCGTTCAAAATATGATCCGTAGCATGGTATGATTTTTTCGGGTTTATATACGGTGAGTAACAACCAGCCGGTGCATTCTCGGTCGTGCCGTCCTTGAATGCATATGGCACGGCACTAGCGGCGGCACCTGATGAGAGTGTCGTGCCATATGCATTCAATCGAAACCGATGAATGTCATAGTTTTGCACTCTCCGAGTGGATATGCCCGTAAATCGCTCGGAGAGCAACATTCTTAACAATAATATAGTAATGTAACTTATATCAAGTTGGTTAACTACTATATCGAAAACCATTTCGGAATAAACTCGGCGTCAATGAAACCGGGCACACGGTAAGCGCGAACTCTAATCAAAACTGGCATTGTGTTTGTTGCGTTAGTTAACGGTACTTCAGATAAAAAACATAGTCATTTGAATTGCCATTAAATTCACTTTCTGTAGATATAACTTTCATAGTTTCATACTTTTAGAGAAAATTTAATTTGAGTTCGAAAGTGGCGAGTGGCCCGATTTTTGTGAAGCTGAGTGTAGTTTTGATCGGCTGCAAATCGTTAGCTCGTATTTGCTCGGCACGTAAGACTATCAAGTTGGCTAACGATGCTCAAAAAAAGATCGGATGAGTATAAAGGTTTGTGTTCGTAGAGACGACTCATGGGATCATCGCTCATCGATCGAAGTTAAACCACCGGTTTTGAGCACTATATGAGTATATTTTCTATGCAAATATGTTCCATTAGTCCATAATCGATACTAGGAAAGTAGAACCATTAAAAAAATTTTTAAATACGGCTCGAAATTGGATGCCAAACTACGATCGCTGAGCGATGATCCCATGAGTCGTCTCTACGAACACAAACCTTAAATGTGCGGTATCAATTGGAAGGCAATGATTGCTATATTAATTTTTTCGAATTGATCTAACGAAAAACGTGACTATTCATTAGTTATAAACGGTTATCTATTCGGTTCGATTCCTGACTACACTGAAAAAAATCTTTTGCTAAAAACAAGAAAAAATTCAAAAAAAAAAAACAGCCAAGGAATATTTTTTCCTGATATTTTCTTGTTCCAAGAAAAGTTTTTGCTTAAAATAAATAAATAAATAATCATTATTTTAAGCAAAAACTTTTCTTGGAACCAGAAAATACATCTTAAATCAGGAAAAAATTTTCCTTGGCTGTTTTTTATTGTATTTTTTTTTCTTGTTTTTAGCAAATTATTTTTTCAGTGTATGACCAACAGATGGCCAAGCGGACGTTTTCGTAGACTCCAACCAGAGTGTGTTCCAATTATAGCATGAATTAGAGCCCACTCTGGTTCGAGTCTACGAAAACTTCCGCTGGGCCATCTGTTGGTCATAGGACTCGAACCGAATAGATAACCGTTAATAACTAATGAATAGTCCCGTTTTTCGTTCGCTAAATTCCAAAAAATTAATGTAGCTATCATTCCCTTTCTACTGATACCATATTTATACCAATACGATCTGTTTTGAACATGCTTAGCCAATTTGATACTACGAATGCTTAACTGACTATAATTAAATAAATCGGATAGCTCAAGTCTTTTTTAGTGCCGAGCGAAAACGAGCTAACGATTTGCAGCCGATCAATACAATTCCGTAATGATTTTTATACCCTTCGCTCATAGATTGAAAGGGTATATTAACTTTGTCATGAAGTTTGTAGCGCATTGAAGGAAGCATCTCCGACCATATAAAAAGTATACATATATGATCAGCATAACGAGATGAGTCGATTGGAGATGTCCGTCTATCTGTCTGTCTGTCCGTCTGTCCGTCTGTTGCAGCGCGTTTTTCTCGGCCACTATAAAAGCTACGGAGCTGAAATTTTGCACACGTGCTTATTATAGTTGCAGGCTGTTTGTATGTTTGAATCACCGAAATTTGATCACTGGGTCATGGAGCTGCCACACAAACCTGACCCCCAAATTAGGTTCTTCTAAAAAAAACTTTTTCATTTGTGCACCAATTTCAACCAAATTTCACACAAATGTATTTCTCTTGATGACACAAAACATATCTAAGAATTGAGCAAATCTGACCATGGGTTAATGGGGTGGCCTTAAATCCCAACCCCCATTTTGGTTCTTCTAAGAAAATTTTTTTGCACCAATTTCACAAAACCTTGAATTAATGTGTCTTTACCAAAGCAAGTAAAAGGTTCAAAACGAATGGAATCGTACTGTGGGGTCATGCTCCCGCAACCCCAATAAAATTATCTGAGTAAATATTTTTATTTGCCCACTTATTTCAACCAAACCCACAACTTTTGTCAAGACGGAAGAAAACGAATGAGGAGGGGGATTAAATACAAGTCATATTTACGCCCAAAAAACCTTTTAGCCCAAGGAGAGCGAAGGGTATCCAAATTTCGGCCGCGCCCGAAATTATCCCCGCCCCCGGGGGTTGGCGAGTGTAGCGAGCAGGGGGCGAAGCCCCCTAGTTTAGATAGTGCTTAGCCAACTTGATATAAGTCCCAGGAACGTATAATTATTGTCTTTTCTACGAGTCCGAAACACGAAAAAAATGTTTGGAAAAAAATTACAACTAAACATACATTATTATGTCAAAATACAGGGTGGGCAAAAAGCCCCTTTCCTAAAAGTTATTCCATATATAAATATGGAATAACTTTTAAATAAAGTGATAAAAACAAAAAAAAAAAAAAATTGCAAAATTAGATTTAATTTATGTAGTTTGGCTTAAATTTGACATATTTTTACCTTCCCGAAAAGTTATCTACGCCACTCAGCGGCAATTTAACCACTGCCCAGGGGCGCCATAGAGTATAAATACGGCACTGCGTATAGAAAGTGGTACTGACTGTAAGAAGAGGCAGAAAGCGACCAAGCAAACGAAGATCAAAAATGTGTAAACTTTGTGGTGAAGCAGGTGCTAGCCTGGAACATATCCACCGCTCTTTCATACCTATACGGCCAGAAAATTAAATTGAACACACTGGGTGACAATCTGCAGTCATATTATTAAAGAGAAGATATGAGACCGTGGAATTAAAATTGCCTTTTATTTACGAAGATATTAAAAAATACCGGCGTACAGAGGGCTGCGCCCGCAATACGAGGGTTTTTTAGATTTTGGATACATACATAGTGAATAATTTTGGCCATATATTTTATAGGTAATAAATAAGAATTATGCACAATGTTAATGAAATGCTTCTCGTAAATCTATTTTTGGATTGGTCTAATACAACGCTTACGTAACACTTTTTAGTTAGACCAATCCAAAAATAGATTTACTATGTATCATGGCTCCACATATTAACTGGATTTATTAGCTGTAACGCCGTTACCATGACTCCAAACTGAAAAAAAAACGACTGATATGAAATGTACCCATCGAGTTCTTTGATTTGATAAAAACTAAAAAAGTCGACTTTTTCAAATCTCCGGGACACCCTGTTTGCTTTGTCCTACCAACGTCTAAGTATTTCGTGCTAAAGACTGTTACGATTCTACACATTCCTACCAAATTTCATAACGATCGGTTAGTGAACAAATTTGTAAATGTCCGGGACACCCTTTTATCTTGGCCATACCAATTTTTAAGTATTTCATGCCAAGGACTGTTACTATTCTACACATTCCTACCAAATTTTATGACGATCCGTTAAGCCGTTCGCGAGTTATTTAGTGAACAAATTTTCAAATGTCCGGGACATCCTGTTATTTTTGTCCTACCAACTTTTAAGTATTTCGTGCCAAAGACTGTTACCATTCTACACATTCCTACCAAATTTCATGACGATCGGTTAAGCCGGTCGCGAGTTATTTAGTGAACAGACGGACGGACAGACGGACGGACAAAATCGATTTCATAAGGGTTCAAATTAAAGTATTTTTTCTTTGCTTTCTTGAAGGATGATCCATTAATTGCGGCTCCCGTCTGTGAGTTTACTTGTTTAAAACGCTTAACTTTGTTCAACATCGATGGGGCATTAATCTAATTAAGGAAAATTATAATCGAAGTTAATCAAACTAAAAAAATCCGAGTTGCTCTTTCACTTACCCATTTTAGTGTTTGTGCATGTATCATTTTGCAAAATTCCTTATATTTGTCGGTTACTGAATGAAAATTTTCAATGTCAGAATAAACATTTCAGTATTTATTACACCTCAAAATCGTAAATTTTGATGAAAAAAAGAGAACAATTTTTATACGAAAAAACTGAGTTATAGAAATAAATGCTGGAAATGGAAATAAATTTGGTATCAATCGAAAGGAAATCGTGTGTGCATTGATTTGTGTGCTTGTGCTTCCTGATAACGCAAGGACTCAGGAGAAATAAAGGAAAAATCGACTGTTTTTTGTCTTAACTAAGAACTCTATCTTGGACACACTCATGTGAAGATATGGGTGGCCTCGTGGTTAGTTTTTAGAGTTCTTCATATTACACTAAAAAAAAGGTACCCTGAAACAATGAAATGAAATTGTTCATTAAAGTAATGAATATTTACACCGATATCCCACCGAAGACGGCTTTCATCAGCCTTATGAATTTGTTGTTATCAAAACAAAATCAAAATTATGAACTAATTCATAAAATTAACAACTTGTTCATTGATATAATTACTGAGTTCATCAATTAAAAAAAAAATACACTACGTCATAGGGCTGTCATACAAACCAACCTCTGGAAATTAGGTTCTTCTAAGAAAAACTTTTTCTTTATGAACCAATCTTAACTAAACGTCACCCAAATGTGTTTCTAGTAATGCATCAAAACATATCTAGGAATGGATGGAATCGGAACATTACGTCATAGGGCTGTCATACAAACCAACCCCTAAATATTAGGTTCTTGTAAGAAAAACTTTCTTTCTTTTTGAATCTTAACCAAAATTCATCCAACTGTGTTCCTGGATTAGCCTCAACGCATCCAGGAACAGATGGAATCGGAATACGTCGTATTACAAATTCGAACTTTTTACAAGAAAAAACATCTTTTCAAATGCTGTATCTTGGGATGCTTTGTACCTACAAAGCTGGGTTTGCACTCAAATTAAAGAAGATTTTCTTAGCTTTAAAAGTGCAGTGGACCACTTTCTTGTAGGAAGCACCTTTTAAAAATTACAAACCAAAATATGAAAAAAGTACGAACATTTTGAGGTTTTTTGAGGGTGACGGGGTTAGCACAGGTTTTTCGAAGTTCCAAACTTGGTGGTATACTTCTGGTATTTATCCTAGCAAGATTTTCTTAGCTTTAAAAGTGCAGTGGACCACTTTCTTGTAGGAAGCACCTTTTAAAAATTACAAACCAAAATATGAAAAAAGTCCGAACATTTTGAGGTTTTTTGAGGGTGACGGGGTTAGCACAGGTTTTTCGAAGTTGTAAACTTGGTGGTATAATTCTGGTATTTATCCTAGCAATATCCCAAAAAACCAAAGCCGAGCTATTTTTTGCGACCTAACGCCTTATATTTCGGTTTATTGACTGGCCTATACGGACAATTTAGGGAAATTAGAGAAGCAGCCAGCTCTTTTCACAAATTTTCTGTGTGTTTCATGCAGGGGCGTACGCAAAAGAAAATATTTCGAATCACTGAGTTTATACTAAAGAGCATACTCGGAAATTATCTTGAGAGTTATAGGGATCATCAGATCTTTAAACCTTCAAAACATGTTCTTCGCCATCTCGTTTGTAGCTTGAAAAATATGGTCTTCTTTTATTTCTACAAAAAACGTATTTGTTTTTGATTGATAAAGCGAACTTTTACTAAACTTACATACTAGCAACTTCTATTGGTAAAGGTCAAAATCAAGTGTTTCGAGATCTTCGAAATTAGAATAAGTATTCAATTTTCCCTTAGTTTAGTTTTTTTTGGAGATTTTCTTCAATGCTCTATACGGTAGTAAAAAAAAGCGTTAAAAGCGTTTCATAGTAGTTGGACGACCTCTCCTTCCATCTAAAATTGCCGAACGACAAAATTCAAAATTAACTGCCGATATTAGTCTCAGGCTTGTGGAAAATTTGAGAAGCACCGAGGAGTAGTTCCAGTTGTCCTACTTCTAACTTGAGAGACCCTACAATCAGTCTTTGTCCAGTGATCAGCCTTGGTTCATAATAAAATTCTGAAAGCAATTCCGTGATCATTTTTGTGAATCTGGTAGCAAAAATACAATATCTAACAGTTTCCTAAAGCTAAAACCAAGTTGACATATAAATCAATATTTTTCAATCTTTTTTCAATTTTTTACACAATTTTTAATGGGAAATATGTACTTTGCTTCCTCCAGGAAAAATATTAATTCATTTATAAATCGTGGATTACTAATTAAATTACTAATTGAACTTATTATTGTGACACTATGGCCAAGAGGATCCAAGTTGTTGAGAAAAAAGAACTTTTAGAACCGGAAAAAAATTATTGGAGCGACGTGCGTCTACCGAGAGTTAAATTTTACTATAACATTTTCTTCGATATAATTCCATGGATTAGATTAAATTTTGAATTTTCCAATATCCCACAATTTGCAAAAAACGTATAAAATTGTCGTTATTTTTTTAATTGATCATTAAATGCACCCAATCGAATCATTTCGTTTGACCACCATTGGCCACACAAAAAATTGGTAATTTTCGAATGACCACGATGGTCATTCATTTTAGGTAAAACACATTTTTGGTCATTTATTTTGCTATGACACTAGTGGGACAAACTTTTTGCGTCATTGGTCAAACTTTATTTGATAGTGTAATACCTGCTATAGTAAAAAAAAAAAACAATGCAAAGGGGATACAAGGAGCCACGTGTTTTAGGGTAATTTGGCCCAAAGATGAAAGTAATCGAGTTTATAATAGTTGTGAGTTAAAACTGTTGTGAAACTTTTGTATTAAAAAAATTGTTAAACTTAGGGGTATCGTCAGCCTATCTGTGCAATAACCAATAAGTAATGCAAATATCCAAGACCTTATACTATTTTTCTCTTTTTTTTATTACAGATCGCGTCTTCTCTACACCAACAACGATTACGTACGTGATCGTTGTCGCGGTGAGGATTTCTATTCGATAGCAACATCGGCATCGTCTTCATCGTCCGTATCGTCCTCGTCAACGATACACCAGCAACAACACCATCAACAGCAACAGCAATTACAAAATGCCGATGAAATTGAAAATAGTTTAACCAATAGTCGTGTGGTTGCGACGCAAACTAGTAATAATTGTGATCAAGTGTCGTCAAATAATTCAAATAATGTTGCACAACCGCCACCCCCGCCAGTGCTGTATACAGTGCATCGCGTTGTTACAACGGCTCAAATTCAAACGGCGGGCGGTAACACGTTTGCAACGTCGTCTAGTGTTTCAAGTGTAGTTAGTGCAGTTCGTAATGAAACGGATTGCAGCAGTACAATGAGTATTAGTGTAGCCGGTGGTACGACAGGATTAACAGCAGCGGGAAGTAGTAACAGTATGTTACATAGTTCACCTGGTAAGTACGTCTATTATGTGTTTCATTCTTTTTAGGGATGGTTAGGCCGCGTTCACCGGCATGGATCCTTTACTCTTTAAACAAATCGTAATATCCATTTGCAACATTACCAAACATCACGCACTTTTGTGCGTTTTCAACATTCCGGTCATCATTAAAAACATTCTGTTTGATGATATATATGTCATCATCGCATCACCGTTTCGGAAACCTTGCACAACTGGGATAAACAATTTTTGTCTCCCATTCGACAACCACTCAGGAAATATTGCTTTCATGAAAATACTTTCAATCTTTCATTCGTCATCGTCTCTCCATGCCATGCCATCTACTAAAAATTGCATACCATTCATTCTGTGTCCTTCGTGATTTCGCATCGCACTATCGTGTCGGCAATATTTTTCAGCTATAAGCCCATAACAATCTTTATATCCTTTCTATCTCGTTCGAGCACAGATCTATGCACGATCGTATAACCAGGCACCATAATAGATATAAGTGTCTGTACGTATATTTTGACTAGAAAATGCTGACAGAAAAAATCAATAAAAAACAACCGCTCCCTAAGCCCCACGACTCTAAACGAACCACTTCACCCCCTTTAGCCTTTAACGGCCTCCTCATATAAACTGAAATTGAACACACCATGCAGAGCCTGACAAAAATCCGGAAAGAAGCATCCAAATGGACAAGCGAAAGCATCAATATTAACGGACTATGACTTTCCATCTATCTCTAACAAAACATCAATCGACCAAAGAGCTTTGCCATTAATTTTTCACAAACAACCCTCAAACCACCCCGCTTGTCACTTCTGTTGCCCCAATACTGCTTCTGCCATTGTTACATTTAACATTTAATTTGGTCATGAACGAGAATCGATATTTTTCACCAATCTGTTTTGTACGTTCCATTTGCTTCGCTCCTGCGGCTCCTGGCTCTCTTGGGGATGGCCGTGAGCCCGTAACAGGACCGGAAGTTGAAAATGTCGGGCAAAACGTAATACGTATACGAAATGGTTCCTGTGCAGCATAGCCAAAATCAGCAGCAGCCCTTCAGTTGTGAGCTACATTGGGATAGCATGACACAAAATTCCATTTGGAGGACACAGAAAGGATATCTTCCCAGAGAAAAGTATATGTTTGTCCCATGACGCGCACGGTAAAGTGAAAATGGAATAGTATTGGGATCCTAGAAGATATCGTAACGATTTCTTGGCCATTTTTTATGTGTCTGTGGTCAACCACCTCGGAACAAAGGTGTCATTGATTGATCGAGTCACAGTTCATTAAAAAAAAGCGACGAGCGAAGACAAAAACGAAATGGCCGCACATCTGCAGGAATCATTCTCCGGAAATATATATCGGGTCAAGGATATGGTTTGTTTGAAATGAGTATCGGTTACGCTTCATACATTTCCAAGGACCCTATGGATATGGATCTGCAATCGATATTTTCTCTCATGGATGGTAACCCTTGCATTTTCAACATTTGCTCTCTGCAATGTTATTTCAATTTCCCTACGGTGTGGTGTCCCTTAAAGTTGCGAGCATCACAAATATGTATTCTTTTGCGCTTCAACAGATTCGCCTTGGCATAATGTATAGACATGAGACATGCCGAGGAGGAAGAAGTATTTGAAAGTCTCTATCTATAAATTGATCGGGGCCAGGATAAATAAATAGAAAACAATGAAGCTCTTCAGAAATATCCTTCGAGATAAAATAGAGATTGCTATTTACCTATTCATATCAGGTGGTTTCCATTAAACAAAAATGGGAACACATTCGTTGAATGTTGTACTTTTCGTCATAGGAGTGGAGTTTGGGTTTCGAATGAGAAGAGGGTATACTCGTAATAAGATGAAGGCACGCAATGCAATGAAGATTTCAGGTTCGTGGAATTTAAAGAAATTGTTTTTGTGATTTCAATTGCGATGTTAAAATCATGCCCAATGTTTGTTGAAAATTTTCAAATTTCAGTGTTGAAGACGACCAATAAAGGGGGGAGGATTCACAACACTGAAGTCAGTGGAGCTTATTGTACTATCGCCCTAATCACATGTGGGCAGGACTATGCCTGACGATCAAGGTTGATCGTGCTAAGAAATGAGTCGAGGTTGCTAATTGACATCGAAGCTTTGTCGTCCGCCACTCCAAATTGTATCCAGCGGCGCGGCGTCGGGCCAGCCAGACCATCACATTCGCAGAGGACGTGGAATGAGGTGTCGTCATTTTTTCGCAAAATCAACAGCTCGCGTCCTGTAAGAGTCTCATTGTGCGCAGATGTGACCTCAGGCAGGAGTGACCTGTATAAGAATCCCACAGATGGTGCGTATTTTATTTCTGCTTAGCTGAAGCAGCTTAGCCGCTCTTTTATGCGAGTATCCTGCTATGCGGGATGGGAAGAGGTCCTGGATCTAACGCTCTTGTCAGACAACGATAAATTTAAGGTGGAACAATGGGGAGTATCAGAGCTGAGATCTTTCTCGGTCCATAACTGGATACTCTTTAACATTAATGTCTCCAGAGAGATGCCGCAACCTTACAGAAATCCTAAGGCGACAAACTGAAAGAGGATCAGGCTGATTTGAAGATCAAACCTCTCAACTGCGACCAACCCCTCGATAAACTCCGTGGAGGAGCTGGACAAGGAGGTTAAGTCATTGGAAAATTCCTTGGAAGTAGCATTCAAGGGTTGGTGTCCACTGAAAAGTTCTCCCCCCATGGTGGAACATGGACCTTTTTAAGCTACGAAAGCTAACTCGGGATATATTCAACATTTGCAACAAACATAAGTTCTGGCATCCATGGAAGGATACAAAAAAGCTATTAGAACCGCAAAGGTCCAAGCTTGGGAAGATCTGCGCAAATCACTGGACAATGTCAAAGGCTCAGCTAGAATCAGCAAGATTTTGTCCGTCCTTAATAAAAAGAGAGGATGGCACTTGGGTGGAATCAACTGGCGAATCTCTTGAGCTCCTGATGAATAAGCATTACCCTGGGTGCAAGAGCACTTGCACGCAGAGCCCACAATTGCATAATGGAGATGAACGGCAGAGTGACTTCGCTTTCTCAATGATTACTGAGGAGAAGATTATCTGGGCAATCAACAGCTTCTGCCCTTATCGCCAGGACCAGATGGCATACTACCGATTATGCACCAGAAAATGCAGGATCTCGTAGTTCCACGGCTGTTGATACTTTTCAGAAGCCTTCTATGCTACTCAACCACGTCGTGGCGACGGGTTCAAGTCGTTTTCATACCGAAGGCAGGCAAACGAGGGCATGAGACCGCGAAGGATTTTAGGCCGATTGGTTTATCCTCCTTCGTACTCAAAACTTTACAGCGTTTAATAGACTTACTCATCCGAACTAAGTACTCTCGAAGTCCCAGCACGCATACGTGAAGGGAAAGTCCACAGAAACGGCTCTCCACGAAGTGGTCCGTATTATCGAACACAGCCTTGAGTACAAACAATACACCTTATCGGCTTTCCTAGACATAGGGGGTGCATTCAATAATGTTCGCGTTGAATCTATTCATGAGACCCTCTCAGACTTATTAGTTGAGCCACGGCTTGGGTCGTGGATAGTGACACTACTAACGACCAGAGTAATCCATGGTGACTTAGGAAGCAGTCATCTGACTAAATTCCAGGGAGATGATTAAAGTGGTCGCATATGCGGATGATGTAGCCATTATAGTATCAGGAATGTGTCTTTCCGTGATTAGTCAGATCATGGAAAGAGCCCTTGGTTTGTTCGGCAAAGGGGCACAAGCTGTGGCCTCGGAGTAAACCTGGGGAAGACAAAACTGATGCCGTTTACTACAAAAACTAAAATACCGCCTTTCTCACTCCCAAAACAAAATGGACCTCAACTGCAATTATCGCCCAGCTCGAAGTATTTGGGCGTTATTCTGGACTCGAAGCTCAACTGGAAGCTGAACATTGAGGGGCGCGTTAAAAAAGCCTGTATTGATTTTTACGCCTGCAAGACAGTTTTTAGCAAGAAATGGGGTATCAAGTAAAACATGGTACTCTGGGTGTACACGGCGCAGCGGTGGTACGACCCATCCTAACATATGGGTCACTCGTCTGGTGGCCAGTGCTCAGTAAAGGCTACAATGTAACAAAACTTGGAAGAGTGCAGAGATCGGCTTGCCTTAGCATCAAAGCAGGCATGCGAACATGCCCGAGGGATGGGCTGAATGTAATCCTGCATCTTCCACCCATCGATCTTTTTATCAACCAACTGGCAGCATGTAGTGCAGTCAGGCTAAAAGCGTTAAGCTGCTGGAGTGCTAGCCCATACGGCCACAGCAATATTCTAAACCAGCTCCCACAAGACGTAAGCAGCGCTGTAACGGATCTCAAAGTGCCCAAACTAAGCTTTGGGAAGAACTTTGATGTCAAATTCCCAACTAGGGGTAAATGGAAAGAGAGCGAGGTGGTCAAGGATTTTGACATCCCATTCTTCACCGATGGATCTAAAATAGATTGTGGCGTGGATGCTGGGATCTTCTGCAGATCACTAAATATCTCTGAATATTACCGTCTTCCTGATCACTCTTCCTACTCTAGGTACCCGGACACAGGGACATAGAGGGTAACGAGATGGCTGACGAACTAGCCAAAATGGGTGCCACTCTTGACAGCTCTCATGCGGAGCGTGTTTGCGTCCCGATGGCAGCTATTAAGAGTAAGATCTCAACCCACTATATAAGGGCTGCTAATTCCAACTGGCGAAATCTGAGGACTTTCGTTATATCAATTAGATGTGGCCTTCCTACAACTGGAAAATAACGTCTAAGATTCTGACTAAACTGCGTAGAAATATCGCCAAGCTTACTGCTGTTATCACGGGGCACTGGCCAATGGGGCTCCACGCGGCTAGGTTGAACATCTACTACAACGCGTAGCTGCGGTAATGTAAATGAGAGAGAAACCCTGATTCACTTTCTGTGTGTATGACCGGGTCTTTCCAGAACCCGGTATAGGACGCTCGGTACGGCTTTTCTGGGAGGCTTGGAGGATGCGGCAATTGTGAAAGTAGGGGAGCTGCTGTACTTTCTAAATAAACCTGGCTTGGCACCTCCCCACTCCTAAATTCACCGCACCTTCATCATATACACTAGTTAAACTTCATGGAGTTTGTGGTTTCAAAACGGCGCTTTATGCGCTAAATGGGTTTTTAGCTGACCTCTGCCTAAGCCACCACTTTTAGCAACCAACCAACCATCCTGCTATGAACAGTATGGATTGCCTGAGCCCGGATAGTTTGTCCCAGTGCTCAGATGCCTTGAGTCGTTCCTGGTCTTTGATTATTTTTTTTACTGTACATGTCGAGATGCTACAAAAGGGTTGTGGTACGTAGAAGTGGGTAGCTGCGGCTATGCGTGCCAACTCATCCGCCTGTTCGTTCCCTGTGATGCCTATATGACCTGGGACCCAGACGAGTGTTAATCTGTTATTTGCTCCTAGTTTGTTCAGATCATTCAGGCAACACTAAACGAGTCTTGACGTGATGGTGTGCTTAGTGAGTGTCTTAATAGCCGCTTGGCTGTCTGAGCAGATTACTGGAATACAGTGGTGTGATGCCCCATAGGTATAGATATCCTATGCGCTGGACCAACTACACCTGCTTCTGAACATTCGGTTCTTTTAGAGCCGCCAGTAAACCATTTTATATTGTTGTTGTTGTAGCGGTTGATTTTGTGGTCCTACTGACTACCATTCCCGATGGCAGCTTGCTGCCACACGGGTTTTTCAAGCCTCTTCGGGGTGTACCACACCCGTTTCAAAAGAAACGGCCAAGAGTTGCCAAAAGACCCTCCCTGGCAAGAGACATGAAGGTTCGATGCAGCAGGGATGTGTATATAAACCATTTTATGGTCTGTGGGTTTAGCCTAGTGAAATTAGAGTGCCAATCCTCTCTGCTATATGCTTCCGCCTGAAAAATGCGGTCGCATGAGATTTCTTTTGGAAGGTGATCGGAGGACATGTTGGCGAAAGTGATGTTGTTGAGAGATTTTAGCTGCCCTTGGTAAGCTCCAGATTGGCATCGCTCGCGATAAGTCGTGTCAGTGCTTCGGTTTCGAGGTGTATGTCGACGTGATGTAGGTGAAGTAACACCTCTAGAGCGCTGATAGGGCAGGATCGGAGTACACCGGTGGTAATGAGACATGCTAGTCTGTGTACCTAACACAGACATTCCCTCCGTAGTCAGGGCTCTCTTCCACCAGACCACAGCACCGTAGTCTAGAATTGGTCTAACTATTGCTCGGTAGATCCAGAGCATAATGGATGGTTTCATACCCCAGGTTTTTTCTACATTTTTTTTTGCATACCGAAGGGGTGGCTTTTTCAGCAGGCGCTTCGACATGTTTTTGCCAGTAAAGTTTAGTGTCGAAGATTACCCCGAGATATTTGACTTGATTCGCAATCGAGTAAGTCAGGTTCTATTTCCTCAAACAAACCCTTTACCACTATAACTAAATCGTCGTCATATCCCTGCACGGAGAAGCCATTAGATGTGAGGTTCCAGAAAAGTTCGTCAGCAACCTGGCACTACAGGAGGGGCGAAATATCTAAGAAAGCAGCAAGCGCGCTTTTTTTGTCTCAAAGGTCCTTTTAATCTCTCTTGCAAGGCTGTGGAGCGCGGATTCTGTGGATTTGCTTGGTTGATAAGCAAACTGCTTTTTGTGTAGCGGGTTACCAATCAGCGTGGTTTTTTTTATGTACTCTTCAATATTTTTTTCCATTGATTTGAGCATGAACGAAGTAAGACTGATTGGTCTGTAAGATTTGGGATCCTCCTTGGGCCTGTTTCCGATTTTAGGAATGAAGACTACTTTCGCAAGTCTCCATGATGGCAGGATGCAGACCAGCGCAAAGATGCTTCTGAAAATACTCAAAAGGTATGGAGTTAGGAGCTCCAGACCCTTTTGAAGGAGAGCCAGAAAATCCCGTCGGTGCTGGCGGATTTAAAAGTCTCGAACCTCGAGCCTATAGCCCATTTTATTTTATCTTGAGTAAGTCTTGGTCTTCTCCAGTCTGAAGAATTAGCTCTGTGCAGACTGTCCTCAATTGAAGGCCATTCATTCCTCAGTATTTGACATCCCGGAAAGTGGGTGCTAAGGAGTAACTCGCCTGTTGTCAAGGCATCAGTCGTGTGGCGCTTTAATGTGCTGAGGTTTTCAGTATCCTTTTTAGCCATAACTGGATGAGGTCTGGCAGCTGTTTTAGTGCTTTCGACACCTTCACAAAATTTTCCCCACTATAGTTTTATTTGGCAGACCTGATTTTCCTGTTGAATTCATTAAGTTGGGAACGATACGTGTCCCACTCCCCTGTCCTTTTAGCTCTGTTAAAAAGTCGTCTTGTCAGCCTCCTTAATCTCGATAGCTCTGGAGTCCACCAAGTTACTCCTTTGTTATCCTTCGTTCTTCTGTGGCGGCAGTTTTCCTCGAAAGAGGTCGATATGGCCCCAGTAACGTTGGAGACCAAGCTTTCCAGACTTAGCCAGCTGAAGGCGGTCCTGTCGATGGTGGATAGCCCCGTAGAGAGATTTCGTAGTTGTTCCACTCGGTGAGCTGTGGTATTCGCCTGTCTCGCAAACCCGGTGTGGGTACTGAAAGCTGAAACCTGATGTGCATAAATGGTCTGACATTGATGTTTCGTCTGATACATGCCCGTTGGTTGCCAAAGGTTAGATCGAGTACTTCCGGCCTCGATCTAGTGACAAAGGTATAGATTTGCTGCCTATGTTGTCTGTCTGGGTTTTAATTGAAATTTTCACATATTTCGCATAAAAAAAGAAACGATACTGTCTGTGTCTGCGATGCCAGTGCTGTAGAAACAAAAACCCTAGCTGATTGCTTTTTCGGAAACTTTGCTCAGAAGTCTAAAAGCTTTTTCGAGCTGCCCGTCATCTACCTTTTTCATCAACATATAGAAGAGTCGTTCATTCAGCGTAATAAAAGCAAACTTTTCTGGTCTTCTCTACGAAAGCTTCCAATTCACCGCTTCTATTAATTTGTATTTTGCATTTGTGCCGAGTTTGAACTGAATCACTCTTGATCCTCTAATAAAAGATATCAATGAGCTGTTGTGGATTTTTTAGTTAAAATCTTTGCATGTATGCTTCCAGTCACATTTGGCTTTTTGGTTACATAAGGGACAGTTTGGTGTAGTATCTGTAGTATAAACGCCGTAAACTAAAATAAACTACCGAAAATGTCATAATTTCTGTAGGTTTACAATTAACTTTATGACAGTTACTACTCGTATATTGATGGTGAAATGTGCCCCTTGTCAATTTGATCCTGATGCGTAAACTTATAAGATCACCCATATCCAACTCAAATGTCCTGACTAAATTCGGGCTTTCTTATACCAATAAACTCAAAACATCTCCAATTGCTATCCGAGCACCAAGAGAGCATACCAACATTTTACAAGATTTCTCAAATTCCACACGAAAAAGGACAACGAAATGATGTAAAATCAACACTTGATTGGAATATTCGAAAAGTGACGACGACGACGACGTCGTCGTTGAACGTTTATATGAAGACGATTTTCCTTGAACTGTTGTGCCATTAAATCGATTTGTCCTCGATTCGATTCTTTGGGATTGTTGTCGAGTCCGCAATTCGATTATAACAGACTGCGGGAAGAAGGGATTTTTGCTTGCCTTCTCCAGGAATTGCGTAATTTATTTTCAGACACGTCTTCACATTTCCTTTCGAATAAACGATATGTTGTATGGAATGGATGTGTATCGGTAGGAAGAAGAAAAAAAAAGCTGCAGGCGTGCATGATAGACGTGTACCTACACACATACAAAACATACACAATAGTATAGTCGATACGGTTGGTGCTTTGATGTCAAGTCAAACGTTTCCTGTTTCGTTTACGTCCTTTCCTCCGGCAGTATGGCATAGAGCTGTAAAGGATCTATTCGTTTTCCTTTTCGTCTTCCTTCCATTTTTTTTTTTTTGAATTTATGCATCATTGAGCCGTAATCAATTTCAGTGGTGAAGGTCGGTCGTTCATTTGGCTTTCTTGAAGTTGGAAATCGAAAAGTTTCCGTCAATCGTCCTTAGTTGTGTCGATATTTTCGCTATGTCGTCGTGTATCGCGTGGCTGTTAACATTCACGCGTCGTCTTCGTCGATGAATATCATTCGCCATACGAATTTCAATTGGGTTTTAATACGCGCGAGATTTTCAATGATGATTCTTATAATTATGATCACCAAAGCATGGATCAAGGGTACAGATGTGGAAAAATTGGATTGCATTTTATATATCGCACACCTAGAAGAATAGTGTCACACAATTCAAAAAATGCGAATTTGAGTTAAGTACGCAGGACGTTAGCCAAGGATGGTATTCACATGTTAAAATAAATTTCACGAATATATCTGCATAAATAGCTCTTATAGAGCAAAAATCTCACTATTCCTTTGTAACAAATCCGCAGTTTTAGACAGTGGAACAATGAAACTTTTTTAATAGCCGAAAAAATGAATATCTTGTCTTATTCTTCATTTCAATACGCTGTACCCGAAAAGCCTGATATTTCTTCGATTATCTTTTCTTAATATGAACCTGACTAAATATCTTATTAGTTTAAAATCTTAAATCCAAATTTAGTCCACTAATTCGCCGACCTGACGGCAACATTTTTCAATTCAGTCATTATTCTGAATGCACCAGTTAACGAAAATTTGAATTCTTCGAATTTTCCCTTCAGAACGTTCTACTATAACCCCAAAAGTTTATTTAATTATTGTCAAAAAAGAAATCTGATTACTTTCTACCCTCTTCAAAATGTCTAAGATGCAAAAGTTAATTCCCATCTTAACCAATTACACGAAAAAGAATTGGCTAAATCAAAAATGACATTATTACTTGAGGAAAATTAACGGAAAGTCATAAGGAAAATACAGAACATTGCCAGCTGACATTTTCAACATTTTCCTAATCCCCTGCTCCCGAAAATCTTATACTTTTGCTCTAAAGTCTAAAATTATGAATCTGATAAGTTCGTCGTCGTAACAATACGGCGCGTACGTATTTCATGTCGGGAGGATTTCACGCAATTCTTATGAATCGGGATACCACAACTAATGCCGGTATGGTGTTGGTCGGGAAGGGAGGGGATGGATTTTCCACGGAAAAAATACCTTTTGTCTTCTTCAATTTTCGTTTCACTATGCGTGTATATGATGCTCTTGCTCTCGTCCCTCGTCCAACGACCACTGCCTGTTTTCCGACAATTTTCAACCTGACTCCTGAACCAAGTTGTTTCGACAGAACGAACGTATAATACAACAATAGCAACGAAACACGAAAGGTATGTAGTACGCTCATCGAGCGAGAGAGCGAGTATATCTTTTCATTCTCAGGTTATTCATGTTCTTTCCATTTAAAACGCAATGAAAAGTCCTTAATGGAAAATCGTGCTCAAGTTGTAGTTGAAGATAGAAGTAACATTACAATAGCATGGAGCATGGGAGCGATGTGAACCATCCTGACACACTCAGAGAAAAAAACGCACATTCATATTAAAAGCTCCACATTTAAATTAAACGCAGTATTCGTTTGAAAAATATCGTTTGATTTGAACGAGTTCTCATTTACGCTAAGAGAATTTCTTTTAAAACAAAAGAGCAGCTAAACCGCAAACGACGGTCGTTTAAATCAAAAGATTCCGCATTACCTAGTAATGTGTATACATTCCTTTACGTAACAAATACGCATACCTAAAGGACGCGATGCCAAAATATCATTTGTTTCAACGTAGCACAACAGGTAGTTAACCTTCCGGCGGGCGCAATACTAATCCTAACACGATCGGGCGCAATGCATCTGACAGATTAAGTGCAGAAAAAAGGATGAAACTAAGTTTCTGTATTTTTTAGACACTTATTTATTGTTGCATTGTCTTTTTGAAACAGTTCCACGAAATTTTAGAAACAAAAACTGGCTCACAAAGTTTGATACCCTTCACATTTTTAATTTTCTAAGAATATTCCGCTTTCAATGGCTTCAATATTTAAAAAACCTCCCACAACTCGACCGCTTAAAAAATGTGAGCTTATTTTACTAAAAACACACTATTGAACGATTTCGTGAACCTAAAAGTCAACACAACGTTATTACGCAATGTGAAGAGTATAACATGTGGAAATTTTCATAGAAAAGGAGAAAATAACACAATCGGGCGCAATACATCTGAGAGATTATTTCATCCCCTCCCGCCCCTCAGACATATGATAGATAGAAACTGAAAACTGCTTTGGGTAGTTGATCGATAAAGATTAAGCTACTGTGAGTTTCAGATCTCTCCGTTTTCATATCGCTGATTGGCGCAACAAAAACTGGCCACTTAATCTGTCAGATGCATTGCGCCCGCCCGAAGGTTAATACTTTTGGCCGGTCCGATGAGTCTCACGTGTTCATATTCATTCCAAACAAATGTGTATAGTGTCTAAAGGCCTGGATAGACCTCGGGCGGAATGAGAATGAAATTTTAGTCCGCTGCGATTTTCTTAATGAAAATGCATACATACTGTCGTGGAATATGTGGTAAATGCTGGGTAATTTCATAAACTAAAATCCGAGAATGGTTTCACAATTTGTCTCTGCCATTTTATGTGTTATTTTTCGATTCCCCGGTCATTAGATAATTTCCACGATGAACTCGTCGTGGACAGTGAATCGGTTTGACGTTTGCAAAACTCACCACGCCCGACGGAGAATATGCTACAGAGTCGACTCATTTTCACGTTGAAAATGCATTCGGACAAGGGGGAAATTATTTTTTTAGTTATTTTTAAGATGATTTAGGACGTAAAACGCCTTTGTAGCAATTTTCGAAGCTAAAATTTTAAATTCACCACGGTTTTTATGCCGGTTCATTACCGTTTCATTTTCATTCCGCTCGAACTCTATCCGGGGCTTAACAACAAACGCGTATTAGAATCTTCTTCGATGTTAACCCTAGAGTGGGCGCGCTATGAGCATTTTGCCGCCCTCACCAAAAAAACCTTAATAATTCGTAAAATAATTCCTCGTTAAGTTTGCGCTTTTCAGTAGCTGCCCCTATTTTCATCCAGAACTCGTGCCGAAAGGCTGTACGTCGTCAGTGGGCGGAGTGGGGCTGGAGAAGGAGGTTGTTACCATCAGGCGGCAATTTGCTCATCGCGCGCCTTCTCACGTAGGTAAAAATATCTCATATAAAAAAAACATGTTTTTGGCAAAGTTGGAATTTTGGGTATGTTTTATGGTGCATTTATTGTACTAACTATAATAACGCTGTTAATTTCCTTTTTTATGAGTATTACATACGATAATGTAGAATATACTAAAAGTCTATTAAAATGCGTTGCGTTTTCGAAAATCTTTTATAAACCGAAGTTCTCAAAATAGATTTCAATAAATATGTTAATTTGTCATTGCTTATTTGTGTTTTAGTTAAATCTGAAGAAAATAAATTAACACAGTTGCCTTATTCCTACTTAAAATGGTCACTGAAAAGGAGCGGCAAAATGCTCCCTACGCGCCCACTGACGTTTCTCGGAAAGACGCGCCCACTCTAGGGTTAAGAGTGTTTTCGAGAATGTACTTTTGCATTCATCTGGAGGAATGGACACTTGCACACGTGCAATTTAAGTTTAGCGGGTGTTAAAATAAAAGTGTAATGTATTAATCGTATTAATATTAGACCTAAATAAAAAATAAAGTGTTTTTCTGAAGTTTTCATAAGTTTTATTCTTTATTCATTTGTCAACACAGGTAACAGTAAGTATCTAATCGAATGGAGAATGGACAATCAAACGGAATGTATTATTTTATTTCAGCAGAGTTTGCCTTTAATTCCATGTAAAACTCAATTATTTTGAATGGGGCAATTTCTATGAAATGAAAACGGGATGCGTTACTTTCGAAATACATACCGTTTCATTAAAAAGAATGCTTCGTTTAGTTTAAATAACAAAAATGTTCAATATAAAAACGAAGACGTTTGATACAATTGCCTTTCATTTATTTTAAATGTTTTGCCCGTTTACAATAAAAGAATAAGTGTTTATTTGAATGAAAAATACGTTTAAATCGACTGGCTCCTTCTTTCCAGGTAAACGTAAATTCTTTTGATTTCAAACGCTTTTTTACAACTCATTATGCTTTTGAAAGAAACGCCACTCGTTAGAATTTAACGCATTTGCGTGTGGAGCCAAATCAAAAGCCGAAATCGTTTGAATTAAATATATTTCGTTCAATATTAGTGAATATTTCTCTGAGTGCAGGATCTAGAAAACATGGCGAAATATCACATTAAGCAAATGGAAGTCTGTAATAAAGTTTTCGAGCGTTTTTCGAAAACCTTAGTCGCATATATAAAGGTAAAGAAGAGACGCGGCGGTTGTCGACTGTCGAGGTCGAGGAAATAGGATGAGTGTTGATCTATACTAAGGTGACCAGACTTCCGAAGACCCAATGCTGTACATACTTCCGGAATCTGGTTTCCAGGCAAATAATCAGCCATACTAAAATTCTCAAGGTTCTCTTCAGTGGCATAGAAAGGGGGAGGGGTTAAAGGATTAATCCCCGTGGTCCCGTATTAAATTATATACATTTAGTTATTTGCTATTGATTGGGTACATTTCGTAACAATATTTACCGAAATGCCATCCATAGGGGGATTTCGGAATTAACCCTTTTTATAGTATTTTCAATTGCATAATTGTTACTGCCTTGGCTAGAATTTTTGAAATTCCTGGCGTACGAGTTTTGGATTTCTTCAAGCGTTGTTTTCGGATAGCGTGACTGCCATAGGAACAGATCAGGTGGAATTTACTAAGAAAATTTGGCATTTTTGCGAAAATAATTAATGTGGAATATCTAGCGATACAATAGGCTTTTAATTGAGTGATATTACGGCACATGCAGGACTAATTTACTTGAACAATGCTGTATCATACTTCCCGATTTTTCTCGACTAAAATCACAACCATCTCGTTCGCTCATACGCCCGACCATCTTTCGGTATTACTTCACAGAGGCGGCCTCAACGTATACTTACGTCCTGTTCCCTCGCTCTGCAGAACATTATTGCATGCTGCAGACAAACCACTCACAACAATTCTTAACGATTGCGCCCGGAAACTTCAATTCTAAGTTCATATCATAACCTTCGAGGATCGATCTTTCAAGATGTAGAGCGTACTCTGCGCACTGATCTTTAGACGATTCTACAATCTTCTCAGTTATTACTAAGATGCGTCGTCGCCTGACGGAATTAAACTCCGCGTATCATTCAGGAGTCGCTAATCTAACCTCGATAAAGTAGGTGGGGATTATGAAAACTCTACATGTGCCAAACCTATTCGTCCGGAATCTCAGCCTTCAAACGACAGTCCATTTCTTTATTTCCTCTGTGCTGAAAAAACAATCCTGATCACCGATCCCCTACCCTTCTGAAAAACTATCTACGCCACTGGCTCTCCTTGACAAAAAATCATAAGCAGGTGATTCGAAACCCGAATTACAGTCTTACATAGGTGATAATTTTAATGGGTACCATTTGGTATATAGAATAATTCTATGCCAATGGTTTCCCAAATTAATTCCACAAACGTATGTTTTAACACGAAAAGCTATAGCAATTGTATGATCTGGCATCTGGCTTTTCGTGATGCCCGCTGTAACTTCCGAACGCGGATAGGAAGGACCTTGAAACTTGGATGAAATATTCGTTAAGTATTTCTAAAGGTGTGTATAGCTTCAGAAATTTCGTTCGGTTTCGAGTTATGGAAAATTAATGATTGGAAAACATAAAAGTGCGATTATATGGCTTGACAGCTAAAGCCTTCAAATTTGTATCAAATATGACCAGTACGGTGCTCTCCCATTTATCTAAATTTCAAAGTTTTCTTCTAACGAATCTCCAAGATATAGACAATTTTCAATTAGAAAACTCAAAATTGCGGTTTGGACAGCCGTAACTTCCGAACGAGGATGGGTAGGACCGTGTAATTTGGAGAAAATGGGAGCGCCAGCTACCTCTAAGTGTGCCAAATTTTAGAAAGATCGAGAAGGATTCATGAGTTATCAAAAATGAAGCATTGCCAAATATAAAAGTGCGATTATCTCGCTAAATATCGATCGTACAGGGTACAGTATAGTCCAACTTTACACCTTAAAAGCAGAGAAAACTGATCATAGGCCTCAGCCAGGACCTTATTATGTATGTAGTGGCATGGAGAATGCTGTACATTTCCCAATGCTGTACGACCGGTCAAAATGCTGTACTGTACAGCAAAATGCTGTACGTCTGGTCAGCTTAATCTATACATATAAAGAAAGAAAGATGTGCGGATAGAAATTTCACTATTCTGAAAATATATGTACTTGTTGTTCCTATATGGCTCCTTTTCAATACATTTTCAAAAGACTTTGAAGAAAGGGTATAGTCGCTGCTAGTGCTGCTTCAAATGCTTTCGTAGTTTAAACAATGGTGCCGGGCGCACGAATTCGTCTTTGCAATAGCTGTTGTGAATGAAAGCCGGTCTTAGATTAAATGTAACGGGAAAGTAGACAGATGTTCTACGAGTATTTTTGTCTACGCATGACTTTCTTTGAGTGGAAATTCAATAGAATAGGTAAAATATGATAAAAGGTTTCGAGAGTATTGAAGTATTATGCAAAACAATGTATGAATTTTTGTTTAGGTTAGATGGCGGTAGGGTTGCCAGATGCCCCGTATTTTACGGGTTACCCCGTTTTTTGGGCACCGAAAGTTGGAAAACCCGTAATCCAAAAAATAAAATACGGGGCAAACAATGGATGATTCAAGATTTTTATTTTTGATTGTATTAAAGTCAACCAAATACTTCGAAATTTACCGGGACGCGAAAGTGAAGTAGTCAAGCTAACACTGTTAACGTGCATGAATGCGTTGCAGTATTTGGAATCAGGATTCGATTTTGCCGAACACACTTACCTGTACCGTCTGTAACACTTAAATTTGCAGCACAAACTGGAATTTAAGCAACTGGAGAGAATCGTCGGATGTCTAAACATAACTACAGTCATCTTGGATGAATTTTATGAGGAATTTTGTGTAATTTCGCCCGTAATTAGTAAATATGTTCACGAGATGAAGAGATGCCGATGAATTGATAAGCCCTGATACACGGACAAAATTATTTTAAGCTGTCAATTATAACAGTGACACACATATCTTCGAATGACGCAAATACGTCATTATGACGAAAATTTACCATCATTAGCACGAATTCCAAATTACACATTTGGACCATCATTTGCTCAATAATGACAGGGGGTAGGTACCATCTATTGCAAAAATGAAGAACAAGAATTTTTTCAAAAATATTAAATTTGTTATCAATCTTTACACGTGTTTATTCAAATTCTTCAAGAAAAGTGTGCCTTTAAATTATTGAACAGAATATTCATCAAAATATCGCTGTTGTAAGGAAAATTTTCATCATTTACCAAAACGTCAAAAGTAAATGACGAGTTCTAATGACGAAAACATGTGTCACCTCATTTTGATGAATTATCGTCATAATGATTTAAATATGTGTCAAGCTTGTAATAGCACCAAAATATGATTCGAATTTTAAAACTGGTCTTTTCTATCCTGGCAGCGTATTTAGGAACCCTTGTTCAGTTCATCCTCAAGCAGGTGACGAAATCGATCAGCTTTTCTAGTGGCTAAGTACCAAAAAACCCTTATACATTTCGTCAAAAACAGCCAAAAAGCCTTGTTCAGCCACAACGATTTTTTGGCTGTTTTCGACGTAAAGTGTAGGTACTCTAGCTATGCGAGCTATCGACGAAATCGATAAGGGTTTTGGGTAGTTTTGGCACAAGAAAAGCTAATCAATTTCGTCCCATATTCACATATTCACACTGTAAAGGCTGAGCCTCAAATAAAATGTAATTTCAAAATTACATTTAAAGATTTTTAAAACTTCATATTGCAAAATGAAGAGTTATTAGAAGCTTTATCATCGAATAAGAAACATTATTACAAAAAAAATTACATAATGGCATATCGTTTTTTTTTTTATTTTTGCCCCGTAAAAAAATCGGACACCCGTATCTTATTCGCTAGTGACCCGTAAATCGAAGGCAGGCAGGTGGTCACCCTCATGGCGGAACACCTAGCATCGCCACTTTTCTACGCGGAACACATTTAAAAAAATATTTGAATTATTAAAAGATGTGTTGGAAAAGTGAAATTGTAAGGACGAGAGATCTTTGGGAATGCTCAGAATTTGTATGTGAACGACAAAAATGCTTGAACAGATATATTTCCAAGATTTCGCAAACGGCTACGAAGCAATTACATTCCAAGGGCCCTAAAAATGTATCAAGTTTGACCCCTTTTCGAGCAATAATAAGAGGAATAAGCCGACTTTGTGAGATGCTTCGCAATCGGAAATTTTCGATAAATCGGAAATCCTTCAGATTTTCTTTCCGATTTTTTTTTTAGAAATTGGCACTCATTTTTCAAATTTCTACCCATCAACGTTCGGAAGCTACAGCCGTCTAAATCGCACTTTTGCCTTCTTAAATTGTTTCTTGTTTCTAAAATATACATAATGATGCCAATTGTTTGAAAAGAATACCAAAACTGTTAATTGAATTTGAAAATTTTGACGGACGAACTTTAGTTAAAGAAATCGTAGGCAAATTTCCAATGCTCTTGTACATCTTGTTACCCAAGTTGGTCAGAACAACACTCACACTATATGAACAGGGATTCGATAACCCCAAGGAATTCGGAACTATACGCCATTTCCTGGATTTTCTGGAGAGCCGTTTCTTGACGCTAGAGGCAGTTCAGTGAGGTTCCACGAGGAAACCTGAGGGTACATTCTGTAAGGGGATAATCGCTATCGCCAATATCGATAATCGAAAGTGATGGCCTCGTCGGGCGACAATTTATTAATGGGTTTTTACGTGTGTATGAAAGAGATAGCTACTACTACCCAGAGGTCGAAAAGCGACAGAGCTTTTTTTGAGATCATCTAAGGCGATAATCGCCCATAACTGTCGCCAATAGCGATCACTTTCTAGCGACAGCATTGTTACTGTCGCTTTCATACGAAATTGGTAAAAATAACGGAAATGGCTTGAGAATTCATATAATTTCGACATTTTTTATGTTGTTGGTGTGAAGGAATAAACAAAAGGGCGCTTTTGGAGGATTTGTGGAATTATTTATGATGTAAGAACTTAATATTTTACTACAAAATTGAGGGAATGGACTAGTTAAATAGGACAGGAGCGCGATTTTTCTTGACAGGGAGTGGGCATTGTATAGATTTCACACTATGGTTCGACAACCCTGTCGAAGGAAGATAATATTTTCGTGTGGGCAATTGTCACTTGCTTGTTCGATGTCGACTTTTAGTTTTTTTTCCGTTTAATTTTTTTTTCATTTTAGAATTACTAATTTATAAACTCCAGACAATCGCCGTTTGAAAAAAAAATATATTTGAAAGTAACTAAAAATCATATGGAAAAAAATAAGCTGCATGGCAGGAAAAGGATAACTGCGGGGTAATAGTTCATTTATAATTTTTTGCCGATTTCTCTGGACTGATTTCATTTAAATCCACTCTCTTAGCCAATCAAAACCAATAAAAAAAGGTTACATGCAACTGTTTTAATGTGTAGTTAGATATTGTGGAAATACCGCTAACGCATCGAACAAATATCTTCATACACGCTCTTCCTAGAGACATACATTTTCATTTCGACATATCCCACGATCCCCGAAATTACTGCAAAGGCGCGCGCCGAGTCAATTTTCAAAAGTTGTTTCGCTAACTTGTCGACATATCGAATAACCAATAATGAACTTACAATGTTTCGCTCAAAGTTCACACTACCAATCCACTATCCACCCTGACGTCTTCAGGTGCCATTATGATCTGTTAGGTTCGCCACGCTGTACATACTTCCGATTGTTTGAGCAATCTTTTTGGTGTTGTGTGTGTTTTTCATATAAATCGGTGGCTATTCTTCATTTTGTGGAAAAATTAGCGATGAATGTTCTGTTCATCTTCAAAAAATATATTGAGTGCATTCAGCGAACGAAAAATGTAGCAGAAAAGTGCTCTTCCAATTAGATTCTCATTCCGCGTGAAGGCTTTTCAGCGGAGGAAGAGGTCGGTGGCGGGTTATTCTTGTAGCATTTCCAGTGTTTTTCCAGTAAATTTCATTCGCTGAATGCAATCATTATTTTCGCTCCTAAAGATAGCTTTACTTCGACAATCTGTCATCAAATAAAGCACACAACAACGAACCAAACATGAACAGCCACACACATACACATCTAGATACATTGCATACACACATTCAAAAACATAAAGAAACTTCTTACGCTTTTCATATACCATGGAATCGATCGTACTCGTCCATACGTACCATATGTACGTTTGCAATGAATGGTGTCGGATGACCCTAAAGTATATATGATGCAAAAGCACATACATATATCTGTCTCTGTCACACGAAGCACAGCGAGCACAAAAACCATCTGTCGCCGTATACAAAGTTATGACCTTACATGATTCCAAAGGACGACACCTATCATTTTCATTGCACTGTCGCTTTGTTAATTTAGATGGAATTTACTTTTTGAAGAAAGGTTTCAGCGTTAATTATTGGTTATGCCGTGTCACATTGTGTTATTGGTACACAATTGATGATTCAACAAGAGTTCGTATTGAACTTATGGTGAATTTTTCATGAAAGTGGCTGTCGCCTTGAAAATGACGGCCATATAAGATACATTGGGCGACTGTCGCCTTAGATGATTCCAAAATGACGAAAATTACTATCGCCAGTCAACTGTCGCCTTACAGAATGTCGGCTCTGATCTGCAATTTTTCCCTTAAATGAAAAGTCTATCAGCAACGTTGTCACGTGCATGCCCATGCGGTCCAGGAGAGACGCATCAACATTACAAATGTAGTACATTTTTATCTTGGGAGCCAGACAAGCGAAAAAGGTTTTTGATACAGGACTCAAGAGGGCTAAAGCCCTTCCTGAAATTGGCCAGGAAAAATTACAAAATAAAAATCATGTGAATAAGGCAAGCATCACACGAGCAATTTTTCTGTGCAAAATGTCCTTTAGCGCAAAAAAATGTTCAAGTATTTGCAAATGCTTAAACCTCTTATTAGCAAAAATTAGTTAAAATGTCCTTTTTCATTAAAATTTGTACAGAAGTTTGCTAATGCTAAGCAAGACTCACATTAACAAAATTTATATTGGCCTGGTGCTTGCCCCATTGAATTTTACTTGTGGGTGGCCTCGTGTACCTACGTGAAGAAGGAAGCATTCCTGTACGATATTTCGTAAAAATCAGTTAATAAATTCACAAATTCACATCGGGAATCATTTCGTTCATTGCTAGATAGAGTCCTCTAAGTGGTATATTTCACCTGAGAAGATTATAAAAATATTCGCCAAACTTCAGCCAATCCGCATATTAGATCCATCGCCATGTCACTCCTTCTCTTTGTGTACCGCAAACGTATTAAGAACATCAAAATAACCAGCCAAAATCTATGCCGAAATTATAGAAACCAATCCACTCGAACCGTATTCAATGAAGCGATGATTAAGAAATCGGTTGTTGTCATGGGCGTAGCCAGGGGGGGCAAAGAGAGGCGGTCGCCCCCCCCCCTGGTCGATGAAGATGGTAAAAAAATCCTTATCGATGTAGTAAAAAAATCGCTGCACTATACAACATTTTCAAAAATTTCAGCAGTTGCTTTTTCTACCGCTCCAAGTACTGCCAGAGAAGCCATGATCGGGACAGTTTGCAGTCAGGAGGCGCATACAAATAGATGACAGCGAGTGGTCTCTCGTAACTGACGGAGGCTGCGTACCAGCACACAGATTTCACTTGTGAGTGTGCTACTGTGACTGCGTGGACTCCATATTTCCTGTTTCATTTCAATGGCTTCTGAGCTGGAGTACACAATTTCAACCATTAGGTCCCTTCGGGAAGTTAGTGGAATTCAACTTATTTTCATCTGAAAGGGTGACAAATGGTATACAGCCCTAGAAGGTCATGCTTCGTCGAACGCATCATCAAATTTATCCCATAATTCGTGACAATTCTCATTATTTGGAGCGGAGTTTTCGTACAGCATTTACCGTGCCTATGTACTTGCCAGGTACATTGCCGCTAGACGAAGTAAGCAGGGTAAGTTGGATTTTTGGAAATTGGTGTCGTCGAAACGACGAAGGATGAATTTTGTGTAACTTTTAGAACTCCAGTATTTCTTATGGCTGGTTGTCGATTCGACGATAAGACTGTGTCCATACAACTAGCTCGTAACAAATATGTTTATTTTTGAAATGTGGGACCTATTTTTTTAAAAATTATGGAAAAAACATTTACTAGGAAAAAACTGGGACAAATCAGGAAAATGGCTCAAAATTCTCATTTTAGGAAAATTGCGTCGAACTCATAAAAATCGGCTCCAAATTACTCAATGTCAAAATATAACTAGAATTAACCCTCGGATGGTTCAGTGGGGTCTGACAGACCCCAGAGAAATTTAAATCTTAAAATTTTTATAGAAAAACTTGTTGAATGGTATTTTTATGCCTATGTAATTTAAGTATGTGTCACATGCGTTCATTTAAGCATGCATTTGTTTGAATTTGCGATTTTGTTAATAAGTTATAGCACTTTGAAATTGCTCTGGGGTCTGTCAGACCCCACGAACCATTTACGTATGTCTTTTTTACAAAAGTACATTTTTCGTTTTGTGGGAAATTTTCAAAGTATGTTATTTGGAAAACGATAAAATGTAAAAATAATAGTCGGGAAGTGTTGAAACTTTGTAATTAGAGTACATTTGCGAAATTAGAAATGTTAATTTTGAAAGAAATGGAAAATTTAGGGTGTTTTGAATTAGGGTTTTTTTAATTTTTTACTCAATTAATTCAAAATTATGCCTTTTTTTTACCTGTTTTTCATTTATGAGGATCTCCTTTCAATATTGTGTCATTACCTTATGTTTTTTAAGTCAAGACATAAATTAATGACTTTTATGAGCGTAAGAATTAGGTGGGTATTTTACATAATCATAAAGCTTCCTCAGCGAACTTGGCTATACACTTGTCGAGCCTCTTCTAAAAAGGAGGAAATCATCGGGCAATATTCGCCGAAGCACAGGGCAAAATATTGAAGACATTTTGGGCATTATTCAGCTTGCACCCCCCCCCCCCATGGGGCTAATGCCCCAGGTCCCCCAATGGAGTAAGATGGTCCCCAAAGAGGCAAAAATGTTTTCTATGCCCATGACCAAATGATCGGAAGACAAAATACAATTGCAACGAGTGCAAGAAGCCAATTTGCGAAGACCATCGAGGAAAAAGCTGTGAAGAAGAATGCTCTAAATATTGACTAACTTTGGATCCCGATTTAAGAAAAAATATTTACCTTAGCTGAAAAATGTTGATGTACTTATATTTTTTAATTAGTATTAAATACGTTTTGACTAATAAAAATAAAATTTTGTTAAAATTTTAGTTTTTATATTGATTTATTTGTGATAAGTTCAAATTACCCTCAAATTTGACATCACCTAATTTTTTCTTCCACATACTAAAAGCTGCTGTCCGAATTCCACTTTTCTTATATACATACCACTTAATCCAAAGGCTTCAAAGTTACTTCTAGCTCAAACAAATGTGGCGAAAAAGCAAAAATTTAAGTTTTAGAGCGATTTTTGCCTTGGGGTCTGTCAGACCCCACTGAACCATTTACGTATGTAAAATTTACCTGAACCATCCGAGGTTTAATCAAGGGAACTCAGGGAGAAGATATTACTGTAAATAATTCTACAATCCACTGTAAAATCCGCAATAGGTGAAGTGAAAAAAACACGTGTTGGGACCCCAAAATGGATCGCTGTGCCTGGTGTATATACATGAGCTTCTCATTCAACCCAATTTCCTAGTACGTTTAGAATATGTGTTTTTTGATTCGAGCACATTTTTTTAATTATATCAATGTTAAGTTTTTATTTATCTCAATTTTAAATTTAGTGTTTTATATTTCAGGCCAAATAACATTAACCCTCATCCAGCGGGATAGGTACAGGTGTACCCTTTTCGTTTTTAAAACACCGTAACTTTTTTGCTATGGGTCCGATCGATCTGAAATTTTCTGACATCTCCACGATTTTAGTTTAAAGTATGTATTTCAAATTTCAGATATGTGTGACCACCCATCCCCAAGTTAGGGAGCAAAATTAATCTTACACCCTTTAACGGCGGCAAAGGTACATTTGTACCTTTATATATTTTGTATGAAAGAAAATTTACAAAAGACGAAAATAAAATATTTTTGGTTAATGCTCATGCTTAGAGAGACTTAATATAACATCAATAAGTTGAGAATCGAGTGATGTACAGAAGTATTTGATTAACGATTTTTATTTGTAATGATTAAGGTCCTTAGAGATATCGATCTATAAGGACTAGGCTAACTCATACACCGGTTTTTGGTTATTTGACATCAATCTGAAGACTTTTACTGGCATACCAAACTATTTGAAGTAATGGCTTGGGGCAACCAATACAATGTATTACGCCTTCTATCCCCATAGCATCTACTGAAAATTAGGTTTGTAGGAAATGCTAAAATTTTGGATTTTAGCGATTGATTTTCTTTACCACAAATTGCCATAATTTGTATTCCATCACCTAATAATTATTATTTGTGTAATTCGGGACGTCCACCCGAGTTCCTTTTGAAGTTTTAGCTGAAAACCATAGCAGAAGCATCCAACCAAATTTCTAAAATTGGATGTTTGGGTCGTACATAAATTTGGTTGAATTTTACGTTGGTACCAATAACTGCTATAGATTATGCCATATTCCTTCGGTTTCTTGTTTTAGTTTTTCAATCGATCATTGCATTTAATTACATATATGAGAATATATATTACAATTAACCAACAACAATCACAATTACTATTTTAGATATTTTTCTACTATAGGAATTGGCCTGAGTTTAGATTTACAAAGATTAGAGACTGAAAATTATCCTAACCGATTCTACTTTCTTGTCGCTTGACAGGACCTGTCTTTCGTATAATAACACATTTACTCATTTCTCCAATATATTTATTGCTTCAAGCATTGTTGTTTTATGGAAAATAACCAGAATGTGATAATTATTGATGTTTTTTTCGTTAGCGGTAACGGGTTTTAGTAACAGAATAATATATTGGGGGTTGCGGGGTAAATTTTAACCAAAGACTCCACAATTCGCAAATCAAACATACCGAATTCTTCTAAAATCACTAATGACTTAATTTGAACCGTTTTCTACTCTTCAATTGTAAATTAATTTTAGATTTCGTCAAGTTAAAATTCCAAACAACCCAGTTTTTCAATTTTCTTTTTAAAATGTTGCCTATTTTCTAAATTAAACCACTCCAAAAATTAAATCCACATAAACCCAACTTCTTTAAACATCCACTTCGGCAAAAACAGATACTAATTTGTGACTAGTCAACATAATGTAACGGTTTTACGGTCAAAATTCATACAAATAGTGAAGATTTTCATACAAAATGTACTAAGGTACAGGTGTACCTTTGCCGCCGGCAAGCGTTGTAAAAATCTGCCGCTGGATGAGGGTTAAATTAAGAAAAATTGATTTGTAAATTAATTCCCTTACAAAATTACTGAAAATCGATGTTTTTCCATTCTAAATAAACTAACGATTGAAAATCTGTCAAATTTTTTAAATATGTTGAGAAAGGGTGATTTGTATGAGTCGTCAAAGTAGAGCGTCGTCGAATCGACGAAGCACCTTTCCGTACTAAAAATAAGCACGACCTTCCAGGGTTAAGGACCTTGTAAAGAACGGGTCTCATATTTCAGTGTCTTTCAAGTTCTTCTTTTTCTTCTCAGTACCATTGTGGGGTGCGTTAACTCAACCGTTTATGGGCAATTTCGAGTCAACGTTACATTGCATATCATTTCGGAGTGTATAAATATAATGTTGTAAGCACTATATATTTCCATTCACATGTACGGAAATTTCGGACCACGCCGAGATTCGATCTCCGGACCTCTAGATTACTAGCATCGTAGAGTGCGACTCAACCAAGTGAGCCACTGAGCGGGTCTTTCAAGCCATTGATACTTTGATAAATTTAGAAGAAATCTTATTAAAACCGGTAACCATATTTCAATCAATAAAGGATTTATAAATATTCTTACGATGCTACTTTGCTAAGATGAAAGTGACAGACGAAACAAACTGGTTTCGCAAGTGGAATATGCAGTCCGATATACAAAAAATGCACTGAAAATAGACAAACTACGCTCTAAAAGGCAAATATTGGAGGCCAGTTGAATGTAATCAGAATGCAGAAGAAAATCATTTTCATCTCCATTTTAAAAATTTTACTCTAAAATTAGAAAAAAAGAAATAACATGCATGGCAGTCCACCAATAAACTAGGGCGGCAGATGTGTGAGTGACATCCAATTTCCAAGATCTAAACTGTTGTTTTTTGAGGTGTTGAGATCAAAAGCACGCCCAGCAATGTTATTTATCCCCATAAATGGATACTTGTTTACAATATGAGCTACATCATAGTCCGTCACGTAGGTCGTGAGTTCGAAAAACACCATAAAATGAATTCGTTCACGGTGAGTCTAGAATCCATGACCCTCTGCACAAATCCAACCACAAGCCAGGCTACGCTAAAATTTGCTAACAATCAGATAAAAATATTGTACGCTAACAATATTTCTGCGACCGGAAATTTCAACTCCTAAGAAAATCATGATGTTGAAAAAATTTTGGGCTTGCCCCCCCTCCCCCCTGAACGAAATCCTGGCTACGCCCATGGTTGTTGTGCATAATGAGTAGTCGCATCCTTGCTTTCCTCACCCGCACTCTTTTGATTCAGCATTTACCAGGTCTTGAAAGTTTGCCTCCGCCATCGCCATGTGTTGGATGTAGGTACATACTCCAATTTCTGTTCATATCGTTCGTCCGTTAGAGGTATCGTTATAAGCCTGTGAATCATGCTCCGAAACGCTGACATTTTGTGTGCATATGAATGGTTCGATGTGTGTGGTATTGTTGGGAAGGGTGTTCGTTTTTTTTGCTATATATGTCGAATTCTAATTGCTGATGATTCCTGATTATTTGTGTGTCAAAAATGTGATGCGATGGTCCTGTTCTTGCTCCATTGTGAATGTTATGTTTTGATGTAAAGGGTTTTCCAATAAGAGGTGTTATTTTTAATAGCCCGCTATTGCGGTAGATGTCACTTTTGAGGCTGTAATTTTTTGACATTTGGCAAGTAGAAACTACGCCATTATTAAAAAATGGAACGATACACGCATTGAAATTATTAAAATGGTGAAAATGAAAATGGTGGAAAATGGATTGCGCTATCGAGAGATGATTAATGATTTTTATGGCCGGAATTGAATGGTATTGATCTGGACAACGTTTAATTTCAACAAGACGGCCGGCGCTACGTGCCACACAAGCAACGAAACCATCGATCTTTTAGGGGAAAAGTTCTCGGAACGTGTTATCTCTCGAAGAGGTGATCACAATTGGCCACCGAGATCTTGTGATTTAACACCTTGCGACTTCTTCCTTTGGGGCCACGTGAAAGATAAGTTCTACGCCAACAACCCACCGTCGATTCAAGACCTCAAAGATGGAATTCGTGAGGCTATGGAGTACATAGGGCAACCACTTTGCGATTTGGTTATGGAAAATTTCATGAAAAGGATATGGTCCTGCAAGCGTGGTCGTGGTGGCCATCTGGCTAATGTTGTTTTCCATAATTAACGGCATACCTTCCTCTTTATAATGAAATAAACATTCGATCGTTTATCTCAAAAAATTATATTTCTTTTTGGATATCAAAATAACATCTCCTATTGGACAACCCCTTATTTGGTTGATGCCCGTGAAGATTCGCTCCACCCCGCTCTTTGATACTATGGCTAGAACTTCGTCAACGTATCTCGCCCAGCACTTTAGCATGATACCTCTTTGCTTGTCTCAGTTTCGATGGTGGCCATGAATCCTTCGCTAATCAGAGGGGACAGCGGTTTACCGATAGATGTACCGGCGGTAGATTTGTAGAACTTACCTCTTCACTTAAAATAGTTCTCATTCATACACACTGCTGCTAGCCTCGCGAGTCCTTTCGACGTTTCGCTGCTGGTTTTCGTGAGCCACTTCACCAATTTCCAGATGGCTTGTTTTATCGGTACACTCGGGTAAAGCGCCTTTATGTCAAATGATTTGAGACAGTCCTTTTCTCCCGCATCGTTGAATGCGGCGAGTTTTTTTATTAGTTCGCTGGTGTTCCGGACTGCGAATTCGCTGTAATAGTTGCCGATGCTGCCTTTATCCTTGATGTGCCACTTTGCGAGTTTGTACGTGGGTGAGTTGCTGTCAGCTATATTATTTCCCGTACCTCGTTGCCTGGCTTATAGATTTTCGGTTGGACTCGTATCAGCCCGTAAGGGGGAAGATAAAGGTTGAAAGGCTTCGGCTAATTCCTATATCTTCTTCAGTTGTGGCATAACTGCGGACCCTTAGCTATGCAGGAGGAGTTTCATAGGAAAAGGACTTCGGCCAATTCCTATGTCTCTCTACGGGGCGTTACTTTCCCGCATTATCCGAGTAACCGCTGCGCCTGAGTGCTGCATTAACATCTGCAGCGTCTCAGGTTACTTAACGTGATAGGTGACAGAAAACATTTAAGTCAACCACTAAAGCAGCATCTTCGAGGCATGCCCATGATGGCCTTTACTCAACGATTAAACCCTATCATGGTTTAGCGATGTGCCGACAACTCATCCTAAGAAAAACTTCAAGTCAAGAAACCTGAAACAAAAGCCTCGGATTGGACGGATACAAAACAACGACGACCCCGCAAACGAACAACTGATTTCTCTTTCGGATCCTGGAATGTACGCTCCCTGAATAGACCGGGGGCCTTAAGGGCCCTCCTGGATCAGGTAGAACAATACAAGCTGAGCATAGTTGCAATCCAGGAAACTAAATGGCTCAAAAGCGAGATTAACGACCTCAATTCGCACACTATTTTTACGAGTGGTAAAGAGGAGGGCAACAAGGAGTTTGGAGTAGCTTTCATCGTGAATAAGCAGCTCAAGGACCACGTTATCGGCTTCAAACCCATCAACGAGCGGCTATGTGCGATCCGCATTAAGACCCGTTTCGCTAATCTCTGGCTCATTAATGCGCATGCCCCTACAGAAGTAAAAGAAGACGCGATTAAGGACGAGTTCTACAACGACCTAGAAACACTCTTCGACTCACTTCCATCAAACGACGTTAAGCTGCTGCTAGGAGACTTTAACGCCAAAGTCGGAAATGAAAGCTGGCATAGGGGAACTACTGGAGGTCATAGCCTCCACGACGAAAACAACAACAACGGTCAGCGACTTATCGACTTCGCGAGCGGCAGAAACCTGGTAATAAGCTCTACATGCTTCCCTCATCGACGAATCCACAAGCAGACCTGGAAGTCTCCAGATGAATACACTGTGAACCAGATCGACCACGTACTGATCAGCAAGAGATGGGCTTCTAATGTCCTAGATGTTCGATCCTATCGAGGAGCCAACTGCGACACCGATCACTATTTGGTGAAGACGACCTACAGGTGCAGAATCTCTTCGGTGCACCTATCGAGAATCAACCCTGCCAAGATCTTCGAGGTTGACAATTTGATTGATGATGCCACGGCGGCTGCGTATACAACAGCACTAGAGGAAAAACTGTTGCCCATGCTTGATGACATCAACAATTTAGGCATCCATGAGTTCTGGGAGGAGCTCAAAGACAGCATCAAGGGGGTCGCAGAAGAGGTCGTGGGCTATAAAGGCCGGCGCAGACGAGCAGACTGGTTCGACGACGAATGCAGGGCCTCGATTGAGGCGAAAAATTAAGCCTATCGCCAATACACACAACGCGCATCCCGAGCCAAGAAAGAAAGATATAACGAGCTTCGGCGAGTATCTAATAAGTTAATTAGACGTAAGAAACGCATACATTTTGACGAGCAGTTACAGCAAATAAACCAAAGATTAGCCAGTAAGAACATTAGACAGGCCTACAAACTTATAAATAATGTTAAGAACGGATATCAACCCAGGACAAGCCTATGTAAGGATAAGGATGGTAACATCATCAGCGACATCGAAAGCGTCAACAAACAATGGGCCTCGCATTTTGAAGAGCTCCTCAATGCACCATCAACATCCCCCGCGGAGCCAGCTCTTGAGCAGTTAGCCGAACCAGGCCCTCCCGTTCTACCCCCAACAGTAGAGGAGGTGAGTCTTGCCATACAGTCGCTTCAAAATAATAAAGCGCCCGGCGCTGACGAGATCCCAGCAGAACTGCTGAAGCATGGTGGAACGTGCCTGACCAACGCAATACATGTGCTACTGCTGAAAATATGGAACGACGAGGAAATCCCCGAAGATTGGCGCAAAAGCATAATCTGCCCAATCCACAAAAAGGGTGACAAGCTGAAGTGTGAGAATTACAGGGGCATATCATTAGTTTGTACGGCCTATAAGATATTATCTAAAATTCTTGAAAAGAGAATTAATCCGTACGCAGAACGAATCATTGGCGAGTATCAAGGCGGCTTCAGACCTGGTCGATCAACGACCGATCAGCTTTTCACAGTGAAGCTACTACTCCAAAAGTGCTGGGAATATAACATCGACGTATACCAAATCTTTGTCGACTTCAAGCAGGCATACGACAGTATCGATCGAAGTGTACTGTACAACATTATGCTGAATTTTGGTATACCGGCAAAGTTAGTGCGACTCACAAGGATGACGATGACTAATACCGTCTCGCAGGTCAGAGTGCAGAATCGACTCACTGACCTATTTGAAACTCGTACTGGACTCAAGCAGGGCGACGGGCTGGCGCCGACGCTCTTCAACCTGGCTTTGGAGTATGTAATTCGAGCCATGAATATGGACAGCAGCGGAACGCTACTCATCAAGTCGACTCAAATAATAGCGTACGCCGACGATATCAACATCATGTCTCGAAGGTTGGGTGATGCAGAAAGCCTTCTGCATAACCTCAATAACGCCGCAAAGGAAGTTGGACTACATATCAACGAAAGCAAAACAAAGGCGATGATGCAATCGAAAACAAGGACGCCAGCAAATTCAAGCATCACAGTGGGGGACCTTAATATCGAGTATGTAGACAACTTCAACTATCTGGGTTGTAACTTATCAAAGGACGCCAACGAAACCGACGAAATTAAGCGACGGATACAACTAGCCAATAAGACATATTTCTCGGTCCTCCCTATAATTAATTCGAAACTTGCGCACAGGAACACGAAGCTCCGCGTGTACAAAACGATCATCCGACCCGTGCTATGTTATGGCTGCGAAACATGGACCCTCACCCAAGCCTCCGAAATTTTGCTAGACCGATTCGAACGAAAGGTCCTTCGGCGAATTTTCGGGGCCGTTCGCGAGCGAGACCAATGGCGTATCCGGTACAACCATGAGTTGTATCAATTGTACGATGAGCTGGAAGTATCGAAAATCGTGAAGCTTCAACGTTTGCAATGGGCGGGGCATGTACAACGGATGGACGATAATCGCATGCCAAAGAAAGTGATGAACGCACAACGAATTGACGGAGCGAGGTTGCGTGGACGACCGAGAGCTCGCTGGGAGAACTCCGTAGGTGAAGACGCCCACCAGCTGCTGGGCTTCCGAAACTGGAGGACGAGGTCACGTAACCGCGACAATTGGAGGTCAACGATTCAGGCGGCCAAGGCCCGACGTCGGGCTATCGTGCCACATTGATGACGTATCAGCGGCATGGATGGGCTCGGCATTCTTACTTCAGCGATGTTTCCAATATAGCCTTTGGTTTGTTGAAGTGCTTTCTCTACTCTCTTTATTGAATCTACTAATGGATTGCTGATATGACGATCGCGTTTCCATTGTCCGCTTGCACGAAGTAGACCGGCTTATCGTTCAAGCTGGTGATGATTTTCCTATGATGTCATTAGGTTGGTGTCGTGCTGTGTGTTCGATTGCGTAGTTTATCCATGATATCCTTTCGAACTGTTTCCTTTGCTTCAGGCTCTATTTTTCAACGTCGATTGCGATTTCTTCTATTCGAGGCCGTTGTTTAGCAGTTTTAATTCCTCTCTTGTGAATGTGGCCGTTGATTTATTTATTACGAAGTTTTCCAGTTGTTGTATCTCGCATCGGCTGCTCTTGCTTTTTTGGTATGATTCATTCAATAATTTCGTTAGTTTGTTCAGTAATGCTCGCCGTTTCCTGTCCTTTTCGCACTGGAAGGCCCTATGCAGTTTCTGTATAGTCGTTTCGATGGCTGTTCCTTTCTCTGTTAATATTCTTGCTAGTCTTAGGTGGATGTAATATGCGGCAAAATTTGTGGCATCGGACACTTGGATTTGATGCTGTTGCTAATTTCTCCTCTTGCGGAAACTGCAAAAGATGATTCGACCGGTTTCGACTGGCGGCTCGGCTCTTCTCATTAGATATCATCTCAGTAGGGACGTGTGCTACCGTGCCATTACAAGGCATTCTCAAAAAAATACGTGAATATTCCCTAAATTTCCGTTTTTGACGTTTTCAACCCACGACATTCATTCCAAATGAAATCAATAAACTTCTTGCATATCAATTTTATATACAGATTCTCTTAGACAAAATAATATTATATTTGAAAGAATCAACCTGAACCTGTGAAAATACATCGTACACATTCGACCTTTCACATCATACATAAATCATCCGTTCCAGGTGAATAACCTCAAATAATGTTGTCTAACACGTTCAACTTTCAACAAACTTTTCGCAACATACAAAACAATTCCACCTTGCCTTTATACAAAAGATCGTCCAAAAATAAATTATATTCAAAATTAACAATTAATGCCAGAGTCCTTCAATGTATGCAAATCCAAAGGATGTGGGAATTTATATGTGAACAGTTCTTTGGGGAACACAAAACTTTTGTTCTGCCATACCCCATACGCGTGGTGTTCTCGCAGTTCACTTTTCGAGGGCGTCCGACAACTCGCATAAATTTTAATTACTAAATCGTAATTTTCCTACTCCTCGGTGTATATTACCTACCATCGTCCCGATATCCTTGTTGTTTTTCTTCGCAAGAGTACACGTATAACTACGTTGAGTCCTATATTATCATCAACTCCCATACATCCTTTTTTTCTTGTATAGATTGTGATGTTTCATATGTACACACATCGTCCTGTACGAGTTTGGTTTGATGACGACGCAGCGCAGCGGTTCGAAGAAGTTGGATGGATTTTACAAAGTTTGTATCCTCTCTCTCGATGGCAGATTATCTCATATATGCGAAGTGTACTTTGCTGGTATCATACAACGAACACGTGTGTGCACTAATTCTAAACCTCGCACTCATTTTAAAAACATGTACATATACTACGGTACTAGTAACAGCAGTGCAGAGACGAAGGATCCACTCTGCCACTATAAAGTTACTTTTCAGCAAAAAAACATACTTACACACATGCACATACACCCGCGCCAGTGAGTGTCCCACAAACTTCGTCGAATCGTTAATAGTCTCTATCGTGTCCTTGTAACACATATAAATTCTTTCCCTAATCCTTGCCAGTTGCCAATTCCAAAGGGGATCTTCGTGCTTGACAAGATTTTGTTCAGCTTTTTTACTCTCTCTCTAGGACTACAACATACTTACATAAAGCATGTGACGTTATATCATGATGGTGGCACGCGCGGTGGGGGTATTTTTGACTTTGTTTCAGAACATGGGTGCAAAAAGAAAAAATACAGGGAACGGAGGGGGGACTATACTCGGTGTGGTGTCATTCGTCACAGGTCGGTCGGGGGGTGGTTAGAAAAAAAATGTTCTAATTTAGCTCGACCGTTATTTTCATGTAAAATGAGTTATGTTAATGGTTCGGGAATTTCCCTCTAATTCGAGAGATAATAAATTTTTTGATATTAGCATGATGCTGGTGTGGTGAGGTATGTTCTTGAGTACATGCAGAATGTTTTTTATCGTTTTGTGTCGTTTTTCTTCGTGTAACGGAGAAAATTGAAGGAAAAATTAAAATACATAAATTATAGGCCACATTGGGTGATTGTCGCAGGAGTGAAAATCGTTGGAATTTTATGAGAGTTAAGAGAACTGACATACATAAATTAAAGGGATTAATATAATGTGAACGGTTTTTTTTCGGTGTTGGGGTTGCAATTTGGAGCAAGGAAGTTTTGGACGTAGATAGCTAGGACTATGAACATTTCCGCAAATGTGCGCCTCAACTTGCTCTACATTCGCCAGTTTATTTTAATGTTATTCAAAATTCTCGGAAAATTGACTCCATTCGTGCTTGGTAGACACTTTGCGAGTTTTTGTTCTTGGGTCACATCTTTGTAACTATTGATCGCAGAAGGCTAGGATTCAGAAATTTTCAACAAAATATGTCGCAACATGTTCTACATCATCCTAGCCAATCCATTTTAATCCTATCCACAATTTTTGGAAAATGGACCCAATTACACTTCGTGTTCCCTCTGGATTTGTTATGCTCTTGGGACAAAAGACGTAGCTTGCATTTAACTTTCAGTGAAATTTAGTTACAAATTTTCTATTTTCATATGAAAATTTACGAAAATGGGAGTTTAAAAAGTCGATGAAGAGGGTATCCAGTCCTACATTTTGCTGAAACATCCAGGGTCCTAGCTATCACCGTTTCAAAGATACAGCCATCTAAATATTGGGTCATATGTGCCCAGTTTGACCCCCAAAAACGCCTGGAAAGGCCTCAAAATCACAAATTTCTGTTTTCATATAAAAATTTTCGAAAATCGGGTTTCAAAAAGTCGATGAAGAGGGCGTCCAGACCTATATTTTGCTGAAACCTTCAGGGTCCTAGCTATCACCATTTCAAAGATACAGCCATCTAAATATTGGGTCATATGTGCCCAGTTTGACAAAAAAAAAAAAAAAAACGCCTGGAAAGACCTCAAAGTCGCAAATTTATGTTTTCATATGAAAATTTTCGAAAATGGAGGCTAAAAAAGTCGATGAAGAGGGCATCCAAACCTATATTTTGCTGAAACCTCCAGGGTCCTAGCTATCCCTGTTTCAAAGATACAGCCACCGAAAAATTGGGTAATATATGCCCAGTTTGACCCCCAAAACCGCCTGGAAAGGCCTCAGAATCGCAATTTTCACATGAACATTTTCGAAAATAAGGGTTCAAAAAGTCCATGAAGAGGGCATCCACACCTACATTTTGATGAAACTTCTAGGGTCCTAGCTATCACCGTTTCAAGGATACATCCATCTAAAGATGGGGTAATATATATGCCCAGTTTGACTCCCAAAACCGCCAGGAATCGCAATTTTCTGTTTTCATATGGCAATTTTCGAAAATAAGGGTTCAAAAAGTCGACGAAGTGGGCATCCAGATCTACATTTTGCTGAAACGTCCAGGGTCCTAGCTATCACCGTTTCAAAGATACAGCTATCTGAAGATTGGGTAATATGTGCCCAGTTTGACCCCCAAAAACGCCTGGAAAGGCCCCAAAATCGCCGTGATGACCCCGTTTTCCCCTTTGGGAGTGTTAATCACACTGCAACCGGTTTTAGCTAGTACCTACTTTATGCAGCCTTGTACTGTTGACGATATCGCAAAAGTTCGTTTTGGTACGCCTTTTGGGGTCTCTGATCCCTTTATTGTATTCCGTGAGTGTGGGCGGTACAGGTCCCACTCTCCGTTGCGCTTAGCCCTGTCAAACAACTTCCTCACCCTTTTTCTGAGGCATACTAGGTCTCATGAAACACTTCTTTTCCTTTGTTACCTTTAACGGACAGTTTTCTTCGAAGGAGGACACAATTGCCCTGGAAGTACCCTCGATGAATTTTTCGAGTCTGAGCCACCCGGAGATTTTCTGGTGTGGTCTCTATATATGTTCCCTCAGTGCCTCAGTATAGCCTGGTCAGTTTTTATTCTCTGGGACTCTACGCTCAAAGTCTGCAAAAGTCAGGTCGAATCGTATGTGTACATCGGAGAAAGAAGGCTCGCCCGATACCTACCAATTGGGGCATTCGGTGGCTCAGTGGTAGAGACGTAACTCTATCTCTGAATTCCCGGAGCATGGGTTCAAATCCCACTATGACCGTGGATGTTTGTGTTGTCCTCCTCTCGATCCCTTACCCTAATTTTCCTTCCGCCGAAGCTATGCTTGTATTAAAGTGTTAGCCCCTAAAAGCCTTGACATCGAGATAAACAAAAAAGGAGACTTAAAAAATAACGTATCCGGTAGAGTTAGATCCTGGACTTCCTGTTTAGTCTGGATACGAAACTAGACTGACATCACCCGTTGGGGATGTTGATGTCCAGAAAAATAATTACCTAGTTCCCAAAGGAACCTCACCTCTTTTGTTGACGTGTGCGCTGCCCCATAGTACGTAATGGGCATTGGCATACAGCGGAAGGCCAATCTTTGGAGCTCCTTCACTGGTATTTCCGATTCGCTAGGCAGGTAGGCAGATGCCACAACCAGATTGTGGTTGCCTTCGCTAGTGTGCAGATTTCTGTAGCCACTGTAGCCAGGTTCCTGTTGGTGAATTCTGAAAAGCAAAGGTATTCAATGCTCTTACTAACTCTGCAATACATACTCCAGGGCGAGAAGAGCCTTTGTCAAAACCCAACATTTGCATTACTAACGCTCAATCCTCTGACGGTCTCGTTGTGCTGAGCGCTTCATCGATGAACCGCGCTGAAACTATATCCGGGGTTTTAAGGCGACGTGCAGATTGCATTTTCCTGCCTAGGAGTATGATTGTACTCTGGGTCTCGGTGCTTCCCAGCAGATACAGCGTCGCTATCGTGTCGCGGGATATGTCGGCACCGATATCAGCGTGCAGCGTGGGTCCTTCCAATGGGCTTAGATAGTTGGATATATGATATCAAACTCTAAACCCATGAGCCGCTCGGTAGTGGCCTCGTTGTCATAGTTGACTGGTTGGAATCCGGGCCGGAACCAATTGCTACCGAACTCCGGGAAAACGGTGATATGGGCGTGTTGCTCACAATGTTGTGTATTATGGCGTCTTGCCCCATAGACATTCGCTCTGGTGTAAGCAGACTACCTGTGTAGCTTGACGCGATTATCGCAATCCTTACGGATGAGGTCACCTGTGAGTAGGTACCTTTGCTCCTGCTGGTTGATGCAAGAGGGATGTAGGAGGGAGTAGTTCTTGATGCCCCCGGGTGCACATTTTGTCGCGTGTAGGGTCAGCTGCCTGTGAATGGGTACCCCGGCTCGTGCCGACTGCTGCTTGAGGGGCATGTGATGTCACTGGAGGTTCCTTGCGGTCGCTCTAGGGATATAGGGATGGACACTGAACCGGATGGACCAGCTGAGACCAACAGGGTCGCCCTGAATCTGCATGTCGCCGACGTGCTGGGTTTAGGTTCGGTATACCGTTTAGATCGTTGGTTTTTCGGTGAAAACCCTTTGCTTCCCGGAATTGGGAGCACTGTCTTCCTCCGAGCGCTGACGTTTGGGTGTGGGAGCTTTGTGAATAGGGTTAATGCCCTTGCCTTTACGGGAGCATGTCATTGAAAGAGGAATCGCACGTATCTTTAATATGTAGACCCTCCAAGTCGATCTCGCAGGCGTCTTGGTTAAAATTTGGGTGGTGGAAACCTAGCTTTCTGCTTCCCTTCATTCACGGCGCGGAGCCAGCTACGTCTTCCCTGCAGGAAGTGTTCCTTGCAAGCCGATGCGATTCGTCCACCTTTGACAAATATTGTTCTCCTGGAGCAAAGTCTGAGGCGAGAACCTCTTTACCTGAGTGTGAGGCTGCCGTTGGATTTTTGGAACTCATTTTATTCCCACGAGTAGATAGGGAAACGAGGATCTACCATATCTGAGCCTCGCTTGATGTGGTAAAGCTAGATAGCACCGGATGTCGCCTGGTATCCGCCTGCACTGTTAGGGATGTCCATTTTGTCCCCCGATTGGCAACGGTTCACATAGCACCGCGGGGATTCACGCAATCTTAGCCATGTCTAAAAACATAATAAATAATAATAAATGTGGTTAGTTATTGGTACGGATGAATAACAGTTGTTTCACAGTTCCTCCCCGCAGGGGGGTTTGTGTCCATGTGACACTCAGCTTGGAAGGCTGTTTGTAGTTGGACAGAGATCTTTGGTGAGTTACGACACCACGGACCTAGTAGCGCAAGGGGGCCCCTGGTACAGTTGATACGCCATGGCGAGGATCTGTACAAAGACCATTCGGGCGTTAACGGTCCCGTGCTCCTGAGTTATGTAGTGGGTGGCTCTCGGCGTGCCTACCTCCTCCCATAGTTTGCGGTAGGGAAGCACTAAATGACAAGCACGATTGTGATGTCCTCTGGTGGGGGAGTGCATCTTATGGAAATCGTGTGAGCCTCGGGGTTGACGGCTTCGCATAACCTGAGTCCAGAAGGGGCTAGCTAGGGAGAACGGCCTTGGTGGAAAATGGCTACGCGCCTATATCTAGCTAGTTTGTGGATTGATGGCCACACTGCCCGAGTCGCATTGCTGACTAGTAAACTGAAGGGACCACCTGGATGTGAAAAGCAGCGCTACGTGTCTGCACAGGCACGTAGTCACAGGTCCAACGAGCCTGGGATGTGCATGTCCGAATTCGACGTAAGGCTTAACCAATAGGGGGCCGAAGGAGGATCACACCTGCTATAGAGAAGTCTATAGCGAATAGTGTACTACGGGGATGGGTGTGCCCAGGGGACCATGGTCCTTGCCCATCAAGGTGTTGGACTCGTAGTGGCTGGAGGTTGTTACCCAAGTCATCCAGCTAGTGATGCAATCCCGGGGTTGGATTCCTGATGGTGTGTGCATGCGCCGGATGTAAAAATCTCCGTCTGACAACAACACCTTGTCAGTAAAAAGCCGAAGGTCCAAACTTTTTAGCGGGACCGGGAGATAAAGGCCGAAAGGCTAGGTGCTCCCATGACGGTATACCTGTAGATGGTTAGCTTGTTTCACAGTTCCTGACTAGGTCTTGCGGTTGCATTTACAGCTAGGACTCCGAAATCGAGGCAAATGTGCGCCTCAGCATGCTCCACATTGGGAAGGATCAAGCAATCCTCCTACTAGTCAACATTTTCGACAAACTGACCCAAGCACAAACTTGGGCTTCTTTGACATTTTTTTACCTTTGGTCGATTTTTTTCTTCTTGGTCGCATTTTTGAACGGCCGTAGAGACCAAGCGCAAACGGGGTCAATTTTCAAAAAAATATAAAAAGGGAGAGATTATTGCGGTGCACATTGTGCTAAAATTTTAAGTCTCCTAGCTGTCTGCGTTCAGAAGTTACAGCCGTTCAAAAATGCGACCCAAGAACAAAAAATATCGCAAAAGGTAAACGGCAAAAACCATTTTTTTCTCCTGGGACAGATGAAAAATTATTATTTATAATTCATAAAACCTCAACATGTGTCTGAATTCAGTTAATCAAAACTTCGAATGGAAACAAAATTCTTGTTTATGTTTCCAATCACAATAAATGCGTTTTATTCAAAACAACCCTTCAAAAGCAAACATACGTTTCTCATGTCATCACGACCATATCCAACACTGAAACATTTCAAAACTTAACCGCAGAATTGTCGAAATTCCAACATGTTCAACATGCAACCAGGCTATTTATATTATCATGTATTTTGACCAAAACTTTATCAACACACACACTCCGAGGCCGTGTTTGATAGTCAAAACTCCTACAGAATAGCCCGGACATACGACACATCAGAGAAAGTCCTTCCATTTGCCGAGCCGAGCCAGACTTGCAGACGACACGGCGGCGCGGGCCTGGGTCGACATTGGACGATGTGAAATTATTGCAACAGGATATCCAACCATGCAGTGAATTAAATTTTGTGTTTCTACTTCTACTGTTGTGTATAGACGGCCGGCAGGATGCGTTGTCAGCAACAGCAGCACACATTCTAGTCGAAGCAACAAACAAGATTCCGTCAGGATATGGCATTTATATATAAATTTCCATTAATTACAACTACCGAAACTCGTAGCAGAAACAAGAGAAATTCCAATTTTCATTAGAAAGTTTACTACTCGTCTATCGACCGGGCCGACCGACACGGGGCGATAGTTGAGGATTGAGATCCTTCTCGTATGGGGTATAGTGTATGGAATGATTTCCAACTCTATTTCTTCATTTCGTCTGTATACTGAAAAGTTAGTTCATTTTGTTTTCACTATTGCTGTTGGACGCAGGACGACCGACAGTGACGACGACGTTAGTTTGTTTGGATATCGAGTTTGTACAACATTAGTAACTGTAAAGGAAGAACTTGTAACTATGGTCTACGGTAAATGTGCATATGTGTTTCTGCCCAGTTTTAGCTTCTAGTTGAGCACTTCATCAATGAACTGTGAGTGAGTATGGGCAGAGAAATTCAACATGTTTTGCTCTGAGATGTATGTTGTACGGACGAAGCAGGATTTAGATCCGACTATTTTCTCGACAAATAGAATGGTCAATTGGAGGATTACAAACGACACTAGTTACGCATTCCATTAGTTACCAGTGTAGTTATTTATTATGCTTCGGGTATTCGGTACAGTACAAAGACGAAGACGGTGAAGGACGAGAGTGTGTTTAAGGGAACAATGTCCATCTGAATTATGGCCAATGTAGTGGCATTGAACAATTAGAAGGGAGGCTACGGCTAACGTATGTTGTAAGTTGTCTTGAACATGGGAATGACACTTAGTGTTTTACACAGGTTAAACAACACTAAGACTATACGAAGAAGAAGATTCGAGTGGTTTTGAGCCTGAGGTATTTTCATCTTAATTAAGGATTTAGGAAAGAGGTTGATGTTAATTGCTGTTACAGTTTACTTTGAATTCAAAATAGAAAGAGGACAAATTTTTAATATTAAAATATTGCGTCGGTGTGAGACCCTGCGGTCGTGGACGTCTTTGTTTGACGCCGCGCCGCCGCACCGCCGCCCCCACAAACAAAATGATGAGTTTAGAAGAAAAACCAGTTGAGTTTGTATCCACTCCACATACATGACAGGTTCATTAAAAAGCAAAATGGTTGAGTTAAACTCCAGAACTTAAGCTCTTAGTTGTTTACTATTAAGGTTTGTGTTCGTAGAGACGACTCATGGGATCATCGCTCAGCGATCGAAGTGAAACCACCGGTTTCGAGCACTTTAAGTGATGCCCAGACCAACGCGTCACGAATTTTCCGTCGCGAATCCGCGGCGGAAAATTCGCGGCACATTTTTGGGTGCCCACACCGGCGCGGCGCGAATAATTCGCTGGGTACTGTCACTCACAGCTGATATCATGTTGTTGCCTTAGAAAAGGTATTAGATTTATGTAAGGAAGGAACTTAAACATGATAGAGAATAACTGCAAGAACTGACCAAATACAATTATTATAACATTTATAATCATTCTGCAATTTTCGTGCACTACATCAAAATGTCGCAGCATCTTTACTTATTATGTAAAAGCGTAAGCGGAAGCAATCAACGTGAAATTCGACATTTTCCCCTCTCCATGTCTATACTTATTCTAAGGATAAAATCATTGACATGCGCAAATTGATGGAAATATGCAGTGCAGTACAACCTTGTTAAACCGTACTCTAAAAAAAAGTTGCGGGAGTGTTCGATTTGATTGTTTGAATTGACTATCGCGTAACCGAAAGCTCTTACATCTTATCTTGTGCCCGTCGAATGGCTGAATTCAAATTGTAAGACAAAACCGGACGGGTAAACTTGCAAGACAAGAACCATCGTTCTTACAATCTGAATTGCACAATGCTTGTCTGCCGGCCACTACAAAAGCTCTCGCCGGGTGTTTGTTTGTGCTAATAAACGGACGGCGAGAGCTTTTGTAGTGGCCAGCAGACAAGCATTGTGCAATTCAGATTGTAAGAACGATGGTTCTTGTCTTGCAAGTTTACCCGTCCGGTTTTGTCTTACAATGTGAATTCTCCCATTGGTTACTCTTATCGTATAGAAAAGACACAAAGCTTGAACATTGTTTTGTGGCTGTTTTGAATTGAATAGATGTATCTGTTTACTTAGCATGGGCTACGCATGCGTAGTTACATACAAGCTTGAATACTCTATTGAACTGAATGTTTACTTTGCACAGTTACGTCATATTTTGCTTGGTTACGCCATCGTATGAAATTGCATAATAATTTTTAGTAGAATCCTTACGTGATTCCTTACGATGGCGTAACCAAGCAAAATATGGCGTAACTATGCAAAGTAAATATTCAATTCAATAGAATATTCAAGCGTGTATGTAACTACTTAGGGACAAACGCAAGTACCGAACCACCAGGATCTTTATTTCCTATCGTATACTATTCATGAATGAAACGATTGACCTTGTATTCTTTCGGCAATCCGTCGATATCTCTGCAATCCTTTGGTGTGGCGGATCGACCGAGGTGGCGCTAGACTCGCCATAAAATTGCCGAAAGGGTCATCGGATCCTCTTTGTTTTTCTACATCTTTTTCGGGTACACCAACATCAAGTTGTACTACACTGCACCTGTCAAATAAATTATTTTAATAAAATGACATTAGATAGCAAATATTCGAACCGGAAAAAATACTGCAAAACTGGCGAATTTTCACGTTGGTGTGGGCATCTCCATACAACGCAGTGTGTTACAATTTTGACGTCGCGGAAAAATTCGCCGCGAATATTCGCTGACGCGCCGGTGTGGGCATCACTTTATGGGTATATTTTCTATACATAAATGTTCCTTTAGTCTATAGTCGAAACTAGGAAATTAAAACCAATCAAAAAATATTGAAATACGGCTCGAAATTGGATGCAAAACTACGATCGCTGAGCGATGATCCCATGAGTCGTCTCTACGAACACAAACCTTAAGCGACTTACGCGATGATCGCTGGGCGATTATTGCTCCTGAAGCGTCCTGGAGAAATATTTGCATACATTTTGTTTTAAAGTTTGTTTCTAGTATTGGGTACAGCAAACCAACGCATTTATATAAAAATATATGCATATGGTACTAGGTACAGATCAGTATGGCCTCAAGCGACGCACGCGATGATAGCACATCTGTTCGTTTCTATGGAGCATTGATATCTAGAGCTTTGTGTTCCTAATATCGACCAAAAAATTAAGGAATACATGATAAATGTACATTATGATGCAGGACACAGAAAAGAGCAAAAGTCGCAAAGCAATTATCGCATGAGTCGTTCAAAGCAACACAAACTTTAAAGCTTAAGTTTCTTGATGATAATTTTCCATAGCGTTATGTCGTTTTAATGAACATGATTGTATTGCTTTTACCTTAGAGAAAGCATAACAACCATACAAACCTAGCCCCCCAAATCAAAAACGTTTTTATTTGCACACCAATTTCAATCAAACCTCAGAAAATTATATTTATATTGATGCCACATAACAAACGTGAAAATAAATGAAATCTGACTATGGGGTCGTGGGGCTGCCATACAAACTTGACCCCCAAAACTAGGTTCTCCTAAAAAATACTTTTTTATTTGGACACAAATTTCAACTAAACCTCATGGAAATGTATTTTTAGTGATTTTACAAAGCATATGCAAAAATGAATTATATCAGACCATGGGGTCATGGGGCTGGCATATAAACCCAACCCCCAAATTAGGTTCTTCGAAGAAAACCTTTTTGATTTGTCCACCAATCTGAACCAAATGTGTTTTAATTGATGCCACAAACATACGTAAAAATTGATGAGAAGGCCATAGGGCTGCCCTACAACCCCCTTCCCCCTCTTTTTGGTTCTTATAAGAAACCCACGTCCCCGCTTCGCCCAATAAATCTTCGCCACGGCACTTATGAGAAAATTCAAAAGCATGGAAGCGGGGAGGACTGAACACTAGTCATAGATACGCCCGAAAAACTTTTAGCCCGAGGAGAGCGAAGGGTATCCAAATTTCGGCCACGCCCGAAATTAGCCTCGGTCTCGTTTTTTTTTCGGTTGGACCGGGGCTGTGAAATCTTCGAAAGAAAGAAGCAGGCCCTTTACATGCGGCTGGTTCCCAGCACGATTCACCCGACTTGGATACGCCTACATACTAAAACACAGCCCATGGCCGCTCCCGAACTGGTGGGTGGACCGGTACGGGCACTAACTCGATCCATTTGTACCCTTCCGTTGCGCTTAGGCGCTGTTTTGTCTGCGATTCATGTAAGCGCCAAGCGTAGCACATTCGCAAGAGGTTGTGAGAACGCCTCGCTCTCGTCGGTGAAGTAATCGCGAAGATACCTCATCTGCCATCTCGTTCTCATTGATGTTTGAGTATCCGGACACCCACACCAACTGTAGCCCGTTTAGTCTCCCCAGCCTTAGAAGCGCTTGATGACAATTCCATACCAGCTGGCTTGATATTACTGAAGAGTCCAGCGCCTTTAGTGCAGCCTGGCTATCAGAGGAGATTCGAATGGTGCGACCGCGCCAGTTTTACCGCATACGTTCGTGGGTTGCCACTATGATGGCGTAAATTTCTGCTTGAAAGATCGATGGTTCCAAGAGACTGGTACAGTTCAATTCATGGCTGAGCCGAGAAGATACCTGAACCAGCCCTGCCATCCATCACTGATCCATCAGTGTAGATAAAATATGTCCTCTCCAGCGAAGTCAAGTTCAACGGACCATTCTTCTCTGTCCGTAGGGATTACTTGGTATGTCTTTTCGAAGACGTATTTTGAAATTATCCTGTCCGAAGGCATCAACGTCTGAGAATGCTTTTGAAGTGGTTTCATTATTGATGCATGACCGTCGAATGATGTTGTCTTCCAGGTGCCTATATGTTCATAAGAAGATAAGCGTCGACCATTGCCCTCCTCTTCACTTCTACATCCAGTGGTGTGGTGGTGCCACGGACGGCGCGGTTTTCATTGCCCCAGTGATGCTTAGGCAGCTCAGTCTCTGCACATGCGTCAGCAGGTTCTGGGTGACGCCAACGCTGACTCTAGGCCACCAAACAATGCAAGCATATAGCAGGATGTGTAATATGATGGAAGTATACATCCAGTGTACCCGTCGTGTTGAAAGCCCAAGACTTGCCTGTACGACTACTTTAATCACAGTGGTGTCACCATCACTTAGATCGTTGATTAGTGCTGTGTTTAGGCCACGGTTGACCGCAATGCAAGAGCAAGGTTTTGCGTCCCCTGCAGCGTAGAATAATTCAGCATGCCGGAGATTTAGACCTTCGTTTTTTTTTTTACCAGCAGCATCAATCCAAGGCTCTTGGATTAGGCAAAGTAATGTCTTGCAAGCATTGATCCGATTACGGATGAGTGCAGTGGACGTTATACATTGTTGCAAATTTAATTGAGAGAGGAAACATGAATAATTGGGCATTATTATGTTTCCCCTGTTTGCGCCTCCCTTCAGATTATTTGGATCTGAGACCTTCACGGTCACTGATCCCAATCCGAAGTAGAGTCGGCCTCCTCATTGTTGAATCAGAGTCACCTCTGATTCAGGGATGCCGATTGTCAGGAACATACGTGGCAAGTCGGCGCGTTGTCCTGGTTTGCTGTCATACAGCAACTACGACCCAGTCCGGAGTTTATTTTGGACTTCCAACTGTTGAATTACTTCAGATCCCCTTCTCTCCTCCTCTGGGAACCAGATGAGGCACTTCTTGACTACCGGCAGGTCACTAATCTTTTAAAGGATTAGATTTGCGCCTTCCCAGTTTAGCTCGGTACAATTATTCCTTACCCAGGTAGCCATTGGTTCATCGGCAAAGTTTAACCGGAGCATGCCCTGGTATACACCTACCGACTAGAAGCGGAGTTTGACACCCTGCGTGGATGCGGACCTCACAGCTGCCAAAAGGCCCTTTCGAGGCTGTTCGGTTCGTTCGCTTCCGTATCCTGCAGAGTGGGCGTCGTCATATAACACATACCCTCGGCTTCGAGAGCTTTGGCCGCAAAGAAAGCGTCCTTCGTTGTGCTGCGCTTCTTATTGGCAGTTTTTTTTTTGAGTTCTGGTTCGTCCCCTGAGCGCTGCCGTTTCGGTTCACCCTTGACTGCAGAACTCTGGCTAGAACTGGCCCCCGAATCGCCCGAAGGCGGTTTGTCCAAGGGCGTTTTTTTGCCCGAAGGCAATTTTTTGCCATGAATCAAAAGATTGCTTGCGGTTTTTCCCACAGGTTGCTCCGAAGAGAGCTTGGTACCCGGAATGCTGGCAGATTGGGCCTGCTGCGCGAAGCCCGTGGAGGGCTGGGTTCCACTACCCTTGGGAGTGAAATCGGTTTTAGGAGAGTTCGAGGTCTGACTGAGGCTCACATTCTCCATAGATGTGTTCAAGGTTGCCCTTTCGCACTGGGACTGTTCTTGAAGATCGGAGTTTTGATTGTTGTTTTTTGAGATGTTCATGCCTGTTTTAGGTAAGGGGAAAAAACAATCAATCCTGTTACAGCCGCTTTTGTCAGGACAAGGTTGTTATTATTATTTATTGATCACTGAACAGGTCTTAAACCTAAAATTACAGTAATTTACAGATATTAAAAAACAAAGAAGAAATTTAAACAATAAGATTTAACATGACCGAAAGTTCTGCTGTAGACAACTTTTGTAATAATGCTTTCTTAAACAATTCAAATGAACTTGGCAAAGGACCAATCTCGAGTTTGTCGTAGTTAGTCATTATTCTTAACAGGGGTGAATTCTTGTAAACAGACAGTAGGGCAGTCGGAGGATTAAACACGAAAGAATTGCGAGTCTGGAAAGAGTTGATCGTAATAACCCATTACATATTTTGTACAAAAAGCATTCGTCTAGAAAGATCCGTCTTCTTTCTAGAGATATTAAGTTTAGAAGAGAGAGGCGCTCATACGAAGCATAGGGAATGTTAAATTTAAATAACAAAGAACGTGTAAAGTTGCGCTGAACTCTCTCTAAATCAGTACGAGAGTTGAATGTATGCGGTGACCACACGACGGATGCATACTCTAGGACACTACGAACAAGAGAAATATACAAATTTATTGCTGTTCGAGTGGATCTAAATTCCTCAGAGCAGCGAAAAACAAAACCAGCTAATTTAGATGCCTTATGTGAATTTTAACTTAGTATCAAATTGCACACCAAGATCTGTTATGGATTCGACGTATTTAATAGGGGTAGAATTTATTGTATACACATAACAAGCAGGGTCAGATTTTAGTGAGTAAGCCATAGCGTAGCACTTGGATATATTAAGCGCAAGATCGTTTAAACCGCACCAGGAATACAAAGTATCCACGTCTGACTGAAGGGATATGGAGTCTGATGGATGCGAAATAGAGGATATAAGTTTGCAGTCGTCTGCATATAACAGGCAGCGACAATTGAGTATAGAGGGTAAATAGTTGATGTAATATGAAAAAAGTAAAAGCCCGAGAATTGACCCTTGTGGAACGCCTGAGCAGGGATGAAAAACAGATGAAAGACAATTTTGGAAGGTAAGATAAGACGAACGATTGAGAACGTAAGATGATAGCCAAGAGGTTAATTGGGAAGGAAACCTCAGAGTGAAGAACTTATCAAGTAAAATCTTGTGGTTTACCGAATCAAAGGCTTTTGAAAAATCCGTATAGATGACATGCACACCATGATGGGTTTCAAAGGATTTAGCGATTAAATTTACAAGCTCCACTAGGTTGGTAGTCGTTGATTTACTTTTGCAAAAACCATGGTTAGTTGAAACTGGGGGCGCCTGGTACCCAGAGTCCACCGCTTACGATCACATATAAGCCCTGTGACCACTCAGCCAAACGCACGGTTGTTACACCTTGGCTTGGGGTTGGAAGATCTTAGTACGCTGCGTTTCAATTCTGGTCAGTGAGTCAGTATGTGTCCTGTCCTTGTTGTCCAATTGTCCGTCAGTCTGCAGCATTAAGCCCCCGCACCGCGTCAAGGTGTCTCCCATGCGATATTAAATCTATAATATTTCTATATTATAAATAAAATTCTTTTCTCAAATATCCGTCTACTAATAACCATAACTTGAAAATGTATTCACATGAAAATTTGCTTATGTTCAAGATTTTCTATTTATATTTCTGAACATTGTATATGTATTTCTACCTGATAAAGAGAAATTCTATTTCTATACTTCAATACTACTTGTGTAACGATAACAATGAAAATATTTGGTCCCATTCATTGAACTTTCAATGATTGATAAATAATAAAATGTACTCGTAGGTATTGTATTGTCCTCGACGTTACGGTATGGTATTGCCCAATCGAATATATTTACAAGAGCAGCAGCGCACAATTTGTCTATACAAATTTCTCCTAATAATTGCATATTATGTATTGACAACAATAAATCGGTCTGGAAGTGATTGGTATGAATGGTATGATGATGACGACCTGATGATCTTGTGGGAGGTGAATTGAAAAATGACGTTGAAAAGAACAATGTTGTCTATTGATTTATTTTAATGATTAGAAAGGGATTTTTTTAATTGTTAGTAGCATAAGTCACAGAACAGATGCCAGAACCACGAAACTTTAAACAGTACACGCACACTCACACAAACAGATGCCAAAACCTCTGCATGAGGTTGTTTAGAGGGTCCTGTGGTAAAGCAGAGTAAATTTGGGGGTTCTGTGGAAGCACAGTGCTGCCGAAAAATTGTTGGCCCAACATTTTTGTATTGAGAGTTCGTCATTTCGTCAACCTCATTTCATCGATGTCCATTTTGTTCCAGTAATAAGTTTTTCAAATTTGTAAAACCTATAAACGCTTTAAAGAATTACTGTATAAATCATCCTGATTCCAAGTGCATACGTTACATACACTCATTTTAGTTTAGATAAACATTTGAATTAAGGTAAGGTGACCAGACTCCCGAAGGCCAAATGCTGTACACATTGCTGAATTCGGATTTCAGACAATCATACTATTTCGGCGTCGACTGTATGTCACGAGACACCATGATGGATGCCATAAAAAGACCACATATTCTCCTTTCTTTCATAAGTGATATCATCCTAAAAAAAGCCCTCAATTTCTCAATGTTCTCATTGACAAAACATCATCAGCATGTGAAGTGCAAAATGTATGTTTTAAGACGCGAAGCTATAACAAGCAAGCGTGGGAGTAGCGTAGCCAGGATCTCGTTTATAAGGGGCAAACCCAATTTTTTTTAGCACAATTAGCCCGGATTTTTTTAGGGTTAGGGGTAGGTATTTAATTGAAATCTGCGACAAAAATTAGGGTTTCCTTTCAGTTTAAATTGTCGGCTCCATTTTGTTAAAAAATATGTTTAGACATTTTAAAACCATATTTTAAGAAAGGATAACTCATAATCCAATTTGTTTCAATTCAGATAAGATTTCAACTTTCTAGACAGTCGATACTCAGAGATTTTTCAACTTTTGAATTTCAGTGTTCGAAACTGTACTCTCAGCAGCATTATACGGATGACGGCTCTTTCCCCTGTCTCTGACTATCCGTGATCCTGTGACAAAAATCATGAACCCGTTTATTTGAAGTACGAAAATTACCCCTCTTTGTACGTACATATTTAAAAGTTTCATTTCGTTTATTACAACAGATAAACTGATACCTCATTGGCTAGAGAATTCTTAAGTGGATGGCGATCCTCTGGGGATTTAGCGCCATTTTATTTGGATTTGGTGGACATATTGGGGAAATCCTTGCAGAGTCCTTTAGTTTGCATTTATTTTTCCTAAAGAGGTTGACAGGGGAATTATCAGTGATTTTTCCATCGTTTTCTGAAAAAGTAAAATCGCATTTTTACACGGCTGTTATTTTTAAACTCTTGTCAGCTCTAGATGCTTGTAATTTCTACCTAATGTGGGCAATGCGGTGCTCTATACATGGCTGTCAAATTTCAAAATTTTCTGCTCAAAAATTTCCTAATTATGGACATATCCGCGTTCGGCAGTTCAATGGAATCAATCGAAAGATTCGATTGAATTACTGAACGTGGATAGGAAGGACCTTAAAATTTGGAGGAAATGAGAGCGGAGAGCGCCAAGTGTGAGCTAGAGCCTTTTTCACAAAATTTCAAATTTATTTCACAAATTTTATTGAGAACTTTCGATCAGACAAGACAAAAGTGCAATTGGGAAAGCCGAATTTGTCGAACGCGGATAGGGAGGACCCTAAATTATGGAGGAATGTAAGTAAATGTAAGCGCAAGGTAGATCTATAAGTGTGTTAAATTTCAGAACGATCGATGGTTCATCAAAGAGTTCCTAAATTATCGAAAATGAACGTTTGCCACATGAAAGTGCGATTATCTTGCTTAAAACACTTTCAACAGACAAGACTGACCACAGGCCTAACCTGGGAGCTTATTACCTATGTACCGATTTAAGTGTTTTGGTGTGGCATTGGGAATGTTGTACATTTTGCTGTACAGTAACTAATGCTGTACGACAGGTCGAAATGCTGTACTGTACAGCAAAATGCTGTACGTCTGGTCAGCTTAAATTAAGGCATTGCGCGTTTGTTCTACTTACCTACTTTGAAAAATGTTTGAAGAGAAAACTTTTCATATTTTTTTGTACAAACTCGTAACTAATGGTCCTGACCAGCCATAATATCAAAGCTTTCACTAACATATTTCTGCAAAACGTATGCAATACTTTCTTTTCATTGGTGAACATGAGAACGAAAATTGTGTGAAAGTGATTCAAAAACTGGAAAACGGATACAAGAAAATTTCTCGGAACTGACGAGTCATAACACACCAAAGAATCATGTTTATACAGGGTGGACTGAAAGTATATAACTGATTTGTAAAGTTAATACATTTTATGTTTGTGAGCTTTTTTTTATTTTTATTTTATTCAGGCATTAAACTTGGGATTTTTTTATATTATGCTCGGCAATATTATTGAAACAACAAAAATACCATGGTATAGCAGCATTTAAAGCCTCATAACTTTTCAACTAGTATCAAATTGATGATATTTTTTTCTTAGTTTGATTCTTTGGTATGTTGTTGAAAGAACCAAACAGAAACCATCTTTTAACACCAACAAATAACGGCGAAAAAGGAATAATATGAAGTGGCAAAATTAATTACACACCCATTCAATACAGGCAAAATTATTTACACATTTCGATAATAACTGCATTTGCTAAGTAACGGTTCTAAATTTAAATGGCAAATTGACGCAGTGTGGGACATAGTGTTGTTTTATTCAGTATTGTAAGGTTTTCCAGAGAGACAAGTTGGAAATACAAGCAATTGAACTTTCGATAGAAAAAAGGACGGCCATTGTGGCAGAGTTCAATAGAAGTATTTCGGCAATAGAGCTTTCAAGCAAATATGGATGTTCCCGGAAAACCATTTATTATCAAGTTCGGAAGTTCTATCAATACGGTAGTGTGAGAACTAAAAGCGGTATAGGAAGGAAAAGAGCTGCAACCAGGAAGGTTGATTTTAAAATAGCCCGTTCCTTTAAGAGAAACCCTTTTGAAAAGATCCAGAACGTACTTGCAGACCTGAATGTTAGGATTAGCGAATGAACCTTGCGTAGAAGGTTGAACGAAAATAAAATAAAAGCTTATGTCGTCCAAAAAAAGCCTTACATTACACAGAAAAACAGACAAGCGAGATTACAATTTGCTAAAGATCACATTTCCCATCCACCAGAGTCTTGGAGGAGCATTCTGTGGACGGATGAGACGACTTGCTCCTTGGATGGCTCCTATGGACGCAAATTTTACTACGCTGATACAAAAACTAAAACGAGGCAACCCGTTACCCAGCCTATAAGGCATTCTAAGGGTGGTAAAATAATTATATGGGGTTGAATATCATACAGTGGCGTTGGACCCCTTGTTAGATGCCTCGATAATATGACACAGTCACATTATTTAGAAATCCTAAATTATGTTGGACTATTCGCGGGCTCCAAACTAATTGGGACTGATTTTATCCTCCAACAGGATAATGCGCCCGTACATACAGGCAGAAAAATTAAGCGATAATTAACTGAAATGGAGCAAAAAGTGTTGAAATAGCCTGCCCAAAGTCCGGATCTATAAACGTAATTGAGAATCTATGGCACATGCTTAAATCCAAATTAGCTCAATATATTGGTAGGATCGCAAATCAGACTTGGAATGACTTCATTGCGGCTTGGAGCTCAATTTCATCAGAGCAAGTACAAATACTAATAGACTCGATGCCGAGACGCCTCGCAGAAGTCATTGCGTCAAAAAGAGGCAACACATCTTACTAAGTAACGTTATTTTAGATGACCATTTACTTCAATTTAAAGAAATAATCAATTTTTCCCTTACAGAAGTAGAAGTGAAATAAAATGAAGCTAATATATTTGTGGAAATAATTTTGCCTGTTCTCAATGTTTGTGTAAATAATTTTGTCATTCATCTTTTTATATTTTTTCTTCTGTGATTCGTTGAAAGTGTTTTTTTTGTATCGTGTACTTAAAGAAGATGCTAAAGATTAAAACTGTGTAAAAATATTCAATGATTTTTTCTTATTTTAAAAGTTATAGTGCATCATAGGCTGCTAATGTATAGCATTTTCGATTGTGTAAATAATTGTGCCGAGAACTGTATGAGAATGAAACAGTACAAAATTGCACAGCGAACCAAATTAGTATGCAGTTATGATCCTTCGAAAGCAGCCGACTATAATTGACAATTTTATAGAGGTCGCAGTGTCGATTATACGTACAATGGTAACCAAATTAAGGATTTTGTGACTGGGGATATCGTATCTAACCCGATAAAATCCCATCATTTCGTTGATCGATAGTAATCACTATGTACACATATGGCCAAAAAAATAAGTAGGTACACCCATATGAATTTTTCTTATCACTCTGTAGCGAACTAGTTATTTGTGTAAATAAAGTCATATGTAACGATTTAATTACTTAATTGGTGAGGAATCAAAAATATGTAAATTAGCCAATTATGTATAATAAATAACAGCTTTCTTTTATCTTGAAAAGGTACGAACTGATAAAAAATGGCTGGACAAAATAATAAGTACATTTCAATTAACTTGATTAAAACTGGTTTTAATTAAAATATTATTTTCTGATTCGATAGGAATTTGATTTTTTATTAATATTTCGCGCAAAATCGACAATTATTTTGAAAAAAACATTTTCGGTTGGCCCTTTGGGGATAATTCTTACCGCATGTTCCAACACATACCATATATGCATAGGAAATTCCTTAATAAGTCCGTTTTTTGGCAAACTTTTTTTTTAATATGTTGAATCAGCCCTCCCCAAAAACTCCCGATTCAATTTTACTCTCGTAACAACGAGAAAGGCCACTCGATTTAGTTAAAGCGGATCCTTGAACAGATTGAGAGGTATGGTTAGAGTTAATACCCTGTTGAAATCCCCATTTAAAGGGTATCAGCATAATACTCTAGGGCTCTTAGAAAACATTTGTTATACGGGAATTGCCTCATAGTAACGGTTATTAGGTGTATTTGAACGAAACCAAACTATGAAAAAAGAACCATAGACTACGTTTGTTCGCCTCCATGGGAAATAGCGAATTGATGTAGCGTATATCATAATTTATTTCCTTCTTGAATGAAGAATATTACGATAAGAGTAGTTTCCAATTAAATTTATTACGATCTTATAAATAAAATAGAATATTTTGTGAGTTTTCATTGTTTGGTCAGGAACAAGAGAAAGTAACCCTCAAAAGTTTGTTTGTACCGTCAATACTTTTTGACGTCGCTAGGGAAAGTTCTAAACTTTTTGCCAAAACTACTTTACTTCTTGTATTCTTCGATTAACTTTTCAAAGAGATTCGAATTTTTAAATATTTGCCACGAAAATCATCAAGGGATCGTTTTTTTTTGCCATAGTGATAATAAGATCGACAGTATCCTTGAGGTCGTTATATGGAGTTAATCGCATTTGAGACTGATTTCATTCAGTTCTCAGTGAATTGCACAGTAAATGCAATGTTTAACTGGATTATTCCGTTATTGAGCGAATACCTATTCCGCCATTCCAAAATTTGGTACTCAAACGTCTGTCTTCGTACCCTCCATGCGTTTTTTGCCCCTTAAGTATTTTTGTTTGTTTTTAATTTAGTGCTGGTTGCATACACAAATCCATAAAAAAAAAACAAATCCTTACGAGAAATACCAAGTTGCTTGTCAAAAAATTAAAAAGACCGATGGTGTACTTATTATTTTGACCAGGCTAAATATTCACTTCAAAGTTATTTCGGGAGGGACTGAGATAATAGAGGGTCATTGTCATTTAGTTTTTCAGGTTCGTTGGCATTGTTGTATTCCAATTGTTAGAATGGCTATCTATTTCGGTTATTAGAAAGGCTATGGAAATTGGGCATAAAAAGGTACATGAGAGGTGTACTTATTTTTTTGGCCATATGTGTATTTATGAATTAATTTCCGTAAAATGTTGGACTGATCAAAACATTGTTGCACCGGACAACATCGAAGTCACCCAAAACAACCTTTGGGGTCAAAATTTGTTAAATTGAAGCAGTGGCGTAGATAAGGGGGTGATTAATCCCCCCTGTGGTCAAGCATATATTTCTTTTATTTTTATACAAATTTAAGTCTTTACAATTTGGGTACGTTTCAAAGAAATATCTGCGGGCGTACGGCAATGTGCGATTTTTATCCCTACTAAAATCAGCATGACCTCCCTCAGCCATCTGTCTTAAAATCTTTCGGTATTGGTTAGTCATCATTCTGATAATTTTCAGACTCTTCTCTGAACGTTGTGAATCCTGAAAACGAACCCACTGCCTGCGGCCTCTGCTTCGAACTTTCATCTTCAACTCGGGGATAAATCTGCATACACTTGCGTATTGCTGGAAAAAAATTAAATTTGGAATTTACCAGCAATTAACGGCAACATTTGATTTTTCGTGAATGACTTAGACGATTTTAGAAATATTTCAGAAGCTTTTGAGAAATTCTTTCAACTGACGGGATTAAACTGCTGCATGCCATCAAATTCGCTTAGGCGTGTGTAAAAGCTGTGAAACAAGCAAACCTACGAAAAATCTAACACGAAACTACACTCAGCTTCACAAAAATGGGCCACTCGCCACTTTCGAACTCAAATTCAATTTTCTCAAAAAGTATGAAACTTACAACTATGAAAGTTATATCTGCAGAAAGTGCATTTAATGGCAATTTTAACGACTATGATTTTTATCTGAAGTATCGTTAACTCACGCAACAAACACAATGCATGTTTTGATTAGAGTTCGCGCTTAAGTAGCTTCACTGTAAAAAGCTGATCGGTCGTTGAGCGACCAGGTCTGAAGCCGCCTTGATACTCGCCAATGATTCGTTCTGCGTACGGATTAATTCTCTTTTCAAGAATTTTCGATAATATCTTATAGGCCGTACAAACTAATGATATGCCCCTGTAGTTCTCACACTTCAGCTTGTCACCCTTTTTGTGGATTGGGCAGATTATGCTTTTGCGCCAATCTTTGGGGATTACCTCGTCGTTCCATATTTTCAGCAGCAGCACATGTGCAGCGTTGGTCAGGCACGTTCCACCATGCTTCAGCAGTTCTGCTGGGATCTCGTCAGCGCCGGGCGCTTTATTATTTTGGAGCGACTGTATGGCAAGACTCACCTCCTCTACTGTTGGGGGTAGAACGAGAGGGCCTGGTTCGGTTAACTGCTCAAGAGCTGGCTCCGCGGGGGATGTTGATGGTGCATTGAGTAGCACTTCGAAATGCGAGGCCCATCGTTTATTGACGCTTTCGATGTCGCTGATGATGTTACCATCCTTGTCCTTACATAGGCTTGTCCTGGGTTGATATCCGTTAACACATTTTGCTGAAGATATTTTGATTTGTTTACCTACACACTACACTCCATAGCTTACCCCTTTTTATAACATTTCCTGCTATTCTTACTCAACTATAAATGGAAAAATAAAAATATCTCATTGAGAACAACTGTTCGCCCCTAATTAAATGAACCTTTTCCGGTAATAAGAAAATTAGTTCTGGCATTTATCCCCTCCTCCACCGAAAATCTACCTACGCCACTTCACACAGCGAAATTTCATCATCATTTGGGATTTGTAGCGGACTTTCAAGGACTGACTTATTTTGCATCAACTCTTAATCATTTGTGGTTAGCACTTGGCTTTTGGTGCGAAACTCCGACGGAAATACTGATAAAACGTGTGTTCAAAAGCCTGAGGATGTCCTTTCTGATCTATCAATCGAAAACATATTTGGCATACATTCTATCGCATTGATAAGCATTGATAAGATCCAGTGAAGTTGTTCTCTCTGACGTACTTGATATTCTGCCCGAGGTAAGTATAAGGACCATGGTTAAATCCACTTCCGATGTATACTCGTAGTTTCTCCTGCTATATGATCATATTCCTCAAGCTAAGTCTCACGCTTACCACAGGTTCTTCACTGCTACTGCTAGACAACCACTAACGTTAGTGTATGATTGTACGCATCCTGCGAGACTTAAATGGGCCAAATGAGTAAAAATGTACGCCATACCATGTTGTATTAATCAGTATCCTCTCTGTATAACTGTAGTTCAACTTTGTCGAATTATGATTTAGCAAACATAAATTGAGTTTGCAGCATGCAGCTGGCGAGTTAGCTTTTGCCACACACTCGCACTAAAGCTGCTTGATCCTAGTAATTACAAATTAACAAAAAATACATTATTTTGCCCTCTTCTGGAAGACAGCTGCTGAAGTCCTCAGTCCTTTGGAAAATGCACAAATGCTGTACATTTCACTAACTCTTCTGGAAGACAGCTGCTCAAGTCTTCAGTCCTTTGGCAAATGCACAAATGCTGTACATTTCACTGCACACTTTTCAATGCTGTACATCAGCTGGTCGAAATGCTGTAAAGTACAGCGAAATGCTGTATGTCTGGTCACCTTAGGTTTAGTTTGTATGGAGCCCAATGTCGGATTCTATTTGCTTATAACATAGTTTTTTGCGGTTTAGATCAAGACAAATTTATATTAGATTTAGTTGGATTGGAATTTATGAAAAAAAAAATTCATAGAAGTACCAAAATGGGGAAGGTTGTATGGCAGTCACATAACTCCATGGTCCGATTTCAGCGCTTCAAACAGCCTGTAGCATAAATAAGCATGTGTTCAAAATTTCAGTTTGATAACTTTAAAACTGGCCGAGTAAATCGCGTCGCAACAGACGGACAGACATACGAACATCGCTCGTCGTCCTGGTCATATTTTATATGGTCGGAGATGCTTCTTTCAATGCGTTACAAACTTCATGACAAAATTAATATACCCTTTCACTTAGAAAGCGAAGGGTATAAATAACGGTTAAAGGAACCGATGTAGAGCATGTTGTGGTGCACATTTTGCTGAAAATTTCAGAGTCCTAGCTGTCTACGTTTAAAAATTACTGGCCGCCCGAGAATTTTGCGAAAATGTCGTTTTTCAGAAATTGGATAAAATCTGAACGAGTTCACAGGTAACTCATATATGTGTTTCGCTCATCGTGTGTGGATCCTTCAATAAAAACAAATTCAATTTAATTTCGATTAAATTTTGAAATTTTCCAAATATTTGACTATTAAGAGAAGTGGTTGGATTGTATATGGCTAGATTCTGTATAGCATAGCATTCAGGAGAAATATCCTTTTTCACAATAAAAACATTTTTCCAAAATTCGTAAAACAATAAATACCTACTTGACACGGGACTCTTGTATTCTAATCGATAATCGCGTCCAAATAACTTTCAAACTAAAGAACCGGAGCTCTTCTATGAAAACTCTTCAATCCATTAAAAAGGCTAATTTCATTCTATCCAAGTCACCCGATAGGTTCCTCGCCAAAACTGCCTACACATACAAAACCACATTAATTCCCTGCGTAAAAGTAATTTCCCGTAAATATTATAATACAGGATAACCTCTTTATATGTCACTTAACGCATATATACGAATGAAAAACTCAAAAGCCTATCTCGGCCTACAGCCGAACCGCAACGGGCCATCCTCTTTCGAAAATGTCAACTTTCAGCATAGGTGGCAATACCCGTACCAACGGACTCTTCATATAGATAGACATCAAAACTGCTTAATGTCTGCTTAGTCCATTCATTTTGTGTCATAAAAGTTGATCCATCCTTCCCGGGGCAAACCCCTAGCAAAAACTTCATAGTCGTTGGTTCGGCTTACACCGTTCGTCGTGCGGTAGATTTTCGCACGGCCCGTATTTGCTCTTCCTCTTATAGAACTTTGCATGGGGTCATACTGTCAGGGACAATTGCTCTTCTCTCGCTGTCGTTCGGCTACGGGAAGGATTCGCACAAACACTCACTGACACACACACACACATACATAGTCACAAGACAAAATAATTCTTTTAATGAGCATAAATGAAAGTGGGCTGAGGCTGTCAGGTTTGAATAGCCCTATTCTGGTGTATGGCAATATATATGGAAAACAAAAAGCAAAGACCCAGAAAAACCGAGCTAGCTCACTCAGGAAATGAGCAAAATAAACAGATGCTGAAGTTAGGGTCGATAAATAGGATGAAAATGTCAAGAGTATCTGTGGCCTATACGTATAAGATATAGCTTTTCAAGACAAGACGACACATTAGTCTTTGGAGAAAAGGTCTTCATCCGACATTATTTTTCTTTATTCGAAAAATCGTATATACAGGCGATTTCAGATAAAAAGCATTACCACTATCATACGGATAGGTCGATAAGGACCCATTTGCAAGCGCACGAATAAGTCAGCAATATTTCAAATTGAGGTCAAAATACTATATACGAGTATTTACATGAAACTGATTGCGATTAGTAAGCAAATGTATGTATAGACTCCCGCGTCCGTATGTGTAGCCCTAGCCATATACAACAAATGAGGTTTAGTGCGGGGTGGCGGTGCAGGAATGTTGAAAATGAAATATCCTTTTATTTGCTCTTAACCCGATTTCACGATAACAAAATGGAGAAATGCTGCGAGTTTAGTATATCGCGCTAACGCGCTATACACTCTCTCGCCTCTATCCTATATCGACGCATATGAGAGGTGATGCAGAAATAGGATCTGCGTATAAGTATGTGTTCATGTATATCTACCCAGTAAACAGATGCCCTACTTAATATGAAAAACTGAGTATTTCATATGGCTGGAAAAATAGAATAGTAACTGACCTAATTTAATTGTTTTCTTATACGAGTACTATAGGGAATTGCTACGGCTACGGATGGAGGCCTAATGAGGATGATGTTTAAAAAAAAATGCGTTTAAACCAACGTTGCCCAACATACGGTCCGCGCGCCACAATGCGGAACACGGGCGACTTCAAAAGACGTGGTCATAAGCGGTTTTGAAAGAGCAGTGCATCGACACCAGCAAAAATTTTAGTGGAAAATATTGACAACGAATTTTTGTATACAATTTCGCTAATTTGAGGAGTATATAAGCAGAGCAGAATCATTAAAAGTAGAAGAACTACAATACGAATCGCATTATTTGCCCAATGGAAATATATTTCTTTAAAACGTTCAGTTGACGCTCCCGCAATAGTCTTTGAACGAATTTTCGGAAAGTCATTCAAACATTTAACTTCACCACTAGACGTCGCAACGTCTTTGGCCATAATGACGGCCAAAGTTAAACGTTCGGTGAACTCATAGATCAGAGCTCGATCCCAGTTTATGTACCGATCCAAAGTCAACTAGCCAGCAAAAGTATGTACAGTGGAAGTGTTGGGTTGGGATGGGATTATGCGTCCTTCGCTTATTTTTCTTCATAACAAGAAAAGCATCGCATAGTCACAGGTTCAACGAGCCTGGGATATGCACATCTGAATATTGTACGTGAGGCTTAAACAATTGGGGGCCGAAGGAAGATCACACCTGCTATAGAGAAGCTTTAGCGAATAGTGTACCACGTACCGTGTACCCTGTGGCGCGGGTCAAGAATAGTGCCTCCGTCTTTCCCGACGTGTCGTAAGAGGCGACTAAAGGGACAGGAGAGAATAAAACTCTCCTGAGTTTCGAACATATCTCTACAATTGTGCGCGCAGCGACTCTGTTTTGTGTGCTCAAGGGTTCAGATATGTACGAAACTTAACAAAAAATTGACCCCTGTGGTTTTTGGGGTTAGAATTATGCCACAGCGTTCCCGGCTTGTCGTAAAAGGCGACTTGAGGGATAGGGTACGTAGGCTTGTAACCCGCGTACTTGAAATTTTCTTTACACTCGAAACATTTAACGAGCCTCGGATACCTCGGACTGATTCATCGGCAACGACTTTTGGCTATAAACAACGGACCACGATTGGGCTTTGGAACGTTCGAACGATGTGGGGCGAGTGCAACAACATGAGACTCACTGAAGTCGAACGGGAAATGACCGCGTATAACATCGCTATATTAGGACTGAGCGAAACAAGATGGCTCGGATCAGGAGCGACTTTATCACCAAGCTCTCATACTGTTTTATTGTACTCTGGAAATGATGACCAAAATGCTCCTCGGCAGGCAGGCGTCGGAATCCTCTTGACAAGGGATGCACGTCGATCCCTTATCGATTGGAAACCAGTTTCCGACCGTATTATCACCGCCCGATTCAAATCCAGAGTACGAAATATCACGATAATTCAGTGTTACGCACCAACCGAACCAGCTGATCAAGCTGATAAAGACGTCTTCTACCAACGACTTGGCGACACCTTTGATAGGGCTCCCAGAGGTGACATTAAAATCATTATGGGGGATCTCAACGCTAAAGTCGGGTCAGATAACCAAGGATTGGAACATCTTATGGGAAATCATGGGTTAGGCGACAGAAACCAGAATGGCGAGATGTTTATAGAGTTTTGTAACTCTCGTCAGCTCGTCATTGGTGGGACTCTGTTTAAACACAAAGATTGCCACTTATCAACCTGGACTTCTCCAAATGGCAGAACTGAGAACCAGATAGACCATATTGCTGTTTCCAAAACGTGGAGAAACTGTGTCCTGGACGTTAGGGCGAAACGTGGTGCTGATATTGGCAGTGACCACCATCTTGTCATCGCAAAAATGCGCTTACGAACGGCAGCAATCCAGCGTCCTAACCGTGCAAATATTTGCCCTAGGTATAATGTGCAGAAGCTCAAAATTCCATCAACCAAACGTGCGTTCTCCACCGCTTTGCACGAAAAAGCTAATGCACCACCACCAAATGAGAATCCGACAATTGAAGATAGATGGAAAGTCGCTAAGGATTCATTTATTTCCTGTGGCGAAGAAATTTTAGGACGATTGGATCGCGGTAGGAGACCATTTATTAGCGACTCTACTTGGTCTCTTATCTCAGCACGCAAGAGAGTTAAGGAGCAGATTAACTCAGCTGCTGACGACTCAGCTAAAGAACGATACAGAGCTGAATACCGTTCGCTCCAAAAAGGCGTTCAGAGGAGTGTAAGACGTGATAAGCGTAACAATATCAACGCACTTGCGAAGGAGGCAGAGGATGCGGCTCTCCGCGGTGACAGTGGAACACTCTTCAAACTTATTAAGCCATTAACTGGCAGATCTTTATTAACGGAACATCCTGTGAAAGATAAGGAAGGTGTTCTGCTCGTTACCGAAGAACAACAGCTACAAAGATGGAGAGAACACTTTTTAGAGGTCCTGAATAACACTTTCGGGCCTGCAAGTGTATCTTCGTTGCCAGCAGAAGACGTCCCTCAAATAGACGGCATTAGTTCCGGTCCACCATCCAAAAAGGAACTAACGCTATCAAATCAATGGACGCCGGTAAAGCGCCGGGGATTGATGGAATTCCGGCAGAATTTTTAAAAGCGGATATTAACGCTACACCGGATATTCTTCTTCTCTTAATCCGAGAGTGTTGGGAAACTGAAACTCTTCCCAGTGAGTGGAAAAAGGGCCTAATTATTAGAATTCCGAAGAAAGGTGACCTGAAGAATTGTAATAATTGGCGTGGGATCTGTCTACTTCCTGCAATTTCCAAGTTGATGGCTAAGATTGTTTTAGGACAAATCAAGGAAAAAGTCGATATCACATTGAACGATGAACAGGCTGGCTTTCGCGAAGGGTTCTCCTGTAGCGACCACATTAACACCCTCCGTATTATCATCGAGCAATCCGCGGAGTGGAGATCCCCATTACATCTCATGTTCATCGACTTTGAAAAAGCCTTCGATAGTGTTGATCGTCAGTACATCTGGGATGCCTTACGAAGACGAAATATTCCAGATAAGATAATCTCCATCATTAAGGAATCCTACAATGGAGCCCAATGTCACGTCTTGCATAAGCAAGACAAGGCTGCATTTTGTCACCTATTCTCTTCCTTGTTGCCATTAGTGATGTACTCGGCTCCGCACTTCAATTACATCGTAACAAAGGTATCAGATGGAAATTGTTTGATCACCTTCAACATCTTGACTACGCTGACGACATTTGTCTTCTATCAACTAATACGGATGATGTCGCTCAAATGACAGAAGTTCTAAATCGCGCAAGTCGTAATGCGGGGCTGAAAATCAATGCTGCCAAGACTAAGTTCTTGAGCACATATCCAGGGGGGCAAAGCGGAATTTGTATTTCGGGACAGGCAGTCGAAAAAGTTGATGAATTTTGCTATCTCGGGAGCGTAGTTACAGCAGATGGTGGAGCGGATGCTGATGTAAAATCACGGATAAACAAGGCTAGGGCGGCTTTCTTCAATTTGACTCCTTTCTGGCTAAACAACAATATTTCCAGACTACCAAACTTCGAGTCTTCAATTCCAATGTGATATCCGTGCTGCTATATGGCTGTTCAACCTGGAAGGTGACTAAAGAGATTACTGATAAGTTGCAAACTTTTGTAAATCAGTGTCTACGGCGCATCCTACATATTCGTTGGCCGGAGATCATTTCGAACGAGGATCTCCTCACTATAACTGGCCAAGAAAGGATAGGCACTTCGATCAAAAGACTTAAGTGGCAATGGATAGGTCACACCTTCCCAATAACATCGCAAAAAAGGCCCTGAACTGGAATCCACAGGATTCCGGAGCAAGACGCCGTGTTGGACGACCAAGGAACACATGGAGAAGATCGGTAACAAGCGAGGCGAAAACGCTAAATCTTACATGGTCACAGCTAGCGCCGTTGGCGCAAAACAGAACGAGGTGGAGAGTAGGCGTAGTTAATGCCCTATGCCCCACAATGGGTTGACAGGAACTAGAGAGAGAGAGAGTACCACGGGGATGGGTGTGCCCAGGGGACCATGGTCCTTGCCCATCAAGGTGTTGGCCTTGTGGTGGCTGTAGGTTGTTACCCGAGTCATAGAGCTGGTGATGCATCTCCGGGGTTGGGTTCCTGAAGGTGAGTGCATTCGCCGGATGGAGAAATCCCCTTCTGGCAATAAGACCTTGCCAGTAAAACGCCGAAGATCCAAATAGTTCGAGGGACCGGGAGATAAAGGCCGAAAGGCTAGGTGCTCCCCTGACGGTAAACCTCGTAGATGGTAAACTTGTGCGGTTCCGCTGTGGATGGATTACCACACGAATCGCAGCCCTACGAGTCTGCTTTAAGCAGACGACTAGTCACAGGTCCAACGAGCCTGGGATATGCGCGTCTGAATGTCTACGTGAGGCTTAGGTTAGTTGGTAGGTAAAAGTGGTGGCTTAGGCAGAGGCCAGCCAAAAGCCCAATTAGCGCATACAGCCTTTGACATTGTCCAGTGATTGGCGCAGATCGTCCCAAGCTTGCACCTTTGCGGTTCTAATAGCCTTTTTTTGTAGATTTTCAGGCAGGTTTGTATGGCTGCCAGAACCTGCTATAAAAAAGTCTTTAGCGAATAGTGTACCATGGGGATGGGTGTGCCCAGGGGACCATGGTCCTTGTCCATCAAGGTGTTGGCCTCGAGGTGGCTGGAGGTTGTTACCAGAGTCAACCAGCAGCTAGTGTTGCAACCCCGGGGTTGGGCTTCTGAGTACATTCACTGGATGAAGAAATCCCCATTTGATAATAAGACCTTGTCAACAAAATGCCGAAGGTCCAAAACTCTCAAGGGACCGGGAGATAAGGGCATAAAGCCTTGGGGTACCCCTGACGGTAACCCCGATGATGGTAAACTTGTGCGGTTCCTCTACCCATCTTCCTATAATTGACGTCCTATCCTTCCCTTTTTGGTCGGCCGGAATGATAACATAGGATGGCGTACAACCTCCACCGGCGCGGCGCTATTGATGGTTTATCGCGCTTTCCAGCAGACCTGCCGTACGACGACTGGTATTGAGAAAGTCCTGGTTGAGGCGGGTGTGTTTTAACAGGTAAGTAAGTAGCATCATTACCAATGTGGAGGAATGCGTCTCATTGCTATAAGAATGCGGAGCTTAAGGGGCACACCGATGCCCTCGAGTGTCTCGTGCGCCGACCATCGATAGAAAAAGGCAGGGAATTAGTTGCCGTGACTGTGCATACGAAAAAGCCGAAGGAGAGTGCGAGGCCTGCTGGAAATGCTGCTGCTTTAGTTAGTTTAAACTCGGTGCCTACGAAGCCGACTGAAACGTGGTCAGACGTTGTTGGTGGGTTAGGAATGAACACACACAGGAAGTAGGGAAGATGGTGCGATATGTAATTGAAGCCTAGTTGGATGTAAGGGTGCATCAAATTGCACGCTTGAAGGGTGGTAGTGGTAGCCATTCGGGTCCCTCTGAGGCTGAGAGGAAGAAGGTCACGTAGTCTGTACAGCAAAGAAAATGCTAGGTATTCGAGCAAGAAAATCCGATAGGATAAAAAAGCAAAATTATTTCGGAGTAAACATGCTCAAAATAACACCACCATCAGGGGTTTTACTAGAAAAGAATCCGAAACGGACGCAACTCCTAAATTAAAACATTTTTCGGACACATTGCAAAGAATATCACATTTGGCATTGAGTATTACACCTATCGGATCAATTCCGCAACATGTTCAATCAAGTTATTGTGCTGGGGCTAATTTCACCCGATTTTGGTATTTTGTATCCACCGATTGGAGTGAATTTGGTGGTAGAGCAACGTCACATGTTGTATAAATTACAAACTGCATCAGTTAGTCTGGTTGGCTTAGTAGGTAGGGCGTTCGTCTACAAATCATAGGGTCCCGGGATCGAATCCCACTGTAGGTAAATTTTTGCATTTTAAAGCGTAAAGAGGTAAATGATCACCCAGGGAGGTTATGCAAATCTCATTTATGAGTTACATGTTCCTTCCCTGTGAAAATTGTGTTTTTTTTTCAAAAATATCGAGAATCACTCAGTGTTAATGAAAGTATTCTTTTGAGTTCAAATTATTACACCAAAAGGATAAAATCATTACATTCGTTCGGAGTCTTTAGCAATACCTTGCTTCGAGTTTTATGCCAATTTTATCCGATTCGGATGGACACTATTCGACACCGATTCGGAGTGAAAATCACTCCGATTTTTTTTGCTGTGTGGGAAATTCGGGGAGTGTGGAGTAATTGTCAGCACTCCGAAGAAGATTGGTCCGCAGGTCATCTTGAAGGATGGCTACCAGCTATCAACTGACAGGTTGATGACGGAGCTCTACCAGAATAACATCTCTGGGCTGGTGAAATGGGAGGACTATAGGATGAATGTTGTCGTCATAATTCGTCCTATAAAAGAGGGCCCTGATGCTACGGCGGATGTGTTTCTTGAATGATCGCCAGCAATTCTGGAGGCGATGATCACGCAGGAACGTATGTACGTGAATTATTTCTCGCAACGTGTTGCTGTGCGCGACCCGTTCCCGACTTGCTGGAGGTGCGTTGGTTTCCACCATCCGGCAAGGCATTGCCGGAATTGCGAAGTGAGAGGACTATCTGCCGACCACATAATACGATCAACGCTGTGCCCCGTTTACATAGGAAGGCTAAACACGTTGAAAGCCAGACGCTAGGTGTCTGGACTCAGTCTGTGCTAATGGTGGATATGATACTGCTGCTCTGTAGCGGTTACCCATATCCTAGGTTGGGTTTTAGGTACAATTTTCCATGGCATGGTGGGCAGGCTGGTGCTATTCACCTATGCGATTGAGCGGGAATTGTTGTATGGCTGATTGAATGAATGTGTGAGTGATTGAATGAGTGTCTGTATGACTGATTGTCTTTTGATATGTAGGTTAGCTTATTTTTTGCTAGGTGTTGCACGGGTGTCGCACAAGCCCCGAAGAGTCACTGCTTTCAGTGACGCTTCGCGCAAAAATTGGGATAAGCCCTTTTGGGAGTCGTGCTGGCTGTGGTTTCACGAATCATCCGGGTGCTGGGACCCTAGAACGCCAGAAGCAGACCTCGCATCGCAATTAATCGACCTAGTGCTCTCCTGACGAAAAAAATCGTGTTAATGTCAAAATGCAAACTCTTATTTCGAAAAGAGGGTCTTTTATCTTATTTTATAACAAAAAATGTTACCTTATCCATTCTGCAAGACTCTTGTCTCTGTCCTTCGTCTCATCGACACCTGTCACCCGGTTCCCGCCAAAAGCGCCAGTCAGAAAAATTTCCCGCCATTCACAATGATCTTATTTGAAACGAGACCGAGTTCTAATCGTGCGAATAGCACGAGTTAATAGCCTATATCCGTGTACAGACCTAGAAGGCACGGAACCCCTTAAATATTAAATTTCATGTTTTTTTTTGTAGGGGAGGAGGAGGTATATGTGTGGGATCTGGGACATTTTAAATATTTTATAAGGGCTTCCAATAGCTATTATTTGACACAAATGTGATTTTTTTCGCGGCGTTTTATCGAAAGATATGGCTAAATATAGCTTTGTAGGGGAAGTAGGGGTAGTACGGCCTACTTCACTTTCCATGAACTCAAATATGTATTATATATGTAATTTAAGCATTTATCCAAATTTCAAGTCGCTAGCGATATTCTGTCGGAAATAATGCCCGAATATCATGGAGGGGTCATTTGTATGGAAGGTAGGAGGATCCGTGGCTCAAAATTGGCCCATTTTCAATACCGTGCAAGCTTTTATCAAAACAAATATCTGATCAAAATTTCAAAACGCTTGCTTCATTATTTCTGAAGTTAGACAGACACACGGACGGACATGCAGACAGACAGACAGACAGACAAACAGACGGATATGGCTTATTCGCATCAGGGAATGATCCTGATAATTTATATATGTATACAGGGTGTCCGGAAACTGCCGCATAAACGCACCGGATTGTGATTCCTCATGCGATTTCCAGCAAAAAAGTTGTATGTAACATACCCCCAATGCTTAACCCTTTGGTGGAAACCTGGGAGTATACAAGGGATTGTTCTAAACAATCCTGCCAAATCACAAAACTATACGATTCTTTTCTAGGCATTTTTCATGCCTATCCCCGACTTTTGAAAAATGCATCCATTGAAACATATAAAAAGACTTAAGCGAGTAACTATGCAATTTCACATTCTTCGCTGTATCTTTTTTTCTGCCGCACGGATCGGAACAAACGATAGCCTATGCACACCCGCAGGACAGACTGTATCCAAGGGAAAAGAGAGCTAATCCTGAATATCCTCTTTGTGAGGCTGTAGCCCTTTCAATGAACAACAAGAACAACGAGAACAAGATTTTCGAAAAATTGCTCGATTTTCAAACTCTTGTATCTCCAGTGTTTTTTTATCGTATCTTCATTAAATTTTGAACACTTCGTAAAACCCCCGACAACCTTTACCAAATTTGAACACTCAGGACCAACCATAGGGTCCGAGTTGCAGGGGTCCTAAAACTCGTACTTGTTCTGTTGTATAAACATAGTCTTGGTCGCTTCTCACTTTGGATTTGTTCAAATTTCTTCATCTTTCTTTGGCAGGCAAGACGCTCCCGTGTCCCTAGATTAAAAATAATTAAAGTAAAAAGTTCGCCGATAATTTGCTCGGGTATCGAAATAAACTGACGGAGTCAGTAGTTACCAACTCCGCACACTTGCCATTTGCTTTCATATCTTACCGGGAGAGACAATGGATGAAATCTATTGTTTGGAATGTGGTTGATTGAATTCAACGTACTGAACTATTGCGCGTGGTTCGTCGAACTTTTTCACAGATAATCTTACCTCATTGAGCTAAGAAATGTTCATTAATTTATTTGATAGTGAAACTGTTATTTGGAACTAATTCAAACAAATTATTTACTAAACATTTAAGTCAAATAAATGTTTCACCAATATTATTGAAGGAATAACTATACGTATTCAGTAAATATTTTGTTTAAAATTAAGAAATTTGGTCTTGCTTTATACAAATAAATCATGTCAAGTCCCTCAGGAGCTTCTATTGGTATATAAGAAACGTTTTTAGTACGAACATTATCATCAATGGCGCATTGAAATGCACCATAAGTCCTATTTCAAAATCAAACCCACATACTTACCAATCTTACAAATTAATGACAAACAGTGATCCTGATCGTATCGTATTCAAATAATTACCCAAAGTCTAACAAAAAGGCCATCTCTTTTGCACTATATCACAACATCTCCCCGAGGCTATAAAACTTGAGGGAACCTAATCTATTCGAAATGTCTATTCCTTGAAATCTGAAAATCATGTAAACGTTTAAAAGCTCTCCGTTGATATATCTCCTATTTCTTTGTATACTCAAACGTTCGACAAATGTCGGTAAGTTGGTAAAACGCTAGATTTATCCCCGTAGTATACGCAAGGCAAGATTATGTGTATGATCCTTTCCAAGAGAGAAAGAGAGATGATTAAATAAATGAATTCAGGACGAACTTCCTATTCTCCCGGTGTGACCCGTCTTCGGCACTATAAGTTTGTTATCTATAAGCAGCAATCTTTTTCGTAAAACCCACCTATGGTATACAAATTTTATGTATGCCTGGTTTCGCGTTCGTCCTGTTTTGTATAGGAGACCCGAACTTCTGAAAATTCGGTACTGAGTTACACAATTCAGAAACTATACTAGTATGGAAGTAGAAACACTCGCTGCGCACTGTATTTGTGTGTATACGTTGAAAATTGTCAAGGGTGTTTTCCAAGCCAAATGCTATACACCATAAGGACAATTTGAAAGTTTGTTATTTCTATCATGTTAGAGTCGTGTTCAATGTCCTCGTTCTTCGTGTATGCCATTCTTGTTCCATATTCTGTCATTGCTTAGACACGCTCTTGTTTCTTGTCTTGTCGTTTTGTCGTCCCGAGGCCATCATAGATAAGGAAGTAGCGACAGCAAACGTTGCAAAAGAGATATGAAAGTTTCAATTGACTCTTCCCGCCCACGCCCCAAGTCCTGCGGGGCATATACTTCTCGTTGCCCTTCGAAGTAATTTCTTTCGTCATCTCTATGAGTATGAGACATTCTCGGGCTATGCCAGGGAGAGAGAGTGCAGAGTTTTTGCCGTTTGGGGCATAGGTCGTGGCGGTGTGGTGTGGTGATGCTCTCGCCTATACTTGGCATACGACAACATCCTTTTGCAACATGATGAAGGATGACCTTTTAACCTGAAAGTTTAACTCTCTGGCAATCATGAGACAATAATGCTGTTCCACGTATAATGTTTGCAAAGCTATGTAACAAGCAGAGGTGAGATAAAGATCGACAACACCTTTATATCGTACTCTGCGCTATCTGGAGGATAGAGCGCGAGCGTCTGAATGCTGTGAGCTGAGATGGAGACGTACCCACTCTCATGTTCATGTTGTGGAGTGAGTAAAGAAAGATATCTTTTTACGGCTATCGTGACCTCAAGGCGCTTTCGGAATGCTATCTCTGGAACGTTGCGGATGTAAATTTTCCAGAAAAACCGGAACACATCTGTCAACTACTTTTGTGCGGATAATTTGACAATTAATATGAGAACAATGTTTTGAGTTTGAGACGCGGATCATATTGCGATGGAGGGAATTATTTATTTTTGAACGGATACATGTCATTGTTCTTAAACAAATTCAGTATTTGTTTCGAAGTTGGATGACCCTCGGAGTGTTTTGTAAATTGCCTACAATAGTTGTCACGTAAGTGAGGGTTTTAATGGATTCTTATGGTAGAGTCGAATGCTTTTCAGCCTACAACTCCGATTCCGATCAAAACTTCCATTATGGTAGAAGGTCAGTGAAGCCATACTGTTAGTTATATGTGGGGCTGATCGTAATTTTAATATAGAAGATGTATATCTGCAATAACTGTAGGTTAACCAAACTGGGCAACATTGGTTTCAGATTTTAGATTTGCCGGTTACCCGCGAGGCTACGATTTAGCCGACAATCACACAGCAAAAGAAGCTTCAAGCCAGCATGCAATAAAGGAAGCTCCAAACAAGCACTTCACCAGAGAACACATCGGTTGAATCTGTTTAGGCAGAATTGCTAGCAAGGAGCATAAGAACTTTATTGGCATGCAGAGTTGCTCAAAACGAAGCAACACCAGCAAAACCCAAGGTTTAACTGCAAAGAACCGTAGTTTTAGTAGTAAAAATCAACGTGATTGACTGACTAGAATCTAGTTGTTTGGGAGAAGTTTCATCTAAAACTCCCCTAAGGTTTCCGGACATGTGATTCTCTGAAGTAAAAATTTCCTGACTAAAGATCACCGAGATGAGATGATATTGATTCGCACTAAAGGTTTTTGCGTTCACGGTCAAAACGCAGAGCCGAAAAAAGGTCTAGTTAAGGGTCGATAGCCCGTGTGGATAGTTTAGGTGCCCACCCGGAGTAGGTTAGGTTAGGTATAGGGGCCGCCAGGTGTAAAACACCCAAGCGCACTTAGAACAAAAGTTGGTTCATTGTGATACCACCAAAGTGAAGTGTACCTAAAAGTTAACACCTAAGCTGAAAACCAGCCCGTGCTGGCAATGTATTTGTTGAGCGATAGTGGGTTCACATTGCGCAGATCCTCTGTTTCGTAAAAGTACATTGAGCCAAGAAAACTTCTCGGTTTCTCGGCCAAGGCTGGAGAATGGCAGAGAAAATTATGTACACTCTCCTCCTCTTCTTCGTCATCGCAGCTGCGATAGAAGTCGTTATGGGGAATTCGGAGCCTCCTGGCGTGCTCCCCGATAGGAAAGTGCCCTGTTATGGTCCCGACCACCTTACAGGTTGGTTGACCTGGCTGCGTCAAGTCATGGCCAAATTAATCTAGTTGTAACGCATGTGCAACCGTTAGACCATCTTGCATTAGCTCTGTTCATTGCTGTTTTTTTCTATTGTCAGTTTAGAAAAAGCGATTGGCGCTTTCAGATTGTTTCGTTCGGTATCAAAGCTCATAGAAGTCGCATTACGAGCGAGACGGTCCGCATTGCAGTTCCCTTCAAATCCACTATGACTGGGTATCCAGCAGAGAACGATTGTGAAAAATTGACCCATAACTCTTAGAGCTGAGCGGCAACTATCAACAGTTTTGGATGTAGTCAGGACAGATTCGAGTAATCGGATTGCCGCCTGACTGTCAGTGTATATGACGACATCCCTCATCATGACTAATATGATTATGTAACCAGGTTAGGACTTCCATAATTGCGAAAATTTCCGCTTGCCACTACAGTGGCCAGGTAGACAGTGTGCCCAGTTAATGTCTAGTCCATCCGAGTGAACTTCAATACCAATTCCTTCATCTGACTTAGAATCATCATCATAAAATACCAACGACCCCGTAGCCAGGGGTGTATTGTTATTCCAGTGATTCCTCGACGGAATCAGACAATCGTGGTTTTTGCCAAAAGCATACTTGGCACTAGTGTAGTCACTCTCTAAGGGGAGGTTAAAATTTTGTAGGATCGTTGAGTGACCGTACTCCAGGGTTTGCCATTGACTAGTTTCACGTAAGCCTAGTGCCGTGTTAGCAGCCAGTTGTTGGCCGAATATATCCAGCGGTAGCAGATTGAGCACGGCGCAAGTCCAGCCGATTCTTTGTACATACTTTCGTGCCGACCACCGTACGCATACACCGTACAGTAAAATGGTACCTACAGATCCAATACAGTGCTTTTGGTTGCAGGCCCCAGCTTTTCCCTATTGCTTCCCTGCACGAATAGAGTGCTATAGTTGCTTTATTCACCCTCTCTTGAAGTTTGCAGCGAGCTTCCTATCGAGCAACGGTCCAAGGAATTTAGCTTTTTCAGCAAAAGTAAGTTGCCTATCCCGTAGCATGGGAGGGTCAACAGGAGGAATAGTGCGTCTTCTAGTAAAAAGCACTAACTCCGTTTTAGCTGGATTAATTCCAACCCCACTGAGATTTGACCAGTTTGTTAAAACAGGTAGGGCGTTCTCCAATAGTTCACTGACTTTGGGGAACTTACTTACCTGTCACAGAAATTACGACATCGTCAGCATATGCAGTGACTTTGCAACCAGCCTTCTCAAGATCCACAAACAATTGATTGATTGCTATATTCCAGAGTAGGGGATATAGAATACCTCGTGGTGTACCCCTACAAACATATCTACTTGCAGACGACGAGCCCAGCGTGGTATGGACGCGTCTAGACGTTAATAGCGTGCTTACGAGTGTGGACCCATCGACGTGAAGACGCCGAAGTGCGTCTGTAATCGCCCTGGGTCTAATATTTTTAAAGGCACCTTCAATGTCTAAGAACATTGTGCCATTGTGCATTTCTTTCGATAAAGAGATTGTTCGATGTATCTGACTCAACGAGTGCAGAGCTGGATCTACTGATTCTCCCTTCCAGTAAGATGTTGAGCCGTTGAAAAGAGATGTGTTGGGATGATAGTTCGCACACGAATATAAACGGGTCGCTTAAGTATAGTTGAAGTGAGACTAATTGGCCTAAGATCGTTAGGTCATGCGAGCTTCTGCCTGTCTTTGGGATAAACGTAACCCGTACATCTCTCCATATGCGAGGAATATAAGCTAGACCCAGGCAGACTGTAAGTATGTTTTCTATCCATGGATAAGTAATCTCTAAGCATTGCTGCAAGTCTGCAGAAATGATTCCATCAGGTCCAGCTGATTTAAAGGGCTCAAAACTAGAAAGAGCCCATAATATCTTCTCACGAGATAGAATAGATTCACTGTCACACGGCACTGTCATACTCGTGGGACCTTCAGGTGGGGATGTTACCGACCTTCCCGGGAAACGTGCGTCAAGCAAACGCTCTATAGTCTCAATGCTCGAAGACGTCCACGATCCGTCGTCCTTTTGAAGGAAGCTGGGCATAGATGGATTTGATGCCATCATTTTCCTAAATCTAGAGGTCTCGGAGGACCCTTCGATACTTTGACAGAAGTTTTTCCATGCATTGCGTTTAGCTGATCTTACCTCTTTTTTTTTTTTTTAAAGAATTAAGATATTTTTTATAGGAGGTCCAGTCTGACTCCATCCTCGAGGCTTTGGCCTCATTAAGGCTTCTCCTGCACACGACTCTTAGGTCCGAGATCTTGCTACTCCATCCACCCGAAGTAACTCGACGCTTTCTTAAAACAGGGAGACACTTTAGTTTCATGCCCAGAGCTGTGCGATTCCCTTTCCGTACTGCTTTTCAGGGACAGTTTTGACTAGTCAAACTTATCCGGACGGGTAGCAGACTTGCGTCTACTTTCCTGCACCTCTGTAGCTCCATATAAACTGCACCAATTGCCTTGCAAACGGCATTCAAGGTGTTTTGTGATCGCAGCATAAGTGCCACTAAGTCCATCGCAGCTTTTATGTTGTCTGGCGGGCCTTTCTTCATTTAACCTTTTCGTATTATCAAATCGGACCTGTTACTTTCTTATAGACTCAAGACTTTCAATGTTTGTTCATCTACCGATCGAATCCACCAGAATCTCTATAATAGGTGTCATTCCAGCGGCAATTTCAAAGCACACCTGCGATGGATGACTGTATGTATGTAGTTTGCGTTACAGGTGAAAGTTAGTGCACAAACCTAGCCTAAAGTCTGACGTTAGTTAACGCAACAACTGCTATATCGCCAGCAGAACCTACCACTGTCACTTCGACAGTGATGTATCGAGAGCTCATATTTTTCGTTTGAGTTGGTAAGCCACAGGAAGGCCCTGATAAAATCCCCTCTGTATGACTGGCATCATTAAAGGCAGGAAAGGTGGGAAGGAGGGCAGATTGGAATGGAGACCCTACAACGGACAGACAATATGGCTCCAGAAACATCTGTTGAAGGTATCTTTGTACCATTGGCAGTCAGATTTTAAGCGCGCATCTGGGAACCTGCTGCTGATTGTCATATTGCACACGCTCGAAGCAGTTGGCTGTCCAGAATTATTTCTGTTCTCGAGCTTTTTCTCAGACTCAGTCTCCTGATCGTGGGGTAATTGATGCCATTAGGAAAAGGATGATGTGGAGATTCCCGCAGGGCTCCTGGATAGATAATATGGATGACTGGCTGCTTGTGGAGGCAAAGGAATCCAAACTCACGGAAATTGTTGAGAGCCCGTCTCAACCCGAAAAGTGATGATGCAAAAAAAAGCTCCTTCTCTCAAAGCCAGCTCTCCATTATTTCAACGGCCGGAGCTACTGTCAAATGCATGGTTCATGTAAGATAGTTTTGGAAGTGACTTTCGCCTAGTGATGGCGTGTTATAGGGATTAGAATGACTCTTCTTAGGATGATTAGGATGAGGATTATTGCTGACTTGATTCGTCCATGAAAGGTTTGCAGTCGAGTACCTTAGCGATGTTCGTGAGGCAGCTGGAAACTTTGACCTGGATTTTAGAATTCAGAAGAGGACAGAAACCCTTTGCGTAGGCTAAACGTCCATACCTGCTACGATCAACGGATTGATCTTCTGACGACCGACGGGGTAGCAGTTATATGCCACAGCTTTTATATCACCTTACCGTTCTACGGGCCCGGGCTCCCGGGACGCGCCGCGCCTTTGTACAACCAGAGCCGTACCACAATTGTAGGGTAGAAGAAACTCTCCTGGGCACCCTGACACGCCTACTACAGATATTAGACATCTGTTCGGGACTTCGTAGAAAACTGCTACCAGTGAGTGCATCTTGCCAACTCAAGAACTGGTAGCCTGATTCTTCGGAGAGCGGGGTAGTCATTGCTCCAAGGTTTCAACGGAATTAACACAAAGTCTCTGAGCCGGCGAGACTCCTCCTTGCTTTTAGTAAAAGCAGACAGGCAGGATGCATTAGTTACTCCGATTTGTACGTAACCTTATCCTCTCTGGGGTTCTATTGAACAATGGAGTCGCGCATATCACGAAGTTTTTGTCCAGAAGAAAAACCTGTTATGTCTTTGAATCCATTTGCTCTGAACGCATTAGCACGAACAGAGTAGCAATTGCGACTGTCCCGTTGTATTTAATGTAGGATGCGGATGAGCAGGGAGGACCCCTCCTGGCCGAAAAACCTTTGTGTAGATTCTAGTAAACCCTTCCTGCGAGTACTGATCAACGGCAATATATCCGTAGCAAGTGCGTAGCAGGTTGCCCAGGAAAGACTCTGCCTTTGCTAAAATTCTCCACGCCGACAATGCGGTAGGCCCGCTGTTGGGAGTAAAATGCTAGCTGGCATTTGCGAAGTTACACCCAGTTCAATTTAAATTATTAGTATAAATAAAAAAAGCTTTATTTTGGGTGCGAAGCTTTTATAATTATTTGAGGTGGGGTCTCTATGGCAGTGCAACAGTTTTTTTTAGAAAACCTTTTGTTAGGGTGGGGTTTCTATGACGACCCCAGTGTCTGACCCCTTCTGTGGTACATATTCGAAAACTTAGTAAGATATGCATTTAGGTATGTCAGGTTTGGTTGAAGAAAAAAAAAACTGCTTTCGAAGAACTTCCTTTTTGGGGTGGGATTTCTATGGCAGTCCCATGGTCAGATATCGTTCATTCTCATACATAATTTTTGCGAGCTAAACAGAGACCCATTTATGTGAGGTTTGGTTAAGATAATTTTCCATAAAAAAAGCCTGTTTGACCATGACCCAATTATCCAATTTAGGTATGGTTCGAACTAACAAACAACATTCGACAGAAATAAGCTTCGTTGCGAAACAGAACCTAAGAGTGTGCCTGCCGTGGTGTTAAGTTTCGGCCACCGTATGGAACTATGTACTAGCTTTTTACTGGGGAGGGTACTCCTTAACAGAAACCTGCGACTGAGTCTTATTCAATTCTGACGTTGAGGTTCTGAAGTCTGCGGTTGAGTTTCTGTAGTCTGCGGTTATGATCTTTTGCGAATTGTGTTTAAGTTTAAAATTGCCTTAAAGGCTCATCGCTATTTTGAGCAGTTTATGCAATTCGCAATTTGCCCGTAAGTGGAAGATTTTTGGTTGAAAGGCTCCGGCCGATTCCCATATCTTTCTCAGTTGTGGCAAAACTGCGGACCCTTAGCTATGCAGGAGGAGCTTCATGCGGAATCGGTTTCGGCCGTTTCCTATGTTTCTTGACGGGGCGTTACTTTCCCGTATTATCCGAGTAAGCCCCTGTGATGAGGGGATAGAATTTCACCACAACTTTCCCGGCTTGTCGTATAAGGTGACTAAAGAGATAGGATGGGTATGCCACCAACTTGCGTATCTGAAATTTTAATATGCCAACGAAACGTCTACTAGGCCTCGGATTAGGACTGACTTACCGGTTACGACTTTTGAATTTCGTACAATGATAATGGAATACTCGCACCCTACTGTACAATGGTTCGGAAGGCCCACAAAACGCACGATTTATGCAATTGGAGAGTGAATTCCAGTGGGACAAGCTAAACATCCTGGGGCTGAGCGAAATTAGATGGTGGAGTTGGGCTTCTTTTAACCAGAGGCGCATAGCTGCCTGACTAGCTGGGAACCTGTTTCAGATAGAATTCTGACCGCCAGGTTTCAGACAAAAATGAGAAACATAAAGATTATACAGCGTTATGCTTTCTATGTTCCTACCGAACCTGACACCGTCGAAGCTAAGGACTTCTTTGCTTCTTCTTCTGTCCAGTGCAAAACACCTAAAGGTGACATTGTTATGGTAATGGGAGATTTGAATGCAAAGGTTGGTGCGGATAACGATGGACTGAGGCACGTGATGGGAACACACGGTCTGGGCAACCGGAACGATAACGGTGAGAGGTTTGTAGAATTCTGCAACATCCATCACCTCGTAGGAGGCACTACATATGTTCGAACACAAGAGATGCCATAAAATCAGCTGGACCTCTGTTGATCAGCACCTGACTGAGAATCGAATTGACGATTTTGCCATTAGCAGTAGATTCAGAAGTTGCCTTCTGGATGTCCGTAATAGGAGAGGCGCCGACGTGGGTATGGGTAGGGATCACCATTTGATGGTTGCTACTATTGCAGCCGTGCAATCTCGCCGAGATAGTTCATCAAGACGCCGTAAGTTCGACACCGCCTAGTTAAATAATTCAATTGTTGCACAACAATTTTGTAACCTCTTACGCAGAAAACAGCTGAGATCATTAGACTCCCGGTTAGTGACTTAAATGTAGGTATACTGGGATGCCATTAAAAATACGTTTGTAGAAAGCGCTGAGACGATCCTTGGCCCAAATCTGTCTTGTCGTTGTCGACCAGCCTTGGATGTCTGACGCAACATGGTAACGGATTGTCGAGCGGAAAGAGCTCAGGGTGCGTCTTGCATCGGCAACAAACGACAATCGTCACGACATCGAGCTCCTGTATCGTTCAAAAGCCCAATAAGTTTGGCGATGCGTACATCGTGATAAATGGGCTTACACAAACACTCTTCTTGCAACGGCAGAAGAAGCTGCGCACAACTGGGACTTAAATACCGTATTTAGTGTCATCAAGGAGTTGAAAGGTGGTCGAAGCTCCTAGCAACGTCCCGCAAAGGATACTGATGGAAGGCTACTTATCCATGAAGAAGACCAGATGAGGCGTTGGAAAGAAAACTTCGCTCCGGTTTTAAGCCGTATTACAAATGGCGAAGATCACATTCATGAGAATAACGTAGCTGCCCAACGAAACGTATAAATATACGGTCACCAACGTGGTAAGACTGCTGGGCTCGACAGTGTTTCCGTCGAAATCTACCAAGCAGCACCAGATCTTACAGCCGAGTTGCAACATCCACTAATTACAAGAAGTGGGACGAGGAAACTTTTCCCACTGAGGGAAAGGATGTTTGATAAATCAAACTTCCGAAGAAAGGCAGCTTGTCAGAATGCAATAATTGGAGGTGTTTTTGTGTGCTTCCCGCGATTGTCAAAAAAATGGCTAGAATAGTCTCCATAGGATTAAGGACCACTTAGAAAACAAAATCGATGAGAAGGAATTTCGATCTGGTTTTTCTTGCGTTGACCACATAAACGTATACATATTGTAATCGAGCAATGCATCGAATTCAGATCTCCGTTACATTTGCTCTTTTTTGATTTTGAGATGGCTTTCGACAGTGTGAACCGAGAAAGTATCGGGGCGGCCGTAGCAAGAAGGGTGTCCCAGAGAAAATAGCGGCTATTATTAGGGCGACTTCGTCGGTGCCAAATGTCGCGTACTCCATAAAGGTAAGGTTTCGGAGGAGTTTGAAGTTCTTAGCGGGGTCAGACAGGGTCGCATACTCTCACCAATTGTATTTCTTATAGTGATGGGTGATGTACTCAATGCAGCTTTACCTGCGGAACGCCACCACCGCGGCATTCAATGGACTCTGAAGTCTCACCTGCAACACCTGGACTATGCTGATGACATTTGCCTGCTCTCGCATAAGATCATTGATCTGAGCGAAATGGCGATGGATCTCGATAGGGAGGCAAATGGTGTCGAGCTAAGGATTAACACACACAAGACCAAAATTCTTAGCTTGACTGGAAATCCCGCTCTTCCCATAAGTATCAACGGACAACTTCTAGAACATGTAGACGAATTTTTCTACTTAGGGAGCATTGTTGCTGTTGCTAGCGTTACGGATCATTCGCCGCATTAACCAAGCAAAGTGTTCTTTCGGCATGCTGTCCAAACTCTGGCAAGGCAGTTATATCAGTGCACGCGATCGCGAGTAGGTGTAGTAGACGCGCTATGCCCCACTAGGGGTTAGGGCAACTTAGTAGTAGCATGTAATCCGCAAGCCGCCAAAGATCCTAACTGCAGCCTATTAGCGTTCTTGTTCTAACAACGGTTAATTTAATTAGCGAAGGGGCTTTTGAATTAAATACGTACCTAATTAACATAGCTACCTTCTTAAACCAATTATTTTGTAGTTCTGACAAATTGAACTGACAAAATGTTTAAGTTAATGTGAGTTCGTATATGGCTTCTCATTTCCCGACTTAATTATTCCTCTACCTTTATGTAAATTATTCATCAGCATCAATAAAATATTAATAATTTCCTGCTACTTATGCTTAATGAAAAAGTAATCCATCATAATAAATTAGACAAATTCCGTTGAATTCCAGCTAAATTACAGTAATTCCAATGAATTGTACTTGTAAAGTAACCGCATCCCTATAAGCATACCCGCGTCGCTATATACACACACTTCACTCCACTGTATAGGGAAATGAGTAACAGGAAAAGCGGTTGAAAAGCCATTAGCAGTGCCATCAACTCTTGCCTTATTTTGCAAAAACAACAGAACAACGGTATATTGTATACGCAGCCATGTCATCGGTTGATGTAAATTACATCCTTTCCCGACCATACTTACAAACATATGTACCCCGTGCTGATATGAACGATAGCTACTACCGCCGCACCATGCTGTTTGCCACCGCTTTGCGGCGTATATGTCGACGTCAATAATAATGCCTTCTCCGGCGCGTATACAGGTAACAGCGGTAGGTTGTACCCAATTTGGTAAAGCGGGCGTAAAAGAACATGATTTCGCTTCGACTATGAGTATGAGTATGAGGAAAATAAAAACCTAAAAGCCATTGCACAACACAATCGATGCGACCTGCCCTACCATCGTGACAATTTAATACCACCTCCGTCATCCTCCCGGATCGAGGTGCACCCGATGTCGGGTGGAAAAACACAATTTTTCAGTGAAACTAAATAACACGAATCAAGACAGAGTTGACGCGAGCGGACAAAGATGGGGCAGCAAAAAAATCATTTTTGTTTAGATGAACTTTGTCATGGTCCTTGATGTTGAACATAAGCGAGCGAGGGAGCCGTGCCGCGTGCACACGAAAAAAAAACGAAGTCAGCATAAAGCCGCACCCCCTACGCACGTCGCCGAGTTTTGACAGATATTGAGGCTAGACCAGATGGGGTCAAGAGATGTGAATGGTAAACATTTCTTTTTATTTCTGTGATATAATGAAGTCTTTGTGTTTTCCGCCAGGGTAGCAGTTGTTGTTGTTGTTATTTTCTCTCCGAAGGGAAACCTTGGTATATACGTACAGAGGGAAACCCCGGTGCGGAAAATCGCAGCGCAGTGACAGTGAATTTCCCCGGATGTGTATAAAAACGATAAAAACAATCGACAATTTCAACTTAGCATCGCAACTAACAAGAAACAAAAGCGAAATTACTCTGATTTGCATTTTGTCAGATAATTGAGCCCACAGATATGCAAATGATTTTTGTGACTCTTGTCCTTCCGCATTGCGTCCGTTATACGGCCCGTAGGGTTTGGGGATGTTGCTGGCGCTGCTGTTTCAAGTGATGTCAACTTGGGGGGTTGATTCACGAGTTGTTTTTCCCATGTTGTGTTACTGTCTTTCTTTTTTCTTTTTGGGTGGTTGTTGTGATACCCTTGATAATGAAAAAGAATGGAAGTCGATGAGTTTTCAATTGATGATTTATCCTGTGAATCGTCGATTGGAAGAACATAAGATGAAAATGGGTTGCTGCTGCTGTTGTTGTTGGGCACGAAATCGTTTGCAACAATTGAAATAAATTGCTTTGATTGTCGGCAATAAATCGAAAGTGGATACTATGGGAGTAATAGGTGGGGGATGTTTATGGGGTTTTATTTGGCAGCTGGGCGAGGAGAAAATGGTAATAGATGCGAAATTGGTATAATATTTTTTTTTTTTTTTTTTTTTTTTTTTTTTTTTTTTTTTTTGGTTAATATTATAATTTGGTATATACAATATAATTCATTTCCTTAACCTACTATCCCCCAAAAGCAAGCTTGTGACGGGGAAAGGATCTCGTTACATTACAGTTAATAGAACACGTTTAAAGATAAATTTATACAAATTATTTACATAGTTAAGTTAACAATAATTGAATTATTAAAAAGCAAAGTTGAAAAAAAAATAAATAAAATAATAATAAATTTAATTCAATGAAAAAACAAAAAAAAAAGCAAATAAAATTAGTAGCGGTTTACAACGTTTACTTAATAATGAGTTTAAACTTTTTTGGTAAAATCATTAAATTTCATTTGTAAGCCCTGATGATTGTGCCTAAGTTGGAAAATTTCGATTTTGTTTGAGCCACTGTTTCAGAATGCTAATAAAAGTACGGGTTGGTCGTTCATATACAACATATTTAATTTCAAGTGGAAGCATATTGAAAGATCGAGCTGTGCTTATTTGATAATGTGATTGGCCTAGCGTGGTTTTTGCATTTGGCACATTCCAATCAAGGCCATTTTGTCTTGTGGTATAACTGTGCTGAACTGGGGAAAATTTTCGGTGTGTAATCATAAATCTTATAGAACAGACAAAAAATAGCTGCCGAATCTGCATCACGGGTAGTAGAAGGAACAGATCACGAGTGGGGTAACGTCTCTCCACTCCCAATATTACTCTTAGTACCCAACCTTGAATTATATTTAGGGGCTTTATATGAGTCGCGTATGTCCCTCCCCAGGCTAGAATACCATACTGCAAACTGGACTGGAAAATAGCATAGTATACGGTTAAGAGATCGTCCAGTGGCAGTAATTGTTTTAGGAGCCTAAAACTAAAAATGAGACTACATAATTTAGAATTAAGATTATTTATATGATCCACCCATCTTAAATTTGAGTCGATTGTAACTCCAAGATATTTCACATTCGCTGATGGCAAAATCGTTGGGCACTTACACGATGAGGATTGGCTACATAAATGACTATGAATAGTTATCAAAAGATTTGGAGTGGGTAGACCAGAACTTGTACAGCTGAATGGAACAACTTTGGTTTTATCACTGTTTAATTTCATACCATTATTTCGAAACCACCTAGTTATACTATAAACCAAATCGTTCGCTGCAATAAACACGTCCTCCCAAGTTGTACTCTTCAATAATACAGCTGTATCGTCAGCGAAACCTAGAATTCGCACGTTTTTGTTTCTATTAGTTAAATTGAAAATTGAATTTATAAATATGATGAAGAGTAGGGGAGAAAGTACAGTACCTTGTGGTACACCAAACGGTTTATTTCTCTGTTCATCGCTGTAAAAATTTTCGATCTTGACTATTTGCATCCTATTCGATAAATAAGATTCAAACCACCTTAATGGAGTATTATCTACACCAAGGGCGGATAATTTGTTTATCAGCATATAATGAGGAATAGAATCAAATGCTTTAGCCACATCTAGAAAAATACCCAGTACTTTATGACCTCGGTCGAGCCCTCCATAAATAAATTCTGTCATTTCTGCCAGTGCACAATCCGTTCCTTTTGACTCCCTGAATCCAAACTGATAATCTGATAAGAGATTGTTCTCCTCTACAAATTTACTAAGTCTTATTTTTACGACTCGTTCTAATATCTTTGCAAATATATTTACTAGCGAAATTGGCCTGTAGTTTGATAGCTCCGTTTTGTCGCCTGATTTGAAAATAGGTGAAACAATTGATTTTTTGAATATTTCCGGAAAAACTCCCTGTTTGAAGCTCTGGTTGAAAATTTTTGAAAGTGGTTTGGATATAATATGTTTTATATGTTTTATTGTATTTGCTTGTATACCATCAGGACCCGGAGCCGAGTTTCCTTTAAGGGATGCTATAATTGTTTCTATTTCTGTAGACGAAGTAGTATATAAATGGAAAGAACTTAGGTGCTGACATGGTGACGGGTTTGGAATATTACAATTGGTTATTCCTATCTGTTGGAATGTGTTAAATCCAACGTTAGTAAAATAATTATTGAAATTGTTTGTGATTTCTTTCGCATTAACCTGAATATTCAAAAGTCTATTATCTGTTTTTATATGTCGAATGGAAAATTTTTGCGATTTTCTACCAGAGTATTCATTTATTGTATTCCAAAATTTAGAAGGATCACCGGCACTGTCTTCAAGTTTCCGTTTGTAGTACTGAATCTTAGCTGCTCGAATTACTGACACCAGTTTATTTCTGTAATTCTTATAATATGCAAGCAAGGATGGGTTGAATGGCTGTTTAATTGTTTGCTGTTTCAATTTATCCCTTTTCTTAATAGATTTTACAATGGCAGGTCTCATCCAAGGTTTGAGGGGAGAAAGTCTTTTTGGGAGTGTTTTAGTTTCAGTAGCTCGGTTTATTTCATTTTGGATGTATTGTAACAACATTTCGGCGTTCTTGTTGACATCTGTGTAGTTTAGGACACTATCAAAATTTGATTGTGAAAGGCGCTCAATTAACATGTCTTTATTAAGGTATTTTTTCGAAAATTGACTTTTTTGCTGTAAAATTGGTTCTGCATCCAAATCTATTGTTAAAATTTGTGCATAGTGATCCGTAATGTCTGCTCTAAAGATAGCTGATTTTACTCTATCATGATCGGAAGTCTTCTGTGTTTTGATAAAGATATGATCAATGCAGGTTGCGCTTTCTAAAGTAACTCTTGTCGGTTTGTTTATATAATTTATAAATCCTGATGCTTGTAGCATTGAGTTGTATAGTGTAGCGGTAGGATCAAGGTTTAATAGGTCTATATTTATGTCACCAAGTATTATGTCATAGTTATGATTTGATTCTTGACTCAGAAAGTCTGAAAGACTGTTTATAAAACAGTCAACATCACGCGCAGGAGACCTATATAATGCCAAAATATGTATGTCACATTTTCTTCTGAAATTTATGTTGATAGACAGACCAGTTGCATTTACTATATTAGCTTCTGAAACGTAGTGCTCTAAGTTTGATCGTATGAAAGCACATACCCCGTCACATTTGTTAAAATGTTTTTCAGTGCTATATGCTATGAACCCTGGAACAGATATTTTAGCCAGAACTTTTGAAATTTCAGTTTGATAGCTTAAGACATGGGTTTCACTTAAAATGATTACATCGGCATTCAAAGAACATTCATTTAAAATTAACATTAATTGATCAATATTTTTTGTAATACTCCTGATATTCATATGGAACATAGTTAATCCCGAGACTTTTCTTTTGCTAAAGTCTATATTTGTATCTATTATGTCGGGAGTTATTTCACACTCCTCTATCGAGTCAATAAACGAGAGGACCATTTAAATTTTAAGATTTTAAGAGAAGTGTTAATTGTAATTTCAAGACGTACAAATGAAAAGTTTTCTCTTACCTCAATCAGTTTGTTATGGAGAGTATAAGATGTATGACTTATCAACCGTGGGTGAATTTTATTTAATTTTTTTGATGTAGTTCGAAATTTAATCATGAAAATATTAAAAACAGAATAAATGATAGTATATATTAGTGATTTTAATTTTTTAATTATAGCGATTTTAAACTTTCTTGATCAAATATTCGAATAGCTTTAGTGTTCTCATTTTTTTTTACAAATACCTTCCCCTCACTTACCCAGGTGAATTTATAATTTTTCTCTTTAGAGACGATTTTCGCTTCCTTCAAAATTCGAGCTGTTGATGGAATTAGATGGTCACCGATAAAAATACGACCGTCACCCAGTTGATTGCTGACACTCTTTGCGAGCAGGCCGGGTCCATTGTTGTAAGCTTTGACTTTCGTTTTGTACGAATTGATGAAGGCGGTCTTTGTTGACAATTTGTTAAATTCTACTACTATTGGTTTCGTTTCGGAAGTGGCATTTGAGTTTCGAAATACGTTTATGATGTCGGTGTCATCAACTTTTGTGTCGAGAGCTTTGGCCATGGTTTTTACAATTGTCATAAGGCATTCATTTGTTGTCGATTTAATACCATTCATCTGCACATTGTTTCGGCGAAGTTTTTGCTGTATGGTGTCGTTTTGCGTTCGAAGTTCTTTGATTTGAGTTTTCATTAAGGCGTTTTGTTGTTTCAAATCATTTATTTCGTTTAAAACTTCCCCGAGTTTTTTGCATTGTTCGTCGAACTTATCCGACATAAATTTAACTGATTTCCAAATCTCGTCTGAATATAGTTCTTTCTTGAGTTTAGAGCACAGTTTATTTATAAACTCAGCATTGTCGCATAGTGATTTCGTGACCGCTGTTGATGAAGTTGTCGGTTGAGCTCGTGCTGTCGTGCATATTGTGCATTTCCATGATTCACGCTTAGCTCCCAAATTTCGCAGTTTTTCCAACGTTTTTATGTTGCAGCATGTCGAATGAAAGTATTTTTCGCATACCGTACACATGATTGAATCATTTGAGTCGCTAAAGCCCTTATCGCAAGCAGAGCATGTTTTTGCCATTTTAATATTGTTAAGTTTTAGTTACAAATTGTATGAATTATGATTTTGTCTTTATATGAACCTACTGATATGATATTGCTAAAACGAATATCATGAGATATACATACATACGTAGGAAAGGAAAAGGAACTCATAAAATATGAATACTGAAATCGAATTCTGGAGTTATTATATTATCTCACACCTGATACCATTTTAGAGAGGTTTTTTTCGCAAATGCACGAAATGTAAATACTGGCTTCTGTCGCACTTCTTTAGGCATTTATGTACATATTTGTGCAATTTTACGCACACGAACACTGCCCATACGCAGTACGCTCAAAGTGCGGACCGCGAACTTTGATATTTTATTTGTGCGCGCACATGTGCTTGTTAATTTAAGCGCAGGAATTGTGCGCGCACGATCATCGAACATTATCTGGTGGCAAGTTGTGCGTATGGCCTATTTCGGAATGATTGATCCAACACAATACAACATTTGTGCGGAGATAGCGTTTGTTCAAACTCCATGACAATATTGGATGTACGTGTCGCCTTTAAAGACAGCACACGTAGGTGAGAAAATCTTTAAAAGATACTGCAAAAAAGGGTATTGAAAAGGAGAATCCAAGTAGATGTATTGTTGAAAACGTGCCAAGTGCAGAAAGCAAAGCAAGCCGTTCTAGATACTCTAGAGCAGTGATTCCCCAACTAGGGGCGCCCCCCTATGGAGGCGTGACATAATTAGGGAGGGGGCGCGGGCACAAATCTAATATTGATGTCTTTGATTAATTAAGGTATGGTAATTATGGTAAAATACATACAGGGTCGGATTTAGCCTCTGTGGCGCCTCTGGGCAGTAGCCAAATTACCGCCTCTCTGCTTAAGTTTGAAAGTAGTACAACATATGGTCGGAGAACGTAAGCGGACGTATATGATTATGAAAATTTTATATATTTTTCCAAAATATGTTCGCTCCAGGGCCGTAGACGGGACAGGGGTCCAGGTGGTTGTTGTTGTTGTAGCGGTGCAGAAAGGCGTGAACCGCTGTGCATGTATGTGGAAGTGTTCTACGTTTCGTCATCGTTCTCGCCTATTGTCTCAAGCGACAAGAACGTAGCAGCTGCAATAGGGCTGTCCAATCCATGTTCCGTAAGATCGAAGACCAGATTGAAAATCTTAATGCGGATAAGGATGATATTGTGGCTAAGCAGCTTGCACTAACCAAAGCCAACGGTGATAGTTTCTCTGAGATGGCGAGGTCTTTCGACGGGCTAGTGAATATAATTTCTAACAACACTCATTTTCGGACCATAGAAAAAAGTATCTCAAGCCTGGATAAGAAACTCACCGATATTTCTTGCTACAATAGTGTACCAGCTACTGATGTGAACAACAGCAGCCACAATCAAGACCTAAAAACTGAATTTTTTGCAAAGTTGTATGATAAAATTGATAGTCTTGAACGCTGCCTCAACACAATAATAACACCGGCAACAACTCCTACAGTGATTGAACCCCCGATCAACGTTGACCACAGCCCTGAGAAAACTTCCTCCATTATTGTAATCGACCCAATAATTACAACACATTCCAATAATGATCCATCTAAGCCTCGGAGCACACAACCCGGCCCAGATAGGCCAATTTTACGCTTTGGCACCTGTTGGTCACGAGATGAATGGGACCAAAGGCTTCATAGAATTAAAGCGCTAAATAACTCCGCTCGGCCAGTTAACGCAGCTCAAACCTCATTCTTCGTGAAAGGCGCTCCACATTTCGCAGATGAACGTTGGATATGTGAACTCTTGCGGAACAGTTTATCGATTGTTGATTGCGACTGCCAGTTAATAAAACAACGTTATGGCTCAAACAAAAGAGGTAAAACTTTTAAACTATCCATACCTTCACGTTACAGTTGGCTATTCCAAGCACATGACCCCAACGGACGCAATGTGTACAGCTGGAAAGGACTGCAGTTTACTTTATGGCGAAATAAGACCACGAAACAACAATCAACAAAAACTAACAATTTAAAAACTAATAATTTAAAAACTAGTAATTTAAAAACAGTTAAAAACAAAATGTCCTCCAAACATGTAACCTTTTCCCGAACATTTTCACACTCCACTGAAAACAATAATCAAAAAATTGCACCAAACCTCCCTAACTCTTCACTTATTGAAATTTCCACCTCCGCCCCCCAACCCATCGCCCCTATACTTACAAGATCTCCTACCAACCATTTGGATATTATATCGAAGCCAGTGGAATCTCGGGAGATAGCGGGTGCCCAAAAATATAAAAACTTTGTCCGCGGTGATACTCTTTTGCCCTCTGCGTCTGGTTCAATACATCATGTTCCTAACGATAATGTCAATAAGCCCACCTCCCCAACATTTCTCGACCCTCTTGTCCCGCCTGTGGTCAAACTCACTAAGAACTCTTCGGAAGATTTGGATAGTCGGTATTTACTATCTAGATTTAGGGACCATAAAATTTATGAGAGTGTCCGACTGTTCCTTGCCTATATGCATAATGCTCATGAGAGTACCTGCATTGACGGTAAAACTAAAACGAACCTTAAAGTTCTGATTCAGCAGGAAGGTCTCCCCACTGATATCAATTCCCTACGCGCCTTTTTCAATCGATACCATGAAGAACTAGGTATGAGTCAAGATCAAGTAAAACGTGACCTAGAAACATATCGCTCTTTCGTTAGCGCAAAACATGTTTCACGCCTACAAAAAACACGAGAAGACCACAAGAAATTTTACTCCTAACGACAATACGCCCTCAATTATTCCTAGCTTCATTTACCATAATTGTAGTGGCATGAGAGGTAAAATTAGTACACTCTTTCTCGATGCCAAGTCTTGCCTTTTTAACATACTCGTAATCACAGAAACCTGGTTAAATGACTCCTTTAAAAATGAAGAAATTCTCGACTCTAACTGGACTATTTACCGTTGCGATCGGAACTACAATTATACAGGTAATTCTAGGGGTGGTGGGGTCCTCATCGCTATTCACAATCGCTTTTCAAGTGAAATAGTTCCAACCAATTCCAGCAAAGCTTTCGAGCACATTGTCGTCAAAATACCATTAGAAAAACACCACCTGTTCATTGGAGTTTTTTACGTACCCCCCCGGTCTGACGAGTCCACTTATAATAGATTATGTGAAACAATAACTTCTCTTTCTGCATCCTTAGACGAGTCAGACCAAGTTATTATCTTCGGTGATTTCAACCGTCCTAACATTAAGTTTATATTTGATGAAAGTGACCATCAACTACTTCCACTCAATCTCCTTGACAATTCTGATTTTAACTTAATCGACTCATTTTACAGCAATGACCTACAGCAAATCATCCCGACTTCTAACCAGAATGGAAACTGGTTAGATCTAATTTGTACAAACTGTTATGACGAAGTAGTAGCTAGCCCAACTACTGATACCGAAAATTTATTTTGTAACACTTGTCATCATTCGGCTATTACAGTTGAATTCTTAGGGACTCATTTTACTTTCAAACAATCATATAATAATGAAATAGTGGACGACTTTTTAAATGCTGACTATTTAGGCGTCAATAATTATCTAAGTTCAATAGATTGGGAATCTCATTTTGACAATTTAGATATTGATGACAATGTATCAGCTTTCTACAGTATAATCTTCGGCGCCATTAATTTACATGTACCCAAAATCAAAAAGCGTAAAGCTCTTACTGAACCCTGGCTAGATAGGAATTTGAGACAACTAAGAAATCAGCGAAACAAACTGTACAAGTTTGTACAAGATTAAAAATGACCCCGATATTAGCGCTGATATAAAGAGAGAATTATGAAGAGATAGCTAGTGAATTCCGCATAAAATCCCGAGAAGCGTACGATCTGTTTGTCAATTTAATGGGGGAAAAGATTATCTACGACCCCAAAAAGTTTTTTGATTTTGTCAATATAAAACGTAAGACATCAGGTTTTCCCACTTCTATGTCCAATGGTACTCTTACTTCATCTTCCCCGCAAAAAATTTGTGACTTCTTCGCTGACCATTTCCAGAATTGTTTCAGCACTTCGAAAACGCAGAGCTCCACAGTTTATTCAACCGATACCAGCCTACCGTCCATTTTAAATGAAATTATATTTACACAGGAAGAAATAGCTATAGCGATTCAACAGCTTAGTGTTAACAAAAGACCTGGACCTGACCTAATAGCACCCTATTTTTTAAAGCAATGTTTAGATCAATTACTCGCTCCACTGCATATACTCTTCAACAATTCACTCCAAACTGGCGTCTTTCCTTTGTATTGGAAATATTCACATCTCACCCCTATCCATAAAAGCGGCGAAAACAGATTGGTTGAAAATTGTCGAGGCATCGCAATTCTATCAGCTATCCCAAAACTTTTCGAAAAATTGGTTTGTGACAAGCTCACCATTATCTTTGAACCTCGTCTCAATGAGCAACAACACGGTTTTCGAAAAGGCAGATCTACTTCAACCAATCTTATTATTCTAGTTTCTGATATCCTCTGCGAAATGGAAAAAGGCAATCAAATTGATGCTATTTATACTGATTTCAGCAAGGCCTTTGATAGGGTCGATCACCAAATTTTAATTACAAAATTACATAATTTCGGAATAAGAGGTTCGCTTCTCAGATGGCTTCAATCATACCTCCTTAATCGGACTCAATTTGTTAAATTTCAGGGTTGTATATCAAAAAGTGTATGTGTCCCTTCCGGGGTGCCACAAGGCAGCCACTTAGGCCCTCTCTTATTCAACATATTCATTTCGGATTTGTCACAACTCTTGTGGGATATTCCTCATCTTCTGTACGCCGACGATTTGAAGTTGTACCACACTATTAAAGTAAACTCTGACATTGATTTTCTTCAGCGAAAGCTCGAGTCCCTCGAAAATTGGTGCAATCAAAATAATCTGCACTTGAACGTTAGCAAGTGTCAGGTAATGAGTTTTTCGCGTAAGAGCACAGTCTTATCTAGTTCCTACCTACTTAATGACACCGAACTCAAGAAAGTGGACCATATCAAGGACCTCGGTGTTATACTTGACAATAAATTGCGCTTCAATCTGCATTACGATATGGTACTATCTACAGCCAATAAACAACTTGGCTTCATAAAAAGACGTGCAAAAGAATTTAGAAATATTTGGGTTACCAAATCCTTATATACCACACTTGTACGCCCTATACTTGAATACGCCTGTATAGTCTGGAATCCATTTTACGAGTCGCACTGTGATAGATTTGAATCTGTTCAAAAACAATTTCTTCTATTCGCACTGAGAGATTTATATGACCCCACTGTTTTTCTTTGTCTCCCATCCTACAAATATAGACTTTCTCTGCTGAACTTGACGACGCTTACCTCCAGAAGAACCTTGCTTTCTACATGTTTTACTTTTGACTTTGTTAGCGGGGCAGCTAGTATCGATCGTATATCTAACAAAATCACGTTTAATGATCAAATTAGACGAACTAGACATACACCTCTTTTAAAAGAATATCAGCATTCAACCGTATATGGCTACAACGAGCCTTTAAATAGGTGCTGTAGAACTTTTAATTCCTTTAGCATCCACTACTCTCCCGATATTTCTAAGTTGGTTTTCAAACGAAATGTTATGAAGTCCCTTACAACATCCTAATCTTCTCATTTGTATTTCCTTCTTCACCTTCCTTCCTACTAATTAAGTATTTGTGAAATTAAATGTTCTGTATAATTGTTTTTTTCTTTCTTTTGTACAATTGTAATCTACCTTGTTTGGTTAATAAATAAATAAATAAATAAATAACGCCCTCGGAGTGACGTTAGTGGGTGCAGCGGGGCATCGGAACAGGTGGTCCACATCCACCACCGCAGCTCGGTCAAATGTTCTGAATGTCCGGTCTATTCTATTCGAGATAAGTATGAACTGAGGCGCGAACAAAAACAACAAGCAAAAAGCTGAAAATTCAATCTCTCGAAAACTGGTGCAATCAAAATAATCTACACCTGAACGTCAGTAAGTGTCAGGTGATGAGTTTTTCGCGTAACACAGTTTTGAGTCGATCACCACCCCTGAGTACCCGATACCTCCAACTCTGATAACCGGCGAGCAACCCTTTATTCCGCCAACTAATGTTGTTTTGAAGGACACGGTTTGAAAAATTGCTGCTTATTATCCGAGTATGGTAGCCAGGAACCTCCATTCTATCCAAAGTAGCCTAAATGGAACCTGCGGTTTGTAAACTTGAAAACATTTCAGACATCAAGAGTTACTAAGGAGTGAATCATATTCGCGAAGTTAGTCACCGTCATAATTGCATTCACGGATTCCATTAGGACCCGAAGCTTTCCCATCCTTCAACTTTGAAGTAGCTTATCTAAGTTCTTCTTCGGTTAGGGGAATGTAAGTTGCCTGTTAAAATGGACGTTGTCATTCATCTTGCTATCTGTGCTCTAGAGGAAACAGATAGGCCTGTTCGATTATTTTCAATAATCGATTATACGATTAATCGAAAACCGAATTTATCGAGAATACGATTAATCCTAATTTCAAATCTTCGCAAATACGATTAATCGAAAATACGATTAATCGAAAATGCGATTAATCGAAAATATGATTAATCGAAAATACAATTAATCGAAAATACGAATAATCGAAAATACAATTTATTAGAAAAACACGATTTTCGCTGCTTGGAGGAAGGTATCTAACTGGCGGCAGACCGAAACTAAAACTTACGTCTTGCCAAACGAAATTAAAAGCCAATCGAAAGGCATTTTCCCCCTAGTCGCCTCGGTTTTCCCGCTGTAACTCCACAAAGTGGCTGCTCCACTGCTTGGCGGGAGACGTATGGCACTTGACGAAAATGACAATTTTCGTCTCGCCGGACGAATTTGGTGGCAATCGAATGGTCTCGTCTCCCCTTTTGACGACTCCGAAATGATTTTTCCCTAGTCACCCCCGTTCTTCTGCTGCAGCTCCGCAAAGTGGTTATGTCGCTGCTTTCAGGAAATGTCTGGCTGTAGACAAAAATGACAATTTTCGTGTCGCCGATCGAAACTGGTGGCAAATGAAAGGTCTCGACTCCCTATTAGTGATTCCTGAATAATTTTTCCCTAATCACCTCCGTTCTCCCGCTGCAGCTCCACAAAGTGGTTATTTCGCTGCTTGCGGGAAATGTCTGGCAGTAGACGGAAATGATAATTTTCGTGTCGACACCAATTTCGTTCGGCGACATGAAAATTGTCATTTCCGTCTACTGCCAGACGTCACACGCCAAGCAGCGAAACAACCACTTTGTGAAGCTGCAGCGGGAGAACGGAAGGTGACTAAGAAAAACTGACTTCGGAATCGTCAATAGGGAGTCGAGACCTTTTGATTGCCACGAATTTCGTTAGGCGAGACGAAGATTGCCATTTTGGTCTACTGCCAGATATTTCCCGCAAGCAGCGAAATAACCACTCTGTGGAGCTGCAGCGGGAGAACGGGAGTGACTAGAGAAAAATCATTTCGGAATCGTCAATAGGAGGTCGAGACCATTCGATTGCCACCAAATTCGTCCGGCGACACGAAAATTGTCATTTTCGTCAAGTGCCAGACGTCTCCCGCCAAGCAGCGGAGCAGCCTCTTTTCGGAGTTACAGCGGAAAAACCGAGGCGACTAGGGGGAAAATGACGGAAACGTCAGTATGGAGTTGACACCTTTCGATTGCCTTTTAATTTCGTTCGGCAAGACGTGAGTTTTAATTTCTGCTGCCAGACAGACATCTTCCGCCAAGCAGCGAAAATCGTGTTTTTCTAATAATTGTATTTTCGATTATTCGTATTTTCGATTAATTATATTTTCGATTAATCGCATTTTTGATTAATCGTTTTTCGATTATTTTTCGATTATTTTAATAATCTATTAATCGTATAATCGAAACGAAAATAATCGATTATTTACAGTACGATTAATCGGTTAATCGAACAGGCCTAGAAACAGAAGTGAAACGGTGTTTTTAGGTAGCGTCGGACGCTTAATAGTACAGTCACTTTCGCCCTATTTTTTTCATCACCACACTGTATCCTTGAATAATTTTCCCATCTTTGACTTAAGGATTTCTTTCGAAGCATCGCGAACCCTTATCAAAACGAATGAGCTTGTGCCGATATGCGCTTCGAGAGGGAAAGAGAAAAAGAAATTTGCAGAAAAACATCACCTCTGCAGGAGAATACGAGACAGTTGATTTAGAATCGCTCCTAAGAACTAGGCCTTTCGATCATAACTGGGTTATTGTTTCTTGGGCCTGCATCCGTACAAAATTGAACCTACCCAGGAGCTGAAAATAAAAGAAATGATGTGTCGTGCGTGTTTGCTGACTATGCAGTTGAAACTGGTTACCTAATTTTCATCGAAAAATTAGAGGGGGAGGCGCGTCGAATTGTTTATTTCGGGGCAATATTAATTCACATGAAATCCATAATCATTCAGCGTTTCCTGAAAAAGTCTTTTTGGTAAGGCTGGCGTTGACTAGGTCACTACCGTAAACGGTGAGTACCTACTACGGTCGATGATTGCCAATGTTTAAAATTGGATGATATGGACGAACGTCGGCGTCCACATGTCGTGCACACGCGTCGCGGCCACACATATTATGTCCTATTGGACATTCTACACGAGCAACTTGGGGACATGGACGTCCCATGTGGATGTCACCACATGCCATTTAACCCCGTTAGATTTTTTGTTGTGGGGTTTCTAAACATGAATTTAGTCGTGCTGTATCTGGTAGATACATGGCGATGACAATTTCTTTTTACTGTTACGATAGTGTTGTCCCCTAGCCTGTCATTCTCCCAATTGGTTATTCATTCAAAAGTTAGACCTTGTGGAATTTGTCCTTATGGTCCTAGAGAGAACGATGCATCTGAAAGATACATAGTCACTAGATTTCTAACTTTTCTGGAAAATATTTATTTACTGGTAGATTTAAGATTTAGTTCCTAATGTGGAATTGTCTAACCAAGTCTGAAAATCATGTTTTGTAATCTTGCATCACGACTATTAGGGTAACTATTCGTATAGGCCGATTAGAGTTTTCGCGTATTTGTCTTTTCTCCCTGTCAAAATGACCGTTTGGCGTTCGTTTTTTTATGAGACACATATGTCTCATGAAGGTGTAAAGCATGAGTCATATGTGCCTCACAAACACTAAATAATGTCAATGATGTAATTATGTATGTATTACAAATTGTGTTACACATTTATTTCATATATAATATACATATATCCCTTAATTATGCAAGATTCGTTAAGTTGGAACTAAATTTGTGCACATATGTATTATTGAAATTTAAAGATGTTATGCGACTAATGAAAAACCATTTAAAAAAAATCAACTATCACAGAAAAATAATCGCAGTAGATTCTTACCAATCTTTCAAAATGAAAATCACTGTTTAATATTAACCAGAAAAGGATTCAATATATTTATGCGGGTGAGTATAAATATCTTTCAGGCAATTCGCCAAATAACAATAAAGCCTATTCTTAGCCCAGAAATCCGGTTGACTTTCGAAAACATCCCACCAAATTGTTGCCATCACAAAACGAAAATATTTTATAGAAATTTGAATTCATAATAATAATCGCCGAAAGGAAATTAATTTTACTTTCAAAATACCTACTCACCATTCCGATTCCCCTATATGGCTCGATCCATGTCATCGATTCGCGACGCGCATTTTAAAATTTCCACATGGATGAAATGTTTCGAAATTCAAAGGAACATTGTGAGGCCGCGCAACGTGCCGGCCAACTTCAATTTGAAATGAAAATTCCTGAAAATAAAGACAAAAATAAAGAAATGGAATAGAAAGAGAAAATGCACAAAAAACAAGAAATTTCAAAATTGACACTTCAGGCGCAATTCCATTGTCTCGGTATACTTACTAAGCGACTTTGCTTTGCAATATCCCTCTCTGTCTCTCTCTCTCTCTCGCCGGAGAATACATATTGCAATAGAATAGTCCTAGTGCAGTATCTACGCGATGGAGGCTCTTTAAAACATTGTATTCGTTCCTTTCGTGTTTGCACAAAAAGCATTCGAACGAAACGAGGAAGTGAAAAAGGGATTTTATGAAGCCTCTGCTTCAGAGATGTTGGCAATTGTCATCATAGGTTTGTACTAGGACTTGTACGAACAAAATGTCATTAAATGGCGCACTTATTACACTCTCATGTACTACAAGTGCTTTTACAAAGTGTTTTGTGTCCATTTTCATCAGTGCAACTGCATATCCTTATCAAGAGGAAGGTATTATACTTGTATACATGCATTTATATAAGCAGAAGAGGAAATTGCATTTTCTTCGCAAGGCAAGGAGAGTATCAAACTTACAAATGAATCGAATGTCGAAGTATCTTTCAGAGGTGAAATGCAATATTTTATCTTGTGCATAACCGTTAGCATAGAGGGGACTTTTAGCAATGTTTGTATCTATTCACGATGCCTCACGGAGTCAGGAGTGGAGACGGGGTTCGGCAAATGGATAGTGACTCTACTGACACTGAGGGCAAGATAGTGCAGTCAAAATATCCCAATTTAGGTCTCCAAATAGAAAAAATTGAGTAAGGCTAATTTTTGTTGTTTTTGAATCAGTGGGCTCCCAGAAATCTACAACTGGTTTTGCTAAAAAAAAATTTGATCGGAAAGGTCCCAAAAAGGACAAATAATGGCCGGAGGTCGGTATCATATCAAAGGGGATGTCAAGTACATTACATATCCGGTGTTTGTTTGCTGTTTCAAGGACCCTCAAAGGAATAAATCGAGCTTAAATGGAAAATTTTCGAGTTTCCCGTGTATCTTTCGAAAGCCATAACTACGAGAATAATTCAAGTTGTCCCTACTTTTATCATTAAATTTGCTAAGAAAATAGTTGATCGGAAAGCTCTGCAAAAGGACATAAAAGGACACTAATTTCACACCTTGAACGAACGTGTTCATGTGGGGTGTCATATCAAAGAGGACGTCGAGTGCATTGCATATCCGGTGCTTGTTTCCAGTCTCAAGGACACTAAATGGAATAAGTCGGGCTTAAATGGAAAATTACGGCTTTAGAAAGATACAGATATGGGAAACACATGTCCTTTTTCCGAGCTTTCCGATCAACTTTTTTCTTAGCAAATTTAATGATAGAATCTTCAGCTATTGTAGATTCTGGATAGTGATAAAAGTAGTGACAACTTGAATTATTCTCGTAATTATGGCTTTGGAAAGATACACGAGAAACGCGAAAATTCTCCATTTAAGCTCGATTTATTCCGTTGAGGGTCCTTGAAACAGGAAACCAACACCGGATATGTAATGTACTCGGCGTCTTCTTTGATTTGATACCACGCATGCCGACCTCCGGTCAAGGATTAAAGAGTATCCTTTTTTGTCCTTTTTGGGACCTTTCCGATCAAAATTTTTTTTTTAGCAAAATCAGTTGTAGATTCCTGGGAGCCCACTGATTCAAGAACAACAAAAAGTAGCCTTACTCTATTTTTCCTATTTGAAATGCTAATATGACTGCACTAAGAGTGATCCATGCGAACTTGGGGAAACAGACAGTTGATTAAATTCGTTTGCATAGGTACACCTCGAGGTGGTGTCATCTCTGCGTTATTGTGGTCAATAGTAATCAAAGTATCTGGGAGTCGTCTTAGGCCCAAAGCTTAGCTGGAAGTTAAACAAAGAAGAGCAAGTTCAGAAAGCCTGCGTAGTGTTCTCTAGCTCCACACCGCAATTGTATGCCTCATTCTGACATATGAGCACTTGGTCTGGTGGCCAGGGGTCAGTAGAGCTTACAATGTAACGAAGCTGAGCAGGATGCAAGGATGGGCATGTCCTGGCATCACAGGGGGTATGCGAACATGCCCGAGGGATGCGTTGAATGTAATGCTGCATCTATAAACCTTTTTATCAAAGAACTAGTGCAGTCAGGCTCAAGGAGTCCGAACGCTGGACTGCCAAACCATATGGCCATTCTGATATTTTCAACCAACTATCAATGCTACAACTGGATAGTGACTAAGTTTCGGGAATTACTCCGATGTCAGATTCTCGACCAGGTGCGAATGGAGAGGGAGTGAGGTGACAACTAGATTGCGACTTCTCCCTTTTTACAGATGGGACCAAAATGACGTCTGTCAAGTGAGCACTACCACTTTAAAATTTCGATAAACGCTATAGTGCATTAAATGCCGCGATTTTGTCGTGATTCAATTGAGAAAGAAAAAAAATTGTCGCGTGCGTATTTTTTGGTAGTGCTAACTTGACAGTCAAATTAGCACTACCACCCCGTAACGTCGGAACGAAGAAAAAGAAAAAATATCAAGATTAATTGTCTCAGCGGCTGGAAACTATATTTCCACCTTCCAGATTTTTTCACACCCCTCCCCCTTTTAAAAACCCCTAGGTGCACTTTTCCAATATAACTAGCTTTTTTAAAAACTCGAATTCTAAGAACTATCTAAACACAAAATGTACCCAGTAAATTGCCGCAAGAGTTGAATAAGACCTACACACTTTGTCGCGCTCCTTTTACACCTTAAAAAAAACACCCCAAGATATGATTCATCCCTATAAAAAACATTTAAATTAAAATCTCAAGTCTTACGAAACTGCCGAAAACCAAATGTATTCAATTAATAATAATAATAATAATAATAATAGGACGTAACCCAAGTGGCGGGCACTGCTACCTAGAAGGTATATTGTGCCATAGTCCTTTAATTCAGAAGGTCGTCAACCAATTTGATAAAGGAAAGGAGATCCTTCAGAGAAGAACACCTAATCATTCTGGTTCTTAGTACAACGCGTCCAAGGATAGATCTCCTGGACCTGGCGATCGCCGGGCATTCCAATAATAAATGAATGGAGGTTTCGTCTTCCTCCAGGCAAAGGTGGCATTGAGTCTCGCTTGATAGACTAATTTTATGGAGATGGTAGCGGAGCCCGAAGTGACCCGTAAGAAAGCCTATCAATAGTCTAAGCTCGGTTCTGCGCAGACCGCAGACATTTAACATGGGAGTAGCTGAAGGGGCACACTGGCTCTTTTGAAACTCTTAGGCCAGGGTGCGATGTCCAGTAGTAAAGCCTCGGGCCCGAAAACCAGTTACCAATTACACCTCTAGCAGCTTTCCAGCTGATTCCACACAAGGGCTCAGGACCGATGTGATTAGCAGATGAGCCCCCCCTCCCCTCTCTGCTAATTCGTCCGCGTATTCATTTTTTTCAACGCCTCTGTGATCCGGTACCCAAAATATTGAAACAGAGTTACGAAGTTCAGTTCAGAAGGAAGTCAAATCACTCGCTGACCATCGTCGAAAAACTTGTGTGTTGTGTAAAGCTAGCGCCTTAATTGCTGCCTGGCTATCACTGCAAATGGCGATATCTGCACCACGGAGACCCCGTCCCAGGATCTCCTTGGCACAGATTCCGATGGCATGAATTTCGGCTTGGAAGACGCTTTAGGCCATAAGCCCATTGCAATCGAGATCCTGGTATTGGGTCCAAAGACTCTAGCACCTACACCGTAATCGGTCTTAGAGCCATGAGTAAACCAAGTGATGCTTCTAGGATCTATATACGTGTTGCCATTAGCCCATTCCTCCCGATCTGGGATGTGAAGAACTTCCTGCCGAAGCGCAGTTCCGTGATCATATAATCTGATACCTGGCAGATTGATTGGCCAGGAACTTGTTGCAGGATACGCATGTGTCCCCGATCACTGATACGAGTATCAGATGATAGGTTAATTTTCGAAGCACTTAATGCTGCAGTATCCTTTATGAAGGTATACAGTGGCGTCATTCCCCATATAGCTTCCATGGCTAGAGTAGATGTAGTGCTAAAAGTACCAGTAATGCCAAGACAGGCAAGTCGTTGGAGCTTATTACAACTCTTGATGGTGTTGCGTTGAAATGTTTTAGGCCACCACACTAGAGAGGTATACGCGATTACAGGTCGTGTAGCCACTCCGACATTCTGGGCGAAAGACCTCAAGTCTTGCCATAAAAGTTCCGGCAAGTCCACATGACACGCGTAGCCTTGCTAAGAATATTTTTCCAAGTGACTATTCCAGTTTAACCCACTATCGAGTGTAATGCCAAGGCATTTTACCTCTTTGGAATAGGCAATAAGCACACCCCTTAAGTAGATTGGGTCAGGAGGTACTTGGACTGTTTTTGTGGGTTGATGCTGAGCCCAGTTGCTGTGCATCATCTGTTGACTGTCGTTAGGGCTGTAGTCATCATATCCGTGATAACGGACTCGAATTTGCCCCTGATCACAATAGTGATATCGTCCGTGTAGCCGATGGCGAAAAAAACCATGCACTTCAAGTAGCGAGAGTAATTCATCTACTACCATGGACCACAGTAGGGGTGAGGGTACACCGCCCTTGATGGCGTTGATGTTGAGAGTGTGACCACCGAGAGAGGAGTAAATCTCCCTACCTTTCAGCATGGTGTCAATCCACCTGATGGTGGGCAGTGGCACCCCTCTCATGACAAGGGCTCTGGAAATAGCGTCGTATCCAGTATTGTCGATGGCACCTTCGATGTCTAAGAAGGCACACAGAACGATCTCTTTTTCATCTACAGATTTGACAATAGTGCTGACGAGCAGGAAACACTCGATCGACCCCCGCGGCCTTAAATGGATCAAACGACTGAATAGCCCACGATCTTTGAACAATTTCCAATTGGTTTTTTGGGGATACGTGGATGCAACCTGGAGCATTGAGCTCCCTGCGAGATTGAATCTGACGTGCCTGTGATCTGACGAGGATTCCTCGCTTGATACATGCCAATCAGAGATGAACTCCGAAATTGGTCCACTAGCAAAAGTGAAGACAAGAACCTCCTCCCGCGCAGCGGTGATGCAGGTGGGTTTGCACCCTTTGTTGAGGACGAACATATTTTTGGACATTAAAAAGTCAAGAAGTATCTTACCTCGTATGTTCACGTCCGTACTACCCCACACAGTGTGGTGGGCGTTAACGTCACAACCGATAATAAATTGTCGGTTGTTAACTCTGCAATAGTCAAGCTGGAGACTCTCGCAGGTGGAAAAGAGTCATCGTCAGCCGCGAAGTAGGCAGAAGCAATGACTTCTTCCTGACTACCGTACGGGGTAGACACGTTAATCAGAGCGGCTGCTAAATCTCTGGAAATAAAGTTGGTTAGTGTTAGTGGTAAAAAATTTACATGATTGTCAACAACGAGCGCCGCCCGAAGGCGGTCCGCTGACGTGTCGTGAATCACGATTTGCTGACGTGTCGTGAATCGTGATTAATGTTTAGTCGACAAATGCGGCCCTTGCCCACCCATGGTTCCTGTATCAGCGCTATCGAGTCTGTGTATGCGGCGGTATCCAATTAATTGTCACAGGGACCGAAAGTAATATTTCCACCGTCCAAAAATTTGTCGCACTCTTCTTCCCCCTTAAAAACTACCCTTAAGTGAATTTTGGCCTCATATCAGCAAACTAGAGCTTTAAGAATCACCCAAATACTAAATGTGTCCGGCTAGTTGTCACAAGGGTTCTTTGAGACATTTCCACCGTCAAAAAATTTGTCGCGCCCCTCCCTCCTCCCTCAAAAACTACGCTTAAGTGAATTTGGGCCTCATATCAGCAAACTCGAGTTTTAAGAATCGCCCGAATACTGAATGTGTCCGGTTAGTTGTCACAAGGGCTGTTTAAAACATTTAAATCTTCGAGAAATTTGTCTGGTAGTATTTTCTCAAACAAACCCTTGACCACTATAGCCACATCGTCGGCATATTCCTGTACGAAAGGCCATTAGATGTGAGCTTCCACAAAAGGGCGTCACACAGTGGTTCAGATTCACATTCTAGTGGGACAAAAGTCAAAAAAGGCAAGTATGAGATTTTGATAATTTATGCTTGGGAATGCATTTATACTCAACCATAGAATTGGGAAATAACAATTATATCCTTTTTTGTGCAGTGGCGTCCATGTCAAAACGACCCGAAAAGAGGGGGCAAAAGTAGCTATTTAGAAAATCACACAAAATTGTATGGCAAAAATTGTGCTTTTCGTTGCAGTGTCTGTGGTTTTCCAAGTTGTTCATTTCAATTCATAAAACTGAATATCTGTGAAAGGCGGTAGCATAAATTTCAGTTTAATTTTTTTTTCGGTATGCGTTCTGTGAGTATGTTTACTATTGGCCTTTTTTACAGTACTTTTCTTGTTGTAACCTTTTATGAACCTGAGTAAACCTCATAAGGGGGTATTAAATCGAAAGCCCTATTAATAGACATTACTTTAAAGAAAAAATAATATCCCACATTTGATCACTTTCCGGGATATAGCTAATTTTCAAAATTTCCAATTTCATTTTAATAAAAAATAACGATTTTAAAAAGCTTGTAATATCAGAAGTGAATAAGAGAAACCCATATTTTTCTAATTATATCTATAAAATATGCATAAATTTTGCAGAAAAATATATATACATGATAATAATAAGTAGATAATGAGATGCAAAAACGATATAATTGAAAATATACAGCGAAATGCGCAAGTAATATGTATTTTACGCCTTTGTTTAAGGTGGAGTTATTAATTTGATCCATTTTCATCCATCAATTTGAAGAAGCTTATTTATTTATCTATTATTACATTCCGAAAACGAGTATTTTCCGTAATTAATAAAAAACTTGGTAATATCAAGAATCAAGTGTATACTTAACTCCATGCAAGCTTCAACTTTTTTTTTTATTATATATGAGGGGCAAATGACTTCGTACTATCGAGTATTTAGAGAAATTGACATTCGAAATACCGGGAGGCAATTTTTATTAACATTTTGCCGGTTTGAGACGATTTAGTTGACCGTGACTGAAAAATATATTTTAGAAATTCGTGTTGGCTTACTTATGAACATTTGGAAAATTAGCTATATCCCGGAAAGTGATCAAATGTGGGATATTATTTTTACTTTAAAGTAATGTCTATTAATATGGCTTTCGATTGAATACCCCCTTATGAGGTTCACTCAGGTTCGTAAAAGGTTACAACAAGAAAAGTACTCTAAAAAAGGCCAATAGTAAACATACTCACAGAACACATACCGAAAAAAAAATTAAATTGAAATTTATGTTACCGCCTTTTACAGATATTCAGTTTTATGAATTGAAATGAAAAACATGGAAAACCACAGACACTGCAATGAAAAGCACAATTTTTGCCAAACAATTTTGTGTGATTTTCTAAATAGCTACTTTTGTCCCCTCTTTTCGGGTCATTTTCGCATGGACGCCACTGCACAAAAAGGATATAATTGTTATTTCCCAATTCTATGGTTGAGTATAAATGCATCCCTAAGCATAAATTACCAAAATCTCATATTTGGCTTTTTTGATTTTTGTCCCACTAGAATGTGAATCTGAACCACTGTGCGTCAGCAGCCAGGCACCTCAGGAGGGGCGAAAGTACACCTCCTTGTGGGCAGCCTTTTGCAACCTCAGCAAGGAGACTTTGTTCGTTGATTTGGCAGACGATTTTTTTTTGAGGAATGCATCCTGCATATCCTCCGATAGTCGTATTTTCGACCATCTTGTTTCATAGTGTTCTTTCAATTGCATCGAAGGCAGTATTGTCGAGTGTCCCTTCAATATCAAGAAAAGTAGCAACCGCGGTGTTTTTGGCATCTAGGGTATTTTCGATTTCCCCCGCAAGGCTGTGGTAATATTTAACGATGACATCCGTGAAATTACTGCAAAAATAGGATAGGCACCGATAACCAAAGGCGGAATTGCCGATGGATAGGTCACTCACTCAAAAAGAGATAAAGAAGACTGCAAAACATGCTCTCGTTTGGAATCCGCAGGGAATCAATGCAAGCCGTCGTGTAGGACGACCCAGAAATACATGAGGCAATAAGGTTGCAGATGAGTTGGGCAAACTGGGGGCAACTTTCGACATCTCTCATGTGGAGCGCATGAACATTCTGATGGTAGTTGTTAGATGAAATAGTTTCTGTCATTATCTCATGAATGCTTATCATAATGGGCGGAGCATTAGAACTTGTGTAATATTAAGGGAACTATGGTCAACCCATGACCGGAAAAGAACGTCTGAGATTCTGACCAGAACGCAAAAAGATATCTCGAGACTAACACAGTGGCGGATTTACCTATTTCCCGCTAGTAGGCTATTCACAAAGTGCCCCTACTGAACCCCTACTTTTTGTCGATAGTGAATATTCGGATAGAACTACGCTTTAAGTGATGCCCACACCGGCGCGTCAGCGAATATTCGCGGCGAATTTTTCCGCGGCGTCAAAATTGTAACACACTGCGTTGTATGGAGATGCCCACACCAACGCGAATATTCGCCAGTTTTGCAGTATTTTTTCCGGTTCGAATATTTGCTACCTAATGTCATTTTATTCAAATAATTTATTTGACAGGTGCAGTGTAGTACAAGTTGATGTTCGTGTACCCGAAAAAGATGTAGATTTGGAATGAGTTGTTTAGGTATTGACCGAGCATTTAAGTTTTGAATGTTTTATGGTATAAGTGGATGAGCAAAAGAAGTAACCTTTTTGGAAACATGAATTCCAAGGAAGGAAGGATTTTACCCGTTGTTTGGACTTACACAAATAAATTGCCCTATTGTGGCAAGTCCGGCGACACCCCGATCGTATCGCTCGGCCGAAGAATTGCAGAGATATCGACTATTTTCCAAATCGACTATTTTCCAAGTGCATCTAGGTTGGCAACTAACAAAAGCATCGATTTTGTGAATTATTGTACTTATCTGGGTTATCACCGCAGGAAAGATGCTCCAACGCCACCTTAGAGAATTTTGTTGCAAGTCTAGCGAAAACTTGATCGTTTCGTTGGACTCAAGGATTCCAAAGATATTGACGGATTATCGAAGTAGTACGAAGTTGATTGTGAAATTGCTGTGGCCAACATCCGGGTTGACGGTTATCTCTGACCACCCTGTGCACTGATCGGAAAAATAAAGAGGATCCGATGACCCTTTCGGCAATTTTATGGTGAGTCTAGCGCCACCTCGGTCGATCCGCCACACCAAAGGCTTGCAGAGATATCGACGCATTGCCGAAAGAATACAAGGTCAATCGTTTCATTCATGAATAGTATACGATAGGAAATACAGATCCTGGTGGTTCGGTACTTGCGTTTGTCCCTAAGTAGTTACATACACGCTTGAATATTCTATTGAATTGAATATTCAGTTTGCATAGTTACGCCATATTTTGCTTGGTTACGCCATATTTTGCTTGGTTACGCCATCGTAAGGAATCACGTAAGGATTCTACTAAAAATTATTGTGCAATTTTATACGATGGCGTAACCAAGCAAATTATGGCGTAACTATGCAAAGTAAACATTCAATTCAATAGAATATTCAAGCTTGTATGTAACTACGCATTTCGCGTAACCATGCTACGTAAACAGATACATATGTATATTCAATTCAAAACAGCCACAAAACAATGTTCAAGCTTTGTGTCTTCTCTATACGATAAGACTAACCATTCGACGGGCACAAGATAAGATGTAGGAGTTTTCGGTTACGCCAGACGTGTCAAACTCGCGGCCCGCGGGCCACATGCGGCCCGCCTTGCAGTTCTGTGCGGCCCGCGGCCTTGTCGAAGCAGCATAATGTGTATCAATACAAAAATGTTGAAATTGGTAAGGTGAACAAATTAAGCCGTTGAACTCAAGTCTACAAAAATTACTAAAACTCGTCAATGGCTTACGCAAGATTATTTTAGGATTTTTTTCTCCAAATACTACCAACAATTTGAGGTCGGTTATTTTATTTTATAAGACAGCTCATCTTTTTCGTACAGGACAATACTAAGTCTCTTCATGAAATTGTTCTGTCCCGAAATGCAGTTAATAAAAAATTGGTTGGCTTTACCGAACATAAATTGAGATTTATTTTTAAAAAACTGGCAAAGCTTTAAAAATTACAGAAATCTTGGAATTGTTAACTAAATCACCTGGATGTGAAATTACAACATAATAATCACAGCCCAAATGCCTGATTTTTAGATCTATACTTATCAAACTGTATTGGGCCATGAGTTTGTACCATATCACAAACAAATTATTGTCTCTTTAAGCCACCTTCTGCTTAATTTAATTTAATCTGACTATTTCGTTATTGTGGGTGACCTGGATGACTGGTGCTAAATTTTTTATCATCTGTCCCAAATCATGTTATTCACAAAAAGTGGTTACTTGAAGCTCAATCATATTTTCACGTTTTCGCTTCTTGTCTTAATTGTTTAATGTTCTTGAAGTACATTTTCCAAAGGAGGAAGTTCTCACGGATAATCCCGAAGCCGCTAACAGTGACTCCCAAACGGGGGGCGCGCCCCCCTTAGGGAGGCGGGCACAACTCTAATATTGAAACCATTAATAAATTAGGGCTTGCTTGCCATAATTAATTATGGTTTTCTTGCGAACTTCTTTCGAAATATGTACACCAGGAGGTAATCGGTTGTTGCAAAGCTTTGCAAAATGGCAAATATTGTATTTTCGTCGATTAATTCGCTGCTACAAAGTCTATTTGATGAACACCGCTGAGAATATTTTAGGTCGAGAAAAAAATAAAAAATCTCTTGATACGGCTGATATAGTCTTTAAATGTTTTTTTTTTTAAATAAAATTAACGGATTTTGGTCGCTCCAGTAATATCAATATCAATTTTGCTCATGACGAAATTCAGGATTCGGAAATCATTAAATTTAAATAATACTTCCTAAAATTCAGTAGTTCCAAAATATGGGCTGTACACAAACAAATGTTCAAACAATTTAAATTGCGGCAATGGATTCCTGGATGAAACTTATGCCCATGGCATAGAGGTGGGAGGGGCAGGATCAGCAGATCTCGCAAGGGGGAATTGGGGGCACGAACTGGATCACCACTGCGCTAAAGTGATCCGGACTTTCTGTCACATTTTAAAAGTAATATTCTGTAATCAACTTTCGTAATACGATTATAGAAAAGTTTTTGAAATTTTCCTCCTGCGGCCCACCTAAACCTGACGAGAGTCTTATTTGGCCCGGGCCAGGTTTCGAGTTTGACACCCCTGGGTTACGCGATAGTCAATTCAAACAATCAAATCGAACATTCCCGCAACTTTTTTTAGGGTACGGTTTAACAAGGTTGTACTGCACTGCATATTTCCATCAATTTGCGCATGTCAATAATTTTATCCTTAGAATAAGTATAGACATGGAGAGGTAAAATGTCGAATTTCACGTTGATTGCTTCCGCTACGCTTTTACATAATAAGTAAAGATGCCGCGACATTTTGATGTAGTGCACGAAAATTGCAGCATGATTATAAATGTTATAATAATTGTATTTGGCCAGTTCTTGCAGTTATTCTCTATCATGTGTAAGTCCCTTCCTTACATAAATCTAATACCCTGTCAACTTCGAGCCTTCCGCCTCGTGGGTCCTGAGCAGTGGCGTAACGTACGGCGTTCCATCTGTGCACCCACGGGCCCCCAATCTAAAAGGGCCGCAAAAGCCGAGATGCATTTTTCTTTCAAATATAAATGGTCACTTGTTGAGGGCGCAAAAACGCTGTCAATCCGCAGGAACAGAAGTGCCTAACGAACACAAGTACCGCCGATTTATGCCACAAGTAAAAATGTAGGCTTTAACTTAAAAATATTGACACAACCACGTTCCAACTTGACAAATTTCCAAATTATTTTGATAAATTTTCATTACAAGATGACGAATTTCAAAATTTTATTGACGAGTTTCCATTACAAATCGAAGATATTCCATGTTAAATTTGAGGATTTCCATTACAAATAGAATAAAGTTCAGATCAAAGTTACAAATTTCCACATTATGTTTCCATCACGAATTTTCATGACAAATTGACGAATTTCAAAATAAGGTTGACGGATTTCCGTTAGAAGTTGACGAATTTTTCATTACTAATTGACGAATTTCAATTTTAAATTGACGAATCAAGACCAATTCGAAATGGAAATTCATTAATTTGATCTAAAAATACATCAACATGATTTGGAAATCCGACAATTTGAACATATATTATATATTATTTGAATATATATAAATATTCGTTAGCACGATTTTGAATATGGCAAATCTGTAATTGAAATTCCCCGACATGATTTGGAAGTAAGTCAATTTGATCTGGAAATTCGTCAATTTGATATAAATCAAAGATTTTGACAACATGCTCTTGAAATTCGGAAATGTTTAATGGAATCTCGTAGATTTTGTAATTCGCCAATTTGTGATAGAAATTCAATAACTTGATTTAGAAGTTTATCAATCTGAAATAGAAGTTCGTGAATTTGATCTGAATGTATGCCAATTTATAATGGGAATTTATCCACATGATTTTAAAGTTCGTCAATTTAAAATGGAAACTCATCAATTTACAGTGCAAATTCGCCAACATTAACAACATTATTTCGAAATTCGTCAAGTTGACATGGAATTTCTCCAACTTGTTTTGGAAATTCGTCAATGTAATTTATTTCAACAGAATTTTTTCTAAGGATGTTTTGGCAGCTCTTATCCATTGTAACAATGGCGTACCTTCGGGATAATTTACATCAAAGAACAAGCTACCGTAACAGCATTTGCTTTATAAAGACAGTGCAAATATTCAAGGCGACAAATTAATCTAAAATTTGGCTGTAGTATAACCCGCATTGAGTTCGAACACAAATAATTTGGAAAACGTAACACCACCGGTCCTGAGCATTCTTTAGTATTTATCACAGTGTAAAGCTTATGCAAAAGTTTTCTGCTTGGAGAATCGGTTTAAAGCGGTGAATCCCATACTGTGGGAGGCTCAAATATAGATGCCGTTTATGAATTATGGTTTGCTTCTAGACCACCATTTTGAATAAACGTTCTTCCGAAATCATCCGGAGGTAATCCGTTGTTGCCATACATCGGCCAAATATTTTATATCCTTTGATGAAAAAGATGTAACCAAATCTGTTCGATGAACACTGCTAAGAATATTTTAGACAGAAATAAAAAATCACTTGATATGGCTGATTGAAATTGATGAAGCTCGCGCTTCTTATATAAACCGCACGAACCAGATATAGTTTTTTTGGATACAATGATCTTTGGTAGAACACTTGCGGATCGTGGTCGCTACAATAATGGCAATTATGTTTCTCGAGGTATGACTGAAGCCATGGTGATTACCGAACTGACAACGAAAAAACACATGTTTTTGGTTCTTGGACAAAATTTTCTCGTGAGCGCCAGGCTCAGAAGACTTTACAATGGAGTTTGAACTGAAAACAATTTGGAGCGACTGGTTTAGAGGAATCTTCCTAAATATAAAAATGCAGTGCAGGGGTGGGGATGGCGAACGTAGCGAGCAGGGGGCGAATCCCGCCCTAGTATCCTTTAATAAAAAAAATTAAAACAACTTGATTTGTCTTATATTATGTGCGGTGGCGAGTGTGTTTCCTGTATTTGTTGGGGAAAATTGGCAGAGTCGATAGTAAAATTTGTTTGAAAAAAAAAACACCATCAATAGGAACGGCATAACTTTAAAATTTGAGTTCAGTGTCAAATATCCGGCTTTAAATATGAAAGTCCCATCCAAGATTTAGATTTAGAGCAACTAAAAACAAATCTGAAAATGTATACTCCTGCCCTAAGAGATTAAGCTGAATTGATGCTGATGCCCTTTTCAAGCTTAAAACTCCTCTGAAACTCGATCGTCTTAATTACAAGATGAGGAGAATGATTTTTCGGTTGAAAGCTAATGAATGCTTGTCAGAATAACTTTTTTTAGTGTTTTCCATTTCTGGATTTATATCATCATTTTTTGCAATTTTGTCGAACTGACAAAAAGCCAAAGCAGCTAATGTTGTTTAAAGGTTGGGCATAGCAAGGCATATGAAAAAACTGGAAGGATCTTGGTTTCGAATTTAAGCTTCGATGGCCTTCAATATTTACCCTCAGTGTTTGACGCTCTTAGACAATGGCGACATTTTTCATGTTTATTCATCCTACAATCTTCCACGGCAGTGTGAACAACCTAAAAAATATATTCCTAGAATTTGCCGCCCCCTGAAATCTTCCGCCCTAGGCTCAAACCTACTCAGCCTACTGGCAAATCCGCCACTGGACTAACAGCGGTTATTACTGGACATTGGCCAATTAGAGGACCATGCAGTTAGGCTGCGTACTCCCCACAACTCGCACTGTCGCAGAAACTCCAACTTACTTTCTCTACACACACGGATGTGTGTTTTTTGTTAACCTTGACCTAGAGAATGCGTCAGAGGCGAAAATTGGGGAGCTACTACACTTCCTAAATATCTGTGAATGGCTCTAGATGTGTCTCCACGCACGAAATTATATTTCCTGGAACTCCCATAGTTTAAGTAGCTTAACGGAGTTTGTGGCGCCTTTCGTGCTAATCAGGCTATTAGCCTGTCTCTCCTTAGCCACCGACACTTTACAGAATTTAATTTTACAAAAATAATTTGAAATGTTTGCACATTCATCGAAATAATCATCCAACGGTTTTTTTTTTAGTCGTTTTCAGTATTTGGACATCCGTTAAAAACTAAAAGGGGTGAATCATCGCAAATTAGCATAATTAGACATAATTTCCCACTCAATTAGTACCACCGATTAGTTATAATTTTTTCGCTGCTATTTCAATTATCCCTATGGCTCACCCTTATAATTGTGCCACCTTTATTTACGGCAATCAAACAGTTCAACATCTAAAACTTTGGCAAACCGGTGCGCGGCATACAAATGCGTCATCGCTTACGAGTACATTGACAAGCTTTCAACAAATTGTCAGTCCTTCAGCGGCAGCAGTTAAAGTTAATCGAGTTGTAAAGGACTTTGTAATAAAAAACAAATTCCTTTCTTTATATCCCCCCGTTATCCCAGAAGATGGGAGGGGATAATGGGATATTTATTTCATATCAATTTCCTTTTTGTTGTATTGTATGTGTATTTCACAGCATACACGCGCCTGGCCTCATTTTTCCACACAAAAGGAAACGTCGGCGAAAGCATAAGTGTTTCTCGCTGCCACTCTGACCATTAAACAGTAAATACCATGATCCTTTCTGCCGAACCATTTAAAACAACCCGAAAGGATAATTATGACTGTTCCCAAGAAACAAAACAAAGTGTACCGGGTACGGTCATACGTCGAGGCGTAGGGAAAGAGCGAGGGGGAGAGAAAGAGAGAAAAAAAAAACAGCAAAGAACCGGAATAGAAGTGAAACTTGTAAAGTCAGTCAAGAGTAATTTATCACAAACGGTGTGTTTCGAAAACTGTTTATGAACGCATTCCAGCAGCAAGCGAATAGATGGGAAGTTTTTCACTTTATCGTCTTTTTTAACCGGCAGCTCTGCTAAGCACAGCGTCTGCTTCGGTACCAACACATAACAGCAACAACAACAGTAATGCGCGAAACCCATAACTTCCATCCGATGGTATTAAGGACGAATGAACAATACCGAAAGTAAGTAAAGTAGCAAGTTTCGTTAGTGAGTGCTAAAGGGACGTATAAACGATTCACAAAACTTTTATCGATTCATGAGTTAAGACGATGGAAAAGGCAAGTAGACGACGACGAGGACGACCATCCAAACGAATGAAAAAAAGGAAAATCAAAATAATAGACGACAGATGAAAAAAATAGAACCCGCACCCTCCCTACACCCATATAATACTTTGCCTCATCATCGGGATAAAGGACGCTTCATAAGAAATCATTTGAAACGACTGAAAACGATTATACCTCTTCTTATTTTTCATCCACTTGAATTTGATTCTATTTTCTTTCTTTTTGTTTTTTATGTTATTTTATTTTCAATCATTTCAAGAATTCTGCTTTTTCAAGTTTTCTCTTTTTTTACGGTACTTGGTGTACGAAAATATTCATAAAAATGAAAGGATGAACCTTTCCTGCGGCACGGCGTGGGTACCTATACACAACAGCATCCACAGTTGCAGAAAGAGGTAAACATCGGGGACTGTACAATTTTGGACTGTGATACGCGTAGAAGTATCCTCTTATGTCATGTCAGATGAAATTCATGTTTAAATCGTAATAAGGATAAAGGATATTTTCAGAAATACATTATTTTCGTGGATTTTCTTCAAAGCAGTCACATGCAATGGAATGCCTCTATGGGTGGATTTCTTATGTAAAGTTCTTCTTACTTTCTCGGTATCTTCCTTACACCGGCAGCTCAGGGTCGGTGTTCCTCCTGCCTTCCCGCTGTAAATGTATAAATGACATTATCGATTGCAAAACGGTCTCCATTTCTGGAGTTGGTCTGACGTCTTTTCCACTCGAGTAAATGATATCGAAATTGACATAAATGAGGACATAAAAGGAATTGATATTGAAGTATACACACGCAGTAACAAATCTCAAGAGAAAGAGTACATTAGAAGAGTTCGATGCGTGCATTGGATGCTTTCCAAGTTGAAGTATTTTTGGTGATTTATGAGTCATATTTAAATATTACTAAGAAAAGGTATCAGGACAATGGTACCAGTATTTTGCCACTAAACTTAAATTTTTGACGAATTTATTTGGGCAGGCTAGTTTAAGCTGATCAGACGTACAGCATTTTGCTGTACAGTACAGCATTTTGACCTCTCGTACAGCACTGAGAAATGTACAGCAAAATGTACAGCATTACGAAGGTCACACAATGAAACCTTTTCATTACAAAATAAGCTCCTTGGTGAGGCATGTGATCAGACTTGCCTGCTTTCAAGGTGTAAGGTTACGAACGATATTTAGCGAGATAGTCGCACTTTTATGTTTGGCAACCGTTCATTTCCGATACCTCGGGAACCTTTCCCGATCTCTAAGAAAATTTTGCACACACTTGTAGTAGAGCTACTTGGCGCTCATATTTTCTCCAACTTTTACGGCCCACCTATTCGCGTTCGGAAGTTACAGCTGCCCAAATCGAACTTGTGTGTTTTCTAATCGAAAATAATTGTCCGTATTTGAAATTGTCCGGAATTTTGAAATATTGCAAACATGTTAGGCACCGTACTGCTCACATGTGGTGAACATTTTAAGGCTCTAGCTGTCAGGGTTCAGAAGTTACAGCCGCCGAAAGATGCGATTTTAATTGATTTTCCCTATCACAAAACGACCAAAAACAGCCACTGTACTCCACCATCCGATTCCTTTATCAATCTCTATAGGAAAATGCATACTAAAGAAAACACTCGGCATGAGTTTTCGATAAAGTTTTTTTCCGACAGCATTGCCTTGTAATTCATTTAAAACCGTGTTCAGAGCCCAGGAGACCAGGATGGCATCATCAATGTAACGACGGAGAAATGCATAGTCTCCTCTAGGAATAATGCAACCCGATTTAGGTAAGATTTAAACCTCTGGCTCCTCCCTAGATTTACTTTAATCCTGTGGCTCGCCCTTCGCTCAGGTCAGGACTGTGTGTCGCGCATTAGAGAATTCACCAATATTTTTGACGCATTGATAATGTGAAATAGGTGCGAGCGCAGCGAGCGGTCAGCTTATGGAAGGCAGTTCGTAAGATTTAAACCTCTGGTTCGTCCATACCTTATCCAGTTCCTGTGGCTTGGCCTTCGCTCAGACCCCGCTCTGTCTATTCATAATTCGCCAATGTCTTTGCGACCAGCGCTAATGGGAAGTGGATAAAGCGAGGTGCGATCGCAGTCAGCGGTGAGTCGCTGGAAGGCAATTCGTAAGATTTGGACCTCTGACTCGTCCTTGGGTTTACTTAAATCCTGTAGGTAGCCTTGCAATTGGTAAGATTTAGACCTCTGGTTCATGCTTAGGTTTATTAAAATCTTGTCTGTCACGCTTTTCAGAATTCGCCCACATTTTTGCAACGTAGCGCTGCTGGGAAATAGAATAAGACGAGCGCAGCGAGCGGTGAGCCGAAGTAAGGCAATTCACAGAACTTGGACTTCTGGCTAGTCCATATGTTTACTCAGATCCTGGTGGCTCGCCCTTCGCTACGCTCGTACCTCCGTCTGTTTGTCACGCTTTTCATAATTTGCCAAAACGTCCTTGCGACCAGCGCTAATGGGATAAGGTTAAGGATAAGGCGAGGTGGGAGCGAAGCGTTGAATTGATGGAAGGCAATTCGTAAGATTTAGACTTCTGGTTCGTCCATACGATTACTCAGATCCCGTGGCTCGCTTTTCGCTGCGTTCAGACCTTGCCCTGTCTGTGGCGCTTTTTATAAATTGCCAACATTTTTACGACCCAGTGCTGCTGCAAAGAGTGGTAGGGCGAGGTGCGTGCGAAGCGAGCGGTGAGCCAATGGATGACAATACGTGGAATTTAGACCTATGACTCGTCCGAATGATTACTTAGATCCTGTAGCTCGCCCTTTACTTGGCTTAGACCGTGCTCTGTCGTTTGCGCATTACAGAATTCGCCAACATTTTTGCTTACGCATATCTCGGTCCTGGGAGTATGGCTGAGGATTTGCCAGAAAACCAAATTCCCTAAGTATGTGTACAGAATTGGGCCCAAGGGAGTCTGGTCACCTTAGGCTAGTTCAATAACGAAACTTCTGTGCAACTTCACTCAACGATCATAGTCGATTAGTTCTAGTACGATTCTCTTGGATTACGACATCATGCAATTTTTGCGCAAAGACCTGATTTGTTTCCGAAAATTGCCTGGAAAACAATAACTTTGCGCTGAATCAATCATCTATGTGAAATCAGATTTCGTTTATTATCTAAAAAAAATAATTTTCTGGTTGTTTTTTCCTGCAATGAAATCTAAATGTGCGCTGCAACATATTCCACATCAGCATCTTGATTCTCTATTTGTTTTTTGTTTTGATTGACTTCGGATGCTCTTGGTTCGCCTTTTTTTGCTCATGGGTCATACCTGAAATATTTACCCAATTTGCCCTTGCATTTTATTTTTTCTCGGATCGCATCTTTGAACGGCTCTAACTTCTGAATGCTGACAGCTAGAACTCTGGAAATTTCAGTAAAATCCGGTTGTTCCGATTGCTGCGATTTGTTATAAATAAATTTTCGAGAGAAGGAACAAATTTTCTATGTAGTTGCTCATGCGCCCCTAAATCTTCTGGGCTACGGTACTGCGCGAGTCTGTGGGATCTATATTGAAGTTCGATATAAGACAATTTTTGCAGTCATGATTTATGCCTTACGTTAACGTTTCAAACGTCCTTCGTTGCATGAGACGCATGGTACTCAGGACTGAGAAAAGCCAGAATTGGCTTTCTCTCTTAATTCAATAAAGTTAACATTTTATTTTAAATAAGTTAAAATTTAAGATTATGACTTAATACTTTTCTCTTTTTCTTTTCAGGTAAGTTATCGTTTTGTTTAACATAAACACCAACAGGGAGATCCTGGCTAACGATCGGAGGAAGTATGAGTAACGTTGAAATCGTAGAACTAAAGAATCTAATTACTTTCGGAAGCGTCGTTCTCTGGCTGAACCTACTCAAAGGTCCGCTTCTTAAATCGACGCACATTGACGCTAAAACTGTTTAGGGTTAGGGGATTATTAAACACAAAGGCATAGGTACGCCGGAAAAAAACTTGCGCCAAAATGCGATCTCCGAACCTCTAGATTACTAGCATCGTAGAGTGCGACTCAACCAAGTGAGCCACAGAGCATGACATGATTGAGAGAGCTACTGCACGTCAATTCACATCCGAAATTGATTCCTATGCGAGATAGTGTCCTGTCAGTGATCCCGATAGTTGTTTTACCTGAGAAGATCAGTTTTCTAAATCCAATAGAAAAATATTAGCCCAACTCCAGTCCGGTTTTTCTTCTTCTTTCTTGCCTCGTTCATTATACCGCTCCATGGCTTCGCGTTACTGTACCTGCGGTGTAGGCACATCGCCCATTTTGGCGGTAATATCTCAACAGCTCTATCTTGGATCGTGTCATCGCCGAGACCAATGCATTGTTGTTGCTTTTTCATTTGACATATTCATGTGTTCTTCGGTCTGCTTCTAGCCTTGGGTCCATCAAGTGGAACTTCCATTGATATCGCTTTCTTTGCGGGGTTCTCAGGCGGACGCCTTTGAACATGGCAATACCAATCAATTTGTCGGTCTTCGAGCTCTTCGGTGATTGATTGGTCTATGGGCAAGCTACCTCGGATGTAGCTACTCTTGATGTGGTCCCTTTTGGTTACACCAACTATCATGCGTAACATTTTTTTAGCCCGGTTTTTGTTTGTGCATTAATTCCGTTTTTGTTCGGATAATTTTTTATCAAATCCGGCTGCACCCGTACATGAAACATATGAAGACGATCAAAATAGCCTACCAAAATCTGAGCCGAAATTGTATAAACCAATCCGTCCTAACGGTATGCTATGGAGCGGCGATAACGGAATTGTTGATATTGGTCATTTTTCAGCACTCACACATAAGTCCTTCTGTGTGTTGCAAAATAAAAAAACCCCAGTAAAATGTAGATTAGATTTAATAAGAGCATCGGCAGATTTGCCATAAGCACTGCGACCGGTGGTCTATTGTGCTTTTTCCCAAGCTAGAGGTTAGATAAATTTTTCTAACCGACATTTGTCGATAAATCGATTATTTTGTCCCATGCTCAGGGAGGCGACGGCGACGTCCTCTGTAAGAGGGAAAGTTATGCCGAAGCACTCCTCTCGTCGCATCGCCAGTCTTTCGCACTTGCAGAGTATGTGAGTCGATGTTTCGTCATCGGCCTCGCAGAAGCGGCGGGTCGCGTCTGCGACTAAGCGCATGGTTCTTAAGTGTCCATTCAGACGGGAGTGTTCTGTGAGGAGGCCACATATGATTCTGACCCTGTTCCTACTGAGTTTAACTAACTCCATAGTGCGTTTCTTTGAGTAGGTTGCTACAAAAAGCTTCGACTGCCTTAGTCCTGGAAGGGCCTCCCAGCATACGGTGGCTATCGTCTTTTCCTACTCAGTAATTTCGTTTCTGCATAGACACAGTGTATGCCGCAGAAGGGTTCCGGGCCGCAGAAGGGGCTAGCAGGGGCTTACCTAGCCAGTTCATTCCCAAGCTCATTCCTTTCAATTCCGGGGTATCCGGGAACCCGTAGGAGAGTAAGATCATTGCGAGATCCTACCGACTGAAGTATTTCCTGACATAGCCACACTAGCTTAGAAGTAAAGGTTTGTTTTGTAAGAGCCTTGGATAGTCGCCTGACTGTCGGTAAAGATCACAATCTTTCTGTTGATATAACCTTTGTTCTGATATTCTCTAGCGCAAACTGCTATTGCATGTACTTCCGCTTGGAACACGGACGCTAGTTTCCCCATAGGGACTGAGTAGCTTACACCTGGACCACGGATGCCCGCTCCAGAGCCTGTGTCAGTTTTGGATCCATCCGTGTAAAAGATGATAGTGTTGGGGTGAAGGGACCTGAACATATCCATCCAACTTTCCCTCGCCCATATTGCTGAGTTAAAGGAAGCGTTGAAGCGTAATGTCCTAACTAGTAGCCCTAAGGTAGGCAGAGGGTATTGCTACCCTGTAACCATCCTAGCTGATCATGGCTAAAAGTGACTGTCGTGCTGGAGGCCTTGAGTCTGCCAACAGCCGACGCCTCTATATGAATGTGTAGGGGAGTGAGGTCAAGTAGAACCTCCAGGGTGGCGGTGGGGCATGAAACAATAGCCCCAGTGATAATTAAACAGGCAAGCCTACCCAGGTCCGACTTACCGGTACTTGTTCAAGCCCTTTTTCACCACACCACCGCCCCATACTCCTCTATAGGTCTAACAACTGTCTTGTAAATCCACAGAATTAAATGTGGTTTGATTCCCCAGGTCTTACCTACATAACCTCTGCAGGTCCATAATGCCTTGATCGCCTTCTCCGTGATCGATTTCAGGTAGTCATCCCAGAGTAATTTGCTATCAAGAGTGACTCCCAGTTATTTGACTTGGTTTGACATTTTAATTTGGGAGTTGTACATAGTAGGACAACTCAGTAAAATGGAGCATGATTGTAAACATTCTCGATTTTTGCTATAAATCGAATGCTTGGAATAGAATGGATGCAGCAACAGCAGCAGAGGCCCAACGCAATTTGAAGGTATGTTGCCCTCGGTACTATCCCAGCGTCTCTAGCGACAGCGACTCGCTCATTCCATATAAAAACTCGTTTTAGAAACGCTTAGCATTATTATTAAAATGAGTTTTTATATGGAATGAGTGAGTCGCTGTTGCTAGAGACGTTGGGATCGTGCCGAGGACAACAAACCTTAAATGGGTGACAGCAAAACCTATTTATAGCTTTTGCTGCCAACATGACGTCACTCATTTAAATTACATGGCTGCATTATCATTTCTGCTGCTGTTGCTGCGTCCATTGTCCATTCTATCTCCAGTAGAAGAATTAATTAAAAAAAAAACCACCCAAGCGAGCAGTGGATCCCATTCGAAAGCGTTCATGTTACGAGTGGATGGTGGCTGCATTCTCCACGCGATATGTATTACCACTGCCATCTTGATAGATAGGTTGAACTGCCATCTTATGGCCTTATTAGCCTTATTCAGATTAGCAGTTCAAACCCGAATAGCCTTCTATTCAGTTTAATATTTGCGCTGGATATTGCAGACGAACCTTCAATTTTATGTTCACCCTACAACAGTATTTGCTTTGTTGTGTCAAACTCCTCCGGAATCTCAGCTAAACAAACAAAATTGAAATAATTTCAAAACCATTTTTCGATCTCGTTAGCAGACAGACCTTAAACGACTAAAGAACATTTTTATTCGGTAGAAAGGCATAGAAACAAGATGGTGTTGACTATTCCTTAAATTCCTTATTTAGAGACCCTAAGTTTAATGAATTTCACCTATGCTGAAAAAATAATTCTGACCACCGATCCCCTCCCCCTTCGAAAAGCTATCTACGCCACTGGTTCTCCTTGATAAAAAATCATCAGCATGTGAAGGACTAACGTATTTTTTAACACACAAAACCTGTAAGAGAGAACAATACTTGAAATAAGATTATACACATAAAACAAAAGATTGATTTCCGAAATTTCAGATTTCTGTAAGTACAGTCGCATGATCTGGCATCTGGCTTTTCAAGATGCCCGCAAAGTACCTACTTATTCAAAAGTCTCGTTTCGTTTATTGCAATAGATACACTGATACCTCATTGGGCCGAGAATTCTTAAGCTGGTAGTGACTTTCCATCAGGCACCTCCAGATCGATGAAATGGTGCCTAATCCTGTTTGCGATATTGTTGGAGGATTTTGGCTATAATAGTGATGCCGTACCAGTCCCCTGGGCTCGCAAATTTTAACGGATTCAAAGGAGGGGAAAAAATTATCTAAAAACCCTTGCAGAGTCCTTTCTTTAGTATACATTTTCCTATGGAGGTTCATAAGGGAATCGGATGGTGTTGGAGCCAACGGCAACGATGTGGAACTGAAAAGAGGAGACGTATTAGTATGATTTCTCAGCGACGAAAACTTATCACTCACCTCGTCATTCACCGCTCGCCATCAGCGTCCTGGTATGATCCGCCGTCCTTCCGCCCACTATAATCCTGGAAGTCGCCTGAAACAAGAAAGAGATGATGTTACAATTTATGTCAAATTTACCAACATAATTCCGAAATTACCATCACCAAACGACAAACATAAACAAACACGGAACAGCACAACACAGATGACAGCACGATCAGCTGATGACATCCATGTACATTGGTATACACCAACCCGCAACATGTTGCATCGAATGCACTCAGATGCATTGTTGCAATTGCTACCAAGTACAACTACATTAGTACATACATAAGAACTATACCAGCTAACTGTGAACGTGAATTATGTACTAGGTAGATGAAGTTCTCCTGAGTAGAATAAAACGTTCACTTGAAAACTGGAAGCCGTTGCCGTTGCACGAACAACTTACAGATTTGTGGTTAACTTTGATTATAGACTTGTTTTTGCATTTGATTTTAGAATTATAAATTTCACCTAATGTATTTGAAATACCTACAATTGTGATTTATTACATACTTTTAAATATAGTTTAACGTAAGAAAGTGCGTTTGTGCAAATCATTAATTTCTCCTGCAACCGGAGTGGTCCGTCGAGCAAGACCACTCACATTGCGCCCCACAGATGGAGTGACTGATTTTTCATCGTATTGTGATCGGAACAAAAAAATAAAATCGCATCTTTCGACGGCTGCAACAGTGCGATGCTCGACAAGTCTTTCAAAATTTCACTCAAGAATTTTAAAGTTATGGACAATATTGTCGATTAGAAAACACAAAAGTACGATTTGGGCAGCAGTAACTTCCGAGCGCGGATAGGTAGGACCTTGAAACTTGGAGGAAGTGTGCGACAAGCAGGTCTACAAGTGTGCTAAATTTCAGAAATTTCGGTCGAAAGCCTCACCGAGGACCTTATTATTTAGTTCATTGTGTGTCATGGGGAATGCTGTACATTTCCCAATGCTGTACGACAGGTCAAAATGCTGTACTGTACAGCAAAATGCTGGACGTCTCGTCAGCTTACGTTAAAGTCTCCTTAGTATTTCTTGACTCTTAAATATTGTAACTCGCTCGAAACCACCAGCACGAACTTCCCTTTTACGTAGAGCAAAAGCAATTACATAAGTGAAGCAATCAAAAAAGAGATACAAGGCATCTTAAATTGCTTTCCCCTTATTTCATATGCAGAAAGCTTAAACCTTATTTTTAACGAAATTAGTGTAACCGGATTTTATTTGAAATTAACTAACTGTCGTCGCCAGAGTACATTTTCGAATATCATTCGATTTCTTTTTGTATGTGCGCGTACATATTCCAAAAACTTTTTTTCTCCCGTTCTTTTTTTTTTGCAAAATACAATCACGAAAAGTCAAATCCCATTCTATCCTATTTGCAGAATGATTTAAAAGAGGCACATGCGAAATCAACGACATCTTAAGAATTCACCCATCGAATAATTTCGGCCAAATTCATTATGTGTCAGCCGACATGCCAGGTTCAGCGAATCGCGAGTCCAGACACAAAATAAAAATGCGCGCATCTTCAGATTAAACTCAAAAGTTTTGTCGTGTGGAATTTTTCCTTGAAAAATCGTTCATACTACGAATTTTTTGTTTGTGCCTTTTTAGCTGTAAGTCGCACTCGTATATCCTCATATGGTCGTGTTCGTCCTGGTTGTGGTATACGGTGGGAGCTTCATTCGAGTTTCCTGTGCGATCTTAACGTCGGATCAGCTTGCTGTTTTTTTTTTTCTGTTGTGGGCTCCTTTTTAGCGCGTCTTTTCATCTGTGTGTAGGTACTTATGTATGTAATGTACATGTCCCGGAAAAACTTTTAACAACTGTCCTCTGTATTTTTCGCTTATGCTATGTCCTGAAACGAAACGCTCAATGCACGATATTATATGATACGAAGGCGGAAAGAAATGACAACGAAGAAGACATTGAAGAAAATGATTTTCGTCTTTAGAAAATTCCCGGAGTTTTCACGAAGAATTTCTGCTTATTTCACAGATTTTCTGCGATTTATGTATGGATGTATACGGTACATGTTTTACCAAGGAGCATGTTCACGATGGAACCGACAATAATGGTTGGATGATTTCGTGACGGAGGTGGACTTCTATTGCTTAGCCTCCGGCATTAGAGCTTGGTATGTGGTAGGGGAGTGTATATCATATGTCCTGGAAGAATGCATTTGTGACATGAAGGCTGACGAATGTGATGTTCACTTGGTTACTTTTTCCTTTTGGGATGAGTCGACTTTAAGTCTATTGAAATGTATGCTCACTGACATAGATTTAATCCATTACCGAGAATTGGGTGTTGCGAAAATTGAATATCAAAAAATTTATTTCAGTGTGTAAATTCAAATAGGATTGAAAATTCAAGTGAATTTAACTTTTTCCGTGTCCAGGATAAATTCTGCATTTATAGCCATCTTCCGAGAAAACCTTTTTGTAAAATTGACACTCAGAAAAATGTTTCCAAACAAAATTGTTGATTTAAAATTGTCGATAGACGGTTCAATAAATAAAAAATCCAGAAAAAAAAACAAAATGCAATTAAAACCCAATGTATGCTTATTTCAAAATGAATACATTAATTTAGCGAAAAATAAGCACGAGAATATCGGCTTTCGAACACATCTAGGCCATACTAAGCATCCGTTTCATTGCTTCACATTCAAATCAGTTAAATGAATTTTGTGGTTTTCTGTCTACAGCTTTCGTCCTTCGTATTCCAATATGGCAATGCTGCGGCCCGGCCGGCGCGGCGTCAGGAAATTGCGTTTCATACAATCCATACCACCACAATACCAATAACAGAGCGCACAAGAACAATTTTCTTCTTGTGCAGTATTGTGTTTTCATTGAATGCCATTCCATTTTCCATACGTGGGCGGCAGGCAGGACAGGGCCAATTGTTGTCCTCGGGACGGGGTTGATTTTAAAATTGAAAATAGTCTGTTGGCTGTTGTTATTGGTGCGGCCTGGAAAAATGGCCTAATTTTTGGGCCAAGTTTTTCCTTCAACTCGACGACTCTCTCGGGGAGTATGTGCACATCTCAGCAGGACATCGTGCTGAAGTTTTTGTTGCTATTTATTGACGAGACTTGTCGTTATTGCCGTTCCATTGACTGAAGTTTGGTGAAAAGACTTGAAAATTGTTTTAAACTTTGGCGGCAATGTTTGGCAGTTTAGTTGGCTTTTTTCCCATTATATCGTTGTTACGAGCGTCGACAACGACGACGACCTCAACTCTTGCATAACAGAGCCGCAGGCTGACGAGTTACATTGTATGAGTTTATTGTCGGTCAATTGAGATGAGACAGATTAGGTTTATTCAAAGTACTATTGTAGTGGATGGAAAGTGGAGGTCGGGCTAACAATCAAAGTGAAGATAATACAAGAGTCTGAATGCCATTGAAGAGATTTTCAAATCTTGATATTAAAGGGGTGGGGTAGTAGTGGGCTATAAAATTGTAAGTTATAGGACAAAAATGAAATTCGTTAATGGGTATAATATCATATAATTATTCGCACTTTTAGGTCTGCTAATTAAAAATCGCAATGAAGAAATATACATCCTAATATCCTCCATAAAACATTTGCACAATACTTAAGAGTATGTATTTCACGAAAATAAAATTGTTTCCCTACATTATACATATAATAAGCACGGAAAGAAACGCACTCATTGATCCCTTACCATAAAAAATTTTCTTTTTTCTTTGTATCTTCTCTAGACATTTCACATCTAGTTTGTCCATTCGATTCAGAGCAACGTATACATACGTATATTCCTGTGAATTACTCTTCAAGAATAAATCGGATTTATTTCTGGTTCTCGTTGGAAAATTCGAATTTCATCGTAAAATCCCCAACCAGATGGGATGCCATATTATGTAAATTTGAAAATTGTATAAGTCAGATTTTGAAAATTGGGTTTGCCTTGATTACGAATGTTGAGTGTGTATACAACATAGTATCTGTCTGATATAGATATAATAATAACTTTTGCTTCTATTGAAGTTGCACAACCAATATACCAATACCAATACAACTGGGTATAGAATTACATATGTATGTATTCGGATATTTACCAGGACGAATGTTGGACTGTAGTTATCACAACAAAAAAGGGGTTTAGCCTTGGTGTATACTACATCAAAGCTTAGAGACGAGGATGTTGTAATAGGATTAGTTTGGAATTTGATGTAGTACGTTTCAGCTCAAAGTGATTCACAGGAAGACGAAGATGAGATTGCGAACAGACAAAGTGACAGAGCAAAGTGAGTCCTTTCCTTGGACATATGAAATTATTATTATTATTTTTTTTTTTTGCTTCACAGAAGCTTCTGCCCCGGGACAGGGCTTATCGGCATCACTTTACTTACTATGCGTACGTAAGTGACTAATCAATCAATCGAGTGTAAACTCTAGCAGATCGATAAAATAAAATCTAAAACAAAAAATAAATTAATAAGGAAATTTATCTAAATAATTTCTTTTAAAAATTAATTTGTTAATGCAATTAAAATTAACTAAGTCCTTCAAACTGTTATAAAGAATTATTGACCTTGTAATTGGTTCGTTAAGACCATAATTTACTCTATGATAAGGCTGAACAAGAAGGTTGTTCCGCCGTAAATTGTGAGGAATAGTTCTGACTTCAAAGTTATTTAATATATCTTCACAAACAAAATGAGAGCAAAACAGATCTCTAATGAACATAGCGTTTAAAAACGTTCTTCTATAATCTAAAGCTTGTAAACCCAATAAGGAACAGCGAGTTTTATATTCTGGCTTGAAACGCCAGCCACTTTGATAAATAGCAAACCGTGTAAAATTGTGTTGAATGCTTTCTATACGCTCGATATGAACCTTGTAGAACGGATTCCACACAATAGAACAATATTCCAAATGCGAGCGAACGAAAGCTGTAAACAATATTTTTAAGGTAAAAGGATCATTAAATTCACGAGCGTTACGTTTAACAAATCCTAACATACTATTCGCTTTTGAAATAAGGTAATTAATATATTGTCGAAATGAAAGATCATGGTCGAAAATTACACCAAGATCTGATATTTCGGCAACCCTTTCAAGAACACTACCTGTTAAGGAGTACTCAAAGAAGATCGGAGTTTTCAATTTATATATGCTAAGTACTTTACATTTACTAACATTTAAATTTAAATTATTATTAGGGCACCAAATTTGCAGTTTTTCTAAATCGGATTGCAAGTTAATACAATCACCAATATTGCGTATTGCGATTTTCATATCATCGGCATACTGCCATACACGCACGAATTTAAAATTTTGTATGATATCGTTTCGAAAACTAAAAAGAAAAGTGGTCCTAAATGGCTTCCTTGCGGAACTCCTGACGAACACTTTATGATAGGGCGCGATGTACAGCCATTCAACTTTACCAACTGCGTCCTATCCGTTAGATAGGATTTCACCCAGCTAAGAAAAACCGACTGTATACCTAAATTTTCTAGTAAGTAAGGTATTATGATCTACTCTATCGAAAGCCTTCGAGAAATCGCTATAAACTAAGCTGACCAGACTCCCGAAGGCCAAATGCTGTACACATACTTGCGAAATTAAGTTTTCAGACAAATCCTCAACCATACTACTCACCCCCCCCCCCCTCCCCCCTCTTCTTCACGCCGGTTTGGAGAAAGAGAAATTTCGTAAGACTTACTAAGCTCTAAAATTTGAAATGAAATATTTGCCTGTAACAATGAAGTCGCTTTTCTCAGAGCCGTGCAAAGAGGCAAAAGCGGCACGACTCGGGCACCGACTACGCGGTCCCAAGCATACCTTGCATACTTCTTTACTAAAACAACAGTCAGTAATGCCTTAATTTTGTAAGTAAAGTAAATTTATACCTATGAGCAATAGAGTTTCGTTAAACCTTATAAAGGAGAAAATGTCCTATATTGCCAATGTTTACGTAATCCTAGGCTTGCTAATTGTACATGAACAGTGGGGGTGGAGGCATATGATTCAATGGGGCAACGTCGAAAAAAGTTTCCACAGTTAACAACAGTCTAAATTCTAATTTCTAATAATGTCAAAATTTCGGAAACTGAGCCTCGGACCACTCTTAAAACAAAATCCGGGCTACATCCCTGCCTCATATTATGCTTTATGTGGTGAACATTGAGGTTATGTTGTAGGTTCTAAACTAGAGTCCTAAAGTCCTTAATGTTCCCCTTGAAATTTCCACCAAATATGGACATTACAGTGCTATGCAAGACTGCGCTTACGAATTTCCGAGTTATGGACAATTTTCAATAAGAAACAAAAAACTGCGATTTGGGTCGCTGTAACTTATGAACGCTAATACGTAGATCGTAGAACCTTGAAATTATAAGAAAATGTGAGCACCAAGTAGCTCACCAAGCGTGCCAAGTTTCAGAAAGATCGGTCAAATCTTTCCCGAGTTATGGAAAATGCGCGATTGTTAAACATAAAAGTGCTATCTAGCTAAATATCGATCGTATGGGGGTCAAACTTTAGAGGTTAAAAGCAAATAAGACTGATAACAGTCCTCACCAGCTTATTTTGTAGCGCTGTGGTTGACAAACTTTTTAGAAGAAGAGCCAAATTTGAGAATTTACCCTTTAGTATTCATTTAAAGAGCCAAATTGTTGTTTTTTCATAACGGCACGTATTATCTGGGGATAGCTGTAGGACTAGGACTGTGTGGAGCTTCAAGGCGAACTTTTCGAAATACAACAGTGCATAGGAGCCACAATTTCCCTATGCAAAATCTATGACTCAATATAATATAATGGTAAGTTCTAGTATGATAATTTTAAGTGTCGAAACTCTAAAGCACCATTGATCTTTGATCAGCATTCGATTCCATGTCATTTTAAATGGAAATTTCCTGGAGCCCAAAGGAAGACCGTTAGAGCATTTTTGCGCTTGATAATTTGAAATCGGTTAGAGGAGTGGTCGGAAGCTGGGGTTTTTGGCGCCCAGCACCGGGATCTCGATGGCCAGCTCAAGGCTTTTCGGCCGGATTTTGGGGCGCACATTTTGCTTAAATTATCGGAGTCCTTGTCGTCTCGCTTCGAAAGTTGCATAGGGGGTATATTTTCAGAATTTTTTTTATAGAATGGGGATGAAAATACCAATATAGAGGACGTTGGGACGGAAGGACATGTTTTTTTTTAATGAGCGGCCGTACAGAACAACACAGAAGGCAGTTGCTAAAATTTATACATAATTTGAAGTTGTACTTATTGATACCAATTCGAAACTTTAACTGCGCCGCCTTTGTGAGTTCCTTGATTCTGCGAATTTCTGCAAAAGAAAACAAACAAACAGATAGTGGAATATGGGCTTTGACTTTTATACTACTATGGTCATTCAGGGCTATACATTTTAAGCAGATAACGGTAAATATTTTTTTTTTATAATTTGTGCGAGAGTTTGAAAATGCTTCGAGTCATTAACGCACACTAAATGAGTCAAAGAGCCGCATGTGGCACCCGAGACGTATTTTGTCGACCGCTGATGTAGTGAATTAGGCTTCATTGTGTGGCATTGGGAATGCTGTACATTTTGCTGTACATTTCCCAATGCTGTACGGCAGGTCAAAATGCTGTACTGTACAGCAAAATGCTGTACGTCTGGTCAGCTTACTATAAACCACATCAACCTGCATTCCCTGCTCAATACCATCTGCAACAAATTTAGTGAATGATACCAAATTTGTTGTAGTTGATTTTCCTTTAACCCTTCTGTCGGCATAAAGGTCTGGCCAGACCTTTGGCACTATATTTCGGTCAAAAAAAGTATAGAAGATGAAATCGCAGCGACTTCGTACTTCATGATATCCTAAAATAATATGTTTAGAAGCATTTTGCAAAAATTTGAAAAGATCGTTTGAAGTTTTGAGCATGTTTTTGACCAATTTCAATTTATAGTGCTTTCTGATACCCAATAGGTCTGGCCGGACCTATAGTTTTTCACCTCATTTTTCTCTGCAGGTAAAAAGTACAAATATGAAATTCTCTTAAAAATCTCATACTTAAAATGTAGTTATGTTATTAAAGTTCAATTTTTATTATGAACGATAAAAAATTCTGAGATTTTTCGTTATGGAGCCGTGAAGTTAGGAAAATTGATATGCCTAATTTTCTCATGTTTTATAACATCGCCTAATCAACTGAGATTTGATTCTAGCAAATTCAAACCAATTTTATTTACTTTGTAATAGTAAGGACTAAGTGTGAATGACTTGTAAACGTCTTTCTAAATAGATTTTACCAAGAAATTTACGAAAAATTTAGGATGGAATGATTTTTGCGCTTGAAAATTCTTATTTCTAGCCACTTATTTCCCTAAATTTGCAGACTAACACCGGGGTAAGATCTACCAATAAAGCACTAAATATTTTCCCAAAGATATTCTAATTGGAAAATGCGATCAAACTTTCCACTAGATATACGCTATGAAAATACAAAGGGAAAAAAGGAGAAAATAAGGGAAAAACGTGTTTGTACAAATACCACCTCAAAATATGTCCACTTAAAAACGTTCCAAGTATATCTATAAAAATGATATAAAAGCTTTTATTGTTTAAAAATGCTAGTTTAGAATTGGCAGAATGACTCTACGTATAAAAATTCCACTTTTTCTAAAAAATAAAAAAAAAATTCTCAGTAGGTCCAGCCAGACCTATTGGGTATAGAATATGCATATTGTTGTACGTGCCGACAGAAGGGTTAAGGATTCCATGTTGACATGGTGATATTAAACGGCTAATTAAAACATCTATTTTATTTTTAATAAGCATTTCAAACAACTTCGGTATTGCTGATAGTTTGGCTATGGGTCTATAGTTATCAATAAGATGTTTCGGACCCTTTTTGTGAAGAGGGGTTATGTACGAAACTTTCCATTCATCAAGAAAAACACCTGAAGACAAGGATAAATTAAAAATAAAGGCTAAAGGACGACATAACGATTGCATGCAATTCTTCAAAAATATGTTAGGAATGCCATCAGGTCCGGCCTGAATACTAACATCAAGATCACGGAAAGCTATTGAATGCTTCATCCTCAGAAATCTCAAGAGCACTCATAAGGTCCTCCTGAGCTATCCGAGGGACCAATGCACTGTGGCTTGGCTTGGTGTTAGTATTCATTTCTGGTGAAACGGAGTCTGGCACTTCGTAAACTGAATTGAAAAATCTAGCAAATCCATCACAAACCGATTGAACATCGTTGTAAAAATTGACATTGAACTCTAAATTTTTGGGTATTCCTGTATTCTTGCGCTTGCTGTTTATAAAACTCCAAAATGTCTTACTATCATTTTTTTTATTATTTTCAGCTCTCGCAATATACTGTTTGTAAAGATTTTTATTCATAAATTCATACTCTCTTCTCAATCTGAAGAAATGTTCTTTATTGGCAAGAGAGGATGACTTCTTATACAACTTATGAGCTTTATTTTGAGCTCTTTTCAGTTTCAATAATTCTTTACTACCCCAAGGATTTTTTGCTTTTATTTTTTTCTTTTGTAATGGAACGTACATATGAATAGCTTCCAATAAAATTGATTTAAAATTTGTTGACATTAATTTCAAAACATTGCTGAAAAATATTAAAGCCCCGTTTTCATTTTCCAAACGCAAAAGTTAACATGTAATTTTTTTTAATGAAAACATATTTTTATGTAGGAATCATAATTTTGTTAGAATAAGAATTCGACGAACAACATTTTTAACATGAATTTACAAACAAAAACTATATTTTTTGCACACACTTGTGTGTTGCATGTAAACTATACCTTAGAGCTTTTCATTTCAAAATTTAATTTTTGCTAGTCATTGGAAAACGTACTAGAAAATAATTGGGATTGCATATATTTAGGCGAGTTTTGGAAAGCTCATTAAATCTGGATAGCAATATAATTTCTAACCTGAATAAAGTCACAGGTTAGCGTTTGTATGAAAATTACCCCGGATAGTGTAGGTTAGCTAATTAAAAAACACAGCCTTTGTTACCAGTGACAAGGTGCTGTAGAGTGTCATAGCATTCTTTGACCAACTTCGATGAAATACTGTAGGAGGAAAGTGCCTTCATGGCGGCTTGACTATCCATACAGATTGCGATGTGGGCGCCTCTTAATTTTTTCAGTAAAATTCTTTCAGCGCAGGCCTCAATGGCGTGGATCTCGGCTTGGAAGACGCTTGGCCACGAACCCATGGCGATTGAGATAAGGGTGTTTGGTCCAAAGACCCCAGCACCCGTCCCTTGCTCTGTTTTGGAACCGTCGGTGTACCACGTTAAGCTTCCAGGTTCCAAACAAGGGTTGCCATTTACCCATTCCGTACGTTCAGGGATGAGGACCGAAAACTTCCTGCTGAAGCAAAGTACCGTTGTCATGTAATCTGAACTACTGCAGAACGGCGTGCTAGGTACCTGCAACAGAATTTTCATATGACCAAGTTCGCGAACGCGCCCCTCAGATGATAGGCTGAGTCGGAGGACCTGAACAGCCGCACACTCCTGAATGTGTAGGTGGAGCGGGGTTAAGCCTATGATAGCTTGGATTGCAGCTGTGGGGCAAGTGTGCATTGAACCAGTAATGTTTTCGCAAAAAGTCGTGTCTTTTTCTACAAGAATCACAAAAAAGGCAATTACTCCTTAACGGTAAAAAGCTAGAGAAATAATTTTGGCGACGTTTTTCCTAAAACATCTTGTAGAGTCTACCATTGGTCTACGGCTAACCAGTTGCGGGACACCCTGTATATGTGATGTTACCCATTGGGTGTAACTGTATTTTCTCGTTCTTCCGTGGATTAGAATACGACTGGCTTCTATCATTTCATTGTGTGTAGAGATAGTGAAAACCGTTAATGCTGTGTAATGTAAAGTGTATTAATGTGCCTCACTGGCTGTTACTCACGGAATGTGAATTACACTCCACCCACGAGTAACACCAACGCCAACTAGGTATCTTCTTCTCTGTACCGTAATCCCTTGTGGGCCATGGTGCTTTTACTCAGCCGCTTATAGGCTACGTCGAGTCAACGCTACATTGCATATAGAGGAGTGTATATAATGCAAGCACTATATATTTCCTGGACCACGCCAAGATTCGATCTCCGGACCTCTAGATTACTAGCATCGTAGAGTACGAATCAACCAAGTGAGCCACAGAGCGTGATCTAGGTATAAAAGCCAGATTATCAGCTGATTAAGCTGTCAAGTGGCGATGAACTCAAGTAACACATATTAAAACAATAGCAACAGGTGCCCATGAACCAAATTGTGGAACTTAGGTTTCTGCAGTTCGGCCTGTCTGTCTAGATGGCAGTGGGCTCTTTCGTTGAGAAGCGTAACATTTTTGCGCTATGTAGTGGACATCCACTATACGTATCGCAAACACTGCGTGCCTAAAAACAAACACTACTACACCAGCCAGACTAATATCTAAAGGGCGCCACAAACCTGACGATTTCTCGGCCGATCGATCGGGCAATCGATTGCCCACAATCGATCTGCCGCCCGTACAGCACATACATTAGGCAATTTATCGGGCAATCTGAAATAGACAGTCTCACGGTCCACTAGACACAGCACAAAATAGCGAAAATTATACCATTTTTGGCGATGGAAGATGGACATCAATTGCTACTTAGTTGGAGAATGACCGCCACAACCACAGCATGAAAAACGACCACAGGTTTATGTCAAAAAATCAGCAACTGAGACCACATGATTTTCATGACAGCTTGTACGGAAAATTGCATTGGCAATGCGTTCCACATGTCAAATCAAGAAATTGAATCCGATGGTCCCATACACCTTTCGATTTATCTCGCAATAAAAAATCTGGCCGATTGAACGGAGGGTCTATGGTGCCTCTTACTTAGGAAATTAGAAAATTTAGGTTTACAGTTCATTTTTCTAAGCTGGATAAGAACTTATTTAACGGATAGGACTCAGTTGGTGAAGTTAAATGGCATGTACATTCCGCTCTGTTATAAAGTGTTCGTCAGGAGTTCCGCAAGGAAGCCATTTGGGATACTACTTTTCCATTTAGTTTTCGTAAATGATATTATCCAATATTTTAAATTCGTACGTGTATGACAGTATGCCGATGATATGAAAATCGCTATGGGAATACGCAACAAAGATGACTGTCTTAACCCTCGGATGGTTGGGTGGGGCTGACAGACCCCAGAAAAATTTAAATGTCAAAATGTTTATAGAAAAACTTTTTGCGTGGCATTTTTATGCATATGTAATTTATGTGCCAAATATGAGCTTTTAAGCATGCATTCGTTTGAATTTGTGATTTAGTTAAAAAGTTATATAATTCTAAAGTTGCTCTGGTAGACCCCACCAAATCTTTTACGTATATCCTTTTTACAAAACCTTTTTTTTTTGAATTTTTGGAAATTTTCAAGTTATATTAATCGGCAAACGGTTAAATCTTACAATAGTATTCAAGCACAATTGAGAATGCGTAATTAGGGTATATTTATGGAAATAAGTGGGATTTTTTAGGTTGAAACGCAGAAATTATTGTGTTTGTAATAGGGGTTATTTCAGTCCACTTAAATCGAAACTAGTCTGGCTGGTCTAGCGGTTAGTGCGCGCATCTTCGGTGCACAGAGGGCCATGAGTTCGAATCTCACCATGAGCCATGGTGTTTTTCGAACTCACGAGCTTGTGACGGACTATGATCTCACTCAGATGTTAAACGAGTACCCATTTATGGGGATAAATAACACTGCTGAGCGTAATGCTGATCTCATTACCTCAACAAAAAGCAGATAAGATCTTGGAAATTGGATGTCACTAACACATCCTGCGGCCTTAGTCCAATGTTGGATTGTCGCGCCTGTTTTTTTTTTTTTTTTAAATCTAAACTGTTTCATTACACACCTTTCATTCATTTCACGAATTTGTTTTATAATTAGGCCATTAGTTTATATGAGTTTTAAACGATGTCCTATCCTAACCTGGTGAATTATTTTATTTGTTTAGCAGGAAATGTTCTAGGTAGGTGTATTGCATTAGTGCATTTGTACTACATATACTAGTGAACATTCGTAAAAGAATACATTCCAAAAATATTTTTTCTGGATATATTTTCATGCAGTTTTCTAGGCGAACTTGACTCATACGTTGGGGAGCCCACTTTTAAGAAGCGGCAATAAGGCCCGTTCTATGTGGGGCATAGTAGATACTCCCTCCTCGGTCAACTGCAACCCTCCCCCTCCCCTCAGCAATGGTCAATATTTAACCAAAAATGTATTCTGTGCCCATGCGGAAGAGAGATACACTTATTGAAATTGTTGTGTATTTTTAATTAAACAAAAATAGTTGTAGCTTATGTAGTTCAACTAAACTCCAGCGCCCAAAGGGATTTCACTCAATTACTTTAGTGAGTGCAATCGATTTAAACGATTGATTTCGACTAGACCAGTGATTCCCAAATTAGGGGGCGCGCCCCTCTAGGGAGGCGTGACGATCAGGGAAAGGGGGCGCGAGCACAAATCTTATATTGATGCCATTAATAAATTATGATTTGCTTGCTATTAATGAATTATGGTTTTCTTGCGAACATCTTTCGAAATACATCAGGGGTAATCGGTTGTTGCAAGGCGCTGCAAAATGGCAGAAATTGCACTTCGTCGATTAATTCGCTGCTACTAAATACATTTGATGAACACCGCTGAGAATATTTTAGGTCGAGAAAAAAAAAATAAAAAATCTTTGCATATCGCTGATATGAAGCACATAAGCCAGCTATAGTCCTTGAATGGTTTTTGAAAACCAAAAATTACGGAAATCATGAAATTTAAATAGCACGTCCTAAAGATTCCTGTAGTTCCAGTAGTTGGGCTGCACTAACAAACAAATGTTCAAACAATTTAAATTGCGACAATGGATTCCGACCTTAAAGTAGGTACTAACATCGTCAGTTCACGTGAAATCCATGCAAATACTGTCAAAATTTTGATGATCGTGAAATCGCATTCGCTTGGTGGTACTCACTTCACATGAAAGTCTCCACACCGGTTTTTGACATTTCGCCAGCGAAAATAATGCAGTTGCACTTTATTTGACAATGAAAAGATGTCATCGACAATCAATCAGAACGCGAGTGAACATTTATCTTACATTGAGTGAATAAAAAGCAAGTCTCCACGGCACCGTTTTCACGTTTATGCACGTTTTTCGCTCGGTGAACTCAGTATATACCTTTATGGCGAAAATTAAAGAATTCCTTGCCCATGGCAATTTTCGCATCTACTTTCGGTTTTTGGCCGATATTTTCTCGGGGGGCACCAGGATCAGCAGACCTCGCAAGGGGGGCACGAGCTGTAAAAGAATGGGAAACACTGGACTAGACGAAACCCTATATGCTTAGCTTAACAGTAAATACTGCAGTCATCATATTTTCACGTTAATTTCTAATTATCTCATAAATTTCCTAGTAAACGCCCCAAAAACGCCACAGGCACGTGGACACCTGCTCAAACAAAGTCCTCTCCAATTCGAGTATTCCAATAATAATTACAAGGCCCCACTTCTAAATATTTCCCTATTATTGGAATATCCTCGAAAATCGATTATCCAAATCGAAAACAATCTATATTCCTGCCGCAATATGGTTTGTAGAAAACACAAACCTGATGTATTTCAATCTTGCACACAAGCACGCACACACACCCAGACACACTCCTCCACACTATTAATGCTGTTTCGTTGTTATCGACGAATAAAAGATTGACGTTGATAAATTATCATTGTGAAGATGTCGAACAAATATACATTTTCATTGTACCCAGAATAACACGTAAGAAATGGATAATATCTGTTATTGCGACAACTACACTGATATCGTTTTGCGTTTGCCGCGCGCCGGGACGATGAAAGTAACAATAGCAAAAAAAAGGACAAAAACAACGACAGAAAATAACAACTATATTACTACTAGGACGAGGAAAAGAAAAACAGGATTTCCAGATATTCAAATAAAATGTCACGCGATTATTGACGAACTGTCGTTCTGATAAAGTTTTGATGGAGACACGTTTGTTTGAGTCGTCGACGACGCGACGCACGGACCGTACCTTAACCATTAATTTAAAATTAGCACTAACAAGGTGTTTTTGAGTTGATACCGTTATGCGATGTGTATTATTTATGATAAATGGTCTTGGAAGGGATTCAAAGGATAATAGATGTGTCCTAACGATAGAAGGAGATATATGGACTACAATGGGCAGATTATGAAGTTAGTACGACACGCGGCTGTTAATTAGGTTATTTAGGGAAATTCATAGTAAGTAATTCATTTTACTGGAGGTATAGTTTTCTCTGTAAAAATTTAAATAACTGATGAACGAAGGCCACGAGCTTCCGAGGTAGATTGCACTAATTGTTTCTTTGATTATAGATAGATTATAGAGCTTTTCCGGGCCGAGCGATGCGATGTGTGCACACTCATTGCGATTTGTTGCGAACCGACGCGATTTGTTTCTATGGCAAGAAAACCTGATTTTTTCAAGGCGATTTGCTGCTGATATGGGTATGATTTCAGATCGACTTCGTGACATGGCGCTTCGAGTGTTCTACCATTGATATTTTTAATATACAAACAAACGTGTCGGTATATTTTTGTAGTGTTGTTGATAATTGTGGGTATTAATGAATGGATTGTCGTATAGGTAATGTAATTTAGTACCATTGGCATTTTCTATATATACATAGTTCTCGGTATTTCTATGCAGTGTTGTCGATAATTAGGTTAGTAATGGAGTGATCAATGACTGAAAAAGGTAGGTAGCCTTTCTGGAAAATTGCAGTTTTAGCTTACGCGTTTCAAAACAATATTCGGGTGGCATTTGGATTTGGTGTTAATTGTTGTTCACATACATATACAGTCGGAGCTCGATAACTCGAATCCCAAGGGACCGACAAATTCCTTCGAGTTATGTATACTTCGACTTATCAAAATTCGAGATATCGAAGCTTGTAAAAAGTTAACTTCGACTTATCGAGTTTATCCCTGAAATATCAATAAATTCCTAAATAAAAAGTCAAAATTAAGTTATATAAATTTAATTCACAAAATGAGGAACGCTGGTCAATACAAATACGATTTAGTCAAGTTAAATAATAATGCATAACAAAGTAAAAATAACGACTAAATTTAGGAGAGATTAATTGAAATAACATAGTTCTCAGTTACATTAATGGAAACTAAAAAACATAATTCAAAACTTATAATAACAATAAAAACAAAAATACAAATTCAAAAATATTGAAGAGTCATAAACTGATTTACAAGTTTTTTACGCCGAACTTGCCCATGGTTTGCTGACGTAAGTTTTGATGCGATTTTCTCTCGCCAAAAGGTTTGAACATTTCGTCCTTCACGCCATCATAACCTTCTAAATAACCAACAATTACGAGTGCTTCAACATTATCCTCCGATCGCCATAGCTGTTATATCTTCAATTACATATATCCTCCTCGGTTTGAAAATCGTCTGTGGCTAAGCACTCGGCTGCTCCGACGAATTCTCCGATGAAAGTCGTTCCAATATCTATGGCTCAAGATAAAGTCAATTCTTCATTCATATTATTGGAACTTATTTCAACGGGCTTTCATTGCTAGAGAGAAATCCACAAGCCCTGAAGCAGTTCTTTGATGTAGCTTCGGTTACGCTCTTTCATGCTTTTTCGATTAAACGTATTGGCTCAAAAACATTGATAGGTTTCAATTGTATATTTTTGTCTAATTCTATTATCATTTTCCTTATGAGTTCCTGCCTGTAAAATACCTTAAAATTTTTGATGATTATCTGGTCCAGGGGTTGTAATATTGATGTTGTATTTGGAGGCAGAAGTTGAATTTTCAAACGTCATGGTGCAGGCTGCATTGCACCACGCCAATCCCTGCGTTACGAGCTGAACTCCATCGACTCTAGAGGCAATGGCTCGTCGTCTTCGGGCATCTCCACGTCTGCTTGGTCGGAAACCTCGGCCATGGCGGCGTTGGGCTCCTCTTCGTCAGACTTTCCCACAGTCGGTGGAGTTTTCACCTCGCCCGTGTCTGCTGCTTCGTGGCTAGGGCGCCCTTCCAGTTTTTGGGGTAGACCCGCACCTTACCGAAACGATAAGACACCTGGAAGCGACGCCTGGAGATGGTCTCCATTGACTGCGGGTCAATTGACACAATCAGTGTCAAGTTGTCGCCTTCCACAGTGGCCTTGATCATTCTCCACTCGGTAGTATGCAGCCCTTCGTTTTGTCTGCGGAGGAGGGTGATGGCGTTGGCCGCGTCCGTGCTTCTTGGTAGGTGAAGCGTTGCTATGGTGGAGCGCGGTATGTCGTCACCGGTTGCGGTGCGCAACGAGGCGCCTTCCCAAGGGGAAAGGGTAGGGGTGAGGCCGATCAGTCAATCGGCCGTGGCTTGATTGTCGCAGTCGACTAGAAGAAAGCCGGGGCGGAAGCGGATGCTACCGAACTCCGGGAAAACTGCCGTCTTAGGCGGGTTATCAATGATGACTGATGATGGCATCTTGCACCGCGGACAACTGGTCTGGTGTTAGCAGTTTTTCCGGGTAGCAAGATGCAAGAATGGCAACCCTTACAGAGGATGCTGCTTGCGCATAGCTGCCCCTGCTCCTACTGTCGGAGGCAGAGGGGGCGGCAGCTTGTCTGGAAGGGCCGGCATTTTGAATTACACCATCAGCTGACTTGCGGGTATCACTGCTCCCACTAACAGATGCCCGAGTAGCGGCTACTGACGCCGCCTTAGGTACCTTGCGGTCCTTCCTTCCGGGTACTGTCTGGGGGCGGCTGGTCCAGATGGACCTGTCACCGGCGATGCTTTGCATGCTGCTGAGGTGCTCGGTTTGCAGGCAGTGCTCACAGAAGGTGGAGTTGTCGTCCTCTGATTTTTGTCAGATATGGCCTGCTTCTCGGGATTGGAAGCACCATTCTCCTCAGAGCGCTGCCGCTTGGGGGGAGGGACTTCACGGTCGGGATTGACCGCTAGGGATCTGGCTTTCTCGGGGGCATGTCCCTGTGAGAGATACCTTAGGTACCTCTTGCAGGCTGCACCTCCAAGGCCTTTTCGTAGTGGGTTCCGAAGTCCCCCCAAATGAGTTTTTGGGTGGAAGCCCTAGTTTCTGCTTCCCATCCCTGTTGAGTTGGCCACTAGGACCGGCTTCTGTCTGACGCGGATCATCCACGTCGGAGAGGTATAGTTCCGCCGGAACGGAAGATAAGGCGTTGGATGCCTCCAGATCCGAGTCTGAGGTAGTCTCAGGTAGATCTGCGGTTGGGTTTTTTTTGTTTTTGTTTTGGTTCTATACTCATTTTGGTCCCACGAGTAGCTAGGGAATATAGGTCCGCCACACCAGAGCCCCGCTTGGTGCAGTAAGGCTTGATTTTACCGGAGGTCGCCTGGTATCCGGCTGCTCCGTTAGTGATGTCCATTTGTGTCCCTGGACATCTTCCCCGATGGGCACGGGTCGCATAACACCCCGGGCATTTAGGACAAATCTAACATCGGACCCTAACTAACACATATAATGAATGTGAGATTTTCCCGGCCCGGATGTATATAGTGGATGTTCGGATCCCCATCCCCGACTCGCCTAGTAGGTGGAATGTCTCCACGCACCAGGTGAGTCATGTCTGAATGTGGATCCTCCCACCAACCGGCCCTCACAGTTTGGCCTTCACCAAGGTGAAGTTACTAGTGGCCACCACGTAAAGGTACTGTGAGCACCTCCCGCAATGACAGTATTGAAACAATATCACCTTACGGACTGACTGACCACCCAGAATTACGTACATACGGCCATCCATTCATTTAATACAAATCTTCAAATCTATAACACTATACAACATTCGGCACGTATATGTGTGTACATATATATAAAAATTCCCAATGATAATGAAAGCCGGTCTGCACAAATTATGCCTCTCATGTCGATATCTCGTTATCAGCATCAAACAGCGTCAAACAGCACGAAGCCAACCTCTCTGTTTATATGTACATTCATACATACAATACACCATGCCAATACGAAACCGATCCAAACATAAATCGTATCCTCCATGTCTCTTTCCTCGGCGACAATGCACATTACAACTGCTGAAAAAGCACGTCGCATCGCAAGCAAGTTTAAATGGTACAAACAGGTTCGTGCTGGTTCCCATTAAAATGCTAAGAAATGTTTTTTCTTGCGCTGGGAAGCGTTTCGCTGCTTATCGCATCGCATCGCCCGCAGTGTGAACGGGCTGTAAAGGGTGTTAAGGGCAAACAGTGTCTTTTTTTCAAAAATTTTGAAAATGGCTAAATGAATTAATTGGAGGTTGTAGATCATGTTGCGGTTCAAATCTTGCTGAAAATTTTACAGGCCTAGATATCTCTGTTCGGAAGCTACAGTCGTTCAAAGATGCGACCCAAGACAAACAATTCCATAGAATTCGTGCGACAAAAGTACTTTAAACTTATTAACTGTGGTTCAATTTATTGAGTATTGTTTGCAAAAAAAAATGAGCAAATATCCCTAGCCAATTTTCCGTTACAAACCAAAAACTCACATTTCAAGGCTAGCAAAGCCAGCTGATACAGTATTCCTCTATTTCTTACATGATATTCACATATGAAGACTGAAGATTGATTGATACATTCTTTATCTCTGCATTTCTCAAATCTCTGCCACATACAAATACAGATGTAACTGCACACATATGGATATATGAGAATAGAATAATTATACATATGTATAGAAGCAAAAAGGATATCTAATATTCCATATAGCATTCCAAACCTCCGACCATATATGACGTGTATTCAAGTATTCTTGAACAAATTCCAGGAGTGAAATGAATCCGAACGATTCCATGCCACTTGTCCTAGATTTCCGTAAAATGTGTGAACCACAAATCCATCTTTCTTTCTCCCTCTCGGTATTTTCAACATTTCCAATGTCCTGTCCCCACCCCGTAACCTCCTTCCGCGATCCATCCTCATCGTTTGTTGGAAAACTAGTCTACTAAATCCTTGTGAATGGATGAATATACTGGGCATAGAAGAAAATTCACGCCTATACCATATGCTGATAATGGGACTTTTATGTGAAAACATTCCATGGTTCCGAGATAGAGAGCTGGCCTATCCTTATACTCAATCCTCACGTTTTATAGTCAAGCCAAAAGAGATATTTAAATGTCGACCGAGAGTGCTAGATCTATTTCCCTCAACGATGACGATGAGGACGACTATACGACGATGGAATTAGGCGAATAAACAGGGCGAAATTAAAGACAGGCTGTTCCTCATCTTTGCAGAAAATTGCCACGATTTATTCGAGTATGTAATAATCGCGAGTGAATTGTTTTGTCGTATTATGCGAAATTATGGTATATTACTCGTATTGGGGGATATACTCGTACGATTTAGTGTGGAGTGGATAAAAGGTGGAAACGGGATTTGCAGTTGAAGATTTCTCGATCCGCCAAGCAAGCAGGCATCATGCGCAGCTGTCAACACACAATTCTTTTGTAAACGTATTACTTTCCTTTTAGTGCAACATAAATCCTTAAGTACATCGTAATTCTTTTTTGTTTGGTTATTGCTGGGGTATACTAACTCCTCGAAAACATGGAATATGTGTTTACCCCCTTAAACGATATAACCATAAGATACATCAAGAAATTCAAACTGAATAATTTTCATGCTATTTAGCCTTTTGGCTTCTTTACATACGCTCATTTTTGGGCCTCTATCGTATTTATTCAGTCCGTGAGTCCATAAGTCTATATGTATATTCTCGTCTCGTACGATTACATTCGGCGGCTTTTCGTGAATGTCCTTTTAGTCGCGACCAAACCAAAAAAACGTCTGGATACCATTATTTTTATATGGTCTCCCCGTTTCTTATAAGTATGTGTACCCGAGTCCTGCGGGCATATTAGACAAATCTACACCAAACCATAGCGAGAGCGTATAAAATGGATGGCGGTTTTATGCTCTCTGTCTTTTGTTTTATATGCGTCTTATGTATTCCGCCACTATAACATTTTATTGCAATTTTATGACCGTCCACGAACGACACGACATTTAGCGATGAAAAGACAAAAGGCTCGTGACGATAGGGACTTTATATTGTATTGGTACGGTACGAAACGCAAGTATAGTTGATCCCGCCTCGACAAAAGATCTCGATGACTTTTATATCAATTGGTATTATGGTGCAATTTGTATTAACAATTACGACATAAACATGGTTCGTTTTTCTTCGGCAGGAAATTAGATATTAGGGACGACGAAAATGAATTAGAGCATATCGGCGTGGTGGGTGTTTATATGTCTTTTTAATTTATCGGGTGCTGAAAGTGAAGGACATCGAATACGTATAAATTTAGAAAACAGATCTAGGAAAAATTTATTGGGAAATATTGGATAAAAATTGGATTTTGGTATTTTTCGTAAAAAAACTTGTTTATGGATGTGTGATTATTACAGAATTCATTAAAAAATCAATTTTAATTTGTTTTCTTTCAAAGAAGATTGTTGTTTTCTTGGAAATAAATACAGAAAACCAAATTTTCGCCTAAAATTGCTTAAACCCATATATGCCCAAATTATGTTTTCTCGAATATTTAAGTTTTTTTGGTGTATTTATGTCAAGTCGACAATACTCCAAAGATCCTTAGGTAAACCAGGTGGGGTCGAATCAAGAGGCATTTTGAAGAGGATTTATAGGAGCGTGTACTTAGATACTACATTACATTGCTGATATTAATTTTTGCCTCAATTGTTGTAATCACGGTGAAGTTCATCTTGAATCGTCTCAGCAAGTCAACCGCCCTTATTGGAGTCAGGTGGCTCCCGTGGGTGCAATGGGTGGCTGCGACGGGCGAATATCAAAGGAATTGAAGGAACATCCCTAATTCCAAGCTTCCAGCACACAGTAAAGGCGAAGAACGCACAACGAGACGTAGCCAGATTGCGTGGACTACCGAGAGCTCGCTGGATGTACTCCGTAGGTAAGGATGTCCACCAGCTGTTGGGCATCCGTAACTGGAGGACAAAGTCACTGGATTGGCAGCAAACTTATATACATAAGGGATTTTTCGCAGAATCTGCCGGATGAGATTTCTGATACCAAAGCAATATAATTATAGTAGGGAATACTAGCTCTTCAGCGACAAAACCAAATTATTACCTAACATTTTTTTCTGGATGACATTTGTCGAGAAACTATATTTTACCGTTAACTAGTGCACCATGCCCTGTGGCATGGGTCAAGAATAATGCTTCCGCTTCCTTCGGCATGTCGTAGAAGGCGACTAATGGGGCAGGGGAGAATAAAACTCTCCTGGGTTTCGTACAAATCACCGCAATTGCGCGCGACGTTGTTTCTGCTAAATATTGTCTGGATATGTAGGAAACTTAATATAAATTGACCCCTGTGGTGTTGCGGTTAGAATTATGCCACAGCGTTCCCGGCTTGTCGTAGAAGGCGACTTGAGGGATAGGGTGTGTAGGCTTGTAACTTGCATTCCTGAAACTAAACTACACTCGAAACATTGATCGAGCATCGGATACCACGGACTGATTTACCGGCAACGACTTTTGGCTACAAACAACGGACTACGATTGGTTTTTGGAACGTTCGAACGATGTGGGGCGAGTGCAGTAGTACAAGACTCACGGAAGTCGAACGGGAAATGACCGCATATAGAATTTCGATATTAGGACTGAGCGAAACAAGATGGACCGGATCGCGAACGACCTTATCACCTAGTTCCCAAACTGTGCTGCTTTACTCTGGTAGTGAACTTGAAGCCTCACCCAGAATGGCTGGAGTCGGCATCCTTTTGAACAAGGAAGCTCGCCAATCTCTCATAGATTCGAGGCTTATTTCCGACCGAATAATAACTGCCAGATTCAAGTCCAGAGTAAGAAACATTACTATTATTCAGTGCTACGCCCCGACTGAGTCAGCCGACTAGCATGCTAAGGACGCCTTTTACCACCTGCTTGGCGACACTTTTGACAAGGTTCCCAGAGGTGACATAAAAATTATTATGGGGGATCTCAATGCTAAAATGGTGTCTGACAATGTTGGATTGGAACATCTAATGGGCAATCACGGTCCGGGTGTCAGGAACGACAATGGTGAGTTGTTCGTAGAGTTCTGTAACTCTCGTCAGCTTGTCATTGGCGGCACCCTGTTCAAACACAAACCTTGCCATTTAGCAACATGGATATCTCCAGATGGGCGAACAGAGAACCAGATTGACCATATAGCCATCTCCAAAACATGGAGGAATTGTCTCATGGACGTCAGGGCTAAGCGTGGTGTTGATGTAGGCAGCGATCACCAACTTGTCATCGCAAAAATTCGCTTGCGAACCGCCGCTGTTTGTCGCACACAAAACGAGCGTTTATTGCCGCGATTCAATGTGCAAAAGCTTAAAGAACCATCAACAATACGCGCAGTTTCTAGCGCATTGCGCGAGGTAGCTAATGCACAAACGCCAGATGCTTAAGGTGCTGGTGTTGGCGATTGGTGATGCTTCTTCTATTGATGATAGATGGAACATTGTGAAGGAAGCTTTCTATCGTGTGGCGAAACATTTGTGGGCAGACTACAGCGAGGTAGGAGACCATTTATCAGTGATGATACATAGTCTCTGATAACTGCACGGAAGAGGATTAAAGAGCAAATAAGCTCGGCTACTGATAATTCAGTCAAGCAACAACTGAGGACCGAGTACAGTTTTCTTCAAAAAAGAGTGCAGAGGAGCGTAAGACGTGATAAACGCAACAACATCAACGCGTTAGCTTTGGAGGCAGAAGATGCGGCTTACTGTGGTGACAGTGGAACCCTTTACAAGCTCATAAAGCCACTGACTGGCAAATCTTTTACCAATGAGCATCCTGTGAAAGATAAAGACGGGTCTCTGCTAGTCACAGATGAACAACAACTGCGCCGATGGAGAGAGCATTTCATGGAGGTTCTTCAAGCCCATCTCCACCGGAGGCAGTAAGTCTTTCGCAAATGGCCAGAAATAACACCGGCGTACCATCCAAGCTGGAAATAATTAAGGCCCTTCAATCATTGGAAGCAGGTAAGGCCCCGGGGGCAGACGGTATCCATTTTTTAAAGCGGACATCAACGCTACCGCGCATATTCTTCTTCTCCTCATCCAAGAGTGTTGGACAACCGAGACTCTCCCTCAAGGATGGAAGAAGGGCGTCATTATTAAAATCTCCAAAAAAGGAAGTCTCAAGGATTGCAATAAATAGCGTGGAATCTGTCTCCTACCTGCAGTCTCTATAAACTGATGGCCAAAATAATCTTGGACCGGATCAAGAAAACGATCGACCACACTTTGAACAATGAACAAGCTGGTTTTCGTGAGGGTTTTTCATGTAGCGATCATATCAACACTCTCCGAATTATTATTGAACAATCCGCTGAATGGAGATCCCCGTTACATCTATTGTTCATTGACTTCGAGAAGGCGTTTGACAGCGTCGACCGGGCTTATATCTAGACAGCCTTACGTAGGAGAGGCATACCAGAGAAACTGATTGCCATCATAAAGGAGTCCTATAACGGAGTCCAATGTCACGTCTTGCTCAAAGGCGAATTGTCTAGTCTCTTTGAGGTGAACAATGGAGTTAGACAAGGTTGTATTTTATCACCAATACTGTTCCTTATTACCATCAACGACGTAATCTGCGACGCTCTAGGCGACCATAAAAGTAAGGGTATCAGGTGGAAATTATTTGATTACCTTCAGCACCTGGACTATTTCGACGACATTTGCCTTCTTTCAAACACCGCAGATAATCTGCCTCAAATGACAGATGCTTTGCATCGTGAAAGTCGAAGTGCTGCTTTAAAAATTAATGCCGCTAAGACGAAATACCTGAGCTTGACATCAGAAAGGCAATGAAACATTTCTATCTCCGGACAGCAGATAGGAAAAGTCGAGAACTTTACTTACCTTGGGAGCGTAGTGACAGCGGATGGTGGGGCTGATGCCGATGTAGAGTCGCGCTTAAATAAAGCCCGAGCAGTATTTTTCAGTTTGACTCCTCTCTGACAAAAGAAAAACATCTCCAGAAATACCAAACTCCGGATCTTCGAAAGCAATGTAAAATCCGTGCTTTTATATGGGTGTTCCACTTGGAAGGTGACGAATGATATTACAACCAAACTACAAACTTTCGTGAATCAGTGCCTTCGACGCATCCTACAAATTCGCTGGCCAAAATAGGATAGGCCATCGACATCAAAAGGCGGAAGTGGCAGTGGCAGATAGGTCACGAACTTCGAAAAGAGCCAAAAAACATTGCAAGACAGGCTCTAGATTGGAATCCTCAGGGAACCGATGCAAGGCGTCGTGTGGGAAGACCCAAAAATACGTGGAGAAGATTTGTTGAGGCAGAGGGAAAATCTATAGGCAAATCGTGGGACCAGCTAAAGGCGAAGGCTGCTAGTAGACAGAGGTGGAAAAGAGGCGTAGTCAATGCCCTATGGCCCACTAGGGGTTAAAAGGAACCAGAGAGAGAGAGAGAGAGAGAGAGTGCACTAATGGACTCAAAATATAAGTGTTTGTTTTGGATTTTTGCGGCTTACTTTATAATTATTCCGATAAAAATCGATATTCTCTTAGATTTCAAAAAAAAATTATAACAGCTATTAATTAATTTAATTCTTGGGTATAATAAATAACGGTAAACCGATTAACCATTATTATTTCCTTTAGAATGTTAATGCCAATGTTAATGCCATACACGCCCAACGCCCCATTTTTGGGGCATCAACAAAACCGATCCATATTTTCGTCGGTTGGTAAAAGATTTCATGTTTATGGGTAAATTTCGTTTCTTACATCTCTTTTGATATTAAAATTACTAATACTAGATTTGGGTTTCCTATTTATATCACCAAACTTATTAAAAGTTTTCTCATCGACCGCTCTTTTTATGTTAACATAAATGAGTGCAAATCCACACCATTTGATCTCTTAGCAGGTGTCCCTCAAGGTTCGGTACTCAGTCCATTACTGTACAATATCTACACAAGTGACTTGCCAATTCCCGATAATTGTCAGGTCTGTTTATTTGAAGACGATACAGCAATACTTTCTTCAGATCTACTGCCTGTTAATATTATTGATAATCTTCGAAATGAATACGAAACCTTGAACCTATATTTAAAAAAATGGAAAATTAAAATTAATTCCGAAAAAAACAGAAGCTTTATTTCTCACCAGGAAGAGGAAGCCTGACCTTCTGCCGGATGGTCCATTGCAACTTGGGCCCAATTTAATCAACTGGAACTCCGCACATATCAAATATTTAGGCATCTTACTAGTTAAAAAACTAACCTTCAAAGCTAATATAGATGCTTCAATAAAAAAGTCAAACGACATGGATATAGTGATCTCCCTTAATATATCGAGAATCTCCACTAGCCATTCAAAATAAATTGTTGATTTTTAAGAGTATATTTCAACCTGTTTTGTTATATGGTGCCGCTGTATGGGGTTCCTGTGCGGAATCACACACCAAAAACCTTCAAATTAAACAAAATGAGATACTGAAAATGATGCTTGATCTACCCTTTTACTTTCGTACCAAAACTTTACACTCTATTTCGAATAATTCTACGATATACCATAAAATCACGCATATCAGTATTAATTTCAAATTATATTGCGCTAACTCACGTAACCCTCTGATTATTGAATTAATTTAACAATTTTTAGTCCATGTCTCCGCGCCATTCTATTTACTTATAAATTTATATATATTTTCTTTTCTGGCTTAAAATTGCTAACCGATTATAACGGTATTATATTTTAATACAACTTAGTTATTAAGTTTAGTTGTTATAGATAGGTAGTAAGTAGCTTAAATTTTTATATAAAAATCCGGTATAAGAGGTTTTAACCTATTTTCCTCTTGCTTATTGAATAAAAATTAATCCGCTAGCTTCAAACTTCGTTGAACCCAAATGTATTCAGCGCCCGCTCTAGCACTTACGCCGCCCCGGGCAAGAGGACAAATTGCCGCCCCTTAGGTTCTATACCAAGCATATTAATAATTGCTAATATGTACGTCGTTGAAGGAAGTAGATGAGTAGTTTTCCATAAAATCCTTGAAGACTGCGCAGCTATAAACTTCAATTAGCCAGATTTCTTCAGTGTGGGACATCATGGCTAATTTTTTTGAGTCATGGTCGTAGCCCAGCAGGTTGAGGAGGCAGGGCAGGGATTGGCGTTTCACATCCCTGGATACATTTTTGTTTTACTGCTGAACTACTTCATAAAAAATTGATGCTCTACGTATAAACATTTCCGTACTACAATGTTCAGTTGGCGCCTGGTCTCAATCGCAATTTTAAGATATATTTCAGCCTGGTGATCTCGGTTATTCCGAGAAAGGGATTCTAAAAGTATATCATCCGCACAATTCTAATGAGACAGTTTTAGGCATTTGATATCCGAAACTTCAACACCCACATGTAGGTGTCATTAACATCATAATATCCATATCGTACCTGCGTTTGAGTGACCTAGACTATCGAAACTTAAATTATTCCATAAGTGACATCCTAATTTCTCTCTGTGAGGATCCTAACCACCTATGTTTGCGATCATCTTGACCAACCAAACCTAAATGTATATAGCGCCGTGTTTTACCGTTAGAATAAATAATACGTCACACGAAATTTTTTTTGTGAAGCTAATGGATTTAAAAACATTTCGTCTGAAAGGGATGTAATTTGTGACAAAGGTCATGGTGATGCATTCAGGAGTAAAACCCATGCTTACGCCATTTATCGTTAAAAGGACAAAGGTCGTTTAGGATTTACCTTTCTCAAATTTTTTAACCCTTTTTCTAAAAATATTTTTGTTGTCATATAGTTTAATTACATACCCTCGACCCGCTAAGAAAATCGGACTAGGGGCATGATATTGAAAAAATGTTTATGCCTTTAGGAAATCCAGCTGAGAATCATACTGAGAATTTTTATAAAGAAGAAGGTCAGAGCTAGGAAAATCGGAGGAAACAAGCCAAGTCCTGATTTCGCATGTCCGAAAAGTGGAAGTGCTACTACTGCGGCTCTGGTAATGTGTACTGTGATTCCATCACTCATCTTTCTAAAATCCAAACAACTTTGTTCGAAATTTGTCCTTTAACACGTTGGCAGCGGCAGTTATTTTCGGTATCTTCTTTTCTGTGCGGCACATGCCCCCGGGGGCATGTAAGTCGTTATTATTCATGTGCGGCACATGCCTCCGGGGGCATGTGGCTACTGGAACAGTAAATGGGCTCTCATATCCCGGAACTTAATTTTAATCGATCAAAAACTAAATAAAATACTTCCTTAGGTACAAACCTGTCTTCAGCTCAGCCAGGAGCCGATTCCAAATAATTATAATAATAAATTGTAATTTTTCGTTATTTTCACCTTTGCTTTGGCCAATTGACCATGCAACGCGTGCGTTCCGACATGTTAACGCTAAAAAAATGTATTTTCGCACTTCAATTCAGCAATAGACTACTTAATGAACACGATGGAACCAAAAATTATTTCTAACGGTGCTTTTTCTGGCACCCCATTAACAAGAAATACATGCCTCCGGGGGCATGCGCCGCATATGAGTAATAAAATTTATAACTCCTGTGCGGCACATGCCCCCGGGGGCATGTATTATGTTTCTATTATAATATTATAATATAGGGCAAACTAAGTAAAATGCTCTTTGTCTGGCTAAAATCGGATGGAAATTAGAGATTTTATAGCTTTCGCACCTGGAGAATGAAAAGCAAATTTTTCAGCCGCACACAAATAATAACTATCACATGCCCCCGGGGGCATGTGCCGCAGCCAACGTGTTAAATGCTAGATGAATCAATGCAATTGGTTACCAACTGAGGCGATCCATCCACTTATGGAGATCGGGCGAATTGAAGTCAAATTGCCGCTAAAGCTTTATAGAAGTTCTCGAAAATCCTGCATGGGTATGAAATTTTTCACAGGAGAGTTTTCAAAGCCTCGCAAGGACTTTGCTTCTACAAAACACAACTTTTTATTTCATCTGTAGGTTTCGTTTCCACTAAATGGAAACTGATATTGAATTTTTGCTTCTGACTTTTATCAATTTTTTTTCGTTCGTGTGCTAGCCAAAAAGCCGCCCCTAAAATTTGGCGCCCCGGGCGACCGCCCGGCTTGCCCCCCCCCCCTCCCTTAGAGCGGGCACTGAATGTATTATATATGTAAGAGCTCATTTGCTTATTCTCTTGCCAATTTAAACACTATGTATTACAAAACACTCTCTTTGTATTTTTGGTTGAATAAAATTGAGCTTGAACTTGAACTAATACTAGATTAATTTTTTTAAATAAACTGAATTATTTTCAATTGTTTTTGGATAGTTTGCATCTGTCGAAAACCCTCTACTTCAAACCGGAAATGGAGCAAAGTTAGCCAAGATACAGTTACCACGTTTTAGTTGCAGCTTTGCCAACATTTTTTTAAAAGATATAAGTAAAAACCCTTTCAAAAAGTGTTACCAGTTTAATTTAAAAATTTAAAATGTGCACCGTTTTAAAAATGGGGCTTTGGGCATATATGGGTTAAAGTAATATTAGATTCGAGCACGAACAACATCCTTACCTTTAGAAAGAAATAATTAACTGCTATAGTTAATACAGAACTATTTTCGAATATGTTGCAAATATTTTAAGCAACGGGATCTATTAATGTTAGAGGACATCTATGGGACTAAAACAATCATATTTTTATTGGTAATTAAAAGTAAACGATTCTATTGAAAACTATAGTTCAGCGGTTGTATAAACAGAGCCACCTAAGAATGTTAAGTCCATTCATTTTAACTAATGAGTAAAACTGTTATTCGAAGCACAGAGAGAATATAAATAGCCTAATATTGAAAAAAAAGAATACATTCCATTCCAATTTTTTGCGCTTTTGATTTTGCTCCAAAAGAAAATTCAATTAAAATGCAGGTCTTTTCATGCGACGGCAATAATTCACAGTTGATTTAACTTTCTGGCGGGTGCAATACTCAATTCCTTTAACCCTTAAATGCATGGGTTCTGACCCCAATATGGCGATACTTTCCCTTAACACAAATCCGTCGGAATATTTGTTTATTTCCTTGATCAACATGATAATTAAGCCCCTACTGAACAAGATTATCATACGCGGGAAACTAATGTCTCGACTACCGAAAGCCCAGAACCTAACGGGATATTTAAGAAACGGAATTTTGAATAGCGGTATTTTGGGGTTATTAAAGTGGCGGGATTTTGATTAGACGGGATTTCAATTGAGTGGGATTTTCAACTGGTGGGATATTGAAATGGCGGGATAATAAACGTCGGGGTTTTGAAAAACGGGAATATGATTAGCGGTATATCGTACAGCAAACCCGAGGAAATAAAATTCCTTTGAATTTCATAGAATCAAATCTTAGTTGACTAGACTAACGGTATATTCTGTTGTGTTTAAACCAGAGTTACATGATTAAGGCATTTGGGAAATGGCTTTTTCAATGAATTTGGATGAGTTAACTTCAACAATATTTGGCATGTAGGTTTATTTTTGTAAGTACCACCTGCTTTGATCCTGCTGCGGCAGTGAATCGACGTGTTGCCAACTGGAAATTTAGAAAACGGCTAAATTTAGCCGGAAAACCGGCTATATTTTTTTGAAAAACGGCTAAAAATCCGGCTAAATAAATTTCAGCGAGAAAAACGGCCAAAAAACCGGCTAAATCATACAAAACAGTCACATTACGAAAAAATATAGTAAAAAACTGATTTTAATAATTTTATTTCTTTTCTGGAGAACTACCCGTAAGCTATGCCTTAGGCAGATTTCTTAGTTTTATTACATATATGCTCCAATCGCTGGCATTAGAGTCAAAATTATATTTGTTCGGAGTTAGATAGCTCAACTAGTCAAAATTGTTGTATACAGGAACAATTTCTCGGTTATGTCCATAACCACATTAGGTTCGAAATTGTGGAACATAAAATTCGTAAAAGAAACGTCCAATACGTAACTATGGGCAAGGGCATCCGCATTTATGTATGGATATTTTGATTAAAAGTTATCCATTTTAGGTCCAAGACACATATCCAAATCATCATGACGGTAATCCATCATGATGATGAAAGTTCGAAATTGGAGTGACAGATATGCTTTCGTCATTAGAATTCGTCATTTACTTTTGACGTTTGTGTAACAAATGCGATATTTTGATGAATATTCAATTAAATAATTTGAGGACACACTTTTCTTTAAGAATTTGAATAGAAATGTGTAAAAATTGTTAACAAATTTAATATTTTTGTAAACATTCTGGTGCTTAAATTTTACAACAGATGGCGTCCCCAGTCATTATTGAGCAAATGATTGTCCAATTGCGTAATTAGGAACTCGTGCTAATGATGATAAATTTGCGTCATTCGAAAATATGTGTGTCAACCTTGTCATTCATTTCCGAATTTGAGGTCTCCAAATTTTATTTTATTTTCCATAGTTACGAAATTGATGTTCCGGAATTACGATGCTCCAAAGATACGAAATTGATGTTCCAAAATTTGAACTTTGCGGGAAATGCTATAGGTTTTTGATAAATTTGTTGCTACAAACCCAAAAACAGACGTCAGACGTTGTACAAGTAGCTTGCCCATTAGACTACAAAAATTAGATTTAAGTGAGTATATTATTTCGGGGGCAACTTACCCCCTTCTTCAGCACTTAGCTTTTATGCTGGTAAGTTGCCCCCGAAATACATACACACTCAAATTTAATTTTTGTAGTTTACTGGGCAAGCTACTTGCACAACGTTAGTGTTGAACACTACAAAGTTCCGGAGATATTATCACTAGCTATGAATCGCGCTTAACGGTTTTCACCCTTGCACTTAATCTGGCATGATGGCGTTATCTGTGGTAAAGAATTGACACTTTGAAAAATGGAAAAATGTTCAGGTACCTCCATGTTCCAAGAATTGCTCAGCAGAGAATTTTATCTGAGAAACTGTCTTCCATTTTGCAAATATTCAGCATATTGGTGGTTAGGAAATTACATGCTTAAACAAGGTACTAATATCGTCAGTTTACGTGAATCCCATTACCCTAAATTTATTGAAAAAAGGCAAGTCTCCGCGGCAAATTTTCCCTTACACTAATACACGATAATAAGTGTATGTAGAAATAATTTCACGGCGATGAATTATTTTGTTTGTGAATATTGAAAAATGGATTCTAGTTTCAAAGTAAAGAAAAATGCATAAAATAATTTAAGTCTGAAAAACGGCCGAAGAAAATCAATTCCGGCTAAAAATCCGGCCGGCCGGAATTATAAATTTCTTCCGGCTAAACAGCACGGTTTCCGGCTAAATTTGGCCGGAAAACGGCTAAATTGGCAACACTGGAATCGAGGCAACAGGGCTCTCTTAAAAAGTGGTAATTAACGAGCGTAACGTAACGTAACGATGGTGAAGCTGAATGAGCCAAAGGTAGTAGATACGGGTATTTTAAAAAGGTGAACGAAGGATCCTGAATGTAAGGATAGTCTTGGGTCTGCAGTAACAGGAATCGTCCCTTAACAGATAGGTGTTGACTTAGGCCCAATTCGGAACTTAGCAAATATGAATGTAATTGAAATCTATATACATATTCAGTTCGCAGTGAGGCTTAATGATAACATAAACAATTAGGATTAATATTAGCGGGAATTTTAGGGTTCGGGATAAGAATGAAGTAAAGGCTTAGGAAGGATTTATTGAATCGATTTTCAGGGATAATTTTTGAACTGTGTGTTTTGACTTGATTTCTTGGTCTTGGTCTGGTCAAAATAGACATGTTGAAATCTACACGTGGCTGAATTTTTACCTTTGACATCCTATAATACACACACATAAATACCTAAGATACCTCCTAGTGAATCATCCCTTCCTGCTGTTATAATCAATATCGAGAGTAAAATAAAGATGACAAACCAATTCTTCGAACGCCAACATATCCCCCATATACAGACATTTAATACAATCCGCATTATCTGCGGATTTGCCGACTGAAATGCACTTTATCCTAGATACGCCACAGGCTATTGTTCCAATCCGAAATCCTTTTGAAGCAGATTAATTTATACGCGAGACATTAATTTCATTAAACTGTGCGATGTTGTAATTTCCCGTTCTTTATTGGCTTCACTATCCGGTCGGGCTACGTTCCGGGCACGTTCGATAAACATAGATATTCATTCTCTCTCTACTCTCTATGGTCAAATATTTATGTCATTTTCTGACTTGCTCGATTCAACCTCCAGTAGCGCGCGACTACTATTCGAATTCTATCCCTGCCGGGCATTATTACCACACCCGCGCTCGTTCTCTTGAGGGTCATTTTCGTTTCGTTCGCTCTGTCCTGTATTTATGATGTGAGTGCGGCAGGCTACACAGAGTGAAATTACTTTGTTCCATAGAGGACCAAACTCGACCAGCGACATGGCCACAGAAGAAGCTTGCGGGGATAGAAATATTGTGCGGTGTCCATATTTCTAGACGAGAACTTCCGAAAATCTCATCATAGAGACTGTTAATATCCGCATTTTCTGTGCAATTTCTGTCTCTAGTCAAACATATCGTCCTTTTCGCGCAATGAACGTCGTTCTAGGAGATCGACGAATGGAAAGTATCGGAATACACAGCAGCAGGAATCAGGGCAGAAAAGACGATATACCTATAGGATTCAATGCAGTGAAACGAGTAAAAGTCAGTTTGATTGAAAACGACCTCAAGAGGCCGAATCAGTGTTTTCCTACGATGAGAACGACGACGACTACAAACACCGTGGATTTTGATTGAAGTCGACAGTCGGGAGATTCCTATTCGGCGCTCTACGGGAATGTTCTGTGTAGGATTCGTGTGAAGTTGAGTGTTTGACACGGATTCATTGAACGGTTGGAATACGAAATAAGCAAAATGCTCTTGATAGTTTTGGAGGGGCCTGACAGGCAAGACTATCATAGAATCATCATGATTTCTCAGTTCACTGGAAACTTAACGTTTCGTAGGCGATGTGTGTCGTGTCCATATACGACGAGTATGCAGTGCGAATTGAGGACTTTGCCATCAATGCTGGAATGTCTGCCCTTAATCGAAATTGAGAGATATGACGTATTTTTCAATTAACTTGAAATGGCATCAAGAAACTCAATATTCCAAAATCCATACTCAATTTCAAGGTACATGTGTAAATGTAGAGTGATTCGAGTAACTGAAGTTTGGTAGATTGGATTAAGGGTTTGAGGGGATTATCATTAGAAGGTCGCTGGGCGTCAATGATCGAAAGCATTAATTAAGGGATGTTTTGTGATAAGCTTTAATAGAGGGAGTCCTGGAATTGAGTTAATTAACTGGAAATAATTGGAAATCACCAATTAAAATGAAATCTATAAACAAAGAAAAACCCCTCCCAAATCCTCAAAATTGAAATTCCCACATTTAATTTTACAAGCCACACTACTTTTTGGTTTCAGTCCAACTGAAGACTGCCTTTCTCGAAGCATACCTCAAAGATGATCGCGTTCGCCAAACAGCGAGCCCGCTACATAGGCTGATTGATTCAAGTACATTCAAATAACTTATATAGGTACATTCTCAAGCTCCCAGTAGTTCTTATACATTAACATTTTATATCGTAGAGATTTATGACATCTATAAATGGAACTCCTTAACGACTCCAGGATTTATAAGGAACAAAAATTCACACGCACACACCTTTAAAAAAAATACTACTAAGTATGTGCCAATGTGTATCCTTTAGACTTTGTCCTATTTGAAAAGATAAAAAGTTCTCCTTTATGTTGGTACGTGTATGCGGGTTCAATCGACGTGTTCTTCGTCATCTCGATGTATAACTCCACTCTCTGTGCTTGCTTGCTATTACTATACAAATACATATTGCGAAGCAACTCCGCATATACACTCCAACATTCTTGATGTCGATAAAAAACGAAAAATTTTATGGGCGGCTCTTCTAGAATTATCTGGAACGGAAGAGCATATGAAAACGAATGAAATACAGCTTTCTTAGAAACGATTTCCATTACACTTCGTTGGTATACGTCGTATATTCGTTGATACACGAATAGCGCGCCAGGATAGCCAAGGCAAGCACGTAAGGATAAGGAATATGTGCATATGATCATGATGCCATTTAATAGATGAAACAGTAAAAAAGTACGCCAAGCACGGAATACACATTGTATGATATAAGTAAGTAGAAGGTGTTAAGGACGACTTGAGAATTTTACAATGTTTTACTTCTACACAGTTGGCAGTCGATGTCGACTTAAGAATATATGAGCAGAAAGAAAAGGTTTATTGATCAGTGTAGACGATAGAGTTTAGAATCGTAAATGTGCTCGGAATGGTGACAAAGTTAAATGCTCTCTCTATCGGCTTTGGTGGAAAGATAACGTTTATGAGAGGGAAGAGTTGTGAGTTTGTATGAAACATATACCATAAGAGCCCATAAAATAAGTGAAAACTTTAATAAATAAATACCGACATTCATTTATACTCTGACACATTCAGTTCTTCTTCTTCTTCTTCTTCCTTGCCTCGTTCTTTATACCGCTCCATGGTTTCGCGTTGCTCGACCTGCGGTGTTGGCACATCGCCCGTTTTGGCGGTAATATCTCAGCATATTTCTACAGGCAACTCTATCTTGGATCATGTCATCGCCGAGACCAATGCGTTGTTGTTGCTTTTTCATTTGACACATCCAGGTGTTCTTCGGTCTGCCTCTGGCCTTGGGTCCATCAAGTGGAACTTCGATTGATATCGCTTTCTTTGCGGGGTTCTCAGGCGGACACCTTTGAACATGGAATTACTAATCCATTCGTCGATCTTCGAGATTTTCGGTGATTGGTTGGTCTATGGACAAGCTGCCTCGGATGTAGCTACTCTTGATGTGGTCCCTTTTCGTTACACCAACTGACATGCCTAAGATTTTCATTTCAGTCGCTGTCATTTCTTTCGCGTAACCTTCATACATGGTCCAGCATTCTGATCCATACATGAGTGCGGGACGTACAACCGTTTTCTACAACTTGCCCTTTAGCTTCAGTGGCATTTTCTTATCGCAGAAAACTCCAGAGTTTTCTCGCCACGTCATCCACCCAACCTTTGTGCGATGTTTGATGTCATCATCGCGTGTATCTCCGTTGTTCACCATCGAGCCTAGGTACTTGAACTTGGTACAAGACTTAAGCTGCTCTCCTTTGACGTACATTTCAGGTATCGGTGCATCTGGGTCTGAGAATTGGCAGCATAAGAACTCAGTCTTTGTTATACTTACCCTCAGTCCGTGCTCCTCCACAATGTCACACCATTTTGTAAGTGCAGCTTGCAAGGCAACGATGTTTTGGCTACTGAGGACTATATCATCGGCAGAAAGAAGAGATATTTCTAGGCCGTCGGAGATACGTGTAAATAAGTAGCACATGATGATGTTGAAGAGCAACGGACTCAATACACTGCCCTGGTGTAGTCCGAAATTCACCGGAAATTCTTCTGATTCATCGGCTGTGCATCTAACCTTAGTCGTAGCTCCATCATACATGTATGTCTCGTATCATCCTAACGTATGCCTCAGGGACATTTAGTGCTCTCAAGGCCAACCATATCAGATCACGAGGTACTCTATCGAATGCCTTTTCCAAACCGATGAACACAAAGTGCAAGTCCTTTCGTGCTGCTCTATACTTTTCCATCGCAATACGAATGCACTGAATCGCATCGACTGTAGGTCGACCTTCAACAAAGCCGCATTGATTGCCATTCAACCGCACAATCTTTCTCAATCGGTTCCAGACAACTTCACATTCAGTTCCCCCACTGCTAATCAGTCATTAATGTGGTTTTGCCGAGTACGCATAGCTTAAAGTTTCTATTCCTCCGGTGACTCACGCGATCATCGCTAACCGATCACTCTTTTAAAACACGAAATGGATAACCTTGTATCAGCAACGGATAGTCAAATCAACCGATGAAGAATCAAAATACACTCCCAGTCACTTGAATAGGGACAAGAGTTGTTTATCTCAAAATATCCTTTTCCTTGCAGCAGAGAGCATAACTCAGCATTTGTTTACAAAGGCTATTATGTTGCTCATAGTTTGCGAGAAAAAAAATTAAACATTTAATAACAACAGTTATGTTTCATCAACATTATGCTGATGCACTAATAAATTCTATGTTCAAAATTGGGTCACTTGAATAGGGACAGTTGCGATTCGGTCGTTATTTCGAAAGTGCTAGTATCGTATCCTAACTGTTTTTGTTTTAATCCACTCAGATTGTGTTTTGACTTTAATTTTTGTAAGTTTCGGTAATCATGGGTAGAGGAAAAAGCATTAAATACCGCGCAAATGGCTCAAATCGATGTTTTGAGAAATGAACAACACAGATTACGCGAAATTTCGAAAATAGTGAAAAAAGTAAATCGGTTGTGTTTAACTATTTAAAAAATAAAAGTGGATATGGACGAAACATAAAAGGGCGTACGCGAGGTGCCCAAACCGCCAAAGAGAAAAGGGCCATTCTGCGAGCCGCCTATAATTTTCACTATCAGCGGCTAGAATTGGAGCTAAAGTCGGTGTTACAGCTAGTTTATCAACGGGACAACGTGTAATAAGGAATTCCTCACACCTAAAACGAAAGAAAATTCAAGAAAATTCAGAAAAAACACAGTTAGACACAAAGAGGAAAAGCCATCCTCTGAATGTTGCTCGCCAAAATATGTCATGGCGGCAGGGGTGGAACAGGGTAGTTTTTTCGGATGAAAAGAAAGCCAACCTGGATGGCCGAGATGGGTTTCATTTCTATTTCCACGATCTACGTAAAAACGTACGGTTTCTGTCAAGGCATCATAGCAGAGAAGGTAGTGTCATGGTTTGAGGAGCTGTCTCTGATTTTTTTTCTAAGTTTTCTTTCGTTTTAGGTGTGAGGAATTCCTTATTACACGTTTTATCGTTGATAAACTAGCTGTAACGCCGACTTTAGCTGCAATTCTAGCCGCTGATAGTGCAAAATTAGAGGCGGCTCGCAGAATGGCCCTTTTATCTTTGGCGGTTTGGGCACCTCGCGTACGCCCTTTTATGTTTCGTCCATATCCACTTTTATTTTTTAAATAGTTAAACACAACCGATTTACTTTTTTCACTATTTTCGAAATTTCGCGTAATCTGTGTTGTTCATTTCTCAAAACATCGATTTGAGCCATTTGCGCGGTATTTAATGCTTTTTCCTATACCCATGATTACCGAAACTTACAAAAATTAAAGTCAAAACACAATCTGAGTGGATTAAAATAAAAACAGTTAGGATACGATACTAGCACTTTCGAAATAACGACCGAATCGCAACTGTCCCTAATCAAGTGACCCAATTTTGAACATAGAATTTATTAGTGCATCAGCATAATGTTGATGAAACATAACTGTTGTTATTAAATGTTTAATTTTTTTCTCGCAAACTATGAGCAACAGAATAGCCTTTGTAAACAAATACTGAGTTATCCTCTCCGCTGCAAGGAAAAGGATATTTTGAGATAAACAACTCTCGAAAAGTTTGTCCCTATTCAAGTGACTGGGAGTGTATGTACAACAAAAAATGTCAATCTTCCCTCTGATATTCACTTTTCATGCTTGAAACTCTTCTGAAAATCGGTCGTTTCAATTTTAGTATGAGGCGATCAATTTTTTGGATTAAAAGCTATCAAGCTTATTTTCTTAAGCGATAGATAGGGTATCTGTATTTTTAACATTGATTTGCCCATTGCATATTTTATTGAACTGACAAGAAACCGGGATCAGAGTGCAAATTGAGCTGTTGGTGTTTTTTTTTATTAAAAAAAAGGTGTCAGGGGGTGGGGGTGGCAAAGGGGTGAAATTATGATTTTTCGCCAATAATCTGTTAACTGTAATATTTACAGCAAAATGTTCTGAGGACGATTTAAACTACACAAAATTTCCTTTCTAATGATATATTATATCATATACCTTCTCTTGGCAGATTATATACTAGACCTTAAAACATTTGGTGTAATTTAGATTTTTTGATAGTTACAATTGGCGCTCTAGCTCCTGAAGTAATTTAATTGGAGCCATGGTAATTGGGATAACTATTCCTAACAATATATAGCTGTCCCACACGGAGACTCAAAAGCCCCGACAAAGCATTCCCCTATACTCCCTATTAACATTTAAAAAAAAGACATGCCTGTAACTTATCGCCGAATCACAGCAGGCGGGAAAAATTTTGGTAAACGTTAAGGCTAAGTCCCATCAGACCCTCCACCAAATATTACTTCGATCTGATTAAAACAAAGGGAACCTCCCATACAAAATGAGCTGCAAATTGCCTACGAGCAAAACTTTAATTTTGGTTGACTTGTTCCCTTATTTCTTAATAAGCTAGTGGCATTGAATTTGAATAATTTGTATGGGAGGTACCCTTTGTTTAAATCCGGTCGAAGTAATATTTGGTGGAGGGTCTAATGGGACTTAGCCTTAACGTTTACCAAAATTTTTCCCGCCTGCTGTGATTCGGCGAAAAGTTACAGGCATGTCTTTTTTTTAAATGTTAATAGGGAGTATAGGGGAATGCTTTGTCGGGGCAGCCTGAGTCTCCGTGTGGGACAGCTATATATTGTTAGGAATAGTTATCCCAATTACCATGGCTCCAATTAAATTACTTCAGGAGCTAGAGAGCCAAATGTAACTATCAAAAAATCTAAATTACACCAAATGTTTTAAGGTCTAGTATATAATCTGCCAAGAGAAGGTATATGATATAACATATCATTAGAAAGGAAATTTTGTGTAGTTTAAATCGTCCTCAGAACATTTTGCTGTAAATATTACAGTTAACAGAATATTGGCGAAAAATCATAATTTCACCCCTTTGCCACCCCCTTCCCCCCAAATGTGACGCGCAAAAAAGTCTAACTTTTTACTGCGTAATGCGGTCAGGCCATAAAACAATTTGGCATCAAAAGTCAGCTCTTTTTTTGGATGTTTGGGTCTAGAGCTATAGTCACTATACTATATCGTTCCTGAGGTACAAAGACATTTCACACACTGCTCCAAAAACGAATCTCATGGCGTTGGAATTCGTATTCGGAATTCGGTTTTTCACGGTATTAAATGTGTAATGTGTTTAACTTAAAAAAAAAACACTATTTGCCCCAAATTTTCCGCCCCCGTAAAATCTGTCGCCCTAGGCTCCAGCCTACTGGTAAATCCGCCACTGGACTAATCCAACATCTTCCATGCAAGCAACCTTTGAGATTTATGATCATCGTTCTCCTAAACCATTCGCGTAGTAAATTTTACGCAGAAATTAAATCCTACTATCTTAGTGGAGAAGAAAATGAATGTTTTGGATAGAGCACAGCGTAGGACAAATACACTGAATTACAGTTACAGAGAAACCACAAAGTACACTTAAGGGCCCCATACAGAAACCATCAAGCACGATTTAGTCCAACCAGAGTGACCATAAAAGAGCACCGGGCACATGTGTGTGTATATCGTTCGCTTGCATATCCACCACCCGCCCAGAAGGATATCAAATACATACTATCTAAATTATGGTGTTCATTCGTTTCATGCATTTGAAAAACTTTCTCTCTATTCGACTGTAATTACCATATGTCCTCGGGAAACCCCTAATCAGCTTCTATTGTTTGAAATTTTCAAGTCGACACTCACCCAAAAAGGATTAATTAGAAATTTCAATGTAATTAGTGGCGAACCGTTTCCATATTGTTGGTGTGAGTTTTGCATGTGTGTGAGAGTTTTGTATGTGTGTGTGTGCTTTTATTATATTGCACTGTCGAGCAATTATGTGTATTATATGCGGGGGTTGCTTTCTGTAATACGGAATCATCACAAATATGTTGTATAATAATTCCCGGTGGTTCTGGATATTTCGATGACGCAATAGAAATTCAAGTGAACGTATTAAATATAATAAAATAATACTTCATGCATTCTGACTATATTATAAAGCATTTCGAAGGATTTTAGCTCTAACAATTAATTCCTTTCACATTATAATATTGGCTTCCGACAAATTATCGAAAAAACTGTATTTTGAACATTTTGCGGTTATAGTTTCACCACACCACCCCATTTACGCTTTGTCATTATTATCGAAATCTGTTTAAGTACACATTTTTGTTTATATTTAAAATTAATTTATATGTAATGAATTTGGTGGAATATGAAATAGTGCAGCATGCATGTTTTGCGACTATATAGGATTATGGATATAAATTCAATTAATTGCTGAAAGCTAGTCAAACCGCAACCAATTAGGGTTAATTGTACTGTGTATGCACTTTCCATGAGAGACTCGATTTCTAGGAAAAATTAGTTGAATTTGTATGCGAAAGTTAAGCATGTGTATAGGGCTTTGTGGAAACCCATAAAACCGCCGTCCATTATGCACACCGACCCGAAAAATCGAATGTGATATTATAGTAGAACATACATTTCAATTTAACATGTAGATAGTAATCGAATAGGATGCATATTTAATTGTGAATTATCAAATCCTGAAAATATACTCATGTGAATATCTCTCAACATTATGGTTGTTTAGAGTACATACCTATTTGTAATAAGACTCCGAAATAAACTACATACATATCGCCTTTTTCACAAAACATATAGAAAGTTTCTTTTCATGCTCCCCTTGCTCCAATCAACGGGGGGAGATTTTACCTTGCCAAAATTGGGGACTTCTCAAATTTTTGATATGTTTTAAAGACAGGTGGGGTAAGTTAAAATCCAAGTTTGCGTCACTTTCCCACCTGTGCTCCCGCCGCTATATTGAAAAAACCATCTAAAATCGGCTCTTTTATCAGTTTGCGGTCTATAACTCCTTCGCAGTCCATTTGAGCACGAAATGTGCCGAGACAATCTTGTAGAGCATACAATTTCCTATAAATGCCATCTGACAAGTTTTACTCTACAATCAAAATTGGCACAGTTATAGCGCAAAGAATATGCTAAAAATTCCAAAAATCGTTACCAACAAATTTCAAAACATACTTGGAGCACTCTATACTAAAAGGCAGAGGAGGCTATGAGTTATTGGTATACAATGCGTTTTTGTGAATTTGAAATTGGCATGATTTTTGATATTTTCTCCATTTTCGTGGCGCTATAACTCTGTTAATTTTGATTGTAGAGTACAACATCTTAGATTAAATTTGTAGGAAATTTTGTCCTCTACAAAATTGTCTTGGCAGATTTTGTGCTCAAATGGACTGTAAAGAAGTTACAGGCCAAAAACTAATGAAAGAGCCGATTTTAGATGTTTTTTGAAGATAGCGGCGGGAGCACAGGGGGGAAAGTGACGCAAACTTGAATTTTAACTCACCCTACCTGTCTTTATAACATATCAAAAATTTGAGGAGTCCCCAATTTTTGCACGCTAACCCCTATTATTTCGTCTCTGGCCGTGTTTTTTTAATAGCTAACCTGCACTATACGGGGTAATTTTCATACAAACGCTAACCTGTGACTTTATTCAGGTTAGAAATTATAATGCTATCCAGATTTAATGAGCTTTCCAAAACTCGCCTAAATGTATGCAATCCCAATTGTTTTCTAGTACGTTTTCCAATGACTAGCAAAAAATAAATTTTGAAATGAAAAGCTCTAAGGCAGGGGTGTCAAACTCAAAACCTGGCCCGGGCCAAATAAGACTCTCCTCAGGTTTGGGTGGGCCGCAGGAGGAAAATTTCAAAAACTTTTATATAATCGTATTACGAAAGTTGATTACAGAATATTACTTTTAAAATATGACAGAAAGTCTGGATCACTTTAGCGCAGTGGTGATCCAGTTCGTGCCTCCCTTGTGAGATCTGCTGATCCTACCCTGGTCCCCCTCTGCCATTGTCAAAGAATGCCTTAATTTTGGACATAAGTTTCATCCAGGAATCCATTGCCGCAATTTAAATTGTTTGAACTTTTGTTTGTTAGTGCAGCCCATATTTTCGAACTACTGAATTTTATTATTTAAATTTCATGATTTCTATGATATTGATATTATAATATTACTGGAGCGACCAAAATCCGTAAATTTTATTTAAAAAAAAAATATTTAAAGACTATAAATGTTTTTTTAAAACAAAATTAACGCATTTTGGTCGCTCCAGTAATATTAATATCAATTTTGCTCATGACGAAATTCAGAGATTTTTTCTTTTTTTTCTCGACCTAAAATATTCTCAGCGGTGTTCATCAAATAGATTTTGTAGCAGCGAATTAATCGACGAAAATACAATTTTTGCCATTTTGCAAAGCGTTGGAACAACCTCCTGGTGTATATCTTTCGAAAGAAGTTCGGAAGAAAACCATCATTAATTATGACAAGCAAGTCCTAATTTATTCTTGTTCTTCTTCCTTGCCTCGCTCTTTATACCGCTCCATGATTTTTCGCTGCTCGACTTTGCGGTGTAGGCACATCGCCCGTTTTGGCGGTAATATCTCAGCATATTTCGACAGGCAGCTCTATCTTGGATCGTGTCATCGCCGAGACCAATGCGTTGTTGTTGCTAAGCCCTAATTTATTAATGGTATCAATATTAGAGTTGTGCCTAGGGGGGCGCGCCTCGTTTGGGAATCACTGTTAGCGGCTTCGGGATTATCCGTGAGAACTTCCTACTTTAGAAAATGTACTTCAACAATTAAGACAAGAAAGCGAAAACGTGAAAATATGACTGAGCTTCAAGTAACCACTTTTTGTGAATAACATGATTTGCGTCAAATTTGGGACAGATGATAAAAAAAATTTAGCATTCATGTTCGGTAAAGCCAACCAATTTTTTATTAACTGCATTTCGGGACAGAACAGTTTCATGAAGAGACTTAGTATTTTTCTGTACGAAAAAGATGAGCTGTCTTATAAAATCAAATAACCGACCTCAAATTGTTGGTATAGTATTCGGAGAAAAAATTCTAAAATAATCTTGCTTAAGCCACTGACGAGTTTTAGTAATTTTTGTAGACTTGAGTTCAACGGCAATTTGTTCACCTTACCAATTTCAAAATTTTTGTATTGATACACATTGTGCTGCTTCGACATGGCCGCGGGCCGCACAGAGCTGCAAGGCGGGCCGCATGTGGCCCGCGGGCCGCGAGTTTGACACGTCTGCTCTAAGGTATAGTTTGCATGCAACACACAAGTGTGTGCAAAAAAAATAGTTTTTGTTTGTAAATTCATGTTAAAAATGTTGTTTGTCGAATTCATATTCTAACAAAATTATGATTCGTACATAAAATATGTTTTCATTAAGAAAAGTTACATTTGAACTTTTGCGTTTGTATAGTGAAAACGGGGCTTTAAAATTTATGAGCAATGTTTTGAAATTAATGGCAATACCTACGTGACAATTTTAAATTTAACCTGGATGCTACCCTCGATAGTTTTTTTTGCGCGTCTGGGTCAGCAAACCTGCTCCCGATGTAAAAAAAACACGGCCTCTATTGATTGGAGTATAAGTCTACTTTTACAGTTTTTTAGGGACACCTTTGGGTGGGAATAATTAGATAAGTCGACTTGCGTTATTATTGAAATTGGATCCTGGCGCCCCCCAAGAAAATATGTGTGCAAAAATTGCCGTCCTTTCAATTTTATAGGCAAGTTCAGAATCTATTTTCGCATTATAAATTCTTTGAACATTTTTTTTACCCATATTTTGGAACTATTGGAAATGTTCAGAAGTATTAATTAAATTTCGTGATCTCCGCATGCTGAATTTCGTCGTGAGTTCGGCCGTCACCATGACTTCAGTGATACGGAGCGACCAAAGTCAGCAAGATTTTTACCAAAGATTCATTCTATCCATACAAAAATTAGCTGATTGGTGCGGTTCTTTTCATAGTCGCGAGCTTTTGTCAATTTCAATCAGCTGCTGGCTATCAAACGGATTTAGCAGCAGTGATTTTTTTTTTAATCGAAGAAAATCAAATTGTTGGCAATTTGTATCGTTTTACAACAACGGATTTCTCCTGGTGAGTTTCGAAAGAAGTTCGAGTCAGCATGATGGTGTTGAAGGAAACCACAAATCATAAACAGCATCCACATTAGTGTTGTGCTCGTGCCCCCTTCCCTAATCTTCGCGCATTCTTGGGGGGTCGCACTCCCAGTCTGGGAATCACTGATCTAGATGTATAGAATGGTTGTTGAAGAATGGAATCAAAGGGTTTTTCTCTCTTTAATCAAGTGCTTGTACTCATTATCGTTGCTTCAAAACGATTTACGAGTACATATTGAAACCAGCTAAACTAAGAGCATTGTTTTTTATAAAAACAACACAAAAATGCATGGTCACATTGGAAGTGAAACCACCGTCCAGCTATTCTATACTCTTAAGTGCAATTCACCACAGTTCAGCAAGGCCTTATAGAGTTTGTTTGGAATTTTGAAAATTTTAAAGATTGATGTAAGAAATCGAAAATTAATGCAAAATTTTGTTTTTCATTAAAACACTCAATACATTTTTGAGAAAACTCTGCCCTAAAAAATTGTGCACCAATAAAGGGTACTCGCTTTCATTAATAACCTCCTGCAGTTCCATAAATTCCATAAAAACTTCAATTAGCCGGATTGCTTCAGGCTTTTTAAAGTGCATAGCTTATTTTCATGCGTCATCTCGATAATTTTTAAAGGAATAAGATAAGAGTTAGTTAAATCGGTAGAACCTAGCTAAATTCCGATGTTAGCATGTCCGAACACAAATTATTGAGCTCCGGCAATGTGTTCTATTGTTCGATCCCTCATGTTTTTAAAATTCAAACCACCTTATCCGTAGCTTGCCCTCCAGTGCTAGATGGATCAATGCTATTGAAATCAACTTAAGTAATCCATTCACGCGAAGATTTGGCGAATTGAAGTTAAATTATGCTGCGAAATGTCGATGGAAATTCTGGAAAACAACTCCAAAAAATTATTGATGGAAAAAATGTCTTTGTGGAAAATATTTCTCACAGGGGAGTCTGTTTTAAACGCCATAATGTGCTCCGCGTTTATTCGACTTTATATTTCTCATTTCATTAATTTCATAATTAGTGGACTTGCCCTCCTGTTACTCAACAGACTAAACAAACACTTTAGATATCATCTTCCGAAAATCGAATCGCATATAAATAATATAAACAAATAAAATTTCGTGCTATAATTTCGTCCTCTGAAAATAAGGCAAAAATAAGGTTTATGCAAGGTCATTAGTTCTGGTGAAAAGAAGAGGAACTGCATGTTCATTCGGAGGACGAAATTAGCACATTCTTTAATTAGTATGTTTTTCTTTCTTTTTTCAAACAATAACTTAACCCGTATATGCTCAAATTATTTTTCTCTCGAATATTTAACTTTTTTTTTGGTATACGTATCAAGTCGACAATACTTCAAAGCATATTTGCGAAAAAAAATATTTTTTGTGATTGTTATTGTTGTAACATGTTAGGCTCCATATAGTTTACACACAAATTTGTTTGAGTCATAGAGGGAAGACACAAGTAAATGTCATTTTTATGCTGTTATTTGGTAAAAACTTATTATTTTGAACTGTTGTTTTTTTCTGTTAGATTTAATTAGTTAGCTATTAATAAATTTAATTCTTGGGTATCAACGCCCCATTTTTGGGGCATCAACAAAACCGATCCATATTTTTGTCGGTGGTAAAAGATTTCATTTTTATGGGTAAATTTCGTTTCTTACATCTCTTTCGACAATAAAATTGCTAATAATAGATTATTTTTTATAAAAATAAACTGAATTATTTTAAATTGTCATCGGATAATTCGCATCTGTCGAAAACCATCTACTTCAAACCGGAAATGGAACAAAGTTAGCCAAGATACAGCTACCATGTTTTTGTTGCAGCTTTGCCAATATCTTTTTAAAGGATATAAGTAGAGATGTACCGGATGTTGTTTAGCGGATGAGGATGCGGATGCAAAATAGTATAAGATTGAGGATGCGGTTGCGGATGCGGATATTCATGGAGACATTTTTGAGGAAGCGGATGAGGGTGCGGATGAGGATAAGATCGAATATGTAAAAAAAATATTTAGGTTTCATACACCCAGAGAAAAACATCCCATAACCTGTTAATGGGACTCCTATTAACTTTTCGCCTCGGCTATTTTAAACAAGTTAATAGTTTTATCCTATTAGTTTAATGAGATTATAAACCATTGAATTTCTAATAGGACGTACATTTTAGACTAATGGGATTATCTAATAAGATTGATTCAGATTTACAGTTAGTTGCCAATATTTTAAAACGTATGCTTATGCATTATGATTAGAGGTACGGATATTTCGCAAAAAAATGAAATTTCGCATAAAAAATTTCTGAATATTGGAAATTTTGCATAAATTCAATTCAAATGCAAAAATCAATCTGAGATGGAATAATATTTTCTCTTAACTGATTTTTTGAAAGAAAATTAACTTTTTCGTGGAAAAAGTACAAATGGGTGGATTTCGCATTTATTTTTTAAAACAGCAATTTTCGCTGAATTCGCTATTTTGTAAATTTGAAATAGATGCGAATTCGGGACTTAATTATGATTTTCATTTTCATACTCCCGTGTATTTATATACAATTTTATATGTACAGTGATGGAAAAAAATATTGTTCACCTAAATTTTATTTCAAAAGACCGCGTATACTATTTTAAAATGGCGTAAGATTTTGTTTAACTGGTTTATTAGTTCAATTCACACATCTAGTGATTTTTTTTATTTTATTTATTTAATAATGGTCCATTTTTGAACACTGGATTCCAACTTGTTTTTACTAACGTTCAACCTTTTCCTATTTAAACCCATTTCTTCACTGAAATGAATAATCAACATCTCTCCTGTCGTGTTATTGAGGTAACGGTATTTTCAAAGGGACATCCTATAAAATTTATATGAAACTAGCTGAGAGAGCTCGCTTCGCTCACAACTTGACACTAATTTAACCTTATGAGCGATTTTGAATGCCAATCAACCTGTTAATTATAATTTATTGTAATCAACGTATCGATGATGAAACTAAAGTGGATATGTAAACAAAGCGATAAATAATTTGCGTCGCGCCACTACTTCTTTAGGGGTCAAGGCAACAACATCATACTCAACCCTCTGACTGACTGATCAGACTGCACTTGCCCTTCAAAAATATTGGGAGTGTTATTATTAGCGTGAGTTATTTCGAAAATCATTAATTAATATTACTGATTCCAAGATAGTAAATGAAAGAAATAGAAATACTCGATGCTGATCGACCGATAGATTGTCGTCTAAATTTAGATTATATATTTCAGTTTAATGTGAAGAATTAAGCACACATCACACGTTTTTATTGCTATAGTCACGAAGCACGCTCATTTACTCACTTTTCACCAAGCTTACTAAAATGTGCGCGCGCCACCTATCGAAAACTGTTAATACTAACCCAGAAACCATCATACATCCAGGTTGACGGTTATCGTTGACCACCCTCTGTAATGTTCGGAGAAAAGGGTCAGATAACCCTTTAGACAATTTTGTGGCAAGTCCGGCGACACCTCAATCGTGTCACTCCGCCAAAGGATTGCGGAGATATCGTCGGATTTCTGAAGTAGTACGAAGTTGATTGTGAAATTGCTGTGACAACATATAGGATGTATGTACGTAAAAACGTAGTCACCTTGAATGCAATTTATCGGAAATATCGACGGACTTCCGACCACCCTGTGCTCTAATTGGGGAAGAGGGTCCAATTACTCTTTAGGCAATTTTGTGGCGAGTCCGGCGACACCTCAATAGTGTCGCTCCGCCAAAGGATTGCGGAGATGGCCAACATCCAGGTTGAAGGTTATCTCTGAACACCCTGTGCACTTATCGGAGAAGAGGTTCCGATGTGGCGAGTCCGGCGACACCTCAATCGTGTCACTCCGCCAAAGGATTGCGAAGATATCGACGGATTTCCGAAGTAGTACGAAGTTGATTGTGAAATGGCTGTGAAAATATCCAGGATGTATGTATGTACATAAAAACGTAGTCACCTATCACCTTGAATACAATTTATCGGAGATATCGACGGATTTCCGACCACCCTGTGCTCTAATTGGGGAAGAGGGTCCAATTATCCTTTAGACAATTTTGTGGCGAGTCCGGCGACACCTCGATAGTGTCGCTCCAAAGGACTGCGGAACTTCGATATTTATTTTTGGTCCATAAACCTTCTCCAACGGATAAAACAAAAAAAGAATCATCCAAATCGGTCCAGTGGTTTAGACGTTTACTATGGTAACAGACACAAATGCACATTCACTTATATATATATAGATAGAAGATAGATAGATAGAAGATTATGGCTCCATTATACTACGTCATATCATCATATTTCAATCATATCCTTAAGCCGATTCGATTTCATTTAGTACACGTATAAAAATTTAAAGCGAATGAATCGAGTAGGTTTAATCACTTCTGTACAAAACGAAAGTAAAATAACAATAAAAAGAAGAGGAGGGCACTTCGGGGCATGGAATATAGTTTACGACCTATTACCATACCTAGCAAGGATATATACAAAATTTCATAAAAATCGGTCCAGCCGTTTCGAAAAGATCGTATCCTTAAGCCGGTCGCAAAAGGATTACGGAGATGGTCAGCATCCAGGTTGACGGTTATCTCTGACCACCCTGTGCACTGATCGGAGAAGACGTTCCGATGACCCTTTAGACAATTTTGTGGCGAGTCCGGCGACACATCAATCGTGTCACTCAGCCAAAGGATTGCGGAGATATCGACGGATTTTCGAAGTAGTACGAAGTTGATTGTGAAATTGCTGTGACAACATCCAGGATGTGTGTACGTAAAAACGTAGTCACCTTGAATGCAATTTATCGGAGATATCGACGGATTTTCGACCACTCTGTGCTCTAATTGAAAAAGAAGGTCCAATTAACGTTTAGACAATTTGGTGGTGAGTCCGACGACACCTCAATAATGTCGCTCCGCCAAAGAATTGCGGAGATGGCCAACATCCAAGTTGACGGTTATCTCTAACCACCCTGTGCACTGATTGGAGAAGAGGGTCCAATGATCCTATAGGCAATTTTGTGGCGAGTCTGGCGATACCTCAATCGTGTCACTCCGCCAAAGGATTGCGGAGATATCGACGGATTTCCGCAGTAGTAGGAAATTGATTCTGAAATCCCTGTAACCAATATCCAGGATGTATGTACGTAAAAACGCAGCCATCTTGAATACGATTTTTCGGAGCGACACTGTAGTTGATCCAATGACAACTAAATACATATTTAGTGAAGTTAAATGTTGTCAATGAAAACTTGATTACAACAGGTGACTCTCATACAAAATGGAATTTCGATATTTACCACCACTTCCTTTGATATTTTCAAAAAAAAATTGGTCCATAAACCTTCTCCAATGTAAGACGGATAAAACAAAAAAAGAATCATCCAAATCGGTCCAGTGGTTTAGAAGTTTACTGGCAACAGACAGAAATAGACGTCCATTTTTATATATATAGATAAAGATAACTATTGTCCTAATAAGAAAAAAATATTGTTTTAATAGGGTGCCCCATTATCCATATTAAAGGATAAACTATAATTTCAATGGGAAAATCATATTAATTTAATGGGAAGTCCTTTTATTGAGGCAATAGGATAACATGATTGCATTAATAGGATATCGTTTAACATTAATAGTATAATATCACTTTGATTTAATAGTTCGATCTAATTATTTTAATGATGTTCCATCCCATTGAATTAATGGTATCCTATTAACCCAATAATGGGATTTTCCCATTGACTAAATCCAATGGGATAAAATGGCTAATTCCTATTGGTTTAATGGGATTTTTTTTCTCAGTGTACTTTTCATGAAGATGGAAAACAATTAAATTCCTCTTATTAGTGTGGTTAAAAATAAAAAAGTGGCATTCGTCCTTACTTCGCTACACCTTAAAAAAATAGCACTTCACCCCCCTCAGCCCAATTCATTCAAAACAAAACCACTCAAACACTAGTCACAAAACTGCGAACTGCTGAGCTGACCGACAAATTGAAGTTCAGTTGTGTATACGATACAGAATACAATGTGTCTCAATGCATGTCTTTATAGTTATGTTTGAAATACATATTACGCAGCAGCAGCAGCATCGCGAAATGTCAAGCGCAATGCATTCTATTCTATATTGCTGACAAAATGCTGGGCAGAAAGCTAACTTCAGCATATTTGTCAGCTATGAAATTCTGCCCATGCTGCTGCTTCTGCGCGATATGTATTTCAGGCATTACAATGTAACGTGCATGGGAGTGACAAATATCCGCTAATTGTACAAAAATGAGGATTGCGGATGAGGATGCGGATGTAAATATTGGTAAGATGAGGATGAGAATGCGGAGTTTAATTTTTATGCGAATAATCCGCGATTGCGGATACGGATGCGGACATCCTTTACATCTCTAGATATAAGTAGAAAAACCCTTTCAAAAAATGATACCAGTTTAATTAAAAATAATAGAAAAAAAAATACCTCAACGACCAAACTATAAAAAAAAATTTAATCAAAAATACTTATAAATATACTCCGCACGACTTATATTCTTATAGATTCCGATTGATTATTGAAGGATTAAATGTCCATACTTCCGGTTGGGATAAAAGTATTCGAATGAAATTCCGCAGATCAAATCCTGACACTGCAGAGGACATCTAACAATAAGAAAAGTTTTTTCGAGTTCACACATTCGGCCAATATAGCACCGCAAACATTAAAAATGTTGTCCTGAAAAGTTATACTTTTCGACTTATCCACTTATTCTCCCCGACCCTAGATATATTCGGCCTAACATCACTGAAATATGTAAAAATCACCAGGTACATGTTCCTCATTAAGTTGCTCCATTTTTTTTTTTAAATAACAGCATACTTCAACTAAATATTGATACTTTTTTCTAATAATTTCGCTAATTTTTCAAATTTTTGTCCTTGTATGGGTACGATGAACGTTTTGTCTTGTCTATCAACGCTCGCTGTCTTAACAATCCATTTTTGGGGTTCCGCGAAAGAATTCGACGATCTCAGGGGTTCCGCGTATTCAAAAAGTTTGAGAACCACTGTTCTATAGCACACCGGCCAGTGCTTAACATTTCTGTAGTGGCTTCTTATAATCCCAGTCTTTTTAACTGGCAAGTATACTATCAAAAAAACTTTTCACATTTTTATAACGAACTATTATATAAGAGATTTATTTTATAAGGAGACCCAGTTCTAATCCCGCTAATAGCATGATGAGTGAGCTTACCCTATACCCATGTACAGAGCTAGGTGGTACCGAAAGCCCAACATACCTAATTAATTCCAGGTTTTTCTGTAGTGGAGGAAGGGGCATAGGTATATTTCCGTGAATTTGACTGTCTTTTAAACTGCCGAAATTGTGGGGTCATGCTTTTTGATTTGTCGTGATTATCCGCCTATGCCCAAAAACTATAGACTACTAGATCATGCATTGCGCAGGAAAGTTATTCGAACCGATACGAATTTGACAATCGGCTATCGTGCTGTGACGTCACACTAGACCAAAGATACAAAATTCTGATTCACTCGCAAAGGGGTGAAAATTGCAATATCTCGAAAACTGTGTATCTGGCGGCAAAACGTCTTGAGTGAGAAATGAAATACATAAAATTACCTTTGTAATGATATAGAATACTCTATACATTTCCTCAGAAAATTATACGCTAGACCCAAAAGCATAATAGTTAATGTACATTTGAGTGTTACATTTCGCACTGTAACTCTTGATAGAATAGACATAACATTTTGTCCACATATTGCTTACAAAATGCATATGATTTGAACCAAAAGTTAAATGTATCACTTTTCAAAAATGCATGCCTGTAGCTTCTTTTTAAATTGAGCCAGGCAGATCAAATTTGGTGTGGTGCCTAGTCCAAGCCCAATTGTGCTCAACAGCAAAAAATTATTACCGATTATTATCCGATCAAAACGAAGGGTACCCCCCATTCAAAGTGAACAAAAAATCTAACAAATTTTACATTTTTTCACTTCTAAATTCTATCGAAAATAGGAAAAATAGATTTATCTCTTAAAACGTGCTTATAACAGTTAATTGCAGTTATGTGAATGTATATCCAAAATGTTGTCGTGCTCTGTGTCATAGAGAAACGAGTTTCCAAACTCGGCACGACTCGTCGCAAGTTTATTATTCAGAAGAAGATGATAAGAGATATTCTTATCATAGAATAATAAACTAATACTAGGACTAGTAGTGGTACGGCTGACAATACCGAATCACACTCCGAATTCACTTGTCTTTGTAACGTTGACGATTACACACGGTAGTCGTCAGCGCACCATGCTCCACTAGGAGTCAGGGTAATAAAAGAAGAAAAGAAGAAGAAGTACACGGAGAGAAAAATGTGCAATGAATTCAACAAAATCATACAATGAAATTCACAACATACAATTTCACTGAATTTGTAGTGAAAGTTATTAAAATGTAGTAAAATCGATTCCAATTCAGTTGTTTTTACTGGTGCTGGCCCATTGTAAAAAATATTGCAGTGTAATGACAAAAATCATTGCATGATATTTGTATGGATAGTTACATTTGTTGCGTTTGAGGTAATTTTCACCACAGCCTGTGTAATAGTTTTCATTGTTTCGTACATGAAATTAACAAGAGCGCGTAATAATTATGAAACTGTAAAAAAAAAACGACTAATTTATTCGTATAACTTGTAATCTTAGATAGCTTAGGTGCAGGACGTAGGACTACGAAACGATAGGTCCCCGGTTCAATTCCCAGTAGAAGCAAATTGTAAAAAGGTAAAATTAAAATAGGGAAAAAGAAGTTAATGATAAAATAGAAGTAAAAAATAAAAAAAAATTAAAAATAGAAAAAGGAAAAAATTACAAAAATCACTCTTTGTATTTTTTCTATTGTCGCCAAATTATTTTCCTGGCAAATTGTATTATGAAAATTGTTATTTTATTACAGCGCAATGACAGTTTTCATTACAGATGTAATAACTTTTACATCAGTTGCAGTAGGGTCAAAAATCATTACAAATGCAATGGTTGTTATTACAGTTTTAATGCCATTCACTGCATTTTTTCTCTCCGTGTACACGTTACTCAATATAAATATTTGGAAATAGCCTTAGAACTGGCACCATTAAGCTTCCAAGACAATTTTTTGACACTTGTAGAGTACACTTTCGTACAAACTTTTGAACATACGTGAGGAATACTACAATTAACTGTAATAATGACGTTCTAAAGGAAAAATTTGTTTATACCCTATATCCATAAGATGGTATAGGGTATATTGTTTTTGTTACGACGATTTATGTAACACCTGAAAGGAGCCGCCGGAGGTATGACAAAGTATATAAATAAACGAGACCGAGTTCTAATCGTGCGAATAGCACGATGAGTGTATACCCTATACCCATGTACAGACCTAGAAGGCACACAAAACCCAAAAATTCAATTTCATATTTTTTGTAGGGGAGGGAGGGGTAGATGGTTCGGACCTGGCACATATTTAATATTATATCAAGGCATCCAACAGCTACCATTTGATACTAATTAGAAGTTTTTCGCGACATTCTAGCAAAAGATATGGGGAATATAACTTTTTAGCGGAGGTAGGGGTAGGGGTAGTCGGACGTTCCCCACTTTCCATCAACTTCAAGCATATGTTACAATTAGGCATTGATGAAAATTTCGGGTCGCTAGTGATATTCTGTTGAAAAATATTGGCAAATTAAACTATCACGGAGGGGTCATTTGTATGGGAGGTAGGGGAACCCTTGGTCCGATTTGGCCCATTTTCAATACCATCCAAGCTTTTATCAAAACAATCATTCGACTTAAATTTCAAAACGCTAGCTTCATTATTTCGGGAGTTATCGTGCGAACTGACAGACACACGGACGGACAGACAGACAGACAGACAGACGGACATGGCTTATTCGAATCAGGGACCGACCCTGATCATTTATATATATACTTTGCCATACCTCCGGTGGCTCCTTTGAGGTGTTACATAAATCGTCGTAACAAAAACAATATACCCTATACCATCTTATGGGAATAGGGTATAATGATCAGGGTCAGGTTCGAATAAGCCATGTCCGTCCGTGTGTCTGTCAGTTCGCACGATAACTCCCGAAATAATGAAGTTAGCTTTTTTAAATTTTGGCCATATGATTGTTTTGGTAAAAGCTAGGATGGTATTAAAAATGGGCCTAATCGGTACAAGGGTTCCCCTACCTCCCATACAAATGACCTCTCCGGGATAGTTTAATTCGGCCATATTTTTCGACAGAATATCGCTTGCGACCTGAAATTTTCATCAATGCCTAATTGTGACATATGCTTGACGTTGTGGAAAGTGGAAAAGGTCCGACTACCCCTACATCACCTACAAAGCAATATTCCGTCATATCTTTTGATAGAATGTCGCGAAAAACTTCAAATTTATAGCAAATAATAGCTGCTGGATGCCTTTATAAGACATTAAATATGTATGCGAATTCAACCCATCTACCCCTTCCCCCCTTGAAAAAATGAAATTTAATATTTTCGGTTTCACGCCCATTTTAGGTCTGTACATGGGTATAGGGTATACACTCATAGTGCTATAATTTTATGTACTTCATTTCATAGACGTTTTGCGGTCAGACTCACAGTTTTCCACATATATGAAAAAAACTGAATTTTTACGCCTTTGCTACCCTTTCCCCCTTAACCCATGACGCAATTTAATGCAACTTTTTACTTGGCAGTGTATTGAACAATTTGGCATCAAAAATTTCTTTTTGTTTTGAATGTTTGGGTTTGGGTCTTTTTACTATAATAGGATATTGACCGATCTACCCATATTCATTGTAATATCAAGGCTAGATAAATATTCTAGCTTCGTTATATCAGTTTTAATGCCTAAAGTGCAAAAAGCTTCGGTTAATTTTTGAAAAAAAAAATTACCACATTCCAAATCTTTAGAGGCAGTTTGAATTGAATTGAAATCGAACTAAAATTAATCCTAGTTTTCTGCACTTAAGGCATTAAAACTGTTAGAAATAATGACGCTAGAATAAAATGATGGAAGAAAGAAATAATTGTTAGACTATGCGCCAAAAGAATCATATGAGCTCCTCACTTTGGTAGAAGTTGGAGAAAATTTAGATGGAAAAATATATTGTTTTTGTGTCAAATCACAAAAATTTGTCTTTTAAGTTCTGTAAAAGCCAAACCTCTTATCCGATTTTAGTGCGATTAGTTTTATTTTTTAGGTAAATTTCCTGCCTGCAATAATCATCTTATTTTCCTATTCTAGCTAGTTTAGCTTTTGAGATATTGAGGTTTTAGTCGTACAATAAATAAGATTTTTTCAAAAATTTTCAAATGCCTGTGACAGTTTAAGGGTTAAGAATTGGGGGCATATTCTTCACAACTTTTTTGCTGGAAATTACATGAGGAATCACAATCCGGTGCGTTTATGCGGAAGTTTCGGACACCCTGTATAACAGATACATATAAGAATGTTTTTTTCTTTAAAATGAATGTTATACAAAGGGGTGTCCGCAAACAGCCGAACAAACGCACAAAAAATTTATTTCCCATCTTGTTTCCAATAAAAGGTGTACGGAACGCACACCAAAGTGAGGTAGGTGCTTGTAAGATTATTTTAAAAATTGGTGCATAGCCTTAGGATCATATCGTAACTAAACTAAGGATTTTTTTTTGGCAATATTTGCATAATGTTACCAGAAAACGTGAGGAAAATTTTTTACTGTGCTTATCTGATACTTTCTCAACACAAGGGATAAAGGAATGTTTCTTGCGAGGGCTCTCTTTGTTTAATTTGTAGATGAATTTGTTTTTTTTTTCTACAAAATCGAAAAATTTCCGTGCGACAAAATAATTTGTATTATGGCTGAACATTATTTTTTCCGGGGTTTCTCTTCGGCATTTTCCCCTAACGAGCAACTTAACAACTCCTCACCTCCAGAATATACAAAATTTGGGGCTGTCTAAACAGCAATTACACTTTTCTTTACAAACTTGTTCGTGAACTTAACAATTCTCGTATACTACCCATATACTATAGGTCTATTGTGACGTAGATGCGCAGAACGAAAAATTTTCGTACAGCTATCCGCGTGATCTACAAAGTAGTCTATAGTTTTTGGCCTATGCCTACTTGGGACATCAACTCTTTAACATAGCAAACTCGTTGAAATTTTTTTTTTGAAATAAATTTTATGTAATCACTATTTAAAGAGTTTTCTATGTAAATAAAAGCAGCGATTTATCGATACTAACAGCAGAGTCAATGAGCAAAAACCTTAAAGAATCCATAAAATTATTTTGCGAAAAATGACCTAAATATCCATCAGTATTTGTTCGAAAAATATCTTTCCCGTTATTACTTTTCTCAATTTCCACGATAGCACGATAACGGTAAATTGTTTAACAATTCTTTTGATGGCGTTGTTACTCAAACAAATTTCCCTATCGACCCATAACCATGTGTGATCAAAACACAAAACGCGGGACACCCTGTATGGACGAGTTTAAATTTTTTTAAGGGAAAACCGATAACAACTTCGAACAGGACAACGGTCTTGTCACTACACTATACTCCTACATGTACAGTAGACGACTGTCCTTCAACTTCTTTTTTTTTATCGACTCTGTTGACGGTAATCTACAATAAGCGCGCTTTTGGTGTTTACTTTCGAACTAAATAGCATGAATTCGTTGTGTGGAGATTTTCCATACGACATATCCTTTGAAATTAAAGCGTATATAATAGAGCTTCGAATAACTATACTCTGTATTTATGAAAAACTTGGACTTCCAATTCATATAGGCGTTAAAAATTAGTATGTAATAACATTGTATGGGTATCCTTTTTTTATTTTCAAATTTTTATTTAGGTCGACAAACAAAAGGAAGTAAATATTTTATGATATAATGTCCTCCTATACCATTCATTTTACGCTCCTTCCTTGGATGTTTTCTCCCACACACATACACAAATGTATACTCGTCGTCTGCATGTTCTAATTTTCCTTCCAAATGAACCATACTCGTACGTAAGGTTTGAATGATAATTGCTTCTAAGCATACTGCCGAGAGCAATTCTTTCACTGCTTCTTTTTTTTCTTCTTTGCCTCCTCCGATAGAATGAAATGAATTTTGCCAAGGGCCATACAACCTTGTATGTGAGTTGGAGTGGAGCAAAGAACAATAGTAAAAGCAGGAAGAACACTTATTACACACAGGGCCTACATATGTTCGAGTCTGTACATTCATGCTAGTTGTTTTATATGTTCTTGAGTGATGCTATTAAGACGCAATCCTTGCAGCCACTACGACAGCAACTATACATACTTATATGTATGTACATACTACACGTACATATTGTTAAAGAAACGGGTCGAGTTGGATAAGGAGTGCTCAAACAGGATTTCCTGGAACGCGAAAGCAAGCTTTATACGCGTGACCATCTTTCATATATAATATCCTTCCCGGGGCAATAAATGTTGGATGTTAATGCCTCTGACATACGAACAATAAACGCAACAACAGCTATACACGCAGTGCTTATGAAAGCTGGGAACATATGAATGACATTGTACGTTGAGTTCTTTGAATATGTCACAATAAAATAGAATTGTCTTGTAGGTACTCACTTAATGATCAAATTTAGCCAGTCATCAGGAGATGGGCTTATGCTCTATGTATGTCGTAGTTATGTATATCGACAAAAATAAAATGTCCTCCGGACCGGATGGTTCCGTAGGAATTCATCTGTTGCAGTTATGATATGATGGCATCTAGTTTGAAAAGAGTATCCTTGAAGAAACAATTCCTTACAAAAATACAATATTGCACGGAATGTACTCAGCGACATCATCATAGTAAGTGCTACAAGTATAATCAAGGATATTGAATGGCTTTCTTATTTTCAGTTTCATTTTTCCGAAAATCGTCAGGAAGGGAGAGTTTTTAGCACTCTGTTAAATTAAAAGTGTAGATGGAATCCAAGGAATGATTCTTAACCCTTTAGCTCAGACATGTCCAACTACGGTCCGCGGGCCGGATGTTGACTTTTATTCAGCTAGCGAGCGACTTCAGACGAAGTGTACAGAGGTTGACTTTTCCAAAATTTTACTGAAGAAGGCCGATACCAATGGTTCTATAACCGTGCAGGCTATAGCTCGGAACGGTAATCTTGGTTTGGGTTTGTGCTGTTTGTTGTTCCTTTGCCCCCAACACTAACGATAGATATTGCATTTCTGGGTAAGAGAACGCCAATGAGAGGGTTGAAATAATCTGAATGTGAAGATTTGTGACAGTGAGAACTGAATGGAAATGCCTTGAGCAGGTCTGCTTTGCCAAGTTTTCTAAATGGACTGTTACCATACGACTTACATCTTCATGACGTACTAAAACGATCTCCTCCTTGCCTTCCCAGCGAATCTACAATAAGATGGACAAGTTCCGGTCAGCTGGACACTACCTCGGTCGCCAAGTCCCATCCCTACACAATTCTTCAACGCTGATGAGACACTTTCGGAAGGAAGGTATAGCTTTTCGTGCCTTTACTAGTTTGAAAAACTTGGCTGACAGGTGTAATTAAACGGATAGTTGTGACGAACCTTGATTATGCAGGACCCCGGCTTTAATAACCCTTTAAGGGCAAGAACCAGTTTTTCTTGTTAACGGCAAAAATCTTATTGTGAAAAAGAATTTTTCCAGAATAAATTGATAAATCCGCTCTTTTCCGCAAGACACTACTCGTATAGCCGGCTTTTCCTCCCTTATCGTTGACAACTGCCACCTGACCCCCACCAAAGACGCCAGTCAGCAACAATCTTCAATGTAACTGCTATCCTGGAGGAGTTGGACAAAACTGTTCATGTTATTTAAGTAGCGATAAATCTTTGCATTGCATATTCATGAAGCGTATTTTTGCATTGCAATCTTTACGTTACAAACAATAAAAAAGTCATAAAAATTTCAGAATGTCTTCTTAAAAAGCAAGTTAACCCACCACTGCTTTCCAAACCTTCAATGTGGCTCGCGTAGAAATTAAGCTGGACATCCCTGCTTTCGATGCTACCAGCGTTCAAGTATAAAAAAGTAATTTCTTTGATTTACTTAAATCTCTAAACCTACACCATCTAAATACTGAAATAAAATGTTTTTTCGTTCACTGAATCAAATTGTCTGCTAAAAGAAGGAAAATACGACTAGAATGAAGAAAAAGAGACAACAAAAAAAAAAACAGGGAATTTTCCTCTTAATTTGGGACCTCGTCACATTGATCCAAGTTCAGCATTGATTATGATTACCGTTAACAGCAAGGAAAACTAATCTTGAATCAAGAAAACTTTTCTTTTTCAAAAACAAAAATAATAGTACAATAATCCAACATCGAACCCATGACCCTTCAGCGCTTTACAATCTTTGAAGGCGTAAAATGCGAGTTTGGCTCCTGGCCACAACCACCATTTTTCTGCTGCTGAGACTGTAATCGCCAAGACTTCATGGTTTTCAGGCCGTTGATATTTGGGACTGGAATATAGGTACATACGTATGAGTGTCATTAATCGACATCATTGGCGTTTCTTGCAATCTCGCGTTTCGTCTAGTCTTAATGAGACCCTGAGGATTTCTTTCAGCGGATATAGCATATATTCTGTGTTTCATCATTTCATACCTTCTGGGCTTAAATGAAACATTTATTAAGTTAATGGCATTTAACATAATTTTAGATTGAAGGGATAAATTTGCCTGTTAGGGACCGAGTGTCACATTTGTTTGGCTTCCGAACTAACTCAGTGCAAACATAACATAACTTGACTGTCAAGTTAGCAAAATGTATCCAATGATCTAATTGTCGCAGCTGCTGAAAAGAATATTTCCACCTTCAAAAAAATGTTCACATCACATTTCAAAAACTACCCCTAAGGAGGTTTTCAGATTTACGGCCAGATTACGTAATTTGTGCAAACTATACTTAATTTGAGCTGTCAAATTCCATACATTTTCAAACTCACCACACCGCAGATTACGCAATCTGGCCAGATTGAGTACAAGTGTGAAAACCTCCTAAAGGTACGTTGTGCTCGACACGACTGCATCGGCTCTAGCGACAGCGACTCGCTCATTTCATATAAAAACTCATTTTTCTCTCATTCTAAAAACGAGTTTTTATATGAAATGAGCGGGTCGCTGTCGCTATAGCCGATGCAGTCGTCTCGAGCACAACGTACCTTAAGGGCGTTTTTCCCATATAAGTACATATAATTTTTTGCTAAGAACTAGGGATGAGCATCGAACATCGATGTTTCCGATGTTTTTGGTTCGATGGTCGATGTTTTTACCATCGATGGTACAGCGTCGATGTTTTTTTACCATCGATGGTTTAGTTTCGATGGTCGATGTTTTTTACCATCGATGTTTTTTAACCATCGATGTTTTTTTGTCATTGGTAATGTAGCCAGAAAAATAATTTTTAATATTTTGTCAATTTTAAAGTGACTAAACAATTTGACATACATCATTGGTGATGGTGACAAAAACATCCTTGATTTAGATATTGAATATGTACCCAATGACTAAATCCGCAAAACATATGAAGTGTTTACTTCCTAAAAATTAGCTGAAACGTTAAGTATTCGTTTAAATTTCTTTAGAATAGTTCCTACACGCTTTGATGTCTATTTGTTATCCGCGTTCATTTTTATGAAACGTCAGCTTATTCTGGTTTAGACCACGTTCAATACCTTACAATAAGCATGTCAAACTCGCAGCTCACCTAGCAGTTTTGTGCTGCCCGCGGCCGGGTCGAAGAAACACAATGTCTATTAGAGCAAAAGCGTAAAAATGTCTTGAACTAAAGTCTAAGAAATTTACTAAAACACGTCAAGAAGTCGATGGATTATGTAAGCTAAAATTATGTATTCTAGAAATCTTCCTCTCAGTTCAACAAACAATTTTAGCCACCTTTTTGTCTAAACTTAATTTATGTCAGCCCAACAATTTTGGCTCCCAAAGTTGATTTGGATTACCTAGATGTTTCTGGGTGGATGACCGATGCTACAATGTTCTGAATAGCTGTTCCAAATTCAAAAACAGTTGTTGATCGGTAGTTTTAGCTTCCCATATAAGGTTTCTAAATTTGTTTGAAGAACATTTACAAAAAAAAGCATTTCTAAAGGATATATGTAATCCCGAGGTCGTTAGTGATTTAAATTTATACACATATTTAAAGTAATATTCTGTGAAGTAATTTCAAAAATTATTTTCTATGGGCGTCTTCGAAATGTGTATCGTGCGGCCCGCTCAATCCTGCAGACAGGAATATTTGGCCCAGGGTAGGTTTTGAGTATGACACCCCTGCCCTACAAGTTGTTATGACCACCAACGAAAGATTAAGCTATTGTGCAATAATTTTAATTTTTTAGGTTTATATTTCAGTTGCCTCTCTAAGTTTGAATAAACGAAATTTTAAGGGGCTATGGTAAAAATTTCCCGACATGGGACTGTTCTTTACCACTTATTTGAAAAATTCATAGGTTGTTAAAAAACAACAAAACATCGATAAGAAGAAATAATCAATGGTCAAAATACATCGGCCATGCACCATCGATGATTAAATCATCGACCATATAACCAAAAGACTCGATAACTGATCGTTCTCTATGTTTTTCTTGAGAAATTGTCATATTTTGCATACTCTCTTTACAATTAAACAAATAAATTCATAAATTAGGCAATTTTTCCTTATGAATATCTGAGAACAGTTCAATTTTTATTGAGTACTCATAAAGGCGAAACCATCGATGTTTTTGTGTCGATGTTTTATGACCATCGATGGTTTAGCTTCGATGTTTTTTCGATGGAAAACATCGATGTTTTTCTTTCAAAGCTCATCTCTACTAAGAACTCGAATTCTACGAACGCAAGGGTTGATAAAGATATCCGCGCAGTTTCAAAAGAATTGTCACGCTCCTTTTTTATGATTCATCCCCATAAAAAACATTTAACCTTCCGGCGGGCGCAATATTATTCCCAACGCACGATCGGGCGCAATGCATCTGACAGATTCAGTGCAGAAAAATTTATCAACTGAGTTTCTGTATTTTTTACACTCTTATTTATTGTTGAATTGTCTTTTTGAAACAGTTCTACGAAATTGTAGAAACCACAATTGCATCTAAAAGTTGTATACCCTTCACATTTTAAACTTTCCTTGAATATTCCGATTTAAATCGCTTCAATATTTCAAAAATCACCAACAACTCAACAGCATCAAAAATGTGAGCTTCTTTTACTGAAAACACTCTACTGAACGATTTGCTGTGCCTAAAAGTTCAACGCAACGTTATTACGCAATGTGAAGAGTATAAAAAGTGAAAATGTTCATAGATATGGAGAAAATAACACAATCGGGCACAATTCATGTGAGAGATTATTTCATCCCTCCCACCCCTCAGCCAAGTGGTAGATAGAAACTGAAAATTGCTTTGGGTAGTTGATCGATAAAGATTAAGCTACTGTGAGTTTCAGTTCACTCCCTTTTCATATCGCTGATTGGCACAACGAAAAGTGGTCACTTAATCTGTCAGATGCTTTGCGCCCGCCCGAAGGTTAAATTAAAATCTCAAATTTACGAAACTTCCTACAACCAAATGTATCCAATTAACAGTCGCAGGAGCTGGAGAAAATAGATAGATAGATAGATAGATAAGAGTTTATTTCATAATTCTTAAAATAAAAATATACACGAATATTTACAATTGCATAGCTATTAAATGATATGAAATACTGGAACATTTTATATTCTAATACCTACTAAATGCATTGTGAATAGTGTTAAATGTCACTTCACTTACATGATAATTCAGTTAATAATTTAATTCGAGTTGTGGGGTGATACTTAAAAAAATATAAAAACAATAATATAAAAGAAAGGAGTTATGAGAATAAATTTTACAATGTTTAATTTAATTCAACGCAACAATTATTATGAAACTTTACAATATGAATGCATTATTCTATACAAATTTCACACCAAAATGTCGGAGAGAATAGATTCTATAGTAGCATAATCAAATTCAAACAGCCAATCTAACACATTTGAGAAACTTTCCAGGCGATGTTAACGATCTGATAGATTGGGGAAGTTTATTGAACAATCGACGTGATGAAATTAAAAAGTAATTTCGAAACGCAGTGGTTCGAGAGAAGGGGACTGATACAACATACTCCAAGTTCCTACGAAGATTGTAACTAGATATTATTCTAAAATTAAGATTACCAGATCGGGCAAAAAAGATTTTCAAGACTTTATAGCAGTACAAATGACGGACTGGAAGAATATTTAGCGAATTAAATAATATGAAACTAGGATGTCTTCGGGTTTGTTTGCTTAAAATCCGTATCACGTTTTTCTGCAGAATAAGGAGAGGTTTTATTTTGTTGAAATAAGAACCGCCCCAGCACGCAATGCCATAATCCAGTTTTGACTGGAAAATTCCAAAATAAATTCTTCTAAGTAGAGTTTCTGAACAAACTTTTTTCAAATAATAGAAATATCTCAGAGAACATCGAAAATATTTTGCTAAATCTTGGGTGTGGCTAGCAAAGCAAAGTTTGGAGTCCAGCGTTAATCCCAAGTATTTAAATGTATTAACCACTTCTATTGCAAAACATTTGTTGCAGCAAGCAAGCTCACTATTATATGATGGTAAAGGTGGATCAGAAATGCATGAACAGTTTTGTAACTTAAGGCTTTGACAATCCGGTGCATGGAAACAAAACTCAGTATTAGTAACTATTGGAGCAGAAAGACCAAAAAACATAATTTTTGTTTTGGAACTAATGGTTAGATGATGTTCAGCAAACCAAATTCTAAACAGATTGAGATCCCAATTGATGTCAGCACTTAGATTTAAAATGCTAGTGGAACCGTAGGTACAACCTACATCATCAGCGAAGGCCGTTAGTGAGCCCCTAAAATCAAGGTAGAACATGGAGTTTATATATACGAGAAGTAGAATTGGACCCAATACTGACCCTTGTGGAACCCCGAGAGACAAAAACTGTATTTCACTTCTGGTTTCACTAATTTTAACTCTTCGATATCTATTCATTAGATAAGACTTGAACCAGTTTAAAATAAAGCCACGAAAACCCGCATGTTCAAGTTTTCTGAGAAGAATGTTATGGTTTACCATATCAAATGCTTTTGTAATATCAACAAATAATCCGGCCGTAAATTTTTTTTCATCTAAACTTGAAAAAACCCTCGAACAAAAGTGGAGAAGTGCGTCCTCAGTGGACTTCCCTTCCTGAAAACCAAACTGCAAAGGACTGAAAAACTTTGTATGATTGAGGAAAGAAACAATGCGCTTCTTTACAATTTTTTCAAAGACTTTGCTCAGAACTGGAAGAAGAGAAATAGGCCTGTAATTACCCTTGTCGAAAGTCGCACCCTTTTTAAATAGTGGAACCACATCAGCACACTTTAGCGCATCAGGAAATACACCAGAAAAAATACTGCGGTTGAAGATCAAAGCCAAAATATCTGCAATAAAGCAACCGATCCGTTTTAAGATAATACTTGAAATTCCGTCAAAACCACATGCATTTGAGTTTTTTAAGGATCCAATGACCCTAATTACTTCTAACGGAGTAACCAGATCAAAAACAAAACTAGAACTTTGGAAATTAAAAGAACTAATAATTGTTCTGGAACAAACACTGCAACTGGGAGTAGTCAAAACTTTAGACAAATTGCCTCCTTCCACTTTCAACAAATTTGTCGCGCCCCTCCCCTCTTAAGAATAACCCTTAGGTGAATTTGGGACTCAGAGCAGCAAACTCGAGTTTTAAAAACCGCCCAAATACTAAATGTGTCCAGTTAGTTGTCACAGAGGTTGTTTAAGACATTTTCACCATCAAAAAAATTGTAGCGCCATCCTTTCTTTAAAAACCGCTCCTGTGAAGTTAGCACTTCCACCCCAGTAGCGGCGAGTTAAAGACTTTTCTTAAAACAAAAAGTATTCAATTAATTGTCGCAGGGGCTAGAAAGACTATTTCCACTATCAAAAGATTTGTCGTAAATGGTTAAAGTTACGTTGATATTCGCTATTGTCGAAAAGCAAGAGAGAACATTAATACGTATCCTTTCATAGCCAACTTACTTCCTTACAAGGAGAAATTACATTCATACATATTTAAAATATTAGTCTAAGGACACAATCTCGCATTATAAGCTCCATGGAATGTATATGCCATTCCAGAGAACGGATATGTAAATCTCCGAAGCACCACAGGCAACCCAACCCTTACTTTGAATACATTTATACTGAATAGAGAATACGTATAGGTACCTATCTTATACAACCACATTCTCGTTTTTCCAAGTTGACCTTTGCATAATTGAATTGGATTCTGATATTCGGACGTTCCTTCATTTTACCATATTTGTACATACATATTTGCTAGCATGGGCTTATGCATGTACATATGTATTTCGCATTGGCGAAACCGAAACCCCATAAGGTCATCGGCCATATGGGAATTCAATCGATATTATGCCAAATGAGAAAGTTTCGTATTCGATTCATTTCATTTCGTGGAAATGAATTTTCTTCCATTGAAATTTGACAACCCTTAATCCTTGATATATGTATGTATGATTGATAAATGCACGGGATGAGATTATACGGTTACCGTTACATGAAAAGCCGCTTTTGCAAAATGGAGGATTCAATGAATTCAGGCATCCGGCTGAAAAATATTAATTTATTGTTAAAGTGAGTCATGATACTCACTTTAATAATAAATTAATATTTTTCAGCCGGATGCCTGAATTCAAGAAGATGGAATCAATTCAATTGGATCGTATTTTTTTTTCCGTTTCTGTGTCATTGTTTCGTAACGATTCCGCACAAAATATTAATTAAAATCAGTTTGAAAATTTCCAATTTATATGGGTTCGATTCGTTGCGCTGGAGCAGCATTATGCTGTCAGAAGCAGAGATAAGACTGCAATTATTGATCTAGGCGTTCTCTTTTTTTCTCCAGTAACGGAAAATATTGAAAAAATCTAAAGGATATGCATAATCATTGTGCAGTCGACATTGGAATCTCGCGAATGCGACCCTATCGGGGCTGGAAGGTTGCTCGGACCGGTTCAAAAGTCGGATTATCCGGAGACTATAGAAAGTTTCTTTCAGATTTGTAAAAAAAAACTCTTTTCGTAAATTAACTCATTATATGCCTGGTTTGCGGAAACGGTCACCAGACATCAGGTTGGCGTTGGCCTGTTGAAACAAATTGGTACGGATACTTAACATTTTCGTATTCCCATTCCTAAATTTGTAGACCAGCGAGACTACAATCTGCCATATAGCGGACGTATATCGGCAATACAAAAGTTCTCTCTATGTGAACGGATCCCGTAATAAGCCCTTCTGGCTAATAAGCCTGCCGATCAGTATCGTAAGCAATACATTGCTATTCCTCGTTTTTGCCTAGAATTTGCGTAAGTACACTATACAAAAAATTAAAATCACTGTCGCATAGGTCCCTATTGAATGAGGGGGTCAGTACCCTTTTTCGCAAACCAAATCCATTTATGATAATTTTCATCCTAATCTCCCCACCTAAACGAACATTATCCTTTTTATTGTATTTTACTGGCAAATTATTATCCGGCTTGCTTATCGATCCAATTCACACAAGACGCTTATCCGATAACTCTCCGCAACTATACAGAGCTCCGTTAAGTAGTCTACGACACGCAAAACAGACAAATTTGTGCCGAGCGCAAATCTCAAATTAACATTCTCGCCCGAATCAACCGAATTACGTGCGGCATAAGCCAAATTCATGCATGGACAAGGACAATTGATGATGCCAAAAACTTTGGCACTTCAGCACATTTTGTGCAATTTGAATTGCACTCAGTTAAGCGTAATAGCGTTCCGGTGCTCGTCCTTATCTGTAGTTCAACAGTTGCCTGGGGGGAGTGTGAAAATGAAAAATTCCCCCAAGCGGAGTTTTGTCGGAAAGGACACCTGTGTGTGTTCAGATTTCAGAATTATATTCTTTCCAAATCCATGAAGCTATGAACCGAATTAAAACGAACGCCATCCATGAAAACTCATTCAAACTTAGGCAAAATGATGAAAGTTGGGCAACTCGTAGATATGGGTAGAAAGCGCGTAATTAGATGAAAACGATGGGGCGACACGAAACATTAAATGGAATGAGAAAACACGTCTGTGAAATTCATATACCTTGTAATGGTATCGAGGACTTTAACAGTGCCTCGTCCCGGTTCCATTCGGAATTTCTTCGTCATCGCGTCCTTGCGTTGAAATAAGTTAATAGCAGAACTGGATGTAAGGTAATCACGCAACCAAATGAAAACAATTTCATGCGTCTTCGCGCGCCTTGTATGTGCTATGCGAATACGCGGCAAACTAGACGAAAACAATAATAATTCCCTTGGCTCCCGGGCAACAGTACAGCAGCAGCAGGATGCCTTAAGTCTAGTATGCGCTTCGCACGCTTCTCGCCATGCCATAGTATATCGCAAGGCTCAAATGTAAAGACACATTTCGTGATCTGATTAACTTGCAATTAATTTGTATCGCGTTTTAATTGCGATTTTGCGCGTCAGGTGGTCTTTGCGTTTGTGTTCATTATGCCATCAGGATCAAATGGTTGAATGTAATAAAAATCGGTCGCTCGTGTTTTCTGGTTCGTTTGAAATTCATCAAAGGAAACGATAAATGTAAATGCGGGTCTATGCCCACATTCAAGATTTACTTGTATAGGTCGGTGTACTCTAATATGTATATCAGGTCTAGCAGGTGGTATAGGTGACGTAAAGAAATATTCTTAGGAGGCGTCCACACGCACTATAGTTTAGTACAGATAGCTCAAAACCCAAACATAAAAAAAAAGGAATTTTTGATGCCAAATTGTTGAATATGCCCAATATACGCAGTAAAAAAGTGTAACTTTTTTTTCCGCCATGGGTTAAGGGGGGAGGGGGTAGCAAAAGGGTGAAAATTCAGTTGTTTGCAAATATCTGGAAAACTATGAGTCTAAGCTTGAAATGTCCTGAGGACGAAACAAACTATACATAAAATTACCTTTGTAATATGTAACACTCTAGAAATTTTCGCAGAAAATTATACCTTAGACCCAAAAGTATTATGGTGAATTTACATTTTTTGAGTTTTACATTTCGCACTGTAACTCTTGATAGAATAGACCTACCGTCATAAGATCTTGTCCATATAGTCTAAGAAAATTGGACCAAAATATGGCCATCGAATGGAAAAAATCCTACATCGGAATTTTTTTTTGATTATTGTTGGGGATGGTCCCGAGATGATGGCATAGAAAGTCCCAACCGATTGTGGGTCCGCAACATTAAGAAAAGGGGGAAAGGGGGCATTTTTTCGTTTTTTTGCAATTATTTCAAAAACGGCAAGAGATACACAAAAATGGTCTGAGGAAGAAAAAAACTACATAAAATTGCCTTTCCAATGATACAAAAAGCATTAGAGTTTAATTAAATATTTCGGCGCTAGCCCAACAAAATAAATTGGAATATTTTAATTTTAGATCTTTTTTAAAAGCTCCATAACTTTTTAAAGAGTGCTTGTTCAGCCGTAAAATTTTGTGTAAGTACATATTCACAATAAGTTCTAGATCATTTTAAGGTAAACATTGAGTCGCTCCAGTCAATGACCCCCATTATCCCCCATTTAAATTTTTCTAAGTGGCATATCCACAACCCCCCCCCCCCAAATTAGAGCAGAGTGCTAAATTTTGGTTTGTTAGGATTGGAGGTCATAGTGACCCCACCCACCCATATCTCCCATACAAAGTGACCCATCAGGAGTTTGTTCTACGCACTACTCATTTTATAAACTGTAGAACAAAGTTGTCTTGGGTCACTTTGTATGAGAGGTACCCTTAGTTTTTATCCGAATGAGCTGTTTTTTGGTGGGTGGGTGGGGGGGGGGTGACTATGACCTCCAATTGCAACAAACCAAAACTTAGCACTCTGCTCCAAATTTGGGGAGAGTTATGGACATGCCGTTTTGACAAATTTAAATGGGGCGATAATGGGGGTCCTTGACCGGAGCGACTCAACGTTTACCTTAGTAATGCGTTAATAATAAGTTTAATAAATTTACGTCAAAATAATCTTGAACTTATTGTCAATACTTATACAAATTACGGCTGCTGAACTAGCATTCTTTCAAAAGTTATGGAGCTTTTAACAAAGGTCTAAAATGAAAATATTCTAATTTATTTTGTTAGGCTAGCGCCGACATATTTAATTCAACTCTATTGTGTTTTATATCATTGGAAAGGTAATTTTATGTAGTTTTTTCTTCCTCAGACAATTTTTCTATATTTCTTGCCGTTTTTGAAATAATCGCAAAAAAAACCGAAAAAACTCCCCCCTTTCCCTCTTTTTTAAGGCTGCGGACCCCCGATCGGTTGGGACTTTTTATGCCATCATCTCGGGACCATCCCCAACCATAATAAATCCGATGTAGGATTTTTGCCGTTCGATGGCCATATTTTGGTCCAATTTTCTTAGACTAGTATATGTGTGATGGAATTTATAACTTGCTAGACAATTGCAAAAAAATAACTTTAGTTAGTTAACCATTCTTTTTGTTACTATGCTGAAATCACTCTGCGACACGTTATTAATATAAATATACTGCTAGTGTGCTAACGCTTTGATTTAAATCCTTTAAGTCTAAGAATCACCATACATTGTCCAATCGATTGTATAATAAAGCTTGTTTTCTTTGGAGCAAGCTCATTTTCTTTAGGGACGTCCGTAGCTTTATTGTACAATCGTGTCGGTTTCTGAGTAAAATGTAAAAAGTCGATTTCGATTCAAGCACTCCTAACGATGCCATTAGGTCAAACGGTATTTTTGCCTAGGTTTCAGGAAAATCTTCATAACGGTAACTCCGGTTTATGTTGTATTACATATTCTTAGCTCATACGTTTCTGATGAAAGTGGCTAAATTTCTCATCGATACGTACAACCTTAAAGTTGCTGCGAGGGCTCAAACCTCAGAAAAACGGGAATTTTTGGGTTTTTCGTGAATATCTCTGTGACGGGGGAGAATGCTTTAATAGTCAAAGAGGATTACGATATTTGGTCGGAAAAAAATCCTACATCGCTGGATTTTTTGCAGGATGGTTGGGGTGGTCCCCAGATTATGGGAAAAAAGTCCCCACCGATTAGAGATGCGCGATTGGAAATGCGCAAGGGAGGGGGAAGGGGTATTTTTCCGTTTTTTTTTCAATTAATTCAAAAGCGGCAAAAGATACAGAAAAATTCTCTAGGACACATTAAAATTTTATTGGAAAATTCGGCGATAGACTAAAAAATTGACTAGAACATTTTTATTTTAGACTTTTTACAAAGCTCCATAACTCTTAATAAAATTCTAATATATATACCTACATAGTTTATATACCATTGCAAAGGGAATTTTATGTAGCTTTTGGTCCTTAGAACATTTTTCTTTATTACCATTTTCGAAATAATCGCATAACACGGAAAAAATACCCTCTTCCCCTCCCCCTTTTTTAAAGGTTTTGAACCTTCAATCGGTGGGGACTTTTGTTCCCATAATCTGGGGGCCATTTCCAACCAATCAAAAATTCCAGCGATGTAGGATTTTTTTTCCGTTCGATGGCCATATTTACTTTTACTTACTTTTCTATTAAAGTCGTCTATGCCAAATTTGTAGCTTCTGTGGCTGCGAACAAAATGCCATCGATGGGCGCGCACCTAAGGAAGTTATGAGGGGCCAAACATAAAAAATGTCGTGCTCTGTGGCCGTGATCGTTCGGTCGCCACTCTGTGAAGTAGACACTCATAGAGAAACAAGTTTCTAAACTCGGCACGACTCGTCGCAAGTTTATTATTCAGAAGAAGATGATAAGAAATATTCTTATCGTAGAGTAATAAACTAACAATGCGACTAGGAAGTGGTATGGCTGACAACCGTATCACACTCCGAATTCAATTGTCTTTGTAACGTTGATGGACTACACACGGTAGTCATCAACGCACCATGCTCCACTAGGAGTTACGGTAATCGAGAGAGAGAAACATAAAAATTTACCGTTTTTAGGGAATATCTCTATAACGGTAATGCTCACTAAAAAGTGTCATAGACGAATATTTGTAGCTTGTACAACATCTAAATTCGGTTTTTACTGAGCTTTAAAGTCAAATTTTTATGATTTAACCTAAAAAACAGGTTTTTTTCATCTTAATTTTCTCCAACTTCTACCAAGGTGAGGTGCTTCTACAATACTTTTAAAAAATGGCCTATAGTCTTACAATCATGTCTTTTATACATCGTTTTATTCAAGCTTCTTTATTTTTTACACTTTCAATGCCTTAAGTGCCGATAACTACTTTTAGCTCGGAATTCATTCAAACTGCCCTTCTCCTCTGCAATATGGTAAAATTTATGCAAATTATGCTAAAATCTAGCCAAAATTGATCCTAGTTTTCTGCATATAAGGCTGTTGCATCGCTAACGGCACTCGTACAGAGAGAACTTTTGGGGTCTTGTTTAGGACCTCGAAAGGAAGGCCCATGCAAAAATCCAGCTTTCTTCTAATTTTTCAAAAGTGAAATGCTTAATTTCCTGGGGTAAGGACAAACTATTCTCTTTTAACTCCGAGCGTGCTTAAGGCAGGATAATTTTATCTTCACATAAGAATATAACTGTTTTTGGACTTAAATTAAAGCGAAACCGTTTTACGATTTTTTCGCGTTCAATATGAACGTTTAGTATTAAGAAGACACATTCCCGATCACAAAACGTGTTTTTTTTCTCAGTGTTAAAACGTACTTAAAGTTCGTCATGAGTCGGATCATGCTTAGTTGTTGCCTTGCTTCCTTCAGAAACCTCAGGTGGGTACGAAACTGTCTGCGAGCAAACCCTTATTTGAATTAATAACATCGTCTCTGCTATATGATGATTGAATCTATGAAAAAAGCTGGCTGTGATTGTGATGGAGTTACTGCCCAAAAATCAAGAAATCAGATGGATTCGCTGCCAAATAAATTGCATTCAACTAGCGCAACTACAATCTAGCAGCAAAAGCTTTTCCCGAAAAATCTTCAGTCAAAAATTCAGGAATACACTAATAAAAAAAAATTGTCAGACAAAGTTAAACAAAAGAATTTTCCGTCATCATTGCGAATAAAGAAATTGTTGCAAACAAAAAAGGAAGAAGCATTTCTGTACAACGTCACATCTATGCGTCGCGAACACTTACCGCGAGTAGACGACGCGACGTATTGTTTTCCTTGGCAGCAACTTCAAAAGAAAATTCTATATCCTTAGTGCTTACATTCGTCAACGTGTGTGTGTGTACAAGCGCAAGGAAAAAGCAAAGCGTATGTCTAAAACATACTTCCTAAATATATTTGTCGACATGTACCATGATAGATGAATATCTTGAGAGAGAGAGAAAAGTGAAATGTACTTAACACAACTCTCTCTCGCACGATTCATGAATACAGTGGCGCAACCAGGATCTTGTCCTGGAGGGGGCTAAGACCATCCATATTACCGAACATTGAGCTGCTTTCGCAAGTTGGGTGATGAGGTTATTTTCCAGTAATGACGCTATATGGTGGGTGTTTTTGTCATGTTCCTGATTCTAACGGACCTCAATCAGGATCTGGTAAATGCTAAAACAAAAAGTTGAGGCTTAAGAAAGTAAGGACAACTAATCATGCGCGACGACCAATTCCGTAATCTTCGCTGCCAAGAATACCGTTAGGGAGGATTGGTTTCTATCATTTCGGTTTAGATTTTGGTCAGTCAATTTGACCTTCTTCATACTTGTTCCTGGTACACAAAGAGTGACATCGCGGTGGATCCATTATGTAGATTGGCTGAAGTTGGGCTAATATTTTTCTAATGGCTTCAGGGAACCCAATCTTCTCAGGTGAAATAGTTAATCACTTAAAGGATGCTATCAATCTATAAACCTAATGATTTCCGTTATGTTATATTATAGCATCATAGTTCAAAGAAAAGAACGCTTGTTTCCGGCTTCAATATGTTTACTAGAAAATATTTGCACAACAATTAGACTTAAAATACTTTTTACTAAATGTCGCGTCGTGCAGAAATGATACCTTCTTCACGTACGCCAGGCTACCCACAAGTAAAATTTATTGGGGCAAGCTGCAGGCCTAAATAAATTTCGCTAATGTGAGGCTTGTTTAGCAATAGCAAAATGTTGTATGAATTTTTGTACAAAAGAACATTTTGAATAAAAATTTGCGAGTCTGGTGAATTTTGGTTAAAAAAATCATACAAAGTTCACTCGGATATATGTGTTTTGACAAAATTTGGCAAATTTGAAGCTTAGCAGATACATTTGTACCAGTTTTTCCGCCTAAGAAGACTTTGTGAAAAATTGCTGATGCGAGGTTTGCTTTATACACAATATTTTCATTTTACCATTTTTTCTTTCCCAATTTCTGGGTTTGGGAGGGGCTTTAGCCCCCTTAGCCCCTCCCGTGGTTGCGCCACTGCATGAATATGTCTGCAATGGAAGCGATGAAATGTGTAACCTCAGGGATGTGTTATGAAGTCGCGCGACATTTTCGAAACAATTTATATGAAATAATATGACGAATGTCGTATAAACTTGAACGAGTATATATAAGTATATGTGAAAAGTAAATGCAGTAGAATATCATTTCAATTATCCTAGAAAAACATGAACGAAAAATATATGAAGTGGTTGCATATTGTTGTTTCAAAATAAAATGGAATACTCGTACCTTGCCATGAGTACTTGAGTTCTGTACGTATGAAAAGTGCTCACTCCTGTGGTTGCTATAATAGTACCTTGGAGACATTTTTGATTTTTGTAAAGTGTATGTCCTTGTTTTGCAATTATTTTCTTAAAGCTAAGTTGTTAAATTTTTGCTTGTGAATCTTTTTAGAATCACTATAACAGACAAAGCACGCTGGGGGATAATAACACAATGGACCGGTTACACATACATTTTATCCAATAAATAAGCTTAAAGCGTTCTATAGCCAGTGTAAACGACCATGCTACAAGTAGGCTTTAAGCTTAAATTATGGATCAATATGTATACGAGTAACCAACACAATAAGTTTCTGGGTCTGGCTCGCTAGTTTCAAACGGCATAGCTTTTGTCTTTGGCTAAATCTTGAAAAACTTCTTTAAAATGATAATCATAAATTAAGCTGATAGAATAAACTCAGAATTAATTAAAAATTTCACAAACTTCAGGCAAAGTTTTTTTTTTGTTCCGCATTTTCCTAAACACATTTTGCACTTACTGGATAATTTTGATGGATTTGCAATGAAAACTTTTGATCCCAACTACTTTTTATTATAATTTTCATTCACACTTGCCTTCTTTTATCCTTTAAGTTGTTTGATTGGAACCCTCGCTTCTCATTCTCACACTGTAAATTCCAAAGTTACTATAAAAAAGTTCCTTCCTTGCCTGCAGCTGAAGGAACAGAGTTCATTTCAGAAAAAAAAAAATCGCCGTAGACTTTGTACAAAAATGTAAAATATAAAAAGAAAAAAATTAACGTACGTACAACCAAAAAGGATATCAGACATAACGAAATAAATTGCCGCAGAAACCGTAAATGGACAAGGCTCACGCAAAGCGGAAAAGAAGGAAAGAGAAAAGTAAGAACTTCATTCGGAACTTTGAATAAAAAACAAAAACACGCCCAACAACTTTTGCTTTCATGCTAAATTTCCTTTGGCTGTCGTATGGTACGTAGAAATATGCTTCGTTTTTTATTTTGAATGAAACATGAAACATGCCTTTTATGGAAACACACAAAAACATCCGCTCCACTACTACGAGTCCTTTTGGCCCTCCGCCGATGTACGGATCCGTCCTTTGCTCGCAGTTGGGCGTTTTGCCGTCTCTCTAGATCAGTGGTTCCCAACTCAGAAACGTCTGCGGACCACTTAGCCTCAAAATGGATCTCGGCGGACCAGCATTCAATCATGATAAAACAAATTAATGTCTCCATTTTTGTGTCGAGGTCTGGTATGGATATGACATTATTTGTGACCAAAACCAAACACGACAATGTCTTGTACACTAATTTGAAAGTCAAAACCTAAGAGGACTCGTTTCTAAATTTTTTTTCCGAACGAAATCGTACCTGCATTGTTCAGCCGAACAACTGCTGAAAATCACTAAATGAAAGGATTAAAATCGAACAGAATAACGCAGGCTTCGAGTCAACTTTGCTAAAACGACAAAACGTTCTCCCCGCTCCGGACAGCACCATCTGTCAGGAGCGCAATCCGTTTTACCATTATACGCGCACATTTCGGGACACACTTTTCTGGGCTTGCTATGCAAGAAAAAGCCTTCGGGTTAACGGTTGAAACTCGTTTATAAGGGTCGTTAATTTTTTTCACTATCCAAAACACACAAATCTGGTCCGTTCTTCACTCCGCAAGACCCTTCCATTAACACTAGAAGGGTCAGAGCCGTCAATTTGACGGTTTTGTGATTTAAATCATCTATATCTTCTAAACTACAAATTTTTCAGCTTTCATATTTATTGACTTTTCCTAAAATATGTATTTGATCATATATTTGGATAGAAATAAAAATAAAAAAATTTAGTTTTTGAGATATTTCTTGTTATACCTATTAGGGTCAGAACCGTCAAATTGACGGTTAAGGCTTATCATCCCAAAAAATCCATAAAGCCGAAGGTTTAAATTTGTGTTTTTGTTAGAGTGCCTATGTAAAAGAAAACAATTGTTTATAGAGGTTTTATACTTCAATTTTTGTGTGATGATGTGCCCTTTTGGAGCGCTCTCATGTACTAGCCTAGACTTCGGCCTTGAGTCATTTTCCCGGTTGTTCTCGTGCTTGTTTGCCCAGTTATTATCTCTCTCTTGGTGTTGGTTGTCCTGCTTTGGTTGTCCTGCCTCAGTACTGATACTTTCCACAAAATTAGTAGACGTCATGAACTAAGAGGCGGAATAGGCGTTTCTTGAAGCTTTCAAGACAACGAGTATACAGACACCGGAAAACATGCGGCCACTTATGCTGAAAAAATTGCGAGCTAGGTAGTAAATGAAATAAAGTAAAACACTAAAATTTCTAAAATACATTGAAGTACAAGAGAGAGAGAGAAAACTACAAGACTAGAGTTCCCTGCAAAGCAGTAAGACTAGCATACACAGCAAACTAGCGCCAAGATCAGTTCTGCCATAATGTATAATGCTCGTAGTCCTGATTTTTAGCTGAGGAAAGGACGATATCCTTCAGTGGTATGGGTAGAGTTTCAATAAAAGTCCGCTATATGGCCACAAATGGTGCATATGTCAGTCCTACCAAACGAGTGGAATGCATTTAGGTAGACATCCTTCCGAGCAACTCTTGCAAAGCGATCCCTATTTCGCTGTCCGGAGTTGTTTTCCTCTTCGTGGTTGAAATACGGTGGGGTACAAGCAAAATGGTTCGTTCTTGTCGTTGAGCTGCGATCGCTTTATGATCATTGCGTGTATCTCTCGGAGCCAACACGGACCCTTACCTTTCTTATTTCAACTTATGCAGTAGTCTGGGAAGTACTTGTCACTAACTCCGATACAAAATAGTATTACCAAAAACATAATACGTTTCGGTTTTAGGAGGGCTTGGATACGTTCTTAGGTACTAGGTAGTTTTGTTTCTATTGGCAAGCACCTACATCTAGTAAAACTGGCTACAACTAAAGCAATAAGAAAAAAGGATCGCCGGAGGATATAAGTGTAACTGCGCATTTCAGGATGGCTAAAAAAGCATTGAACTATTACTTTTTAGCCATGTATAAAAGACTTTTTAAGGAAAATGTGCCGTCGGTCATCACCTTAAAAAATAAATATGTTTACATGTTTCACTTAAAAAAATTTCAGAAATACATTAATTCCGAATAATTAGGAAGTTATTGTCTTATTTCTTAGTTTACTTAAGCATTTTATATTTATGGGAGTACCAATTAAGCTATAAACACCTTGCCGTCAAATTGACGGCTGTGACCCTTTTAGGTATGCAAAAATCCTGACCCTTCTAGTGTTAACAGAAAATGCCTAGTCTTTTCCTCCATGATCGACAGCACCTGACTCACTTCATAAACGCTTGTCAGCAACAATGGCCACCTCCCGCCATTCACAATAGCTTCCCATAATGAGATTTTGGTAGGTTAGTGAGTAGAGAGACTCTTCCGTTGAATTGCCGGAGGTCCTACTGTGACCATAATATTTCTGTGTTGTCTTTCGAAAAATGCTCCTACGAGAGCCTGCCAATTTTTTTAATTCGGGCGGGGCTGTTATGAAAATCAATAGTTGAAATTAATCAAATTATTTTGCGAATTCGAAATTTTGGAAATTTTACCCCTAAGTTCGTGGCTAAAGGGTGCCATTACATGTTCAAGTAGCAGTGAATCGTCAGAAATGTGTTTGGTTTGCGGTTCAAATTATAAAAAAAAAAGAATGTATTCTACTTAAAAAAATTTTTGCCCGTCATTGGTTTCCAAACCGTTCTGCAAGCATACCACGTAGGTGTATGTACATTCAATCGCATGAAAATTATTTCAGGATGCTTTTACACGTTAACTGTCTGACCGGTTTTCACCCAAACTACCGCCACGTCTGGCATGCGAAAACCCATACATTTATGAGTCACATGTGACTCATAGACGTGAACGAGGAGGAATGCTGTGTGCACATGTGACTCAAAGACAGTGAAGATGTTAAGACGAAATATAGAAATACTCGTGTCGTCGTCCCGTCGGTCTGTTTTGTTTGTGTCAACAGTTGCCTCACTAGCTGAGATTTTTCTCGCACAGGAATAGGTGTCTTCTGTTAGTTAGGTACACAAACGATATAGCTCCGTCTTTAGACTCAGATTTGTTACAGTGTTCACCACGAAAATCTTTTAAATTTTTCCAAGCGAGTTCCAATTTTGGTAACAAAGTATTAACTGGATAATCTGTTACATGATAATGAGAGTGCGTGTTTAGCATGCGACTTTAATTAGTCACAACAAAATATAACTTTGTTGTAAGAAGTATCCAGAGTCTCTTCGCGGACCACCTACGAGTCTCTCACGGACCACCCCCGGTCCGCGGACCACCTGTTGGGAAACAGTGCTCTAGATACTATACTTGCGAGAGGCCAAGACTCAAGTGCATAAAGTTTTGATGAAGGTAGACGGTCCAATTATTAAATATTTTATTCCTTTGTCCGGACTCCGGAGTCCTGATGCCAGTTAGTTTTTGTACGTATGGGTACAGTTGTAGGTATACAGTATCGTAATGAAGAGGATGAGTATGAGTGAATAGATCTCGCTTTGGCTCTTGAATACACAGAGCCAGAGGTAATAGTATTTATTAGGAAAGGTGGTGCAATATTGCGTTTCAGTTTTATGAAATTTTACGATGGAATTCATTCATAATAAATTTCGGAGAAAATTCTTCCGGCGAAATTTTGTAATATACTACTACTACTATGTATAAGAGCAAAGATAAATGCCAGGATGAAATGAGTGGCTACTGTTCCTGGAAATACTTATTAGCAACATACCATGCTTAATTCCAATTTTCAAAATTACAAATGTCTTGAATAGGTAGTGCAGTTATTACATAAAAATATTTAAAAATTAATTTTCACATCCTCTGCAAAAATAATAATAAATTCATAATCTCTATATCCCTATAACGGATTATCCAACAAACCACTAATTCAGCCATGCTATTCCACTAATTCTCATCCATTGTTTTTCTTCTGCTACTCGTTACAGGATTAAGTACAAATTCAAATTATCAACAACAACACCAGCAGTCACAACAACACCAGCAAACGCAACAAGTGACGACGACCGGCAATAATGGCGATATGCAACCATCATCATCATCAAATATATCAAACAATTACACAACGGCAACCTCATCGTCTACAAATTATTCAATTGGTGCTAAATCATCGACATCGATACCTAGGCCTCTGCAAAATGTAAATATGTACCTAGTTACTAGTACCTCCTATATAGAAAGTTGATTATAACAATGCAACGGTTTATTGGCCATTCAGGATATAGTACACAGGGTGGGGGTTGAGTATGGGATCGAGGGTTGTTGTTCAAGAGCTGTATGCGCATAGAATTGTGCAAATTGTTAATTTCATCGCTAAATTGGCCAAGTTGGCCGACTATGCTGGATCAATAAGGACCGCAAACTGCATGGCACTTGATTCTCTGTTGTTCTACAATTTTCGCATCATCAGCTTTATTTTGAAGTAGCTTATTATAGTTTCAGAACTTGGTATAGGGTGAGGACGAACAATGCGAGTGAATTTAGATTTTGATTGAAATTTTGTGGGTATGAAATAAGTCTGGCTGGTGTAGTGTACCTTCGGTGCACAGGGTCATGAGTTCGAGACTTACCGCGAACGAATTCAGTTTATGGTGTTTTTCAAACTCACGATCCATGTGACGGACTATAATCCCATACTCAGATGTTAAACGAGTACCCATTTATGGCGATAAATAACACGGCTGAGACATGTATCCCTGAGAAAACGGTGGTATAATTCTGGAGCAGGCATACCAAAAAATTATTTTTAGTATTGGCCTCAAATTCCGAATTAACGACCCAAAATTACTTCAGTGTTTCCATCACGCCTATTTCATAGTGTTTTTCCGGAGCAAATCGGGGATCTACTCTGCTACACCAAAAGGTTAGAACTAGAGACAAGCCTGATTTTCTCCCTCTTCTTTCGGAGGGCCAGTCTTACCAGCCAAACACGACACAGTGTTTTCTTACTGGGGAGGAATCCGTCATAAGCGATCGTGTAAAGCGTTGGAACTGGCGGCTTCGCATAACCCGCTCCTTGATGTGGCTACTTAGTGGGAATAGCCTTGGCAAAATGCCCACGCTCCTATAACTAGCTATAGTTTATGGATTGACGTCCACAAAGCCCGAGTCGAATTGCTGACTAGTATGCAGAAGGTCCCCCATCCGGATGTGAAAAACATAGTTACCTATCGCTATCAGCTGATGGTCAAACGAATTTGGGTTATGCACATCTGAATTCTTCGTGAAACTTAACCTTTAAGGGGGCCGAAGTATGATCACACCTGCTATGGAGAAGCTTAGTGTACCTGAGGGATGGGTTGGCCCAGGCGATCAGGGTCCCTACCTATTATGGTGTTGGACTCGATGTGACTGGTGGTTGTTACCCAAGTCAACAAGCTGCAGTTGCGGCCCTCAGTTTTGGATTTCCGAAGGTGAGTGCATGCACTGGACGAAGAATTGACAATTAGATCCTTTCAATAAAATGCCGAAAGTCCAAACAGTCCAATGGGCCGAGAGGTAAGAGCGTAAATCTAAGGCACTCCCCTGACGGTATGGTCCCGTAGATGACTCTCTACGTGGTTTACTTTCACTCATCCGTTTATACATAGAATAATTAGTATTAAATCCACAGCAATTGTTATACCCATTAAATTTTATTCGAGTACGCGATAATCAATTTGTTGTGTATGTTTCCAGAACGATGTCTTCTTTCGCCCATCCGACCAGGGCCGGATTTCTCATATGGGCAACCGGGGAAACTGCGGCCTTCTGTCTGAGCAACAAAAATGGAGGGGATTATGAGTAATAAACAATATGAAGGTGCACAAATTTTATTGTAACAATACATCTTCATCATTTTCAAATTTAATTTCCCGCCATCTACTCCGCAACACGTTGAGAAACGTTTTAAACTTTCGCCAAGTATATCAAGTCACTCCCTACCGCAAACGCTGATTCACGGTGCTCGCCGCTAGGGTTAGGACGGCTTTTCTGAACGGTCCCGAGTTCTGGTCGATTTTTGTTTATCTTCTCTCCCAATACGACTGGTAAACGATAACATGTCTAAAATCGAAAAAATATCTGAGCACCAAAGTTTTTATTTAAACCTTTGAACATGGGCTTAGCCAAATAGGGCCGTTACTGACTGCTGTGCTCTACAAAAAATCGCTACACTGCGATGTTTGAACAAAAATTAGTGCTTGACTGGAAACGCACGAAAATCTCAGTACCAAAATTAAAGAACTGCAAATAGAACAGTTTGTCTCAATCCTCAATTCATGTTCGAAAACTATCTGTTTCAAGAATATTTCTATGTAGAGAAATGCAGACTACTGCAGACTTGAATACTAATCATTAAGGTAATTTTCAGACCTTGGATATCAGGGACTTTAATAAAAGATGCCTAAATCTCTCACTTAAGGAGACCTTCGTATGGTTTGATTTTTGAAAGGATACCAACCGCCCATGTTTTATAATGCTGTCCAGCAAATTTGATAATTGCGATACGTCATCATAATAAACGTTACGTAGGGTAAAAATTGATGGCTTCTGTGATCCAGCCTCCAATTCAATCCGCAGACTAATAATTCCAATTAAAGATGGATTTGAAAATAGATAACTAACGCCATCTCGTTTAAGAAGAAATACGGTGAGAGGTAAATCAGATCTTATCTTTATCTATTTCTTTTAAATCACAAGGAGAATATGACATCCAAGGGACATAAATAGTACTGAGTATAGACTAGCTGAGGTCTAACAAATAGAAGATGCAATCAGGAGCTCAAACCAAAACATGTACACGGGACAGATTTGTCGGTAATTTTTTGATTGTCCTCTCCTTTTGTATATTTATAAATTTAAAAAAAGGAATCAAAAGCCAACTTCAGCTTTAAAATTTTTAATAACTTTTCTAAAATTATTTTTCCGGCGGCAATTTAAATTTAGGGCAAACTTTTTTTGTTTTTAATTGAAATTGCGAATTACATATGACGAGACCTCTTTACAAAAGAAATGGATCATGAGATTGAAAATTTTTTTGGCTCTGCCAAATATTTTAATAAGAAGTGAATTAATTGCAATTTCCAATCAAACTCTGCTACCTAAAATGGCATAAAATGAATGGAGAGAATTGCATTTTTCGCATAACATCCATTAATTACATACACCCCCATTAAGCCATCCATGTGAATGCGACTGGTATACTTCCAGGCATAATCATTGACGAAGGGAAGGGAAGGGTGGAAATTCGACTACTGCCCAGGGGCGCCATAGAGGGCCCTGCATCCAACGATTCCTATACAATTCAATTCAATTCCGAACACCGGATCCAACTCTTTTTTTGTGGGTACTGTACAACCCATGTAAATGTTTTTAACCTTAGAGTAAGCATAGGACTGGAGAGTTAACCTGTCGAATTTCGCGGCGATTTCTTCCATTTAACCTTTTACATCATAAGAGAAGTGGCCGCGACGTTTTGGTACAGTGCACGGAAAGTGCTGTAAGATTATACAGTGAAATCTCCCATTAGCGGACACTCTCGGGACCACAGCATTCGTCCGTTACTTGGAGATGTCCGCTATTTGGAGATATCGTTCAAGTGAATCTAGAATTTAATATTGGCATCTCGTACCTCGAGCCCCAAAACTGGTTTTGTTTAACTAGAACGAATAATGGTAATTTTCTATTAAAAAAATAAAAGTACATGTCAACTGCAGTAAATATGCTCAATATTTCTCCTGTCTTCTCTCGGACTCTCATGCAATAAGAAAAGAAAAGATGGAGGCGTAATTATGGTGCGGCATAAGTATTTTGACAATATTTACCTCGTTGATTGCACAACTATTTTTCGAAGGAATTGATGGACAAAACACATTCTTATTAATTTTGAGTTCTTCGTTTTAAATTTCAAGTATAACAAATATCATATTATTATTATTGGTTTGAGTATCGACCTTAGTCATGGTTAAAAGATTGAATACGCTGCTATTAAATTTTATGGCATACGGTAAACTGTTCATTATCAAACATAACAATTTTATAAAATAAAAAAAATGAATTTTGGCGCTGTCTGAAAGAAAGCGAATGTCAGCACCGAGTAGTTGAGCGGCCCCCGATTGAGAATTCTAAGAAAGAAGTGATGTTTAAACCAAATTGTGCCTAAAAAAATCAAATATGACTTCCGACGATTCAATGACAGTTAAAAGAAGTTCTGGCAATGGAAACAAAGATTTGAGCTTAAGCAGCCTAGGCCATTCTGAGCAATTCATCCCTACATCATGACGGAGCCTCCACTGCGACTTTCATTTTCATAACCCGGTATTTTCATTAAATATTGATTTTTTTTTTAAAGTAATAAAATAAACGAATATTAGCTGAAAATTTTTTTTCCAAAGTTACAGTGGCTTGAATTTTTTACTTACTAAAAGAAGTTTGCTTTTAAAGCCTTTTTTATATTTCCTTGGTTTTACTTTATCTGCGTACGCATGCAATTTGCGCTTTTTAGTTTTAGGCCGGAGGTGGTTGCTGTTATCTGTGCCTCCGATGGTATATTCTCCATATTCATAATATCCTTTGGTTTCATTAGGGCATTCTCCATAATATTTGGAAGATTTTTCGGGAAATTTCCAACATTGACATCTGGTTTTGTGATGCAGTGAATAGTTTTCAATTTAATTTCTATAATTCAATGTTCTTCTTCTTCTTTTAGCGGTGCAGAAAGGTGTGAAGCCGCTGTGCATCTATGTGGATTCAAGTTATGGTTCGTCGATGCTTTCGTCCGTGATGTCAAGGGACAAAAACATAGCTGCTGCGATAGGGTTTTCCCACAGTGAGATAGGGGTTAAGTCAGTGGGCGCAGCTGGGCATTGAAACAAGTGACCCACATCGTGTGGAGCGCCAGCCCAGTTTGGACAGATGTTTTGAATGTCCGGGTTAATGCGAGAAAGGTACGAATTGAGGCGTGAACAAAAGTCCAACCGAAGTTGAGCTAATGTCAGTCTGGTGGCTCTCGGGAGCCTAATCTTCTCAGGCGAAATGGGTGGAGGGCGCACTGAGAGGACTCTATTCGCACCTAATCTCGCAATAGACCGACTCACTTCTGCAGTGTGAATCTTAGCGATAGCATCATCGTCGTAAGGGTCCCTCTTGTATCCCTGGACCTCTCTCTCTAGGTCTCGTAAACCACGCCTGGCATGTCGTGGTGGAGGAATTCGGTCCATGAGACTGTTGTTGGGATGATCCTCACGGTAGCAACCAACAAGATATTGTTTAGACAGTAGGAGATTGTGGTCACGTATTGGCATCAATTTTGTCTCTTGATGTAAGTGATCCTGGGCAGACATCAAGAGGCATGTGGCTGTGCGTAGAGCAGCATTTTGGCAGACCTGAATTTTGGTCCAGTTTGTATCACATAGACTATGTGACCAAACTGGGGCTGTATAATCAGCAGCTACTCGACCCACCGCTTTGTATGTGACTAGCGGTCCTACGGAAATTGCCTCTACGGGGCGGAACGCACCCGTTTTCTACGTGGAAACGGCCAAAAGTTGCCAAAATACCTCCCTGGCAAGAGCCTTGAAGGTTCGATGCAGGAAGGTTGTGTTTATAATTCAATGATAGTGTTTAATAATGAACAGTTTGCCGTATGAAATGAAAAGTAAATAAATAAAATAATTTTTCAGTGTGTTAATGCAGGCGCGCACAGAGGGTGGGGCAAAAGGGGCAATTTGCCCCGGGCCCCGCGTGGGAGAGGGCCCACAGGGACAGTGGCCTCGTAGTGCGCATACGTCTGCAAAATTATTACACGAATTGATGTCAGATAAATTTTATTTAAATCTCTATTTATCTTGTTTTGCGTTATTCAAAGCATTTCTAGGACCCTATAGGATTTACCTTCACCTACTTTTTTCAATTAAAATTGCTAAATCTAAAATTGGCACTGATCTTGATATATTTTAGGTGTTGAGATCAACACACTCTGCCGAAATTTATCTAATTAACCGGTATTCTCTTAAAATCTGAGTGTCCTCGAACTAAATGTGTTTTATAGAGAAAGTGTTAACCAAGAAACTGAAAATGATGGAAGCCCTTTTGGATCAGTGCACACTCGGTCTTAGTAACGTTTATGAAGAGGCAAGAATTTCGATTTTCGCAATGCCATCAGCAGTGAGGGAACAACTTCACTCTGGGCCCTCCCGCTATCTTCTTGAGTGGGCCCCCTACACTGAGAAAAAAAGTAGAGTGAAATCAATCGAAAACACTCTTAAAGGTCGATCCACACTTTTCAGTCATCAGTCACAGTCATTTTCCATACAAGTTAATTGATCGACTGACAATCTGTCAATTTGAATGAGAAATTACTGATGACTAAAAAGTGTGAATCGATCTTCAACCAAGTACAGTAAAACTTCGTTATAACGCTCCCGGATATAACGCTTTCCCGGCTATAACGCTCTTTTTCGGTCCCGGTCCCGGTCCCATTAGCATTTATTACAGGTAATTTCATTCACATCAAGGTCAGATTTCCTGGAAAAGGGGAACGACAAATCAACAATTGAAAGTATAATTGAAGATCTCGTAATTGCATCAGCATCCGTCGACACCGAAGAGAACAAAAAAGACGCGTCAAGCATGCCAAAACATTTGCAGTCTTAGTTGCAATAAGGAAGATTCGAGCAATTTTCGCCTATAGCATGGACATAGAGGAAGGATCTTTCAATAAATTGAAAACCTCAGTAGTACTGAAGTCTGTTGCCAGTCTAAAACAAAGACAAATATCTGTTTTTTTTTTTAACCAGTAATCAATTGATTGCCATTTCCTTACTATTTCACTCCATGTATCAATCGAATGATAAATTTTGTCACCTAAAAGCTCTATGAAGTATATTTCTTGGGCTTCCCGGCTATAGCGTTTTCCCGGTTATAGCGCTTAGACCCCAGAAGAGCGTTATAACGAAGTTTTACTGTATTTTGAAACATGATTTTGACGTTACAGTTTTTCTACTAAAATTAGGAACATCGTACTTAAAATAACTTAGCTACGAGCTACTTTGGCTGTTTGCATTCTTACATTGAGAATAGCGTTCTTGTTGTAACGTTTAATAAATTAATGGTTTCATCAATAATTTTTTTTTAATAAAAATGCTCACGCAGCGCAGCATTGACCTCTATAGGTGTTAGTGATGTTTAAGCATAGAAAATTACCTGCGCCTATAATGAGATTCGATCCCGCGAACCTAATGCCGCTCTCTCAGGTACCAGCATCCTGGCATCCTGTAGTAGGAACAACATTTATAGAGTTTCCAAGGACAAGTGTTCTTTTTCTCAAAGGAGCCACTTTTATTTATATGCCCCGGGCCCCGTAAATCCTCTGTGCGCGCCTGTGTTAATGGATTTGAGATTTTACCGCTTCAATTCGAGTAACTTGTTCTGCATCTACTTGAATATCAGAGGAATCGTCGTCAATATCCATCGCATCATCGGAATGGTTTTTTTTCCTGAATAATAGCTTCTAAAGATATTGCAGTATCTTCAGTCGCTAATAAATTATCAATCAATGAATAATCTTGTGGTATTTGGTCGTCCGGCATTAAAGTGTGTAAGAGTCGCCATAGACTCTCCAATCGATTGTACATTTTTGTAGGTTCCACTACCGAATTCGAAAGAGAAAATGAGCTTTATCCACAAAAAATGAACTTAATTGTACAATCATGGACAGTCTATGGCGACTCTAAGATGGTCATTTCTGATTCCAAGTCAATTTGTTCTACAGGCTCTTATGTATTCTCACGCCCGCTTTGAGAAAACCTTTTCGACAGTGGCAGTTTTCATGGACCTTACGGCTGATCGCACCCAAAAGGTGCCATCCAGATACTTCAGTTTCAAAAGACGGTGTATCAATCCGGGAAAGTAATTCTTTCACTACGAGTTGTCTGTAAAGGATTTTTAAATTTTGGAAATTTTAAAATTTGGAAACACCTGACAAGGGAATCCTGTTCGCATTGGCACGACAAACCATTCGTAACAAATTTCGTCAATTTTAACGCCTTCTCCCCTTTTGAATCGAATTCCTTTTTTCCTTTTTTGCCAATTCGCGTGCACTAGTCTTAGTAAAATCAAAAAATCGCAAAATATCGACCTTTTCCTTAAGAGTTAACCGTTTAAGGTCTTGCGACTTTTTTTAAATTAAATTAACAACTGATTTAAGCACGCGCTTCTTAACGAATAAACTTCTCCCTAACCGAAAATGCTATTCCTCAATGCACCAAGTTTCTGGTTACCGCTATATTGTTAAGAGTAAACAAGAGAACTTGAATGTACCATTATTCAGTAAACATATACAAATCGTCTGTCCGCTAAAAAGAGGTAAAACTGTGTGCATTACCTACAATGGGGATGTATGATGTGTGTCGGCGTCCGTTTCTAAGAGAGTCCGCTGATTAGAGGTAGAACTCTATTGGTTTCAACACCAAATGTTCGGGGAATCTAAAAGTGGCCGTTAATTAGAGGTGTCCGTTAATAGGAGATGTCCGTTATGGGAGATTTCACTGTAGTTGTCAAAATAGTTGTCTTTGGCCTGTTATTTTCTGCCATGTCTTATCCTAAATTTGCAACCGAAAATTCACTGTCCAGTCGGTTTGACCACTTTATACACAAAACTTTTGAAAATTCGTTAGCTCATCTTGAAGCGAGTGTTGCTATGAATATTGAGATGGGAGATATAATATTTGAGTTTCGAGTGATACCAAGAGCTTATTTTCCAACTTGAACTTGATTCTCAGAGGCCTTGAAACTACAAATATAACCCGGAATATTTGAAGAAACGTGTCGAAAAAGTGGCTGCACTAGATATTAGACTGGTCTTTTATAAATTGTAGCCTTTCACTCGACTCTATAATGAAGATTAGGCCTCGCATCCTCATTCGTTTTTGGTCGAAAATAAAGTAAACTCCGCGCAAAATTTATCGAAAATTACTTGTGTTGAGTGATACCCAAGCGTATGAATGATGCTCCGCTTTCCCAAAAAGCCGAGAAGTGGCGAACTTGCATCATGCGCGGCGTAGGTTATTACAAATGAAAACGTGAGCGCCATTAAAAACTCATCTTGGACGACCGACACAGTAGTGTCGGCTACGGAATTATAGGCATCAGCGTAGGTAGTATTGAGTCAATATTCATGATCTTACCGCAAAACTTCTGAATTTTGAGCAGATTTTGCACGCTCTGGAAAGTTTGTAGGCGTCTCCTGTAGCGGTTTAAAGTGGAAGGAGAGCGTTTGTTGCGCCGAATATTCACGACAGATGAGACATGGGTGCACTACTTTACACGGGAGAGTAAGGAAAACGGATTAAATTTGTGAGAATTCTTATTGGGGTAAATTTTTGTTTGCCATACGCTAAAGCATTACGTGCTTCTCTATTAATATAATCCGTTCAAACTCGGGATGTTGCGTCCAGCACATCCTCCCCCGTAACATCTATGTTACTTTCTGCTCTGACTCGTAACGTATGGAGGTGACTCTGACAACTTTATGGGCACTGACAACGCACGGACTTCCAGAAAGATCCGAGCTTCCTGCGATTTTCCTCTCTGCAAAATCGCAGATATAGAATACTCATTGCCGAATATGCCATCAAGGAACAGGCCGTAGAGTCTGCCTTGGCTGGCGAGGCTCTTAAGCCCCTAAGTATGAGGTAAGGCTCTGAGGAGCGATCCCCTGCTGCTGCCATTGCTAAACGGCACAAGGAGTACACAGGCCATTCTACAGGTGACAGAGGATCCCCAAGGTACATAGCTTGTCTCTCTATTCTGCGTCGCAAGGTCAGGATGTTTTATCTTGCAAAGACTCTTCCGCGGCTTAGTGGGTCAGAACTAATGAAAATGACTTTCGTGTGAAATGTATATGTTTGGTCGAGGAAAATTATTTTCTAATGTTGCACACTATTCAGGGATACTTCTTCAAAAGCAGTGAGCTACATACCGAAGACATCTAGGCTTCCATCAAAGGGCAAAACTCGCTTTAAGAAGCTGAAACGTTTAAATGGATGAATCGGCTACGAGTTCACCACATTCGATGGCAAAAGCTGTCACCACATCGCGGCCTCTAAATCTGGGTTAAACAGTGACCTTTCACCAGACATCGAACACTAATACGCGCACAAGTCGAGGGGCCGCACCAGGGTTGCCGTTTTCAGATTTCTAAGTGTAACATTTATCTCATAAAATTGTAACATTTTTAGGTTGAGTGTAACAAATTTGAAGGTATTGGTGTAAATGAACAAATTAAACAATAAATGTACGTAAGTCCGAAAAGAATGATTGCTCGCAAAAATAGTGGAGAGTTATAAATTAAAACAAACGATTTTGAAAATGGCTGACTTTTTTTCGAAAATGTTAGCCATTTTGTTCCAAAAATTCTGTATATTATGGCGAGTCCATGGATTTAACGAAAAATTTACGTGATAGTTGGACCCAATATTTGTGAGATATTATGAAACAATTTTTTTAATGGTAATATGGATAGCCAGCATTTCAGGGCACCTCGCATAATAAAACTTTAATAAAGAAATGGACATTTCGCAATTAATCTTGGTGTCATAATACTACAGGCACGCACTGCAGTATAGGAGAAACGATATGTCAAAATTTCCACAATTAGTTTAAATTCCAACCCACGATTTGAGAACAGATTCAATACGAAAACAATTGTTAAGAAATATCGCAATTAATATTGACACTTCTCTTCACAGAAGCTTAGTTTCCGAATGATTGAAGGGACATCTAAGTCTTTATGTTGTCGCAAAACGAGATGCTCCTTCCAGTACCTCAGACAATGCTTGAGCTTTCAAAGTGAGTGTGAAAAAATGCTCAGGACTTGTAAGTGAAGATGTCGAACGTTGTCTGGCATGTTAGCTCATCTGCTCTTTCCTGTCCATCAAAATACTATCAAGATCAAGCTACTCGCAAATCAATTTTACTTAAGCTATCACGTTCCTTCTTAAGGCCTGAATAGACCTCGGGCGGAATGAAAATGAAATTTTTGTCCACTGCGATTTTCTCAATGAAAATGCATGCTTACTGTCGTGGAACATGTCGGAAATGATAGGGAATTCTATAAGCTACAATCCGAATATGGTTCCAAAATTTTTCTCTGCCATTTTATGTATTATTTTTCGATTCCCCGGTCATTAGATATTTTCTACGGTGAAATGACCGAAATATAATACATAAAATTTCATTTTCATTCCACCCGATGTCTATCCAGACCTTTAAATGTTCTTTTGATTTAAAATGAAATTTGGTGCCCATATAAAGCTTGCATTCCAAATTGAATGACGAGAAAAAATATTGGCAACCGTAAATGTTTCGTTTGAATCTGCGGCAAGGTAAAATTCAATTCATTTACTGAGCTGACTCGAAGGCTTGGGGCAACTAAGCTGGTATAGTTGAATGAACATTTATCTTGAATCAAGGAAGGACAAGTAAAAACGGGTACTCAATCCAGGGGTGTCTAAATTAAAACCTGACCTGGGCCAACAAATGTCACCGTCTTCAGGATTGAGCGGGCCGCGGGATAAAAATTATGAAAACACTTATAGACTTAAAAAAAAACAACGAAATTTGGTGGATTGATTTCGAGAGAAAACAATTTCACCATGGGTATTATATTTTCCTGAGTCGTGCTCTGTGGCCGTGATCGTTTGGTCGCCACTCTGTGAAATAGACACTCATAGAGAAACGAGTTTCCAAACTCGGCACGACTCATCACAAGTTCATTATTCAGAAGAAGATGATAGGAAATATTCTTAACTTAGAATAATAAACTAACAATGCGACTAGGAAGCGGTATGGCTGACAACCGTATCACACTCCGAATTCAGTTGGCTTTGTAACGTTGATGACTACACACCATACGGTAGTCATCAACGCACCATGCTCCACTAGGAGTTACGGTAATGAAGAGAGATTATATTTTCCTGCACAAAAGTACTTTCAAAAACCGCTAGCTTCCTAAAACAGAGAGTAGGATGTTTACATACATAATCTCAGTTTGCAGTCGAATTTTTGACGAGTTTTAATAAATTTCTTAGACTTTAGCTCAACTACGATGTGGGCCGTATGTGGCCCATCGGCCACAAGTTTGAAATGCCTGACTGAATCGATGGGTGATTATGCACAGATCATAAAAATAGAAAATTTGTTTTTCGGAATACTTCTTCATGTTACTTATAGTAGAAAAATATTAAAATATAGTTGAATTCTCCACTCTCGCCAGATTGTAACAAAATCGGTCGGGGTGTAACATTGTAACAAGAAATTGGAATTTGTAACAAAATGTTACAATTGTAACACGAGTGGCAACGCTGGGCCGCACCTTCTACCAGCCGAGGTCCTGTTCCGTCCACCAGCTGCGGCCTTGCTCCACCTGCCAAGCCAGTCTCAGCATCATCATTCCGAGACCCTGCAGCGTATTTCACTTAGAACCCATTGACGTCCTCCGACCAGGTTCCTGTACCGCTTACCTTCGATAGCTTAACGTCAGCAACCCGAAAGTCTAGCACGCGGACAGCGCATAACGCTCACAGTGACACTGAATCACCGTCACCTCATGGGGAGCATGGGAGTGCTCGGTACTTGTAAACTTGGGCTCCACACTGCAGCAAAACATTTCGAAATGCTGTTGATCTCAACACCGCAACAAAAAGCAGTTAATATCTTGAAAATTGGATGTCACTTCACTAGCACATCTGCGGCCTTAATCCAATGTTGGAATGTCGCGCATGTTATTTTTTTATTTTATTTCAGTTAATTTACCACAGGTCTGTTTACCACCTTGGGGCGTATAGACTCTTTCTAACGGAACAGGAAGTGCTGGAGAAAAAAGAGTGTATCCAATCATTGCTTGAGGCCGCTCGCAGGCCGGTACACATATAAGGTTATACAGGAGAGCCTGCTAAACGATTAATGAGTCTCCTCGGGATTATCTTCGACGAGGACAAAGTAAAAGGGGAATCCTTTTGATCCATTTACGTCCGCGGCAACTGAAGGAATGATTCGCATTTATGGAATGAACGAAGAAAAATGAGCGATCGTGGGCCACTTTTGGAGTGTTTTTTTTTTTTCAATTATATGGCAACCCTGAAACATCGAGTTGCAACCCCCTCAAAAGCCCGGTTGGGAAACGTTGGCCTATGTCAGTGGTCGGCAAACTTATTAGCCAGAATAAACAAATTTAGGACTGTACCGGCTAGTAATTCGTAATGGAGCCATTTTTAGGGTTTTTTAGAATTTTTTTTTCAAAAAACCCTTATGAAATCGATTTTGTCCGTCCGTCCGTCTGTCCGTCCGTCCGTCTGTCCGTCCGTCTGTTCACTAAATAACTCGTGAACGGATAAAACGATTGTCATGAAATTTGGTAGGAATGTATAGAATGGTTACAGCCTTTGGCACGAATACCTTAGAAGTTGATAGGAAGAGGATAACAGGGTGTCCCGAACGTTTGAAAAAAGTCGAGTTTTTTAGTTTTTATCGGAGATTGACGTATGGGTATTTAAATTAAAGATCTAAACGAGTATGTACATCTCATATCAGTCAAAATTTTCCAGTTTCGAGTAACGGTAAAAAAGTAATTGGCGTTTAAAGTTACACTTCTTTTCGACCTCCGTTTTTCTAAACCGTTACAGGGATCGATATGAAAATTTGCACAAACATTGGTCAGTATGGCCTTATATACGGTAAATATTAAGACTAGGGATGTCAAAAACCGGACGGTTAGTCCGAAAACCGGTACCTTTAAAACGGTTAACCGGTTTATTTTCGGTTTTTTCCTCCTCCAGTTTTAACCCGGACGGTTGTTTGTTCATCCGGTTAAAACCGGAAAAACAATTCTTTCAAATTCATACAATTTTTCATATTTTCTTGATTTTTCAGTCAGCAATTCTATTAGTTGGCGCCTATACAAAACTGCTTTTTCAAACTTAAGCCCTGAAACATATTTTCGAACACTCTCCTTATGACTATAGGGGGCGCCAGAGAAACTTACTTATTTGAAGGGTCAATTAAAACAAAAGTAGGTACTTCATAGTTATTGTTTTAATTCCTTCTATTTGAGAATACAATATTCCAAGTTTTTTTTTCAGACAGTCATGAAAATGACATCGGTTAAATGGCGACCCCCTTTGTGCATACACTGATTAAGTTGATTTTTGAAGTTCGTCTCCACTCTTTGCAGCATATCAATCGGTATGTTAGCAATGGCGTCGCGAATGAAAGGGTTTTAGGTGAGCTATGGTCCGTGGTCGATCGACATAAGCGATTTCAAATAACCACGTAAAAAAGATCGCATGGAGCAAATCTCGAGACCGTGCTGATCATGGGAAATCGCCTCTCTGAGAGATGAGGAAGAGTTGTCGCAACAAATTTATTCAGCCTCGTTCAGTGTTTGCAATGGCTCCATCTGTGACACACGTCCCTAACGTTCGTTCAAAAAAATCCGCGATCATGTCACTAGTGAGCGACCGTTAGAAAAGAAACTCTCGACAGCGAAGGCCCGCTGCTCTCTACACCAGAGCATGATGGCGACTGACTAGAATGGGAAACAAACTTGGGAACTTCACCCTCCATATGCCTCTCACCCATCTACCCGCCCAACTCACCGCTCAGAAGTTTTTTTTTTTCAAATAAGTAAGTTTATCTGGCGGACCCTGTTCATGCATTTTGATTTGATTTTGCAACACCACCATTACGAGTGTGTTTTTACTCCAATTCTAAGCAAATCAATGAAAAGACTCGGTTAACCGAAAAGCCGGTACTTTGAGCCCGGTTAAAACCGGACGGTCTAACCGGCTTTGCAAAAAACCGAGAAAAACCGAAAACCGGGTTATGGCCCGGTTTTTGACATCCCTAATTAAGACTGTTGACTTTTGCTAAGGTAAAGTAAATAACAGGAAATTTGTAAAATTTCAATTTGTTCGTGTGTAGCCCCTCTTAGGTTTCCAAATATGACAATTCTGCTAAAGGGTTTTAGAAAATTACATGGGGAATATGTCTACGAATTTTCATTCGAATAACTGTCTCAAAACCGGAAATATAGCCAAAGGTATTTAGTAAGGGCCTTTCACAATGCAAGGGAAGCCTCTTAATCATTTCTTCAATCTTTTAACTTGATGAAACAATGAACATGAAATTTGGTGGCAATGCATAGAATGGTAATAGTGTTTGCCACAAATATTTTTGAAGTTTGTAGGACCAAGTAAACAGGGTGTCCCTGAATAGCTGCAACAGTATACTTGTTCAATACTCAGAGGAAAGCTTGCGTGGGCTCTAATGTCAGGGGACACAATGGAATCATTTCATATAAGTTGCTTTTCCTTGATTAAAAAACAGTAACAGTAGATTTAAAGCTAATAATTCAGTTCATATATAAAGCCAAGCAATCCTTACGTTTGCCTGAGTTTCTTTTTGCTCAAAGGCCATCAGAAATCTTAAATTGAAAAACGCGTGTAGATTTACCTTGGAGTACTTTTACACAAACTGCGAACATAGCGAATCTAATTTTGGATTGGTCTAATTGAAGGTGGAAAGGCGCCAGCCTTTCATTCTGGAACGCGTTTATTTAGACCAATCCAAAAATAGATTTACAGTAAGCATTTAATTAATGCTCTGCACAATTCTTATTTATTGGTTATAAAATATATGTACAAAAAATATTGACTATGCATGAAAATTCTAAAAAACCCTCGTATTGCGGTACGCCGGTATTTTTTTAGTTTTGAAGACATGCGCGCCTGATAATTTTCATCATAGTTCATCTATTACCATTGTAAGCACTCTCAGCCTCCTCCATATCATGATATTTTTTTTTAATTTTGTATTACATACATAGTTTTTCAATTGTGTTGTAAGTTTTATTGATGATACTTTCTTCAATATTTTCAGGTGATACCCACATGCGTGTACTTAATGTCACGTATCGCTGTACATATGGAAATCGAAGGAACAGCACAGTGTCCGGCGCAAGTGATGCTCGCTGCTGCTCTGGGCTGTGAAGAATTAGGAATAGCAAATAAATTATTAGCACAAAGTATATTTGGTTTATGGATGACCAGTGCACTGTTAGAAATTCAATTAAAATCCCATCATCGACCATACGTAGTTAGAGTAGCGTGGCCAAATCTATTAGAGAAATTCAGTCAGGGCAATCCAATCGAAAAGAAATACGACGAACCGATGATCGTGTTGAAACGGAATGTATTCTTTTCGAAAAAGGACGAAGAAAAAATCAAGTGAGTACAAAAATATTTTCTTTTTGAATTTTTGCATGGAATGAAGCATTTTAAGGTTTTTTTGTGTAAATTTATAAATTGTCAAGTCGTATACAATAATACTAAATCATTAAACGCTGCTGTTAGGTTTAAAAAAATGTACTAATCCCTCGTCAGCGGACCATTTGGTCCGTACCGAATTTTCCATAGAAAATAAGAATTTAGTCTAATATTTAATACTTACTAGGGGGCTTCGCCCCCTGCTCGCTACGCTCAACACCCCCTACCCTATTGATCGCCCTATTGATCGGGCGTTGTTTTCTCGCGTTACAAAATGGCAAGTCGTTTATTGAATGATAATGAAATACGACAGATACTCAACGAAGAAAACGACTCTGGTATTTCCGATTCAGAATTTGATTCTCACTCAGAAAATACGGAAACGGGTGATTCTGAAAGTGAAAGTGAATCTGACGTGGATGCATCAGGGTCTACCGGCCCATTGTTTACTTCTATGGTAATGTCAAATTTGGCGACAAATGGAGCAATATTGACACAGACACTTTGCGGGCATGTACTCATTCTTGCAGGCGTATGTCGGTGGGCACATTTTTATTTTAGTTACGTATATATTTGGGTTATTGACCTGACTTTTTCACGTAGTGGAAGAAATGAAGACGTTCATGATTTATTCGATGCAACTTTTTGCCGCCCTATTTTCCGAACAATGATGTCTGAAGCTACTTTTCAGATCATCACAAGTGCTCTTCGTTTCGATGATGTTATGAGTCGAAGGCAATTGCGCAGTGCCGACAAATATGCTCCCATTCGGGAATTGTAGGACCGTTGGCAACTCCACCTTCCAATTGCCACGAAAACGTGACCATTGACGAGCAGCTTGTCGCATTTAGGGGACGATGTTCGTTTCGGCAATTTATCCCTTCAAAGCCTGCAAAGTATGGTTTGAAATTTTGGCTTTTAGTTGACTCAAAGTCAGGGTACGTATGGAAGATCCAACCATACCTTGGCAAACCTAAAAGTGCCCAACCTAGAAAAACCAAGGAGAACGTGTTGTGTTGGATCTGACAGAAGGCTTGAAAGGCCAAAATAGAACAGCCGACAATTTTTTCTTCTATTTCGATTTGGTAAATAAGTTACGCGATAGGAAACTTACTTATGTGGGAACAGTTCGGAGGAATAAAACATTCATTCCTCCAAAATTGCTCGCAGGAAAATGCCCCATTGTATGCGTGGACATTTGCTTTCAATGACATTGCGACATTAGTGTCATACATCAGCCACAAGAACAAAGCGACGATACTCATAAGTTCAATGCACAAGACAGCTGAAGTTGATGAGAGCGGGTCGAAGAAAAAACCGGAGATTGTACCGTATTACAATTCAACAAAAGGTAAGCTACTATGTTGTTCCTTGTTCGTCGCTAGTTTCTTATGCTTCGTCTGCTTCAGGAGGCGTAGATACTGCGGATCAAATGATCCTACACCACTAAACGGAAGACGAATCGATGGCCATCCATTGTATTCGCCAATATAATCGACATATCGGCTTTGAATGCGTATATAAATGATTCGGAAATAGATCATTCATAGGGATCAGGTGATCGAAATCGAAGAAGGCCGGAGTTTTTACGGGAGCTTGCGCTTTCCTTGGCTAAACCATACATGATGAAACGGGACAGATTACCACATCAAAAATTTTCAGCGGAGTTGTTGACTGAAATGCGTCTATCCTCATCAAGTTCAATAGCATTTTCGAGTAAAATAAATCTGTTTCGGGGGCCAGAAAGCGTGGAATATGTGGTTGCTGCAAATCAAAATGTGACATAAAATGCTCCATTTGTGGCAAGTTTATCTGCAAATCCAGCAGAAAGATACTTTGCTCAATTTGTATTAATAAGAATTAATTTGCAAAATAAAACACTTTATTTTTTTCGTAGTGAAAATTTTATGTTTTGATTTCAAGCAATGCAAAATACCTATTGGACCAAATGGTCCGTAACCCAAGATACGTAATTTTTAATTTTGCTAGTCTCAACCTCGGGATAGAAGTTTGTATTTGTGATAAAGCCAACGTGAGCTGAAATTTTAGGTCAAATTGTGCCATCATTATAAATTTATAAAGAACAAGCCAAAATGGACCAAATGGACCTAACCTAAAAGCAGTATGATTTCAATTTAATTTCAAATTCGCGTCGTGGATTGACGATATTACGTGTTTTTAGTTACAAAAAGTTGTTTGAAGTTGGAAGCAATTCTTTTTAAAGCCCACCACATTTACTTCGTCGTTCCAATCTAAATAAGCAGCTCTCATAACATCTATTCCAAACATACATTCCTTTCTTCACCAAGAGGATCTGACATATGAAAAACACGAAACAAAGCTCAGTACTGCTCATTTAACCGTTATCCTTACGACAAAAAGGTTTAAAATAACACCAAAATTGGTTCTTTTGCATTTAAATTATTTATTATCAAAACTTTATAATTTTAAAATCACAAAATTAATGTAAGAAAGTCTCGTCAAATTTTCATATATTCGCCCAACAATGGATAGCCAAATTGCGGTTTGTCCAATCTATCGAAATCCACATCGCATTCATCCAAAGACACCGGGTACTTGCCAACGATCCGAAGTGATTCAACTCTGTAAATTAAAGAAAACTATTAGCACTCCATCCTTCATTATAACAATGTCCTTTTTAACTTACGCGTCAACAATCAGCGTATCAATTTCCTTCGAATTTCGCTGCTGATTATAGATCCGACTCTTCAAATAGAGACACGTCAACTCGTAACGATGTTGGGCGATGGCATTCAAAATGCGTAGATTGTCGATAACAGTGGCCGTCGCCGGATAAATTTGCAACAAAAATCTTCCCCATTCCTTGACCATCGCCTTAATAATTTCAATATTACGATCCAAATGCCACGGCAAGACGTAGAGCGGATGATTCAACAGAACCGATTTGTTCATTGATAGTGCGATAAAAGCGTGGACTTCTTCGTGAAAGGTAATTCGTGCCTTGCCCAGGAACCGAGTCTCGTCCTCGAATATCAAATCTACTTCGGCAATTGGGCCGCATACTCGGAAATGATTGGCCAAGTCCTGGATCTGAACGTCGTTGTTTAGGTTGAAAACCATTATGGATTTCGTATCAAACTCGAACGGGAAGTGTGGCTGTTCGACGGGATAGTAAAATTGGCGATAGTGTATGACTTCGCGGAGGAGAGTTGAGTGCAGTTTGTGGACATGGTCGCGTTGTCGCATGTACGTTGATGTGACGAGGTCGATGGTTTTGGTCCTGTAACGATATAGAAAAACGGTTGAATTAATTGTTTTCAAAAATATTGAATATGTATATCTGGTTTAATAACAATTAAAAACTTACAATTTGACTTTAATAATGTCCAACGGATCCAAAAGTGGAACTGCCAATTTAGTTTCACGATTTTGACAGCAAGTTTCAGTACAATTGTCGCTATCGGCCATATTTTTAAAATTTCTTATTTGCTTGTACGAGTATCACGATCTGAACCAGAATGAACTACTTGCCGAAAGTGATTGGTATTTATGCTTGAACTTTTACGACAAAATTCCCGAGTTTCGAGAATTATCCTGAATAAGGGTTGCGAATGTGCGACCGGTATACTTTTCGTCCAGGTAAGTCGTACGCAAAACTCTTTTATTACTAGGGGTGGTGATAGTAATTACTACGGTATGCGAACCTTTTTAAAAGTAAGCGAAGCTAAACGACGATGGAATAGTTATGAGTGTCTTATGTTTTCTTGAATGCTAGATAATGATGCTGATAAATTCCTCAAAGTGATTTGTTGCCTTCCCTTCCCTTTTAGGAAATATTCTTTTGGTAGAATTTTGAAATTGATTCCTCCGAAAAATGTTTGATTTAAATCAGAATTTAATCAAACGACATTAACTACTTCTTCCTTGGCTCGTTATTTATACCTGTACATGTCATCATGGGCGTAGCCAGGGGGGGGCAGGGAGGGGCGGTCGCCCCCCCCCCCCTGGTCGATGAAGATGGTAAGAAAAATCCTTATCGATGTAGTAAAAAAATCGCTGAACTATACAACATTTTTAAAATTTTCTGCTGCAGCGATGCTTTCTTTGTCACTCCAAAATCGGAACAGTTTGCAGTCAGGAGGCACATGCAATTAGATGACAGCGAGTCGCCCCTCGTAACTGACGGAGGCTGCGTACCAGCACACACATTTCACTTGTGAGTGTGCTTCTGTGGCTGCGTGGATCCCATATTTCCTGTTTCATTTCATGGCTTCTGAGCTGGAGTACACAATTTCAACCATTAGGTCCCTTCGAGAAGTTGGTGGAATTCAACTTATTTTCGTCTGAAAGGGTGGCAAATGGTATACAGCTTTGCTTTTAGCCCTTCGTCGAATCGACTCCGCATCATCAAATTTATCCCATTTTTCGTGACAATTCTCATTATTTGGAACTAAGTTTTCGTACAGCACTTACCGTGCCGATGTACTTGCCGGGTACATTGCGGCTAGACGAAGTAAGCAAGGTAAGTTGGATTTTTGGAAATTGCCGTCGTCGAAACGACGAAGGATGAACTTTGTGTAACTTTTAGAACTCCAGTATCTCTTATGGCTGGTTGACGATTCGACGATAAGTCTGTGGCCATACAACTAGCTCGTAACAAATATGTTTATTTTTGAAATGTGGGACCTATTTTTTTCAAAAATTATGGAAAAAAAAATTTACTAGGGCAAAAATAGGACAAATCAGGAAAATTTCTCAAAATTCTTTCTCATTTTAGGAAGATTGCATTTCTAACTCATAAAAATCGGCTCCAAAATCGATGTTTTTGCATTCTAAATAAACTAGCGGTTGAAAATCTGTCAAATTTTAAAATTATTTTGAGAAAGGGTGATTTGTATGAGGCGTCAAAGTTGAGCGAATCGACGAAGCATGACCTTTCCGTACTAAAAATAAGCATGACCTTCCATGGTTAAGGACCTTGTAAAGAAACGGGTCTCATATTTCAGTGTCTTTCGAGCTCTTCTTTTTCTTCTCAGTACCGTATAGCCCCTTGCCATGATGCGTTAACTTAGCCGTTTATATAGGCAATTTCGAGTCAACTTTTGCATATCATTTCGGAGTGTATATAATGTTGTAAGCACTATATATTTCCATTCACATGTACGGAAATTTTGGACCACGCCGAGATTCGATCTCCGGACCTCTAGATTACTAGCATCGTAGAGTGCGACTCAACCAAGTGAGCCACAGAGCGGGTCTTTCAAGTTATTAAATCAAAATTTATTTTCTAATCATACCAGCAAAAAAATGTAGCCACTGTTAATACTTTGATAAATTTAGAGGAAATCTTATTAAAACCGTTAACCATATGTCAATCAATAAAGGATTTATAAATATTCTGACGATGCTACTTTGCTAAGATGAAAGTGACAGAGGAAACAAACTGATTTCGCAATATGCAGTCCGATATGCAAAAAATGGACTGAAAATAGACAAACTACGCTCCAAAAGGCAGATATTGGAGACGAGTTGAATGTATCAGAATGCAGAAGAAAATCATTCTCATATCCATTTTAAAAATTTGACTCTAAAATTAGAAAAAAAAAGAAATAACATGCGTGGCAGTCCACCAGTAAACTGGGGCCGCAGATCTGTGAGTGACATCCAATTTCCAAGATCTAAACTGCTGTTTTTTTTAAGGTGTTGAGATCAACAGCACGCCCAGCAATGTTATTTATCGCCATAAATGAATACTTGTTTACAATCTGAGTGACATCATAGTCCGTCACGTAGGTCGTGAGTTCGAAAAACACCATAAAATGAATTCATTCACGGTGAGTCTGGAATCCATGACCCTGTGCATCAATCCAACCACAAGCCATGGCTACTCTAAAATTGGCTAACAATATTTCTGCGACCTGAAATTTCTACTCCTAAGAAAATCATGATATTGAAAAAATTTTGGGCTTGCCCCCCCCTGGCCGAAATCCTGGCTACGCCCATGCATGTCGTCGTGTCGCTCAGCCTGCGCCAAATCGCCCGTTCTGGCGGCAATGTATCAGCCTATTTCTACAGGCAGCTCTATTTTGGATCATGTGATCGCTAAGATCAATGCGTTTTTGTTGCTGCTGCGACATTAAACGATATTAACTGAATCCGATAAAATGCAAAAAAAAATAGGGAGGCCTGCTAAATATTATTTTAAAATAGGAACTCTGTTCATAAAGCATAGGTTACTCCGCTTGTTTCGATGGTCTGTGCAAGCTTCGTATTTCTCTCTAGTTGCCTCCATAATCGAACCTTAACCTCTATGTCCGGGCAACAAAACATATTATCAGTTTTTCAAAAATATTAAATATACTCTATCTTTCCAAAAGCGGCAATGTAGAGGTCTGAGTCCAAAAATTGTTTCTATTAAATTTCTGTAGAACTGATTTTTGGACAAAGCCTTATTTGCCTTTTTTATTTATTTCGTAGATTCTAACGAAGATACTGAAATTTTATTTGTATCGTTTGGCTCAAGATATAGGTACGTATGGGCGCACCATCAATGTCCGTGCCAAATCAAAGTCAAGACACATTGTGGATAAGTTATTGTGCTTTATTAAAATTTAATTACTCTTCTAGTCAGTGGCGTAACGTAAGGTTATCCATGTGTTCATTGGAACACGGGCTCGCAATGCAAAAGGGCCCCCAACTGCCGAAAACCGTATTTGTGTCAATTATGAGTGCTCATTAATCAGACGCACAAAAACTAGTCAGCCCGCAGTATCAGAAGTACCAAACTAATGCCGCTGATTCATGCCTTAAGATAAAATTAAAAACTATGCTTATTTTGATACAAACACGTTCCAAATAGTCAATTTTCAAGATCATGTTGGCGAATTTCCATTTCTTATGGATGAATTTTTATATCAAATTGACGTATTGAAAAACAAGTTCACGAACATCCAACACACGTTGTAAAATTTCAAATTTACAAATTCCATGTCAAATTGATGAAATGCCAAATCACGTCGACGATTTTTTTATTAATGATTTCCCGATAAAATTGACGAATTTCTAAATAATGTTAACGGATTTTCATTTCAAATATGTACGTCAAATCATGTTGACGAATTTCCATTTGTAATTGGTTAATTTCCATGCTAAATTTTCGAATTTCCAAACAAAAAAAAAAAAGAAAATCAAATTATTTTGACATTTTTGTTTTCAAATTGACGAATTTCCATTGCAAACTGATAAATTTCCAAATTATAAAGGCATTTCATTGAAAATTGGCGAATTTAAAATACGGTCTACGAATTTCCGTTACAAATTCGCGAATTTCATGCCGAATTGACGAATTTCAAAATAATGTTGACGAATTTCTGATTCAAATTGGTGAATTACCATTTCTAAATTGTGAATGTTCATATCTAATTAACACATTTTTGCAAATCATTTGGACTAATTTCCGCAGAACAAATCGACGAATTTCCATTTAAAATAAACTAGTTTGCATTGTTCGGTTTCCCAATAAATTACTCTAGAAATTTATCAATTTCGGTACACACACAATGGCGCAAAATAAGAAAAATTTAATTGAAATTATAAATCAAGTACCTGCACCTAGAAAGACGCGATTAGAAAGTTCCTAGTCGTGTAGCGATTCAACAGAAATTTTTCATTACACTGATACAAAAATACAACTGTGACTGGATTGCTTGCTAAAATTGGACTTGAGAATTAGAATTTCGTTTCGAAAAATATTTAAAACGATAAAACGATTGAGGAACAGAGAATAGCAATTCCACTCAGCGAACACTGCCCTATGTCATGTGTATATGTAGATATCAAACAAACAGTACGCCACTACTTCTACTACTATCATTATTAATTTGTATTGCGAAATTGACATTTAAGTTAGATAAAATTACCTAATTGAAAAACAAGGAAAGTCAGTTTTTTGCCTTTCTATTGAAAAAGAAAGGAAAATTATTTGCGTGATTGTGAAAAATTTAACAGATTCGAATATTGGCTAAAAATTTTGACTAAAAAAGTAGAAATTGTAATCTGACACCGATATCTAACGGTAAAAATGGTAGGAGAGATAAAAAATATTATTCGCCAAGTTGCCACAAAAAATCGACTGCACGCTGTAAAGATTAATTGAAAATTCTTATCGGTCATCATACACGCCCTCAACAAACGTTTCGTGAAAAAAAATAAAGTTCAACTCCAAAATAACTGACATCAGCATTCACTTTAATTTTGTGATAATGTCGTTTCTTAAGGCCTGAATAGACCTGGGGCGGAATGAAAATGCAATTTTTGTCCGCTGCGATTTTCTCAATGAAAATGCATGTTTACTGTCGTGGAACATGTCGGTAATGATGGGGAATTCCATAAGCTACAATCCCAATATGGTTCCAAAATTTTTCTCGGCCATTTTAGGTATTATTTTTCGATTCCCCCGTCATTAGATATTTTCCACGGTGAAATGACCGGGGAATCGAAAAATAATACATAAAATGGCCGAGAAAAATTTTGGAACCATATTCGGATTGTAGCTTATGGAATTTCCCATCATTTCCGACATGTTCCACTACAGTAATCATGCATTTTCATTGAAAAAATCGCAGCGGACAAAAATTTCATTTTCATTCCGCCCGAGGTCTGTACTGCGCTTTAGACGGAACACATAAACCGTTAATATTTGCGGAGGGAAAAAATAATTTAGTCTGACATTACAATATTCAGTAGCATCCAATATTCTTTGATGAAACTTTAATCGAAATGCCATACTTTCGAAAAGAAATGTCGATGAAAGCAACTTGGAGTTTTTGCTCCTCTAAATTGCCTTCAGTTTTAGCAACCATTTTGACGAATATCTATGCGATTGGATATTAATAGACTGAACTTCTGGTTCCATTTTCGAAACATAAAGATGGCCAAAACATCACATTACAAGAAAAAAATGAATAAAATCCCCTCTGAAAAGAGTGGATCGGATTATCTCCACTTTTGTGAAGATAATCCGATCTTAATATAAATAGGATATTTAGAAAGCTTTAATATGCCATAAACGATCCGAAAAAATCAATTTTCAAAACTATCAGATTAACTACCAAAAATTACCGCAACCCCTCTGAACAAGTGGAAATGGCTTCCATAGAGAGGTTCAATAATAATTTATGTGACTACAGTGCTCAAACGTCTCAGGATTATAGAGATTTCCTAATCGAAAAGTTCAATACAAAGTGACCCAAGACAACTTTGCTCTACAGTTTATAAAATGAGTAGTACGTAGAACAAACTCCTGATGGGTCACTTTGTATGGGAGATACCCGTAGTTTTTATCCGAATGAGCTTATTTTTGGTGGGTGGGGTCCAGTGGGGGAGTTATGGATGTGCCGTTTGGAAAAATTTAAATGGGGGGATAATGGGAGTCCTTGACCGGAGCGACTCAATGTTTACCTTAAAATGATCTTGAACTTATTGTGAATACTTATACAAATTTTTACGGCTGAACTAGCATTCTTCCAAAAGTTATGGAGCTTTTAAAAAATGTCTAAAATGAAAATATTCTAATTTATGTTCTAGTCTAACGCCGAAATATTCAATTAAACTGTAATCTTTTATATTATTATCATTGCAAAGATAATTTTATTTAGTTTTTTTCGTCCTCAGAACATTATTCTGTATCTCTTACCGTTTTTTAACTCATTGCCGGACACAACGCCAAAATTTGACACGATTTGTATGTCAAATGCTCAAAATTGGACGTCTATAGACGTTCTGTCCGGGAAAGGGTTAAATAATCGCAGAAAACCGAAAAAATGCCCCCTTTCTCCCTTTTTTAAGGTTGCGGACCCCCGATCGGTTGGGACTTTTAATGCCATAATCTGGGGATCATTCCAAACCATAATCCAAAAAAATTTTCGATGCAAGATTTTTGCCGACCAAATATGCCATTTTTCTTAGACTACAACGAGAACAAGCCGGGCGGTCGCCCGGGGCGCCAAATGTTAGGGGCGGCTTATGGCTAGCACTCGAATAAAAAAAATTGTGAAAAGCCGAAAAGAAAAAATCAATATCAAAATGGATTTAGTGGAAAGCAAATCGAAATAAAAAGGGGAAAAAAATGTCGAAAGACAGGAAACCAATAATTGACACTCGAAAAAATCATTTTACCTTTTTTAGAGACCTTGGAATATGTTTTTTATAGGTAAAGAAACACTTCCCAATTAAAAAAATGCGTTGAAAATATTTTTTTATTTACCAACTGTTTCATTAATTCTCTTTTGAAAGTTTTGGTTTGTCCTTGAGATGCTTTGATTTGAAGAGTCTACAATTTACAGAAGTTCTGCATTAAAAAACGGAACATGCTTAGTGAAAGTCGCCCCCAATTTTACTTCCAAGAGGCAAATCGCATAAACGCTCAGCATATAAAAGTACTCATAACCCCAGAGAGCAAAATTCCATTATTCGTTTTTGGAGTCGTTTTCGATAACTTCCACCCACGATTCGCATCAATTCGCCCGATGTCTTCGTGAATTTTCCGCCTAATTTGTTTCTGCCAAGATGCTAATATCGGAATTTGATTAGGTTTTCCCAATTTGACTAGTTCTGAATTTATTCTCTAAGGATTCTCCGCATTTATGAAAATAAGCCGCGGACGTTGAACCATTCGGAAATTCGTCTACAATGTTGATAATTAGTCTACAATGTTGATAATTAGTACCGCGCGGTTTGTCAAACCCCGCACAGTGTGGTTGCGGCATAAGAAAGTTATCTATAACCACCACTTCAAAATGCAAGTAGTGAAAATGAGAACAATCCTTTGGCACAACATTTTCCAGAGCAGCATTCTCGAAAATGTGTTGAATGTTTTCGGGGAACAAATGTTTTCGCATTAATTTTCGATGTCCTACGGTGGGTTTAAAGCTGCCAGTTTCCTGTGTGGCATCTGTATATTAATTTTTTTTTTGGTATGATGGCGAAAATAATTAATGAATTTAATAGTGAGCTTATTTTTTAAATTCTAAACAAAGCCTTGCTGAACTTGGCTGAATCGCTCTCAAGAATCTAACTAATCAAAAACTATTAGTGAATTAATTTCCGCCAAACTTTGTACAGCTAGTCAGAGCATTGTAGCATCGGTCATCCAGAAACACCGAGGTAATCCAAATCAACCTTAGGAGCCAAAATTGTTAGATTGACTTGTCATAAATTAAGTTTGGACAGAAAGGTGGCTAAATATGGGCAAAAATTTGTTTGTGATGTGGTCGGAAACAAAGACATGCACTAGTGAAGCTTTTGGCTGAAAGGCGACAAATCGGCTAAAATTGTTATGTTTACGATAGTTCACATCCATGTGATATCCTCACTAAATACAGAATTACTGGGTCTTTAAAGCTTGGCCTTCTTTTTAAGAAATGCATTTAAATAAAATGCAATCGGCGAGAAAACTATTAGACAAAGTCAACGACTTCTTTCTAAAGCGAATTTCGGGACAAAACAATTTGTCGAAGGGGTTTAAATTTTTTCTACACAAAGGCAGCCTTAAACCCCAAATAACCGTCAGCAAATTGTTTGTAGAACAGAGAACGATTTCTAAAATACATAATTTAACCTCGAATAAGCCACCGACTTCTTGACGAATTTTAGTAAATATCTTAGACCTTAGTTCAACACCTACACATTTTCACGCTTTTGTACTGATACATATTGTGTTTCTTCGACCTAGCCGCGGGTCGTAGAAAACTGCTAGTTGGGCCGCATGGGGCCCGCGAGTTTGATATGCCTGGCTCAGTGGATAAAGAGACTATTCTCTGAATTACAGGAGCGTTGATTCGAGTCCCACAGTAACCAGGATTTTTTGTGTCAAAGCTACTCTTAAATCGCTTTTACAAAAATAACGACATAAATACTATTTTCCTGGTATAATACAGAAGGGCGGCAAATTGTCCACTTGCCCGGGCGGCGTAAGAGCTAGAGCGGGCGCTGGTCTTAGTCACTTCTCACTTTTGATTTGTTCGAATTTCTTCGTTTTTCTGCAAGCCTCTATCGAGTTCGGACTGCCATATAAACTACGAGTATTAGCCCAAAAGAAGTTGTTAAGTGGTAACTTCATTCCATTGTGAAAAGTATTCAAATTAGTTTCGTTTTTATCGATTTTTATTGACATCAATATTTTTAATGAGTGAACATTTGTTATACGATACCACACATACATACATGCAAACATGGAGATAATTTTAATGTAAATATAAAACAAATATTTATTTTTAGACACAACATCATACAAAATCATTACCTCCAAAATACTTAATTACAATTCAATCAAAATATTGTTCTATAATTTTTAGAACTGCTCCTATACAGATGAATCGTGTTCAAGCTGATTTTGCTGTAAAGAGAAAATAAACAAATCGCGTTTTAATTATTATTTATAATAAAAAAGTGAATTACCTATACACACCTCTTTCGTATCAATTTATAAACATTTTGTGATTTCTCATCAAATTGCATTGTCTCTGCTTCAACGTAGATTTCAATTAATTCATGCAAATGATTCGATAGCCGTTTTATCAAGGCTAATGTTGATTTTATTTGTCCAACAGGCTCGAATTGCGATTCCAAACTACAAAAATAGTTTTCGTATTAGAAGTGAATTAATTAAAATATATTTTTATGGGTACTCACTGCTCTCCCCAAAATATCGTCACGGCTTGCATAACATTCATATCGACCGTCATATTTTTCGGTACAATCTGTATTCGCTGACCCATAAATAATGAGCCGTTCATACACAAAGCAACGTTAGCATAAATCTCGTCCTCGAACTCAACATAAGCCGCATCGTTTGCCATCTCATCGTCCCGATAGACATCGGTGGCGTCGTCGTTGTCATACAACGAGACCCGCACATCCTTCACATGGCCGCATAATTCAAAATGCCATTTCAATGCAACGACATCCACGTCCTTGCCAATGTTATAAACAAACACTGTTCGTCGATCACGCGCTTTTTCAGGACACTGAATGAGGCGGGGATAATCCCGACGGAAATTCTTCACTTGAACGCTCAATTCGTCGTGAAGCGCTCCTGCTATTTTCGTATTGTATTCAATTTTGTTTCGTAAGTAGTCGATGGCTTTTGATCTGAAACGAACGGAGAGCGGATATGGTGATGAAGCGCGTGCTTTGGTTTGAGATTGTCTTTTTCGTCAGAGATATTGAATTGTTATGTGTGTGTACTTACAGTTTCCTTTTCATCGCATCAAGACGCGTTTCGGTTATGTAATCGTATTTCGTCCAATCACGAGCAAAAAGCATAGGCGTTATCAAAGAACTTTGGTTGAGATCCATATTGCTATAGGATGTGAGTTGTTTTCAGGAATTTTTATTCCGGTACGGATATTTCTGGAAATTATTGGTCAGCTATTAAATTTTACTGAATTTGCGATAATACTGTACCCTCTTTTATAAAAAGATGAGAATGTATTTCGAAATTAGTTTGGGCCTCTTATTTTATAGCATATCATTAACCTTCGGAAGTATCTCGACGTATATTGCTCATTATCCTTTTATAAGGGTTATGTTATGTCGATTTCGTGTCGAGTTAACATTAATTTTAAAGAAGGACTTTACCTGTAATTTCGCATATCTCTCCAGCAATTGACAGCTCTTAGTCGATGCTGATATTCTCTGGAAAAATAGTGAACAATCGTAAATTAATTTAATTCAATTACTTTATTTTAATTATTTATATTTTTTCCTTTAATTTGACATGTAATAGGGTATCTGAAAACCGGCGGTCGCCCGGGGCGCCAAATTATGGGGGCGGCTTTTTGGCTAGTAGGTACCTACTCGTATAAGAAAAAAGTGGAAAAGGCCGAAAAGAAAATATTAATATCAACTTCGATTTAGTGGAATTAAAACCATAAAAACTACAGATAAATTACATAAAAAGGAAAGGTGTGCTTTAAAGAAATAAAGTCTTTGCAAGGTTTTAATAACCCACAATTGATACGGAGTACTGCATTCGGAATCATAAAAGGCTCAGTTGATTCCAATAGCATTGATTCATCTAGCACTGAGACTGAGATGACAAATCTTGAACAGGTTGGTTTCGATTTCAGCAAGTTGAGGTATGGAACCACAGTACACATTGTCAGAGCTGCAACCAATCTTCCCTAATATTTATCTAGACATGCTAATATCGAGATATTACTAGGTTCTCCCGATTTAACTAGCTAGCGACCCAATTCTCTATTAAAAATTTATCAAGATGACGCATTTATGAAAATACACCACTGAAGAAATCAGTGAAAACGAGCACCATTGCAAACTTCCAAAATTTTCCCAAGCAGTGTTTTACAAAATGTGTTGAGTCTTTTAGTGAACAAAATAATTTTGCATTAATTTTCAATTTCTTACGTCGCTGTGAAAGCCTCCAGGTTTCCGTGTGCCCTCTGCCTATTTTTTGACGGTGGTGAAAAAAATGTCACTCGGGGAATTTAATACTAACCTCAATTTTTGGAACTCCAAATAAACTCTATATGAAGCCTTGCTGAACTGTGGCAAATTTCGCTTAGGAGTCTGAACGAAAGCGGAACAGTTTTCTAGTGCATACTTTCTGGGCCTTTTCAGTGGATCAAGATTATATTTTCTGAATTATTAGGGCGTTGGTTCGAGTCCTACTGTCACCATCAAATTTTGTGTTGTCTTTCAAAAAATGCTTCTACCCAACTAACAATTATAGTTCTATATTACTTCGTAGAATATAATCTTCCAATAGTATTAGAAACAGATTTCATGATATGAAAACAGAAAAGTGACATTTGCCGCCGTTTTTTCTAAACCAATAGAACCTTGTATTTTATATCTTATATCATCATTACTTTCGTGCCTCGTGCATTACCTACGATAACCAATGTGAACAGATTAATTATTAATGGCATCTATTAGGAAGCTTATAGAATGACACAGATATCTGATGGAAAAAGTAGCGCGCAGCTAGCATTGAACCCATGCCCACCGTACCGCCCGTCCTATGCCTTAACCACTCGACTAATCTGAGCATTGCTCGTAAGCAGTTGGAGTTGCTTCTATAGAAATGTTTAACACATTTCTATAAAATCTGTTATGCAATTAATCTTCTCTCATGTGGTTTTACCAATAGTGGCAATAGAAAAACTGACAATCATTCGTTTGCAGTGAGAAGATTTTACAGTTTGCAGTTTGTTTCAATCCACATATTTATCAATAAAATGTACTCAACTTATGTGTAGGCGGCTTCAGAAACTGACAATAATTCAAGACTTCAAACCATTCAATTGGAGATAGTTGGTTTCCATTTTGGTATTTCAAAGTACTTCATCAGTCTCAACTCTTCCAAAAATTACGAAGCCCTTACTCCTACAAAAATACGATAAACAATTTATCGGATGACAATTTATTGTCATACTATTAGGATAAAACAACACTACCGATTATCTGTTATAGGAGAATATTGCATGTGTGTGTTAACTTGTGAGGGATTGATTACATACATATTTGCTAACAGGATTACCCCTGTGTGTTAAGCCATCCAATAAAAACAATAAAAAAGTATTAATGGAGTACCTATATTTTTTAGCTTCATATTAAGAGCAAGTATTACAGAAGCTTTACAGCACTATCTTTGAATTCTTCATACAATCTACGTTTAATTTGCCTTGAATAGTACCTAAGGGGCGGCAATTTGTCCTCTTGCCCGGGGCGGCGTAAGTGCTAGAGCGGGAGCTGTAACCAGTCACTGAACATGGAATCAAACTTTATTTTCACGGAAAATAATCCGTTTCCCGAGTATTAGAATATTTTTAGATTTTTAGAGTCTACTACCGACGAAACCTTCACGAGCAACACCGACTATCCGGATGCCGATCCGCCTTCTTTTCAATGAACTAAATTCCGCCCCCAGTGCTATCTATTCGTGAAGATGCCACGTAGTATTATTTATTAATTTTATAAATTATTCGTACATTCGGTCATGCTACATTGGTGAAGCCCTCGCCACGTGTTTTTTTTTTTATTGAAATGTATTTATTATTAATTTAAGTACATATATACAGGGTGTCCGGGGAAACTGCACCATAAACGCACCGGATTGTGATTTCCTAAGTGATTTCCAGCAAAAAAGTTGTAACGAACATACCCCCAAATCTTAACCCTTTACCTGCAACAGCCACTTGAAGATTTTAGAAAAGATAATTTTCGACGTAAACCTCAATATCTCCAAAGATAGACTAGATAAATTGTCGAAACAAGACGGTTATTACAGCCAACAACTTTACCTATAAAACGAAACTAACCACACTCAAAGCGGATAAGACGTTTGGTTATCTATTTTTCCATCTCAATTTTCTCCAACTTATGCCAGGTTGAGGTGCTTGTACGATCCTTTTAAAAAATTGCGCATAGTCTTACGATCATATCTTTCTTACATTATTTTATTCTACCTCCATTATTTCTAACTGTTTGCCTTAAGTGCAGAAAAATAGGGTTAATTTTGGCTCGATTTTGACATAATTTAAATAAATTTCCCCTCATTGCAGATCTTTAGGGGCAGGTTGAATTGAATTGAATTCCAGCTAAAGTTACCCGTTTGAAATATGTACTCGAACTAAATAAAAGATAATATAAATTGAAATAACGACCCGCTCTGTGGCTCACTTTGTTGAGTCGCACTCTACGATGCTATTAATCTAGAGGTCCGAAGATCGAATCTCAGCGTGGTCCAAAAATTTCCGTCCATGTGTGCATAGGAAATATATAGTGCTTGCAACATTATATACACTCCGAAATGATATGCAATGGAACGTTGACTCGAAATTGCCTATAAACGGCTGAATTAACGCACAATGGCACCACATGGGGCCATACGGTACTGAGAAGAAGAAATAAGGATGAAGTGATTTTATCAGTGCCGGATTAACCTCGTGGCAGAAGGTGGCAAATGTCACGGGCCCCGCGCTGGCCTTAAAAAAAACCTAATAATAAACAAATTTTAAAAACGAGTGGTAGTATCGTCAATATAAATATAGTCAAGGTTTCTCCATGGCAGCGGTTCCCAATCTTTTTAAGTGTGTGCGTCCCTTACGAGATCTCCAGAATCTATGGCGCCCAATTAATTTCAGTATATTTTTATACCCTTCGCTCATAGAGTGAAAGGGTATGTTTACTTTGTCATGAAGTTTGTAACGCATTGAAGGAAGCATCTTCGACCAATAAAAAGTATACATACACTCCCAATCAATAGGATAGCTCCACTTGTAAATGTATCTCGGTAAGTGATAACGGTATTTTCTTAAAACTTGGTGACAATATTTTCAGTATCCTGCTTGTTCTTTGCATAACATAAGGTCTCAAATCCGGAGTCCCGTTAGGATTTTCTTACGATAATTCTTAAAAACAGTACAAATAGTGAAGTCAATAGGATAGTTCCAGTGGAAATAAAACATCAAATAACGGTACGAAAGGATAATTTTACTTTCAAAAATGTAGCTGGTAATAAGCAGAACTTTATTCAAGTAATTTAAGCTCAAAAACTTAATCTGGGATAGAATTGTATAGGTTTTAACGGTAAATTAAATTAGTTTCGCCCCAAGCTCCTCCAAACGTTATCAGACGATCTTCAGTGTACTTAAACTATCGTCTTACGGTATAGATCTTCCTTGTCATTCATCCCCACACATTTTTGATGGTATTTAGCTCTAAGAAGCATGGGAGGTCTTTCCAAAACCTTGATAAGTTGGTCTTGAAACCAATCTTTAATCAGTCTTGTTCCATGATTGACGCCATTATCTTGTTAAAATCTCAAAGATGTTGCATGGAAAATGTCGGTTATTTTAAAAATTATATTTCCCTATAAGATTTTAGTAAGAATGGACGTTGTGAATACCCCTAATTTCCACAAGCTCAATACTTCCACATCGCGATATTCAACCCCATACATCGGCATTTCTTACTCTGAGTGATTGTCTATAAAATTAATTTCTTTTTGCTCAAATCGTGGAAATAATACCTAAATCCATCTGAACCGACGAGATTTAATCTTTTCCGTCAGTATAAATAACGCGTTTGACCAATCCAATCCAGTTTCTATATTGGGGTTGAATATCTTGGTATGGAACTATTGACCTTTTTTAAATTAGAGGTATTCATAGTACCCAGGGTTTAAAGATATTCTTCCTAATGTGTTGCCTAAAACTTCCGACATTTTCCATGCCATTCCTATAAGATTTTAACAAGATAATGACACCAATTATGATGCAAGGCTGATAAAATATTGATTTCAAGACCAACTTATCAAGGTTATGGAAATATGTACCTTCATACTTCCTAAATCTAAATATCATCAAAAATGTGTGGGAATGAATGACAAGGAAGATCTATATCGTTAGACGATAGTATAAAAAAACTGAAGCTCTTTGGTGAACGTTGAGAGGAGCCTTGGACGAAATCAGCTTAATTTGCCGTTAAAAACTATACAATTCTATCCCAGATTAACTTTTTGAGCTCAAATTACTTAAATAAAGTTCTACTTATTACCAGTTACATTTCTCGGAGTAAAATTATCCTTTCGTACCGTTATTTGATGTTTTATTTCCACTGGAACTATCCTATTGACTTTACCATTTGTACTGTTTTTAAGAATTCTCGTAAGGAAATCCTAACGGGACTCCGGATTTGAGACCTTCTATTATTGAAAGAACAAGCAGGCTACTGAAAATATTGTCACCAAGTTTGAAGAAAATACCATTATCACTTACCGAGTTACAGCCATTTTTCAAGTGGAACTATCCTATTGATCGGGAGTGTATATGATCAGGATGACATGGAGAGTCGATTGGGCAATGTCAGTCTGTACGTCTGTCTGTCTGTTGCGACGCATTTTACTCGGCCAATTTAAAAGCTATGAAGCTGAAAGCACAAAGCACAAATGCTTCTTTTTGCGGCAGGCAGCTTGTATGTTTGAATCGGTTAAATCGGACAATGGGATCATGGGGCTGCCATACAAACCCAACTCCCCAAATCAGGTTCTTCTAAGAAAAACTTGTTGTTTTTTGTACCAATTTCAACCAAATTTCACACAAATGTGTTTCTATTGAGAACACAAAACATATGTAAGAATGCATCAAATTGGACCATGGGGTTGCTATACAAATATAACCCCCCAAATAATTAGGTTCTTCTAACAAAAACTTTTTTATTTGTGCACCAAATTTAACAAAATTTCACTCAAATGTATTTCTATTGATGAAACAAAACATATGTAAGATTGACAGTATATGGGCACTCTTAAGCCTAAGGTCTAAGAACATTTAAAGCGTTGGATTTCATGAGCCACTTTGCAAATACAAATCACCCCCCCCCCCCGAAATAAATTCCTGGGTTCGCCCCTGTGGAGAAGCATCTGAAGCGTTTGGGCTCCTATTTGGAATAGGAAGAACAGCTTAAGAGCTTGGGCTCTTATTTTAAGGAAGAGAAAAAGCATGTATCCCTAAATGTCTCCAGCCGACTGTCGGATAGTGTTTCTGTGGATGTGAGATATGTTTCGGCAGGAGATGCGATCCTGAAGAACCAAGTAAAGCCAGAATTTAACACCGGCATTGATCTCGCAAGGGGAATATGCAGTTCAAAAACAGAAAATAGCACTGAATATAGACGAGCTACGGTCTAAAAAGTAGAATCGGAGGCCAGTTGAATGTGATTAGAATCACCAGTCAAAGTCTAAGCACATTCAGTTGCCATTTTTCCTTAAATGGTGTCATTCTTGACTGTCCTTTCCTGAAATGTGGCTCTAAAATTAAAAAAAAAAAATAACATGCACGACAACCAACATTGGACTAAGGCCGCAGATGTGTTAGTGACGTTCAATTTTCACAATCTTAACTGCTTTTTTGTTGAGTTGTTGTGGTCGACAGCATGCACAGCAGTGTTATTTATCCCCATAAATGGGTACTCGTTTAACATCTGTAAGTGAAATTATTCTCCGCCACATGGGTCGTCAGTTCGAAAAACACCATAAACTGATAGGTGCAATACAAAAACCAAACCTGAACCATAAACTGAGTTCGCTCAATGTGAGTTTCGCACCAAAGGTGTGTGCACTTACAACTACACCAGCCGACTACTCTAAAATTTGCCCAACAAGATTTACGCGACCGACGATTTCAACTCCTAAGAAAATTATCATGGTGTTGAACAATTTTCGGGCTCCGGGGCCACAGCAAAAGCTGTGCGAACTACCTAAGATCATCTCAGGGACCACCAGTGGTACGCGGACTACCGGTTAAGAACCGTTGCCCTAGGCAAATAGGCAGGGCCGTGCCGAGGATTCGCGGGCCCGTGGCAAAATCACGATGCGGGGCCCTTTTTTCCCAAAATACATATGTACATAATATGTTTTCGAAACCATAACTTTATGTGTATGAAAATAAAAATAAAATCATTTTTTTTTTCGAAATTCAGTACATTACTATACGGAATTAATTCTGGATTTTTTTTTAAACCATAAGTATTTGGATCAAAATTTAAATTAAAAAAAAAACCAGACCGAAGCTAATGTCGGGCGCGCCCCAAATTCGGATGATACCCTTCGCCCCCAAGTTTTTTGGGCGTACCTACGACTTGTATTTAATCCCCCCCCCCACCCCCCTATTCACATAATGTCTTACATAATGTTTTGTGTCATCAATAGAAATACATTTGTGTGAAATTTGATTGGAATTGGTGCACAAATAAAAAAGTTTTTTCTTATAAGCACCTAATTTGGGGGGTTAGATTTGTATGGCAGCCCCATGGCCCCATGGTCCGAATTAATCCATTCTTACATATGTTTCGTGTTGTCCATGGAAACACATTTGTGTAAAATTTGGTTGAAATTGGTACCCAAATAAAAAAGTTTTTCTTAGAAGAACCTAATTTGGGGAATTGGTTTTGTATGGCAGCGCCATGACCCCATTGTCCGATTTTACCGATTTAAACACACAAACTGCCTGTAGCCAAAGAAGCATTTGTGCTAAATTTCAGCTTCATAGCTCCTAAATTGGCCGAGTAAAACGCATCGCAACAGACAGACAGACGGGCATCGCCCAATCGACGCTCCAAGTCATGCTGATCACATATATATACTTTTTATATGGTCGGAGATGCTTCCTTCAATGCGTTACGAACTTCATGACAAAGTTCATATACACTTTCACTCTATGTGCAAAGGGTATAAAAATGCTTTCTGAAAAACATGTGTGTTTTAGCATATTTTTCGTTTTCAAATAATATGAAAAATATTCGAATATTCGATTTAACTGAGACTAACTTTTCTGGCTTTCCTTGAAGCAAATTCATGGATTATGTTCTCCATGTTCGACGTTTTTGCCGTGCCACTTTCTATGGAAATGGTCGCAAGGACGTTCAAACGATCCTGTTCCATTGTCGATCGCAGGTAATTTTTAATAATTTTTAATTTTGAGAAACTTCGTTCTTCTGAAGCCACTGTTATAGAAATTAAATCTTCTCCACATATATCAATTCGAGATATTCTGCCAATTTATCGCAACAAAACTTTAACTCACTGTTTTCCATTTTTTTGAGTTTTTGTAAATTATATAGAAAACCCAAAAAATTAGAGTTCTGCTGAAACTCTAAAAATTTACTATTTATGCAATTACTGGCTTCGTCAAAATGGAAATAAAGAATCTGTTTTTAAAATGTCCCTCTGTTGTTAGCTCTTCTCTGTCAGTTTTCGAATTAGTTTCTTTTTCATCGAAACAGGCCTTTCTTTTAGGTCGACGTCGAATTGTAAATGCGCGCTTTCTTTCAAGTTGTTTGATGATTTACCTAGCGGAAATAATCGCTGATGAAAAACCAGTCTCGCGATAGTTTCGGATAAACTTTTTTAGCCCATCTATTTGTTGTATTGCGACGTCAAGCTGCATATTTTCAGCCTGCACAGTTTTGCTCACTGCGTTGACGGCATGGAAAATGTCATACCAAATAACAAGTTTTAAAACAAACTCATATGAACAGAGGCTATACTCAACCAATGATAGCGCTTCCGGACTCGATGTAGGATCTTTTATAGTACTTGCCACTTCTTCTAGAGCATCGCAGATTTCCTGTATTTGGTATCTCACAGCCTTGAAAACAAATTGTACAATCGTTGTATAATGCCATAGAAAGTCATTGCATCCTTTTTACATTTTGCCATATTGGAGATTACTAAATTGAGGCTGTGGCCAGCACAGGGAACAAACATTGCTCGTTTATGAATTTTTTTTACTAGTACATACGTGTACACCTTTGTTTTTTCCATACATATTTGCACCTCTGTCAGAATCTTGCCCCCGTCAATCCATAATATTTCCATTATTTTCTTCCAAAGCGGCAACTAAAACGTCAGTCAAGGCTTGGCCTGTCGTTGCGTTGACTTTCAAAAATTGTATGAGCTTTTCTTCAATTTTGAGCTCATCTTGCCAATCACAGTAACGTTATGACGTTCCAACACAAAGCTTTAATTTGCTTCCATGGCAGTAAATAAGAAATGGGACATGGGACCAAATTGTTAAACACATTATATATATGATAAGTGTTCAGATCAGGCGCGGGGCCTATGCAAGCGCGGGGCTGGGGGCCACCGCCCGACTCGCCCCCCTCTAGGGACGGCCCTGCAAATAGGTTTAAATGTGGATAGAAACAGTCTATATTGGGCTACTATAGACGTCAAAATATCAGGCGAAAATTCGGAAATCACTCCATTAAATAAAGCAGTCCGATAATGTGTAAGAGCGCGGTTTTAGCACAAGGATGGATGACGGCCCTGACCTAGTTGAAATACCATAGTATAGTTATGACCGTAACTTGAATAAATCGATAACCTCAGCCTTCAGAAACCTTATGCCGGCTCCACATTGTAATAGGGTAATTTAACGAACAAATAACGTTCGTTATACCGTTTTCGCTGTATTTCTAGACGAATAGAACTCCAAACTGTCGTCCAATCGTTTTTCGCGCTTAATCAGGGGGCCCCTAAAACACCCAAGCCCAGGCCTGCTTATTGAACTATAGTGCTAGTGTCGAGATGAAACTATTTTGCTGAAAATAGCGTTGAACGTACTTTACAACTAATTAAATGGAGCTGCAATAAGTTTCAGATAATTTGACTTCCGACAGTTGTCCATTTATGGCATCATTATTCGTGAAAATATATAATAATTTGTTATTCCATTCGTGACCTCAATTTCCTGTATCCAACATAATTTGATAAAATCTCAAAATACCATTACAGCACATCATATCAATGTTGATTTCGTAAAATACCTTTGAAATTAAATTTCGCTAATTTCACCAAAACACATTCCATCGAATGCTTCATTCCTGCGCAACTAACATCATTCCCAAATTTACCAGACAAACCGTTAACTTGCAATGTGATCCTTTACTGAATTATTCACATATTTCTCTTATTCGTCCATTTTCAGAGATCCACGAATACTGGAGCTTTTATACGAGGAGGCAAAACACAATGTGCTGGCTGGACGTTATATCATGGAGTCCGTTCACTCCATAATGCTTGGAGGTATCCAGGCACGAATAGAATTGGGTCCATATAATTCACACACGCATACAATCAGTTTTTTTCGGTGAGTAATAATGATGATGATGTGGGGAGTTCCGGAGAATGGGTGAGAACTAAATTTATATAGTATGAAAATATAAAAGGACTAGATTTAAATGTTGTGAAATGTATCCCGTACGAGTTCAAATCGCTTGTGGAAAGAAAGAGGTCAAACCGCACGGCCACCTTTTTCATACCTCGAATCATTAAACCGTAATAGGATTAGTCGTACATATAGAAGTGATTAATATAAACATGCTATCCACTTCCGCAGTTCATTTTCCGGAACTGGATTTTACTACACTATAGAAATTTGTTCGTGTCGTATAACTGGAAAATGTTTATGTTCATTTTTTCTCTCTATTTCCTCCTCTATTTTATTGTATACAGAGAGAACCAGTCGAGATTTCTACCTCAACATGTTGCCAAAAATACGAGTTGGTCCTGGTTGCCGGTCAGCAGGAAAAATTCAGCCGAAGTGAAACTTTTAGAGCAATTCAAGCGGGTACCGCAGGCCGCAACGACTAGGAAACTGATGCGAAAATATTTGGAATTCTGTTGGGCGCTTCCGTTTTATGGGTGAGTCCTTACTACGAGTACATGCAGACATTCGTATATAAATTCGAGTGTATATGACTAAACATGAAACATTCCGTTTTAATAGTGTGCTTAACACGACATTAACTGTACTAGGGAAATATGTGTACAAGTATAGACATTGCTTAAAAAGTGTACATGAAAGTTGGTCGGTTATAATTTTTAATCCTTGTGCTGTGAAGTTTGCATGTATAGTCATAGCACGTGATATTCTGTAGGAATTATGTTGCTCTTATAATGGACAGATTACGAGTGTGTTTTAAAACTTTTTTTTTGTTTTCCATTTTTTTGCCTTTGCAGGGCTGCATTTTTTCATGGTCAAGTCGAACAGCCGGTTCGAGGTCTTATGAGCTTAGTTAATCACAAGGATATTTCTGTAATTATAGCAATCAATGAACGAGGAGTTTTTATTATAGATCCTTTAGAATGTGTAAGTATAATTTAAACTCATAAATTAACATAATCATCAATAGTTGATTTAATGGTGAATGGCTGAAGATGACACAATTTGATTCTAGCAAATATCAGGGTCCTAGCTATCATCGTTTGGAAGTTACGAGTCGCCCAAAGATCGACAAAAGATGCCACAAAACGTACAAACCATGACCCCTTTAGCTGCAATAATAATCGAAATAATCGCATTTTTATGTTTTCAAATCGAAATTTTCAAAAATTAGGGTTCCGGGACCCATGGATGGATGGATAAGACACTTTGATGGGTTGGGGTGGTTACGCCCAATACTGCAGCCTGTTGGCTTATTGTATTTCTCATTTAAGCGAAAAAGTTTCAGGTTATTAGCCCTGTCCTTCGTATAAGGCTTAGAAGAAAGTTAACCAGTTTTACTTTGGGTTCGCCCATTCTGGTAGTTTGAGCCCCAACAAAATTTTGTCTCCTGCTCATAAGAGCGGGTCATTCGGAAATAACGTGCGAGGCTGATTCCTCGTCTTCGTTGCAGATGCGGCATAGTGGATCTTGTGTGTAGATCCCTATTGTATGCAGATGTTTTCGTAGGGTAAAATGGCCGGTTATAAGGTCTGTGACTGCCCTGAGGTTTGTTTTGCTGAGACTGAGTACTTCGGTGCAGCTGGTATGGCAGTTGGATCCCAGCATACGCTTGGTGTGTCTGAGCCCATCAGCGAGTCTCCATCGATCTTGGAATTCATCCTCGGTCCACCGTCTGGCAACGGTTCTAGCAGTGGATTTACTAATTCTGATTGCATGTTCGGGACCAGTGAAGGGTAGTTCGGATCGGAACCCTCTCTTGCAAGGGCATCCGCTTTCTCGTTGCCTTCGATCCCCTTATGTTCTTTCACCCATTTCAGAGTTACGTTGTTTCGGGTAGCTAGGTTTTTATTAAGATTTTGTTGGCATTCCTAAATCAATTTTGAGGTTGTTTTTGGACTTGCAATAGACTTTATTACCCTGCTGCAAGATTTATGTTTATAAGTTCTGCCTGGATGATAGTTGTGTACTGGCCTAGGGGTTTGGAGATGCTATAGTTGTTGGGTTTAGTATAAACTCCTGCTGCTGTTCCTTCGTCTGTCTTCAACCCATCCGTGTACCACACTATATGTTTTGATAGATGGTTGTCGTTCCATTTACTCCAGTCTTCCCTAGCTGCGGAGGTTTGGATGTTGGATTCGAAAGTGTACATGGCCAGCGTATAATCGCTGCCCATATCTAAGATTGATGATTTCTGTAATCGTACAGTGTCCTACCCTTTGTGGTGTCCACATGTTCGATGATTGTAGTCTGTACGCTGCAAGTGTTGCCTTTTCTGTAATTGTGAGGTCTAGGGTATGCGTGCGCAGGCCAGTCTTTGTACTGATTCCAACTTTGCTGCAGCTGTTTTTTGCTTGATTTTTGTCCACCAGACTATCGAGCCATAGGTCAGACGGGGTTTGACCACGGCTTTGTAGATCCAGTGTATCATTTGTGGTTTTAACCCTCAAGTTTTCCTATTGCTCTTTTAGTTGCATATAGGGTCTGTGTGCCTTTTGTAATTGTGTTTTGCAGCTGCTTGTTCCACGTGAGTTTATTATCAAGGGTGACTCCCAGATATTTTACCTCCGTGGTAAACTGCAATTGTTAGTTGAATAAGGTTGGAGGATTGAGCTCTTCCAAGTTGTGTTTGAGACTGAAGGTTATTAGTGTTGTTTTGGCGGGATTGACCGATAGGCCAACCCTCCTCCACTTGGATTAGAGCTTGTTGCATGAGTTCGGAAAGAACCCCTGGAAATTTTCCCTTTATCAGGATGCTAATGTCATCGGCATATCCTTGGGTATAGAAGCCAGTGTTATTTAGACCAGTATGCTGTCGACTACTAGGTTCCACAGAAGGGGTGACAGGATACTCCCCTGTGGACATCCTTTGAGGACAGCTGTATACGTGGTTTCACCGAATAAATTTGCATGTACTTGTCGTCCTTGAAGCATTGATTTTATCCACCGACAGAGGGTGTTTTGGACTCCATGACTCAAGGTGCCGGCCGTGGACAAGAGATTCAAAGGAAGTGTTGTCGAAGGCCTCTTTTATATCTAGGGAGGCCGCGAGCCCTATTTCTTTGCTTTCTAGTGTGTTATCAATCTTCCCAACTTAAATGGTGTAGTACTGATTCACACGATTTCCCTGTCTGGTAAGGGACCCAATTGAGATCATATTTTCAGTTTTCAATTTACAGCTTTCAGTTTTCAGTTTTCAGGTTTCAGTTTTCAGGTTCTAGTTTTCAATTTACATGTTCAGTTTTCACTTTTCAGTCTCCAGGATTGAGTTTTTAATGTCAATTTTCAGTTTTCAGATTTCCGTTTTCAGGTTTCAATTTTCAGTTTTTAGTTTACAGTTTTCAGTTTACAGTTTACAGTTTACAGTTTACAGTTTTCAGTTTTCAGTTTTCAGTTTTAAATTTTAAATTTTCAATTTAAACGTAAGTTTAAAGTCGAGAGAGAGAGTCCTAGGCATTTCAGTTCTTTGGACCATGAAATAGCTGAGCCTAAGATGTTGATTTGAGGGTTTGGAAGATATTTGACTGCGGGGCGTTTGACTTGAGTCTTTCCAGTATTTATTTGTATCCTCCACTTATGACAAAAATTGTTAATTATCCGAAGTTGATGTTATAATGTGTTGACGATGCTATCAGGATTAAGATGGGTAGTGACTATCGCAGTCTCATTAGCATATGTTACAACCTAAGAGAAAGCATAGCAACCGATGCCATGCGTTAGTCCAGAGCGGCTATGTGCAGTGTGCACACACAATCCATATGTCTTTGACCACAAATTTATTTCACTACACTCAGCGAATAAATTCAAATGTCAAAAAATTGTCGCTGCTATTATTAACCCTTCTGCCGCCGCTTACGACCTATTATGCTTGAGGTGTAGCTGAATTGTCTGTGAAATTAATTTTATTTTTTGAAGAGGTCTAATTTTGGTTCTAGAAACAGTTTACATACTATCTCTTACGATACGCCGTTTCTCGTTTCTTTAGACATAGTTTATATTTCGCCGAACGTTTGATAGCATTTGTGGCCATCGTTTCCTTTGAAATATATATGGAAAGGGGTGGAAAATATTGTTGAACGATATTTTTCATCAAGATATAGTACCAATGGTCTGTCTAGGTCTATGTGCCAACCGAAGGGTTAATTATCACGTTGGCCATTTTGACATTTGAATAAAATCTTTGTTTAGATGTGTGAACTGCGATAGTGTGAAAACGGTGCCATTTTCATTTTCTGATGCCCACTCTGGACTAACGCATGGCATGGGTTGCTATGTTTTCTCTAACGTTACAACTAAGATGCACAGGCATATTAGACGTGAATTTGTTATACAGCGTCGGGCTAAGTGCCGAGCTTTGCGGAACACCGCCTGTAATACGATGTCTAGTAAATGTAGGTTGAACTTTGACACAAAATATCCTGGCAGACAAAAAGGATCGAATCATTTTACATATATAAGTCGGAAATGAAGGCGCGGGAGCTCTTAAACGCGGGCTTGGTACCATACCGAATCGAAAGCCTTTTCGATATCTAGAGTTATTAAGCCTGTCGATTGTTTAGCAGTGAGACCTTGAGAAATATGGTTGACTACGCTTTGCAACTGGTGGTTGGTTGAGAATCCTGGACGAAACCCAATTTGGAAGTTGGCAATTATGGGATTGGAGTCCAGTTTATTCTTAATGTGCTCGAAAATAATCCGCTCAAAGACTTTTCCTAGCAACGGTAGCAGACTGATGGGGTGGTAGTTGAGAGACATGGCAGGACTCTTACCAGCCTTAGGTATGGGAATTACGATCGCATTTTTCCATGCCTTAGGGAAATAACTTAGTTTTAAACAGCAATTAAAAATAAAGCAAACTTGTACAATTGCTTGTTTGGGCAAGTTTTTTAGAAGGACATTGGCGATATTATCATCATTAGCAGCTTTTTAAGTCTCCAATTTTTTGAGAATGCGTTTAATTTGAGATGGAGTGCGGAGATTTTCGGGCCAAGATCTTTCCAATCCAAGCTATATCTTTTTAATTTAACATTTTTCATTTTCTATTTTCCAATTTCCATTTTCAATTAGGCAATGGGAAGACATCGTCTATTAGATTTAAGCATTCCGAAATCGTGCTACTCGCTCTAGTTTACCAGAGTAAAAATGCAATTTTTATATCTTTCACGTAATGACACTGATCGAAGTGTTTGGTAGCCAATGAACTAGATTTTGATATGCTGAATTTTCTGAAAATTTTTATTTTACCAAAAAGAATTGTAGCCCTGTCAATAGGTAAACCATGTTTCTTCCGGGTTAGCTACGCCCATCATATTCCCGTTTTTCAAAATCCCGACATTAATAATGCCGCCATTTCAATATCCCGCCAGTTTAGAATCCCGCTCAATTGAAATCCCGTCTAATCAGAATCCCGCCAATTTAATATCCCGCTATTTCAATAACCCGCTAATTCAAAATACCGCTTTTCAATATCCCGTCATAGAAGGTAAGTATTCTTTCAAAAATCGCGCGCGCGATTTATGAAAAAATACTTACCTTCTATGACAGGATATCAAAAAACAGAACCACATTTACTATTAAAATAATGGGTCTCCTCGCATGGGAATAACTAATTCTCGAAGACCCATACGAACGACGCGTCGTGACGTAATTTGAAAAATAGCTGGTCTGTTCTTTCGGTAGTCGAGACTTAATTTCTGTAGGCGCTACATTGGGGTTGGGTACGATATCCCGCCCATCATATTCCCGGTTCTTAAAATCCCGACATTCAATATCCCGCCATTTCAAAATCTCGCCAATTAAAAATCCCGCTCAATTAGAATCCCGTCTAATCAAAATCCCGCCATTTCAAAATCCAGCTTTTCAATATCCCGCAAAAGGTAAGTATTCTTTCAAAAATTGCGCGCGCGACTTATGAAAGAATACTTAAATTTTGTGACGGGATATTGAAAAGCGGGGCAGTTCTTACTACATCACATTTGCCGTTAAAATACTGATACTGCCACTGTAAAAACAAGGTTGAATTTTACATCGAAAATTCGTTGATTTTTACACCTTTTTTCTCGCAAAATTACAGTAAACGTTTATTTTTCAACCAAATTTCTAATTAACCCACAAAATAGTGTAATATTACACAGATTTTTTAATATTTATCAATTTTGGTGTAATTTTACACCACATTTGGTGTGAAGATGTGCCATTACTTTATTTTTGTGTAATTTTCATGTAATATTGCGATTTTGGTGTGAAAATTACACCTATATTTGTGTAAAACTGAGTGTGCTACAATACTTTTGTGAATTATTGCATTTTCCTGTATCTGTCAAGTGGCTTGTTCTGTGTGTAGTTAGTCTGTTCCGTCCGAAGTGCGTTCGTGTGAGCATCATATTATTGTTGTTGTTATAGCGTTTTTTGATTGAAGGGGTGAACCAGCTCTTGGCCGTTGGAATAACGACTAGCTCCAGGACGATCAAAATCGAAGAACCGGCTGCCCTAAATATTATTAATTAATTACATAAACCCAGATGTTAATTTACATTTTCGCCGGTGTAAATTTACATTTGTTCCAGTGCAAATTTGCTTATTTCTGATTTAAATTTACATAATTCTAAGAGTAAGTTTACTTATTTATGTAAGTAATTTTGTAGTAAATATTTACACCGAAAAGTGTAAAATTACTCTTGCTCATATCATGGTGTAAATTTGCTACTATAATAGAAGGAAAAAAAGTTTCCTCCTATTATTGGAGTAATTTTTTTTAGAGTGATGCTATACAGATTGGAAAGTGAAAGCTAGTTAATATTCAATTTCAATATTAGTGAAAATACCTATGTATTTTTCCGAATTGACGCGAAGTTTGGAGGATGCAAATGCCAAAAAATAGCCGATTGGTTTGGAAATAATTATATTCATGGGAAAAATACCAAATAATGTTGAGGCTTGGCACAGACGTTAATCGTTATCACAAGGAATAGACATATCGGTCTACCGGTATACCGGCTGGTGGAATTACTAGGTAAAAAATTGCTCCTAGCTAAAAACCGAGGAGTCCCGATCCGAAGGTCGCATCCAAAAGTAAACTAAGGTCTTTAGACGTAGCCTGCAGTTACTTTCAACTAAAGAGGACTATAAAAAAACGGATTTTTTTAGAAACTTGGCGCATAAACTAATGTAAATAATTGATAAGTCGAACGCATATATATACCTACTCCTCAAAACAAAATAAGGGCCACTAATGTTCGTTGAGTTTAACAGCGTCTTTTGGCGAATTTTTAGTGTGATAATTAATTTCAAAAATGCCATTCTGTACCTGAATGTGATGTGACTTATCACAGTATGATTCGTCACCATTAGCTTTAACGGAACTGGCTTAAACAGTTCTTTTGGGGTCACAAGTCATACATTTCGTAGTTTTGTTTATTTCTCATTTTGATTAGGAACTAGTTTTCGTCAAGTTCTTTAAATGCAAAATTATTTGTTGCACTTTTAAAGATAAGGAGAATCTGTAAAAGACAAAATACCAACAATTCGGCGCCATTTAAATTTAAATGCTACGTCCAGAGCCTTAGAAATGTCGGAGGAAGGTCGTTCGCAACGTTCTGTGGCCCTGCAATTATAGGGTATTCGCGAAGAGCCATTCAAAATCTTTGGAACCGTTACCAGGAGACAGGAAGTGTCTCCCGTCGTCATGGTTGAGGCCAAAATCGAATAACCACCCCCGCAGAAGATCGATATGTGAGACTTTGTGCGCGACGGGATCGTACCATTAGTGTTCCTGGACTACAAAGGTAGCTATTAAGGACGACTGGGACCATTGTTAGCGAAGACCAACAACGGTCAAGGAGACGTGTTACCAGAACACAACTGACCAGGATCGTACGAATCGTTTAAGATTTGTTCATTAACATATCCAATGGGACATGCAACAATGGCACAAGGTGCTCTTCCCGGATGAGTGCAAAATAAAAATTTTTAGTGACGACCGACGCACAAGAGTATGGCTGAGAACCGGAGAAGCATTTTTGGATCCTTGCATTAATCAAATTGAGCGGCAAGGCGGTCCCAGTATGATGGTTTGGGCCGGAATTAGCTTGCAAGGTAAAACTGACCTTGTTATCTTAAATAACGGGACAATTACATCCGAAAGTTATATTGATAGGATTGTTAGGTCACATATCACTCCATTTTCAGAACAGGCGTTCGATGGTTTCATCCTCATGCAGGATAAGGCACGACCACATACTGCCCGGGCGACAATGTCTGTTTTCGAGGAGGTCAATATTGAAGTCATGGAGTGGCCTGCCAACGGTGCGGACCTAAATCCGATAGAACATCTTAGGGATCAATTAAAACGCCGGATGCGGACAGCTGAACAGGATATACACAATCAGCAACAGCTGATTAAATTGCTAAAAATGTGTTGGGACGAGATATCAAAAGAAAGCATCGATCGGCTTATTGAAAGCGTTCCGTCCAGGCTTCGAGACTGCATATCAAAAAGTGGAGGCCATACTCGATACTAAAAAAACAAAGCAACATTTAGACATATAAATTACTTGTTATTGTTACGATTAAATGACCGCAAAAAGTAAGCAATCCGATAAAATGCTATAAAAAAGTGTAACTTTTGGTCAAAATTCAATAAAATTCATTATATTTCATGGAAAACATATTGTTTAATTAAATTAGACCAACAAAACTATGATTTTCCTTTTCCACAGAAAAATAATCAGAAAATTATTAGTGGCTCTTATTTTGTTTTGAGCAGTATATATGTATGTATGTATATATATCATATATATTTTGTTAACAATAAAAAAATGGCGGTATTTTGACGGGATTTTTTTATTATTAGCGGGATATTAAAATGGCGGGATTTTGGAATGGCGGGATTTTGAGGTGGTGAGATTTTGAAATGGCGGGATTTTGTAATGTCGGGATAACGTAAAGCGGAATTTTTTTGAAAAAGCGGGATTATGAACGGGCGAGATTTTGTCTTTCGGGATTATGTAGATATCCCGCTAAATTGTCATCTTTATCGAAGAAATAAACAATTAGGCTTTCCGACGGATTTATGCTTATTAACTGCTGGGAATCACATTACATAACTATTGACTTTTTTGTTAGCAATGAAAATAATTTTTGGCGGTATTTTGGCGGGATTATTTCATCATCCACTAGCGGGATTCTAAAACGGCGGGGTTTTTAGTAGTCTTGATTTTGATGTGGCGGGATTTTGTAATGACGGGATTTTATAATGGCGGGATTTTAAAGTGTCGGAATTTAGTAATGTCGGGATAATGTTAAACGTGATTTCTTTTAAAAAGCGGGATTTTAAATAGGCGGGATTTTGTTTTGCGGGATTTTTGTTTCGTCCAATAATCTCACTTGTTCGCGTCTTGTTTTTTTTTTCGTTTAGCGGGCGAGACGCTCCCTCGTCTCTTGATCGACTACTACTACTATCAGTTAAAAAATGTAATAAAAGTAAACATTTTCTTTTTTTTTCTGATCATTTATGTCCTTTACTTTAACCCCAATATTCATAAAACTTGATAATGTTTTAAAGAAATTTACTACCACATATCCATCATCATCCTACTCCTACCAAGTAAACAAAATTATATTTTCGTGCTACGAAACAGAATTTAATGAAAAATATGCAAACTTGAATTGCAAGCATTTTCCACGGCTGGCTTTTTCATATTTTCATAATTTTCTTTTCGCTCTGTTTTGTTATGCTTTCATCGTTCACGGGGTTGCACTCGTACTACCCCGGCCTGTGTTGGCGCTTATCAAAATAAAACATTTAACTGTTTTTGCTAATAATACTGAGTATATTTTGGCCCCAAACCAACATGTGGTTAAAATATCCTCGACCATATAAAATATTATCTGTGTGCAGCCAACAGCTTCCTTTTATGACGTGACGGTCGAAACAGCTGCATCATATCCTCTCCCTATATGGATGTGCGGTTTGCGCTTACATACATTTAATAAAACTGTAATGTGTAGTGTGTGTGTATGATATTGCCAGGAAATGTGTATGTAATATATGAATTACATCCCATATATTTATACCCATAGTGGCTCTTTTTTGTATATACCAAACCAACTACGAGCATTTTTTCCTACCATATTCACTTTCGGGAAATTAAAATTTTTTTTGGTTGAAGGCCGAAAAATTATATGGCGGAAAAGCAAAAAAATTGAAAAGGCAGGTAAACATTTCAGTCATCCACCATTATTATAAAAAATTTATATTATACACGTCATATTAATAAATGCAGTGTAGCATCTGGACACGCGTTCGTTGGATGTGTGTATTTATGATTGTTTTTAATTTCGCCTCTAGAACAATACAAATATTTATGCAATCATCATTAACAATGTTATTTTTCAGACTTTATTACTCGGATTAAGATACGAAGATTTATCATGGGATTATGCTAAACCAAGCACGAATGATGATCCCGACTGTCAGACATGTATTTTTTTACAGGTGAGTGATACGCGGTTTTTATGTTGTGTGAGAATTGCAAAATATTAGAAAATTTAATTTGGGCAAATTGCGTTTGTTATTTAATGAAGGAACTCCCAACTTCCAACCTTTTTTGAGACTTGTTATTACCGTTTATTTTTTACTGTCAGGAATAGAAAAAATGTGAAAACAACTATAGGGCTATAAAGTTAACACCTCATACACTGAAGATCTACGAGCGAGTTGTCTGCAACCGATTGAGAAAGATTGTGCGGTTGAATGACAATCAATGCGGCTTTGTTGAAGGTCGATCTACAGTCGATGCGATTCAGTGCATTCGTGTTGCGATGGAAAAGTATAGAGCAGCACGAAAGGACTTGTATTTTGTGTTCATCGATTTGGAGAAGGCATTCGATAGAGTACCTCGTGATCTGATATGGTTGGCCTTGTGAGCACTTAATGTCCCCGAGGCATACGTCAGGATGATACGAGACATGTATGATGGAGCTACGACTAAGGTTAGATGCACAGCCGGTGAATCAGAAGAATTTCCGGTGAATGTCGGAGTACACCAGGGCAGTGTATTGAGTCCGTTGCTCTTCAACATCATCATGTGCTACTTATTAACACGTGTCTCCGACGGCCTAGAAATATCTCTTCTTTTTGCTGATGATATAGTCCTCAGTAGCCCAAACATCGTTGCCTTGCAAGCTGCGCTTACAAAATGGTGTGACATTCTGGAGGAGCATGGACTGAGGGTAAGTATAACAAAGACTGAGTTCTTATGCTGCCAATTCTCAGACCCAAATGCACCGATACCAGAAATGTACGTCAAAGGAGAGCAGCTTAAGTCTTGTACCAAGTTCAAGTACCTTGGCTCGATGGTGAACAGCGGAGCTACATGCGATGATGACATCAAACATCGCACAAAGGTTGGGTGGATGAGGTGGCGAGAAAACTCAGGAGTTTTCTGCGATAAGAAAATGCCACTGAAGCTAAAGGGCAAGTTGTACAAAACGGTTGTACGTCCCGCACTCATGTATGGATCAGAATGCTGGACCATGTATGAAGGTTACGCGAAAGAAATGACAGCGACTGAAATGAAAATGTTACGCATGTCAGTTGGTGTAACCAAAAGGGACCACATCAAGAGTAGCTACATCCGAGGCAGCTTGTCCATAGACCAACCAATCACCGAAAAGCTCGAAGACCGACGAATGGATTGGTATTGCCATGTTCAACGGCGTCCGCCTGAGAACCCCGCAAAGAGAGCGATATCAATGGAAGTTCCACTTGATGGACCCAAGGCCAGAGGCAGACCAAAGAACACCTGGATGTGTCAAATGAAAAAGCAACAACAACGCATTGGTCTCGGCGATGACACGATCCAAGATAGAGCTGCCTGTAGAAATATGCTGAGAAATTATCGCCAAAACGGGCGATGTGCCTACACCGCAGGTCGAGCAACGCGGAACCATGGAGCGGTATAAAGAACGAGGCAAGGAAGAAGAAGAAGAATAGAAAAAATGTGAAAGTCATTAGTCAATGGTGAGATTTACTTTACAAAATTGCACAAGGAGTGATTTCCGTAATTCCCAGAGTACCTTTTTTCTTGTAGAAATATCTAAGGGAACTTAGCAAAAAGATATCACAGGCGCACAATTTCAATTCAATTTTATTTTCCCATACTTATTCTATAACAACTAGGGGGCTTCGCCCCCTGCTCGCTACGCTCGTCAGGCCGTCAGGCCGAACTGCAGAAATTTGTTCGTCTACAAGTGGACAAAGTGCGTTCGTGACCAGTGACATTTGTAAAGCCCACAACCTCCAGTGCTTCTGAACCCAAAAGTTTAAATATGCCGAGCGTTTATTACGAAACAAAGGTTATGGTTTGCTTTAATGTGTTTTTGATGTGCAAGTGATAAAATAGTATACATCAACATCGTACTTACCATATTTATCTCAAAAATCAACGCACTGGCATGTGTATATAATAGCAAGTCACACGAAATGACAGGCTGACAGCCACTGATATTTGGATTGTGGACAATTTGTGGATTGCACTGAGCGGTACTTTGGCAGTACTAAGCGCGGACCATGACCAACCATGGCACTACTAGTGTTGCATGACCACTGACAGATCAGCTGATAATCCGGCCTGTCTATCTAGATGGCAGTGGTATAATCTTGAGAACCTTATTCTGTGACGTTTGGAGTTTGTCTCGGTTGGTAGGGGCAGCAGATATAAGTATGGGGGATGCATATAAAAGCACTGGTTGCAAAATTGTTTTATATATCAGTAATTTGTTTTCTAAGTTTAGGTGAGAACGTCGATTAATAAGTGGGTAAAGCGATTTTATAAATGTGCTACATTTTTACTGGCGCTCGTGGATATGGGCTTTTATAAGTAGCTTCTTGTCGAGTGTAAATCCCAAGTATTTTACAGTCTCTTTCCAATAAATCTCTTGGCTTTTCAAATTGAGTGGCCTTTCGGGCAGAAATTGCGCGGCTCTCCTTTTCGTGATAAATATGGCCTTAGTCCTATCGATGTTAAACTTAATCTTCCAGCGAGTATAATACTCATATAGTCCATTGAAATTTTCCTCTAAATGCTCTATTATGATTTCTGGATCCGAATGTGAGTAGTAAATCGCAGTGTCGTCTGCGAATTGTGCCAGATTGCAGGTGGAAAGCTGGGGGATATCGCTGGTGCATATATTATACAGAGTCGGGCTCAGCACTGAACCTTGGGGTACTCCGGCCGGCACAGAAAAAAGTTCAGAGAAATTTGAATTGACAACAACACGAAATTTGCGGTTTAGAAGAAAGCTTTGGATTATTTTCACGATTTCTATTGGGTAGTTTAGTATAAACCATTTATGCAAAAGTCCATTATGCTAAACTTTGTCAAAAGCTTTTTCGATGTCTAAGAAGACGGCACCGATTGAGAAGCCAGGCGCACAAAATCTTCGTGTTTGAAATTTCAGGACTGGGTAAAAATTCTTTACTGGCAGGGTCATTTTTGTATTAAAAATCATGTTTTTCATTAGATTAGAGTCATCATAGCAATGCAATATTTTTCCATAGACATAGTGCCTGGTATTATACGTATAGCATAGCCTTAAAAACGACCATGCCCACCATATTCAGACAGTCAAAACAGGTTCCTTTGTATGAATTCAACATGCGTTTAAGTATAGTGGACATTAAAATTAAACCCATGCAGATTTTTCGATTGTACGTACTTTTAAATGAAACGGTAAGCCCGCTTCACAAAAATTTGTCTTCAAAATTTTACAAACAAAAAATCACACCAAAATTCGTTTGCATTTTTGTACAAGAATCTCCTCAAAGTGCTAAAATTATTACACCCAAATTCGTTATTCTTGACTTGTGCTTGCTTTAAGGTCGATGCACACTCTTCAGTTATCAGTCAGAGTCACAGTCATCTTCCATACAGATTGTCAGTCAATCAATTGACTGCAAAGTATAGATCGACCTTTAAGCATTGGAGTTTTATCTGAAGGGACTCCGCGGATTCCAATATAGGCCCTGGGAATCCTGACCCATTTTTAGTTGTTAGCATTTGAATCGAAATTTTTGAAAGTGCCCTTTTTGTATTGCGATAAGGAATTATAGTATACAGCACAGATACGGTTAGACCTAATTTATGGCACGATAGCCTGTCGTCGAACCTTGACCGGCTGTGTGGTTGACCTCCAATTGTCGCGGTCATGTTCCAGAGGCCCAGGCATCTGGTGAGCGTCCTCACCTACTGATTGCTCCCATCAAGCTCTCAGTCGTCCACGCAATCTGCATCCGTCCACTCGTTACTCGTTGTGTGTTCATTACCTTCAACTGCAACTCATGGTACCGGATGCGCCATTCATCTCGTTCGCGAACGGCCCGTAGATTCTTCTGCTTCTGTCATAGCATTGCACAGGACAGAGTAACGTTTTATACACTTGGAGCTTCCTATTCTTGCGCGTCAGCTTCGATTTCATTATTGGGAGGATAGACAATTACCATTTATCATCTAGTGGTATCCGTCGCTTTATCTCATCTGTTTCGCTGGTGTCCTTTGACAAATTGCAACAACGTAAGTGCAGCTGTCTACATACTCGATATTGAGGTCACCCACTATTGTTTTTTGATAGCATTATGACCTAGGTTTTATCCTCGTTGATATGTAGTCAAACTTCTTTTGCGGCGGTGTTGAGATTATGCAGAAGGGTTTCTGCACCGCCCAATCCTCCCTCGGGATATGATGTTGATGTCGTTGGTAAACGCTACTAATTTTGTCGACTTGATGAGTATAGCGTTCCGCTGCTGTCCGTACTAATGGCTCGATTTACGTACTCCAGATCAAGGTTAAAGAGCGTTGGTGCCAATATACGCAAATGCAATATACAGTACATTTCAATTGATACTGTCGTATGTCTGTTTGAAGCCGACAAAGGCTTCGTAAACGTCGATGTTATATTCCCAGCACTTCTGGAGTAATAGCTTCACGGTAAAAAGCTAATCGGTCGTTGATCTGAAGCCGCCTTGATATTTTAGTCAATGATTTGTTCCGCGTAAAGCCTAGTACTGATATCGAGAGTGAAATTTTTGTCCGCTGCGATTTTTTCAATGAAAATGTATTCTTACTGTCGTGGAATATGTGGGGAATGCTGGGGAATTCCATAAGCTACAATCCGAAAACAGTTCCATAATTTTTCTCAGCCATTTTATGCATTTTTTCTGATTCCCCGATTATTTTGTCGTCAAATGACCGGGGAATCGAAAAACAATACATAAAATGGCCGAGGAGAATTATGGAACCGGTCTCGGATTGTAGCTTATGGAATTCCTCACCGTTTGTGACATATTCCACGACAGTAAGTATGCATTTTTATTGATAAAGTCGCAGCGGGAAGAATTTTACTATCGATCTTAATTCAGAGAGAATTTTAGATAAAATTTTATAAGACGTAGGTACAAACTAATAAGCTACCCCTGTAGTTCTCATATTTCATCTTATCAGCCTTTTTGTGGATTGGACAGTTAATACGTCAATATTTCGGAATTATAATTGTCGTTCCATATTTCTACGAGCAGAGTGTGTATAGCCTTGACAAGGCTTTCTCCACCGTACTTCAGTAGTTCAGTGGGTATCTCGTTTGCGCCCTACGCGGTGCTTTATTACGTTTTAATGGAGAGATCAACTTCCTTTATTGTAAAGGTACTTGGGGGGGGGGGGGGTTGTTCCATTGAACATTGAGGAACTCTTTGAAATTTTAGGCCCTGCGTTTATTAACGCTATCAATGTCGCTGATGATATTGTCCTGGGTGTTTCCACTAGCTAGTCTTTGGTTAATTCGCATCAACAATTCGTCAAGAGTTTACACTTCTAACGTGTTAATTAGACGTTTAGATTATTCGATATTCGACGAAGCTCGTCATAGGTTAGACTTAAACATTAAAAAAAAGAGTGAAATTTCAATGCCAAATTATTGAGTACATTGCCCTCTATACGCAGTAAAATGTTACACCAATTTCAACGCTTAACAGCAGGATACCTATTGAAACATCTGTATCATTGATTAGAAGGAAAATTGTCAAGGTTGATTTTCGCCAGCTTTTTCCTAGCTTTTGATCAGCTTAGCATATTTCAGTAAAATTCTCCCCGCTCCCTAATCCTGATGGACTTCAACCTTCGATCGAAGAATAAGAGTAGAAGGTAACTTGACCAAGAGAACAATTTCAAGGCATCATAGACTTCAATACGTTCCCCTCCGCCCTCGCCTGCTGAATGCTCTTCACCCTCAATGGCATAAAAATAATTGACGGAAAATTGACCCTGACTCCCTAATGACCACCACATTCAATAGCTTATGGAAAATCTGGAAAATTGGCGAAAAATTACAATGGCGATTCATTTGTGCCTACTTTTGTCAAGAAATCTTGATCGGATTGATGTAGATCAGTAAACTGAACTGGAATGGATTGGGTTTCACCTAGAATAGCTGAAAGCCTACTGAAATTTATAGACTTACCAAATGATCAAAATTTAGGTAAACCTTTTCTTTCGTCCTTTGACCTTATCCTTTGATTTCAGAAAATTTGTAACCCCCCTTAAATACCGGTGTAGGTAGTATTGAAACATGCGGAAAATTACCAATGAGCTAAATTATGAAGAGAATTGTTTCTCCATTTTATGTCTATGGTTTATTTTTTCTGAACGGATTAACTGATTTCGGTAAATTTCACCCTATAATCCTATAATCTAATATAACCACGTCGAATAGCAACAAATCGAACAGCAGAAATAATCAAAATTTGCCTATATCTCTTGAAAGGATTTTCCCATTTCAATAATGTCATTCCTTCCTCCCGAATAGCAGGATAGCTTATGAAATATCTGAGAAATTTACCAATAGAAAAATATTTCAGTATTTCAGTTACACTGAATCAGTTGCCTGTATGCCTGGAACGGATTTCAGAAACACCCCCAGTAGCAGAATAGCTCTTGGCACTTCTGGGAAATTACTAAAGTACCTCATTTTCTCCAATTCGTCTATATCTTTTGGCTGATTAGCGGATCTCAGGTAAATAGAAAGATCTCAGTAATTCTGTTCCCCTCCAGCATGAGAACCAACCGAATAGGAAAGTTTACTAAGAGAACAAATAGAATAACTGCATTTGATTTTCTCCTCCTTTTATCTAATTAGCGAAGTTCTGTAAATTCCACAACCACCCATCTGAATTACTTCTTCCCCCAATAGGAGACATATCTAGATAATTAGACAGAAGTAACATTTTGAACGCAGCTTATTTTCTCCAGCTTTTGTCCTAGAACCTGGACTAGTGCATTTCATAAAACCCTTTTGTTTTTCATTTTCTCCTGTTTATCTGTTTGCCTATAGCTATTGAACGGAACGCCAGATTCCCATCTTTCCAATTTTATCCGCAGTTGCCGCCTATGCCTTGATCGGGTTAGCTTAAATTACATCACCTCTCTCCCCTGAATAATTACCAACCGTAAAAACAGTATAACTTTTGATGCATGTGGAAAATTGGCCAGCCACCAAATTATGAAAGCAAATCTTAGAAGGATTGGCTTATTTCAGTAAACTTCCCCAGCCCCCTTCCACTGAATCAGATCTGCCTCGCTTATTTTGAAAAGAAGCTACAGGCTTACCTTTTCGAAACATGTTAGAAGGAGTGCGGGGGGTGTCAATGGTCGGAGCACTTCAATTTTTGGTTCAAATCAAATAAATTCTGTTACCAATATATGGAGATCTTATGACCCTAGGTCTATTCTATCATGGAAGTCAAGTTTTATCATTCCAATTCATAAAAAAGGTAGTAAAGCTGACATTAAGCATTATCGCCCTATTGCTATTCTATCTTGCATACCCAAAGGGTTTGAAAGTTTATTAACTGATTATTTGACACCCATAATTCGGCCATACATTATCCAAAATCAGCATGGTTTCTGTACCGGAAAATCTACTACAACGAATTTAGTAACATATCACAATTTCATCTGTAAATCTTTTGAAAAATTTTCCCAAGTGCACTCTGTGTACACTGATTTTTCGAAAGCTTTTGACGTTGTGAACTTTGATCTGCTAGTCAGAAAGTTTTCTAACATAGGGTTTCATGGGCCACTCTTGAGTTGGACTAATAGTTACGTCAGAAACAGACATTTAGCTGTTAATGTTCATAATGTAGTTGTTTCTCGTCAGTTTAGCCCTACTTCAGGCCAGTGCCCGCTCTAAGGGGGGCGAGTCGGGCGGTCGCCCGGGGCGCCAAATTTTAGGGGCGGCTTTTTGGCTAGCACTCGAATAAAAAACAAGATCAAAAACATCAATATCAACTTCGATTTAGTGGGAAGGTCTTCGGTTGGCTTTCTGTGAAATGGGAAATAGGGAGTCGAATAAACGCTGAGCACATTAAGGCGTTTAAAATAAACTCCTTTGTGACAAATGTTATCCACAAAGGCATTATTTTCATCCATAATTTGTTTGGAGTTGTTTTCCATAATTTCCATCGACATTTCGCAGCATAATTTAAATACAATTCGCCAAACCTTTGCGTCAATGGATTACCTTGGTCCCGATTGCATTGATTCATCTTGCATTAGAGGGCAAACTACGAAGAAGCTGGTTTGGATTTTAGCAAGATGAGGGATCGAACCACAGAAAACATTGCAGCGCTCCCTAATTTGTGCTCGGACATGCTAATATCGGAATTTGGCTATTTGGCGAAATAAATAGGTCTGATCTTATTCTCTTTGAAAATTCTAGGGTGGCACATTTATAAAAATAAGCGCGTTGAAAAGCCTGAAGCAATCCGGCTAATTGAAGTTTTTAAGGAATTTATGGAAAGCAACTGCAGGAGGTTAGTAATGAAAGCGAGCACAATTTTTGGCCTAACATTTTTGAGGGCAGAGTTTTCTAAAAATGTATTGAGTGTTTTAGTGGAAAACAACATTTCGCATTCATTTTCGATTTTTTTCATCAAGCTTTAAAATTTTTAAATTCCAAACAAACTTTATAAGATAAGGCCTTGCTGAACTGTGGTGAATTGCGCTTAAGAGTAGCTGATATAATAGCTCCGGTGATATCATTTTTTGCAGGGGCGCCGCATAAGGACCCGCAGGGCCCGCGTGCGGGGGACCCACGAGATTTAGGGGTCCAAAAGCCACATGAAAGATTTCTTGAACCATAAAAACAGCACGACTGCGAAAAGCAACACTTCGACGTAGATATTTTTTGTAGACAAGAAGGGATACACTTTTCGAAGTCAAAACAAATCCTAAATTTATTGTTACTCTTTCAACAGAAAGAAAGTTGCATGAGACAATCTGGATCCTCAAATTGCATGGCTGCGCTATTTGCCGTAACTGCAGCCGCGGTTTGCAATCCGACCCACTCTTTACCTTGCCCGCAGTACCATATGGGCAAAAAGATTTTTTAGGTCCCTCTGCAAATAAACTATTTTAAGAAATGTTAGTTGATAGTACCTTTTCTATAATTTCGGACTAAATTCCAATCCACATTGTCATGAACTGTCGAACACGAACAAAATAGTTTGATAGTGGTACTAAACTTAGTTCAAACTAGTTAGCATGGCCTGTATACGAGTATCTCGTTGAAGACTAAAATATTTGATTTGCTTGCTGTGCAGAGGCCACATTTGGTTTGAAAGGAGTCTTGCCAAGATTGCTGTATTAATTGATAATAATATTAAGTCCAAACCTTCTTAAAATTGAAAGGTTTAAATTAGAGCACATTTAAATTTAAAGCTGACACAAGGGATAGAGTTCAATTAATAACATGTCGCTTTTTTCAATTGTCTAGCAAGTTACAAACTTGATTCTTCGTTCTTGAAAGTGCATGCATGTTCTTCGATTTTGACAGAACGAAAATTAAAAAAAAATGAATTCGGATTAATTAATTAAACGTTAATAATAATTTAATTTAATAAACGTTGCAGCAAGAACGCTATTCCCAATATAAGAATGTAAAGAGTCAAAGTAGCTCTTAGCAAAGTTATTTTAGTTCGACGTTCTTAATTTTAGTGGAAACACTGTAACGTCAAAATCATATTTCAAAAGAGGTCGTTTAAGGCCGAACCACACTTTTTAGTCATCAGTCACAGTCATTTTCCATACAAGTTCACATTGTCATTTAATTGATTGACTGGCAATCTGTCAATTTGTATGGGAAATGACTGTGACTGATGACTGAAAAGTGTGGATCGGCCTTCAGGCGTGTTTTCGATTGATTATTCAATCGAAAACACACTGAAATTTCACTGTGCTTTTTTTCTGAGTGTAGGGGGCCCACTCAAGAAGTTGGCGGGAGGGCCCCGAGTGAAGTTGTTCCGCCACTGATTTTTTGTGCTCGACGAAGCCATGGTGACGGCCGAACTCACGACAAAATTAAATACAGTAAAACACGGTTATAACGCTATTGAAGGGAGCGGCCGAAATGCGCGTTATATACGTAAAAGCGCTATAAAAATATTTGAATGAAACATTTGCGGATACTTCTAGCTACTGTATACTACTTGTATTCGAGTGGAAATTACTCGTATTCGCTCGCTATTTTCTTCTCCTTCATCATCATCTGGAGCACCGTTATCCTGGTCATTAGTACCGGAAATGTCATGAATAATTTTATCACAGTTTTGTAAATGACAGACGAGGAGTCTATCATCGGTATCAACAAAATCAGTGAATGTTGCCTCAGAGTTAAAGATTTCTGCCAATTCTGGATAAGCCGTGACTTCAATGGATTGTTCCACAGTTTCCGTGGATTGAACTGTGCCACTTATATCTACAAATTTGAAACCAGCTTTTGAGAAGCAATTTGATATAGTTGACGGTGTCATTGCTTCCCGATGATACAGAATGCATGGCTTGTAGTACATTTATTTTAGTCACTTTGGAATTAGCCTTGATTTCTTTGATCCTGAAGATTAAATAACAAACCAAGCTTCGCCGATAGTTCCGATGTAGGATTTTTGCCGTTCGATGGCCATATTTTGGCCCAATTTTCTTAGACTAACGATCCTGTGACGTTTTTTAAATCTCTCGATCCATCCTGTATTCGCTGCAAAATTGTTTAGCTCTATATTCTTCGCAATTTCACATTGGTCCATTCACCGGCAAATTAGATGCCCGAATTTGGCGAAATTATTCTAGTAGGACCTTTTCCAGCTCTTCGTATTTACCCGGGCGATTTTTTTCTTCATTTGTTCGTAAGGCGTTATAAAAGTGTAAATGAATGTCTGGGGACATCGAATTTGGAGCGATATAACCGTGGTAGCGTTATAAAACTTGCGCTATAACAGTGAAATATTTGAGACCCAGAACTTACAACTTATTTACGCAAGGGGGCATGAACTAAAAAAGATTAGGAACCACTGATCTAGATAGTATGGATATCTACTATCAATCTGTTTGATACAGGTCCTAAGGGGCGGCAATTTGTCGTCTTGCCCGGGGCGGCGTAATTGCTAGAGCGGGCGCTGCTTCAGGCGTCCCACAAGGATCTCACCTCGGACCTTTATTATTTTTAATTTTTATTAATGACATTTGTGAGGTCTTTCATGATGTGCAGTTTTTGTTATTCGCTGACGACTGCAAAATTTACAAGCAAATTTCCAACTCAGACGATCTTATGGTTTTGCAGTCGAACCTCAATAGTTTGCGTATGTACTGCTTAAATAATAGTTTGATTTTGAATGTGGATAAATGTCAGTACATAGTATTTAACAGAACGAATGTACAATATCCCCTTACGTACTCGATTAATAATGTTGCTTTACGTCAAGTTGACAAAATTGATGATCTTGGTGTTACTCTTGACACATCTCTTAATTTTAATTTTCATATCAGTAATATATGTGATCAAGTTCGAAGGAATTTAGGTTTTATAATGAGAAATACTACCCATTTCAATAATATACTTGCACTAAAATCCTTATATTTTTCCCTCGTTAGAAACAAAGTTGAGTATGCCTCTGTCTTGTGGAATCCCCATTATAAAATACATTCAATGTCAATCGAAAAAGTGCAAAATAAATTTTTAAGATTCATTGCCTACAAGCTGCACATAATCCGGGAGAATATTATTTATTCGGACATTTTGAATTTAATCAATGCAACTACTCTTGATACCCGAAGAGCCTTTTTCGACGTGATTTTTCTTTTCAACTTGCTTAATGGCAATCTTGTGGAACCTGATATCCTCAATAATATAACTTTTAGAGTTCCTTCTAGATCCTTAAGGAATAATAATCTTTTTCATCTATGTAGTTGTAGAACAGTAGTCTGGCTGGTCGAGCGGTTAGTGCGCGCACCTTCGGTGCACAGGCTCATGAGTTCGAATCTCACCGTGTTCCATTGTGTTTTTCGAACTCACGAGCTTGTGACAGACTATGATCTCACTCAGATGTTAAACGAGTACCCATTTATGGGGATAAATAACACTGCTGAGCGTGATGCTGATCTCATTACCTCATCAAAAAGCAGATAAGATCTTGGAAATAGAATGTCACTAACACATCCTGCGGCCTTAGTCCAATGTTGGATTGTCGCGCCTGTTATTTTTTTTTTTAGTTGTAGAACAAATTATATAAAATTTTCACCAATTGAAAGGATGAAACTTTTTGGCAACGTAGTCTCTCATCATATCGATATATTCAATTCTAGCTATAATGAACTAAAAACCGTGGTTATCGATTTGAATTTGACTTTGTTCTCAGCTTTATTATAACATTTGAAATTTATTTTTATTTTTTTATTTTTTTTTTATACTAATTAATATGCATTTTTTCCTATAATTGTCTTTTTTATATTGGTCTAGTGATACTACATTTTAAGCATTGTGAATTATATTATGTCTGTAACAAGGGCTTCGGTCCGTTAAAAATAGTAATAAATAAATAAATAAATCAAGAGTTAAAGTGCGAAATGTTAAACTCAAAAAATTTTAATTCGCTATAATACTTTTGGGTCTAGGGTATAATTTTCTGAGAAAATGTCTAAAGTATTATATATCATTACAAAGGCGATTTTGTGTAGTTTGTTTCGTCTTCACGACATTTTGCAGTAAGACATGCAAATTAGTGTAACTTTTTACTGCGTATATTGGTCAGTGTATTCAACAATTTGGAGTCAACATTTTTTTTTTATGTTCAAGTTTTAAGCTATCTGTGTTATACCATACATACAGAAGGGACAAATGGAAAATTACGAACTGAATGGTAAAGCTCTTTCATTAATCATGGACACATATTTTTTACAAAAATTTCGAATTGGTTGAAGACAATTGTTAAATTCCTTGCATGAAGCATATATGTACTATGATTCAGTATGTTCTATAAAATATTAGTGTGTATTTTTGATGATATTGTGTATTTTGAAAGAATTCACTTCAAGGTCGGCATTATTCAGAAAGGATACGCAGTATATCTGCATTTTGAATTAAAATCTATACTATATTGTCTCTGGAGTGTCATCGATTGTTATTAAATCGCAATTGTTTCTTTGAATTATATACAGATGTTCCATCAACGTAATTGAATGGTGTATTGAAAACAATCCTCCTATAAGAGGATTGAATTGTGATAACGTATAGTACCTGAAACGTAAATTCAGTATTTTATGTATGCCTAGGATAGATAGCTATACAAACGTATATTGAATTTCTCAATTCACATAATTGATTTGCATAATTCATGAATTCATCACTCATATTAAATGGATACATATGCAAATAGCGTTCAAGTGTTTGTTATTGAAGAGGTGGCGAAGAAGAATATTGTTATTAGCAGTAATTAAGTAGAAACTGTTAGGTATCATCAGTAATAACAATTAGATTGATACATTACATATACATGATACCAATCGCGTATGTAACATACTCGTAATTCTTCAAAGGCTCTTTTGGCTTTCGTCAATGTTTTACATGCCTATGTATAAAAGGCTCTATTTTTTGCAGCCATTAATAAAAGTAAACTTATTTGAGATCGATCAATGATAATCAAATCATCAATCGAGGACTTTTTAAAATGTTCTCATTGTGTGGTGAATAGTCAGGAAGCAAGCCAGTACGAATTTCGCCACTCCAGTAGTATTCCTTTGACTGATCAGTTTCATTATTAAATTGTATCCACGCACTAGAAATGATGTTAAATGATGCAATATGTTTATTTAAAAAATATAACAAATCTTCGGAACTAGGATTTTTTATTTAATTTTTAATAAGTTAAATAACTAAAATAGCTAAATATGTAAATATGTATATGTTAAAGTTTTCTCATATAATACACGTGAAGAGGATAACAAACATTCAGAATATCAAAATCACAAAAAGAGATATGGTCCTTGTCTCCGACCCAAGTTTGAAGTTCCCATCAGAATGGTACTTTCGCTTGGACTATCAAAATGGCATTTTCATTTTCAACTATCGAGAAAAAAAAACGAACTCAATTGTCCACTGCGCCCGTATTTGCTTTTCTCTTCAAATGACAATTTTCTGCAAATACCTTTCTAATCGATTTGTGAACATTTTTTTCTTTCTCCTTTTTCAATTTTTTGTCTATGTCTTCGCTGGTTGCTGGTGCACCCCGTTTGGAATACGACGATGTGCAATTCCCTGAACTGACATGCACACGTTGCTGTCATGCAATTTTACAGTTCGATGCAGTGGAAAATGGCATAGCGGTATCGAAACTAATGCAAATATTCTCACGACAAGCAGCTATGATGGATGCCTTAATAGCACATTTTGCCGACCAAATGCGACGACGACGAGAAGGAGTTGACGGACAGCCAGCTGAGCACATACATGACGGTAAGTAAACTTGAAGGATATCGTATGTTGTTGAGATTTAGGATATAGCAGAGGATGAGCAATGGGACCATGCGGACCAAAGTAAAGTCCTATGTAGGTTTGACAAAGAAAAATACAATGTAGGTATGCCTGGAAGGAAGGTGTGTATACGTATGGGGGGGACGTAACAATACGTCAACGGGATCAGTTTTTATGTCGTCAGTGGGTCACGTTTGAATTTGTACACCGAATAGGAAAGACGACCACACATGCCAACAGTTCCATTACTGATTGCGCATAAAAAATAACGGATTTATTTATAAAATTTTGGGAGGCGCCAGATTTTTTTGAATATTCAAACTTAAAAAAAAAAAAACGCAGTGTATACATATAATTTGGAAATGTAAATGTATAGTCAGTCATATTGTATAGCTTCCGCATCCAGTCACTGCTATCAGCGCCCGCTCTAAGGGGGGGGGGGCAAGCTAGGCGGTCGCCCGGGGCGCCAAATTTTAGGGGCGGCTTTTTGGCTACCACTCGAATAAAAAAAAAAATACAAAAGCCACAAGGAAAAATTCAATTTCAAACGAAACCTATAGATGAAACAAAAACTTGAAAGTTGTGTTTTGAAGAAGCAAAGTCCTTGGAAGGCTTTGCAATTGATAGAAGGTGTTGCATTTAGAATCCAAAAATGCTGAGTGAGAGTTGCGTAATTCTACGTCTGTGATGCTAGCTCTGCCCTACTCCCAAAGTTATGCGCTATTCAAGTTCTACTTTAAAACAGAAATTGGAGATTTATGTGCTAAAGTCGTCGGCCAATTGAACATTTAGTATACCTCTTCTTTTGACCAGCATTAAGGATTATATTTAATATTTCTGTGGATGATCCCTTGTTTTTACCAAAGGTGCTCTAATTTTTAAATAGAGGACGAAATTATAGAACGTTATCTTATTATTAGTGTATTAAATGTTGCAAGCACTATATATTTCCTATCCGTACATGTATACGGAAATTTTGGACCACGCCGAGATTCGACCTCCGGAACTCTAGATTACTAGTAGAGTATGCGACTGAACCAAGTGAGCGACAGAGCGTGACATCGTATAAACATCTAACACATAAAAGCGATTAAAACAAATTCTCCTGTGACAAATTTCATAGCCATACAGGAGTTTTGAAAACTTCTATAAACCTTTGGCGGCAGTTTGACTTAAATTCGCCCGATCTCCTCGTGGATGGATCGCCTCCATTGGTTCCAATGGCATTGATTCATCTAGCATTTCAAGGGCAAATTTCGAACAAAGTTGTTTCGGTTTCAGCTAGATGAGGAAACGAATCACAGCTGCAGTAGCAGTACTTGTTTTTTTCGGACATGCTAAATCAGGACTTGGCTTGTTTCCCTCGATTTAGCTAACTCTGACCATCTTCTTTACAAAAATTCTCAGTATGGGCGTAGGCTGGCTTTCCTCTAGACATAAACCAGGATTTGTTTTTAGTGGGTCGTCATTCTCATTAAACTATATGACAACAAACATATTTTTAGAAAAATATTAAAAATTTGAGAAAGGTACATCCAGAGTGACCTTTGTTCTTTTAACGATAGATGGCGTCTATATGAGTTTTACTCTTGAATACATCGCATGACTTTTGTCACAAAATTATCCCTTTCAGACGAAATGTTTTTAAATCCATTAACTTTCCCAAAGGAAACTTCGTGTGAGGAATCCTTTATTCTAACGGTAAAAAATTTGTGGACAGCAAAAACTCTATAAAGTATACATTTAACCCCAGAAGTCATGGTGTGATGAAACACGGACAATATGGGCTCTTTGGCGGCGAAATATTTTATTTGCTCCTCAGAAAGAGAACTTCGAATGTCATTTAGAGCATAATTTAAGTTTCGAAAGGCTAGGTCACGCAAACGCGGATAGGATATGGATATGGATATGATGATGTTGATGACACCTACATGTGGGTGTTAAAGTTTCGGATATCAAATGCCTAAAACTGCAGTCTCAATAGAATTGTGCGGATGATATACTTTTAGAATCCCTGTCTCGGAATAAGGGAGACCACCAGACTGAAATCTTTCTTAAATTTGCGATTGAGGCCAGGCACTACCTGACACACCAACACGAAGATTTGTAGTACTGAAATTTCCATACGTAGAGCATCGATTTTTTTATGAGCTAATAGAGCCGTAAGACAAAAAAGTATCCTTGATCGACCACCAGCCAGAGGGAGGGAGGGTCAAGCGCTACTCCTGACCTGCCTCCCCAACCGCCTGGGCTACGCCTATGATTTTCAAGATGTCGCATTTATGAAAATAAACCACGGACGTTCCACCCTGAAGAAATCCGGCTAATTGAAGTTTATCGGCTGCGCCGTTTGCAAGAATACTATGGGAAACTACTCATCTACTACAACGACGTACATATCAATCTATCCCTACTATCAGTCTGCAGGGTAGAGATGTCACACAATCTCTCAGTGGCAGAGATGTCACACTATCTCTGAGTTGCCGGAGCGTGGATTCAAATCCCACTGTAACCATGGATGTTTGTGTTGCCCATAAAAATGCTTCTAGGGCTGCCGGTTCTTCGATGTAAATCGTCCCGGAGCTACCCAACAACTATCAATCTGCCTGGTATATCACCTAAGGGGCGGCAATTTGTCATCTTGCCCGGGGCGGCGTAAGTGCTAGAGCGGGCGCTGCTGCTATCTAGATATAGACAGGTCAATCTGCAAAGAACTGGGACAAGTTAGCTACTTGTCCCAGTTCTTTGCAGATTGGTGGTGGATTTACCATTAGGCTGAAGCCAAGGCGGCAAATTTTGCTCCATTTTTTTGCAACACACACATTTCATGTTATTTCAGCATATTTTAAAACACCAAATATAGCACATGTGGACTTCGTCTTTTAAATGTTGTTTTTCCTCAATGCGACATAAAACTAAGCAAGTGTTTGTCGCGATTAATAAATTAAGTCGAAATGCGATTTTTTGTCAAAACTTTGTTCGTAACGTTTCAGCTTTAAAATGCTGATGAGTTGTTCTGTTTTAATTGATTAAATGAAACTAGCGCTCTGTTAGTGGTTAGGCGGCAGTCACTTCCAGGTTCGCATCCATTCCCAGTCCATTATCTTGGGAGATGTTACATTACAGATACATTAGATTTTTCTAAACTGATCTAGTATCTAGTTTCGACACAATCGAGTAGAAAAAGCGGGACATGCTCCTAAAGTAAGGAAGCCAGCAATGCAATAATTTTTTGACAATAGTTTTCTATGCAGATGCAGCAATGGTCACATTCGGCCTTTTCATACTAGCGCTCAGGAACCATGCAGCACCCCACTTAAGTGTGTTTCGCAATACTTCCTTGGCAACACACTGATCCTATCGGCGGAAAGAGCACCAATCTCTCAGGATAATTGATAATTATTCCCAGTCAATAATAAAGAGAAGTCTTTTCTTAGTGAGAATTAATTTGTTCACACAAAGTATATAATGTAGGGTAAAAGTGGGTTAGATGCCCCAGTGGGATAGATGCCGCAGTTGCTCAAATTAGTATTTCCAGACAAAAAACGAACAATAAGATTACAGACAATTAAAGAGCATCGTCTGACACTAACAGTAATTGCATTTTTATGTTTAGGGTTGTCCACAAAACCGTATTGTAACGATATTACGAAAAATTTATTTTCAACTTTATGTGAATTTGCAATTTGGCATTTTTTCAATCGCGCGCAACTTTTCTCTATTTCATGTCAGCGGAAGCTTGTTTTCATATTTTTTTAGGTCTTTACTAGTTACTTTTATATTCCCAGTCAACTTTTATTTCTTTTTAATAAATTTTGTACGAAAATGTGGGGCATCTTGTAACAATTTACCGGCCTGCGAGCCAACCGCTCGCTTTCGGACAGAGCTACCTCCCTGGTAGACTCCTCAGCTTGATCCGTGACGCGTGATGGTCACCAGCTCAGCTACCGTGAATGGGCGGGGTTGTCGAAGATCGCGCTGAATCCGGATAGCTACAAAAAAAAATTTAGCACGCGTCGACCCGAATGAAGTTGCCAAATAAACAACATCACCTGAAAAAGAAGGCTGAAAAAGAAAATAACGACTACCACAGATGAATCTGAAAGTGTATTCGCTCCGAAGATACTAGTGGAGCGATTGTTCCCTCCTCATCCATGGATTGGTGATTACGCATTAACCAATCCCCTAGTGTTTCATTACAACATAGCGCTAGTATAAGGAAGGTGCATTGGTTGCGCCGTCCGGGGTGTTTGCTGCGAGTGGAGGTACATACCTATGGGAAAATCAGGAGACAATAAGAACCACCTAGTGTTCAGGCTTCATTATAATATATTCATGTCCTCAATAGGAGATTACAAAGTGTCAATGTATAATTCTTAATCAATCAGTGCTTAAGGCATGCGTCTGCAACGCTACAAATCCTCATGTCTATGAAGCATGGGTGTTATAATTATTTCAATACAACATGTTCGGGACTTAATTACTCTGTGCTAATTGAATGCGTCTTCGACGCTACATGACTATATGTTTGTGTACCATAAGGGCTCGTAAACATTCTGTAAAATTATCAAAATTATCCAAACTATGGCATATCCATTTCGTTTATGATGCTAGAAGGCATGAAACGTATGGTAAAAGAACTTAATTTAATCTGTGCCTAATGAATGCGTCTTCAAAGCTACTTAGCACTTCATATATGCGAAATACGGATCGCTATACATCCGATACAAATATTCAAAACAACTTAATTTAATCTGTGCCTAATGAATGCGTCTTCAAAGCTACGTAGCAATTCATATATGCGAAATACTGATCATTACACTTAAAAAAAAATGCCTTGCACACTACGTCTTGAGTCAGGTCCTGCCTCTCCAATTCTCAGGATAATCCGAATAACCACTTAAAAAGAAAACGCGAAGTACCGACGGCTCCTACCCGTATCTTGGCCAAGCTACTAATAGAATGCCCTACCTGGTCATGTCTTACGACCCGCGAAGGTTTCGTGCGAATACAATTAAAAAGGAACTCCTGAGTTCGAGAATCAAGCGTGACTTTACAATCAATCCAAACATAGAGTAAATCTTACGTGAAGGAAAGGTTAAACATTAATCCTAAAGATAATCGATAGGCTGTATCGAGCCATAAACTGTGTGTCCATTATGACGTCATCACCAATAAAAAGAAATATGGATAGCGTGGGCAATCGTGCCACATCCTCCAATACCGAAACCCGCTATATGGTGCGGTGAAATAACGGAGCGAGGGTCTCGCCCTGCTGCGGTGCGCGACGTGCTAATTAGCGTGCACTCGCGAAATCCGTGGGTGAGCCATGCTCTCAAAAATATAGTATAATGATTTTAATGTTAAGAATACATACAGTTTGTCGTATAAGCGTCCTGCGAGGAGTTGCCGCTAGCTTCGTACTGCGCTGTGCCTTCATCCGTAGGAAGCGATTAAAGCTCCTTTGCTCCAATAAGCGTGATCTGTGCGTCCTTGCACCCAAACACACCACCAGCGATCCGTGTAACTTCCGCCGGGACGTCCAACGCGATTCGTACAGCTTCGCAAAAACCCCTGAGTGGTCCGTGCCGCTTCGCAGCCAAAAGCAAACCGCTACCATATGTGCAATTTCATCAAAACCACTATATGTGACTCCGCCAAAGCAATTTGCGCAACGTAACCGCAAAATTCCGCATCCAGATATAATTTGCGCCACGTAACTGCAAAATCCGGAACGAAAAGTGCGCTCGATCCACATGCAATTTGCACAACGTCGCAAATAAAAAGTCCAGAAGAGGTCCGTGCACTGCGCAGAATAAAACGAATGCAACCCCTGTGCAACTTCGCCAGCACCTCCAGCGCACAATTTGTGCGGCTTCGCCCGGATCAAAAAAACAGGCTCAGGATATTCCCACCTACAAATAGATGTTGAGCACTTTATACACTTTCACTACTAAGTTACAGCACCATACTTACTTCTCTAGGAACCAATTGCAGAAGAACATTCACCGTGCAACCGTCTGCTCTCTTCAGTGGTCGAAATAGAAAAGACCGAGCTCGTGGTCTCGAAAAGTTTATTCCGACCATCTGATAGCCCCAGTTGCACGCTGTTGGTCTCACTCTTGCATTTTTGTTTCCCGTACAGCGCCATCTAGGAAGTCAAGTGTGAACGAGAAATGGCCACTGAACCAAAATTTCCCTTTTTGTTCGATGCTTGGTTTTGGGAATCCCCTCAACTGATTTTGACATCATATGTTGTCATGTCAGTGTCAATCTAAACGTCCACTAACCAAACGATCAAATTCTTCAGCCCAGTCGAGATCTCGGACAACGTATGGCCTTCGAAGGTATTATACAGTGTCTTAAAGTGAGTGCGGTGCTAGTGAAGTCCTCATTCTGATGATGGACTATAATCTCAACTCGGCTGAACAATCTGTTCGTTCGGTCAGTGAAGCCTCGACACACATTACAATCTGTCCACCCAGAAAACAATAGATGCCCCTAATTTTTGGGGTATAGATTAGGGATGTCAAAAACCGGCCCATTACCCGGTTTTCGGTTTTTTCGGTTTTTTGCAAAGCCGGTTAGACCGTCCGGTTTTAACCGGGCTCAAAGTACCGGTTTTCGGTTAACCGGTTTTTCATTAAATTGCTTAGAATTTTAGCAAAATAATGCATACACACTCGTTAAGAATAGAAATATGACTGTGTAATGGAGCCCTAAAAGAGAAACATGTTGAACAAAAAAGATAATAAAATAAAATTGTCAGAAGTATTCATAATGTTTCAAAAATAGTTAACTGAGTTTTGCTAGACAATGCATATAGTGCAGTCAAAATATCCCATTTCAGGCCTCCAAATAGAAAAAAAATAGAGTAAGGCTATTTTTTTGTAGTTTTTCAATCAGCGAGCTCCCAGGCATCTAAAACTCATTTTGCTAAAAAAAAATTTGATCGGAAAGGTCCCAAAAAGGACAAAAAAGAATACTCCCTAATCCTTGGCCGGAGGTTAGCATGTGGGGCATCAAATCAAAGGGGACGTCGAGTACATTACATATCCGGTGTTTGTTTCCTGTTTCAAGGACCCTCACTGGAATAAATCGAGATTAAATTGAAAATTTTTGTGTTTTCCGTGTATCTTTCCAAAGCCATAACTACGAGAATAATCCAAGTTGTCACTACGTTTCTCACTTTTCCGAATCTATGATGGGTTAAGATTCTACCATTAAATTTGCTAAGCAAAAATTATCACAAAGCTCTGAAAAAGGACATTAAAGGACACTAATTACAAACCTTGATTGAAAGGATGTCAAAGAGGACGTCGATTGCATTGCATATCCGGTGTTTGTTTCCTGTTTCAAGGACACTAAATGGAAAAATTCGGGCTAAAACGAAAGATTACGGCTTTGGAAAGATACATATACGAGAAACATGAAAATTTTCCATTGAATCCCAATTTTCTCTTGTGAGGGTCCTTGAAACAAGTAATAAACGCCAGATATGGAATGTACTCGACGTCCCCTTTGATATGACACCCCGCATGCCCACGTTCGATCAAGGTTTGTAATTAGTGTCCTTTTTGAGAGCTTTCCGATCATTTTTTTCTTAGCAAATTTAATGGTAGAATCTTTACCTATTAGAGATTCGGAAAAGTGAGAAACGTAGTGACAATTTGAATTACTCCCGTAATTAGGGCTTCGGAAAGAAACACAATAATTCTCTATTTAATCTCGATTTATTCCGTTGAGGGTCATGGAAACATGGAACAAACACGGATGTACTTGCGGTCCCCTTTGATTTGATACCCCACATGCGGACCTCCGGTCAAGGATTAAAGAGTATCCTTTTTTGTTCTTTTTGGGACCTTTCCGATCAAATTTTTTTTTTAGCTAAATGAGTTTTAGATTCCTGGGAGCCCACTGATTCAAAAACCACAAGAATTACTTACTCTATTTTTTTCTATTTAAAGTGCTAATATGACTGCACTAATAGATGATGTAGATGTTGAAGACTTTGTGGACACGAAGGATGTTGAAGTGGATGCGGATATTGATGTGGACGCGGACATCGTAGCAACTGTCGATTTGTCTTCCTATAACAATGAACTCTAAATGCACTGATCTGATACACATATGCATTCACGACGCACAAAAGATACACGTATGTGACACGCAATGTAAACAATATCTGCCTTGGAAAGGAAAAATGCAAGGAGCGGTAGTTTGACGAAGCGATGGTTCTTGGAATAATAGCACTAAGGAGAGTTTTCGGAAATACGAAATTTTTCATAGAAGACAAGCAATAGAATTTTTTTCGGTTTTAACCGGATGGGCAAACAACCGTCCGGGTTAAAACCGGGAGGACGAAAAAACCGAAAAAAAACCGGTTAACCGTTTTGAAAGTACCGGTTTTCGGACTAACCGTCCGGTTTTTGACATCCCTAGTATAGATGCCCCAAGACTTTTCCTAAAGGCATCTATCCCTCATTCCCTAGTGGGCTAAATTACAACCTTTAAAATTGAAATACGCATTTCAACTTTTTTGGTGTTATGACTATTAACAAAAAATTTATGAAATTGTTAAATCGATTGCCCTTTAGGTCAATGATGTCTAGAAAGAGTCTGATCAAAATAGCTGAATTAAAATGAGATGCATTATTTCAAATTCCATTTTCACAAAAAAATTATTACTTTCCCAAACATTTCGGGAGGGTTCAAGATGCTATGGGCCCCTCCCCTACCTTCGCCCCTAGCACGCCTCTAAAGAAGGCCCTGTGTGTAATGCGATGAAATTCAAAGTTCTAATTTTAGGAAACTATAATTTATTTATGAGCTTCTTTTGGGCAGCCCTTATGAATAATTTAATAAAAAGCGAAAAGAGGAGGGGGAAGGGAAACCACTTACTGGTTACTGCGTCACTTTCCGTGCAACATATCGAAAAAGTGCTCACATGCCCAACAATGGAACAGTATTAGTGAATAAAGGAAAGCGTTGAACAATAGAATACAACACGGGACTATAAAAACATTCCCTGAACAATGAATTACATCAATTAGTTGTCGATATGAAGGAAACAATCAAACAACAGAATTAACCTGATTGCAACTTTACATAATAACATTGCAGTTATCCTTAACAATGCATTCCATGCATTATAGTATGAGCTCAGACTACGAGATCCATACTAAGTCCTTCTGAAATCGTGTCTCACATTTCTAACACCCCCGGATGAGTTGGTATAGGGCAAAGATGCAAGCAAGTAACTATCTCTGGATACAGATTGGTTTCCGTTGTAAATTTCCCTATCTCTCTACGAACTGAGTTTCGACAATATCCGTGTTGACTACGATATAGAGACAACATACAAGAGTGTTCTGCCCACATAGCAGGAGCAGCACAATATCAACTTGGCGCTTGGACGACTACGATAAGGTGACCAGAATCCTGACTACCTAATGCTGTGCACATACGGATTTTGATTTTCTCAACCGTACTACCCCCAAATTATCCAACCGGTCACAGCGCAACTTTTTCATGATACCCGCAAAGTGCCTACTTATCTAAAAGCTTCGTTTCGTTTATTGCAATAAATAAACTGATACCTTATTGGGCCGAGAATCCTTTAGTTGCTGGCGGCTTTCCTGGCACAGTTTCAATGTATCTAGAGGTTGATAGGAGAATCGGATGGAGTATAGATATGACAGGCATATCTGTCAAACTCGAGGCCCACCTTGCAGCTTTGTGCGGTCCGCGGCCACGAATATATAAAACCTCTTTGTGAAATTCTTTTGCGCAGGAATTCGATTCAGAAAGATGTTTTTGATTGCCTGATAGTTATCTGCCAGGGTTGCATTATAATTCTCATTTGCATTTTCAGCTTATGGGACAAGAACATCTTGACTTGATATTAATTTGAAAAGAAGCTTATATGAAAACAAAAACCCGGAAATCTTGCATTTGCTGCTAGGCGACCACCTGAATGTGAACTTTGGAAGATAACAATTCCAGTCCATTACCCGATTTTCTGCCTTTTTATTTAAATTGTGGTGCCCCAGGTTATTTTAGACTACCTGTATGTTTCTAGAAGTTTCTAGATTATTAGACCCGAGCCAGGTTTTGAGTTTGACACCCCTGGAGTACAATAGTAGCAGTACAGTATATTTACATCGTTTTGTGATAAATTAAAATCGCATCTTTCGACGGCTGTAACTGTAACTAAGCCTTGGCAGCTAGAGTCATGTAATTTTTACCAAATGTGGGCCGCACCGCCCACATTTATATGCAAGTCTGCAAAATTTCAGAATTTTCCGCTGATGAATTCCCGAGTTATGGACAGATCGACTACTAGATAGAAAACACAAAAGCGCAATTTAGGTACACTCTATGAAATTTTTACTCTTATAATAGAAGGAAACTTTGTTTCCTTCTATTATAATAGTGAAATTACGAGTACTCTGCAATCTAAATTTGCAAATCAAGTGTAATTTTACATAAAAAATGTTTAAAAAAGTACTCCAATATATTAGCAAATCTACACCGCGCTATGTGTAAAAATACTCCGTAATAATAGGAATATAATGCGGTTTCACTCTTTTTTCGTTGTAAAGATTTAAGTGGCGAACCTTTATAAATAATAGGTGTGTTTTTTTTGGTTATTCCGTGTAGGTTTGGGTAACGAAACTCCATATAAAAAAATGACAGGTGGATCAGCTGGCATTTTTTTATATGGAGTTTCGTTACCCAAACCTACACGGAATAACCAACAAAACACACCTAATATACCTAGTTATCAATAAAACTATTTAAGGCTATATAAAATATAAACAAGTATCGGTCGAATTTTGCTGATCAGTTTTTCGTCTATATTGGAGGTTGCAATATGGTCTTTTTTGTGCGATCTGCACTTATTCTTCTTCTCAGTACCGTAACTCAGCCGTTTATAGGTAATTTCCAGTCAACGTTACATTGCATATCATTTCGGAGTGTAATGTTGCAAGCACTAAATATTTCTTATCCACACATGTACGGAAATTTTGGACCACGCCGAGATTCGATCTCGAGACCTCTAGATTACGAGCATCGTAGAGTGCGACTCAACCAAGTGAGCGTGTACACATGAGTTCTAAATGCAGAGAATTTTTGGAAAAATGTTGTACACTGTGCTAAGTCCAGCCGATTGAAGTATGACAACTGGAGAGCACGCTACAAAAAATGAGTAAAACTTCAACTGCACGTTGTAAAAATACACCACAAATCCGAATTATACACATAAACGTTGTAAAAATGCACCAGAAAATCTGAATTATACAGAAGTGTAGCGTAAAAATACATTTCACACCGACTTTGGTGTAATTTTTTTATTTTACACAGAAATTGTTGAAAAATGCACTCTGTATGTGATTATAAGCGGGAAAAAGTGTAAAATTACCGCATTTTCAGCGGAAATTTAAATTCACTTTTTAGAGTGAGCTGTTACTTTCGAGCGCGGATATTTAGGACCATGCAATTTGAAGGAAATATGAGCGTCAAGTATAGCTCTTATCTCACAAAAACAACTGTGTTGTAAAAGGTTTCCGCCAAAAAAAGTCGTCAGCCTCAAAAAGAATTGATATAAATACAATCCCGCCAAAATACGGACATCTTGTCTCATGGATATGCGTATTTAAAAGTGATTGAATTAGTTAAGCTTGCATCAAACCGACGCGGTGCGGTAGCGGTACGTGTCAGAAATAATTTTCGTTGCGGTAAACCACGCCGAATTGGCCAATTCGTGTGGTGTGTGTTGTGTGAACCGCGTACCGCTCCTGCGCTGGTTTGGCGGAGCAAATTTCTTTCAACGATTATTGGCGGGGAGCTGAACGAGGGTACTATTTGCTGCTATGTTCTTTTCTTGATCGGACTTCCAGCCTTGTAGAAAATAAAAATGCGTTTAAGAACTTTATTTTGCTTTCCTTCGTATAGAACACGTTTTTCTTTATATCTATACAATAAAGTTCTTTCGTAATTTTCATAAGACTGGTCTTATTCTGTTATTAAGCTTATTATTCAACATACTCGTATATAAGACGAACCAAAACAGGACTCCTTGCCCCGCTCTTGCAGACGCTCTAAAACTGAAAACTTTAGACCACATATACAAGGAATTGTTCTAAGCAGTCCTGCCGAATCACAAAACTATACGACTCTTTTCTAGGCATTTTTCGGGCTTATCGACTTTTGCAAAATCATCATCATCAATGTGGCACGATAGCCCGACGTCGGGCCTTGGCCGCCTGAATTGTTGACCTCCAATTGTCGCGGTTACGTGACCTCGTCCTCCAGTTTCGGAAGCCCAGCAGCTGTTGGGCGTCTTCACCTACGGAGTTCTCCCAGCGAGCTCTCGGTCGTCCACGCAACCTCGCTCCGTCAATTCGTTGTGCGTTCATCACTTTCTTTGGCATGCGATTATCGTCCATCCGTTGTACATGCCCCGCCCATTGCAAACGTTGAAGCTTCACGATTTTCGATACTTCCAGCTCATCGTACAATTGATACAACTCATGGTTGTATCGGATACGCCATTGGTCTCGCTCGCGAACGGCCCCGAAAATTCGCCGAAGGACCTTTCGTTCGAATCGGTCTAGCAAAATTTCGGAGGCTTGGGTGAGGGTCCATGTTTCGCAGCCATAACATAGCACGGGTCGAACGATCGTTTTGTACACGCGGAGCTTCGTGTTCCTGTGCGCAAGTTTCGAATTAATTATAGGGAGGACCGAGAAATATGTCTTATTGGCTAGTTGTATCCGTCGCTTAATTTCGTCGGTTTCGTTGGCGTCCTTTGATAAGTTACAACCCAGATAGTTGAAGTTGTCTACATACTCGATATTAAGGTCCCCCACTGTGATTCTTGAATTTGCTGGCGTCCTTGTTTTCGATTGCATCATGGCCTTTGTTTTGCTTTCGTTGATATGGACTACATATTCCTTTGCGGCGTTATTGAGGTTATGCAGAAGGCTTTCTGCATCACCCAACCTTCGAGACATGATGTTGATATCGTCGGCGTACGCTACTAATTGAGTCGACTTGTTGAGTAGCGTTCCGCTGCTGTCCATATTCATGGCTCGAATTACATACTCCAGAGCAAGGTTGAAGAGCGTCGGCGCCAGCCCGTCGCCCTGCTTGAGTCCAGTACGAGTTTCAAATAGGTCAGTGAGTCGATTCTGCACTCTGACCTGCGAGACGGTATTAGTCATCGTCATCCTTGTGAGTCGCACTAACTTTGCCGGTATACCAAAATTCAGCATAATGTTGTACAGTACACTTCGATCGATACTGTCGTATGCCTGCTTGAAGTCGACAAAGATTTGGTATACGTCGATGTTATATTCCCAGCACTTTTGGAGTAGTAGCTTCACTGTGAAAAGCTGATCGGTCGTTGATCGACCAGGTCTGAAGCCGCCTTGATACTCGCCAATGATTCGTTCTGCGTACGGATTAATTCTCTTTTCAAGAATTTTAGATAATATCTTATAGGCCGTACAAACTAATGATATGCCCCTGTAATTCTCACACTTCAGCTTGTCACCCTTTTTGTGGATTGGGCAGATTATGCTTTTGTGCCAATCGTCGGGGATTTCCTCGTCGTTCCATATTTTCAGCAGTAGCACATGTATAGCGTTGGTCAGGCACGTTCCACCATGCTTCAGCAGTTCTGCTGGGATCTCGTCAGCGCCGGGCGCTTTATTATTTTGAAGCGACTGTATGGCAAGACTCACCTCCTCTACTGTTGGGGGTAGAACGGGAGGGCCTGGTTCGGCTAACTGCTCAAGAGCTGGCTCCGCGGGGGATGTTGATGGTGCATTGAGGAGCTCTTCAAAATGCGAGGCCCATCGTTTGTTGACGCTTTCGATGTCGCTGATGATGTTACCATCCTTGTCCTTACATAGGCTTGTCCTGGGTTGATATCCGTTCTTAACATTATTTATAAGTTTGTACGCCTGTCTAATGTTCTTACTGGCTAATCTTTGGTTTATTTTGCAAAATGCTTCCTTTAAAATGTAAAATGTGTTTTTTTTACATTTTTCGCCGTACCTTTTTTTCTACTGAACGCATCGGAGCAAATGATAGCCTATGCACACCTTCAGGACAGACTCTATCAATGGAAAAAGAGAGCAAACCCCGAGATGCCGGTAACCCTCTCAATAAACAACAAGAACAACGAGAACAATATTTTTGAAAGAAAATGCGAGTTTCAAACTCTAATCTCCTGTGTTTTTCATCGTATCTTCTTAAAATTTTCTACGCTTAGTAAGACGGCAAGAGCGACAAATTCTACTGAATTTGAAGACTCAGGACCAACCAGGGACCGAGCTACAGAGGTCCGAAAATCCGTACTTGTTCCGTCGTCTAACCATAGTCTTAGTCGCTGCTCACTTTTGATTTGTTCAAATTTCTTCGTTTTTCTTTGGCGTGTGGGACGCTCCCGCGTTCCTAGATAAGTGTACCAAATTCCAGAATGGAAGGACTTCCGAATTACCAAAATGAACGATTGCCAACCATAAAATGGCGTTTATTTCGCTAAATATCGATCGTGTCGTGAGCCGTGTTCGCCTTAACAGACAGGGCTCACAGATAAGTTTAATGTGTAGTAATAGCGCAACCAGAATCTTGTCCTGGAGGGGGCTAAGACCATCCATATTACTAACCACTAAAGGCTGCTGTTGCATGCTGGGTGTTGGTGATATTTTCCAGCGCTATACAATGGTCTTTCTAGGTCCAGTTGCAACTACCCTAATTTTCAATGCTTTTTCGTAACTGTGCTTCGTTAAAATGTGAATGTTATGTCATATTTGTAATTATTAGCACGTTCCTTTTTGGTTTTCATCAAAAACCCAACTCTGAATCACTCTTTCCAGTATTGCATTGTATTGGTGACTTTATAAAAGAGAAACTGGTCAAAAAGATATATAGACAAGAAGAAGTTATTACGCTTTACCATGTTTTTGATTCCTACGGACTTTCAGGACCTGGTAAACGTTTCGTAATCGTCGCTACATAGAATACCGGGGTGGATTATTTTCTATAATTTCGGCTTAGATTTTGGTTGGCCATTTAGATCTTGTTCCTATGTTGCTGGTGCCAGTGGCGAGACGATCCTACGTAGGGGTTTTGGGGGTTCAAACCCACCCCGAAATTTTTTGATGTTTGTAATGGTGTTTGAATCATTTGGTTGATAAATTCGGGTAATAGAAAAATAGGACATTTTTCAAGACAATAATTTTTACCGACAGACCAGAGCCAGTGGAGAGGTCCAAGGGTCCGGACCCCTCCCGAAGTGATTCAAAAAGTAATTTAAATTTTAATAATAATAAGAAGAAATAATAAATAAATAAAAAAATAATATATTAGCTTTATTAGAGGTGGTGGCTGCGATCCCATTTAGCGTATGATCGAAATATCGTTATACGGATATCAATATTCAAAAAAACAGAACAGACAATCAGAACGAACCATCACGAATTTGAGAGAAACATTCTGCAAATTTTCCCCTCACACGGGAATAGATCGTAGATACATGTGAGCTTTGAGCTTTCAACTTTCCTCTGCATCGGTCCTGGGCGTTCTTGATGAATGCTTGTGAAATGTAATGGAGAATTCCTTAGTTGCAATCCGCTTCACGGTCTTGAGCATTACTATAGCAAATGGCGGAATGCGATAAATTATTGCTTAACCGCACTTCGAATAATTTGATTTTTTTTATTTTCCCAGAAACTTTATTTTGAAGTATTTCCTGGTGTATGATCTGATAACATTGGTCAGGGCAAAGGGAAATTAGTTAACTAAAAAGAGAAATCAGATCCACTCGTGACCAATTGTAGAATAGAAATTACGCATATTTTCATCCACGAAATTCAATAAAACTAAATTCAAAATGTTATAGCATGGACATTTTTTGAACCCTGGGCCCATTTCGAAAACAATTTCTGGCTACGTCCCTGCAGCAGACGGACCCATCGTAAAAGAAATCTCTCAAGTCATCTAACAATGAGCAAGGAACTCAGCATCATGCAAATGATGTGCTCGCGAAATTTTTTTTTTGATTTGAGAAGCCAATGAAGTGTCTCTCGGAAGTAGGACCACTGAACTGGTACAATGCAAATCAATGTTGCACCATATTTCCACTAACTTATTGATATCGACCTTATAGGGGCTACAATTAATTTGGAATTATGTCTTTCGGTGCCCTGTGGCACGGGTTAAGAATAGTGCTACCGTCTTTCCCGACGTGTCGTAAGAGGCGACTTAAGGGACAGGAGAGAATAAAACTCTCCTGAGTTTCGAACATATCTCCACAATTGTGCGCGCAGCAAATCTGTTTTGCGCTCAAGGGTTTAGATATGTACGAAACTTATCAACAAATTGACCCCTGTGGTTTTGGGGTTAGAATTATACCACAGCGATCCCGGCTTGTCGTAAAAGGCGACTTGAGGGATAGGGTATGTAGGCCTGTATCCTGCGTACCTGAAATTTACTTTACACTCGAAACATCAAACGAGCCTCGGATACCTCGGACTGATTCAACGGCAACGACTTTTGGCTATAAACAACGGACTACGATCGGTTTTTGGAACGTTCGGACGATGTGGGGTGAGTGTAATAACACAAGGCTCACAGAAGTCGAACAGGAAATGACCGCATACAACATCGCTATACTAGGACTGAGTGAAACAAGATGGCTCGGATCGGGGGCGACTTTATCACCAAGCTCTCGCACTGTATTGCTCTACTCTGGAAGTGAAGACGATAATTCACCTCGGCAAGCGGGCGTCGGAATCCTGTTGACTAGGAATGCACGCCGATCCCTTATCGACTGGAAACCTATCTCCGACCGTATCATCACAGCCAGATTCAAATCCAGAGTACGAAACATCACAATTATTCAGTGCTACGCACCGACTGAACCTGCAGACCATTCCGCAAAGGACGTTTTTTATCAGCGACTAGGCGACACCTTTGATATGGCTCCCAGGGGTGACATCAAAATTATAATGGGGGATCTCAACGCCAAAGTCGGTACTGATAATTTAGGCTTGGAACATCTTATGGGCAATAACGGGCTTGGCGACAGGAACAACAATGGCGAAATGTTCGTGGAGTTTTGTAACTCTCGGCAACTAGTCATTGGCGGAACGTTGTTCAAGCATAAACCCTGCCACCTAACAACTTGGATTTCTCCTGATGGCAGAACAGAGAACCAAATTGACCATATTGCTGTTTCTAACACATGGAGAAACTGCCTCTTAGACGTCAGGTCGAAGCGTGGGGCTGATGTTGGCAGCGACCACCACCTTGTTATCGCGAAATTTCGCTTACGAACGGCAGCGATTCAACGATCTCACAACACGCGAATCTTGCCACGATTTAATGTGCAAAAGCTAAAAAATTCCTCAACTAGACGTGCATATTCGACCGCCTTGCACGAAAAAGCTTGTGCAGCAACATCTCTTCAGAATCCTACAATTGAAGATAGATGGAATTTTGCAAAGGATTCTTTTATTTCATGTGGCGAAGCGACTGTGGGAAGATTGGAGCGTGGTAGGAGACCATTTATCAGTGATGCTACTTGGTCTCTTATCTCAGCACGCAAAAGAGTTAAGGAACAGATTAACTCTGCTGCTGATGATTCAGCTAAAAATCAACTTCGTGCTGAATACCGTTCACTACAAAAAGGCGTGCAGAGAAGTGTGAGGCGTGATAAGCGTACTTACATCAACGCTTTAGCGAAGGAGGCAAATGATGCGGCTTACCGTGGTGAAAGCGGTACCCTATTTAAGCTAATTAAACCACTAATTGGCAAGTCGTTCACAACGGACCATCCTGTGAAAGATAAAGAAGGGTTACTGCTTGTTACTGAAGAACAGCAGCTTCAGAGATGGAAAGAGCACTTTTTTGAGGTCCTTAACAACCGTTTCGGGCCTGCAAGTGCATCTTCATCGGCAGAAGAAGACGTCCCTCCAGTTGCCAGTATTAATTCCAGACCACCATCTAAGACGGAATTAAAGCGGGTTATCGAATCTATGGACGCCGGTAAGGCCCCGGGGATAGATGGAATTCCGGTCGAACTATTTAAAGCGGATTCGAATGCTACAGCGGATATTCTGCTTCCCCTCATCAGAGAGTGTTGGGAAACCGAAACTCTTCCAGTAGAATGGAAAAAGGGCGTAATTATTAAAATTCCCAAGAAGGGTAACCTTAAGGATTGTAATAATTGGCGCGGTATTTGCCTACTTCCAGCTGTATCCAAGCTGATGGCTAAAATTATTTTGAACCGGATCAAGGATGAAGTTGATCGCACTTTAAGCAATGAACAAGCTGGCTTTCGTGAGGGTTTTTCATGTAGCGACCATATAAACACTCTCCGAATTATTATTGAGCAATCCGCCGAATGGAGATCCCCATTACACCTCATGTTCATTGATTTCGAGAAGGCGTTCGATAGTGTTGATCGGGAGTATATTTGGAGAGCTCTTCGTAGGAGGGGCATACCAGATAAAATAATTTCCATCATCAAGGAATCTTATCAGGGAGCCCAATGTCACGTTTTGCACAAGGGTAAGCTTTCAGATCCTTTTGAGGTGCACAGTGGAGTGAGACAAGGTTGCATTTTATCACCTATTCTTTTCCTCATAGCCATTAACGATGTACTAGTGAGCGCGCTTCAAAACCAGAGGAAGGGTATCAGATGGAAAATGTTTGATTACCTGCAACACCTGGACTATGCTGACGATATTTGTCTGCTTTCAAATAAAAAGGAGGATGTAGCTCAAATGGCCGATGCTCTGCATTGCGAAAGCCGTAATGCCGGGCTTAAGATAAACGCTGCCAAGACCAAGTACTTGAGCTCCCATCCTGGTGGACAAAGCGGAATTTGTGTTTCGGGCCAGGCAGTCGAAAAAGTTGACGAATTCTGCTACCTCGGAAGCATAGTCACAGCAGATGGCGGCGCGGACGCTGATGTACAATCGCGTATCAATAAGGCTAGGGCAGCCTTCTTCACTTTGACTCCTTTCTGGCAAAATAACAACATTTCCAGGCGCACCAAAATCCGAATCTTCAATTCTATTGTAATATCTGTGCTTCTTTATGGCTGTTCAACTTGGAAGGTGACCAACGAGATAACAACTAAGCTGCAAACTTTCGTAAACCAGTGCCTACGGCGCATCCTACAAATCCGCTGGCCGGAGATTATTTCCAATGATGATCTCCTGAGTATCACAGGCCTGGATTGGATAGGCACTTCTGTCAAAAGGCGAAAGTGGCAATGGATAGGTCATACTCTCCGAAGAGGGCCAACAAATATTGCAAAGCAGGCCCTAGATTGGAACCCTCAGGGAGCCAATGCTAGACGCCGTGTTGGACGGCCAAGAAACACGTGGAGAAGATCGGTTAATAGCGAGGCTGCTTCATTAAACAAACAGTGGTCAGACCTAAAGACGATGGCACAGAACAGAACGAGGTGGAAAGTAGGCGTAGTTGATGCCCTATGCCCCACAAGGGGTTAACAGGAACCAGAGAGATGTCTTTCGGTGCATTAGCATAATTAGCATTCTCTAGTGGATTTAAGTTGCATAGATCAACAATAGTGGTTACTATGAGGCTTGGAGGCGGTTTGCAACTGGTTTGAAGCTTTCGTGATATTAAGTAAACGAAAACGGATTGAAATAACTTCCATACTATCACAGTGATTTGATCGCGCTTATCAGCTTTAAAATATCAATTTTAATTTTTGGTAAAACCCCTCCCGAAATATTTTTCTGCGTACGCCCCTGGCTGGTGCAGTAACAAAGAGTAACACCGTCGTGTATGTATTATGTAGATTTGTCAAAGAATTGTTGTCCTTATCACCCGTGGGATTCTAGAGAAGAAATGTGTGGAGGTGCTACGAGTAAGGTCAAGGGGTGCAGGCGGTTTTGTAAAAAAGGCATGGAATTCGTGAATATCCTGTACTAGTTGTTCAAAATAGGGGTTTACGCACAAACAAAAACCGGGCTAATAACTTTCGAATGGCTTCCTGTAAATTAAACGGTGACTCATAGGTCTATAGCTCGCAAACAACCAATTGAAATTGATTTCAGATGTAAATTGCAACGATGGTGACTGGTTATGTTCCGATATAACTTATAACAAATTTTTGTACAACATTTTGCATTGGACTTGCAAATTTTGCACACATTTTGGCGAAAAAGGTTAATTTGTACAAAAATTTAGTAATTTAAGGCGTGCTTCTTGCGCCTTATTTTGTAATTTTTCCTTTCCCAATTTCTAGGTTTCTTTGTGTGGTATTAGAAATGTCGTACATTTTGCTGTATTTTAACCAACGCTGTACAGTAGGTTGAAATGCTGTACTATACAGCAAAATGCTGTACGTCTGGTCAGCTTAGCAGTACGTTCTTCATACTTAACTCCTGAATTTTGCTTCAGGATGCGATAAATGGCAAGTAGGTATGGAATATAGCTCAGTCTCGTCGTCGTACACTTTATGCCTCTCCTCTAACATAATTAATTTAGAGTTTCCCAACGTAAGTACTTCCGAATTTAAATGGGAGAGTAATTAGTAAGTGAATGTAATGATGGACTTTATGAGAAAGTTTGGTTCATAGAATGGTTTCCGGTGTAACAATGAGTCAAACTGAATGACGTGCGGGGGTGGTGTTGAATAGAGCTTGTCCTACAAGGACACGGACACAATTCCTAACGTACATACAAAACATCCCGCTTTTGCAATGAACGAACAAAGTTAATTCATTTATATTAGATTATGTACGATAGTGTGCTCTTGCACGAAAAGTCTCGAACAATGACAAAATTATGTTGAAATAGTTTGTACAGTACAGCGAGTTTACAGCAGCTTTTAATTAATGTCAGAACAATTTCCGAGCATATGCGTTTCATTAACGAAAGGTGTTCATTGTATAGGGAGTTCAAGGATACGCGCGCGGTTGCGGTGTGTCGGATAAAATAGTTTCTGAAGTGATTAATGTATTCAAGGATATATGGGTAACGATGTCTTAATTGGTGAGACCGCAGGATTTTATCTAATTAACGTCGGAGAACTTCTACGTACATGCAGAAGAAGTAATGCTGATGAGCCCCCATAAATAGAATTTCTTTCTTACCTGTTTTTGTGAATATAATAGCCCACTCAAAACACTCATTTCGAAATTCCTCCATGTTACACTTCCATTTCGAAAAGGAAATATTTAGTAAGGAAACCATACTGAAAATAGCTTCAATTTGTTCCTTTTGTATTTTACAAAACATGTGAAAACGTCAAAGACATTCACATACCATTCTCTCTGCAAAACTGTTTCTTTGCTAAGCACACACACAAACACCCGCACAAAAAAAGAGAAAAATTCTAATTTTTCATTGTTGTTTACATGCAGTCGTAGAAATGGGCGAAAAAAACTTTTTCTTGATTTCAATTCCCCGGTGGGGACACACAATATTTTCCAGGACATTTTAGTTCTTCTTATCGTTCCTAGTTCCTAGTATGGCTTTGTCGTTCTTGTTTTTCTTTACATTTTTTTTTTTGCATTATATTTTATTTATGTGGTACTTTCATGTACTGTACATTTAGCTTAATGTTATTCCTGAATTGTCCAGTATGGTGGAAAAAAGGGAATACACTTTCTTTGTATATACAATGCAGATTCTCTGAAAAAATTCATTAGTCGAGCGAATGCGGACCTATCATAACTGAAAGAAATTCAATTTAAAAGGACACTATATCGACGCGATGGCGGAAACATTGTCCTTGTGTTAAATTTTGTCATTTGCTCGTCGTCATATGCGCGCCTGACTTCGTCAAGTATTCAAATTAAGCGAAGCGAAATTATATTATTCGACATAATTGACTGCTCATTAAATGTGGCAATTACAGAAGTTTTCCTCATTTACGATGGCAATGTTGTTGGACATTGCGCAAAATATTCTTTTAAAATAAGTTTTTCAATGGAATGGTCGAATAATATTGTCGTGGCTGAGTATTTTTTTTTAATTAACTTTAATTGACTTTTCAGATCAATTTTTGAAGTGGTTTAACGGAGTGAATAAAAGGATGGGTAGTGTAGTGTAAAATTAAACTTTCATGAAGTAAGTCTCTTCAGGGGGTAGTCATAGTACTTAGTCGAAAAAAAATTATTAAGATAATAGAGTATGAAATTTATTAAATTCTTTATAAAATATTTATTTTATGCAAATCAAAATGGAGTAAATTATTTACAATATTTCGATATTCAGGGTTTCTCTCTATCGCGACCCTGGGCGGCAGGAAAATTGCCCTCCGTAGCTCTTTAAAAGTTAGAAGTACAATTTGTGTGATGTGAAAAATGTATAGTAATAAGCGAAATATTGGACTAAGAGCATTAGTACAAGTTGTCCGTATTTCCTTACATCTGATTACCGATTTACCATAAGTAGGCACAATTTGCCACTAATAGCGACTTATACGCGCAGGGCAGTCGCTAAGGGGAGGACGACTCGAGCGGTCACTCCTAGCCCTGCCCTACCAACTGCCTGATTCCACAACAATGAATTTTTGTCTGATAAAGCTTTATGCGAGAGCCATATAATTATTTATTATTAATATGGTAATTGAAGTTGACAATCCTCCAGCAAAACATCAAAAGTTTCCCGCCTTTTTGGAAAAGTGATTCCGCCTGAAACTTTTGAAGAAGAATACAGTTAGAACAGAACTCTGAAATCTTCAGTAAAATGTGAACCAATGTGAAACCAAATTCGCTTGGTGAGTATATTGCAATGCATTATTATGTCGCACAAAAGTCTCCACAGCGGTTTTTAGACATTTTGCTAGCGAAAACAATAATTATAAATAACTGGCGTGACAGTCCACCAATGAATCGAGTCTGCGAAATTTCGTAGCCACAGCCCATTAACTTAAGCTGACCATATCCTGAAGGGACCAATGCTGTACACACAATTTTGAGAGCAAAACTCACACCATTCGTAATGACGAATATCGTTCTGAAGTATATCCAGAACATCGTGACTTGGTTGTTGCTCCTCAAGGAATAAAAGCAATGCAACAATGTCGAGGTTCCACTTTTATGGTAAAGTAAGTATCATTTTCCTGTGTTCCTTAATAAAGGGTTTCCCAAATAGAGCGCTTCATAACGTACACAGAATAGGGTTTTGTATGGATTAACATTTTTGGCTAAGGGCCTTCACAGCTTTGGTGGTACGTGCACTAATTTTTAAACATTATTATGCATATCTTATAAAAATTTTCTGAGATAGCCTGGAATTTATGGCTTTGGAGCAAAACGGAGCGACCTTAAATTTCGGAGCAAAAGAGCGGACCGTTTTTTTGCAGTCTGGAGCGGAGCAACTTTGCTCTGAAACTTGCTCCGCTCCAATGTCTTTTATCAATTGATATGCTATATATAGTTCCGGGATGGCTTTCCAAATGAAAACATAGAAAATTCTTTGTAAAAAATAAAAAAATAAATCCGAGAAAAAAAAAAGAATTTTTTCGACGAAATTTTGCATTTTATGGCACGATTTGATGATTTTGTACGATTTAAAGGCGAAGAATTCGTTGAGAGACTTGGAAAATTTCGGATTATTGTGAAATTCATTGTAATAAAAAGAGGTTTTGCGTTCTTCATTATTAAGAATTTCAAGATCATCCATGACTAACGCTCGTGTATTTTTTAACGTAAAAAGCAGGACAAATCCACCAAAAATCGTCGTTTGGCCGGACAATGCTAGTGAAAAAGCAGGACAGAAAGAAGGACAACCAGAAACACAAATGCCTCTGTAATATTTGTGTACCTTTCGAATTTGTCAGATTTTTTTTTGCAAACTCAATGGCTGCATTCAGTGAACGAAAAATGTAGCAGAAAAGCTCTATTCCAATTAGATTCTCATTTCGCATGAGGGCTCTTCAGCGGAGAAAGAGGTCGGTGGCTGGCAATTCTTGTAGCATGTCCAGTGTTTTTCCAGTAAATTTTATTTGCTGAATGCAGTCAATGTTTCTGACTCGAAGCAGGGGTGATGACTTGAGTCTCCTATGGTATACTGAAAAAAAAGAAATTCTGCATATTTTCCTTGTTAAAGTAGGTACTAACATCGTCAGTTCACGTGAAATCCATGCAAATACTGTCAAAATTTTGATGATGGTGAAATCGAATTCGCTTGGTGGTACGCACTTCACATGAAAGTCTCCACACCGGTTTTTGACATTTCGCCAGCGAAAATAATGCAGTTGCACTTTATTTCACAGTGAAAAGATGTCATCGACAATCAATGAAAACGCGAGTGAACATTTATCTTACATTGAGTGACTTGCTTTTTATTCACGCAATTTAAGATAACAACAATTTAGTCAACACTGAGCACAAGGAGTATTAACATTGATAGGCATAATCTGTCGGGGGTGGTGTCGCCTCGTGAAAAGTGTGTCCTTATGCGAGTTGAAGTTTTTACTAAGATTCTAATAGGAAAGATGTCCGACTTACCATCGTGCGATAATTCAAGAATGCTGTACATTTTGCTGTACGCTTCTCAATGCTGTACGATAGCTCTAAATGCTGTACTGTACAGCGAAATGCTGTACGTATGGTCAGCTTACATTAACTTGATCTTTTACGGCTTTTCTGTAGAGGTGTTGCAATCAACAGCACGCTCTGGCGGGTTATTTATCCCCATGAATTGGTACTCCGTTAACATCTGAGTGAGATCACAGGGGTTGCGAGTTTGAAAACCATCATAAGCGAAATTTGCCTACAGTGGGATTCGAACCCGTGACCCTGTGCTACCCATACTAATCCATCCGGACTACCGTGCAGTCAGTACTTTAGTTTACATACATACAGGGTGTCCCGCATTGGGTGGTCAATACTGTAAGGGTTGATAGCACAACTTGTTTCAGCAAGAAAATTACCAATACAATCGGAATTTTTTTTACCGTTACCTTGTTGTCGCTCTTTTTGTGGAAGTCATCGAAAATCGTGACTTGTCATGCAAAATCACAGTTTGCAGCCCTCCTCATGACTTAATCCAAGATTTTATTTCAGTTTCGGAAACTACAAATTTCACAAAAACTGAAGTTTTTCCTGCTACGAACATTATCGCCACTTTCAAGATACAGTTACTCAAACTTAATAGAAATTTTAAAATAGATTTTTCATCGAAAATTCAATCAGTAATTTTATAACGGTGCTTTTTACGTACAACTCTGCAAAATTGGTAAAAGTTGCTTCAACATGTTGGCTTTCGAACCGTATATCACTTTTCATATTTACATTGCAGAGTTTTAGGGAAACACGCATTGAATGGTAAAAATCATGGCATCAGTGGAATCGTTAACAATTTTCCCTTTACTCGAAAAAAGACAAACAAAGGCTATTATAATTCGGAATAGAGTCTCACTACATTATTTTTACCAGAATTGTAAGATATTTGAAATTTTATAGATTGATTGGCAAATGCAACGGTACACAGAGAAAAAAAATTAGAATGGTTATCTAAAGAAATAGTCGAATTCATCTAAAGTTCGCGTTGATTTTCAGCTTATGATTCTATGTAGTTGAAACAGTTACGAAGATATGGATAATTTTTCTATTCGTCATTAGTTGAAACATCTACTATATTTGCAAATTCAATTAATTCATTTGTAAAGACAGCTATTCATTATCTATAAATTGTTAAATGTTGGATATCTAAATTGTGTTGAAGAAAAAAGAACGATTGTTTGTAGTTAAATTTTATATTTGAATAGTACAATCAACAACTTTTGTGGAAGAATTGACTAAACTTTTTCTTCTAATCTTGCGTGGTTAAATGAACGAATTTAATGTATTTTCAGCTACGAAGATTAGAGAAATCAGCTATTTCTTGGGTAAAACTATCTAAATTTAAGTCAACTACTTCACTTTAGATAAAAAGTCTAAACCATTTTTTTCAGTGTACTCTCTCTCGATTACCGTAACTCCTAGTGGAGCATGGTGCGTTGATGACTACCGCGAGTAGTCATCCACGTTACAAAGACAATTGAATTCGGAGTGTGATACGGTTGTCAGCCATACCACTTCCTAGTCGCATTGTTAGTTTATTATTCTACGATAAGAATATTTCTGATCATCTTCTTCTGAATAATAAACTTGCGACGAGTCGTGCCGAGTTTGGAAACTCGTTTCTCTATGAGTGTCTATTTCACAGAGTAGCGACCGAACGATCACGGCCACAGAGCACGACACGAATGCAACGGTACTTATAACAGTTAAACTTTTATATTTGCTATTTATAATCGGAAAGCTCTTAATCTCTCTTATGTTTTCACTTCGCAAGCGTGATCGTTTTGTTACTTTTTGCGGTTAGGAAATTCAGGTATAATTTTGTTAATAATAAAATTAATTTTTCGAATATAGCCCTAATTTTTAGACCAATTAAATAAAATCGCGATGGTGGAAAGCCAATTCTCCGATAGAGAGTATGCGGATATGGTGTTTTTGTATGGGATTGAAGGAGGAAATGGTCTTGAAGCAGTTCGAGAGTGATTCCCACAGCGACGAATTCCAGGCAGACGTACCTTCGAAAGAACGTATCGGCTTCTTGGAGAGAAAGGTCGAACACCAAACCACACCGGTAGGGAAGGAGCTCGCCGCACTAGTGTCGGAAGAGAAGAAGAGATTCTTACTCTCTTCGGTACTAACCCAAAATTGGGCACGCGTAGAGCAGCACTTCAGCTGGATATTCCTCGGATGATGATCCAAAGGACTCTTTCTTCATTCGGACGGATACGCAATGAAAAAAGAGAAGCAAAAATAGAAGAAAACAAGGAAGAAACATGTTTGTACTAATACCACCTCAAAATATGTCGTCTTAAAAACGCTTCTAGTGTATCTACAAAAACGATTTTAATGCTTCTATTGTTTATAAATGGCTGTAAAGAATGATTATACCGATAAAAAGTTCACTTTTTCTAAAAAATAAAAATTTTTTCTCAGTAGGTCCAGCCAGACCTATTGGGTATAGAATATGCATATTGTAGTAGGTGCCGACAGAAGGGTTAAGCCGATATTTAGTTCGGAAACTGACTAAAATTACAATTTCGAACTTTTTTACAAAAACAATGTTTAAAGTGCTGTATCTTGGGATCCTTTGCACCTACAAAGCTGGAGGGGAACTTAAATTAAAGAAGGTTTTGTTAGCTTTAAAAATCCATTAGGCAACTTTCTTGTAGGAAGCACCTTTTGGAAATTACATACCTAGATATGAAAAAAGTTCGAAAATTTTTAGGTTTTTTTAGGGTCACGGGGTTAGCACAGGGTTTCCGACGTTCCAAACTTGGTGGTACACTTCTGATATCTACCCAAAAACCAGAGCCGAGCTGAAATCATAAAATGACTGGCCTATATAAGACAATTCCCATTTCCGCATACAAAATATTTGTTGAGTCATAGAGTATTATGCTGACGAACCCATATCCTTTAAATAGGGATTTCATTACCATACTTCAAAAATTGGTCAAGGATCCGCTTTAATTTAATCAAGTGGCTTTTCACGTTGTCAATAGAGTTAAATTGAATCGTGAATTTTGGGGGGGGGGGGGGGGGTTGGTGTTGATTCAACGAATTTAAAAAAAGTTTGCCACAAAACAGACCAATAACGGAATTTCCTGGAAGTAACTGGATATGTGGTATGTGCCGTAGAGATTATCTCTAGAGGACCAACAAAAACTTTTTCAAAATAATGGACAATTTAGTGGGAGATAATAAAAGAAATCAAATTCTTATCGAATCAGAACATAATATTTCAAATAAATCCAGTTTTAATCAAATTAACTGAAATGTACTTATTATTTTGTCCAGCTTTTCTAGTCGGTTCGTACTTTTTCTAAGTAAATGAAAGCTGTTATTTATTATCTGACCAAAAACAACAAAGTTGTAAAAGTTACCCCGCCAAAGAAAAATGCATCTGCCGCAAAAAGAATACATATCACTCCAATCCGACGCTCATATGTAATTTTCTTTAACACCTTGGCTGCCATGTATCACCGGTGAACACACTAAACTCGATTCCCCACAGGCCAATGTGTCACCGGTGAACACCACACAATTATTCCTCCCAGGCCAAGCAATTTATTTCAGGTTTGCGGCGGATTTTAATGGAATATTTTTTAGGGTGTTTACTGATGATACAATGGCATAGTTTCAACTCAATTTCAACGTGTGTTCACCGGTGACACATTGGCCTGTGGGGAATAGCCTGTTTTATAACAAATGAACTTTGTATCACCGGTGACACACAATACAGAAGGGCAAATTTAGTTTGCGTTGTTTATTTCCTCTTTCTAGTATTTTTGATCCTTAAAACTGAAATCATTTGTCTTTCTAGTTAAAACATGAAGTAAAACCCATTAAAAACACCACAAAAAAGCAAATTAACAATGTATTAAATTATTCACCATAATATCGTGTTCACCGGTGAACACAAATTGAATTTTCTTTTCTTTCAAACGATTTTAGATGTTAGTGACTTCAATCAATTAAGCAATAATCATAAATGGCATAGAAAAGTCAATCTGCAGTTATATTGCGAAAAAACAACTTTAGAGTGCTTTCTACAGTGTAAATCAAAGTAGAAGCTTATTACAATACAATTTATTAAAAATGTTTTTCAGTTATTCAAAAACTAAAAATAATATTATTTTTGAGTAAAATGTAAATTCAAAAGAAGACTACAAATGTGTCACCGGTGACACATTGGCCTGTACAGAATGTCTTTCTCTGTGTTCACCGGTGATACATGGCCTGTGGTGAATCATATGTGTGTGTTCACCGGTGACACATTGGCAGCCAAGGCGTTAAGGTGTAAATGCTGGATGTATTTGTGTTTTAGTTGTAAATGCTGGAGAAGTTTACATGTACAGGACTACTTCTTAAAGTAATTTGGTGGGAGCCGTCAAAGTGGCACAGAGTAAAATGTTAATGCTCCCACCAAATTACTTTAAGAATTAGTCCTGTACATTTAAACTTCTCCAGCATTTACACCTAAAACAAAATTACATCCAGCATTTACACCTTAAACAAAATTACATATGAGCGGCGGATTGGAGTGATATGTATTCTTTTTGCGGCAGATGAATTTTTCTTTGGCGGGGTAACTTTTACAACTTTGTTGTTTTTGGTCAGATATCATATATTTATGCATATTTAAATAGCCACCTAATATTTTTGTTTTCGGATCCTGATGTCCCAGTGTTCCAATTTCCTAATGTCCTTATGTCCCAATGTGCAAATATCACAGTGTCCCAATAGCCTAATGTCCGAATGACCCACTACCCTAGTGTCCCAATGTCCCAGTATCGCAATATCCCAGTCTCCCACCTAATGTCCTAATATCCCAATGTCCAATTGTCCTACTGTCCCAAGGTCCTAATGTCCCAATTTCCTAATATCCCAGTTCCCAATGTCCCAAATGTCCCAGTATTATAATGTGATAATATCCTAATGCCCCAATGTCCTAATGTACCAGTGTCCCAATGTACAGATGTCCCAATATCCCAATATCCCGATGTCCCAATATCCCAATGTACCAGTAGTCAGTGTCCCAATGTCGCAGTATACCAAGTGTCCCAAGGTCCCAATAGCCAAATATCCGAATATACCACTGTCCCAATGTCCCCATGTCCCAATTTCACCAGTGTACCTAATGTCCCAGTATGCAAATGTCCCAATTTCTCAATATTCCAATGTCATAATGTCCCAATATCTCAATGTTCCAATGTCCTAATATCGCAGTGCCCCAATGTTTCAATATCCCGGTGTCCCAATATCCCGATGTCTCTGTAGCCCAATGTCCCTATGTGCCTGTGTCCCAATGTCCGGTTGTCCTATTATCCCAAGGTGATAATGCCCCAATGTCCTAATATCCCAGTGCCCCAATGTCCCAATATCATGATGTCCCAATGTCACAATATCCCGATGTCTCAGTGGCCCAATGTTCCTATGTACCAGTTTCCAAATGTCCCAATTTCCGATTGTCCTATTGTCCCATGGTCATAATAATGTCCCAATATCCTAATATCCCACTGCCCCAATCTCCCAGTGTCCCAATATCCCAATGTCCCAATATCCCGATGTCCCAATGCCCCAATATCCCGATGTCCCCACGTCCCAGTTTCCCCAGTGTGCCTAATGCCCCAATGTCTTAATATCCTAAAGTCCCAAGACCCTAATGTCCCAATTTCCTAATATCCCACTGCCCTAAGATCCTAGTCTCCCAGTGTCCCAATATCCTAATGTCCCCGTGTCCCAATGTCGCAGTGTGTTTAAAAAAATTGTCAATGCGATGAACCGAAAGACGCAATTGTTGGAAATATTTTGTTAACTTTGCCTATTATTTTACCGTTATTCCATCAACTTATCTAAATGGAAGACATTGATTCTTTAGAAGGACCACCAGAGGATCATTCATTCCAAATTTCATAAAAATCCCATCACGGGGAGAGACAGTAGAAGCAAGTCTTTCTGCAACTGTTGGCTCCAGTCTGAAATTGGGTTACTCGCTTAAGTCTGTGATGGTGAAAATTTCACCGTTTATTGCATATATCTTACCCGTTATTGTGCCGATCGAAGATTTTTTTTTAAAGGCACTAGAACAGGATATGTGGAATATTTTGGTAAAAAAATTTTGTTGGGGGATGTTGCCTGGAAGGCTGTAGCCATGTAAAAGAAAAAAGCAAGTTGTCTCCGATAATCATAGACTTGTTCGCTTTCGTTTTTTTTCCTTTGGCGGGCGATACGCTCTCGCGTCTCTTGATGATTAGCAAATTTGCATATTATTTGATTCCTCACCAATTAAGTATTTAAATCCTTACATATGATTTGATTTACTCAATTAACTGCTTGGCAACAGGGTGATAAGAAAAGTTCGTATAGGTGTACTTTTTTTGGCCATATGTGTAGAAGGTACGTAAACCTCAAAATATTAAATTTCAGATGTGAAACAAAAAGAAATGTATTTGGGTAGAAATTTGCATATATCTACCCGGTTAACAAATCGACAAAACTCATAACTGAAATATGAAGACATCTTAAAGTTTTAACTCTTTTTTCTTTTTATTCTAAATAGCTATATAAATTAATAACTGAGTCGGTTGCATTTTAGTTTTGGTAAAAACTCGCCAAGTTATCAAGGAATGAAAATTGAAATTTGTATTTATCCGGGTAGATACACATATGGCCCAAAAAAATAAGTACACCCATACGAATTTTTTTTATCACCCTGTAGCCAAGTAGTTATTCGAGAAAATAAAATCATATGGAAAGATTTAAATACTTAATTGGTGAGAAATCAAATAAAATGTAAATTTGCCAATCATAATAAGTAACAGCAAATAATAAGTACATGTCAGTTAATTTGATTAAAACTTGTTTTAGTTAAAATATGTATTAAGTTCTGATTCGACAATAATTTAATTTATTTTATTATTTAAAAATAAATGGTTCATTATTTTGAAAAAAAAAGGTTTTTGTTGGCCCTCTGGAGATAATTCTTATGGCATGTTCCCATACATCCATATATCCGGTGACTTCCATGAAATTGCGTAATTGAAAACTGTGTTCCTGGTTCATTGATTCAACTCTCCCGATTTGGTTGAAGCATCTCCTTGAACAGTTTGTGAGGTATAGTTAGGGTTAATATCCTGCTGAAATCCCCATTTAAAGTGTATGGGTTCATCAGTGAAATATTCTAGGACTCTCAATAAACATTTCTTATACGGGGATTGATAGTAACGGTTACTAGGTGTATTTAAACGAAACCAAACTATGAAAATTAAACCATGGACCATGTTTTTTCGCCTCCATGGGAAATAGCCAGTTGATGTAGCGTATATCATATTATTTTTTTCTTGAATGAAGAACATTACGATTAGAGTAGTTTCCAATCAAATTTATTACGATCTCGAAGATAAAACAGAATATTCTGTGATTTTTCATTGTTCGGTCTGGAACAAAAGAACTATCCCTCCCAAATTTTCTTGAACCTTCAACACCTTTTGACGTCGCCATGGAAAGTTCTAAACTTTTTGTCAAAACTGCTTTACTTTTTGAATTCTTCCATTAACTTTTCAAAGGGATTCAATATCTTCAGTATTTGGCGCCAAAATCATCAGTCATGCAAAGAGAACTTTTCTCGCCATAGTGATAATGAGACCGACAGTTTTCCTTAAGGCCCTTAAATAAACTTAACCGCATTTGAGACTGCTTTTATTTACTTTTTAATGAATTGCACAGTAAATACAATGTTTAGCTGGTTTATTTCGTTATTGAGTGAATATTTTTTCCGCTATTTCAAAGTTTCGAACTTAAACTTCTTTTTTCGTACCTACCATGCGTTTTCGCCCCTTAAGTATTTTTGTTTGCTTTTAATTTAACGCTTCTTTCATACACCAATGAATAAAAAAACAAATCCTTACGGAAAATAGCAACCTGTTGTAAAAAAATTAAAAGAACCAACTTCAAAGCTAATATCGGGAGGGACTAAGATAATAGGGGGATGCCATTTATTTTTGCGGTTCCGTTGGCATTGTTGTATCCTAATTGATCTAATGGCTATCTATTTGGAGTAGTTCAATTTTAAAAAGGGTATGAAAATGAACATGAGAAGTGTACTTATTATACCCTTCGCTCATAGAGTGAAAGGGTATATTAACTTTGTCATGAAGTTTGTAACGCATTGAAGGAAGCATCTCCGACCATATAAAAAGTATACATATATGATCAGCATGACTTGGGGAGTCGATTGGGCGATGTCCGTCTGTCTGTCTTTTGCGACGCGTTTTACTCGGCGAGTATTGAAGCTAGCAAGCTGAAATTTTGCACACGTGCTTATTATTGTTGCAGGCTGTTTGTGTGTTTGAATCGCCGAAATTGGATCACTGCGTCATGGGGCTGCCATACAAATATATCCCCCCAATTTAAGTTCTTCTAAGAAAAACTTTTTTATATGTGTACCAATTTCAACCAAATTTCACACAAATGTGTTTATATTGATGACACAGAACATATGTAAGAATGGATCAAATCGGAAAATGGGGTCATGGGGCTGCCATGTGGTTTTTCTATGAAACATTTTTTACACAAATTTCACAATTACAAATTAATGTGTCTTTATCAAAGCAACAAAAAAGGTCAAAACAAATAGAATCATACTATGGGGCCATGGTCCCTCATCCCCCAATAACATTTTCCAAGTAAATATTTTTCTTTGCCCACTTTAGGGTTACCACCTCGACCACGACCCTCGCCCGGCACCTGCAAAAGGGATGGGACCCCCTCCCCTCCCTGTGTTCAAAAAATTCTTTGCGAGTATGTATTGAATTTTTGAGGCGCAGTTGCCAAGAAGCTAAGACAGCCCTATGAAATAAAAGCTTAATTGATCAGATCAGCCTTTTCGATTGATAAATTAATAAATCCTTTGAAGGATTTTTCTATAATGGCAGAGGAAAGTTTGGTAGGACACGTACACACTATCGATTCAAAAATGAGTCTACTATTCCGGCTCTATAGAGTGATTATTAGCAGTGCTAATTGTCACGCGAAGGAAGGGTGAGGGCAATCAACAACACCTTTGAATGAGTGAGAGTTGGAATATTACCGAAATAGCGCATCCGCATTATTTTGGACCGACTCGTAATAACAGAAGAGACCCAATCCATGATACGATCAAATAGAAATCGGTGGAGTCTTGCCTACTCATTCCCTTCGCTGCACCACTTCCCTCGATTACTTTGTATCCCGGCTGTCAATAAGTATCCATTGCATTGCAATTGATATCCTGGGAATGAACCCAATACATTCAGCAAAAACTTACCAAATTATAAACATTATTTGGTTGAAAGTGACTGCCTTCTTTTCATTCTGGGCTGGTAGGAATTTATTGCCTAAATATAACTCCACGGTCATCTGATCTTAAGCCGGCCCACACGGATCGGGGTTCGCCGAACCGCGCGGTGTAAAAGATCAAAGTTGTGTACAACACTCGCATGGAAGGAAAAGGTAACGTCCGTTGAATTACCCTATTGCCTCTATCCCTCCCAGTCGTGTGTTGTTCACAATTTTGATCTTTTTTACAAGACGGTTTGGCGAACCCTGATAAGTGTGGGCCGACATGCTTCTACGAAGATAAATTAGAGCAGCAGTGTTTTCGATAAAGATTCGATCCGGTCAAAAGCAGGAGTCGTGCAATCTTGTGAGGCACAGCCATTCCAAGGCAATCAAGCTCTAATTTCAAATTTAAATATTTTTTTGCTTAAACGCCAATATAACGTGCATAGCAATTTCAGTGACCTTTGATAACTTAAGTTTGCAGCGATGCAGAGTAACACGAGACGTGTGACGAGATTTTTAGTTTCCACTGAATATGGTAAGACCACCATACCTAGGGACATACATCCACTGAAGTAATGTTTTTTTTTTAATTGCGAGTAAACATTTAAGCCGCCACCTATCGCAGAATAGACTGTAGGAACTCTTGAAAAGCAGACATTGGAAAACTAAATCAAACTCACGATCGTCATAAGGGTGAATATTTTTAAGAAAAGCTTGGCTACATATTTCAGTTGCAGCTAAATGTAAAAAATGTAGAAAAACTAAACTGTCAATTAAATTTTAATTTACAGTACTGACTTTTCAGGAGGACTACATTTTTCTACACCAAAGAGCGCGTCCCGGCAAAATTTTCCTGAACTCGGGGTCCCGGCCGCACCTTCTAGGCCCGTTATTGCCGGGCGAGGCCCGAGCAGGTGGCAACCCTAGCCCACTTATTCCAACCAAACCCCACAGAAATATTTCTTTTTTGTCGACGAAACGGAACTTTTGTGAAGACGGAAGGAAAAGAATGTGGGGGGGGGGGGGTTAAATACAAGTCCTAGGTACGACCGAAAAAAACTTTTAGGCCAAGAAGAGCGAAGGGTATTCAAATTTCGGCCGCGCCCGAAATTAGCCTCGGTCTCGTTTTTTTGTCCATATGTGTATGTACTATGAAAGCTGAGGTTAATACCGGTATAAAGCCATTCCAGGTAAATTATTATCGTTAAAGATTTAGTGTTAAACGATTCTCGACAACAACAAAAGTAAACAATAAATAACGTCTCGATGTCCTCTTTCACCTTACATAATATCAAATCCTCTGCCGCAAAATGTTGTCGTTTTCCTTTAGCTTTAAAGAAAATATTCGACATTTCACGCATCCCGTCACTTTTTGAATTGTTGAATTTATTTATAAGGATATTGCCAAATTGATGTGTAGGAGGGACACCTTCAAGTGTTCATTTGGTTCGAGATAAGGATGACAAGTTAAAGCAGCTTTCACCTTTCTATTATGACGGGGGTTCAATATTTTTTATTTTTTAAAAAGTTTGATTCCATTGTTTTTAAATAAGTTAAAATTTTTAGTAAAAATATAATTATTTAATTAAAATTTCTCTGGCTTGCCTTATTAACTCCATTTTTCTTATTTCAGAGCCAAATCCAATCCAAAACAACGGCAACGGTGTACTATGCAATAAACTATCGCGGCTGACACTGGCAACATTCGACGAAGAAGGACGATGTATAGGACAAATGGGATCGCTCTCAATAAGTTATTAGCAGTTCATTTAGTGGTGCAGGTTTATTAAGCTTACACCATTATTTTTATATACGAGTAGAAAAAACAGACGACGACGATGCCGTAAAACGTGTATTATTTATGATCAATATAAATATGCGTACATCTATCAGGAGTCATGTTAGAAACAATAACAGAAAACATAGAAACGACACACAGAGAAGAATTTATGGTAAATGATTTTGTTTTTATTTTATTTTATTTTATTTTTAACACAGCCAAAGTAAGCAAAAGCCAAATTCATGATCTTCCATTAAGAATGCATTTGGTAAATTTTGTTGTCTAATTTCGTTAGTGCTTATATGGCTAGCTTATGTGCTACTCTATAATTTGTTAATTAAAATATTTCAAGTTTTAAATTTTTTTACGTTAAAAAACATTTTTTTTAACGAAAACATTGTGATGAACTAATGCAACTGATTATTATTAATTAATATATTATCGTTATTTTATCAAATCATTTCTTGAGAAAAATATGTTGGCAATGAAAGAGATATTCAACGCTGTAGATTATACTGAACACAAAAACTCAGAAAACCAGACGCTGCACTATACATCTCAAACCAAAAGACATTAGGATGAAACAACACACAAAACAATGTAAGACGACACAAAACTCAAAAGAATCGTGTAAATTAAGTAGTAAATAAATTTATGTGTGAATAGTAAACAATTAAATAAATTAATTAATTAAATGAAAACCAAAAACAAACTGTAAACAATGATAAATGAAAACAATATTTTATACCTTTCGAAACAAAAAAAAACTAGCTATTAAGTAAAATGATAAAAAATTTAAATTACATATTGAAATCCATGACAAGTGGCACTTCCTGTAAATTATGTAATAATTCAAGTAAATAAATTTACAACCACATTTACTTAAAAAGTCGATATGAAGATGCTAGATAACAGACAAAATATAGTGCTAATTCAATATTCTCGGGTATGAACTAAACTAAACACTTACAAAACGTCTTCTGCTAATATGAATATAAATCTCGAAAGATCCTTACTTCCATTCCATTCATTGAAAAATTTTGAATTTATGTTTTTAAGTATTTTCTGTTTTATAATTTGTATTCAATCGACAAAGACAGACGTAAAATATTGTACATCTAATATGGTCTGTTCTGTACTGCTATCATATCATTCCGCGGAAAAGGTCCCTGTGTAGAATTCAATACCCAATTCGTACCTTTATTAAAGATACGAGTATCACTTCCGTCTTGAGTCACCTGAATATTTTTAACATTAAACTTGTGTTCTATCTACCCCTAACGTGTTCTCTATAATTTAAGATTTGGCAATAACATTATTGAGATTTCCTTAAAACTTTCATATTGAATTATTATTATTGTTATTAGACAAAATACGGTGTTTATCGCACTTGTTCAAAATCGGCATTAAACGACACAACTATATATTCATAAATTCATATACCACCATGTGATTTCATATTTCTTATATTTAAAATAAAAAGAAAAACAATCCCAAACAAAATATTGCGAACTTGTATAATATCTAATTTGTCAACAAAAAGAAACACGATATAAATAAACAAAAAGAAATGACACCTAAGACACAAAAACATACCGAATACACACAAAAAATGCGATAAATCTAAACTTAAAAAAAAATAACTAACGAAAACCTTGTATCTATATTTAAAAACAAACACGACAGCCCAAACACTAAAATCATCGTAAAATGAATAACAAAAATTAGTTTTAAGAGAATCGTATGTTGTGTATATGGTAAAATCCAATTGTATTATGATTATCTAATTGTAATACTATTGTTTTCACGTATATAGCTCACACTATATACATACATACGTGCATATACATATACAACCAATATATATATATATTTCGATAAAACAAATGACGATGCAGAAGAATGAAACCCAAAAAATTATATCGTAAGTATGGAAATATAAAATGAATAATATTTTAAAATATAAAAAAAGAAGGAGAATAAAAAAGAAAAACATTTTTTGAATAAAATATTAATTTTGTAGTTTTATTTACAGTTACATAACTGTTTGGGTGTTTTTTTCTGCAAAGAGTGCTAATTAAAATCCGAAATCGTAAAGAAATTTTCTTCGATCGATTTTTGGGTAAACGCAAACGCAAGTCATGTGTAGAATCTATGATAGAGGCAAAACATTGGGCCGGTTTTTCGTAGATATTTATCAACCACTTTAAGCTATCAATTCTTTAAAGCGTTGTTAAGTTATCAAATCGTTAAAGCATGTATAATTTAGAATGTGCGTTTCCTGAAAGTCTCGTTAATTTTATCCTAAAAGTATGCAAAACGCACATTAATATAATTGCTCAATCCGTCAAATAAAATGTAAAGCTCTCTTTCATTTGTGTAATTCTAGGCTGGCAATACTTATAGCATATGGAAACGCGTTCATAGTTCAGAAACGATAAGTAAGCGCTGGTCCAATGTAAAGCGCTTATATGAAACAAACGTAAAACATTATTCGTCGTTTGTCGTTATTCTTGTGCTGAGTGAGTGAATCGAAGTGTAAACCTTAAATTTAACAAAAGGTCGAAGTTATCAAACTATGCTTCATTTCACTGCTAAGGCACCTAATCCCACACATAAGAGGGAGTGCTCAGAGGAGTTGAACAGAATAGCGTCTTTCACTGCAGGAGACGTTATTCCTACTGTCACACATCCTAAAGGTCCCTCTAGATTAGCAGCCAAATGGCGACACGTGCAGCCAAATGGCTGCTGTCATTCCGTCCAAACATGTCGCCATTTGGCTGTGCGTCCAGTTTTGATATTCAATATGGCAACTCAACGAACCGCTTGTCAAATTCAAAGTGACAATTTTCCAACTTTTGTTTATTCTTTTGTGTGAAAATGAATAATTCTTGAATGGCCGTGTAATAATACAAAAGCGCAGAGTCCGATTTTGATAATTGAATTTAAAAAAATCACCAAAATGAAATTTTGGTTATGTCATTTTCTGTCTACATTTGGCTGCTAGTGTGGATGCTAAAGAGCAGCCAAATGGCTGCACGCGATGACAATTTTTGGACGCGCAGCCATTTGGCTGCTAATCTAGAGGGACCTTAAAATCCTTGGGGTTCACTTAGACACCATGATGAAGTCGAATCGACACGTCGACGTTGTTATTAACAAAATCCACAGTCGAAATAACGTTCTAACTGGCACTAGCCAGCAGTTCCTGGGGTAAAGCTACAGTCACATTTGGCGAGCTACTAGTACTAGTAAAGTTACATTCGAGAAATCACCATAGGCGACAACACGTAATAAACAACGAAAACAGTGTCATGTAAATGGGTGACTATGCGCTGTTACGACGTCGTCACCGAAAGTGTGATGCAACTAGACGCGCAACTAGTCACCCTATATACAGGAGTTAGTTGCAAACGAGAAATTACTACGGTGACGACGTCGTAAACAATCAACAAACTGTTGTGCAATTTTACTAGTAGCTAGTCAACAGACACATTTCCTAGATACTAGTGGAATAGGACATGTTCAATTCGACTAGCACCCACCCAGCGAGTGAATATACGCTACAATTATTTTTCGGTGGATTTCGAATTAACTGCTCAACCGATCGATACGAAATTCAGTGTGAATGTGTAAAATGGTAGGGTATTTGCCTAGAATGCCTTTGAGATCACGAAATGGTAACAGGGTGTCCGAGACGAGTTGCGAAAGTCGATTATTCTATTTGTCATCGGAAAAGGGTGTATCGGGTCGTATATCGACATGAAATTCAGTGTAAATTTGTAGAATGGTAGGGTATTTGCTACAAATACCTTTGAGATTGGAAAATGTTAAAAGTAGATTATAATTGGCAATAAATTTAGTATGAATGTGTTGAATGGTAGGGAATCGTGATTCTTAAAAAAATCCACAATGACGTTGCGTGGATGGTATAATAATATGGGACTTATAAAAAATATACTTCTTTCAGATTACGAGTGAAACAATTTTTTTTATTACATAGGATTGATCTTATTAATTCAATAAGAAATATCCTATTGGAAAATAACTAGACCGTGTGTTTGTTTTTAAAGGAGTCAACTATTAAAACAAACGGATATTTATCGAGTGAAAATAATGGTTCCTATATTTTTCAAGTAATCAGATTTTTCCTATTGACTAAAAATAATGGGACAAAATGATTGGATTAATGGGATTTCCCATTGAAATTTTTCTGAGTGTATTCGTAGCAAATATCCTACCATTCTACACATTCTTACTAAATTTATTGCTGATTATTATCTAGTTTTGCATCTCGTTTAAGACACCCTGTTAGCAATTCCCAATCTCAAAGGTATTTGTAGCAAATAACCTACCAGTCGACATATTTACACTGAATTTCATGTCGATATACACCATTTTCCGATGACAAATAAAATGAACCGGCATATACAAACACTGGTCATCTGGTAAATCCATTTAACCATTATTAACAAAATGATCTACTTTTGCACCTCGTTTATGACACCCTGTTACCATTTCTGATTCTCAAAGGTATTCGTAGAAAATACCCTACCACTCGATACATTCATACTAAATTTATTGCTGATTATTATCTACTTTTGCACCTCGTTTAGGACACCCTGTTCCAATTCCCAAGCTCAAAGGTATATGTAGCAAATATCCTACCATTCTACATATACACTGAATTTCATGTCGATATACGAGCCGGTACACCTTTTTCCGATGACAAATAAAATTATCTACTTTTGCACCTCCTTTGGGACACCCTGATAACATTTCCTTACTTCAAAGGTATTCGTAGCAAATACCCTATCATTTTACATATTCACACTAAATTTATTGCCGATTACAATCTACTTTTGCACAACGTTTAGGCTACCCTGTTAACATTTCTGATTCTCAAAGGTATTCGTAGCAAATATCCTACCATTCTACACATTCATACTAAATTTATTGCCGATTATTATCTACTTTTGCACCCCGTTTAGGACACCCTGTTAGCATTTCCCAATCTCAAAGGTATTTGTAGCAAATAACCTACCATTCGACATATTTACACTGAATTTCATGTCGATATGCACCCTTTTCCGATGACAAATAAAATGATCTACTTTTGCACCTCCTTTGGGACACCCTGTTGACATTTTCCTACTTCAAAGGTATTCGTAGCAAATACCCTACCATTATACACATTCCCACTGAATTTCGTGTGGATCCGTTGAGCCGTTAATTCGAAATCCACCGAAAAATAATTGTAGTGTATTATTCACTTCCCAGTAGAATAATTGAACATGTCCTATTCCACTATTAAATACATTTTACTACTTACTAGTAAAATTGCAAACACTTTTTTGATTGTTTACGACGTCGTCGCGTCGTCACCGTGGTAATTTTGCGCATACAACTAATTTCTAGGTAGATAGGGTGACTATTCACGCGTCTAGTTGCACACACTCTCGGTAACGAAAGTCATAACAACGCGTAGTCACCCATTTATATGACACTGTTTCGTTGTTGACGTCGTCGTCACCGTGGAGATTTCTTGTATGCATGCACTAGTAGCTAGTAACTAGCACGGTCTGACTGTAGCTTAAGGATATAGAAACCACGCTGGCGACATAAAGCGATTGATCGAGCAATTCCTATTTCTGGTCTACAATTTTCAAACTTTTTTTTGTCACACAAAAGTTTATATCATATTTTGAACCTACTGTGACCCCTGAACAATGCTACATAAATGAAAAAAAATTTACACGTCAGGATTCTTTGTGACAGCTTAACCAAAATTGGAATTATAAGTTCCAAAAGTGACGGTACTAAGATAAATTATTTCATACTGTAGGTAAGCAGTTATGATTTTCTTGGGTTTCTTGTAGGCAGCTTTCAAGCTTCCGTTAGTTATCAGTTACCTCTCTTGCCCGTAGGTCTCTTTAAACCCCCGTGGAACCATAGGTTACATAACAGTATGATCCAGTGGTTAAATTTCACATTTTTAGAGCTTTCTACAACAAATTAGGAGCTTTTGCTATATTTTCGATTATGGTGCAGGGAAAACCTTCGTATAGTTCAAGTTTATTAAATAAATGTTAGAAATTTTCAGATCCATTGCTTCCTAAATTTTTTTTAACAATATTAACCAAATATTTTCCAAAGGATCCCGTAGGATCATTTATTTGCTGTTGGCTGTTTTCATCCTTCATTATATCCCGTTATTATCCTTCACATATACCCGTTTAGAGAATTTTCATTTAAGGAATAAAACCACCACAACTTTAGTCCATTAGGACTTGTGAAATTCGCTAAAAGGACGGACTTTTCATACAAACTGCTTACAATTCTTCTTCAGGCTACACCAGCAGTATGTTTTCAGAATTTTGATGTCGTTGCATAATTTATTTCATAGTAATAACGTCACTTAAAATTAAAATTGTGCTCTTTGTTAGTCAGTCCATTTTAATGTTTTTAAGCTTGTTGTATCTACGTATGTATTAGGTGAATCGTTTAGAGTTTTTTTTACAAATCAGTTATGCTCAATCTCACCATGAAAATGCATACAGATAGCTACAGCTCGGAATCCTATATTACATCAATTTTTTGGGCAGAGAACGGTCGCAATGTGGAAAAATAATCCAGTATTTACCTTTCAAAGGGACCAGCAATAGTCACGACAATATTTCAATAAAATTATATTCAATAAGTAAATATTAAGCACTGCTCCTTTTAATGGTAATTCAAATTTGGATACCTCTTTCGTTTTTTTCATTTGAGGCTAGAAAAGGCAATCCAAACGGGTGGGAAGTGCCCTACCTGCCCACTTAGACCGGCCGCCCCTGAAAATGATCACAAAGTTCGTGTGACAAAAATTGTGTTCCCCAGTGTTATGTATCACCGGCGTGATCACAAGCCATATGCGACACAAAGTGTTGATGCGATTCAGTGCATTCGTATTGCGATGAAAAGTATAGAGCAGCACGAAAGGTATTACACTTTGTATTCATCGATTTAAAAAAGGCATTCGATGGAATACTTCGTGATGTCCGATATGCAATTTTATTCCAAACTAAAGTAAATACGAATAGGAATTGAACAAATGCATTAATTTAGTATATTTACCTCCGCCAACCGATTCCGGCAACACAAACAATGAGAAATGAATACGTTATTGTGACGTCGGGGTGAGATTTCGAAGACAATTAGCTTTGATCTGGTATTGCCACACGAGCGGACAAGTTTTAAAACTTTTCCAAAAACCAGGTGCGTGTCTCGTCTAAACGATAAGACTTAACCAGCCCATGGGTACTGAATAGCGAAACTTTAAATGTCAAGACATTGTGTAAGCGAGATGTCGACTTAAAGCAATCTTGACAAGATAGTTAGCTATCGCGGTTGTTAAATTTCTACGAGAAACTGGGCCTCAGTTTTGTGTACGCAGGAGCTTGGATCTCGTAGCATTGAGTTAGCGTCTCTCAAGTTGGTTGAGTATGATCTATCTCAATATCAATTTCTTCTGGATTTTTGCTCATAAGAATATTGAAAAGAAATAAAGCTTCCATTTGCTAGGATGAGTACATAGTACTCTCTTGAAGTAAGATTGAGCCTCCCTTGAAATGATTGCTACACCATCAGGAAAATATGTACGCAATGTTAACAAAGATATAACTACACTCGGCCGCAAAACTATCGACTCAACCTAAAAGCGCGTGTATTTGTACGTGTTTTTCGAAAATTATAGAAGTTATCCATAAAAATCGTATGTCATTGAAAAGCTTAAGGCCTCAGCTTTACGTTGGTACCATTTTAACCAATATTTGGTGAGCAGCTTTAAAATTGATGCTCTTTGAGCGAAATCGTAGCGAAAATAAGCTTCATATTTGCTTGGTTTTTGGTTAGGTTTTTTTTGCAAATAAAACAAAAACTGTTGGAAAATAAGTTAAGTATTTATTATTTTAGTATTTGGTATTGCCTCCTCTTACTCCAATGACAGCTTCCAGTCGATTCTGCATCTGATCAAGTTGTTGATGGGGTCTTCGTTCCACTACTCTAATAGGGCTGCCTTCAATTCTTCAGTGGACGAAGGGACTGGATTTCTGCCTCGGACTATTCTCTTGACTTCGTCCTATAAGTGTTCAATGGGATTGATGTCAGGCCAGTTAAGTGACGACATATTGGCTTCATTCAAGAACTGTCGCGCGATGCATGACACCGGGCATTGTCGTGCATCAAAGTGAAGTTCTCGCCAATAAATGCTGCATAGGGCACAACGTGGACACGGAGAATATCGGTAACATATCGCTTAGCTGTCAGCCCTCCTCCTCGGCTTCCTGTGGGCACGAATACGAGATCCATTTTCCCTCCAAGGAAATGCCAGCCCACATCATAAAGGAACCGCCGCCGTATGCAACCGTTTCCGTGAAACAGCACTGCGTAAATCGCTCAGTTGCACGCCTGTAGACTCGACATCTTCTGACACTGCCATGTAGACACATTCTCGACTCGTCCGTGAACAATGCTGAGCTCCATTCCGTATCGCGCCAAGTAAGATGATCTCGAGCAAATAAGAGGCGCGCTTGTCGGTGTCGTGCAGTCAATTTGGGGCCCTGGCAGGCCGTCTTCGATTGATATTTGCTTCCCTTAATCGTCTCCTTACTGTGCAGACACTAACAGCTACTCCGCGAACACGCCTCAGGTTCCGCTGCGGAGCAACACCCGTGAGGAACTGATTTCGTAACGTACTTGTAACAATGAAACGGTCGTCTCTCTCTGAAGTGGATCGAGGGCGGCCCGTTCTTGGTCTCGAATTAAAGCTACCAGTCTCTCGAAATCTCCTGCTAACTCTCGAGACAGCAGACTGACTCATTCCGAGACGGCGAGCGACGGTTCGCTGACTATGATTTTCCGAAAATAGGGCTACAACTTGTGCCGCCTGATCTGGCGTCGTATCCATTGATGACAAAGCAGTGATTGAAATTACTTCAGATGTAAGTTACCTAACTTTCCTGATGCAACTAATAATGAGAAACCGATTACGGGCGCTTTTATAGGGGTAGTTTGCCTCACCTGAGCTTTACCTAAAATTTAAATTTTCTGGGTTTTTTGTTACAAGTGGCAATAATTTAAAAAGTGCGAAGCAAATATTGATAAAAAGGGTACTAACAGGTAGCTAAGGTTTCAAGCTTTTAAACGACATATGATTTTTATGAATAACTATCATACTTTCCAAAAAACAAGTACAAATACACGCGCTTTCAGGTTGAGTCGATAGTTTTGCGGCCGAGTGTATTAATTAACATATTAACCGAAATGGCTAACAAAGGCTACTTAGATCATTCATCATCAATGTGGCACGATAGCCCGACGTCGGGCCTTGGCCGACTAAATCGTTGACCTCCAATTGTCGCGGTTATGTGACCTTGTCCTCCAGTTTCGGAAGCCCAGCAGCTGGTGGGCGTCTTCACCTACCGAGTTCTCCCAGCGAGCTCTCGGTCGACCACGCAAACTTGCTCCGTCAATTCGTTGTGCGTTCATCACTTTCTTTGGTATGACATTCTTCTTCTTCTTTTAGCGGTGCAGAAAGGTGTGAAAACCTCTGTGCATCTATGTGGGTACGATTTATGGTTCGTCAATGTTTGTGTCCGTAAGGTCTAAGGACAAAAACATAGCTGCTGCGATAGGGTTTTCCCACAGCGATATAGTGGTAAGATCAGTGGGCGCAGCGGTGCATTGAAACAAATGACCCACATCATGAGGAGTACCATCACAGTTTGGATAGATGTTTTGGATGTCCGCGTTTATGCGAGAAAGGTACGAATTAAGGCGTCAAGAAAAGCCCGACCGAAGTTGAGCTAGTGTTACTCTAGTGGCTCTCGGGAGCCTAATCTCCTCAGGCGAAATTGGTGGTGGGCGCTCTGAGAGGACTCTTTTCGCACCTAAGCTCGCAATAGACCGATTCACTTCTTCAGTGTGGATCGCTGCGATGGCGCAGAGATGGTGAGGTTTCGGCTTTGGAAAAAGGCCTGTAATCGTCCTAGATAGCGATTAATTTGGAGGCGCATTTCATTTTTATCGCTCCCTGTGGCGAGTACGGTGCAATCGTCAGCATAGGAAATCACCTCGATTCCTTCAGGTGGTGTGGGAAGGCCGGACATGTAGATGTTAAACAGAGTCGGGGAGAGTACCCCTCCCTGTGGAACTCCTAATTTGATTTTCCTTAGCTTAGAACGTTTGTCTCGAAACTCGGTGAACGAGTGCCGACCACACTGAGAAAAAAAATCCTGTCAATTAAAAAAATACACATATGATTCAAAGAGATTCAAATATGATTTTGCTTTATATGTACATATTTGTTTCCCTTTGAATCATTGTATAATCCCTTTATTTCAAACGGATTTCCCTTTGAACTAATAAGATATTCCTTTTGAAAGTCTATATAATCTATCTAATTAATAAACTAAATAATCTATCTATCTTATTTTATCAATGTAATTTTATAAAAACTTCCTAAATTTGAACAATTAAACAAGCCATTCATTACCATTCATTATTTTTTTGTTATTATGATGTCATTAACTGACGCATTTTTACGACTTAATTTCTTAATAAATTGTCTAATAAATAATAATGGTAATTTTGGTAGTAATTATCGTTTATACATTGAGTTAAGGAATCTTTAGCAAAACTATGTATATTCTACCTGCCCGCATACGTACTTTTTAGGAATGAAATGGTTCAAAAATAAACTCTTTTATAAAACCTATCTAAATCGACCCTTCCTCGACGAGTACCTACCTGAAAAGTAGTGGAAACATATCTCCGTGTCTGGTTTATTTTTACCAAATTTCAGAAAAAAATATTAAAACATAAACAAAGTTATGCATGGTTTACACTAGTTCACTTTAAATGGGCCACCCTGTATTGTAATTGTAAAGTGCGCAAAAAAAATTAGAAATAATAGCAGGCAGATAGAATATCCGTCCTTGGTGTTCATTTTTAACACAAATTGTTATTAGGACGATTTCTTCAAAATTTGAATAATTTAGCTGTTGTATATGTATACGTCCCTTCGGAATATACTGGGGCGCGAAATGCGAATGGGAAGCCAGGCGCAAATACATCCGCCTCTGCTCTAACTGAATTGTACTATCCAACCAATGTAGGATATCATGCGTACCTACATTCCTCTCACAATTTCTCTCCCATTGAAGCAATGTGTTTTAAGTTGTTGTTGTTGAAAAAACAATTAGTGAAACTTACTTTTTTCTCTGCTATCTTTACTGTAAAAAAATCTGTAAATATTTATATTTCACTCCAAAATTTTACCGATCCATAACATATCCGAGAGTGACTATCGTCATAAGCGTCTTCGAATGCCACTATAATTTGGCCAAAGCATCTATAATTTATTATACCTACATCATACATTTAGCATTGATGGGTGTCTTCATTGTCTTCGATTTTGGATTTATTTTCCTTGCATATTAAAAATAGAAAAGAAAACGTCTAATCAAAATCAATCTACCAGTGCGCTCTCGATCATAATATTTATCTCAATTTCACAGTACCGACACTTGGACCGTCAAGCGTCAAGACGCGTTGTAATTCGTCAGTACTGTGTATACTCACTGGCACTGTTTACTCACTCAGTACAACGTACACTTAAAGATTAAAAAATTTCAAATTTTCGTAAAGGAGCCGTAAATTGGCTTGTGCACATACAGGGTGGGTTATTTAAAATGACTCAATGTAAGCCATGCATACATTTTTTATTTGTTATTTTTTTTTCTTAAATTTGGAGACAATAAACTAGACACATGGAAGAAGAAGCAGACACGTACATGAATATTGAAATATGGTTTATTTAGGTGGGTTTTAGAAGAGAGAGTTCATTTTTGCACTATATTATTCAATAAAGCGGGTAAATGAGTGCAAGAAGAGTAAAATTGCTAAAACTTTAGTAGCATGTTTTAAAATGAATATTTAGAAAATATTAAGGCTAAACGTTTTTTTAAAAAGGGTATGAAAATTTGGCATAAAAAAGTACATGAGGGGTGTACTTATTTTTTTGTCCATATGTATTCGTTAATTTTTGAAAAGTTCATCATGTATGTTATTTGAAAAAAAAATCGAGGACAGTAGTTTGGCGCAATTTCGCCCTTTTTTGCTCTATTAGACAGTTTTGGAAATGGGTCTTCAAATTGTTCTTCTTCTTCCTTGCCTCGTTCTTTATACCGCTCCATGGTTCCGCGTTGCTCGACCTGCGGTGTAGGCACATCGCCCGTTTTGGCGATAATTTCTCAGCATATTTCTACAGGCAGCTCTATCTTGGATCGTGTCATCGCCGAGACCAATGCGTTGTTGTTGCTTTTTCATTTGACACATCCAGGTGTTCTTTGGTCTGCCTCTGGCCTTGGGTCCATCAAGTGGAACTTCCATTGATATCGCTCTCTTTGCGGGGTTCTCAGGCGGACGCCTTTGAACATGGCAATACCAATCCATTCGTCGGTCTTCGAGCTTTTCGGTGATTGGTTGGTCTATGGACAAGCTGCCTCGGATGTAGCTACTCTTGATGTGGTCCCTTTTGGTTACACCAACTGACATGCGTAACATTTTCATTTCAGTCGCTGTCATTTCTTTCGCGTAACCTTCATACACGGAGAGAAAAATGTGCAATGAATTCAACAAAATCATACAATGAAATTCACAACATACAATTTCACTAAATTTGTAGTTAAAGTTATTAAAATGTAGTGAAATTGATTACAATTCAGTTGTTTTTACTGGTGCTGGCCTATTGTAAAAATGATTGCAGTGTAATGGCATAAATCATTGCATGATATTTGTATGGATAGTAACATTTATTGTGTTTATGGTAATTTTCACCACTGTCTGTAATAATAATTATTGCATTGTGTAATAGTTTTCATCAAGAGCGCGTAATAATTCTGAAACTGTCAAAAAATAAGACGACTCATTTATTCGCATAACTTGTAATCTTAGATAGCTTAGGTGTAGGACGTAGGACTACGAAACAATAGGTCCCCGGTTCAATTCCCAGTAGAAGCAAATTGTAAAAAGGTAAATTTAAAATAGGGAAAAAGAAGTTAAGGATAAAATAGAAGTAGAAAATAAAAAAATGTAAAAGTAAAAAAAGGGAAAAATAAAAAAATCACTTTTTGTATTTTTTTCTATTATCGCCTAATTATGTTCCTGGCCAATTTTATTACCAACCAATTGCTAATTTTATTACAGTGCAATGATATTTTTCATTACAGATGTAATAACTTTTACATCAGTTGCAATAGGGTCAAAAATCATTACAAATGCAATAGTTTTTATTACAGTTTTAATACCTTTCACTACATTTTTTCTCTCCGTGTACATGGTCCAGCATTCTGATCCATACATGAGTGCGGGACGTACAACCGTTTTGTACAACTTGCCCTTTAGCTTGAGTGGCATTTTCTTATCGCAGAAAACTCCAGAGTTTTCTCGCCACCTCATCCACCCAACCTTTGTGCGATGTTTGATGTCATCATCGCATGTAGCTCCGCTGTTCACCATCGAGCCAAGGTACTTGAACTTGGTACAAGACTTAAGCTGCTCTCCTTTGACGTACATTTCTGGTATCGGTGCATTTGGGTCTGAGAATTGGCAGCATAAGAACTCAGTCTTTGTTATACTTACCCTCAGTCCATGCTCCTCCAGAATGTCACACCATTTTGTAAGCGCGGCTTGCAAGGCAACGATGTTTGGGCTACTGAGGACTATATCATCAGCAAAAAGAAGAGATATTTCTAGGCCGTCGGAGACACGTGTTAATAAGTAGCACATGATGATGTTGAAGAGCAACGGACTCAATACACTGCCCTGGTGTACTCCGACATTCACCGGAAATTCTTCTGATTCACCGGTCTTCAAATTGTTCAAATGGTCAAATGCAATGTAATCGTTACTTGAATTGTATGTTCCGTATTTTGCGTAAAGCTGCTTCAAAACAAATTATTCCAAGAGCATCCGAAGCTCTTCATCTTCTCAAGCAACTTCTTCACTATTATCACATTCTTCGCCTCATTCCAATTCAACACTGCTATTATCCGTTTGCAAATTACTGCCGGTTTTCATAAATGGCGGCCAAAGCCCGACATCATTGTGCTATCTTTTCACATTGATGATGATTTTTTTTATAAATGACTTAAGGTTTGTGTTCGTAGAGACAACTCATGGGATCATCATCAAGTTAAACCACCGGTTTTAAGCACGATATGGGTATATTTTCTATACAGACATGTTCCTTTAGTCAATAGTTGATTTTAGGAAAGTAGAACCATTCAAAAAATATTTAAATACGGCTCGAAATTGGATGCAAAACTGCCATCGTTGAGCGATCATCACATGAATGCGTCTCTACGAACACGTACCTTTAATATTTTGGTCGCAATCGGTAACTTTTTTTTGTTTGGTGCCATCTTGAATGATTTTCAAAACATGCACCCTTATGAAACCAAACCTAAACTTACAATTAATTAATGTATTACAATAGCAGAAAATGCAAGGGTTTAGCCTTTTTTTTTCAATTGAAAACGTCTGCCAGTAGAACAATTTATTTGGGAACATCTCCAACAAGCGGACGCGGAGCACCCGTTAACGGAAATTTCTGAGAATTTCAACGTCCGTATGAAAAAAAAATTGTCCGGATATGAGAGCGTCGCGTCCGTTTATTGGAAATGTGTCGACGTAATGTTCCACAAACTACTGTCCGTGTCCGTTCTTTGGAGTGTCCGCTTATTAGAATGAAAGTTACACACAAATCACTGGAAAAACATAGGTTCCAAATAATTTGTCTGTTTATTAGAGATGTCCGCTTATCGGAGCTGTCCGCAAAGAGAGCTTTCACTGTACACCAATGTAAACATACATACGTTCATTTGTCTAGTTCATCGCCTTCAAAATAAATAAAATAGTTACAAACAAAAGTTATGCATGGTTAACATTGAATTTTAAATTGACATTGAGTCATTTTAAATTGCCCACCCTGTAGTATTCTCTGTATTCCCTAGCATTCTAAAAACGAGGTATGTATCTATTCCGCTACTCGGCAAAATGAAAAGATATCGAAATTGATAGCGAAATTGAAAAAATCATGCTTTCTCTACGTTTTGCGATAAAGTTTAGTTCTTAAACGGACGCGCAGGTAATCGGTCGAAGAGTTGTTTTTTTTAAGTGTTTTTACAGTGGAAGTGATTTTTGGTCCGAGTGTCCGAGTGAAAAACTAAATTTCGATATAGTGAAAAAAATATTGTTTCCTTATCGGAGGTTATCCATGAATCCAAGATTTTCATCGGTCTGTGTTCGAAACGATCCACGATCCCCATTGTAAAAAATAGTCCTTATTACTGTTTTAATTCGACATATGTATTTCTTTTCTGTAAATAAGCAATATTGATTAAATGATTTTGGTGTATAAGCATAGCTAAAAAAAATGTGATCCTTTATAAGAAATACCCAAGGGATTGGTTGGTGATTAAGAAGACTATCAACCCGCATTTGGCTAATAAGTGTCAGTGTACTTCACCTAAAATAAATACATAAATGAATAAGTTCTTTCGTGTTGATAATATGAAAAATACATAACACGTTATTAAATCGGCAGTGACGATAAAGTTCAAGCAATGCATTCTTGTATGACGCATATTGCATAAATATGAGAATGATAGGTCTTATCAAGTCATAAATTAGCAGCAGTTTTGACGACCGGATTATTAATACTCTTGCACAATATTGTAAGTTAAGGAAGTATGTATGTATTAGCTTGAATATATGTATGTACTGATAATGGGGTATAAGTTACAATACATAGCTTCAGAATACATAAAAATGCATTCAAAACATTTTCTATGTCTAAAGGTATTTTTGTATCTTTGGATTTTTTTTTCCTAAATTGATTCAAAACTTCGTGATTAAATAAAAATGCATGAAATACCTTTTCAATTAGAGTTTTATAGTAGATTTTCAATTAAAAATCAAATTGGAAACTATTTTTTATTAATATAATTTTGTGAAAAAAAAGTTTTCCCTTAGGGGAAAAATCTTAGATCATGTATATGTCTACGTTATTGCTTACAAAATAATCCACATTGCATCAGCCGTTATCTTGTCACTCCAGAAGCCCAAAAATCCTTTCAAACCGATTACATACAGTACCCCAAATATCGACTTTCGAACGACAACCAAAATACATATTCTCAGTTTCCTTATAGAGAAGTGTCCTTTTTGATGGTACCTACATATGTACATAATATCCTTTGAAAACCCAAAATGAGCCTGTGGTGATTTTAAAGGGCTCAACTCACCGAATACTGTATTTTGATATGCATATCGACTATAATGCATTCCCAAAGAAAAAGCGACCTTTTTTGTCCAAGGACATCTTTCTCATAACAAGTGCCGACACCAAAATAATAAAGATCGCACCACTTAACTTCCATCCGAGTTTCATCCAAATTGCTCCACAGGGGTAGCCAAGAGAACCAATTGAAAGATAACTTTTCATTCGCTTCAACGGCGAATTTACCGCAATTTCCGCAACTCATCAGTGATTGTCGATTCTTTGTAAGGGCGATCAAAGGAAAATGTATCCAAAATTTAGCAATGATCACTGAAAAGTTGACTTAAAGCTTCGTTAGGTTTTCGCTATGTTTTACAATGTCACATTTTGTCACGGAAAAACCCAACGTACACATCCCAATTTCTTTAAAATAATCACACGTGTTTACTATGTTCCAAATAATTATCACCAAGCTAAAAAAAATGTTTTAGACACTACTACTAAGAAAGAAAAAAATATGTTGCTGTAGGGACTCGAACACATTGCCCTACGCATCAAACCTGGCGGATACCCAACCACGCTACATCGACTACAGATTAGCCCGATAAATCTAGCAGTCATCACATGATCGTATTCGAACATTTTGCAGAGCGTACGTACTGTACAAACACTGTTACGTACTGTTTCATTTCAACATTCAACGTTCAGTGGCTGTACCACCACTGTTAACCAACGTCAGGGATGTAGCCAGGAATTAGTTTTGGGAGGGGTCCAAATTTCGATTTCAGAAATGTTTTTGTAAATCAGTATTTTTGTGTAGCTTTGAGAACTGTTTGACTGTGCTTTTTGGCGATACAGAAAAAAAACATCGCTAAAAGATGTGTTGAGATGCATACCTTTTAATTCGACATATGGGAATCATCGAAAATCGCTTTATTTTTTTTTTTCAAAATATTCCCAGATCTGCTACACTAGTTGTTCCACCCCGAAATATAAAAGGCACCCTATGTACCGATCGATTTCATACGCTCCAATTATATAGGGGATTTAAATAGTTTCTGGTGTTGCTGGAAATTGAGAGACCATAGAGTTATGGTCACAATCACGGAACGGTGTCATGTGTCTATTCTATTAATGAGACCCATCGATTTCAAAGTTTTGCAGTTTAACTAGATTTGAATATATTAATCGCTTTGGTAAAGTTCGACCAATTTTTGAGAGACTTTTAGGTGTAATTTTAATATAAGATTTGCAGTGTAAATTTATCTCCGAAAAAGCTAAATTTATTAGTGGTCGAACTAGAGGTGTTAAGGATGTAACCCTGGTCATCCTCCAGGTCAAATAATTTAAAGATTGACGAAGGATAGTTCGCTGATAATTTTGAGTCTCAGCTTTGTCGCCATTTTAATGTATTGGCACGTAATAAACACGTTGAGTGTTGAGAATAGAGTGACTGGTTAAATAAGCAAAGAAAGTATATAAGTAGATGTACCTAATTTTTCTGCAAATTTATTAAATAAATCGTAGGAACTCATTTATATATTTTTTATAATCAGCGCTAATAGAAGGATTGGATCTAATAAGTGTGGTCTTTTTAAATTAAACTATAAACCTAAAGAAAATTATATCAGCGGAAAATTGAGGTTCACTACGTTTTCATTGAAGTTGGTAAGAAGGAGCAGCCGCCGATCAAACACCCTGAGTGCACACACAAAGCTATTCTTGAAAATTAATAGTTTCAGCAAAATGGGATTTAACGTAGGTTGTTGAAATTTATGAAAATTGATCAATCAAAGGAGCAACCTTAGCATATGTATCTAAACGAAATTAACTGTGAAGAGAAGAGGTTACTTTCCAAAATGGGTTCATTTATTGGTAAAGCCAATTAGGACAACTAAATCTTACGTTAACTAGGATGTGACTCAAAGAAACCCATGCCTCATTTCTAACTCATGTTGTCTTCTTTGGAGCTATCACTTCTAACGTGTCTTATAGCCAACATCCCGTACAAACGGTATTTCCAGCTACCGAACGTTTTAGCAATGATTCATACAAGCTGAAAAATATAAATAATGAAAACCATCTCGGGTAAATTTGATCCATCCCCGTTGTATGTAAATATTTGTATGTAATTTTATGAGATCAGAAATTTTCAAATTTTTTTGATTTTCTGCAAAAACATTCGGCTTCTGTGCACACTTTCAATTTCGAAAATGAAAGCCTCTATTTTTCTTCATTAATGTATCCAAAAAATTGCAATGGATAGAGAGTAATCCGGGCCGCATGAACAGGAAACAAATTATGGCATAAATAAATAATTACCCCGTTTTCGCAATAACTGATTTAATGTCTAAATCATGTGCAATTCGGAGAATTTTTGTACTAATGTCCTGACCGAGAACCTGTAAGAAAATGTTTAGCACATTTAAATAAGTGTGTACCTATTATTACAGTTTTCATGTTATCATCACTGAAATTTCAACGTCCACAATGTTCCGAACACACAATATTTCTTATCACTTTTTGAACAATGTAGGCTCGCCTTAATGTGAAGATTTACCCTAATCCTTGCGACCGAGTCATGAGGGCTCGATGCTTCTCTCAAAATTACTCTCTCATAAGGATTGGCAAGTACTCAATTTTTATCGCCTCTATTATTTTTACCTTAACATTACATATTGCACACGAGTTCGGATTCAACTAAGCGACTTTTATTAATTTTTTCTCGAAATTTCACTTTTTGACCGCCTTGACTCCTTGCAAGCCTTAATTTTTGATCCCTCATCCGCAGATAATGATTTTCTCTTTTCTCTCTGGGGGTTCTACGTCCTCAATTGAGGAAAATCGACAAAAAAGAAATTACATGTGCTATCCTGATGACAAATTTTAAATTGCTATTTTGTGTGTACTTTTTCGAAAAACAATTATAAAACATAAGTAAAAAATGGAAACACAATACTTTTTATTTTAATTAATTTAGAATTGAATAGACTATTAACAGCTATAATTATGAAATTTTAGCTCTTTTAGTTTGGGTGGAAATCAGCCGAAGCTATTCATGCGAAGGGGTGTGCTAATCTGATGACGAGCAGTGTATTTAGCATGTCCGAAAAACAGGAAGTACTGCAACTGCTACTGCGGCTCTGGTAATGTGTACTGTGATTCCATCCCTCATCTCATCTTGATGAAACCCAAACAACTTTGTTCGAAATTTGTCCTTTAAACGCTAGTTGAATCAATGCAATTGGAACCAACTGAGGCGGTTCATCCACGAGGAGATTGGGCGAACTGAAGTCAAATTGCCGCCAAAGGTTCCGCGTTCCACGTTCCGCATATAAACTCAATAATAAGATTACGTTCTATAATTTCGTCCTCTATTTTAAAATTAGGTAGATCTCCCCTTTGATAAGAACAAGGGATCATGCATAGAAATATCAAAAAATCCTTAATGCTGATCAAAAGAAGCGGAATTAAATGTTCAATTGGAGGACGAAATTAGTACATAAATCTCCAATTTCTGTTTTTAAGTAAAACTTGCACGCAAATCTTACTCAGTAAATCCTTCTATCAGTTGTGGACTCTCAAGGACTTTGCATCTTCAAAACACAACTTTCAACTTTTTATTTCATCTGTAGGTTTCGTTTCCACTTAATGGCAATTGATATTGAATTTTTCCTTCTGGCTTTTATATTTTTTTTGAGAGCTAGCCAAAAAGCCGCCCCTAAAATTTGGCGCCCCGGGCGACCACCCGGTTCGCCCCCCCCCCCCCCTTAGAGCGGGCGCTGAGTCGACCCGTATTTCACAATAGCTCTAACGGTTGGCTCGTAGATCCACAGAACTATGTAAGGCCTAATACCCCATGCCTTCCCTGCATAGCTTCTGCTGATCCACAAAGCTTTTATTGCTTTCTCTGTTACCAAACTAAGATACTTTTTCCAGAGTAAGTTCTTGTCAAGTGTAACCCCCAGATACTTGACAGTTTCAGGCATTGTTAACTCTGCATTATACGTTAAGGGACACTTCAGTGCTTGAAGAGTCCCCTCCTTGCTGAATGGCATCACGGCTGCCTTTGTTGGATAAACACGTAGCCCGTTTGCTGTACACCATTCCTGTACTATATGCAGAGCACTTTGTAAAACATCCGGTAAGACCTCCTCGAATTTGCCTTTAACCATGATTACCAAGTCATCCGCATAACCCTGTATGAAGAACCTAGCTGCGTTAAGTGTCCACATCATTCAATTAACTACCAAACACCACATGAGGGGGGATAGTACTTCTCCTTGGGGGCAGCCACGAGTATGGCTAGGGCAGAGAGGGTTTTGCCTATACTGGTAAAAATAATTCTCGACGAAAGCATAAGCTGCACCCAGGTAATAATGGTATTGTCGGGTCCATTGGCTCTTAATGCCGTCCCGATAGATTTGAAAGATATGTTATCAAACGAGCCTTCTATATACTGTACTGTCATTGGCAAGTAAGCAGACGTTGAAAAATATCACGCACTGTTTTTTTTCGAAAAATCGTCCAATTTACTGGAAATTAAATATAACAAACTAAAATAAAAACAATCTCCGGGCGAATTGGCCGTTTAAATATTAAAAACTAGCCGAATCTCAAGTGATAGTGCTGTGAATATAAATTTCTAACAAAGACCATTATGAGTGATTCCTGTCATAACTGTGCAAAAGCATTTAAAGACCCGAAAAACATAATTCTGTGTACTAGTTGCAAAAACTATTTCCATTCTGAGTGCTGCGGACTAAACACGGCTGAAAACATCCGCAAATTGGGCACACGCAAAGAGCAATGGAAATGTTCGCTATGCAAGTCACTTTATACAGAATTGTTGAGCAAAATCGGCGAAATTGTTAAAGAAGAACTGGATAAACACCAACTTGTCACCTCCGTCCAGTTCATGTCGGATAAATTCGACGAATTCACCGCCAGATACCACGAAGCTCAAGAGGAAATTAAATCACTAAAATGTGAAAATAATAACATGATCAAACGTATCGATGAGTTAGAAATACAAAATAATCGCCTTCAACACCAACTAAGGCGCAACAACATCGTAATTAATGGTTTGGAAGTCACACAACACGAGAACGTCACCGAAATTGTCAAAAGTGTAGCGAGATACATAGGTTCGGATGTCACTGAAGCCAGCATCAGCAGTGTATACAGATCGAAGGCAACGACTGCAACACCAGCTATAGTAGTTTCTTTCACTAGAACGACCGACCGAGACAACTTCATAGCGTCGTACAGGCAGAAAACGAAAGACAACCAGAACGGCGGAGGCTTGCCGGCAACTGAGATCTGCAAACAGCTAAGAAAGGGAAAAATCTACATTGGAGATCAACTCACACCCAAAATGGCTCATTTGTTGAGAGAGACGAAAAAGGTAGCTAAAGAGAAGGATTACAAATTCACTTGGATGAGAGGAGGTAATGTTTATGTTAGAAAAGAAGAAAAAACACCAGCTATAAAAATTAATAACGTAGATGATTTTAATAAATTAAACAATTAATTGCAGATTAGATAAATAGATATCATATTTTACTTTCAAATCTTTATGAATTATATTAATACTGAACAAACTAAAGAGATCAGTCAAATTAAAGACGTTAAGTCTATTCTTGTAAATGTCAACAAATTCAAAATTCTTCATTTAAATATAAGAAGCATAAAGAAAAACTTTGATGAATTGAATATATTATTAAACGAACTAGGTACTCATTTTGAGGTTATAGCGCTCTCTGAGACTCACCACGGTAGTTATGCATCTGAATTTGAATCAATCGCAAAACACTTTGAAATCGCAGGTTATAAAATGACATATACAAAAAACAATAGAAATAAAAACGATGGCGTTATTGTCTACACTAAACAAACACTTAATCAGGAAACATTTGAAATTTCAAACAGTGAAGTTACAGGTCTTAAAACTAAAATCATTACACAAAGTCAGGAAATAATCAATGTTCTAGCAATGTATCGCTCTCCAGCTATTGATGGCACACGGTTTGTTGAAGAATTAAGCACAATGCTCCCGGGAAATAGAGAAGGGCTATTAGATATTATTGTAGGTGATATAAATTTAAATTTACTAGACAACAATCCATTAATAAATGAATATCAAGACACACTTAGTGCTCATGGCTTCATTTCTGTAATCAATAAACCTACCAGAGTAGACGCTAGATCAGAATCTTGTCTGGATCATATATTCATTAGACAGAACAAAAATCCAACTTTTACAGGAAACGTGTCACCAATTATATTGCAAAACTCGATCACAGACCATTATTCGATTCTCATGGCAGTAAATGTAAAAGAAAACTTTAATGCAAAAACTGATAAAAGTTCCTTGAAGAGGGTAAACTTCGAGCAATTACTAGTAGAGGTGAATAAAGTAAAGTGGAATACCATAATTGCTTCTTCGGATACAAGTGAAATTTCGGCAGACAAGTTTGTAAATACTATAAAGGATATCGTTACAGAGGCTACAATAATAACAACGATTCCCAAAAAATACGTATCAGTCAAACCATGGATAACGTTAGGAATTACTCATTCAATTAGACATAGGGACAAACTAAAGAAAAAACTGAAGGCGCAACCATTTAATCTAAACCTCAAGCATTTCTACAAAAATTACAGAAACAAGCTAACTAAAGTCATTAGAGAAGCCAAACGAAATCATATTCAACTGCAGATAAAGTCCTCTAAAAACAACAAGAAGCTTTGGGAATTAGTTAATAATTCAATTAATAGGTCAAAACAAAACGTGGAAATACCCTCTACTATTCTGCCAAGAAGTACTCAGGTCCAAGTAGCTTCTTGTCCAGATAAAATTAACAAAGCCATTGCTAACCATTTAAATGAGCACTTCTCAATAGTAGGGAAAACAATAGCAGAATCCATCCAAAGTATATCTCCCAACAATAATCGAAACGGGACTGTAACCTCAGAATCCCATTTTCACATAACCAAAGTAACTGAGCCAGAAATAATACAACTAATAGACAACCTAAAAGTCAACACAGCTGCGGGACATGATAATATTTCTGTGTCTATATTAAAGCGTATTAAAAATCAAATTTCACAGCCGCTGAAACTAGTACTCAATAAATGTATATATGAAGGTAATTTTCCTGCTATTTTTAAAAGAGCATTAGTTGTACCAGTATTTAAGGGGGGTGATTTTCAGGATCCATCAAACTATAGGCCAATATCACTCCTTCCGATTTTCAGCAAAATATTTGAACGCTGCATCAAAAAACGCCTAATAAAATATCTTTCTGAGAACTGTTTGCTATCAAATCAACAGTTTGGTTTCCGGCAAGGAAAAAGTACCGAAGATGCGGTACTAGAAGTAACAAATTTTCTTTACTCTAATATAGATCAGAATAATAAGCCTCTTGCTATTTTCATGGACTTATCAAAAGCTTTTGATACTATATCTCATGAAAAACTGATTAAAAAATTGGTTAATATAGGGATAACGCATACTCCACTGAAGCTATTTACCCACTATTTACAAGGCAGAACCCAACAAGTAAAAGTTGATTGTACCCTAAGCGATATAAAAATTAATCACGAGTATGGCCTACCTCAAGGGACGGTTCTATCTCCTATATTATATTTAATTTACGCAAATGAATTATGTAACATGAATATTAGAAATGGTAAAGTAATAGCATTCGCAGACGACACAGTGGTACTACTTGCCACAAAGTCCTGGGAGGATACAGTTAAAGCTTGCGAAGAAGCAATGACTACAATTAAAACTTGGCTAAATAGTAATCAACTTAAACTTAATACAGATAAAACCAAAGCTGTTCCATTTTCCATTCAAAAAAGTGGACTACCAAACATTGATTTCATACACATTCATAACTCACGCTGCCTAGAACAACAAAGAAGTTATCCAAGTTGCACATGCGCTAAAATTAAAACAAACCACACAGTAAAGTATCTAGGAGTTGTAGTTGATAGTCAACTGAAATGGAATGAACACATATCATATATTAACACTAAAATCAGAAGATACTTATGTCTGCTAAGCTATCTAAAGCAAACTCTGCTGCTACATCAAATGAAAATGATATACCAAGCCTTAGTGGAGTCGGTTCTCTCATACTGTATATCAGCATGGGGGGGAACCTATAAAGAGCACTTAAAATCTTTAAGAGTTTCACAAAAAACCATAATTAAGCTTATTTACGATTTACCCCGACTTTTTCCGTCTAACAACCTGTACTACTTCACTGGATTATTTGAAATTAAACAAATGTACCTTAAAAAAGTAATAACTAGAACATACGGGTGTCAAACTACAAATACAAGAAATGAACCAATCAGAAATACTCGCTTTAACAGACTGAACATACCATCTCCATTTTGTAAAAAGACTCAGACTCAAAGATACATAAATTACATTGGTCCTAGAGCATATAATGTCATACCAGAATACGTAAAAAACTCACTATCAGCCATAGAATTCAAAATTAAGCTATCGAAGTGGCTTCATAGTTTAAATGTTGAAGAATTGAATTTATTATTTCCATTTTAATAACATATTTTATTAACAATAAACTAAAGAATTACTATTATTAAACTATAGTTAAGCTCACTTAGCCAAAGACAACGTAACATATTGATATAAACACTCCTTACTCAAGCCATTCGCTTAAAAGGAGAACTAGTAACAATGAATGAATTATATAATAGATTTGTAAAACATTTGTAATAAATAAAATAATAATAATAATAATAATAATAATAATATATCAAGGAATGCACATAGTGCCATTTCCTTATTAGACATGGCCACCTCGATCTCTTCCACCAAACTTTGTAACGCCGATTCCATCGATTTTCCAGGTTGGTACGCGTATTGTTTTGGGTGCAGCGGCCGCGTCTTTAAAAGTGTGCCCCTAATATGAGACTCCAGCAGCTTTTCCATGGCTTTCATAAGGAAAGATGTAAGGCTTATAGGGCGGTACGACTTAGGGTCGTCCGCCGGTCTTTTTCCCACTTTGGGGATGAAAACTACCCTGACCAATCTCCAGGGTCTTGGGATATATCCCAAAGCAAAACTACTTCAGTAGATACATACCATATGAATAGAATCAGCTTCTTTTGACCTCTTTGCAGGAGTGCCGGAAATACTCCATCCATGCTGGGCAATTTGAAGGGACTAAAGATCCTAATTGCCCACCTTATCCTGCCATGCATGAAGATATCTTTTACTGCTGCACAGGCAGATCTATTTGCTCTATTAGGTGGATTAATACAACTTGTTACGCCTCTTTTATCAGCTCGAAACTCCGTTCCTCCTGCACCACCGCAGTAGTCCTGGATTGAGGCGAGTTGCGGCGGGACTAATTTGGCCGGCCTAATCTCAGCGAGAGGGGCGTGGGCGCCACGCGTTTCGAGCGTCCCTGTCTCGACGGACCGGAAACGCGAAGTGGTCCGGCGATTCGCCGACGCCTCTATCCAGCACTTCTCTTTACATGGCCTCCGACACCAACACCAAGCAATCGCCTTCGCCGTACGCCCACCCACCGCACTTCACAAAATCAAGAGTATACCAAAATTACAATAAATTTACGATAATAATTTTATTTGTCCCAACTTACGCGACATCCACCACTTGGTTATTAACGGGTCGCCCTTGCGCAGGCTGACGATAACGATGGTAATGATACTCTAGCGTAAGCTGACCAGACTTCAGAAGATTCAATGCTGTACACGTACTTGCAATATTCGGTTTTCAGGCAAAACCTCAGCCTTTCCCCTTCAGGCCGATTTGAAGAAAGAATAATAACCACAAGAGCAGATCAGCTGGAATGTACTAAGATAACTTAACATTATATCGAAAATCAGCATTGTGAGATAATCTAGTGATACACTAGGGCTCTAGCGGCATTACGGCACATGTTCATCTTGTACTAACTGCATCATGCTACCAGGCATGCAGTTATGTAAGATTTTTAACGAATAAAATCACAACCATATCATTTACTTATCCGCCAGACCATCTTTCGGTATTACTTCATAGGGGCGGTCTCAGTGTCTTTACGTCCTGCTTCCACGTTCTGCAGAACATTATTGTATGCTACAGACAAACCACTAACTGAGGCCTATTTTGACCGCATCCATCTCCAGTGCGAGAACGATTCTTAACATTTGCACTCGGTATTGCAGACGAACCTTTAATTTTAAATTCACCCTCAACCTGCCAGGATCGAACTTTCAAGGCTTAGAACGTATTCTGCATACTGATAATTTCAGGCGAGGCTATACACTTCTCAGTTACGGGATTAAGCTTCCGCCTATCATTCAGGAGTCTCTAGTCCAACTTCAATTAAGTAGGTATACTAACATTAAGGTGGGGATTATGCTACGTTGTTCGATGTACAATATTTAATTCACTGTGGCAAACCTATTCTTTCCGAATTTCAGCCTAACAAGCAAAATTGAAACAATTTCAAAACCTTCAAGCAACAGCCCATTTTCGATCTCGTCAGTAGACCTCAAACGACCAAAGGAAATTTTTATTCGGTACACAGTAAGTCTTTTTTCCAGTAATTTATTACTAGGCTAGTTCTAGTGGAAAAAAATACTGAAAATCTAGGAAATCTGAAAAAGTGTAACTAGTATCTAACGATTTTTACTTCATTGGCAGTAAAATCAACTGAATCACCTATAATACCTAGCTATCTAGTGAAATTCCACTAGATTTCTCGTAAAACATAACATGTTCCCAGAATATCAGCAATTATTACTGGAAATTTATTAAATTCTGCTAGAAAGTAGTTTGGAATTCTAAGTATATACGTGCATACTTCGTTTTCATCTTAGATGTTCAATAGTTCGTCTTTAATCGTTCGACAAACTGGCTGCTTTGCGTTTTGACAATTGTATCTTGTCTTTGAAATTTTGTATTTCCGGTAAGTAGTTAAAATAAACTAAAATTATTGCTTGAATTGTTTCTATTTAATTTGTTTCTTTTTCTTTTTGCTCTTCGGATACTTGGAAAAAAAAACAAACAAACCAACGCAGCAAAAGGTTGAAACAACAGAGAGAATGGAAGCAGCACAATTATTCGTGGCGTCATTTTTGCTGTTGGTGTTGCAGTCGGCCGTAGTTACTGTGGGTCTCGCGTACATAGTATTCATAAATTGAAGAAATCTAATGGCAAGTACAATTGCTCTTTTCAGGGGAGGGGAATGTGGAAGGCTGAAGTCCCCAATTTCAAGTGCCAGAGAGTCTGAGAATCGTATGGATGTATCTAAGGCTTACTCTATAGTAAAATTAATTAATATTTTTAGACCCTCGCTAATTTTGTACATCAGCCACCTAAAAGTATAAAAATAAAATAAATTTTACTGAATAAGTTTTCTTTATTTGTCATTATATTTTCAGATCAGCTTGTTACACCTCAAATATCGTTCTGAGAGCCATTAAATGAAATAAAATTACACGAAAAAAAAGAAAAAAAACACAATTTCAGATTATCTAGATCGTCTAGTAAATTTCAAATGAATCTAGTACGATTTACTAGATTATCTAGTACTATCAACAAGTAGTTCTAGTGAATCTGAGTGGAACAATAATTGTTGTCTTAATCATTGGCGCTGCTGGTGTTTGGTGGTTGGTTTGCGTCATCGCTTTTGACATATATCAGGTACTTGTCCATAAAGATGTTGATCAATTGTAGGCAGCAACAGTAGCGTGGGTGGATGCCCGTTTTATCATATTACGTGTTTTGAATAACAATTTTACATATAATATAACTTACAATAAATTAATTCCAATTGATTCAAGTATTTAAATTTACTAGCGTCGTGGGTTGAGGTAACAAGCTGTCGCAAAAGTTTGTCCAACTTCGTCTTTGAGCGTCTCTGATCTTTTTGTTGTATTCCGTGAGGGTGGAGCGATACATAACCCAGTCCCCGCTGCGCTTGGCCCTGTTAAACAACTGCCTCACCTTTTTCCTGAGGCGAGTTATCTCCTGATTCCCTCACAGAACTCACTTATTTTCTTTAATACACCTCAAGGGACAGTTTCCTTCATAGCAGGACACAATTAGGGAACCATTCCATCCGATAGTAATATTTTGGCGCAATTTTACTGTTCTATTAATTGACAGCTCACGTAAATTTGGAAGATTGATAAAAAAAAACCCACTGCCTCCAATCGCCTAAAAAGAACTTCACATCGGCTCCTGTCAACAAAAAGGCTGTTTATTCTGATAGAGTTTTATTTAAGAATCTTTACACTCTCTAATTTATTCCTTTTCTATTCACCATGAAATCTGGACAGTATTAATTGTAGACTAAACAGATTTCAATTCAAAACAGAATGACAATTAAATAAATACAATTCATTGTTTATCGATACAAATACATGTTTGATATCAAGAATCTGTTTAATATTTGAAAACACGGATGAGTTTCTTTTTCATTTTCATTTTTCAAGTTTATCGCGTATTACTCACTATACAAATATGTAGAAACATTTAAAAGTATTCAAATTTAGAATTTTAGTATGGACATTATCAAAAATGATGATGGTGCAATACCCCCCGCGAACATTTGTAGTAATTTGCGTTTTGTACTCATTTGAAGTCGAAAATCTCCATCATGTAGCAAATGGAAAAAACTCAGAAAATTTTTATTTACGATGGTTCTTATCGATTAGTTAAATATTTGTTTGTTTACACGGCGGGATATCAGACAATCAAAAGTCTTTCAGAGAAAAAGCTATTTGTGTGCGCATAGTGTGGTGTGCAATACATTTTTTCTTCATAGATATACATACATATGTATAAGAATACCAAGTAAAATATCCTCGTGTACATCCATAAATATTCGTGCATAATAGAAATTTGCTCCAACAGATAAGCTCCTATGAGACGACCTGAAACTGCCGATCCCTTTTTATCTTACAAAGGACGATAGATTCCAATTAATGGCAATGACATTCTAACGATTATTTTTCGCAAGACAGAATCCTGTCTGTATATCCTTTTTCCAAGAACATCGGGTTGTTCACCTTGTAGTTATGACTAGAAAATTTACCAAAGGACAATGTTCCAAGTAAAAATCTTGCTGAGACATGGTATTAATATGACCCAATTTTGTCTATATGAAAACGACCGAGACGTCCAAATTGGATATGTCATCGAGATCATGAAAATCGACTCCAATTTTCTCCAACTCCAATTTGCCGTAATTTTTTCCTTATTTCTTCGTTTATTCGCATACTGAACACAATTTCCAACTAAAACTTTTTTTCTCCCCGTCATATATAGACGTGTACACAGAGATAAAGTTTCCCGAAGGAATATCACCGATACGTGCCTTTCCGCTAGCTCAACGAATTTCCACGTATACTCTACAAAGTCGAGTCGATTCGATTCGTCTTACTTTAATATTTTCTCAATTTATCGATCAACAACAGTAATTGGAAATTTTATATACCCATCATTTTTGCCTCGATGCACAATCTACATTTTATCCGTATGGTGCAAGATTGTTCTTAGGTATGACTTTTTCGCGGAATCCGCTCTCTCTCTATTAGACTCACTAGAGAGAGTCAAGTCGCGCCGAGTTCGTCGCCTATAAAACAACTGAAAATTAATTAATCCAGTCAAGATGCTAGAAACAACTTCTTGGCCCTTGCACTTGAACGCCACGACAACGATCCATACGAGCGAGCTAAAAGGATGACATGGAAAATTCAATACGTTTACGTAGAAGAAAGTTGAGTTATCGCAAGCGGAGCCACGCCAAAGGAGTGAGTTTCCCGGAAAAGTTTCCGAGAAATCCAAAGAAAATGAGCTCGACAAGGACTGCGCTGTGAAAGTTGTATATGACGACAGAGTTGGCTGGCTGTTTTTGAAGGTTTTGCAAAGAAAATATAGGTACGTAGCCGAGGATGAAATAATGAAAAGGAGTAAAGACTATGCAGCCAGAGGTAGCTTTCGCGGGCTCTAGATGAGATTCACACAACTTTGTACGGTGTCGTAAAGTTTGCCATAATGAACACAGGTTCGTTATTGGAGAGTGGATTTTTTGAGGTTTTCCCTATTTGCCAAAATGAAAATTTAATTAATTAGCAACAATTGTTTTGAACTGTATGGAGTGTATGCGTTACGGCGCGTGGTGTTGTTTGGAGCGTTATTATTATTCGTTAATGAAGTTTGGGCGTAGACAGTTTCGGGTAAGGATTTAGGTGGAAACGTGGCAGTTTAATTTCTGGTTCTGCCAACGCTTTTAAGCAAATTTCTTGGTAACCACGTCATTATCTCGGCAGACAATCGAAATAAACATAAATAAGCTCCAGAAAACAATCATTGAAACATTGTGCAGTATAGCTCAAGGACTAAGCACTTGTGTAAATCATGTTTAATGCAAATAGAATTCGGTTGCTCCATGGGCGCAACGAGGGACTAATTGACAATTCGGTAGATCGGAGAGGTATCAACGTCATCCCTGCAAATATGGCAGCTCAAATGGGATCGATATAGCGAAGTGGGTTACAGAAAACCTGGTGGAAAGGAATCACATCCGTCCTTAATTTCTGACGGGATACTGAGGGCGGGCAGTATTGTTACATCGATTTAAGGTAGACAATTCGGAAGTGTGCCCTAGATGCAAGGCATATACTTTTCATCTGCCCAAAGTTCGCAGCGACTCGGCACAAATTTGGGCAGAAGAATAATTCCCAAAAACTTGGTAGGTTTTATGCTATACATTAAGAATTTGGAGACAGTTCAGCTTAATTCACAAGAAGCCATTCGTATGTCGTGCGAACCGTGAAAAATGGCTAATTAGCCACAACCGTCCCTACAAAGTATGACCCCGCAAGCATCCAGGCGGTTTCGAAATGACGTTTTAGGGTTGGTCAGTAGAAGTATGTCATAACTTTGTCGTGACAGACGAGCAGTTCTGGTGAATCAGCCATCAGCGCAGACTTGCATCGACGTTCCTCCTTCTGTAGATCCAAATGAACTGCAACTTTCATTTTTGGGGTATCGTTTAGCACTAAATCTGGCAAGAAACTGGACCTGTAATGGTTACATATCATCAAAGGTATGTAGTTGATCGCAGGCGATTTGTAACAATTTGCAGTTTATTTTGAATAACCAGCATTACAGTGAGACGGTATAAGTTGGTTTATTCCGTTTTGAAATGAGCACTAGTTTTTGTTTTTTCAGTGATTGTGCGGAATTTATTCTATCTGAACAGGTTCCAATAAAAATGTCAATGAACCTTCCGGGCGTGTCGCCGTAGAAATGCTATCTTCAGTGGCGGCCCGTGCCTCCTGGCACAGGATGGGCACCTTCACGAAATAAAAATTTTTTGGAAACACCTAAAATTAACGACTTTCCACGTAAAGTTCGCTTCAATTTCACGGCTTAGCAACCATTTTTTAGATCGAGATATTTTTTAATTTATGATCATTTTGTTTTTAAATGCAGTGTCCTAGTATATAAATATTAGACGGGAACTTGCGAATGAATGTTGAGCGCCTTTAGCATTTTCAATGTAAATGTACATAGTCTCAACAAAAACAAATCAAAAATGCTAAAAGTGCACGACAATAATGTTCATGTTCCCGAAAGTTTATTTTACATTCTAATACATATTACAATAAACACTTCAAATTCATTAATCTAATAATCATCATTACACAAGAAATCCCAAATCATCCCGTGAAACATGTTTTCCTACATAGCATTGAGCAATCGTTGGTTTTTTATTAATTTTGATCAGCTCATGGTAACCCCAAAAATTGTACTTTTAAATTGTCTACGTCATCATCATTCTCATTCTTATTAGACTGATTCCATTCGAGCTGCTATAGGCCGGCCTACCTTGTCGGTATTGAATTCGATGCCAACGCTTCCAAAAGTTTCATAAATTTCGAATGATTTGTTGATGTAACTTGGACCATTTGTTTCGTCTTTATGTCGATGGTAAGTAGATTTTCAACAATACCTAAAGGTTTGAGTATGCGAGTTGAATATTGCATACGCATAGGCAGTTTCGATTTTGATCGAAAAAAATAGCCTAAAAGCAGCCTAATTTGTTGATTAATACAAACACCGGAAATGTTTTTGAGCAGTGGCTCCCAAACAGTAATTGATAGATTCGCGAGAGACTTAGTAGTACATACTGGGAAAAAACTATTAATATGAATGATGTTCACCTAAAAGTCAAAGGTAAAATTTTGTTGTACATTTCTACTGATGTTAAATGATGTGAATGTACAATAACTGTATATGTTTGTAGGGTAGGCCGTGCCCACCTTGCCCACTATGACGAGCCGCCACTGGCTATCTTGAATACCTTCTAATCGGTATCCAGGCTTTGCCTCTCAGGTTCGAGAGAACTGAATCGAGATAATTATATTTGTTAGCAACACCGGATAATTGAGTCGGGGGGTTCTCTGTAAAATCTTCTTCATTTCGTATCATCTCAGAGCCGTTTGAAGTCTTGCTTTCTCTGCTTGATCTACGGGTAGCCATACGAAGATGCCCATGGGACGGAGCCAATGCCTCTATAACCGTGCAGGTTAGGCAACGAAGCTAGGGCTCCTCAACGAGCGAGCAGTGGCATGCGCTTGCTGTAGCTCAGTTCGCGAGATACAGGCGGGGTCTTTGCCACTCTTTGCCCCTGTCCCTTAACAAATAATAAGGGATATCGCATGACAAAAGGTACAACACAACAAGAGTGTTAAAATGGGGGATAAAACCGTAAGAATGTAACCGACGTGCACGAAATCTATACTCGACCGCGAGTAGAAGATTATCTGGGCAATATCTAGCTTTGAGCTTTTCAAATCAGCTGGACCTGATGGCATCATCCCTGCGGACCTGCAGCACTGTGTAGACATCACCTACCCATGGATAGATATTCCCAAACCTGGCAAAAGTTCACATGCTAGTCATAAAGACCTGCGGCCCATCAGCCTCTCGTCAACTATGCTGAAATTGTTGGAGCGACTAATCGACACTCATTTACGAACGTTTATCTCACCTAACCTATTTATCTATGTCACAACATGCATATTGGAAAGGGAGGTCAGTTGATACAGCTTTTCATTCGCTGGTAAGTTATATTGAAAAATCACTTGATCATATGGAGTACACGATGGTCGCATTCTTAGATATTTGAAGGCGCATTCAACTTTATCAAACACAGGGCAATCACAGATGCTCTTCCGGGTTTACATGTTGAGGGTCCAATTTGTACCCTCGTAAACAAGCTTCTTACATCCAGACGCATACGCAGCACTTTGGGTACTCGGTACTGCGTCCGTATCTAGGTATGTATGTAGGGACACACCACAACGAGGAATTTTATCTCCTTTACTCTGGAATGTAGTGTGTTTTGGTTGTATACAACTATTGTCAGGCCAGTTTTACTACACGGAGAGAAACAATGTAGTGAAAGGTATTAAAACTGTAATAAAAACTATTGCATTTGTTATGAACTTAGACCCTATTACAGCTAATGTAAAAGTAATTACTTCTGTAATGAAAAATGTCATTGCGTTGTAATAAAATTAACAATTGGTTGGTAATAAAATTTGCCAGGAAGATAGTTTGGCGATAATAGAAAAAAATACAAAAAGTGATTTTTTTTCCCCTTTTTTTATTTTTACCTTTTTTTATTTTTGACTTCTATTTTATCCTTAACTTCTATTTCCCTATTTTAACTTTACCTTTTTACAATTCGCTTCTACTGGGAATTGAACCGGGGGCCTATCGTTTTGTAGTCCTACGTCCTACATCTAAGCTATCTAAGATTACAAGCTATGCGAATAAATTAGTCGTCTTATTTTTTGACAGTTTCATAATTATTACGCGCTCTTGTTAATTTCATGTACACCATGTAATAATTATTATTACAGACAGTGATGAAAATTACCATAAATACATTAAATGTCCATACAAATATCATGTAATGATTTTTGTCATTACACTGCAATCATTTTTACAATAGGCCAGAACCAGTAAAAACAACTGAATTGCAATCAATTTCACTACATTTTAATAACATTCACTACAAATTTAGTGAAATCGTGTGTTGTGAATTTCATTGTACGATTTTGTTGAATTCATTGCACATTTTTCTCTCCGTGTATACGGAGTTAGTGTATGGTGCACAGCACTTAGCAAAACCACCTATTATAATTTGCTTGTCAAAGTACAAAGGTTGGCTTCTCTTGTCATAACAGGAGCCTTTCGCACCACCCCTTCAGCCGGATTAGATATGGAGCTCTTTGGACAACGACTTGCTGCAAGCACGGCCCTACGCTTATGGGAAACTGGCCTATGGAGAGCACTAGATTATGGGCACTCATGGATACTGGGTAACTTTACGCTACCTTTGGAGACTGATTAGTGATTACACTATCCCCAAGTATTCTTTTGGTAAGAATTACAATACCTTGATCCCATAGAGCAGTGGTTCCCAACTCAGAAACGTCTGCGGACCACTTATCCTGGAAATGGATCTCGACGGACGCGATTCAATAAGAATGAAACAAATTAAGGTTTAAATTTTTTTTTTGTTGAGGAGTTGTATTCAAAAGCTTACGCTCTATCTCCCATCACAAATTAAAATAACAGGCGCGACAATCCAACATTGGACTAAGGCCGCAGGATGTGTTAGTGACTATTTCCAAGATCTTATCTGCTTTTGATGAGGCAATGAGATCAGCATCACGCTCAGCAGTGTTATTTATCCCCATAAATGGGTACTCGTTTAACATCTGAGTGAGATCATAGTCTGTCACAAGCTCGTGAGTTCGAAAAACACAATGGAACACGGTGAGATTCGAACTCATGAGCCTGTGCACCGAAGGTGCGCGCACTAACCGCTCGACCAGCCAGACTACAATCACAAATTGTTCATATTATTTTGTTTGTTCGTTATTTTCTACTTCAAAAAAAGTGTGTACATACACAAAACAATTCACATCAAAACGCGAGTAAAAATAAACACACTAATATACGTAAACATGTCTGATAAACATCCTTCACAGAGAAAAAAAATTAGAATGGTTATCTAAAGAAATAGTCGAATTCATCTAAAGTTCGCGTTGATTTTCAGCTTATGATTATATGTAGTTGAAACAGTTACGAAGATATGGATAATTTTTCTATTCCTCATTAGTTGAAACATCTACTATATTTGCAAATTCAATTAATTCATTTGTAAAGACAGCTATTCATTATCTATAAAATGTTAAATGTTGGATAGCTAAATTGTGTTGAAGAAAAAAGAACGATTGTTTGTAGTTAAATTTTATATTTGAATAGTACAATCAACAACTTTTGTGGAAGAATTGACTAAACTTTTTCTTCTAATCTTGCGTGGTTAAATGAACGAATTTAATAGTATTTTCAGCTACGAAGATTAGAGAAATCAGCTATTTCTTTGATAAAACTATCTAAATTTAAGTCAACTACTTCACTTTAGATGAAAAGTCTAAACCATTTTTTTCAGTGTTTTTACAATCATCCCGTCGCAGCCTTGAAATCAGCTTAAACACAATTGATTGCGTGTAATGCAACCGCACAACACTTGCTCTCCCGGAGCTTATTACACTGAAAAAAATGGTTTAGACTTTTTATCTAAAGTGAAGTAGTTGACTTAAATTTAGATAGTTTTACCAAAGAAATAGCTGATTTATCTAATCTCCGCAGCTGAAAATACTATTAAATTCGTTCATTTAACCACGCAAGATTAGAAGAAAAAGTTTAGTCAATTCTTCCACAAAAGCTGTTGATTGTACTATTCAAATATAAAATTTAACTACAAACAATCGTTCTTTTTTCTTCAACACAATTTAGCTATCCAACATTTAACAATTTATAGATAATGAATAGCTGTCTTTACAAATGAATTAATTGAATTTGCAAATATAGTAGATCTTTCAACTAATGACGAATAGAAAAATTATCCATATCTTCGTAGCTGTTTCAACTACATAGAATCATAAGCTGAAAATCAACGCGAACTTTAGATAAATTCGACTATTTCTTTAGATAACCATTCTAATTTTTTTCTCAGTGTAGTAATTCGCCTAACGAGCATTTCAGCACTTAAAATTTTAACAATAGTTGAAAGAAGAAACTCCCAAGCACGCGGAGTCGCACATTATCATCGTTCGGCACAATAACCGAAGGACATTTAATTTTTGTTTTTTTAGTGAAAGTCTACGTCTTTCTACGGTTACGGCTGTTTCGTGTCGTCGCTATCAATCAATGGTGGTCCTTCAAAAATCGCTCCGGTGTTTGACATTTCTCAGAGGACATTCAGGCATTGTTATACAATATATATATATATAAAAAAAGTTCCGTCCTTTCTTTTGGCTTTTTTTATGGTTTTTCCGATTTTTTTTTTCCAAAAAAACCCTTATGAAATCGATTTTGTCCGTCCGTCTGTTCACTAAATAACTCGCGAACGGCTCAACCGATTGTCATGAAATTTGGTAGGAAGGTGTAGAATGGCTACAGTCTTTGGCACAGATACCTTAGAAGTTGGTAGGAAGAAGATAACAGGGTGTCCCGAACGTTTGATAAAAGTTTACTTTTTAGTTTTTTTTTTCAGAGATTTCGGATGGGTAGGGTATTTAAATCAAAGATCTAAACGAGTACATACCATATCAGTTAAAATTTTCCAGTTTCGAATAACGGTAAAAACGTTATTGGCGTTTAAATTTAAACTTCCTTTTCGACCTCCGTTTTTCTAAACCGTTATAGGAATCGATAAGAAACTTTGCACAAAGATTGGTCAGTATGGCCTTATATACTTTAAATATTAAGACTGTTGACTTTTTCTAAGGAAAAGTAAATAACAGAAATTTGTAAAATTTAAATTTGTTCGTGTGTAGCCCCTCTTAGGTTTCAAATATGAAAATTCTGCTAAGGGTTTTTAGGAAATTAAACAGGGAATATGTCTACGAATTTGATTCGAATAACTGTATCCAAACCGGAAATATAGCCAAGTAAGTATTTAGTAAGGGCCTTTCACAATACAAGAGAAGCCTCTTAAGCATTTCTTCAATGCATATCTTTTAACTTGATGAAACAATGTACATGAAATTTGGTGGAAATGCATAGAATGGTAATAGTGTTTGCCACAAATATTTTTGAAGTTCGTAGGACCAAGTTAACAGGGTGTCCCGGAAAAGCTGCAAAAGTATACTTGTTCAATACTCATAGGAAAGCTTGCGTGGGCTCTAATGTCAGGGGACACAATGGAATCATTTAATATAAGTTGGTTTTCCTTGATTTAAAAAACAGTAACAGTAGATTTACAGCTAATAATTCAGTTCATATATGTATAATGCCAAGCCATCCTTACGTTTGCCCGAGTTTCTTTTTGCTCAAAGGCCATCAGAAATCTGAAATCGAAAAAATCCTGTAGATTTGCCTTGGAGTACTTTTATACAGACTGGGTAATTAGTAAATCTATTTTTGGATTGGTCTAATTAAAGGTGGCTAGCGCCTTTCATTCTGGAACGCGTTTATTTAGACCAATCCAAAAATAGATTTACAGGAAGCATTTCATTAATGTTGTGTACAATTCTTATCTATTGCTTATAAAATATATGTACAAAAAATATTCACTATGCATCAAAATTCTAAAAAACCCTCGTATTGCGGGCGCAGCCCTCTGTATTCCTCACAACGACTGCTGCAGAACCTGTGATAATGAAGAGGAAGAGGATAGTGTACATCATCTTCTATGTGATTGCTCGGATTTGGCTGAGAAACGTTTAAGCTTTCTTGGTTGTAGGTACGTTTACGATCTGGATGATCTCAGAGATGTGAGCCCAATACAGATCAATAAATATATTGCCAGCACACGCTGGTTCCAAACAAATATTTGGATTTTTAAGGCTCTCACTGACGGTATCACAATGGACCTATTACTGGTCTAAGTGCGCTGGTCTCACTTCCGGCGACCCCATTACCTAACCTAACCTAACCGACGTGCACAGCTGCCATCTTATTGAGATGCGTGGAGCCGGATGGCGACGGGTCCCGGCCTGACTAAACCCACTTCATTGAAATAAAACAAACCCGACCTGAGGCGTCCGTGACTGCCTGGCGCTGGGCAGCCTCGTTGCTGCACAAAACGACACTTATAACGTACCAAACACAAGAAAATACAACTTAGCTGCCTGTTTTTTTTTCTCCAAGGAAATGACCTTTTGTCTGAATCTAAAGTGCTCCGCCGCTAGCCACGTATCATTCGCCGCCATCTTTGGACCTCCTTGAAGTCCCTTGAAATTGGCCGCGTCGCTAATTTTTTTTTAGACCAGCTGGCCCGAAAAAAAACAGTTTTGGATTCCGGCACACAGATGTCTACTTTTTATACCCGTCACTATGTGAAACTTCACCCAAGTGTGTTCCTAGTAAAGCCTCAAAACATATCTAGGAACGTATGGAATCGGAACATTACGTCATAGGGCTGCCATACAAACCAATCCCCATATACATATTTGGTTTTTGTAAGAAAAACTTTTTTTCTTTTTGAATCTTAGCCAAAATTCATCCAAGTGATTCAACAGATGAAATCAGAACATAGGGCTGCGGTAGAAATTGTTAACGTAAAAGAAGCTTAAGTTTCATTAAACTGTGACGGTAATTAAAATTTCGGCCGCGCCCGAAATAAGCCTCGGTATCGTTTTTTATTCTGTAGCTTTTCCATCTGTTAACGTTCTCTTTCACGGCGCCGCGTATATTGAGCTTTGACTCCACAAATTCCCTCACGCCGAGAATTAAGTTTAATAATGTTTAAGGAATATGTACCTTTTGACTGATGGAGCCTTGAAGGGTTTTGTTAGGCAGAATGAATTGTCTTGTGAGATGTCCACACAGCCCGAGTCGAATTGGTGCCTAGTAGACGAAAAGAGCCCTGCGGAAGTGAAAGTAGCGCTACACATTGGCTCTAAGTAGAAGAGTAGTCACAAGTTCAACGAACGTGAGCCTGGCAAGTCCAATTCGTTAAGCTTCGCCTTTAAGGAGGACAGAGGAGGATAACACCTGCTATTGAAAAGAGCTATGGCCTCTTTACATCAAGGCGTTGGACTCCTATTAGCAGTTAGCTAGAGGCGCAACCTATGGGGAATACTCTAAAGGGAGGCTTTCCTGCGGAGAATCCCTTTACGAATTTAAGTTGGATAATTCAACCATTGACCCGCTCTGTGGCTCACTTGGTTGAGTCGCACTCTACGATGTTAGTAATCTAGAGGTCCGGAGATCGAATCTCGGCGTGGTCCAAAATTTTCGTACATATGCGGATAGGAAATATAAAGTGCTTGCAACATTATATACACTCCGAAATGATATGTAATGTAACGTTGACTCGAAATTGCATATAAACGGCTGAGTTAACGCACTATGGCCCCAAATGGGGCTATACGGGGCTATACTTAGAATTCAACCATTCCCGCAAGGGCTTCCTTAGGAACTCCCTTAAGGTGGCGCAGTATACACAGACTGATTGTTGGCGTGCCGGTTTAAGGTTTTTCTTGCACGAAGTCATCAACCGTGGGGTGTGGATTCGTGAATATCTTGGTGTGAGCAAAACCACGATTCCCACTACTTTCTCGAGTTTGGATACCAGTGACCAAGCACCCTCTTGACCACGCATCTCTGGGCGTATGAGGTTCCAACGTTTTGTCTCTCCAAGTCTAGGGTTTTCCTTGTACGAAAGTGCCCCAGTTATTGGGTGGGACGCCAGAGTATCTTCGAATTGGAAAAACCTACATGAAAGTCCGGAGAGACACTTCCAGGGCCGACCTCTACCTTTCTATAATTCTTAGGGTGAATCCGCTAATTTAATTTCTTCTTGTTTTTTCAAATTAATTAAAATTTTCTTTTCTTACTTACTTATTTTTTTTTAGAAAATCGAACTCTTATTTGAAGTTTAAACCATGAGATAAATATACCAGAATGTTAAAAATAAGACGCAAATATCGGCATTTGACTATTTCATCTAGCGAACTATTATGACGAACTACACGTATATGATTGGCCCGGGCATCTCATTTTTCCGCTCCGAAGGTGATCTCAGTATCACCTTCAACTCAACTCGTCCCAAAGTAGTGGATTTCGGCCTTAAGCTCTACGATATTTTCATTCCGTTGCTGGGTGCTCTAGTCATCATTGTCAATGGAGTAATTGTCGTTTCCAGTGGATTAATTTTATATCGAGGTAAGCTTTCCAATGAACTTATAATATAAATGCCAGAGGCATAACTTGGCTTTTATTCTCAGGACAACAGCCTAGAGCTACTTACTTATTCCTGGGAAATGTTGCCATAGCGGATTTAGTGGCAGGAGTTGCTGTTCTCTTTGGAATGTACTACCCAATCTCTCAACGAACAGAGACGGTGTGCGCAGCAGAAATTGGTACATGGGTAACTTATTTTTACTATATTCATGTCTAATTGTTATTTGCAACAGGCATGACAGTATCGGCTTCCCTGGCCTCGGTATACAGCATCGGACTCATTGCTATCGATCGATTTCTCTACATATTATATGGCCTCCGATATCAACGGTACATCTACCCGATGCGAGCTCGACTTATGATTGTCTCCATATGGGCACTTGCACTGACCGTAGGCTTTCTTCCAGCAATGGGCTATCGCGGCGATACAAACAACGGTCAATTGTGCTGGTTCGTTGTGGTAGAACCTCCGGAGTTAATCTTAGCGACGACTACAATAGGGGCAATACCGTTGGCTCTTATCATTATATTGTACAGTATTATTTTATATCATGCCCTACGCAAGATCTCGCAAATTAATGCCGCGGCGAAAAGCGGTAAAGGTGTGTATGCAGGAAATTTAAGGATGTTTCGTGGAGGAAGTAATCAAACAGCAACAGAAGTCTATGGGGAGTTGCAGCAGCGAGCAAATGGACATCTATTATGTGAGGAGGAAAAACTAGGAAGAAAATGGCTTTGTCTGTGCAAACGGTATGGTGTAGCGAGATAATTCAAATCGTCAAGAAAGTAAAATTAATTTGTTTCTGTTTATCTTTTTTCCAGAAAACCAACAAATCAAGTAACCAAAAAATCCGTCTACAATCCGAGCAAATGGAAAGCCATCAAAATTGTCGCTTTCACAACAGGCTGTTATTTCATATCATGGTTTCCCTATTTTTTAACATCCGCCTTATACGCAATGTGCAATCCAAAACAAACCCCACTGTACTGCAACGGACTAAAAGTGGCTCTAGCCAGTCCTCTGGCTATTCTAGGCCTATCCAATAGCTTGATGAACCCCATCATTTATGCTTGGTGGCATAAAGGATTTCGCGAAACGTTGCGAAAAATTTGCAAAAATTATTGTCACCCCGATCGTGTTATATGCAATACAGAAAGTTCGACAGGATCACCGCAAACGGTGCATACCACCCGCAGTACGTGTTTGTATAGAAGTGATCCTGAAAGTGAGGCGTATGTTGATGTACAATTGGAACAGGATAAGAATTCGATTATGCGGTCGCCACTATCCGAATGTGACAAGAGTTTTGAGTTCGAACAGATCAATGGAGAGACTGAACAGATGATACCCAGTCAGGATGTTAATAGAAAAATAGGTTCGGTCGTATGTACGCCTGTGTAATGTTTAATTAATAGCTATGTAACCTAGATTAATATGGAATAATTTAAATTTTAAGGTATGATGTAAATTTTTGAATAAACAAAGTTATTAAATGTATAAATATTTATTACACAATAAAATTTTAATGAATTGATCAATTGTGAAATTTGGTGAGAACTCATAGGATTGTTTAAAATCCAAAAAGCAAATGGCCAAAATGAATGATTTTTTTTTGTTGATTGGTGAATATTGCGATTTAATTTGTTTGAGAAAGGTTTGTTTTTAAATGGTTAAATAGCTGTAGCAGGTATAGATTTGAGAATTCAGAGTATCTGCCGAACGCCTCCTTTGCTGAAAAGCACACGAAGATTCATGGGGAAGTAGTTTGCCGATGATGAGCTTTTTTTGCCAGCACGCCAGATTTTTGGGACAATATTGTCATAGAGTTTTTCATTGGTTTCTTTATTTTCTTGGTTTCATATCATGCTCGTTTAAGTCCACACAGATTGTAATCCCAACCAAAAACTTAGAATGGCAACTCTAAGAATAAGATTACAGATCCAAAGACTTAGACCGGGTTTCTGATAGCTCTTATTGGCTGAATTCAAATTGTAAGAAAACGACCGGACGGGTAAACTTGGACGACAAGAACCATCGTATGATCATTTCACACTATCCGATCAAAACACGGACCGGCGAACAATAATCACACAGCAAGTATGTATAAATGTTGCCAAGCACGCTCCAAAGTTAGTGTACAATGAAGTGACGAGTCGACAAGATTAAAATGCAAGTAAAACACGCGCTAATTGTCTTTGCAGAACGCCTGAACTATTGGTAGATGCAATCGTCTTATCGATCGTACGAAAGATCTTACGAAAGAAAAACAATCGTGTCACGATTTTTTTCTTTCGTAAGACGCGTTCTTACAATGTGAAATGCACAATGCTTGTCTACTGGCCACTACAAAAGCTCTCTTGTCTTGCAAGTTTACCCGTCCGGTTTCGTCTTACAGTCTGAATTCAGCCATTCAGTACCTGACGGCTGATTAGTCTTATCGCATAGACAAGACACACACAATATTCAGAAAGCTTTTCCATTGTATTGAATGGAATTTTTGTTTATTTTGCATAGCTACGCCATATTTTACTTGGTTACGCCATCATCTTAGATTGAAAAAATCATTGCGCACTTTCATCAAACAGCGTAAATAAAAAGATAACATATGCAAAATTAACAAAAAATCAATTCAATATACTGGAAAAGCTTTCTGAAAATTGTGTGTGTCTTCTCTATGCGATAAGATCTACGAGAGATTGGGCCTGAATTGAATAGCTATATCTCCGTTACCGTTATACCGAATTAACAGAAAGTATCTGATAGGAAATATCTTCGATGAGTGCTTTGTTATGAGTACCCACACAATTTCCTTCCCGATGAATAATAAAAAAGTCGACTTTTGCACCTATGCCGGGGCACCCTGTTGGCTTGGGCCTACAAACTTTAAAACAATTCGTAAGAAATATACTTTCCATTTGATGCATTTCTACCAAATTTCATGTCGATGGGTTGAGCCAATAATGAGATATTTAGTAAAAAGGTGGAAAGTCGCTAGCCTATGGCAATGTGAAACGCCCTTATCAAATATTTGATTCGGTTTATTCTTATATTATTTCTAAAAAATCCCCTTCAACATTTTGAGATTTACAATCCTACGAGAAGTTACACACGCAAAAACTGAAATTTCACAAATTTAGTGTTATTTACTTCTTCTTAGCAAATATCAACATACTTATTATTTAACGTTCATATATATGCTCATATGTACTAGGTTTAGTAAAAAGGATGGGGGTTCCAAAAAATCAACAACTCCATTACTCGAAACCGGACAAAAAGTAACTGAAATGTACTCGTCGTACCCTTTGATTTGAGTACTCACATCTCTGATAAAACGTAAAAAAGTCGATTCTAAAAAACCCTAAATTAGATTCCTTGCGCCAAACCGCGCACGCGTCTTTGAAAATTGTTCAGTTACTGATGTATATACACGGTGTCCCGCCGCTGGCTAGCCATAGACCTATGGTAGACTCTACAGGATGTTTTAGGAAAAATGTCACCAAAATTATTTCTCTAGCTTGAAAGCTAGTAACGGTAAACCGTTACGGAGTAATCGTATTTTTTGTGATTCTTTTCAAAAACCACGACTTTTTTCGAAAAACTCCTATTTTCCAGCTTCTAGTTTACCCAAATCAATGTTTTTTATATTCTTCTGAAAGTTCACAAAATTTCCAAAAAAAAGACATATCGAACGATGCGAAGAGTTTCCGAAATACATACGATGTTTTGAATTTTGCAGAAATTTCAATTTGAACTTTTAATGTTAAAATTAAACCCAAATTTCATAACGGTACATTTGGAGTGGCAAATCTGCAAAGTCAACAAAATGTTGGTCCCTTTTCTAAGCTTTCGAACGGCATATAAAAATAAAGCACAGAGTCATCCAGTTTGTGAACAATATGTGTAAAAGGGAAAAAACCATAGTCCATAAGTGTATATTTTTGTATAAATTTATTTTTATATGACTTCAATGAATACTATAGTTTATTATATTAAATTCTAATATTTAAGTAGACGGTGAATGATTTAACTATGTTTTGTTTTTCAATTTACACATCGCTTTGAAAAAACACCGGCATATCTGCAAAATCCATATTTTACACCAAAGGGTTTTGAATTTTGCCAACGGTATTTTAATATTAACGTCCGTTCGATGCACCACAAAGTCACACTAAGTTTAGATGCATACTCTTATTATTGAAGTAGTAGTTACAAATAAATTAAAAAATGCTTAATTTGCAAGAAATCTGCAGATATGCCAGTTTGGTTTCAAAATCCAAGCAAAATTCTGCAGTTACACCAGTTTGATTTAAAAACAGGGGGCAAATTTGCACTGTTGCACAGTATTCTACATATTAGGAATATTGTAAGATAATTCGGTTTTACTTACAATTATGAACGGTTTTTCTTCGGAAATTTTTGAAGCGATTGGCGTATTGCCCAATAGATCTGTCTTTTACTATATTGAAGGGCAATTTGCGACGAAATAAACACCGGTACAACCACATTTGATGTATTTTTACTCAACTCATTAATGTGCCGGTATTAAAATAGAAATAGAGAAAAAAAAACAATTTTTTGGATATCAAAAACTCAAAAAGGAAATTTTTGCACTTATGCCGGTTTTGTTTCAGAGCGATGACATATTCGCAAACTGGATGACTCTGTGCTTTATAAGTGATTTCTATGAAAAGTTATGGAAAATTACATTTAATTTATTGAATTTCGGCATCCTTGACTCAAGGTCTCCTTGAGTTAAGGAATGTTCATAAATACGGGCCAAAATGTGTCAATTTACGATTCCTTTAAATTCATAAATAATATCTTATCCTCTATCTAATGTCGTTCAGTGTAATCTAAGACACAATGAACTGCATTACCATGGGTCTTGTATCGGAAAGATTTCCCATATGTGGAACATATAGTAATGTCTCACACCATTGGGAAGGGAATTCCAGGTATTTCAAATCCGCATTGTGGATTCGATAAATTTCACTGAATGCCCACAAAATTTCCTTCACGGTTCGTGTCTATGATATATACAAAAAAATCCACGGCAAGTTCAAGGCAGAATTGTACGGCAGTAAGTCAAGGATACAGTGAAGCATGATACTTGAAAAAAAAAACAATTATTCGTCCCAAAAACTGTAATATTTTCGCGTCGAGCTGGTAGTTTCCACTTAAAAAAATAGCATGTATTAATTTATCACTGCCACAGGTTATTTATGTATTTACCACTCAACAGAATATTTTAGCTGCTGCTTGGTCAAAACTAAAATAGCATTAGGATTGTGCTGGAATTCATTTATATTTCTCCTTCTTCTTTGGAATTTAAGCAGTGGCGGATTTACCAGTAGGCTGAGTAGGCTGGAGCCTAGGGCGGCAGATTTTACGGGGGCGGCAAATGTGGAGCAAATTTCAACTCCATGTCATATAGTACTTATTCTTCTCGTGAAGGGTGTTTGTATTTCAGGGAGACAAGGAAATGTAGAACTACTATTTGTCATCGTTATCTCAGAGCTTTGACACGCTCTGTGGCTCACTTGGTTGAGTCGCACTCTACGATGCTAGTAATCTAGAGGTCCGGAGATCGAATCTGGGCGTGGTCCAGAAAATATATAGTACTTGCAACATTATATACACTCCGAAACTTTATATGCACCCAGTTAGAACAGAATCGATAAAGAATCGAAGGCCTTCTACTAAGGAATCGATGACTTTCTCGATCAAACTATGGAGACATTTGTATGGGCTTGGCCGTTTTCAATACCGAAAGTGAGAACTAGAATCAATCTTATTCCGAAGACTGTCGTTGATGTAGAATCGACCACTACGGACCATGGGCGTAGCCAGGGGGGGGCAGGGAGGGGCGGTCGCCCCCCCCCCTGGTCGATGAAGATGGTGAAAAAAAACCTTATCTATGTAGTAAAAAAATCGCTGCACTATACAACATTTTCAAAAAATTTCTGCTGCTGGCGCAGCAGTTGCCTTTTTTACCACTCCAAGTGGCCTCTCGTAACTGACGGAGGCTGCGTACCAGCACACACATTTCTCTTGTGAGTGTGCTACTGTGGCTGCGTGGATTCCATATTTCTTGTTTCATTTCATGGCTACACAATTTCAACCGTTAGATCCCTTCGGGAAGTTAGTGGAATTCAACTTATTTTCATCTGAAAGGGTGACAAATCGTATACAGCTTTGCTTTGTTAGCCCCGGAAGGTCATGCTTCGTCGAATCGACTACGCATCATCAAATTTATTCCATTTTTTGTGACAATTCTCATTATTTGGAGCTAAGTTTTCGTACAGCACTTACCGTGCCGATGTACTTGCTGGGTACATTGCGGCTAGACGAAGTAAGCAGGGTAAGTTGGATTTTTGGAAATCGGTGTCATCGAAACGACAAAGGATGAATTTTGTGTAACTCTTAGAACTCCAGTATTTCTTATGGCTGGTTGTCGATTCGACCATAAGTCTGTGTCCATACAACTAGCTCATAAAAAATATGTTTATTTTTGAAATGTGGGACCTATTTTTTCAAAAATTTTGGAAAAAATATTAACTAGGACAAAAATAGGACAAATCAGGAAAATGGCTCAAAATTCTTTCTCATTTTAGGAAGATTGCATTTAGAATTCATAAAAATCGGCTCCAAGGCACTCAATGACAAAATTAGACATCGTACATAAAATTAGAATTAATCAAGGGAACTCGGGGAGAAGATATTCCAAAATTTACTGTAAATAATTCTACAATCCACTGTAAAAACCGTAATAGGTGAAGTGAAAGAAAACCCGTGTTGAAACCCCAAAATGGATCGCTGTGCCTCTTGTATATACATGAGCTTCTCATTCATTAAACCCAATATCCTAGTACGTTTAGAATATGTGTTTTATGATTCGAGCACGTTTTTTGAATTATATCAACGTTAAATTTTTATTTATCTCATTTTTAAATTTGGTGTTATATATTTCGGGCCAAATAACATTGAATTAAGAAAATTTAATTTGTAAATCAATTTCCTTACAAAATTACTCAAAATCGATGTCTTTCCATTCTAAATAAACTAACGATTGAAAATTTGTAAAATTTTAGTAATATTTTGAGAAAGGGTGATTTTTATGAAGCGTCAGAGTTGAGGGTCGTCGAATCCGTACTAAAAATAAGCATGACCTTCCAGGGTTAAGGATTTTGTAAGGAACGGGTCTCATATTTCAGTGTCTTTCAAGTTCTTCTTTTTCTTCTCAGTACCGTAGCCCCTTGTGCGTTAACTCAGCCGTTTATAGGCAATTTCGAATCAACATTACATTGCATATAATTTCGGAGTGTATAAACATAATGTTGTAAGGACTATATATTTCCATTCACATTTACGGAAATTTTGGACCACGCCGAGATTCGATCTCCGGACCTCTATATTACTAGCATCGTAGAGTGCGACTCAACCAAATGAGCCACAAAGCGGGTATTTCAAGTTATTAAATTAAAATTTATTTTCTAGCTGAATTATACCAGCAATAAAATTTAGCCACTGTTAATACTTTGATAAATTTAGAGGAAATCTCATTAAAACCGTTAACCATATTTAAATCAATAAAGGATTTATAAATTTGCTAAGATGAAAGTGACAGACGAAACAAACCGATTTCGCAAGTGGAAGTCCGAGATACAAAAAATGCGCTGAAATAGACAAACTACGCTCTGAAAGGCAAATATTGGAGGCCAGTTGAATGTAATCCGAATGCAGAAGAAAATCTTTCTCATTTCCATTTTAAAAATTTTACTCTAAAATTAGCAAAAAAAAAACCAAATAACATGCGTGGCAGTCACCCAGTAAACTAGGGCCGCAGATGTGTGAGTGACATCCAATTTCCAAGATCTAAACTGCTGTTTTGTTGAGGTGTTGAGATCAACAGCACGCCCAGCAATGTTATTTATCCCCATAAATGGATACTTGTTTACAATCTGAGCGACATCATAGTCCGCCACGTAGATCGTGAGTTCGAAAAACACCATAAAATGAATTCGTTCACGGTGAGTCTGGAATCCATGACCCTCATCAATCCAACCACAAGCCAGGCTACTCTAAAATATGCTAACAATATTTCTGCGACCGGAAATTTCAGCTCCTAAGAAAATCATGATGTTAAAAAAATTTTGGGCTTGCCCCCCCCTGACCGACATCCTGGCTACGCCCATGCTACGGACTATGAAGAATTTATGGAGAAACAATGACTGTGGTGAAAAATTATTATTTTTTATTTTTTTCCTTTTTTCTATTTTTGTTTATCTATTTTATACTTTTACCTTATTTTAACTTAACCTTTTTCCATTTTGTTTCTACTGGGAATTGAACCGGGCACCTATAGTTTCGTAGTCCTACGTCCTACACCTAAGGTATCTAGGATTACTAATTACGAGAATAAGTTAGTCTTTTTATTTTTTGACAATTTCAATCTAATTCAGAGACATTTAGATGAAAGTCATCGATATGTTATCGAAGACATTTCGATTAGATGGTATCTACGACAAATGGATTAGAAGTCATCGTTGTCGGATCGATTACTCTTTGATGCCAATGATATCGAAGACAACTGAATGTAGGTCTGAATGTAAATATGTAATCGAAATTGGATCGATTCAGTAGGTTATTGGAGACATTTCGATGGCAGCTATCGATATATAATCGAGGACTTATCGATTCCGTTGGGTATCGGAGACAATTGTCTAGCTGGTCAATGTAACGTTGACTCGAAGTAGCCTATAAATGGCTGAGTGAACGCATAATGCCCCACAAGGGGTTACGGTACAGAGAGAGATCTCAGAGCTTCAAACACTAGGAACGATTTATTATTACAGACGAAAAGCGAAAAGACCTCTTATAGCCAATTGCTTGCAGGCTGAAATTATAGCAACTAAAGTTCTTTTTCAAGGGTTTTTTGAAATTTTTCACGAAAAACCCTTATAAAATCGATTTTGTCCGTCCGTCTGTCCGTCCGTCAGTTCACTTAAAATTTGGTAGAAATGTGTAGAATGATAACAGTTATTTCTTATCGGAGATGGACGTATGGATAGTAATCAAATCAAAGGACTTGACGAGAACATTTTACATCAGTTATTTTTTCCAGTTTAAAGTAACGGTAACGGTGTTTGAAGTTAAGCTTACGTTATCACTTCGGTTTCTCTAAACAGTTATGGTATGGGCATAGAGTAGGATGTATATCTGATCTGTGGTAGGTATGGGTACCGATATGAAACTTTGCACAAAGTTAGTATGAGCTGATATACGTTAAATACTAAGGTCCGGTTACTCATAAATTTTATTCAATCGACAAGCTTAAAGCATGCTACAGACAGTATAAACGACCATTCTACAAGTATGCTTTAAGCTTAAATTATGGATAAATAAATATATACGAGTAAGCGACGCTAAGTCTGTTTACTTTTGGTAAGAAAAAGTAAATATAACAGTAAATTTGTGAAATTTCAATTTATGAGTGTATAGCACCTCTTAGGTCTGCAAATATGAAAATTTTTATGATGGTTTTTAGGAAATGACATAAGGAATATGTGTGTAAAATTATCCAAACCGGAGAATAGCGAATCTACTATTTGGTAAGGGCGTTTCACAATATCAGGGCAGTGTCCGAAGCATTTGTTCCCTGCATTATCTTGTGACTGGATCAAACGATGAACATGAAATTTAAAACTGTATTTTAGAAGTGACGTTCATAGAAAAGTATTTGAAATTGAAAAAAAAACAGTTTATGCGAAATTTCAAGTAGTTTCAAAACCGGATTTGAAGTTTTGTAATTGCAGTTGGAGTTGTTCTTGTCAATTTGTTTGGAAGGTGAGCTGTACTGTCCTGTACTCGACCCAATAAAAAACACAAAATTATCAGCAAAAATGCGTCAAAAAGAAAGAAATGGGTTGTTGAACTCAAGTCTAAAAAATTTACTTGTACATGTGATTTTGGCCAACATTCAAACCTTTTTTCCAATGAAAATGTGTAAAATCCAGGTTCCAAACTTGATTGAAATGAATAGGTTTCCGACCACTCTGAACATATTAGCTTAAAATATGCCTTTTTGTGAAGGAAAATATTAATCTCCTTCGTGAAATAGTTTTGTCCTATGATTCAGTTCCGAAAAATGGTAGTGGCTCTACTGAACCCCATAGTCATTTGCGACGTTTGCAATATAATTCGTTTGCAACCTTTCAGATTAAGGGACGCGAATATCTTGAATTAATATTTATTTAAAAAAGACCAGAAATCCTATATTTGGTGAGGAAATAGTAAATTTTGCAAACACTACAATTTCATTCCCATCTCATTTAGTTTATCAAGCTTTACTGATGAACGCGTTTGTTTCACACCACATCACAAACTAATTTTTGCCTATTTAAAACCATCTTTCTGTCCAAAGTTAATTTAGGTTAACAAATTTTGACCTTTTAATTTCTTCTTTAAAATTTGTAAATTCCTTTTATATATATTTTCAAAAAAATTCAATTTTCCAGGATCGCTAGGTCGTTAGTGATTTATAGTCATATTTTAAAGAAATATTTGTGTAATCAAATTTTGAAAATACTCGTTAATTTCCGTAGAAGTTTCCGAATTTTCGATCCTACGGCTTAAACTGAAAGACAGTGATACTTGGCCTAGGCCAGGCTTTGAGTTTGACACCCCTCTCATAGAGCTTGGTAAGGGCGGCAAAATGTCAACAGCCTACTAGCGGCAAATGTGTAAATCCGCCACTGAATTTAAGACATTAAAAGTGTTCGAAATAATAAACCTTGAATAAAATAATATAAAACGAGAGCGAGGCAAATTGTTTCGCTCTCCTCGGGCTGAAAGTTTTGTCAGGCGTATCTACGACTTGTAGTTAATCCCTCCCCTATTCTTTTCCCTCCGTCTTCACAAAAGTACCGTTGCGTCGACAAAACAATATATGGGCAAATAAAAATATTTACTCAGAAAATTATATTGGGGGATGCGGGAGCATGGCCCCATCCATAGTACGATTCCATTTGTTTTGACCTTTTTTGTTGCTTTGATAAAGACACATTAATTCAAGGTTTTGTGAAATTGGTGTAAAACAATTTTCTTAGAAGAACGAAAATGGGGGTTGGTTTTCTATGGCAGCCCCATGACCGCATGGTCCGATTTGATCCATTCTTGCATATATTTTGTATCATCAATAGAAACACATTTGTGTGAAATTTGGTTGAAATTGGTGGACAAATAAAAAAGTTTTTCTTAGAAGAACCTAATTTGGGGTGTTACGTTTGTATGGCAGTACCATGACCCCATGGTCCGATTTGATCCATTCTTGCATATATTTTGTGTCATCAATAGAAACACATTTGTGTGAAATTTGGTTGAAATTGGTGCACAAATAAAAAAGTTTTTCTTAGAAGAACCTAATTAGGGGGGTTAGGTTTGTATGGCAGCCCCATGACCCCATTGTCCGATTTTACCGATTCAAACATACAAACTGCCTGCAGCAAAAAGGAGCATTTGTACAAAATTTCAGCTCCATAGGTTTTTTTTACATCCCCACTTTGCATCTAACTAAAGGTAGATCCACAATTTTCAGTCATCAGTCACCGTGATAGTCATTTTCCATGCAAGTTGACAGATAGTCAGTCAATCTGTCAACTTGTATGAAAAATTACTGTGGCGGTGACTGATGACTGAAAAGTGTGGATCGACCTTTACGCTGCGGTTGCCCACATATATTATTTATTTTATTTGATATTCAGTGGAAGGCATTGCCTTATTACAGGGGTTCGGGTACAAAGTGTTTAATAGTAAGTTTTTTTTTTTTAATTCAGTAATAGTTGATAATAGTAATTCAGTATATTAATAAGAGAGAATAAAAAGTAGTGGTACAAATCCAATTTATGAATAGCAAAATGTTTTTAAATTTTACATAAATTATTCATCCAAACAAAAACTTCTTAATTTCAATGACTCTAAAGTGAATAAATACAAATTCTTTATTTTAGTAGTGTCTCTAGTGTTAATGATTTCGATAATTTGTTGTAATGTGCTTAAGTTATTTAGGTAGTGATTTCTTATTGGGTTGTTGATTGGGCATTTAGTCAGAAGGTGTTCGATTGTGTCTGGTTGACGCTTGTTGCATAATGTACAGGTGTTTTCGTGGTTGAACTTGTAGGAGTTTCCGGCAATGTAAATTCGTTGCCCACATATTTATACCCGTCGCTCAAAGAGTGAAAGGGTATATTAACTTTGTCATGAAATTTGTAACGCATTGAAGGAAGCATCTCCGACCATATAAAAAGTATACATATATGATCAGCATAACTTGGGGAGTCGATTGGGCGATGTCAGTCTGTCCGTCTGTCTGTCAGTTGCGACACAGTTTGTATGTTTGAATCGGCAAAATCGGACAATGGGGTCATGGGGCTGCCATACAAACCCAACCACCCAGAATAGGTTCTTCTAAGAAAAAGATAACACAAAACATATGCAAGAATGGATCAAATCGCACCATGGGGTCCTGGGGCTGCCATACAAACCCAACCCCCCATTTTGGTTCTTCTAAGAAACATTTTTTACACCAATTTCACAAAACCTTGAATTAATGTGTCTTTATTAAAGCAACAAATAAATAAATACAAGTCCTAGGTACGCCCGAAAAAACTTTTAGCCCGCGTCACTGCCATCTTGAAAGACAGGCCGGACTGTCGAAATTTGATTTCGGAAATTTGGGTTGTTGTTTCTATTGCTTTTGTTGTAATACGTGTTACTTGGGTTTTATCAGCTGATAATCTGGCTTGTATATCTAGATGGCGTTGCCTCGGTCTGGTTTTGTCGTTTTTTCGAAATATTCTTCTTCTTCTTTATGGCACGATAGCCCGACGTCGGGCCTTGGCCGCCTGAATTGAAAACCTCCAATTGTCGCGGTCACGCGACCTTGTCCTCCAATTCCGAAAGCCTAGTATCTGGTGGGCGTCCTCACATACAGAATGCTCCCATCGGGCTCTCGGTCGTCCACTCGTTGCGCGTTCATCACCTTTTTGGGCATGCGATCGTCGTTCATCCTTTGTACATGACCCGCCCATTGCAATAGCTGCAATTTCACGATCTTCGACTTCGACCTGTAGCTCATCATACAGCTGATAGAACTCAAGGTTGTACCGGATGCGCCATTCACCTCGTTCACGAACGGCCCCGAAGATTCTTCGGAGAACCTTTCGCTCGAATGTGTCCAACAGGTGTTCAGAGTTTTGGGTTAGGGTCCATGCCTCACAGCCATAGCATAGCGCAGGTCGCATGATGGTTTTATACACGTGGAGCTTCGTGCTCCTGTGCACCAGCTTCGAATTTTTTGGTTTTGTCGTTTTTTCGAAATATTAGGTAATGATAATGTCCGCAAAATTATTACTTTACAACTCCATTTTGTAGATAAATTCCACATTGTTTTTGTAGTTCCTTTATTAGAATAGTGTATATTGCGAATTGTATCGTAACGATTTCATCTCAACAGCCAAGCAATTAAAATATTAAGAGGCAAAGTTTCGCAACTGATGCTCGGGTGCCAAAAGAATCTGCACAAAATCCATGTAAAACCTCACAAGACTTTTAAGCCTAATCGTAACATGCAAAACATGTGCTAAGAACACGCGAATCTTGCACAATATGCTGTCATCAAGATACATTCCATTCGGTTTTCTGTGGTTGAGAATTCGAGGTGTATATAATACCAAGGATTTAAGTGATTGGCAAAATGAATTGGAGTTAGCATTGTGTGTCCGAGTCTGAGCATACATTTATAGCAATAAGTAATAGTAATAGCCATTTCTACACTAGGAGAAGATGTTTTGGATTCATTCAACCTTTCTTTTGTCGTTCTGAGTGAAAATATGTACATATAGAGAAAAGGTATATTTTTGTGATAAGATAAGGAAGATTTTTCGAATATCTTGGAAATCAAGAGACGCGAGAGCGTCTCGCCCGCCAAAGGAAAAAGAAAAACGAAAGCGAACAAGTCTATGATTACCGGAGACAACTTGCTTTTTTGTTTGACCAGGCTACAGCCTTCCAGGCAACAGCCCCCAAAAATTTTTTTTACCAAAATATTCCACCTATCCTGTTCTAGTGCCTTTCCAAATAAAATCTTCGATCGGCACAATAACGGGTAAGATATATGCAATAAACGGTGAAATTTTCACCCTTACAGACTTAAGCGAGTAACCCAATTTCAGAATGAAGTCTACAGTTGCACAAAGACTTGCTTCTACTGTCTCTCTTCGTGATGGGATTTTTATGAAATTTGGAACGAATGATCCTCTGGTAGTCCTTCTAAAGAATCAATGTCTTCCATTTAGATAAGTGGATGGAATAACGGTACATTAATAGGTAAAGTTAACAAAAGATTTCCAACAATTGCGTCTATCGGCTCATCGCATTGACCATTTTTTTAAACACACTGCGGCATTGGGACATTTGGATATTGGGACACCGGGAGACTAGGATCTTGGGGTAGTGGGATATTAGGAAATTGGGACATTAGGGTCTTGGGACATTAGGACATTGGGGCAATAGGCACAATGGGGAAACAGGGACGTGGGGACATCGGCATATTGGGGCATTGGGACGTCGGGATATTGGGGCATTGGGACATCAGGATATTGGGACAATGGGACATTGGGATATTGGGACATTAGGACATTGGGAGACTGGGACATTAGGACACTGGGATATTAGGACATTGGGACATTATGACCTTGGGACAATCGGACATTGGGACACTGATACATAGGGGCATTGGACCACTGAGACATCGGAATGTTGTGACATTGGGACATCGGGATATTCGCACATAGGGGCACTGGGATATAAGAACATGTGAACATTAGGGTCTTGGGTCATTAGGACATTGGGATAATAGGACATCAACACATTAGGACATTGGGACATTAGGTACACTGGGGAAACTGGGACGTGGGAACATTGGGGCACTGGGACATCGGGTTATTAGAACATTGGGACATTGTAACATTGGGATATTGGCACATTGGGATATTGGAACATTGGGATACTGGGACATTATGGCATTGAGATACAGGGACATTGGGGCACTGGGATATTAGGACATTAGGCTATTGGGATCTTGGGACACTTGGTATACTGCGACATTGGGACACTGACCACTGGTACATTAGGACATTGGGCCATTGGGATATTATCACATTAGGATACTGGGACATTTGGGACATTGGGGTACTGGGATATTAGGAAATTGGGGCATTAGGACCTTGGGACATTAGGACAGTTAGACATTGGGATATTAGGACATTAGGTGGGAGACTGGGACATTGGGATATTCCGATTCTGGGACATTGGGACACTAGGGTAGTGGGACATTCGGACATTAAACCATTGGGGCACTGTGATATTTGCACGTTGGGACAATAGGACCTAAATTGGGACACTGGGACATCAGGATATTGGGACATTGGCACATTAGGATATTAGGACATTGGGACACTGGGATGTTAGAACATTGGGACATGAGGACACTGTGACAATGGACCTTAGGGCATTAGGACATTGGAACATTGGGACACTGTGACATTGGGACAATGTGACATTGGAACAATGTGACATTGGGACACTGGGTCAGGGGGGCATTAAGACAGATAAGTAACAGAACGTTAACAAAGCTTTGGCAAGGCAACAACAGAGCGTTAGCAGATCGTTAACAGAGTGTTAACAGAAAATTAACAGAGCCTTAACAGAACGTTAACAGAACGTAAATCGAGTAATAAAAGAAAGGTAACAGACCGTTTACAGAGCGTTAGCCGAATGATTAAAGAGAATTAAGAGAACATTAACAGAACGTTAACATAGCATTAACGAACAGATAATAGAGTGTTAAGAGAACGTTAATAGAGCATTAACAGAGTTAAAAAAAAATTAACAGATTACTAACAGAATGTTAGCAGAGCCATAACACAAAGATAACACAAATCTATTTCGCACAAAATACATATTAATAAACTATACCCATTTCATCCCAAAATTATTTTTAAAAAAGCTCAGCAACAGCCATTTGTGGCGTATTTGCAATTGCGTTTGCAGTATCTATTTATTTTAAAGAAGACCCTGTGAATATAACTTATGATATTAAATTTATGGAATATGCTGAACAAAAACCTATTGAAACTTTTCCCAAAACAAAAATATTAGTTGGCTATTTAAGTATGCAAAAATATATGATATCTGACCAAAAACAACAAAGTTGTAAAAGTTACTCCGCCAAAGAAAAATTCATCTGCCGTAAAAAGAATACATATCACTCCAATCCGCTGCTCATATCTAATTTTGTTTGCTGGATGTACTTTTGTTTTAGGTGTAAATGCTGGAGAAGTTTAAATGTACAGGACTACTTCTTAAAGTAGTTTGGAGGGAGCCGTCAAAGTGACACTGAATAAAATGTTAAAGCTCCCACCAAATTACTTTAAGAAGTAGTCCTGTACATTTAAACTTCTCCAGCATTTACACCTAAAACAAAAGTACATCCAGCAAACAAAATTAGATATGAGCAGCGGATTGGAGTGATATGTATTCTTTTTGCGGCAGATGAATTTTTCTTTGGCGGAGTAACTTTTACAACTTTGTTGTTTTTGGTCAGATATATATGACGCAGCAACAGCAAATGGCTTTTACTTCCAACATGACGTGGCCCATATAAAATGCATTGGGCCGGTGATGCTGTTGCTGCATCATAACTATTTCAAGTAAAAACTTCTTGTGCCATGAATGGTAAATTAATTTACAGCATGGAGAATAATTTTTATATTTTTGACTTAAAGCAAAACATTCAATACATATAGCAGAAGTTTTTTTTTTTCTGAAGAAAATCCTACGTTTAACCTTTTCCTAGGATAAAAATTTGAAACATTTAACCACTATTGCATCATGTATGGAAATATGAATGCAATTTACTCGTCCAGAGTGTATTTATACAGTGAACTGTCTTTTTCACACTCACCCCACAATAATAATTACATAGATTGGTTGATTAGCCACCGCGCGATTTTCAACTGATCCGAATGGATCATGCAAGAGGTAATTCACGCGAAATCCCAAGGCGTTTTTCGCATTTCGTATACATACTACGTACGTGTGGTGCATCATGACAACATGAACATTGACTCGCACACGTAACCGCCATATGGTTGTACCTACATGGCATTCTAGTAAATTACGAGACATTTTATCGTTGCGAGGATTTTAGGATATGATTAGGCACACGAAAAGGAGACTGACTGCTCGAAACCCAAACTGAAGGCAATGCACGAGTAGCTTAAATGTATGGACGATTGTTTCCTTCTATTGCAACGTGTATCGCGAGATTCACATATTAAATTCATCCGTTTCGTGATACGTTGCGTGCAAGTTTGGTGACGACGAGGGCATTTCAAATATGTTCGCAAAAGAACGCGAAACATGCAGGCAAATTCTTATGGTGAGAAACAAAAAAAAAAAAACAAAAGGAGTCCAATGAAACTATCTGTCCCCGGATCCAATAAAGTACTCTCATCGATATGGTTCGGTGCTGCTAACCGACCCTGATGACTGTTGTCTTGACCAATTTTCATGAAAATCTTTTTGGCGGAATTAAAAAACAAGTTCGTCCGCTCATTATACTCAGGATATAGCGCGTTCATCTATTTGACGTCGTTCGTCTTATGAATAATTTATTCGACCATGCAGATGTGCACGCTATTGTCCAGTGATGTGTCCGAAATCGGAACAAAAGGCCAAAACAAACATGTTATTGGACGGTCCAGGGAAGATGGTGACCCGAAAGGTGACCACCATGCAGACGTGTCCTGTAGATGTTAACGCTTCAAAATCTTAAAAAAAAAAAAAAAATGCCGAACTACTCGTAGTTACAAACAAAAAACAATTATGTATGTATGTATTTGCAATTGAAATTGGTAATAATTCCTTTTATGATAACAAAACCACCAACAAGCATAGATATCCTGTCTCATAAATATCCAATCGACAGGACAATGTTTGCTGGACGTAAAAGACAACAAATCACCCTCAGATTGATTCAAAAACAAAACCGAACCCCTGTTTTTATGATTTTCATTTCATATCAAACGTTGTTTTTCCCTATCAGTTGACACCCGTTTTCTGCCCAATACAGGACACAGCCGAAGACAATTTTTCAAGTCTGCCGAAAGGATGCAAATGAGAAAGTGCAAAGACGATACGAACAAGAGTTGAACATGTCATCGTCATCGGCCAAAGGCAAAGTAAATCCAAACAAATTACTCGATTTCACATTCATGGTGAACTTTTGCTCGACCTGTCCCATTTCAGGGTCTTCTTTTACAATCAAATAGTGTCCCGTATAGCCCATACCGCACGACATATGGAATAGAGTGTGATGGTCGCTATCTCGAAATTGGGCATGGCGTTCGGATTGCCATTGATAAATCCACGAATCATTAATTTGAGGCTTATTTTTGATGTTTCTCAACATTGACAGGTTTCTGTATAGTTTTGTCCGTTAGACAGATGAGTCCTGTCGACGACAAATAACGATCAACTTTCCGGAATCCTTTTCACTTTCTAATCATGGGAAAAGAGGTTTATTGCTAATATGGCTCTTGAGGGGTTCGCATATGTGTTTGTATATTGGTTTTTGTGTTTGGGTCGGTGGTGCGGGTCAAATAGTTGAAATGGCAAGCGGACAGATAGTTTCATATCTTAGCACAACACAGGATAGTTGCATTAAATAAAATATGCAGTCGAAAAATGAAATGAGTACATGTTCAATGTTCAGTGTTCAGCCAATGACCACTGTATTCTTCTTCTTTTTCTTCTTTTTTTACTGCTGAACTAATTCTAATAAAAATGTCTACATCTCTGCTCTATGATGAGGGACTATTTTGCATAGAAACAAACGGACAGACAGACAGACGGCCATCGGTCAATCGATTTCTCCTGTCACATTGACCAATAATTTATATACTTCTCATAGTCAAAGAAAAATACGGTATTTTATCGGCAAAAATAATGTAGGTATGTCTGGATTTTTGCAGGATTGTTCGGTACGGCCGTATTGTTATGGGGAAAAAGGCCTGACCGATAAGGGGTCCGCAACATGGAAAAAAAGGTGGGGTGAATATTCTGCAAAAATCCAGAGATATAATATTTTTGCCCCTCGGTGGCCATATTTTCGTTTATTTTTTTGTTCGTACTACTCGTACCTCTCCTTGGCAGAGTAACCGAGGCAGATAACTATCCGGTTGGGCAAAGCCAATAACATTTTTTGAACCGAATTTCGAAACCGAACGAAGGGGCTTAATATTTTCCTGCCAAAAAAAAATACCGCCTTGAACAAATGTTCCACAGATAACTTTCAACAAATTGCTTGTAAAACATAGAGGACAATTTCTAAAATACATAGTTCGAGCTTACATAATCCACCGACTTCTTAACGAGTTTTAGTATATTTCTAACACTTGAGTTCAGAACCTCACATATTTTTATTTTTACGCATTTATTCTTCTCTTTTAACGGCGCGGAAAGATGTGAAACTGCTGTGCCCCCTGTGCAGTGGGCTGGGCATTGAAACAAATTACCCACATCGCGAGGCGTACCAGCGTTTTGTGCTGGGGTCTATACGAGATAGCAGATACGCGGAAAATAAGGCGCGAACAGAAGCTATCTAAACAAATAGACGTCAAGAAGGCATTTTTTGTTCAAAGTATTATGCAAAAATTTCATTGCGAAAACTTGAGAATTCAAATTTTAGATGAAATTTTGTTAAGGCGCGTTTAGATGGCATCAAACTTGTTTGCATCCAACTTTTCCCTCAAACTTATTTAAGTCGGAAGGCTGTTTACACGTACGATATTCTCTCAAACAAATCCTATCAAACTTGTTGGCCGTGTAAACAGTAGTTGTAAGTTGGAGTGGTCGTAAAATGTTATCAGTTTTTGCAATTACGTACTAGTACAGGAAAAATATATTTGCTTTTTCTTTTATTTATCGTGAATATTTTAAACATTGAAACATGTCCAAATGAGTATACAGCGTGCCCCAACAGTCAACGAAAAGCCGGAATTGGATGATAGCGCACAGATATTGGTAATGAACAATGACAATTTGTTCTTCAAAACCGAAACAATTAATTTTCGGGCTGGGCTGCAATTGATAAAGTATTTTGAGTTTTGCGTGCGTTGTAGCTTTGTATACACTCATCGTGGTATTCACACGAGCGGTGTGAGCATGATAGTACGCAGAGCCGTGCGAAGATAATAATAATAAAAAAGTCATCGAGAATGCTAAAAATTCCAAGGCCCTCGGACCAGATGGCATTTCGATGACCATGTTGAAACATCTCGACCTTCCAGCCATTGAGTATCTCACGGCCGCCTTTAACTTGTCGATGTCCACGCTTGCCATCCCTGAAATCTGGAAAACAGGTCGAATTGTTCCATGTCTCAAGCCAGGGAAGAGCGCAAATCTCGGGGAATCCTACCGCCCCATTACGATACTTTCTCCTGTCGCAAAGACGCTGGAGGCCCTTATTCACCCCACTCTTGTTGCACATGCGAAGCTAGAACCTCACCAGCATGGCTTCAGGAAGATGCATAGTACCACCACTGCCCTCGATGCGATCACTACACGCATTCGTGATGGGCTAAATCAACGCAGTCGTTGTCACAGAACTATTCTGGTGGCAATAGACCTATCAAGTGCATTCGATAAGGTCAACCATTCAATGCTCCTAGCAAACCTGTTGAATATGCATCTTCCTGCACAAGAGATCCGTTGGATTGCCAATTATCTAGCTGGTCGGCACTCCTTCACCTAGTTTCGAGGCAAACGTTCTAAGCTTAGGAAAATCAAATTAGGTGTTCCACAGGGAGGGGTACTCTCCCCCACTCTGTTCAACATCTACATGTCCGGCCTTCCCACACCACCTGAAGGAATCGAGGTGATTTCCTATGCTGACGATTGCACCGTACTCGCCACAGGGAATGATAAGGATGAAATGCGCCTCCGAATTAATCGCTATCTAGGACGAATACATTTTTCCAAAGCCGAAACCTCACCATCTCTGCGTCCAAATCCTCTGCAACTTTTCTAACCACTTGGTGGGAGGACATCAGATGGGAGATGGATATACGTATTGGCAACAATTCTGTTCCTACTGTTAAAAACCCCAAAATTCTCGGGCTTCACCTAGAGAACATGATGACGTCTGCGAATCATGCAGCTTCAGTATGTGAAAAAATGCGCAGTAGGAACAACATCCTAAAAGCTCTAGCTGGTAGCACCTGGGGCAAAGATAAAGAAACCATGCTAGCTACTTATAAAGCGGTGGGTCGAGCGGCCGCTGATTATGCAGCCCCAGTTTGGACACATAGTCTATGTGACACAAACTGGTCCAAAGTTCAGGTCTGCCAAAATGCCGCTCTACGCATCGCGACAGGTGGCCTTCTGATGTCTGCCCAGGATCACTTACATCAGGAGACAAAATTGATGCCAATACGTGATCACAATCTCCGTGAGGATCATCCCAATAATCATCTCATGGACCGAATTCCTCCACCACGACATGTCAGGCGTGGTTTACGAGACCTTGAGAGAGAGGTTCAGGGATACAAACGGGACGCTTACGATGAAGTTACATACCGAGCCGCCATTGCAGCGATCCACACTGAAGAAGTGAATCGGTCTATCGCGAGTTTAGGTGCGAATAGAGTCCTCCCAGAGCGCCCACCACCAATTTCGCCTGAGGAGATTAGGCTCCCGAGAGCTACTAGAGTAACACTAGCTCAACTTCGGTCGGGCTTTTGTTCACGCCTTAATTCGTACCTTTCTCTTATAAACCCGGGCATCCAAAACATCTGTCCAAACTGCAATGGTACTCCTCATGATGTGGGTCACTTGTTTCAATGCCCCGCTGCGCCCACTGATCTTACCTCTATATCGCTGTGGGAAAACCCTATCGCAGCAGCTATGTTTTTGTCCTTAGACCTCACGGAAACAAACATTGACGAACCATAAATCGTACCCACATAGATGCACAGAGGTTGCACACCTTTCTGCACCGCTACAAGAAGAAGAAGATAAATTTGGCGCCCGGGGCAAAATTTTGATCAAGGCGCCCTCAATGGAAATTCATACTTATTGTCGTAGAACATGTCGCAAATGCTGGTGAATTCCATAAGCTGCAATCTGAAAACAGATCCATAATTTTTCTCGGCCATTTTATATATTTTCGTCGATTCCGGTCATTAGATATTTTACAAGATGCAATGACCGGGGAATCGAAATATAATACACAAAATTATGGAACTTGTTTTCAGATTATAGCTTATGGAATTCCCCAGCATTAACTACATATTCCACGACAGTAAGTACGCATTTTCATTGAAAAAATCTGTATCTCTCGAGCCTTTATTGTAGCCATCGAAATCGAGCTGTTTAGAGATTTCATTCTCAATCAATATTATTGATAAATTGGTTAACCATTCTTGGCCAATTGAAAATCTCAAATAATTCTTTATTATTTTGAGGTTGCTGAATGAACGTTCAGCAGAAGCAGCAGACACAAGTATTGTCAAAAATATTCTGTACGCCGTTTCCATGTATTTACAGCTCGGTACTAAGTCAAAGCTATGTTTAAGTTGCAGTATTTTGAAATGGTTAATATTTTGAAAATTTGGATTCAAGGATGGTAAAATTTGTTTTCACGCTCTGTGGCTCACATGGTTAGTCGCACTCTACGATGCTAGTAATCTAGAGGTCCGGAGATCGAATCTCGGCTTGGTCCAGGAAATGTATATAGTGCTTTGCAACAATATATACACTCCTCTATATGCAACGTAACGTTGACTGGAAGTAGCCTCTAAACGGCCGAGTGAACGCACCATGCCCCACAAGGGGTTACGGTACAGAGAGAAAAAAAATTTTGTTCGCAATTAAAATTTCACTTTGAGTTAATGTTCATTAAAATCAGTTGAATACTTTTGAGTCAGTTTAGTTACTTTTTCGGCTAGGGTATCTTCGTCAAGGCTGGTAAGTTTTTGGTCAGATAAAAAGCCAAAATTGTCTCCGACCGTTTTAAGCTTTTCAAACCTCCATTTAAGCTGCGTGATAATTGTGTCTAACTTTTATATAATTAATTAGGCATTATTTTTTGAGTGCCTCAAAACTGATAAGTTTTCCAACTTTTCTCTTCGTTTTTTCTTTGAATTCTGGGATTATATCCAGAGATTAAGCATGGTCAATTTTATACTTGTACATATAATTTGTCAAGTCCTTCATTTCTCAATGTGTTCATGTACGAAGCTAATGAATAACACTCGCGTTACTGTAACACTATTTATTATAACACACTCGGATATATACACGATTTACAATTTCACTAATTACTGGCTAGTTATTGAACCGACATAATCCACGAGTAAGACTATACTGACTCGTCTACACTAGTCGACACCCTTATATACTCGTTTCCACTGTTCCAGAAACTTCGGTGACGCACTTTCCGGAAACTTCCAGATAGTCGTTGTTGTTATCTTATCGGTCAACAAGCTAGCTAGCGACACTAGCGCCATCTGGTGCCAAGTACGGAAATACAATTTGGGTTGACGTATAGTCTAGACACATCACAGTATCATCAGTAAACACCCTAAAAAATATTCCATTAAAATACGCCGAAAACCTGAAAAAAATTGCTTGGCCTGGGAGGAATAATAGTGTGGTGATCACCGGTGACACATTGGCCTGTGAGCAGGGACGTAGCCAGGATTTGGTTTCGGGAGGGGTCCAAGGGTCGATATCAAAATCAGAATTTTTTTACAGGCATTTTGAAATCAATATTTTGATGTTGGTGTTTTGATATCCATCCTGTGCAACAGGGAAATCGACTTCACTTCTGGCTTGATTTTTTTCTAAATGAATAAGCAGATCTCTGTCATAGCTATCTTCAATGAACAATATTCATAGTTCTCTTGCAAGTCACCACTTTAAGCTTCATTTGAGTTCAGTTCACCAAGACTTACCATTGTCCATCGGGGTGGTAACTCGACCCATTTTGCCGGCTTGAAATGTAATGGATATTTCTAGCAATGATAGGTAGCTCAGCTCCTGATCTGTTAGTGTATTTCTATTAGGTGATGAAATCCTTAAAACAAGAATACTGACTATTATTTTGTTGCATTTTTAAACACCTCTAACAAATTAGCTGGTCCTATACACTGTCATTTATAACGGTACGGTAGAAACACGTTAAAATGTGGTAATCAGAATATTATTAAGGAAACTCTTGACTGGTAACACTGTCCTTGGAAAGGGATTGTGTACATGTGGGTCAATTAATATTTTTTGTTAAATGTCATTATTCTGTCATGTCCATAATAATCCAACCCAATTTGACAATATTCAGAAATTGAAAAAATAAAAATAAAAACAGAATGGTGGTGAGTTTATTTTAGAATATTAGAACTGAAAAGGCATTGCCATAGTGATTGTAGGCAACCGAACGTTTGGCCTCAAGTGGTGGAACGAGGAGCGTTTTTCAAAAAACCTCGTACGAATTTCAGAATTACGTCATGACACTTATCAGACGAGCTTGGACGTCTCCAAAATAGAGAAGTGGAGCCAGTTAGTTTCATTCTTTAGTTTAATCAACATTTTTATTTCAGTCGGAAAGCGAATCATCAAATACACTCAGTTCAGATATCGAAGATTTTTGCTTTTTATAATGAAAAATTGGGTCTCATCGTACATCGCCTCGATATCTTACTCGGCGGGTTTCCTTATGAAAATTAGCCACGCATAATTTAACAACCATAAAGGATCAACCAGTGAGTACATCGGGCGAAGTAATTGCATATTATTGTAAAGAGTAGAACACTCCCATAAAATAAATGCTTACTTTTATGGAAGTTTTTTTTTAATGGCAATCAATTTTTGTAATTCAAGTTTTCACATTCTTACGAATTTTCGAAAAATAATAGAATTGAGTTTACTAGTTTGTAAAGACAAGTAATGCTTGAAATAAAACAAAGGCAGCAAAACAGACAACGGAACCAGCACAATGCATTTTAAATTGCCGACGTCATATTGCTGCTAACATTACGTCAACAATTTAAAATGCATTGTGCTTCTTTCGTTCACTATTTTGCAGTTTAATCTGTTTCATCTAGCAAAATAGGGTTTTGGTGAGAACTATTATTGGAATTTTACAGTCAACTGAAAACATTTCGGGAGGGGTCCGGACCCCTAGGACCCCTCCCCTGGCTACGTGCCTGCCTGTGAGGAATCGAGTTTAGTGTGTTCACCGGTGAGACATGGCTCGCAAGGTGCTAAACTGGTAGTGCTAACTTGACAGACTTCATCAATTGTATTTCTGTTGTCATAACTCATAACACCTGGCACAGGTTTCTAAGATCTGAAGCGGGATACGCTTCAACATTAATTGTAGACACGCTAAAACGTAGATCCGGGAGTAATTTCTTACATTGGACAATATATTTAGTTTCATACGGTGCAATTCAGACATCCGAGGGTAAGTGATTGAAACTTTGAAATTTCACTTGTTTAATATCATTGCAAATGAGTACTTGAACATGAGTGATATTCAAAATCAATTTCAGTATGAAACAGTGGTACTCAAACTTTGCTACTCCAACCAATTTCGATGTTCCAATACAGACCTATACAATATACATTATACTCGTATGTGTGTGGACAGCAAATTATTTTCATAACTTTAAATTTAAATATTCAAAAATATTTTCATTTTAACTTGTCTAATGCACTTTTCAAATATAATACTCTCTTAACCTCGGACTTTCATAATTCTGAAATTAATTTAAAACTTGTATTATCTAACTATGTTGCTAATTGTAATAATAATAAGAACAAGGCTAATTTTCACTGAATATTATTCCATATTGTACCATTCACCCGGCAAACAGGATCACTCTGAGTGATACTTGGGGATGGTTTATTAAAAACCTTGTGGAATTTTCTATACGACGTTTCACATCATTTGCCTTATTGCCGCTGCTGGTTGTGGTGCTGTCCCATTGACTTAGTTTTCTAATTATTCGAAAGACTATTTCAGAAGAGGCAAACCCCAGCAAACGGCTCTTGTTTGTATCCTAATGGATGAAAATACATCCTTACTGCATTATATCTGACGCATGTTCCCGGTCCCGAAACCGCACCGTACACACACACAAAATATTATTATAGATGACCCAAAAACTTACGCTTACGTGTCATGACCTCCGAAATAGCCTCAAGTTGACGATATATAAAATAGTGTAGTGTTGTTGTACGCTCCATGTCGTATAAGGAAGGGGGTTGATGGTGAAATGAAAGCATTTCACCTCTACGATGTGCGGACGTTAGTCAATTTCATTTTGGTCCCTATGACAGTTAGCAACGCTTCTTCGCCCCCTGTGCGTACCACTTCGTCGTCTTCGTCGTCGACAATCCACCACCATCGACCAAACTTCAATTTGTTTGAGCGAAAATTTTGTTTGTAGTATCCCCGAATTAATCAAAAACCATTTCGCCTGCCACTCATCTAGCAAAAACGAGAGATGTTGGTCTGTTGCCACCCCCCAAAGGACCAAACGACCGTCATCTTCGCATTTGAACATTTCCTTGATAAGTTATATATGGAGGAAAGGATATGCCTTTCACGTCAAGACATCATGGTCCAGAAAATGTGGAGTGGGACATCGTTGGACACTGCGAATCGTTTCGTATGTATGTATGTACACACAATAGCGTAAATTCTGCCAAGATACTACACTTCGGCTAGCAATATATCCTTTCGCACATACAGCACGAGGAGCAAATATGGATAACGAAGAGAGGGGCGGGTACATCCAATGAGGGTTTCAAATGGACATTTCTCTATATTGTGCGCTGTGAAACTATTAACATGTGTATATAGGTGGATTGCTGATATAGGTGTGTATATTGACGGTAAGGTTTGCTTAATGCGCGTCCTGTTCATTCCTTTCTTCGTCCATGTCCACGTTCACGTTCAATTCCCTACGTCTATGTTCATATTCTCGTGGCCGTTCAAGTGTAACATGGACCGGTACGGCAGCAGTAGCAACCATCGGACGAGGTATATTTAAACGAAAGTGGACAAAGTCCATCAGCCACCCACATCTTATCATGAAATGAAAGGACCCGACTACGACGACTGAACTCGGGACGCCTTAAGCACACGACAGAAACTTCTCTAAAACCGTCGTATCGTTTATTTCGCCATCTCCACACATTCCCTACACCACACTACATTACGTATACCTTTCCATCGTTTGCCTATCCTCTGATATATCGTCTCCCAGCTTGAGAGATTTTAAGGGAATAGCAGAGTTGCTTTGTTGGTCAGTCGTCCTTTTGCATATACTTCGGCTCGTGTACAGGACGATGTACAGTGGGTTTTCAATAGATTTTCCTGCTGCAATGTTTTTGCATGTAAGTCCTGAATTGATGCATAAATTAAGAAATTTGTCGAAAGGAAAATAGGACACGCGGGCGTGATGAAGGAGTCAGGATTAGAGAGGTCTTTTGTATTCAGGATATAATTAGCAACATGTGTGCGTCTTCGATGCGGTTGCGGGGATTTCAAAAGTCTATTGGAAAATCGAAAACTTTTGGGTGAAAAATCAAATCAGATTGATTTACTATTGGAGGATACATGACCGTGACCAGTGTACAATTTTCTAATTAAAAAGCTTGAACCGAACACGAGTGCATTTTCCGCACACAGTCGACAGTTCGAAAGGACCGTCATGTATCCTTGAAAACACGAATTGTTGAGTAATTGAAAAGTACACGTGGAAATTTATTTATAGGCGGCAATGTACGTGTATACACCGAACAGGACGCGGCCAGAAGATTAGGACGGTGTCCAGTTGGTGGATACACCGAGGCCAGCTACTGCGGAGGGACGATCGGTCAGAAGACGCTTTTAGAAGATGTATGTAACGATATGGCCTCGAGTAAGTGGGTACATTCCCATCAGGATACTGGACTTGGACATGACGTACATACACGCACGTACGAAATTCAGTGTGCCACCTAGAAACCGGAGAATTTCCAGGAATATTGTTACCAAGGAATGGGTCTCGCGAGAGGGTATATGTGCTTTCTTGTGCTTATAGTGCTGACTCGAGTTGAGAATATGGCAATGGCAGCAGTGGCAGCATCCTTCCAAAATGCCGCACCATCAGTCGCTCGGTCATTCTCGGCCCCAATTTGAAAACCTTATACGTACCCACACTGACCCTCCCCCCGGGGCGCACCATCCTGCCTATATGCTGTTCAATGTTTCTTCTCTGTGTTCTTGTTCGTTCGCATCTCAGACCGCTGCCGCCGCCTTATTGCTTGAATGCCGCAAGGCATTGCGATCGATATTTTCCATGGAGCTTGACCACTGGTCACCGGGTGGTCGAGAGTTTTAGGAGAAAACCCATTTGAGAAACGCTACAAACTTGGTCGTACATCGTACACCGCATATACTCTCGCCAATGTATGTAAGGTACTTTGGCATAGCAGCAGCACAAGCTAGTCTTAATCTATGTAATATCGTCTGTACGTAAGGATGTGTATATATGGCATATCCTTTCGATGGGTCACCGTCGTGGCGACCGTGGGTGGCGGCGAATAGATGGACAGCGGGCGTCCAAATTGGACATTCTAAGATTTGCGTGGAGAGGGATTTATATTTGAAATCTGCTCGAAGGGATAGCACACAAGCATCCTACACACACAGCAGTATCCCTTCTATTTGGCTTCTTCAAACTAAAACACAAAACTTTTGCGATAGTTTTTGACAGTTTTCATTTTATCCTGGAGCACGCAATTTACATATACGACGGCTACGTCCACGTCCAACAACTTGGCCACAATGACCGCAAAACGATGGAACCTTAACTTCATCTATTCATTCTGGACGTGGATTATATTTGTATAGAGGTCGGGTATACTAAGTATCGTACCTTATATCATGCATGCTTGATAAAATAGAGTGGGCTTCATTTTGCGGGAATACTAAGACGGTTTAGGGATATAGCACAGGCACAGGCACAACTCTAGAGATACCACGGCTCCTTTTCGTTACGCTTGGGTCCGCTTCGATAACAACGCCAGATATCATTATCGCAATAACTGTGTTCAAGACACATTCTCTCTCGGTTGTATGGACGATATGGTGATGCGGACGAAAAGGACCGCCACCCCCACTAACAACGCGCCTTCATTGATTAAGTGGACAACGGCCATGGCTATAATAGGGGCAGGGGCTGGTATACAACGAGGTCGTATATGATGTCGGTTTGGCGGCCGAAAACCATATCAGCAAGTTTAATTGCAAAAGTTTTATTTAGAACAAACGGAGTCAGTTTAAAGGTGGGAGTGTATTGTGTAATCTTTTCGGTTATTTTCCATACTCGCGGGCATCATCGTTTCGTAATAAATTTTCAACGAATTTCAAGAAAGGACTATGAAGACACAACCGTACTTTGCAGACAGGAGACGGATGCTTTGGAGTTATAGCAAACAATTGGAAATCCAACCGAAATTAGTTCCTGTGCAAGAAAAAAATGAAATCTATTGGAAAAATTCACTTTTTCTTAATCGTCGTTTATCTCTTGAGTTTTAAATTTAAATTGCAAGAATGTCCATACACGTAAAATTCAACAAGTTTTAAAGCAACATCGAGTACATGATTATCCACTTTTTTACACAAAACGAAAATTTCCATATAAAATCCTCAACGTCCAGTAAATAATAAAAGAAAATTCCGTCCATTAATATTCATTTAACGGTTCGTCATATACCTACATACTCGTATAGTATTTTCATTTTCAGGTTGAGCCAGTTCCTTGCACAGGACACTCTCTCCGTCGACTTTCGTGAAAACTATCCCGTACAAGGACCCATAGTATTCACCATCATCCCATATGTGGACATTAGTATGTTGTCATTCATCCTTTTGTCCAACGAAAACTTAAAACTTATTCGTCCTCTTCTTTTGAGGTCATCACCTTTTCTTATATTTTTATCTGAAAATGATTTGTACAAAACGAGGGTTTGAGAATGGAGTATAAGAGTTCCAGATATAACCGCAACAGTTTGATGTGCATGATGTGCATGATGTGTCATCATGATGCAAATGAGCCCATGTGCCATTGACAAAAAAAAAACAGGAGAGATTTTTAAATTTCACCTGGAATAAATAAAATATTTTCCTAGTGTTGTGAAGATTTTTATTTTTGATGTCCGGTTCAGGAATTCAACCCCGAAATTGAATATGGATTTTTCTTGTTGTGTATGATGATGATATGCAAATATTTTCATAATCTCGAACTTGACTTGGCCCCCGAAGAATAATATTTATGAGATTTGAATTGTTGCTATTGCTATTATAATTTTTACGATTATTGTCCTGCAAAAGCTGTTTATTTGTCTTGCTTCGTCATTGTGCAAGAACCAAGGCGTATTGTTGGAAATGTATAAACATGTTGCTACTTATATTTCATATTTTTGGAAAGAGTTCAAAAGGTCTTGACGGTCTGAGAATTTTTATGGCAGACATAAAACTATTAACTAAGTTCGGAAGGGTTGTTTTATAACTGATCCGAATTTTGTGAGGCATGGTAATCCGAAAAAACAACTTGAAGGACTATTCTATTTTTAGGTAGTATACAGGTACATATTAAAATCATGAACCACACCATGCGAAATCCGATATTCTAAAGAAAGTTGAGAGATTATACCGTCCATCTCAACGCACAAACACCAAATTCTGAAACTCTTAATAGTTCTAAATTTTATTAATTATATGTTTCTGGAGGGGCTGTAGCCACGAGCCGATTTTAGGGCCGCCAGATTAGTCAGGATAAAATTTTATTTGTTAAATTCTTATAGTTATTTCCGATTTGGAACTCTGTTCGTCTATTAATGTAGCTTATTCTTTTTATCAAAACTCATGTTTTTTGTTTTCAATACAAGATATTTTAAAATAAACTGCAAAAATCCTTAGACCGAAGTGCTCTTGGTACTGGTAGCCAATGCTGATTTGAAATAACTGGGACTGGGACCAGTTACAACACTCAATTTCAATTTCAATGGGAAATCTCATTAATCTAAATTATTTTCTCGCTTTATTTTTTGGCCAATGGGTAAAATATGATTACTTCAAAAATACATATAAGAATCATTGTTTTTGTTAAATGAATATCCGTTTGTTTCAATAGTTGCTCCGTTTGGCGCTGGCCAACAGTCATTCACAGGATTCACGCGCAAGCTAGACAAAAACGAACAACTGATTTGAATTCAGTAGAGCCCAATTGCTTCACACAAAAAAGAAATTTAATACAAAATTACGTTTGAAATTTTTTTTTTCGTAATGGGTTAAATTAGGGAAATCGGTCCTGGCTAAGTTGAAGTTTCATAGCAACTATACTGGCGACACCGAGTGTTGACCTTATAGTGGTCTAGATGCATAATTACACCGGGAAACACAATTTTTGACATACGTACTTTGTGACCATTTTTGTTTGTATTAGTGTTTTCTCATTACTTCGTTCCAGTCACGTCCCACTATTTTGTGACCGTTATGTATTCATTTTCCATAATTTACGTGGTTTGGCGTTACTTTTTCAAATTTCAGTGACTATATTACCATAAAGTAAGAAATTGGAATTGAGATGGAACTCCATATAACATTAAAACCTACTGAACAGCATTTTACCTTTGAGTGTGTGCTGTATGTAACGTGTATATACATGGGCGTAGCCAGGGGGGGGGGGGGGGGTAGGTTGGGGCGGTCGCCCCCCCCCCTGGTCGGTGAAGATGGTAAAAAATTCTTACCGATGTAGTAAAAAAATCGCTGCACTATACAACATTTCCAAAAATGTTCTGCTGCTGGCGCAGCAGTTGCCTTTTCCACCACTCCAAGTGCTGCTGGAGAAGCCATGATCGGAACAGTTTGCAGTCAGGAGGCACATACAAATAGATGACAGCGAGTGGCCTCTCGTAACTGACGGAGGCTGCGTTCCAGCACACACATTTCACTTGTGAGTATGCTACTGTGGCTGCGTGGATCCCATATTTCCTGTTTCATTTCATGGCTTCTGACCTGGAGTAAACAATTTCGGGAAGGTATAGTGGAATTCAACTTATTTTCATCTGAAAGGGGACAAATAGTATGTTTTTTTAGGGACCTGGTAAAGAACGGACATTATATTTCAGTGCCTTTCAAGTTATTTAATCAAAATTTATTTTCTAGCTGAATCATGCCAGCAATAAAATGTAGCCACTGGTACTACTTTGAGAAATTTAGAAGAAATCTTAATTAAACCGTTATAGTATAGTTACTATAGGTGATTTCAGATTGCAAAGTGTGGTGGAGAAATTTTTTTTTTGCTTCCTATGTTTTTTGGGGTGCTGAGCTCGAATCTGGAGATTCTCACCAAAATTTCGTTGCGAATAAGGGTCAAAACTTCGAAAAAATCCAAAATGTTCGGAGTTTTCACGTTTTTTGCTTATAACTCCGAAAGTGAACATTTCTCCGAAAACTTGTCCATGAAAATATTAGAGAAAACATAATTGCGGTTCCAACGCGCCATTAATTATTAAAATGTGAAGCGGTATAGCTACAATTGATAGTCATTTTTTGGCGTTTTTTTGCAATTTTGGCCCTGTTTTGCAACGAAATTTTGGTAGAAAGTTTCGGATTCAGGTTCTTCACCCCAAAGTACATAACGTACAAGAAAAATGCAACTTTTGCAACCAAATATGAAAAACCGTTCCAACTCAAAAATTTTATTCATAATTATGGAACTATGTTAAAAATGGCAAATTTAAATTATCAATTGTAGTAATACCGCTCAACGGATTTGTAATATTTAAGCGCTATTTTGTGCTGACTAAAATATCCATGGAGAGTTTTTCGCAGAAATAAATAGTTTCGGAGTTAGGGGCCAAATAACGAAAAATCAGCAAAAAATTTAGGGTTTTTCGCGATTTTGACTCCACAACATTTTGCAATCTGATGTACTAGGTTTAGCACGTAGTAACTACACTATTATCCATATTTTAAGCAATAAAGGATTTATAAATATGCTGACGATGCTACTTTGATAAGATGAAAGTGACACAAGTGGAATATGCAGTCCGAGATACAAGAATTGCACTGAAAATAGACTAACTATGCTTTAAAAGGCAAAAGAAAACAATTCTCATCACCTTTCTTAAATTTGGCTCCAAAAATAAGCAAAAAAAAAGAAATGACATGCGTGACAGTCCACCAGTAAGCTACGACCGCAGATGTATGAGTGACATCCAATTTCCAAGATCTAAACTGCTGTTTTGTTGAGGTGTTACGATTAACAGCACGCCCAGCAATATTATTTATCCCCATAAATGGATACTTGTTTACAATCTGAGCGACATCATAGTCCGTTACTTAAGTCGTGAGTTCTAAAAACACCATAAAATGGATTCGTTCACGGTGAGTCTGGAATCCATGACCCTGTGCACCAATCCAACCACAAGCAAGGCTACTCTAAAATTTGCTAACAATATTTCTGCGACCGAAATTCCTAAGAAAATCATGATGTTGAAAAAATTTTGGGCTTGCCCCCCCCTGACCGAAATCCTGGCTACGCCCATGTGTATATACACGAAGATATCTTCCTGTATGTACACGTTACATACAGCACACACTCAAAGGTAAAATGTTGTTCAGTAGGTTTTAATGTTATATGGAGTTCCATCTCTATTCCAATTTCTTACTTTATGATATTACTATAGAAACGACTTTTGTAAGGACACAAAAATGCTAAAAACTTACTCCTGGTGTACCCTGGAAGTGAACTAAGCAGGTTGTATAAAAAATCCGCCCTTTTAGTGAATTTCACAAGTTCCACTGAACTTAATGATAGTGGTTTGTTATTCCTTAAATAAAAATTCTCTAAATGGGGAAATGTGAAAGATTATAACGGGATATAATGAAGGATGAAAACAGCGATCAAACTAACTAAATGATCTTACAAGATCCTTTTGGAAAATGTTTGGTTGATATATTTCTAAATTCTTTAGGAAGCAATGCAGGTGAAAATTACTAACAATTAATTAATGAACATATAACACCTAAGAAAGCTTTAGTGTCTAACATGTCCTTAAAATCCATATTGTTCACTCGGAATTATGTACATACAACTTCTTCCGAACACTTAGGAGCTGTAAGTGACGGACAAGGCGAGAGATATCGGCGGTATACAGTAGACGCTCACAAATTCGAATCTTCCAGAAATTAGACCCACATCTTTCTCCTACCTACAATTTAATAATGAGACTTTTTTTAGAGATGGCAACACCGATAAACTAATGGTAGTCCATCTTTGACATACATACCATTTGAAGTTTATATTCATTCATGTCAGTATAAACATTTCGTTTGGATTGTTGACAACGCATTTACCGGACCATGGAAAGTTTCGAAAATTCACGAAAAAAACAACATTTGCGGGAAGTTTTACTTGGGCATTATTTTGCTAAGAAGACTGCAGCTCAGATTCATCAATTGCTCGTGGAAGTTTACGGTGACGATGCTTTTTCGCGTGCACAGTGATTTCGGTGGTTTCATCGGTTCAAAAATGATAATTTCGACATTACCGACCAGTGCCGGATTAAGACCCTTTGGGGCCCCTAGGCATAAAACAATTGAGGGCCCTTTTTTTGCGAAAGAAAAGAAATACTTTCGTAAATAATATATTTTACGAAATAAGAAAAATATATTTTAATTCGTAAAAATTTTGGGATACCTACCTAATTCCGAAAAACAAAATCCCGCCCGTTCATAATCCTGCTTTTTACAAAAAATCCCGCCTTACATTAGCCCGAAATTACTAAATCGCGGAACTTTAAAAAACCGCCACTATAAAATCCCGTCATTACAAAATCCCGCCCTCTAAAAACTCCGCTGTTTTAAAATCCCACTAATGGATATTTTGAACTAGCGGGTTATTGAAATGGCGGGATATTAAGTTGGGGCAATTTTGATTAGGCGGGATTTAAATTGAGCGGGATTATTGAAATGGCAGGATTATGAATGTCGGGATTTTGAAAAACGGGAATATGATGGGCGGGATCGTATCCAACACAAAATATTTAAAGTATACAGTTGACTCGCGATAATTACATATTCGATAAATTGAATTTCTCGATAATTTGAAGTTCTCATCCAGAATTCTCGTTAAATTGAAAAAAATGTAAAAAAAACTCCATGTATTTATGTACGCTCGATAATTTGAAATAAATTGACTTCAGTGCTCGGTAAATTGAGTTCGAGATGCATTTAACTAAAAGTACCGTTTCTTCCCGGAAATCCAATTTATTGAATGATTTGAATCTAGTTTCCCGTGAGCTACTTAAAGAATGAATTCAAATAGGCGAATATGGTTCCGCGTGTCAATAAGCGCTTGTCGATCGAGGAAAAAAGAGCTTATTCAAGGCGTTGAAGCAGGAGCTTCAAAGAAGCAGACGGCGGCCAAAGGTTTTTTTCTGTCCTACAGGTTTCAAATGAAAAGCTTTTGTATGTTGTAGTACAAAAACTAACTAAATTAAATATTGACTTTTCTTGTTTTTTTTTTCAGTTTCAAACTTGTGAATTACATATATCTCTGAAATTTAATGTTTTGGCAATGTCACTATTAATCAAGCTTATGGCGTTTAGTCGACGTTGCTTCATTGCAGAACGTTTTTCGTTTTTAATTATTGCCAACCTAGAAAAACTTTGCAAACCAGTTGAACATTTCACTCGAATTTTTGTCCTGTAATACCAATTTTAGATGTTCATGGAGATTCATTTCGTTTTCAAATTCGTCTAAAGTAAGACAAAACACCCCATAAGTAGCATTAAAAAGTTTTCAGTGGGTGGAAATTTAAGCTTTCTGACAAAGCTTCTATCGATTTCTCATATAATATCAGACAGTGCAGGGCATACTCTCTTGAGGCACTTTTCACGACCAATCGCCTAGCGTAAGTGGGAACATGGTTTTGTGAGAAAAGTTTTGGCTTCTGAATGTAAATCTTCAATCTTCAAATTTAAGATTTTTCAGACGTACCTTTTCTGAGACCGGATTTTAGAATTTAGTGAGAATTGGACATCTATATCATATAGTTGTCGTAAAAACTATTTCCAATTCATGTACACATACCCAATTTTAGATAAAATCAGTTTACAACTTGCTATACAATTGGAACGAAAATTTTTACTATTCTCAGAAAGGATAAAATTATGCCACTAGATCTATCGTGTGAAGGGTATCATATTTTCGGTTCAGCTTGTTTTACTTTCCTTTTTCGTTGCAAGAGCTTATCAAAGAACAAAAGACTTATAATTTATTATTTAAAAAAAAAAACCTCGCGGGGTAACTGTCAGTGTGAGCTCGGGGCCTCTGTGAATGCGGGGCCTCAAGGCACGTGCCTTATGTGCCTTAAGGATAATCCGGTACTGTTACCGACGAAGAGCGACCTGGCCAGCCAAAAAAGTTTGAAGACGAAGAATTGACGAAATTACTCGAAGAAGATTCGTGCCAAACGCAAAGAGAGTTCGCAATTTCGTTGGAAGTGACTCAGCAAGCCATATCGAAGCGGTTAAAATCACTGGGAATGATCCAAAAGCAAGGCCACTGGGTTCCGTACGAGTTGAAGCCAAGAGATGTTGAGAGGCGCTTTTGCATGTGCGAACAACTGCTTCAAAGGCAAAGACGGAAGGGTTTTTTGCATCGTATTGTGACCGGCGATGAAAAGTGGATACATTATGATAACCCAAAGCGAAAGAAATCATGGGGACCGCCCGCGCACCAATCAACATCGACCGCGAAGCCAAATATTCATGGTTCCAAGCTTATGCTCTGCATTTGGTGGTGCCAGCTCGGTGTTGTGTATTATGAGCTGCTAAAACCAAATGAAACCATTGACGGGCAGCGCTATCGACTGCAATTGATGCGTTTGAGTCGAGCATTGCGTCAAAAACGGCCACAATATGCTGAAAGGCACGACAAAATAATTCTTCAGCATGACAATGCTCACCCTCATGTTGCGCGAGTCGTGAAAACGTACCTGAAAACAACCAAATGGGAAGTACTACCCCACCCGCCGTATAGTCCCAACATTGCTCCATCTGATTACTATTTGTTCGCTTCGATGACTCATGCGTTGGCTGATCAGCACTTCACTTCATATGAGGAGGCTCGATTCATGGATAGCCTCGAAAACCCAAGATTTTTTCGCGACGGAATTCGTAGACTTCCCGAAAGATGGGAGAAAGTTATCGCTGCTGATGGCCAATATTTTGATTAATTTAGTTATAAGAATAAATCTATGAATAAATGCCCAAAATTCCAAAAAAGACTCATTATTAAGTTGTAGGCCTATGTATGTTAACTATAAATCCTTTTTTCCTGGAAATTTTGCGTTGCAAAATAATACCTAGAATTTGATCTAGTAATTGGAGTAATTCTGGTCTGGTTCGAATGTTTTTGTACATTTTTTTCGCGGTGAAAGTTATATGGGACTCGGTTTGAATCGAAAAGTATTTAAAGCATGTCTGCGAAACGTCCAAAAAACACTTTGACTTTAGAAAAAAAGTGAAAATATTAAAGAGACTTGACGAAGGTGTTAACGGCAATCGATTAGCACTGGAGTTTAAAGTCTCGAAGTCCGCTATAAGTTACAATAAATCTAAAAAGGAAACGATTTTGGCTGCGGTTTCTAAAACATATCAGGAATCACGAAAAAAATCTTTACATAGTGCAGAATATCCCGAAATGGAAAACCGTTTGTACGAGTGGTTCCTGAACCAACGCGAAAAAAAGTGTACATTGACTGGACCAATACTTAAGGCAAAGGCTAAAAGTATTTTCCTAGACGTTTATCCTGACAAAAGTGTATGTGCATTTAATGCAAGTGACGGGTGGTTTACAAAGTTTAAAAATCGGCACGGCATTCGATACTTAAAAGTTGGCGGTGAGATACCTACTTTCGTGTGACGTTTGCGAGATAAGCCCTTTTATCAATAGGCGAGCAAAAGTTGCAGAAATGGGCTTTTTAGAAACCCAGATCTACAATGTTGATGAAAGCGGTTTATTTTTTCGGTGTTTGCCAAACAAAACATATATTTTTGCCAGGAATATAGTTGCCTATTTCTTTCCGCCAGTTCAACCAATGGACCAAAGTCCAATTAAGATGACGAAACTTATTTATAGAAATAAGTTACTCTCGCAATTGATCGCTGAGGGCGTTGAACTATACCAGTGTCTAAAAAAGCATTCAGTTCGCGATCCAATCATGCTTATCAAGGAAGCATGCGACGAAGTGCCATCAAGTATAACACTGCGTGACACCAAAAAACCGTCAAAAAACTGCTATGCTATTTTGGTTAGCTATTGGTTCCCATATGACATAAGTGCAATCAATTTTTTTCCTGACCCTCAGGTTTTCGAGTTACACGCCGAAATCTTTTTTAATGGTCCTCATATAGTATCTGCTACTCAATTACTGCAATTTGCAATAAAATAAGTAAATTTCTTATCAGTATCCTTAAAAGGACGCTTGGCAATAAAAATCGCCGAAAATAAATATAATTTGCTCGGTTATTTTATTTTTCCCCCTTTTATTGTGACTTAAAACCGTAAAAAACCATCTTTTTTATCTTTTCGCATATCTTTACGTAACTTTTATATTTATTATATTTTACCTTTAATAAATAAATAAAATAAATAAATATACTCGTTTTTTATTATCCTTATATTATCCCTTTTGTTTTTAGCTGGCATATTCCTTTTTTATTATCCTTATATTACCCCTTAAAGTGCGAAAACCGTCAGGTACTAAAATTAAAAAAGATATTGTTATGGTATAAATATCACGTATTGTAATAGTTTTACTTTAATTGGTTTACAATATGGATTCTGAAAGAAGTACTCGCAACCTGTGCAAAAATTCACAAAATAAATTTTGCTACGTGTGTGGCAAATATATTTTTAAATCGCTATAGAGAAAAGTAACACAAAAATTAAGGGATGCATATTTCGAATGTTTTGGCCGCGTTGTGTGTCAGGATAAGCCTTGGATACACGATTTTTTTTTTTGCATATCGTACCTATTGTATGTCACTGCACTCTCAAAAAACTGGCAAACAAGAAATGCCTTTCGCGGTTCCAGCACTTTAGAGCGAGCCTAGCAATTATCACGATGATTGCTATATTTGTGTGTTCGATTTGCGGGGTGCTACGAAAAGGCATAAATATAAAGTGGAGTACACTATAGATAGTTCTGTCACAAAACCTGTGCCTCACAGTGTAAACAGCACTGTTCGCGCTCCTCACAGTGATGAAAGTAACGACCCTCAGAATATAACAGTTTTTCCCCTCTCCTTCATGAAGCGATCAACGAAAACCACACCTAATTTGCCAAGAGGAATTAAATGATGTGGTACGGGACTTGAATTTGTCCGTAACGCAGGCGGAGCTGTTAGGATCAAGGTTACAGGAGGATTCTTAGGAAATTACAAAGCCAAAAACGCATAACTTTTAGTAACAAATATGTTAGACGCATATAAAGAAATGGGGTGCAGAATGTCTTTGAAAATGCATTTTCTTCACTCCCATTTCTCTTTCTTTCCTGAGAACCTTGGAGTCGTAAGTGATGAACAGGGTGAGCGGTTTCATCAGGACATAAAAAGGCTTGAGGAACGTTTTCAAGGTCAATGGGATGCAGCGATGTTAGGAGATTATTGTTGCCGCTTACAGCGAGAAGACAATTCTAAACATAATAGAAAAAGTTGATTTTTTAAATTTTTTCCTTAAAATAAATGTGTTTGACAATTAAGTTTATAATTTCAAGTATTTAAATATGTTTATTATATTGTTTTACGACCGTTTTACAAAAAAAAAATTAACAAAAAATAACCGATTTTCTGAGAATATAAATATCTTTCCATATCTCTGAAACTGGGGGGTCAAGGGAAAACGTAAATATGAGGTTTTAGTAAGGATTAGATAAGAATGAAAAAAAATGGAGATGACGGTTTTTTTTTAATTTGTCACGCAGTGTAATTAAAAAAGCATGGTCTAAGTTGTTGAATTGGGACAATGACCAATTTGATAGTGAGGATGATTTACCGCTCGAAGAATTTTTGCCAACTCGAAATATCACTGAAGTGCAACTCCTCAAAAATAGCCAAGACATGCTTGCATCAATCATTCCAGAGTATGTTATCACTATAGAGGAAATTGAACAGTGGAATGAAGATGTTTATGACAATGCATCAGACGGAAATCACGCAAACAACGGTGAGTCTTTGCAAAGCAGCGACGATGATGTTCATGATTATCGTGGAAGCTGTTTCCTACTCTGCAGCCATTGACAGTGTCAACACTGTAATAAGGTGGTGCAAGAACAGTCAATTGTATTCGGCTAGACATATGCACAATCTTTTAGAAATCCGTAACGACATAGTTGAAAAACTAGGGGGCTTCGCTCCCTGCTCGCTACGCTCGCCAACCCCCGGGGCCGAGGCTAATTTCGGGCGCGGCCGAAATTCGGATACCCTTCGCTCTCTTTGGGCTAAAAGTTTTTTCGGGCGTACCTATGACTTGTATATAATCCCCCTCCTCATTCTTTTTCTTCCGTCTTGACAAAAGTTTTGGGCTTGGTTGAAATAAGTGGGCAAATAAAAATATTTACTCAGAAAATTTTATTGGGGTCGATCGACCCCGCAGTACGTTTCCATTCGTTTTGAAATTTTTTTTTTGCTTTGGTAAAGACACATTCATTCAAGGTTTTGTGAAATTGGTGCAAAATATGTTTCTTAGAAAAACCACAATAGGGTTTGGGTTTGTATGGCCACGCCATGACCCCATGGTCAGATTTTATCAATTCTTAGATATGTTTTGTGCCATCAAGAGAAACACGTTTGTGTTTAATTTAGATGAAATTGGTGCACAAATAAAAAAATTTTTCTTAGAAGAACCTAATTTGAGTGGTTAAGTTTGTATGGCAGCCCCATGACCCCATGGTCCGATTTGAACCATTCTTAAATATGTTTTGTGTCATCAAGAGAAACGCATTTGTGTGAAATTGGTGCATAAATAAAAAAGTTTTTCTTAGAAAAACCTAATTTGGGGGGTTAGGTTTGTATGGCAGCCCCATGACCCCATGGTCCGATTTAATCCTTTCTTACATATGTTTTGTGTCAACAATAGTAATACATTTGTGTGAAATTTGTTCGAAATTGGTGCACAAATAAGCAAGTTTTTCTTAGAAGAACCTAATTTGAGGGGTTAAGTTTGTATGGCAGCCCCATGACCCCATGGTCCGGTTTGATCCATTCTTGCATATATTTTGTGTTATCTATAGAAACACATTTGTGTGAAATTTGGTTGAAATTGGTACACAAATAAAAAAGTTTTTCTTAGAAGAAACTAATTTGGGGAGTTGGGTTTGTATGGCAGCCCCATGACCCCATTGTCCGATTTTACCGATTCAAACATAACTACTGCCTGCAGCAAAAAGCAGCATTTGTGCAAACTTTCAGCTTCATAGCTTTTAAATTGGCCGAGTAAAACGCGTCGCAATAGACAGACAGACAGACGGACAGACGCACATCGCCCAATCGACTCTCCATGCTGATCATAAATGTATACCTTTTATATGGTCGGAGATGCTTCCTTCAATGCGTTACAAACTTCATGACAAAGTTAATATACTTTTTCACTCTATGAGCGAAGGGTATAATAAGTGCATAGTTGATAAATAAGACAGAAAATAAAAACGTCCAGAAATTAGAACATTTCAGAAATTAGAATCACCTCATTTACCAAGTGGTTCTAATTTCTCAGCGTCTACTGTAGAGCGTCTACTGTATATACGTATAATGCCTATCTTGAATTTAAGTAAACCTGAATGAAAAACATCAGCCTGAACTTCTTAACACACAAAACTTATGGGAACTACAAGAAAACAATTCACATTATAATATGTATGTACATAGTTATTAACTTTGAATTTTGTGTCACATATTTCTATATTGCTTGCAATAAAGTATTATTATTATTATCATTATTGTTATTATTGATCGATTCAAATCAATCGAATTGATTGATATTCAAATCATAACGGTATTACTAGAACGTATGTATATTTATCTCCGATGTTGTTAGATAATTTTTTACAAATTCAGCTACCTAAAGCTGACTAATCCTACACTGAGAGAAAAAACACATTCTGAAATCAAGCATGTTTATTCTTATTATTAGAATGGCGAGGCTAAAATAATTTTTGGAAATGTTATTTTAACTCTGACGTTCTTAAATTCAGTAAAAATACTGTAACGCCAAAATAATGTTTAAAAAGAGTTATATCAAGCGTGTTTTCGATCGATGACACTCTGTTTTTCTCTCAGTGAGTTATTTCAAGTTAACAGGCTACCACAACCACTTGATTGAAGGACCTTTTCTGAAGTTTGTGATATTATTGATATTTCAGATTTTTTTTGTGGAAAACGTGAGTTTCCATTACAAGAGTAAGCTGCATTAGTAGACGCCGAACAGAACTCCTAATTGCCAAAAATATTATCAACAATACGAGTATATCGCTGGCTCGAGGCTACAGCCCCCACTGAAAAAACGTATCAGTCTTTTTTCCCAGAGCTCACAATATGAAAATTAATAGAACAAAGGCTAACAATTCTTAAATTTAACAAAATCATCTAATCGACCTGTTGTTGCAGTTCTGTTCTTTTCGTTGGGTTTCAGATTGTCGAAAATGGGTAATTTTTTAACTTTGTTGACTAGAATTTATTATTTGTTCACATGAATTTAAATTTTCGTAGGACTTGGATAATGTGATCAAAGTCCGGGTCTCTTATAGACATTTTTTGAAGATCAATGTTGGTGGAATGTTTTGGATTCGTGCTAGCGCCCCCAAATACTTAAAAAACAGCAAATTTCGCCGTGATTAGAAATTTATATCGCCGTTTTCGAATGTATTCGCAAGCCGCAGTATAAAACTTATAAAATGTTACTTATTGTGAAGTGAACAGAATCTTATTTCCTTCTTCAGAACGTTGCTTGATGCACTGAATTTTAAAGCGAAGCTTTAGAAAACATTCCTCTGTCCAGTCTCTGACCGGGAAAGCCCAAAGTACAAAAGGTGCTATAGTTTTGGCGATATGTTTAGTTTCTGTTATTGATTCCATGGGGAGGGTATGGAATATAGTCAATTCCTATCCTCAGGCATTTTTCTTGCTCTAAACTCGAACGCGAAAGGTAAACGATTAAGACTTTTAGCAATTTGTGAAAAAAAGAACTTAATTTTTATTTATTTGTGAGTAGTAATGACTCAATTGCCAAAAATTACAACCTACATTGAGACCCATCGTCATTGTATTCTTATGAATAAGTCCCATAATATCAATTAGTATTCATGACATAATTCACCCATCATCGGGAAAATAATTATGTCATGAGCTCACCTGAACACCTCAAATTGTTGCAATCTGCTGAATATACATTTACGGAAACCTACCCCCCGAACACAGACCATTCTTCCAAATCGATGGCAATTATTCATGATTCTCAAATGAGCATGCTAATCTGTCGTTAAAGGTCAACCCACTCATCAATGAGAATGATTCATCTAATCCGATCGTTTGTTTCACAAACGGACGACTGAACCAATGACCATTGACTATATAGCATGAAAACGTATCAAGTTCTGCTCATTCATTCAGCATTTATGAGTTTACTGACCTTTGACACTGCCAGTGAAACTTTCTCTTTTATTCGTAACATATCTATATAATACACACACTTGCCCCGTTGTCGAGTTATGAACCAAAGAACCGGCAAAATGGCACACAAAAATAACATAAAGAAAAGAATAATGTAGCAATCGGGGTGGCCGGGTTGATACTGACCCCCAAAACACGTATATATATGCTGGGGAGTACGTTCGTCTGCTCATATAAAAGTGCAATGAAATTTCTTTCCGGTCGTACCCGACACAACCGTCCGTCGGTCGATGCATTGGAGCTCCCAGACACAAAAATTCCCATATCAGTATCGTAAAGACTTTCATCTATGGATATCACATTCCCATATAACCGTATAGTGTACAGGACTTGAGGACCCCACTTTTATCATTTGATTCATCCTACTTCACTTAATGTCGGCCTGAGCTATGTTGTACTGCCTCCACTCTCAGCCTCCCAGCTGAACATTATCGAGTTATACTTGCCGCACTATATGCGAAATTAGCTGGGGGTAGTGGAGCCGGCCAGGACACTGCATATAGGAAGGAGGAGACCGGGAGATACTCATATAAAAACTTTTGACACAGTAAATCAACACTTTAACGACATTGACCTAGAGAGAAGCGGCCAAACCACAGAGGAACCCATCAGATGGGCCGAAGCGCTGGAGCAAGGGTCGTGCCCAAAAATGCTATGACTGCAACTTTTACTTTTTCCCCCCATAAAATGCTAGTGTTTGTTTCTTTCCAAAGTCCTTCAACCGTTTTTATATCTTTCTTTCAAATGCCACCCACTAAGTGTACGTTACCAATACAGAAAGAGCTATTGTGACAACAATCTCCGTTCTAGAATTTTTCTGTTCGTGAGCACAAAAAAATCGCGCACAGGCGAAGAGAAAAATCTCTCAGAGTGGAGAAAAATATTTTGATCCAAACATTTTTCTGTAGTCAAACTGAAACCCACCTGTCGAGCGCAAGTGGGTGGTTGGGGGCGGTTATGAAGGGCCACGCTGCTTTGTTGCGAAATGGCAAACGCATACATTTGAAGAAAGGACATTCCGAGGATGCATTGGAGGAGTATAGAGTGTGGGAGGCGTTGCATACGCTTCCGCTTAAGCTTATGATGAGTTGTTAATGTGTAAGAGTTACTGATATAAATTATCGTCTCCCAAACGAACAACGAACTCTCTTTGGCAGCACGATTATTTCTCTTTCTTTGATGTGATTCTCTTGCTAGTTGAGCACATGGTATTTTGGGGGTTGGTCTCTAGTTGTCGAGTTTGCGCAAAACGGGAATGCATTGCAAATATTATTTTCTTTTTTTGGGATCTGCAACGATGCGTACTTTTATATGTATGTTTATATGGTCCAATAATTTGTCCTGCGTATATCAAAGGATTGTATTGCATGAGAAATTTGGCGGTTGTACCGCTAAATGCTAATAGAATAATATATAGCATTTCCAGGTCAAGTAAATAGCTCTCCGAGACAAATAGATAAATTTCCGAATCAACAAAATACATTTCCGGATCAAATAAATAAATTTCCGAGTCAAAAAAAACACTATTCCAGATCAAATAAATAAATTTCCAGACGAAATAAATGAACTTCTAAATGAAAAAAATAAATAACCAAAACAAAAAAATAAATTTCCAAATCAAAAAAATAAATGTCCAAATCAGGAAAATAAATTTACAAATCAAATAAATAAATTTCCAAATCGAATAAATATATTTACATGCCAAAAAAGTAAATCAAATAAATACATTTCCAAATCAAATAAATATTTTTTCAAAGGTTAATAATGTACTTCTAATATGAAAAATTAAATTATATTAAATTTATGAGACCCTAGCGGGCGGTTGGAAGTGGAAGTTTATGAGATTTTAAAGTAAAAATTCGCTTGTGTAGCGCGCAAAAAAAAACAGTATATATAAAAAAAACTTTGTTGTGTGTTTTTTTGAAGTATCGAAACTTCGAAACTAATGAATTTTCTTCATGAACAAGAAAACATTCCATTTGAGAACATAAAAATACGAATATCTCGCTTGAGATTTTTAAACGACTCTAACTTACAAAGCTCTAGACTACAGAGAAATGTGCGCTGCAGAGGGTCTCAAAAAACATGGAAGTGTGATTATCTCGCTTAGTATTGCAGCAAAGGGGTCAACATTTTCTTTTGTTTGTAGAGAAATGTGCGCCGGAATATACTCTAGATCGGGTCTTAACATCTAAATCCTCAAAGACCCCTGTAGAGCAACTTGGCGCCTTCACTAACTCCAAATTTCAGGGTCCCTTTATCATCGTTTTGAAGTTATAGGCGTCCAATTCACGGCTTTGTATTTTTCATTCCTCTAATAACCCAAAAGGTCATGGGCCAACTGTCCTGAAATTTGGCACCGCAGTGGCAATATTTGCTGAAAAATTCAAGGATCTAGGATCTAGCTTTCGGCATTCGGAGGTTACAGGCAAAGATTTCATTTGATGTGTAAGGTTTGGCCCCCTAATTACAATCAATATTTAACCCTTCTTTAGGCGCGCGAGCTACGATTGTAGCCCACAATTCTTTAAATAGCGGTAATTTTGAGCAAATGAAACATAGCGGAGTTTCATTTCAGTAGAGGCGTATTTCGAAAAGCTGAATTTCAGTGTCATCTGATCTTAGTAGTGACCCTTGAGGTTACCAATGACTTTGTACTATGTAGTGTGTTCTGCTCAGACTACGGTATTTCTTTAGATTAGCTTGGAAATTATTCCGGTAAATTTTTGTTTTACTGACAGCTTCGTAATATCACTGTAGGATCTAGACAGAGTTAAATCTAGCCACCAAATTTAATTAATTGATTTCTTCTAATAAAAACTGATTGTGACTAACTGTCAAAAGTACAGAGCCACATACCTTATTAGCGCAATTGCTTCTTGTGTTCAGGCTATCTGGTACACTACTTATAACGAATTTGTTCAAAGGGATTTTTAAGCTTTAGTCTAGATTGATGCTCTGAGTTTGCAAAATGCTAGGAAATTAATGACCCTTTTTTAAAGTGTTTTTTTTTTTTTGTAACTTTCTTAATAAAATGGCTACATTATGATAACCAGCACAAATTAAAATACGTAGGTACCAATCAGTGCACAATGCGCATTAAGAAAGAGTCCCTGAACTTTGGATTTCCGCTGTTGGAAAGGAAACTGACTAATTCTTCGCTCTGACTCCAATTTTCGTATCGAATCTTAGAAATGGAATGCGTATTTCTGGATGTGACTCAAATGTTAAGTGCGGCAAATAAAGTTCCTGCCTGATGAAATGAAGTGCACGCTTCCCTTAAGTCTTTTTTTTTTTTAAGTCTTAGGGGCAAGAAAACGAGTAGAAACCAAACTAAATTAAAGCCATGGATGACAAAGGGGCTAATTCTGGCAATTAGAAATAGAGATAAACTTGCCGCAAAGGTGAAAAAACAACCTTTTAATAGAAATCTTGAGCACAAATATAAAAATTATAGGCATTATTTAACAACTTTGATACGTTGCACGAAAGACTACAACTAATGCCGACCCAACGTATAACGCAATGGAGTCATTCTTTCTCTTTTCGGCTCTTGAAGAAGAGATATTTACAACTCTCAGTAGCTTAAAATCCTCAGTAGCTCCTGGCTCTGACGGAATTCAAGCTGATATATTACAAAAAAATGCGGAGCTTCTTGTTTAACCACTTACATATGTTTTTAACTTATTAGTCTAAGAAAAATGGCATATTTGGTCGGCAAAAATCCTACATCGGAATTTTTTTTTGATTATGGTTGGGAATGGTCCCCAGATTATGGCATTAAAAGTCCCAACCGATCGGTGGTCCGCAACCTTAAAAAAGGAGGGAAAGGGGGAGGGCATTTTTTCGGTTTTTTGCGATTATTTTAAAAACAGTAAGAGATACAGAAAAATGATCTGAGTACGAAAAAAAACTACATAAAATTATCTTTGCAATGATATATAACACATTAGAGTTTAATTGAATATTTCGGCGTTAGAATAGAACATAAATTAGAATATTTTCATTTTAGACCTTTTTTAAAAGCTCCATAACTTTTGAAAGAACGCTAGTTCTTTGTTCTACAGTTTATAAAATGAGTAGTACGTAGAACAAACTCCTGATGGGTCACTTTGTATGGGAGGTACCCTTAGTTTTTATCCGAATGAGCTGATTTTTGGTGAGTGGGGAGACTATAACCTCCAATCGTAACAAACCAAAATTTAGCACTCTGCTCCAATTTTGGGGGGAGTTATGGACATGCCGTTTTGACAAATTTAAATGAGGGGATAATGGGGGTCGACCGGAGCGACTCAGCATTTACGTTAAAATTATCTTAAACTTGTTGTTAATACTTGTACAAAATTTTACGGCTGAACTAACATTCTTTCAAAAGTTATGGAGCTTTTAAAAAAGGTCTAAAATGAAAATATTCTAATTTATGTTCTATTCTAACGCCGAAATATTCAGTTGAACTCTAATGTGTTATATATCATTGCCAAGATGATAATATGTAGTCTTTTTCGCCCTCAGACCATTTTTCTGTATCTCTTACCGTTTTTAAAATAATCGCACCAAACCGAAAAAAGGCCCCCCTTTCCCCCTTTTTTTAAGGTTGCGGACCCCCGATCGGTTGGGACTTTCTATGCCATAATCTCGGGACCATCCCCAACCATAATAAAAAAAAATTTCCGATGTAGGATTTTTGCCGTTCGATGGCCATATTTTGGTCCAATTTTCTTAGACTATATGTGAATTTCAGGGATATTTCCCTCATCAGTTGAAACACGCTATATGTATAGTGCAGTCAAAATATCCCAAATCAGGCCTCCAAATAGAAAAAAATAGAGTAAGGCTAATTGTTGTTGTTTTTGAATCAGTGGGTTCCCTGGAATCTACAACTGATTTTGCTAAAAAAAATTTGATCAGAAGGGTCTCAAAAAGGACAAAAAAGGATACTCTTCAATCCTTGGCCGGAGGTCGGCATGCGGGGTATCATATCAAAGGGGACGTCGAGTACATTACCTATCCGGTGTTTGTTTCCTGTTTCAAGGTCCCTCAAAGGAATAAATCGAGCTTAAATGGAAAATTTTCGAATTTCCTGCGCATTTTTCTAAAGCCATAACTAGGAGAATAATTCAAGTTGTCCCTACTTTTATCACTTTTCAGAATCTATACCTATTAGCTGGAGATTCTACCATTAAATTTGCTAAGAAAAAAGTCGATCGCAAAGCTCTGAAAAAGGACATAAAAGGACACTAATTTCACACCTTGATCGAACGTGGGCATGTGGGGTGTCATATCAAAAAGGACGTCGAGTGCATTGCATATCTGGTGCTTGTTTCCTGTCTCAAGGACACTAAATGGAATAAGTCGGGCTTAAATTGAAAATTACGGCTTTAGAAAGATACAGATACGGGAAACACAAAAATTTTTAAGTTAAGCCCAATTTTCTCTTGTGAGGGTCCTTGGAACAAGTAACAAATGCCGGATATGGAATGTACTTGACATCCTCTTTGATATGACACCGCACATGCCCACGTTGGACTAAGGTGTGCAATTAGTTTCTTTTTATGTCCTTTTTCAGAGCTTACCGATCAACTTTTTTCTTAGCAAATTTAATGGTAGAATCTTCAGCTATTATAGATTCTGGAAAGTGATAAAAGTAGTGACAACTTGAATTATTCTCGTAGTTATGGCTTTTAAAAGATACACGGGAACGCGAAAATTTTCCATTTAAGCTCGATTTATTCCATCTAGGGTCCTTGAAACAGGAAAAAAAACAACGAATATGTAATGTACTTGACGTCCCCTTTGATATGATACCCCGCATGCCCACCTCCGGTCAAGGATTAAAGAGTATCCTTTTTTGTCCTTTTTGTACTTTTCCGATCAACATTTTTTTTTATCAAAATCAGTTGTAGATTCCTGGTAGCCCACTGATTCAAAAACAACAAAAAATAGCCTTACTCTATTTTTTTCTATTTGAAATGCTAATATGACTGCACGCGAGCGACAAATCCGATATCAACAACTATCGACCGATCTCTTTGCTCCCAAGTCTCTCAAAAATTTTTGCAAAAATCATTAAAGCTAGATTGGTACACCGAGAAAAATAACGTCCCTTAAAATTAACTCGATATCCTTTTGAAATCGAGTTACATTCCTATTAAATATAATCCTTTCCTTTTAAATATATATCGCTTTAATTCAAACTCATTCTTTTTAAATTAATGGGAAATCCTTTAAATCCAAATTTTCAATAGGAAATCTTTTTAAATTACCACTCTTTTAAAACCACTTGTAATCCAACATAAAAAAATAATTAAAATATGCTTGAAAAAACCAATCAGGTATCCGTCCATCCTTTTGTATCAAGAAATTCGTATATTAAACATAAAACAAAGTTACAAATACAAAGTCTTAAAATATATACGCACCCGGCAATTTGAATTTCCTCCAGAAAGGAGTATACATTTTGAAACAAGTAGACGAGCAAAGACAATACTTTTTGAGCCAAAATACACAACGAGTATGGCAGCTAATCAAATTTTTTATTCAGGGCCCAGATTGCACAATATTCTCCCCAGAAATATCCTCGATATTGTAAATTTCAAAAGAATTAAGAAATTATCTTTTGGAGAACCAATAATGAATTAACGCTTTTTTGTTCTGTTGGCATTAAATTAGAATTGATTTGATAGCACAACTTATCATTGTTCGGGAATCATATAGTTTTCTTTTTAGTGTAAGCAAATAACTGTGAGCCTGAATATTGATCTATCTTCAGTGACATGAATTAATTATTATTTATATTTATATTTTGTTAAACTAGATTCTTAGCCCTAAAACACGAGCTTAGCTCATCGTGAGTCTACCAACATTAAAATTAAAAAAAATTTAACAGCTGCTCCTAACTACAACTTTATTTTTTATCGCATATACGTATTTCGGGAGCAATGTGCTCCCTTCTTCAGTGCGTTAGCTATTGATACATTGGCAATTGTACAGGTGTATATATTTCGAAAACATTTTTTTTTTATAATAGTTACTCAGAAACCCCAGGTAGGTTCATAAAAGAAAAAAGGAACGAACAAACAAAGCACGGCAATTCAGGTAAGAGGGTTAATTGGAGTAAGGTTTCTTTTTTGCCAGCTCTCTAATTAATTTGGTTGGGCAATTTCCTTCGTCTGTGTTGAGCAATGTCTCCGGGTTTCGTCGCAATATTTCGAGGCTCTCCCAAGCATCCAAAGTGTGGGGCCTTTTGACGTGTCGTATCAGCTCCAGATTATCGCTAGTTATTGTGTGTTTCTCCTCAATGATATGTTTAGCTATGGATGATCTGATTGTGCTGGTTACTCTTTTTTGTCCACTTGCTGCCTCCCTTAAGTGCTCGTTAAATCTCGTTGTGATAAGCCGCTTCGTCTGACCAATGTATTGCTTCCCGCAGTCGCCGCACGATACCGCATATATACCGCTCGAACTCACAAGGAAGCTGCAAGACATACGCATCGCCAACGACGAGGTACTAATCTCCTTCGACGTGAAGTCACTGTTTCCGAACACACCAGTCAAACAAGCGAACTACCAGCTCGAAGTTTGGCTGAATAAGTTCGGGAATACAACCGAATGGAGAAGGAAGGTTAAAGTATACACCAACCTCGCACACTTGTGTATTGCGGAGAATTACTTTGTATCGCGAGGCAAATTTTACAAAACAACATCCGGCGTTTCCATGGGGAACCCAATGTCACCACTGTTGGCCGAAATATTCATGGCTCATATTGAGTCGCTGATCGAAGAAAAAGGTTTAATGCCGAGACTGTGGATACGATACGTGGATGACGTCCTTGCCATAGTCCGGAAGGAGGATGCCATAAACATACTGCAGGACATCAACAAGATCCACCCAAAAATACAATTTAGCATGGAGATGGAACAACAAGGCTCACTACCATTTCTGGACGTACGGATCATCAATAATACAGGTAAGCTCGAATTCGAAGTCTATAGGAAACCGACCGCAACTCAAAGGACGATCATGGCGACATCAGCATATCCTACATCGCAAAAACTCGCGGCATACAATTCGATGATCCACAGGCTTTATACTTACCCGCTATCAAAAAACGGTTTCGATAAGGAAAAGGAATATATCCTTGACACAGCGACAAAAAACGGATACAACATAGAAATAATCAAGAAGCTCATGGCGAATAAACAGCAGCAAATATGGAGGAGCGAACGCACTACATTATACGATCAAGCGAAAGACGAAATGAGATGGATTAGCATACCGATGGCCAAAAATTTCTACAAGATCAGGACATTCATGAGGAAATTCGACATCAACATCGTAGGATCAACCCGAGGAAGCACGCTGAAGAGTCAACTAGGCAGCGAGAAGGACCGACTAACGAAGGAGGAAAAGAGCGGTATATATGCGGTATCGTGCGGCGACTGCGGGAAGCAATACATTGGTCAGACGAAGCGGCTTATCACAACGAGATTTAACGAGCACTTAAGGGAGGCAGCAAGTGGACAAAAAAGAGTAACCAGCACAATCAGATCATCCAAAGCTAAACATATCATTGAGGAGAAACACACAATAACTAGCGATAATCTGGAGCTGATACGACACGTCAAGAGGCCCCACACTTTGGATGCTTGGGAGAGCCTCGAAATATTGCGACGAAACCCGGAGACATTGCTCAACACAGACGAAGGAAATTGCCCAACCAAATTAATTAGAGAGCTGGCAAAAAAGAAACCTTACTCCAATTAACCCTCTTACCTGAATTGCCGTGCTTTGTTTGTTCTTTCCTTTTTTCTTTTATGAACCTACCTGGGGTTTCTGAGTAACTTTTATAAAAAAAAAATGTTTTCGAAATATATACACCTGTACAATTGCCAATGTATCAATAGCTAACGCACTGAAGAAGGGAGCACATTGCTCCCGAAATACGTATATGCGATAAAAAATAAAGTTGTAGTTAGGAGCAGCTGTTAAATTTTTTTTAATTATAACATCAACTACAAGCATCAGAGGACGATATTTATTTACCAACATTAAGTAAATAAGAAATTATTATTATTATTGTATACCGACAAACGATTGAAAATTATATTTGTATTGATGATGTACGTATTAGTTGGAAATAAATTGAATTGAATTTGTCATCTTGCCAGAGCGGGTGCTGGTGGATGTAGCGTCATCAAAAGACGAAAATCGTTACAAAATAGAGCTTCTGTACCGTTCGAAAGCTCGGGAAGTCCGACGTTGTGTACGCAGTGACAAAAGAGTAGATATATGCCAACTCTCTTCTTGCAGAGGATGCTGCACGAAATAATGATTTAAACGCATGCTTAACAGCAGAGTTGTTGCACATTGGCAGAGCGTGGGATATTGAATATTTTCCCACTGAGTGCAATGAAGGTTTGATTTACAAATTGCCAAAGAAGGGCGGTCTAACAAAATGCAATAATTGAAGGGGCAGTGGCGCATATAAGGGGTCCAGGGGGTCCGGATCGCTCCAAAAATTGTTCCAATGGACTTTGAAATTTCAGTGATGAAAACATATGTAGGAAGAAGATTAAAATGACCAATCGAAATCTAGGCCGCGTATTTGTAGAAACCAAATTCGTCCTCTGGAGTTCGCGGTGGATTTCCGCATCCGCACTCTTTTGTTTTAGCATTTCCTCGGTCTTCAAAGTCCTTGTGGAATCATGAAAATAGAAAATAGAAACGACGACGTGCTGATTTTGAGTATGACATTACCGTTTTCACTACGATAAGCTACGAAATAGATTACACATCAAAAATAAGCGTGAATTCAATGGTACCTAGAGACACCACCGTACAAGTATACCATCTACGGGTTTTCCGTCTAAGGGTCACCTAGCCTGTCGGCTTTATACCCCGGTCCTTGCGAAAGCGGTTTGGACCTCCGGATATTTTACTGGCACGGATCTTGTTGCCAGACGGGGATTTCTCCATCCGGTGAATGCACTCACCATCAGGAACCCAACCCCGGGGCTGCATCACCAGCTCGATGTCTTGCTTAACAACCGACAGCCCCCTCGAGTCCAACGCCAAGATGGGAAGGGACCATGGTCCCCTGGGCTCGCCCATCCCCGAGGTACACTATTCTCTAAAGATTTCTCTTTAACAGGTGTGATCCTCCTTTGGCCCCCTTACGGTTAAACCTAACGTTAAATTCAGATGTGCACATCCCAGGTTCGTTGGATCTGTGACTACTCGTCTGCTTAAAGCAGACTCGTAGCGCTACCGTTCACATTGGGGCGGCCCCCATCCGTTTACTAAGCAGCAATTTGACTCACGACGTGTGGCCATCAATCCACAAACTAGTTAGATATAGGCGCGTAGGCATTTTCACCAAGGCCATTCTCCCTAACTAGTCCTTTCGTGGCTTGGGTTATGCGAAGCCGCCAACTCCGAAGCTCTAGACGACCGCTTATAAAGGACTCCTCCCCTACGAGGAGACACTGCGTATCGTGTTCGACTTGTATGACTGCCTTTCCGAACGAATAGGGAAAAAGGTCAGCCATGTCCTGAGCTACCCATACATGACTCGGGAGCACGGGAGCGTCATCGCCCGAATGGTCTTTGCACAGATCCACGCCATGGCGTATCAACTATACAAGGGGCCTCCCTGCGCTGCTCGGGTACGTGGTGTTGCAAACCACCAAAGATCTTTGTCCCACTACAAACAGCCTTCCTTGGCTGAGTGTCACAAGGACACCGACCCCCTTGCGGGGACACCACCGTACAGCGTCATTTCTAGCAAACGAAAATGTCCAGTAATGTGGATGTCGGAGGAGGGTAGCCTCCTCCAGAACAAGATCCTGGTTACATCGCCGTCGGTGCAAAATGTCGCTACTCCACAAAGGTAAGGCGTAGGAGGGTTTTGATATTCATTGCGGGGTTGCATCCTATAACCAATTCTGTTTCTTTTAATGATTGATGATGTGCTCCATGTAGCTTTGCCAGAAAAACGTTAGCGTGGTTATAAGGCTTGCATCAGTTTGCTGCGGATTCGAATCGAGAGACTGTTTTACAATGTTTTTGGCTCTTTTCGAAGTGTGAGACCTATCCACAGCAATTTTTATACTCTATACCCATAAGATGGTATAGGGTACATATATTGTTTTTGTTACGACGATTTATGTAAAACCTAAAGGGAACCACCGGAGGTATGGCAAAGTATATATATAAATGATCAAGGTCGGTCCTGATTATTATTCGAATAAGCCATGTCCGTCTGTCTGTCCGTCCGTGTGTCTTTCAGTTCGCACGATAACTCCCGAAATAATGAAGCTAGCGTTTTGAAATTTTGGTCAGGTGATTATTTTGATCAAAGCTTGGATGGTATTGAAAATGCGTCAAATCGGACCAAGGGTTCTACCTCCCATACAAATGACTCCTCCGTGATAGTTTAATTCGGTAATATTTTTCGACAGAATATCGCTTGCGACCTGAAATTTTTATCAATGTCTAATTGTGACATATGCTTGAAGTTGGTGGAAAGTGGGGAAGGTCTGACTACCCCTACCCCTACATCCCCTACAAAGCAATATTCCGCCATATCTTTGATAGAATGCCGCGAAAAATTTCAAATTGGTATCAAATGGTAGCTGTTGGATGCCTTGATAAGATAATAAAGATGTGCCAGGTCCGACCCATCTACCCCTCCCTCCGCTACAAAAAATATGAAATCGAATATTTTGGGTTTGACAAATACTAAAATAAATAACAGGCGCGACAGTCCAACATTGCACTAAGGCCGCAGATGTGTTAGTGACATCCACTTTCCAAGATCTTAGCTGCTTTTTTGTTGAGATTAACAGCACGCTCAGCAGTGTTATTTATCCCCACAAATGGGTATTCGTTTATCATCTGAGTGAGGTCATAGTCCGTAACTTTGGCCGTGAGTTCGAAAAACACCATAAACTGAATTCGTTCACAGTGAATATCGAACCCATGACCCTGCGCAGCGAAGGTGCACGCACTAACCACTACACCAGCTCCAGCTTTATTTACGCGCGGCTCTACATCGGTATCAGCCCCACCATCCGCTTTCACTACGATTCGAAGGCACGTGAAATTTCCAACTTTTTCTATCGGTTGTCCAGAGATAGAAATTGTGTTTTGCCCTCCTGGTGTCAAGCTCAGGTATTTATCACCATTAATTTTTAAAGCAGCGCTTCGACTTTCACTATGCAAGGTATCCGTGATTTGGACCAGGTGATTTGTCTCGGTTGTCCAACACTCTTGGATCAGGGGAAGGAATATCTACTGTAGCGTTGATATCCCCTTTCAAAAATTCCACAGGGATACCGTCTGCCCCCGGGGCTTTACCAGCTTTGAATGATTTAAGGGTCTTCTTTATTTCCAACTTGGATGGTAAAACGGCATTAACTCTGGCCATTTGCGAAAGCCTTGCTGTTTCCGGTGTAGGTGGGCTTGAAGATCCAAAGTTGTTGTTGAAGAACTCCATGAAATGCTTGCTCCCTCGGAGTAGTTGTTGTCCGTCTGTAACTAGCAGATACCTGTCCTTATCTTTGACAGTATGCTCATACGTAAAATATTTGCAGTAAGTGACTTTATGAGCTTTAAGGGTCCAACTATCACCCCGGTAAGCAGCCTCTTCAGCCTCCTCTTTTTGCGTTTATTACGTCTTACGCTTCTCCGCACACTTTTTGGAAGAGAACTATACTCGGCCCTCAGTTATGCTTGATATTGCTCCTTATTTTTTTTCCGTGTAGTTATTAGTAGTATTAGTAGTAGTATTAGTATCATTGATTAACGGTCTCTTACCTCGCTGAGGTCTGCTCACAAATGTTTCGCCACACGATATAAAAGCGACGTCCTTCACGATGTTGCATCTATCATCAAATTAAGGACAAATTATATTATAACAAAATTTCTTTTGTAGAAGGTACCCCTTCCGAAAAAAAATCGGACAAACGTCTCCGAAAGTCCCATTTCTGGCTAAGAGCGACTCAAGTTTCAATACTTTGGAGAATGGAGAAATGCTGCAGAATTCGCTGTACACCTTCCAATGATGTACTGTACTGCGAGATGCTGAACGTCACTTTAAGCTAAAAACCTATTTCGACATGACTCAAAAACTCTTTTATTGCTATTTACCACATCAGTATCATTGAATATTTCAACATTTCTATATAAGACCGCATCGTACGCAACGCATCCTCATACATATTCCTAATGAACATCCACTCCGTATATGCCTCAAAAATGAATCCCCAATGACGGATTTATTCCAACTAACGCACATCAACTGAAAATGGAGAAAACTACATTCACACCGTCAAAAGTGATTAGGCTGATCAAACTTTTTCCGCCACCGCCCCTCGCTCTGCAAAATCATGTTAATTTACACATGGGAATTGCGTTGGGATTGTGAAACAGAGCGAACCAACGGACTTGGAAAAAGGAAAATCCATCGTGGAGTCTTCGTCGTCCGTGTCCTTTCACCGCATCTTTCACCACTATAACTAGCTAACTAAGCAACCTCATTATTTCTACCGAGACGATAGATGTCGGCACAAAGGCAAAAATGAGAAAAGCCTTCTTTCGTTCCGGTTACGTACGACCCCTCTCCGTCCCGGGACAGTGTTTCGAAGCAAATGTATGTACAAACAAGTACACGGCCGGGGCGCGCTTCAGAAAAACGCTAAAGGACTTTGGTAATTAGTTACGTGCATGGATCATATGGTGGATATGAGTGTTACGTACATATGTCCGTATATGGATGGTGAACGGAATAATACAACGGTGACCGAAGAAGACGACTCTACTAATAACGGGAGTCGTCAGCAGGAGTGTGTGTATGACATGGTGTACCGTTGAACAGTAGCCGTTTTGATATTTAACCGGATTGTTTATTAAAAACAACAGGCCTTCGGAGGAAAATGGAAAAATGTCCTCGTGCTTCCGGAGGGATCAGTTACGATATCCGAAACGGACGTCAACTATGGATAAAGTTTTTCCATCATGTGGTTTGACACAGTATAATACATGAATGTGTGTAGTATACGTATAAGGGTAAGTATCGACATGCTTGTTACTAGCGCTTTACGACAAAATGTCGCATTAACACGAGAAGATGGAAATAGAGCTACAAAGAAGGACTAGAAAAATGGCGATTGCGTGCTTTTGTTCTCTTAGGTTCACGTTTGGAATTGTCTTTTCTGTTGAAAGTAATATTCATTTACATTCTGTAAATTAGTTGAAGGAGCTCAGCCGATCTTTTATGCTGCTCAAATTACCAAATAGCCAATATTCAGAAAGCCATACAACAGGTGGCCAGGGGAACATCAAATTATTATCATCCAGTCCTTAATTGCAAGATCAGGCTAGTGCTGATTGGTAATTACGTGCAAAAACTCAACTAACCACTGGTTTTAAAACAATGTCAGCCTGCTCTTCAAAGATAGACAGAAAGAGAGGACAATGCTTGATGACCGTCCTCCCAGAGGGCACCTAAAGTAGCAAGGGGCTTGCGGGCGGACGGAGCCAGTGCCTCTACAACCGTTCAGGTAGGCTCAAGAGAAGGCTCCTCAACGAGTCAACGGCCATATGGGTCGCCATATAATCAAAACTGCCTCCAAGCATCGTAGCGCTCGTTACAGGCACCATCATGCGACAAAGATGAGGGCGGTCTCAGCGAGGCAAGCGCAGCACCGTTGTAAACCGCTCTAAACAAATGATCCAGCGTCCAGCGTTCAGGATCTTTGCCCCAAACACAGCACTTATTCAGGAACTATAGTCCATAGCCCAGGGCCCCATCTGTTGTCTTAACATAAAATTCAGTAAGTCGATTTATGGATAGGTCAGTGAACCTCTCACGGGTGGCGCTTGTTGTTGTGGCGTCAAACTTTTGCCGCTAACTAATTTTATTATTTCCAAATGCTGTGCTGCGGTAAACAGATGAAACGGAGGGCGCTGCACATCCGAAGATATCCCAGAGGGTACGAAACCAGTGCCTCTAGAACCATGCAGGTAGGCTCAAGAGAGGGCTCTTCAACGAGTCAGTAGCGGCATGCGCTTGCATGGGAGAACACAATGCTGAGGAATTCTACCAACGCCATCTAGATATATCATAGCCGCAACTCAGCTGTACAATGACGTCATAGTTTAGCTCTTAGATTTTGGATTTACAAGAACAAAAAATTCAAAATTCAAAATTCAAAATTCAAAATTCAAAATTCAAAATTCAAAATTCAAAATTCAAAATTCAAAATTCAAAATTCAAAATTCAAAATTCAAAATTCAAAATTCAAAATTCAAAATTCAAAATTCAAAATTCAAAATTCAAAATTCAAAATTCAAAATTCAAAATTCAAAATTCAAAATTCAAAATTCAAAATTCAAAATTCAAAATTCAAAATTCAAAATTCAAAATTCAAAATTCAAAATTCAAAATTCAAAATTCAAAATTCAAAATTCAAAATTCAAAATTCAAAATTCAAAATTCAAAATTCAAAATTCAAAATTCAAAATTCAAAATTCAAAATTCAAAATTCAAAATTCAAAATTCAAAATTCAAAATTCAAAATTCAAAATTCAAAATTCAAAATTCAAAATTCAAAATTCAAAATTCAAAATTCAAAATTCAAAATTCAAAATTCAAAATTCAAAATTCAAAATTCAAAATTCAAAATTCAAAATTCAAAATTCAAAATTCAAAATTCAAAATTCAAAATTCAAAATTCAAAATTCAAAATTCAAAATTCAAAATTCAAAATTCAAAATTCAAAATTCAAAATTCAAAATTCAAAATTCAAAATTCAAAATTCAAAATTCAAAATTCAAAATTCAAAATTCAAAATTCAAAATTCAAAGTTCAAAATTCAAAATTCACTCGGCGCTGTTGGGCGATCTTCTCAACATGCACAAGAGGTCAGATGAATGGATTGAGAACGATCTAGCTGGGACACATTCCTATATAGAATTTCGAGTGAATTGTTCAAAGTATAGGAATTCCAGCGCCCCCGGAAGGTATCGAACTAATTTACTGTGCGGACGATTGCACCGTACTCACGACGCGGAATGACTTAAAAGGTGTGTGTGCCCGACTGAATGACTACATTGAAAAACTGGCGATGTTTTTGAATATCCGCAACCCAGTCATTTCGGCGTCTAAAATCACTGCAACACTTCTTCTACGTCCTCGATCTGTCCTGCGTGCTCTTGCGAAGTGACGTTCAAGTGAAGAAGTGAATTCAAGGCACTTCAAACATCTATTAGGGATAATCTGCGTCCTCAGTCGGCAGTTCGTCCATCCAATTTTTAATTTACCACTCTATAACAGCTTACTGGCGATGTCTGTTGGCAAACTAATTGTCGCGATTTGTGCATTTCGTTACGCTTTCCTTAGAGATTTAAGAGCATTGGGTTTCAAATTCACTTGCAACCTCTCCAGGAATGCTTTGCAGATCTCTTCTATCGTTGTCACCTCGTCACTCTATCTTCGTCTCCTGCCGCAAGGCTTTGACATTAGCTGCCGTGCCTAAAACCTCAGAAACGATGGCTTTATACCAGTCTCCACGATGCGTCTTCATTTTGAAAATAAGTTCGCCCTTTCTCGTGCGTCGTATGTGGGAGACATTATCCCCCATCTCTTTCAGTCCAGGTTGAGCTTTGACTCACTTGAGCATCTCTGCGTATGTCATATCTCCGATTTGTGGTATGACTATTGCATCCGGCCTGCTTTTTGTTTTGATCCTCCTGGATTTCTTCCTTTTCCCTTGTAATTCTGTCCAAGGGCCGTCTGTACGTCCTTCAGTTCTGCGCCCGAGCCAGTGTCTCCGTCCACGGTAGGAGGAGCAGGCGTAGGAGCAAATGTTTCTCATGGGACTGTGTCTTTTTGGTAGGCTTAGATTTTCGGATAACTCATATCTCCTCTAAGTCCCGCTCGCGCTTCAGCTTTTCCGATGCAGCTACTTGCGTTTTGGGTGTCGTCTGCGTGGTCTTGTTTGTTTTGGAGCGTCCCGGGTTGGAAGGACCTTCGCTTATTTTCCTTCCGAGAATCTGCTCTTTGGCGCCATTGTACACAATTCGTATGTTCATGAATTTCTCCTTCACGACTCCGTGAAGTTGCCTAGATCAGCTATGAGCTCCTCTAAACTAGCGAACATATCTATTTCCATGGCTGGGTCTTTGCTTTCACCCTTTGTGCCCACTGCTCCTAAAGGCAATTGTTTTGGGGACCTCCGATTTTTAATTCCACAGCTTGGTGCCCCAGAAATGCTGTCTTCAACATCAGTTTCAGTCGCTGTTTCATGAGTGGTTTCGTCTCCGGAAGTTGTTGTTGTCGAGATGACGACGACCGGGCGTCCGCTTTCTCACTCCTACTGCAGCTGCAGCCGGTACTGAGTTTCCGAAGCCCTGCACCGTAACCTAAATTCTATGCGCTCTTCCATCTTTGGTTAATTGTTCTGGGTTTACTTCCCATAGTCCAAATTAAACTGGAGGTCGAGACTTTCCAGAGTCCGCATGCTTGCGACCAAGCTCCCTCTTGGCCACGCATCTCTCGGCACATGTTCCACCTTAAATTAGGTTGGCTTTTCATTCAGGGTGTCCTTGCCCATAGCCAATTTGGTTTACGGGTGATATTTTCACCTACTACATAATGATCGCACCGACACCGACACAACCAACACCATCCTTAGCGTTCCCCAATCCACCATCTGGGGACGCGCCCGGTAGGAAAGTTGCCAATCCCCCGGTGTGCTCCCACCGCCTATATCGCATGAGGATACTAGGCTTATTTAATTGCCCCGCTGCACCCACTAACCTCACTCCGAGGGCGTTATTCGACAATCCTATTGCAGCTGCTATGTTCTTATCGCTTGAGACTATGTATATGCGAGAACAACAACGGAACTTAGAAAGCATCCACAGATATGCACGCAGCGGTTCATGCCTGTCTGCACCGCTACAACAACAATTCGGTGAGGCTAGCCGTCCTCATTTCCGTCCTGATAACCTTCCCCCCATGGGTACCCCGGAAATTTAGGCATATCTAATAACGTGAAGGTGTGTAGACAGTGGTTTTCAGATCCCGATGTTACCCTGACAATTAATGAAAAATATTCACACAAATATTCTGATGTTTTAAGTTTAGTAAAGGAGCTCTTCTTTTACTAATGAAATTCAATCTTAGCCTGCTGTTGTGAGTTACATGGTTGTAAGAATTCATCCCTCTTCGGTTGTATGAATCTCCTCTCACACTATTGCCATATATCCTGAAGCGACCATTATACATGCACTTCTGTTTCGTCATTTATTAAAAACATATCATTCCCTTGCGTACCGCACTTATAGGAGCTCATCAAATGTTTTAATTTCCTTTGTGTGAACCCAGAACTAAGATTCCAGTACACATTCTCCTGGATACGTATAATCGCAACAGCAAACGATGCATGCTTCGTGTTGGCAACATTTCAGATATTGACCGTGCTATATGCATGCTCCTAGGTTCTCTAGTCCTCTTGGACGTAATGACAAAGGGTGTCTACTCGGCCGAATTGCTTTTACCATATCTGTATGCCTGCATGCCTTGCTTTCCTTAATTTATAGTCGGACGATAGACGAAATTTCAGAGCCTCTTGTCGAAACTGTTCAATATTCTTAGGCCTTGGCTTGGTCAGCACGAACGGCTAGAAAGCACTTTGATGGCCGAGAGGCCTGAATTCATATAGCGACGACGAAGAAGGTGCCACTATACACGAAGACGGTCTTGGGTATGTTATTATTATCATTATGTGAGAGGCTTTGATTGAAATCCTACAGGACGTTCATTAAATTGACGAGGATATCCTGAGAGTGTAATTTTGAACCAACTTAGAATATTGTCTTCTTTGGCTATTGTTATTTCAAGAATTGGGTCATTCTTGAGAAAGAGAGAGAGTAGGCTCTTGCAAGAAACCAAATCAATTCGATGGGCTTTGATCGCAAGGATGCGTTTCATTTTGCACGCAAACCGTATACCATGCATGCCTTGATCTCAAATCAAAATGAAAGGCTTCAGAAATATATGGAGAAGGAATTGTGTATTCTAGTAAATTCGTCAGAATAAATTAGAGCTAGTATTTTGATACTAAGCAAATAGAGCCTGGCGTGATAGAGAATTTCCAAATGATTTGCTTCCGGTAGTCCTGTTTTACTAAAAGATGAAGTACACACATGTCTGTCAAGTTAGCACTACCACTTTTAATTTTCAAAGAACGCTATAGTGCATTAAATGTCGCGAATTTGCCGTGATTCAATGGCAAAATCAAAAAATTTGCCGCGCCCCTCCTCCCCCTTAAAACAACCCCTAAGTGTTTTTTTCAAGCCCCATAAAGCGTATGAAGCCTTAAAACGCAAGTTTAAGGCATCGCAATACAACAGATTGTACGCACAAGCATGCTCAAAAGCTTACTTATAATATCTGCACTCATACAAAGTTTTCCGCACCTCTCTAAACCTTCAAAAACTACCCCTAATTCCGGTTTAGCCCCATACCAAGTTTATGGCGTAAAAACTCAAGGTTTACGTATAGTCATAAAACAAAATTTATTCAGTTAAATGCTATAGGGGTTAAGGATGATATCTGCACCCTTAAAAAATTTTCCGCGCCCCTCCTTTCCCTTAAAACAACCCCTGTCAAGTTAGCACTACCACCCTTGTAACGCCGAAACTATGAATTTACATAGAACCAAAAGTGTCCCTGAATTTGCCGCAGGGGTCACTTATAACACCTGAACTTTAACAAAATTAATTTGCCGCGCCCCTCTACACCCCTAAAAACTACCCCTAATTGTTTTTATGGTTATAGCGCAAAAACTCAAGTTTTAAACCTCGTCATCAAACAAACTGTAATTAGTTGGATACTTTAGGTGTAACTTAAGATATCTAGCCCTTCATAAAATTTGCTGCGCCCCTCCTTCCCCTTAAAACAACCCCTGTCAAGTTAGCACTACTTCCCTTGTAACGCCGAAACTAAGAATTTATATAAAACCAAAAGTGTCCCTGAATTTGCCGCAGGGGTCATTTATATCACTTGAACTTTAAAAAAAATTGCCGCGCCCCTCTACAGTCTACTCCCATAAAAACTACCCCTAAATGCTTTTATGGTTAATTGTCGCAGGGGCTTAAAAGGATATTTTCACTTTTAATAAATTTGCCGTCCCCTTTCTCCCCCTTAAAAACTACCCTTAAGTGACAAGAGTACTTACATCAACGCTTTAGCGAAGGAGACAGATGATGCGGCTTGCCGTGGCTTAAAGCCAATTCAGCCACTAATTGGCAAATCGTTAACTACTGACAATCCTGTGAAATATAAAGAAGGATCTGCTGTTACCGAAGAACAGCAGCCTTACTTTTTTGAAGTCCTAAACAACCGCTTTGGGCCAGCAAGTCATCGGCAGAAGAAGCGGAGTATTTGGTATGGACGCCGGTAAGGCCCCGGGCATAGATGGAGTTTCGGTTGAATTAATTAAAGCGGGGGAAATCAGAATATTTTCTGAAGCATTAGAGCTACAAAGAATGCTCTTTTATGCGAAAGTCGAACTGCTGGGCTCAAGATAAAAGCTGCCAAGACCAAGTATACTTGAGCTCTGATCCAGAGGAGTAAAGCGGAATTTGTGTTTCAGGCCAGGCAATCGAAACAGTTGACGAATTCTGCTACTTCGGAAGCTGTGACTGTGACAGATGGCGTCGCGAACGTTGAGGGCATCCTTCTTCACTTGGACTCCATTGTTGCAAAATATCAACATTTCGAGGCGCACCAAAATCCGAATCTTCGACGCAATTGTAAAATCTGTGCTTCTTTATGTCTATTCAACAAGAAAGGTGACCAATGAGATAACAACTAGGCTGCAAACTTTCGTAAACCAGTGTCTACGGCGCGTCCTACAAATTCGCTGGCCGGAGATTGTTTCGAATGATGACCTCCTTAATGTCATAATCCTGGATTCGATAGGCACCTCTGTAAAAAGGCAAAAGTTACAATGGATAGGTTATAACCTTCGAAGATGGCCAAAAAATATTGCTAATCAAGGCCTATATTGGAACCCCCAAGAAGCCAATGCAAGACAGCATGTCCGACTACCAAGAAACACTTGGAGAAGATCGGTTGATAGCGAGGCTACTTCATTAAACATGTCCTTTTGTCCAAAACCGACCAGATATGCGATTTCAGCAAGATGGAGCGCCTTAAAAACCGCTGCAGCCTCAATGGAGATTTTAACGGACTTTTTCGGCGAAAGAGTCATTTCCAGAGGATCTGCAATTAACTGGCCGGCTAGATCTCCAGACTTAACTCCACTATATCTTTTTCTGTGGGGATACCTCAAGGAGAGAGTCTACAATAATACGGAGAACGTCAGTCAAAAACACACTTAGGGGTCATTTTTAAGGGTGTAAAGGGGCACGGCAAAGTTTTTGAGAGTGCACGTATTTGAAGTTACCCTTGAAATATTCAACTGAATAAATTTTGTTTTATGATGATACTTAAAACTTCAGTTTTTACTCCATAAACTCTTTATGGGGCCATCATCATCAATCTGTTATATTGCGATGCCTGAAACTTGCGTTTTAAGGCTTCATACACTCTAAGGGGCTTGACAAACACTTAGGGGTTATTTTAAGGGGAAGGAGTGGCGTGGCAAATTTGTTGGTTTTGCCATTGAATCACGGCAAATTTGCGACATTTAATGCACTATAGTGTAATGGACTGACTCAGACACATAAGTGTCAATTTTTGAATTCGCTTGGTTTCTACAAATGTCTTTGATCAGATTTATTTCAAATCATTGACATTTGTAAAAATCCCGCTCAAATTCAAAAATCGACATTTATGCGTGTGAATCAATCCTAAGGCAACAGCTGTTTTGAAGTTCGGCCATAATGAAGTGGCATTGCCACATGAGAAATTTTGCCACTTCAGTTGGCGGTCGGGAAAAAACTGTCACCGAAATGACAGTTAGTTTTTTGGCGGTGATTTTTGGAGTGGTGTGGCCGACAGGTGTAAAAATATGGATAGATGAAAATTTGAGAAAAAAGGAAAAGAAATTACCCTGTGCTCGCTGGCAGAACGGAGAATCCCTGGATGGACGTGATGATTTTGACCTGCAAGGAAAAGAAAAAAAAGATAAGGTTTTCGTTTTGGTTAAATTTTTTTTTTAGGTTAGAAATTGAAATATGTAGTTATATGTCCGTATTGTTTTCTTGTTTGTTAGATCAATCTTATTCTTCGTCTCTAGAATATATTCAGAACGTGACCCCATTTAAATTTGAAAAATTTTTTTCTTTGCAAACAAAAATTAGTGGCTAGATGGAGGTTAGGTTCCCTGAGCCCATTCCAGGGTAGGTGATGGATGGACGGAGGCGCACCGTCCATAACCTAAAAAAAAAATATAAAGTGGCGCTGCCAAATGCATGTGAATGGAGCCGGTGGTGAATTTGTAGGCCGGGACTAGGTCCGTAAGAGCCTATTTGTTAAAACGGCATCTGAATGGCCGCATTTCAATTTGCTACATAATTTTTGCTTCAGGCTGGTGACAGCAAGAGCGGGATGAGGAGGCTTTCCTTCTCATTGTATATTCCCACGGTTAAGATCATCTTTGCACACTGCGATTGTTTTCCCGTGGTGGACAAATTGCGAGGGAATGCAATTTGTCGATGGGTGCAGCTGGCAAACTCGGTCATCGTATGACAGGCCTGCTAGGCGCAACTAGAAGCGCCTAACTACCCCAGGGCGTGTACGTTGTGTGCCGTAGTACGGACTGCACCCCCAGTAGGCAACGAGGGAGGTCGGTGCACCCATAGTAGGAAGATGGGTTGCGGAACCAAGTATTTTTGTACACCACGGGAAGACATTAGCGATCCGGTTGTTTGACAATTACTTTGAAGCGTGAGGAAGGCCTCGCCCTTCCGCTCTCGTCGTCACCAGCCTTTCTTTTTTTTCCCCAAATTTCAATCCTCATGTCGTAATCGTTCACCCTAGGCATGCGAATTTCCTTCTTTTAATGTAGAGGACAAGGGGCAACGGGCAGCACAAACCCAGCCCAACACTACCGCTCTGAGCTACAGCAAGCGCATGCCGCTGCTCGCTCGTTGAGGAGCCCTTCCTTTGGCCAAACCTGCACGGTTGTAGAGGCCTTGGCTCCGTTCCCTGGGACATCTTCGGATGTCCGGCGTCCTCCGTTACAATAGCGTTCATCGAAATTTGGAAGTGTTAGTGCTAACTTGACAGACATAGTACACACATACTTTGTAAAAAAATGTTCATAATGTAAGTTTGCAAGAAACATATGATTATTCCGTTTTTGAAAAGATTTTCAAAGCTTTGTACCAATTTAATATTTTAAAATGTGCTTCCAATTAAAAATGTAGGATGTATAAGTCCCTATTCAAAGTTTCAGTAAACCAGCTCGTAAAAAAAGCAGCGAGTTTGAAAAAAGCCAGCAACTATAAAATCAAGAAACTAATAAACCTAGTCATCAGCTGCACTGAAAAAAACGGAAAATTATTTCATTCACCGAAACGCATTTCAGTGAAAAATCTTCAAGTACCCAATATATATGTTTTGCTTGCACTCAATGCTCATCTCGGGCAAATAGTTGTAGCTCTATTTCTCTATTTGTGCCTCTAATTCAATTCAGTTCAATTCAAAAGAAGACGATGTCGACGGTTAAAAAAAAAAACGAGATTGAAAAAAGAACCTGCCACGAGTAGGACCATGCTACTCACGAGTCCTTTCTAAATGTATGTATGGACATGAACAAACAACGTATGACGTACGGTTCAGTCCAGTCTAAATTGAACGAGAATCTTTCAACAGCTTTCACTTAATCAGTAAATCCACTAAATGCATTTGTAAATAGAAAATTGCCTAAGTAGCGTCCTTGGACCGCACAAATAAACTTTACATCCGACTCTAGGCATGTATGGCAATTCCCTGTGCCTTTTGAGCTTGCTCTATACTACGATTGAGTAAGAACAGGGCCTAGGTTGGAATTTTATATAAAAATGTTCGGGAACCTTGTTGAAATCTCTGCATATATACATAGACATTTGTTTGTGGTCCAGTGGTACACACATCCCGTTAGCCAATAAAGCACGAAGAATATGAGCCGGCTGCGATCCCCGGGAGCTGTCCAGTTAAACATCCCCCCATGATATAACGTTGAAAACACGCGTTTGTTCGACCAACATCATCATCTTTGTCAATGGAGTTTGACTATCGGCAGCTCAGTGCATGAGAATAGAACAGTGCAGGATGATTGGATTGCGTCAGATGAATTTCGGAAAGCTCGAAATATAAAAGACAAAGGTTTGAAGCTATCAGAGTCGATGTACGAGTCCGAAAAGTACTTAGCTTAGAAAAGAAAAACAAAAATTTTGGAAAAGTTGCGATTAATTTTTCAACATAGTCTCATTTTAGTTCGATACACTCGACCCAGCGATGCTCCAACTTCTTTAACCCGTCTGAAAAATACGTTCTCTCAAGATCTGCAAAGTAGGCCTCCGTGGCAGCGATGACCTCCTCATTCGACTGAAATTTCTGCCCGGCGAGTGACTTTTTCAAGTTTGAAAACAAACAGAAGTCGCACGGGGCCAAATCTGGAGAATATGATGCATGGGACAGCAGTTTGTAGCCCAAATCGACCAATTTGGCGTTGGCGAGGGCGGAGGTGTGTGCGTAATCACTTTTTACTTTGCCAAGTGGGGGCCGTTTTTTCTTCAATTCGGCGTCGAATCGGCTCAATAATTCGGCATAGCCGAATAGTGCAGCCCTGTGACCATTTTGCCCATCTGCAGGTAGTCGATATGGATCACACCAGAAAACGCTGGCCATCACCTTTCCGGCCGTTGGGACAGTCTTCGCCCTCCTCGGAGCACGTTCGCCGAGTGAAGACCACTGTTTCGACTGTTCCTTGGTCTCTGGTGTGTACCAGTGTATCCAAGTTTCCACGACTGTCACGAAACGACGCAGAAACTCCTTCGGATTGCGCTTAAACAGCGTCAAACCCTGCTTTGAAGTGGCTTCACGGTTGCGCTTGTTGTCCGGAATGAGCAAACCCGGCACCCATCACGCCGACAGCTTTCTCATGCGTAAAATTTCAAGCAGGATATGACCCACGCAATATTTTCAAATGCCTACTGTCTCAGCAGCTATCTCTCAATCGGCGGTCTGCCAATACGAGATCGTGGATTTTTGTCACGTTATCCTGCGTGCCGTACCGTTTTCGGGGTACCTGGAACGTGGCTCATCAAAAACCGACGTGCGACCACGTTGAAACTCGTTAAACAAATTTTTGACGATCGCCATCGAAGGAGAATAGTCACCGTACACAGCATCCAAACGCTCTTTGATTTCGCTGTGCCATTTCCCTTCCGAAAACAAGAATCGAATTACCTACCGATATTGATCTTTTTCCATTTTTCTAAAATCCGCGGACAACGGGTCCGATCCGGCTGAAATTTCGACAGAAGCCGTCTACGAGAATGTACTACACGATAGTAAATTGCTCTTGCGATACTGACGCCATCAGGCAGTGAGGCTATAAGTACTTATCGGACAACCTCGTAGATCGCATAGAATCTGGCCTTTTCAGCTTAATGTAAGGTCGTTAAGCTGAAAAGTCCACAGTCGTAGTTGTCACCGTTTTTAATAGATACCGCCGTGTAGGGATGGGGTAATTTCTGCCCATTTGGACCCCTCTAACACGCTTCTATAGGACAGAAAATGGAACTTTTGTGTTTTCATTTGAAAATTTTCGAAAATGGGGGTGCAAAAAGTCGATGAAGACCTTTATTTTGCTGAAAAGTCCAGAGTCCTAGCTATGGCCGTTTCAAAGATACAGCCGCCAAAAAATGGGGTAACAATTCACATTTTTACCCCCATAGGACGAAAGGCCCGAAAATGGCACTTTTGTGTTTTCATATAAAATTTTTCGTTGAAGAGGGACTCCACACCTACATTTTGCTGAAAAGTCCAGAGTCCTAGCTACCGTTTCAAAGATACAGCCGTCTAAAGATAAGGTAAAAATTCCCATTTTGAAACCCGTATGACGCGCCTAAAGGCCAGAAAGTCGCATTTTTGTGTTTTCATATGAACATTTTCGAAAGTGGGGTATCGAAAAGTCGATGAAGAGGGACTCCAGACCTATACATTTTGCTGAAAAGTCCAGAGCTATCAGCGTGTCAAAGATACAGCCGTCTAAAGGTGGGGTGACGTATCACCAGTTTGACCCCTTAGAACGCTTCTAATGGCCTGAAAATGACACTTTTGTGTTTTCATATGAAAATTTTCGAAAGTGGGGGTTTGAAAAGTCGATGAAGAGGGACTCCAGACCTACATTTTGCTGAAAAGTCCAGAGTCCTAGCTATCACCGTTTCAGAGATGCCCATTTTGACCACCGTAGGACGCTCCTAAAGGCCGGAAAATTGCACTTTTGTGTTTTCGTATGAACATTTTCGAAAGTAGGGGCTCGAAATCGTACAAGTACGACACGATTCAAATGTATGAACTCGTTGTTGTAGCATTCCTCTCCCCTTTGAAGGAGTACGCTATTCTTGCGGGTTGCACACCGAGGTTAGATCTTGTTGAACGAGACGTAATTCATGTTGATCCGATGCGAGATCAGCTTCGCCATGATCTTCGTTGTCTTCGCAGTGGGTCACATCGCCTTGATCTTCGTCGTCTTCGCAATGGATAACAGCTGGACCGTCGCCGATATTACCCTCTTGCGGAACATCAAACGGAATGATTACTGACTCGGCCTCGCCTTCTGGGGTTTCGAGAATGCCAAAATTGTCGATGAGCTCATTTTTTGTATGACGATACTTAAGCTGGTTGACGTGAGCTTTCACTTCCCGAGAGGTGTCATGGAGCTTGATCAAATAGTTGACTTCGCCGCATAGTCGGATGACCGTTGTAGCTGTTCAAGTCCACCTCTCGTTTGATTGGTGGAGCTGATAGTAAACTTGGTCGCCAGCTCCAAATTCGCGCAACAAAGCACCGTGATGTCGGTTGAAATTGTCCTCCATTAAATTGTTCCTTGAGGCTGTCGGCTGTCCGGGTGGCATGATATGGTTAAGGTGAGACATCATTTTCCGATTTGCCATGACTTCATGCTGAGATTTCATCCCACGGGCATATGATGGTATGCTACGGTAGCATCGGAAGAACTTGCGTCAGTGTTTCCTTCAGCCTTTTTTAGTCCTGTCTTCATCATATCCACGAATCGCTCGGCTTGGCCATTTGATTGAGGACTATATGGGGCAGCCCTTATGTGCTCATTTCCATGAAGCTCTTCGAGGATTTTCTTGCGAAATTGTTGAGGTATAAAAATTCGATCACGACCAAAAATGCAGTCTTCAATGATTATTATCAGCTCATCTCGTTGATCGAAAAATGATAATTTCGTTCTTTTTCTTCAGCCAGCCGACGCGCAAGTACTCAGACACCTGCTGAATTGTGGAACTGTTGCGGGATGCCTGCTGGATATCAGTGAACTTCACAGGGAGCTGTTTTGGTGTGACTAAGGCGAAACATGATGAGCGGTCGTTGTCGAAGATAGCAGAAATTATCGTGTCATCGTTTTGCTTCGGATGCGATGCAATGAAGCGAGAGATGAAACCTGCATAACCAAAACTTTCGGTATTCACGTAGCGAATGTTGAAATCGTAGGCGAGCAGAGTGAGGGCGTAACGCTGCAATCGGCTGGCTGTGTGAACTGGTATGCCATGCCTTTTTTCGATGCAAAGATGACCAATAGGGGCTTGTGATCAGCCTGAAGCTCGAACCGTCTGCGTAAATATATTTATGGAACCTTTTTAACGGCGAAATCGACGGCGAGGGCTTCACGTTGGACCTGAGGGTAACCTCGCTGTGCACTGTTCAGTGAAGTTGCTGCGTCTGCGAAGGGTACCATCTTTGAATTCGTGCATTAATACGGCACCTACGCCGTAACTGATAATGTCTGCTGCCACCACATTTTTTTTATTGGGATCGTAATGTGTTAAAACCAGATCGGACATCAGCATTAAACGGAGCTTCTGGAACGCTTGCTCATGCTTTTCCTCCCAAATGAACTTGGCGTCCTTGCTAAGAAGCGTTGAGTTGACATCTGTTGGTCGAGCCAAATTTTAATGTTGTCGGTGTCTGGGCGTATTCCTTTTGCATCAACAAGGTATTCACAAAATGGAATCAAAGTACATGCGAAAGAACACTTTTCGATACAGAGCCTGAGGCAATAGTCCTAAAACCGGCGGATTGCTTCGTTGAGTTGCTCATTGTGGTCTTTCAGATTAACGCCGCTAACGATAACATCGTCGATGTAAGCAAAGGTGCCGTCCAGTCCAGCGAGCATAGCGTCCATCAACTGTTGACAACAGTCTGGCGCTTTCTTTAATCCCGGTTGCAGGCGATTTACAGTGAAAAGGCCACAATGCGTGTTGATGGTTAGTAACTTCTTCGCATCATCGTCAAGCTACAGCTGAAGAAACGCATCCGAAAGGTATATTTTACTGAAGATTGTTTTATTAGATAGTCTGGCGAAAATCGATTCCGGGGTTGAAAACGGATATTTGTTGGGCTCGGATATCGGTTGAGGCCAGTGGAGTAATTGCCCCATATGCGAGTCTTGCCGTTGTGCTTGCGGACGGTAACGATAGGTGCGGCTGATTGTGAAAATTCAACAGGACTAATGACACCCAGATGCTGGAGCTGTTTAAGCTCATCGACGATCACTGGGGCAGCAGCGAATGGTATAGGTCGAGCCTTGCGGAACACAGGCTTGGCTTCCTGTTTAAGAGTGAGGGTGATTTGCGGTTTGGTACATTTACCAAGTCCGTCAGCAAATAGTTGAGGAAATTTCGCCTTGACTTCTGCTGCAATGCTGTGCTCGGCATCGATGTGAATATTGTTCCATGTCAGCGAGGAAATTGGAACATCCCACAATCCAAGCGGTTGAAAGAAAGTGATACCCAAATGGTTGAGTTGGGCGGATACATAAAATTTTCCGAGAGCTTTGCGGTTGTAGAGTTTGACACTGCTTTTGAAATATCCCCAGGCATCCACTGTGGGGCCAGATGATTCGTAGAATTTCGCAGTGTTTAAGCTGTGGTTGGCCCAGCTTCTTCCAATTATCATGTGAAAAGATTGTGATATCTGATGCACCGTCCAGTTGGAGCTTAACTTTTGTGTTATTAATTTGTGTAAGGGCAAACTTGCAAACAGCTTTCGAGAATGATCGGAGACCTGTTATTTGATTGACTCGACCAGGATTCAAGCAACGACGCTCGCTGTTCGCCTTCCGCTTCTCCTTGAATTCGGTTGCACTAGAGGAAAATCCCGACTTGTGACCCATTTGTTAATAGTCCTTACACGTTTTGTAGGTAAAGTCGCAGTCTATTACAAAGTGACTGCTCGCTCAGTATGGGCAACGCTGATGTGGTGCCCGCAATCGTTGTAAGGATTTTCAGCTCGATGCGCTGCTCAAGTTTGCTGATCTCCGATTTTTCGGCTTGCTTCATGGTTTTTTTGCTTGGACCAACTTAACCTCACAGTTTGGCGATATTTCTCCAATGATACCTTTATCGTTTTTAAGACAGATGATACTGTAATGTGTCTAGGATACGTCAACCCAAATTGGCACCAGATGGCGCTACGCCAACCCAAATTGTATTCCCTACTGGGCACCAGATGGCGCTAGTATCACTAGCGAGACAACTTACTGGCCGAAGTTTCCAGAACATCGAAAAAGGGTATATAAGGGCGTCGACTAGAGTCAGTCAGTCTAGTTTTAGCCGTGAATAAATAATGTCGAGTCAACAATTAGTGAAGTAATTAGTAGAAATTGTAAACCGTGTATATCCGTGTGGTTGTAATAAATAGTGTTACAGTAAAGCGAGTGTTATTCATTGTCGTGTACGCGAAAATCTATCGAACCCACTGGAACGTCTAGAATAGACGAGAAATATATAACAATACTTTCAGCTTCATTGACAAGACTCTGCAGGTCAAGCTTTACAATGGCTGATGTTTCCTCCGCTGTTGACGCCTCCATTTGTACATACATACTGGTTGTCCACTTTTGCGAGGAGCTTTTTGAGGGTCAAGGAGTGCTGAGGGCTTTTGAGGCCGCCGATGAAGAGCAAAGCTTTAAAGTTGTCGTCTGTGCAGCTCCTAATGTCGAACTTCTCAGCATGTTTATTGATTCTCGCGGCAAAAGTTGCGAAGTCCTCAGAGTCCATTTTCGATAACCCGAAACATTTGGACCGGAGAGTAATTTTTTTTTCCTTCAGACCGAATATGCACGTCAGGCGCTTAAATATGTCCGTCAGTTGCAGTTTCGTCGGCGAAACGCTGGTAATCAGTTTGCGAGAATTTTCCCATTAAAAGCTGAATTTTCTGTGCATCGTTGAGACTCGCTGCGCTGTCGAGCGTGGCACAGTAGCGATCACACAGAGACTCAAAAGTGGGGTTACCATCGGGTTCGTAGACGAAATCCTTCATGGCGTCAGACTGATCATTGATCATTGTGGCCGAACCGGTGCGATCTGCTGGAAGTGTCAGGAACAACTCGATCCGAGCCTCCGATTTCGCATTAACGTTTCGATGAGTGCCTGGTTGTCAGCATCCATTTCTGGGGTTATACGCGACCAGAAAAAAACGTTTACAACTCTATGTGGTGGTCTATGTGGTTACAGAGATAATAAGTAAAATACTACTTACTAATGCTTGCTGTTTATTTGAACGGATGATAATTTACAAAGAGCACGGATGACACGCGACTGACTGCAACGAGCGACCACACAAATCAAATCAAAGTCAAGTGTATGTACTCGCTTTTGTAGGAGTTTCAAAGATAAAAAGATAAAATATGCCTTTGAACCCTGTAGCTGCTCTATTTAGCCAGATAATCGCACTTTTGTGTTGTCACATGAAAATTTTCGAAAACAGGTTTTCCCAGAGCCGATGTGAAGACCAACATTTTGCTGAAAATCTGAGAGTCCTTGCTATCACCCTGTTCCTTGTGAATTTAGAAATCATCTGACTTGATGGAAGCATCCATCAGTGTACCCAATTCACATCTTTACCTAATAGTTTACTCGTACACGATACATACAGAATAATGACGCTCTTATAGTACGGTTAGAGGCGCTACTTCTTCCAATTCCACTGCCCACATGCACTACTCTTAGGTTTCATCGTCCTTTCATAATGCTGTCCAGCTATGGAAATCTTTCGTGCATATACACATCGTCCTCGCTCGTACGTATATAACTTGCTTCATTATCCTTAACCTTTGGCACTAACGCGCGCGGTACCAAAACTAAATATTCATGCTGTTCGACCAACTTCACGAATGACCGTTGGCAACGGTGCTGTGGCTCGTTTCCTTGAATTTTGCACTCTAGATCCTTCACATATATGTACTGACCGCTAACCATTTCACCTGCTCGACTGGTCACGTCTTTCAGGCTCGTACTCTCCTTGGGATATTTCGCCCGCATTAAATTTTCTGCATAATCACTATACGATACGATGCTGCTGCATTTGTGCATATATTCGTACATCATCAGGACCAAAGGACGTACGTATGGACCAATCTTGCTTGCGAATTGCGAATAGTCGTGGCATACCAACAAAAGATGCGAGAGCATATGAATCTATACATTGAGTATGGTATGTGCTCGTATAATGTTGGGCGCAGAAAGGATGTGTGTGTAACCTGTGTGTATGCATCATCCAACTCGAGAATTGTGGCGAATGATGGTCCTTGCTTGATCCTGAATGCACCATACTTATGTCTAGAAATTCTAGTTAACGGACATCGCTAGTGTTGTTACTGCTGTTGGTCCTGATGCGCTTATTCTACTTCATGTATGCAGCGGCAAAACTTGACTTGACCGTACACACAAGGAATATATTACCCACACCCCATGGTCCATTGGCGGGCCTAAGATTCTTCGGTACGTACTCGTATATAGAGTAGTCGACTGTACACAGCTGACCATTGAAGATTCTTAGAGTCATCCGGTGTACGGGACCATCGAAAGCAGGCGGGAATAATTCGTTGAGGCATTAGTCTGCCAGCGCATGTAGAGACGAAGATATGGGTCGAATGTAGTGGACATGAACGTCCTTTATAATAGGATGTCCGATTGGAGCGGCAGAAGATGCTTTAGAAAGGGCACAATCAAAGATGTGGTGTTCCCGACGGACTGAAAGGAGCGACCAAGTCCAAACGTCCCAGGGAAAGACTTTATGTTTCAACCCGCAACCTACATATGTAGGTACACACAGTACACGTTGTGTTTTAAGCAAATTGCACCGTTTCCTTAGCATCACTGAGTGTTCTTACCATAGTTGTCCACCGTCATCGTCGTCGCTCCCTGTGTATGTCAGTTTGCAACACAATCTACGTATGACAAGCCAGCGAACTCGCCTTGCCTCCTTGGGCCCAAGCCCATCCAACAGTCGGGTTGCTTGTTGTGTGCTCCTATAAAATGGACAAATGATCCGCGTCAGGCCATCTTTACTTGCTCCTTGAAGAGTTTCCGACCGAGTTCACCAGCGTTTTGCTATATGTTACAAGGCGGACACAGTGGACAAGAACATTCAATAGAATACCTAAAGAATAATTATGTACCTTCAGTGCTGGTCATCTATACGTACGTATACGTCGTAAGGACAACATGAAAATAGATGAACACGACAAGGAGCCGTCTTTAGTATTTGGACCTTAATGGAATAGCGAGCCGGCGCAGCGATGGGATGGGCGACGATGGACGTATATGACGGAACAAAATGCCAACGACGTTATGGAGAAACTCAAGTGGTTATTGCTGCCGGGCACTGAACTGAAGACTCTGGAACACACGAAATCCTAAGATGAACTTAATTACGTACGGACAAATTTCCGTCCCTGAGATGACCATCATCCGGTATCCTAAATCCTCGTCCTCTCTTCTGTCTTTCGACATATAGCGTGGTGGTTGCGTTTCCCAGGCACTTTCGCATGTTTCACATAAAGCTGGACTCCAATAAAGGATTGCTGCATATACCTTTGGGTATAAAATATTCTCAGTGTTCTAGAAATGTTTAGATAGGCATTGTTTTGAGGAAATGGGTTTGGCAATTTTGAAAATCAAATGTTCAACTGCATTCGTGGGGTTAGATATTAAATTAGTGTGAAAGCGCTCCAATTAGTCAGTTTTCTAGCTCGGGTTAGTTTCAATAATGGCGACGAGTGGTCACCTTCAAGGTTTTCTGCATAAGACCCACCCTAATTACCACAATAGATACGTTAATTGTCATTCTACTCAAATACGACAGATTCGCGGAAAACGTTCACTCTTTTGTAAAATTGGGTTTGGCTACTTGAAGTACAGTGCGTGTCCGGCTACTTATTGCAAGAGGAAGAAGTCACGAACGGCCATTTACAATTGACTGTCTCGCAAAGAGTTAATAAGAAGCCAAAGGTGCAATTATAAGTGAACGACAGATGGATGAAGGTCTCTCATGTGGCCAGGACTTGACCAACAAAACGCGTACGATTCATTCTTTTGAACGCAATATAATAACAAGGCGTCACCGTCGTCCGCAATTCCCACGACAGTTCGCGGTTTTGCGAAACAATTCCTTCGGTTGTATGGTGCTTTAAGCAGGTAGGTACCTATATGTTGCGCGGTGCGTTTTATTCCCTTTTTCATTTTGCGCGTATCTGCATGCATATATCCGAGGCACTTAGGTGTATGCTTATTGCAATATATTTGTAAAATCAATGGGGACCCCGTATAAAAAGAATAGAACAAAATTTTGCAATGAAAAGGTTTCGGTTTGGTTGACTCTACTTTGTTGCGTAGGGCCGTGGAGAGGGTTTTGTGTGGCATTTACGTTCGGAGACACGTTTTCTCTCTGGTAAGACGATGTGTCTCTATAGGCAAAAGTCGACAGTGAAGAATAATTAAAAACTGCTATCAAACTTGGAACATTGGCGTGCCCCCTATGGCTAGGATGCAACCTTTTTTCTTTGACGTGTCGTAAAAGGCGACTAAAGGAGAGAAGAAAACTCTTCTACTCTGTTTGCGTCTACATTTGATCATATATAATGAAATCACTACGAATCTAAATAAAAACTCCTAACCCCCGATGGAACAGCACACCTCCCGAGGGATGTACGTATGTAAGCCTAGTTCCTAACACCGTTTAATCATCACCGATACCAATATTTTGAAGTACCTATATCCCGGTTTTGTCAACTATGGGCAGGTCCCGGTTTTTTTCCAACACCTTTTTTTTCAGGTTTTTACAGGACCTGTTCAGTACTGGCCTTTTGCAGTTTTTTTTAGCATCTGTTCAGTACCGTTTTTTTTTGTTTTTTATTGTATTTTGTTCTTGTTTTAAGCAAATGATTTTTTCAGTGTTGCGCCTGTTCAGTACCGGTCTTTTTCAGGTTCTTTTACCACCTGTTCAGTAACACCCTTTTTAAGTTTTTTAAGCATCTGTTCATTATCGTTTTTTTTTTCAGGTTTTCTTAGCACCAATTTAACACCGAATCAACTGAGTCTTAGGGTTTTTTGTACCGCATTTTAGCACTAAAATATTTTGAGTCCCTGATTCCAAAGTTGAGGTAAAAAAACAAGGAATAAATTGTTGGGGTTGCCCGCCCCAGAATGGTACCCCGGTTTTCTCTGGAAATCCTCGTCCAATCGGCAACAGGAAACACTAAAATAATTAAGGGTCACTGATTTCAAATTGCTAAAAAAAATCGAAAAAGACCGGTACTGAACAGGTGGTAAAAAAAATTAAAAAAAGGCACTAAACAGGTGCAAAAATAAAAATAATACTGTGTTTGAAAGAAAACTGGCTCATGATTGAAAAAACCGGAGTGTTGGAAAAAATCTGCGGTTGCCGCTGCACCGCTTGTAGTACCGGGTGTGGAAGAAAACTAGTATCCGATACTGAAATTTGAGTACCGAACAGGCCAATTGTATGGTTTTCATGACACTGTGATATTCTATTCTCCATGCCCAACGAGTAAGTAACTTGTATGTCTTCGTTAAGAAAAAACCTTTGGCAGACAAGCGAGAAAAGTATGCTCTGCTGAATCGTACACATTTGATCAGGGGCGTACGCAGAAAAATATTTCGGGAGGGGTTTACGTTCGTCAGAGACTCATTCACAAATTGATATCCTAAAGCTGCTAAGCGGTATCAAATCACTGTGATTGTCAAAAGACACTACGGAATTTATTTCAATACTTTTTTGGTTTATTTATCAATAGAGCTTAAAACCACTAGTGAGGCTCTTTAATTTTATTAAATTCAATTTTATAGAGGGGACTCACACCACTGACAGGATTTCCTACACCCAGCACCATGGGGAACTCTGATGTGGAAAGCTTTTATTTTCCTTGCTACTCGAGAGAATCAAATGAGCAAGATATGCACATGCACAAAATATCTGAATGACTCTGATGTTACAACAGTGGTTACCAACGACCGCATTACATACGTCTACAATTGAGACAAAAACAAAACACTCATATGGTATGGCATACCGTCCGTCGGGGGCACATCTCTCCAGCATTAAGCATAAGTAAGCGCTTCCGCACAAACAAACACTGAATGTGTGTCAGTTGAATATTCATTACTGTATATCAGCATCAGCGATGATGATGAGATGCTTTGAGGAAGAAAAACTCGACATTGCATTGATACAGGAACCCTGGATTACCAAGGAAAACAAAATTAGGGATTTGTCGCAAAAGTCCGCCAATCTATACTATGTACAGATGGGTGGAAAGGTAAGGACTTGTATCCTGGTGCGGCATGGTGTACATGCGGTACAAATGACGCATCTAAGCTCGCCCGATCTTACGGCAGTAATGATTGGAAGTGGGGCAGGATCATTTATAATCGCGTCGGCGTACCTCCCTTACGACTCACCAGAGCCACCTCCTTCAATGGAAGTAGAGAACCTGGTAAAATACTGTAAAGAAAGAGTTATAGGTCTGATATTAGGCTGTGATGCCAACGCACATAATACTGTGTGGGGCAGCACAGATGACAACATCAGAGGACAGCAGCTGCTGGAATTTGTTGAAAGATACAACTTGTTAATAGCTAATACAGGGGTGGCTCCCACCTTCGTTGATGCGCGAAGGGCTGAGGTGATAGACATTACCCTGAGCTCTGTCAATATGCTGCACAGAATTCAGAACTGGAGAGTGGTGGACAGACTAACCATGTCTGATCACAGGGCTATTCAGTTTGGAATTCTGTATGGCACGAAACCGAGTAGCGAAAACAAACGTACTAGAGTGCCAAGGAATACGGACCGTACTAAGTATGAAATGTGTTTATTGGAACAGATCGAGGAAATTTCAGGGGAAATACCTAATAACACGATTGAGATAGAGCGATCGGTGGAACAAATGAATTCTGCGATAACTCACTTTTTCAAACTGGCTTGTCCCGCTACAATCATAGATGAAAAGGATCCAATACCCTGGTGGTGCACTGAATTGGAATCTATGAAGAAAGAGACAAGGAAAGCGTTTAATAGGTACATGAGAGAGAGGACCCCTCGCTCTTGGGATCTATATAAGGATAAAAAGAGAGAGCTGAAGAAGATCCTACGTACACGTAAAAGGAGTTCGTGGAGGGAATTTTGCTCGAATATGAGGAATACATCCGATGTATGCAGATTACAGAAGATGATTTCGAAAGACAGCGTTTCCAAAATGGGCCTAATCCGAAAGGCGGATGGAACTATGACGGAAACAATGGAGGAGACATTGCAGTCGCTTATGAAAGTCCATTTTCCAGGAAGCTTCAAGTCAAATAATCCGTGGACTCAAACCTGTAAATTGGTAGGGGCGATCGGACGACAAGAAGCTGAGAGGATGATAACTTCAAATGGTGTCAGGAGTGCTATAAATACTTTTGAGCCATATAAGACGGCTGGAATGGACGGAATATTTCCGGCACTGCTACAATGGGGCATAGCAGCTCTGCTGGAGAAGATCCGGAACATATTCGTTGCCTGTTTATCGACAGGATATATCCCAATGTCTTGGAGAGAGACTAAAGTTGTCTTTCTACCAAAACCGGGAAAAAAGGATTATACGGAAGCGAAGTCATTCAGGCCGGTTAGCCTAACCTCTTTTCTATTGAAGACAATGGAGCGAGTATTGGTGGACCATCTAGAGAATACCTCGCTGATGTATAGACCTTTGAGTAGATGTCAACATGCTTACAGAGCAGGTAGATCTACTGAGTCCGCTCTGCATGAAGTAGTGCGGGTAGCAGAAAGAGAGATTAACAACAGCGGTATCGCTATGTCAACATTTATGGATATAGAGGAAGCTTTTGATAAGATCTCATACAACAAACTAAGAAATGCCCTAGCGGAGCGGGATATCGAGCCCTTGATAATAACATGGATCGATTCGATGCTTAGTGGAAGGGCAGTAAATCTTAGTAATGGATGTGCCAGAATAAGGGGAAGGGTAGTCAGGGGCTGTCCACAAGGAGGGGTACTTTCGCCTCTACTGTGGAACATCACCGTAGACTCTCTTCTATGTAAACTGGACTCGATGGGCGTACATACAGTAGGATACGCTGATGACTTAGCAATTATGGTCAGTGGCAAATTCATGGACACTATCCAAGGTTGCATGAGGCAAGCTCTCAAAGCAACTGAAGAATGGTGTAATGAACAAGAGCTAACTATAAACGCAAGCAAGTCAAGCACTATAGTCTTTACTCTGAAAAGGAAAGATGTAGAAACCACTCCCATGCTGCTTTTTGGTTCGGAGATAAAAGAGTCCAAGGAGGTGAAGTACCTCGGGGTAACCTTAGATCCCAAACTTACTTGGAACTCTCATGTTAACGAAAAGACACAAAAAGCAGCGAGGATTTTGCATCAGTGTAAGAGAGTGTGTGCACGTAGGTGGGGTATATCACCAAAAGCGGCACATTGGATCTATACAATGATGGTTAGGCCCGTTCTATCCTATGCAGCAGTGGTCTGGTGGCCCAAGGGTAGCCAGAAAACTACTAGGCAACGGCTGGATGGGATTCAACGCATAGCATGTATAAGCATATGTGGTGCAATGAGAACTACGCCAACACATGCTATGGAGGTTATACTGGGATTACCGCCACTGGACCTGTTTATAAAACAAAGTGCGGCGCTCACAGCAATAAGAATGGCACTTGGCATCACTTTGGTAGCAACGGAGGTCATAAGAGGATCCTTGATATTGTTCGTGATAATGTCCGGGAGACTCATATGCCTTTGGATGGTATGAGAAGATGTAGGGTAGTCGAAAGACATCACATCACTATCATAGAGGATGGTAGGATACACGAGGAGTAAACACGTGATGTTGCAATTTTTACTGATGGGTCTCTCATGGACGGAAGAGCGGGGGCTGGAATATACTCCGAGGAGCTAAACCTTGCATGCTCACTTCGCCTAGGAGAGTATGTATCGGTATATCAGGCGGAGATGCTTGGACTGCTGCACGCGCTGGATCATATTCTGGAAGGCGGGATAGTAGGGAAGAAAATTCTGATAGCACTCGACAACCAATCGGTGATCAAGCGCATGCAGCAATCCAACATCAATTCAAAATTGGTACTGGAGTGTGTCCAGAAGCTCAATAAGTGTGCTTCAATCAACGAAGTTACGCTAATGTGGGTTAAAGGACACGTAGGTACATTGGGGAATGAACTTGCCGATACCTTAGCAAAAGAGGGATCAGCAGAAAAGTTCCAAGGACCGAAACCCAAAATTGCTTTGGGAAACGGCATGATTGAAGCCAGGATACATGGCTGGATTGATTCCATCCATCGGCAACGATGGCGAAGCCTATCCACTTGTAGACAGGCTCGTAACGCAATTACCAGTCCACTAGGGAGGAAAGCCAAACAAGTACTCAGTTACACACGGAGCAGCTTAAGTTGGATAACTGCCTTAGTAACAGGACATGGTAATTTTAAAGCTCATCTATCTAAGATGAAAATCGTGGAAGATGATGTATGCAGACTATGTCTGGAAGAGGCTGAGACGGCAGCACACATTGTATGTGAATGCCCAGCACAAGGTAGTAGGAGCCTAAGGATACTAGGCAAATCCACAATCGGTGTGGAATCCATGAGGGAACTTAGCTTCAAAGATATGCTACTCATCACACGGGACTCAGTGATGAAGGAAGAAGTCGATAATTATCAGTCGACTTCTGGAAATCAATGATGACTGTAAGGGGACGAAAATGGACCCAAATAGTAGTGGTCTGCTTCGGGTAATCCCCAAATCACATATATATATAAGCGCTTCCCGTATTGAATTTGTAACGAACCGTGTCTACTTTTGAATTTATGAAATTTTCAAAAGGAAAAGACCGTCAAATTCAAAAGTAGACATCTATGTGTCGAAAACATGATCAATGGGACAGCTGTGCGGAAAATGGCATGATCAGCGGAACACACGACCAACTTCGGGGAGTTGGGTGACAGCTGGCGCGAAAAGAACACGCGAGATGGAACGGGCGGGATAAAAAAAAATGACGAATAAGATAAGTTTCCGTGTTTTTATGTTTCGTTCCGTTACGTAATATTGCAAATAATGTAATTTTGTCTATGTTCGTATGTTTTTTTTTGTCTTTCGCGTAAAAAAGTAAAATTTGCGTTTCTTATAATATTCCGCGTGTGGTTAATCTCCTCATTCTTTACAGTTCCTTTTGTCATGCCAAATCCCTTGTTTTTTTGTAAAAGGACAAGGGAAACGAGTGGCGCAAATCCCACCCGTATCTCCCGAACTGAGCTACAGCAAGCGCATGCCGCTGCTCGCTCGTTGAGGAGCCCTATCGTCATTGCCTAACCTGCACGGTTGTAGAGGCATTGGCTCCGTCCCCTGGGCATCTTCGGATGGCCAAGTCCTTTCATTACAAATTTTCGAAGTTTTTAGCATCTTCTTTTTAGGAAACGACACAAAATTGATAATTCACTTTAGGCTCTAATGCTCCTGTTTTTTCGTTCACCGACTGGCCTTATATTTTAGGGCCATAACCAGCCCGGGAGTCAGCTCGACAAGGAAGTTTGTGTTCAGAGTGACCACATTGTATTTCACTGACACTTGAACGCCCACTCCTTCGAGCTACATCTTCAACTGGTTATGGAAGCTCCCGAAGAGTAAAGCTATAGTCGGTGAACGAAACCAGATGAGCATTAAATTCTGCATACTATTGATCCCACAATTGTAAGAGACCGAAAAATACTTTAATTGGTTTTTTATCAAGTTTAAAACCGCATAAGCTACTGGACATTACTGAAGTGCGATACTCACCTAGTCCATCTCGTCCCTACCACCTGTAAAGAAAAATACAAAACACATGAGTTTGCCATTACATGCATTAAGAACATGAACACATTCAAAACATGAAAACAAGCAGAAAGCGAGTTGTCAATGTTGGCCCGGCCAACAAACAGATTAAAGAAGAGAGCGAAGGAGAACCACTTTCATCCACGGGTCATCTTGGCACATCTTCTTCTCTCATCGGTGTTTCGTTGATTAGGCTGGCTGATTCGGCTGCTACAACTGATACAGCTGATTTGACTGATGTGGCTTCTTCACTTGGTTCAATCAAACTTCGCTATCTTCTTTATCCAGAAGTAAAACCCTTCTACCTAGGGTACACAACTTCTGGTGAAAACGTTATACAGGTATTCTGATAGAAAGCGGAGGGGGAAACCACAACCTCCTAGCTGTCACAGAGGAGGATCAACTCCGGACCGGAGCACCGCGCCTTTACTCACGTCTCAGAGAGGGGAGAAACCACAACCTCTCAAATACACAACACGAAGAGGGGAGACACCACAACCTCTTCAAACATCAACTCAACACACGGAGCGAAAAATGTGCAATGAATTCAACAAAATCTTACAATGGAATTCACAACAATACACTTTCACCAAATTTGTAGTGAACGTTATTAAAATGTAGCGAAATTGATTACAATGCAGTTATTTTTTAAATTTTGAGTTGGCATCACTGTACCAGACTCATCTAAAGAGCCACTTCTTGGCCGAATAATTCAGTATGGAAGTCTTTGTATTTTGGCAAGCGGTTATTTGATTGTTTTTTCAAAAACTCCCTCCTGTTTCCAGTGACGTACGACAAAACCCTAACTCGCGTAATTTACATCCAAAGGAGGTGGTGCGCTGTGCTTGATATAGGAGGGTGGCCGGAAAGTAACAAAATCCCAAAGAGGATCGGGTCTAATTACGTGCACGACATCGTCGCAACAACACAGTAGTAGTTCGCGCGATACGGTCGAGTTGAGTTTCATTCGTCCGTCTGTTTTTTTGCGAGTATATTCTTCAGTTATTATTTTTTTTTTGTGCAAATCTCACGCACAGTCAGTCAATTGTGGTGGCCCTGACGCGACGGACACAACATTTTCGCAATATGTAACCGCCAAACCACCGCGATATACTTTAACCGCACCGCACATACATGCAACCAAGTAGTTCTTTCACTACTGGTCCACGATGACGGCAAAAATCGTGGTTATCTGCATGAAACTTGAAGGAAACGTATGTAATGTCGAATAGAGTAATTTGACCACTAACTGCAATGTAAGGTGAGGTTTTCGTTAAAAAGATAAGACATGTATGAAAGATCCGTGGATTCGTTAATGACGAAGTCCTATATGGTCCGAAGAATTGAGCTGAATTGTTATAAAGTAATAAGAGGAGTACGCGATAAGTATGGGGTTCTTATTACCGCAAGCAGCAATTTTACGTTGAATGCACTTATTTGACGCTTTTTATGGATATTTCATTGATTCTAAATTGAAATTTTATCGGTTTTTAACAGTGACCATAATTTTGATAATAGCATAAGGGGAATTTTCGTATTAAGCGCGGTAACCGGATGCGGTGGAAGGTGGTTGTTTTTTATTATTTTAACAACGAGTTTTTGTCTTTTGTGGGCTTACCTACTTTCTTTGAGGATGAATGACACTTTTTTGAATTTGTAATTACATAACAGCAATAGAACAAAATGTCGTGCTCTGTGGCCGTGATCGTTCGGTCGCCACTCTGTGAAATAGACACTCATAGAGAAACGAGTTTCCAAACTCGGCACGACTCGTTGCAAGTTTATTATTCAGAAGAAGTGATAAGAAATATTCTTATCGTAGAATAATAAACTAAAAATGCGACTAGGAAGTGATATGGCTGACAACCGTATCACACTCCGAATTCAGTTGTCTTTGTAATGTTGATGATTACACACGGTAGTCATCAACGCACCATGCTCCACTAGGAGTTACGGTAATCAAGACAGAATAGAACAAAATATTCTGGAGTCAGCTGTATAATTGTTCAATCGTTTTCACACAGTGGCGGCTCGCCCATATGTGCACATGTGCACGTGCACCCCCAGATAAAACTACCATAATGAACTCATCATTTCCCATTTCGGAAAAAAAACTTCACTAGCGCACGCGAAATACAAGCTCTGGGTGTTAAACGTACAGCACAAGCCATGCATTGAATATGTCGCGACCAACGTCCAACATCTACCATCCATCCATCTAGCACCCTCGGTGTAGTGCACAGAGTTATTCATATCAACTGGTGCACTCGCTCCTAAAACAGATATGTAAAGGGTTCCCGGGGCAAGGGGATAGTGCAAAATTTACACTGGAGTTTGTGCACGGATAGGCTGTGCACACCACTTGGTGATGAACTGAATTGATGATGAAGAATTTAGGGTGAGAATTTTCGCTGAAATATAAGAATGAGTAGAGATTTTTCGATTCACTTTAGAAATTTTGTTTTCTTTTCTGTTATGAAAAAATAGCCTAGTGATTCTGTTTAGTTAGAAAGATATAGATCTGTGTTTGCTGGTAAAAATAAGAAGCAAAAAACAGCATGAAAACTGCTTTCAGGAATTGTTTTTTTGTTTTCGCAAAAACTTGAAGGCGACCGCACTAATTAAATTTCATAGATTAAAACCGGAACAAGGATTTAACGAAGATTCCACCAACGTCTTAATTTAGGGGGAGGTTTGAATTTGAATTTGGGATTTGATTACGTATCAAGATTAAACTGGCTATTGTAAATCGTTCAAAGGTTCTTAGGGCCTGTTAGAAATCCACATAATAAAAAGTTGAATTCTCACTGGATGGTTTTTTTCTTTTGAGTGAGGATTTGAATTTACTCTCTCTATTTGTTAATGGGTGAAGCCTTCTTTCGGTTAATGGGTGAAGGCTTTTTTGCATTGTTTCCATTTTTTCCGAGGCAGTAGTTAGGCCAAAGGGGCTGTATTTATAACAACATCCTCGAATCTTTGTTCAACTCGGCTACGAGGCAACGTTAAACGTTTCGCACTTGTCCAACATCGTAAATATATCTAGCTTCCATATTCCTATATTCCAAGAATCTAAAAAAATATTCGAGTTCACAGTCCAAAAATTGTCACTTCGCTCCACGAGATTGGATAAGGTCAGTGCATCATAGCCATAAAGCTTCCAATCTAATCTATTCTAAAGCCTAATTATTACAGTACGTATAAGATCGTTATGTAGCACTTTAGCTTACCAGCATTTTTTTTAGAGAAGAGAACAGGGATAATTCCCCCCTATATGGCATTCTATTCTCTGGCGGTTGTGGCCCGTGTTCCACCGAGCACTTGAAACACCATACGTTACGCCACTGCGAAAGGCTAATAAAGACGAAAACGAAATTTTATCCTAAACACTTAAGCCCACATTTACATATTTTTGAAGAATTAGTTTCTTTTGTATGTTTTATGTGAATAGTGAACCCCCAGTTTCGAAGGTGACGAGCCGCCACTGTTTTCACATTAAAGTAATTTTACAGTGTGTTTTAAAATTAATTAAAAATAAAACAATTGGGGTTTCAAAAAACCAATTTTCGAAAACTTTGATTTAAAAATATGAAGGTGCGATTATCTCGGTTTTTATTGCAACTAAAGACGTAAAATTTTGCGCTTTTTGTGTCACCTTTGGGCGACTTTAACTTCCAAACAGTGAGAGCTACGACTCTAAACTTGGAGCATTCGGTGGCTTGGTGGTAGAGATGATACTCTATCTCTGAGTTACTGGAGCATATGGGTTCGAATCCCATTATGACCATTGAAGTATAACAAAATATTATACATAGGCCCAGTGCCGGATTAAGCATGCGCGGGGCCCGTGGCAAATGTTAGGCGCGGGGCCTACGAAACTTCGATTAACCAAACTAATAAAGTGGTCCTAAAAATAATATTTCGGTTTTATTGGTCATTTCCCCCCCCCCCCTTCACGCCGCTTTAGAGGAAGCATAATATGTGACGAGGCTACCACTATCATGCGTGTCATATAACGACCACATATTTTCCTTCCTTTCATAAGTGATATCTTAGTAAACAGAATTGAGGAAGTAGCCGACATTCTGGGAAATATGTGATGTACCTTAGGAGAACCACGTTCTGTTCACACTACACAGGATGCATAAGGAAGGAAGGAGTTATCGAAAATTAACGATTGCATCTTCCAACGGTTGTAACTTCTGAACCTTGACAGCTGGAGCATTGAAATTTTCACCAAATATCAGCAGTGGGTAAGTTTGCCAAATTTCAAATTTTTTCACAAATTTTATGGGCAATTTTCGATTAGAAAAGACAAAAGTGCGATTTGGCATTGGGAATCATTTTTTAAACAGGTAATTTTGCCCAAATTTTTCATAACTTTTGAAGCGATGCGCCACTGTGAATGAGAGATATAATTGTCATTTCTAAATTCTATGGATGTGTGCAAATACATTTCCCAACATAAACTTAAAAAATCTTATGTCGCGCTAGAATGTGAATCGGAAACATTGTGGACGTAGGTTTGCGGGAATGCCATCATGAATTAGAAAGAAATATTTCTGTATTTTTATGCAATATTATAACCTTGCTAAAAGTTTGAACACCCTGGCGTAAATTTATTGTTCAACGATAAATTGTTATAACAATTAAGAAGGAACTGGCTTTTAGAATTTCGTTGACATTTTGGTTGTTATCATTTTCGTTTGGTGGGTCGCGGGGCCCCTTAACCCGGGAACACTAACCTTAATTTCAGGCGCTTGTTACTAACCATGAGTCATTTTGACTCACTATGGAAATTGCTGTATTTAAAGTGGAAGAGTATGAAAACTTGTGCCAGAATTCCTCGGAATAGTTATTTTATACAAGCTAAATTAAGAGTTTGTGCATTATATCCGAATAAACTGTAGAAACAACAAGAAACCAAATATGCCAACTAAAGAATTTAGACGGTTGTTACTAACGTGAGTCATTTTGACTCACAAGAAACGTTCGTTTAGTACTAACCCCGTCACAGAAAAACACAAATAGCTGCTTACCATAAAATCGGAAACGTTTGCTTACTCGGACATTCATTAGAAAACATATTTCTTAAAGAATACATGGGTAGCGGAACCCAATGGGCCAACCGCCCTTTCTACGAAAAATGGAAATATGTGGAATATGCGTCAAAATGACTCACATTAGTGTTCCCGGGTTAAAGCGCGAGGCCCGTGGCATTTGCCACCTTCTGCCACGTGGTTAATCCGGCACTGCATAGGCCGGGTTTCTGATAGCTCTTATTCAGTACCTGTCGGCTGATTAGTCTTATCGCGTAGAGAAGACACACACCATATTCAGAAAGCTTTTCCATTGTATTGAATGGAATTTTTGTTTATTTTGCATAGCTACGCCATATTTTGCTTGTTTAAGCCATCATCTTAGATTGAGAAAATCATTGCGCACTTTCATCCAACATCGTAAATACGCAAAAGATAACATAACTATGCAAAATTAACAAAAAATCAATTCAATATAATGGAGAAGCTTTTTGAATATTGTGTGTGTCTTCTCTGGGCGATAAGACTAACCATTCTATAAGATTTACGAGAGAATGGGCCATAGTATAATAAAATAATATTAGTACAAAGGTACAAAGATTATACACACGTTATGACGGATTGTAGTCTACGATCCGTCATAACGTGTTTACGATTTGTAGAAGACTGAAGATGGAAGCGAACCGCTGGTGAGGATAGGAAAAGTGAACCGCTGCGCTGGTGAGAATTACTCGTAGAATATGAATATTAGAATATGGTGGAGACGTACAGTTCTCCAGATTACTTTCCCTCTAAAATCGTTGGTACTCACGATGCCAACGAGATAATTGACCTCTTGTTGCTCGAGATGAACGTCTAACTTGTTGTACTTCTTGTTAATCGGACCCTTGTCGATATTCGGCATCTTGAAAATCTTCGTCGGATTGATCGGCTTCTTGAGGCACACTGGTAGGTGGAGGATGATCTTCTTCCATTTGTTGAGTAGTTGGCTGTTGAATGATAATTTATTCTAACGTTTCAGGCCATTCAGGAATTTGAAAGAGCGCACTGAATTCGTTTGGCGTCTGACGGAATTTAAAGTGATTGGAGTGAGCTTTAATGATGAGGTCGAACTTAGGCGAATTTCATAGTTGACCGTACTTTTTACAACCAGGGCCGGCTTTAGGTGTAACGGCGCCCGGGGCGAACTTGAAAGAAGCGCCCCTTATAGTTTCTAAACACAAAAAAAATGCACTAGAACTTGAACTTTAACGTTCTTTGGAAATATTTTTCTCCATTGCCCCGCCGCCATATTCACATTTGCTAATTTGTCCTAGAAAATTATTATTTAGTTAATATTATAAAAAAGCTAGTTTTGTGTAAGCAAGAGTTAGATCTATTGCAGGATCTACGTAAGTGTTCATTTTTAAATTTTTAAATCAAACCACAAAACACTTTGCCAGTTTTATAATCGTTCAAAAATAAAAACAGGCAATCTCACGTCGCAGAAACATGCGGAAACATACATCTCACAAACATTCATTACGTTGAGTGGGAAGACGATGGCAAATCCCACTTTAGTAGGTTGCACTTTTCCATTCATATTTTTCTATGTTAAAATTTTTCAAATTAGAAATCAAAATCATTTTCAAGAGTATACTTCTATCGTCATTTGCGGAATTGACGAAGAAGACGAAAATTAAGCAAAGATGGACAGTTCCTGATTCACATACTCTGGTCCCTGCGAAAACGCACTTGCTACTGGTTCTAAATACGGTTGAATTTTATGGTACCGAATTCAGTCAGTATATCGATTATATTACGTATAGTAGTCCATATTTTTAAAAACATTAATTCATTTCATTTTGTAATTAATTCATTTCATTTTGTAATTTCTAAATCGGAAGGTGTATGGGACCATCGGATTCAATTTTTTGCTTTGACGTGTGGAACGTATTGCCAGTGCAAGCTGTCATGACAATCATGTATTCTCAGTTGCTGATTTTTTGACATAAACCTGTGGTTGTTCTTTATGCTGTGGTTTTGCTGGTCATTCTCCATCAAAAGTAGCAATGGATGTCCATCTTCCATCGCCAGAAATGGTATAATTTTCGCTATTTTGTGTTGTGTCTTGTGGATCGTGAGACGGTCAATTTCAGATTGCCCGATAAATTGCCTAATGTATGTGGTGTACGGGCGGCAGATCGATTGTGGGCCCAATCGATTGGCCGAGAAATCGTCAGGTTTGTGGCGCCCTTAAGTTTAATAAAGACAAAAGCATAAACATAAACCAGAGTTGCATTTCATCATATAAAATATTGATGATCATGGTTCGAAAATGAATGTGCTTATTAGAATTGCTTTTTCTTAACTAAAAAGGTTTCATGTATCTTTTGAACGCAGTCAATTAATGAAGTGGGGATCTGATATTGAGTTCCTAACTAAATTCTTACCTGATTTCTATAAAGATACAGGTGACATTTTGTGTCGTGCCGCTTTGAGTGAACCTTGTGAAATTGCACATAGAATTCTTGTCGCAGGTCTGCGTTTGTATAAAAATATCCCGTTAACTCGTGATTAGAATGCGCGTTAAATTGATGGTATTATATGCATTCTCTGTAAGTCTTTTTTCCAGTAAAATTTTACTAGGCTGATTCTAGTGCATAAAATCATTCTAGCGATTCTGGAAAAATAGAACTGGTATCCACTATTTTTAACTGGATTGAATGTAAAATCGATCGAGTCTCAAATAAGACCTAGATATCCTGTTCAATTTTACTAGGTGTTCAGCAAATAAGTGATAGATCTCTAGAAAAGCAGTATATTTTACTGATACTATTAATTTTTGGTAGAAAACAGTTTTTAATAGTTTTATGCAACTCGAAAATCTAGGAGCTCACTTCTAGTTGCGGTTTACTGTATTCTAGTTGAAAAAATCTGACTGTGTTCATACTTGGATGGTCGTGTACTATAGCCTGCATTAGTATTCTTACATCATACTAATTCTGCAGTAAAATTTCTTAAGCAACAAACAAATTTGTAAAAATAAATTAAATTAAAAATACGGGTTTCGGCGCCCCTAAACCTGGCGCCCGGGGCGACCGCCCCGCTCGCCCCACCCTAAAGCCGGCCCTGTTTACAACAGTAGCAGGTGTCCACTCCTACTTGTCGTTTGCTAAATGAAGCTTGAAGTAGAGACGGTCGTTGACCTTGAACTCCTTGAATATTTGACGCCTTGGTGACGATAAAATGCCATTCTTGTATTTCGACGACACTGAGTCGGAGCTTTTAATTTTAGACGATCAAGGTGCGTTTTCGTCAGTCGACTGTTAAGTAGTTCGGATGATGACTTCAAACCAAGGTTGTAAGAAGCCATGCGTCGATAACAGAATAAAAATTCCTGTAGCTTTTGATTAATATTTTCCGTCGCCTTCCTCAGGTCTCTCTTGTGGAGATCTACGAAGCGTTTTGCCTGGCCATTAGATTGGAGGCTGTACAGTGCGGTTCTGACATGAGTGATGTCGAGAGACTTGCAAGATTTGTGAAACTCTTGGCTGGCGAATTGTGTTCCGTTATCGGAGACGATGGTATCGCACAATCCATGTTGATTGTTTTTGCGGCCATTGTGCTTGTTGTTTGAAAAACTTCTGACCCTTTACTGTACAATGACGAGAAAGTAATGGCCATCAATTGAACCAGCATAATCAACGTGAATCCAGGACCATGGTTCTGTCGATATCGGCCAGGGCTGAAGCGTACATTTGACCGGTGTCTTTGCAACTAAAGCACAAAATCGCAGGTTTTGACTACTATTCCGATATCCGAGGCGATGCTTCGCCAGAAAACTTTTAAAGCGGCCAACCATTTCATCCGGCACTCGGCCAGATGGCCCTGATGAAGCTAGCTTAAAATTTGCTCCCGGTGAATTTTAGGAACGATTATCCTCTCACCGAAGAAGACAAAACTTGCTGGACTGTGAAATTATGACAATGTTGAAAATATTCGGCTACGACACTGTCGATAATTTGTCGTCGTTTTTTGAGGCCAGTTGTTATTTTTAGTGAAATTGAGCACCTTCTGGAGAGTGGAACAGGCTGCGGTGGCTGACTGTGTTCTCTCAAAAGTTACCGGTAGTTGGTATGGTATGCCAATTTGACGGCAAAACAATTCACGTCGAAAGATTCATCATCGTCCAGACAAACCGAAATAGATGCAATGACGGTGTCTTCGTCCGGTTTAGTGTGGTTGGATATGAGTCTGGAGATGACATCGGCGTATCCAAAGTTATCCGTGTTAACATATTGGATGTAGTTTACTGAGCCCAGTTGCTGGGTTTTGGCGGGTGTGTGAAGATTTTGAATAGAATTTAGCTTCCCGGGATGAGGTTGAATACCGCATTTTTGCTCCCTGGGTCGCCGTAGAACTCAATTGAAGAGATCTTTGATATTTTAATTTTCCACAATTATAGCCAGCCTTTTTTTAAATGTTTCCTTTATTTGGATGACAATGTTTCGCCCAACTGATCATCTTCAGGCGGCTGTGATGATTGTGACGGGTCACTGGAAAATGTTGTAGTTGAATCGTTCTTTTTGTAAAACTTCCACTGCTTGACTGTAAACACTTCGGACTTTGATGATTTTACGACGCTTGATTTATATTGTTCCAGACTGATAGTGCGATCAGCCTCGTCGACAAGGTCTTGTAGTGTTAATCACACGAAATGGCTTGTTCTGCTATCCGTTCTCATAGGGAGAACTTTTGTGTTTCCGATATTTTCCGCTATATGGCGGATGGTCAGATAAGTGTCGCTTGTCTCAATAAGGAGAACAAGAAAATTCTCCTTCTGAGTGTTGATAGCGTAATGTTCGGTTTTTTGAAGATAAGCGAATCCTGCGAGCTTTTGAGTCCATTGACAAAAATATGTGCTTTGAACTCATCAACTGTGCAATTTTTAAGGTTGAAGCCGCGCGAAGTCCTCTGCGTCATGCTTGGCGATACTAAAGTAAATTTTTAGGAGAGAAAATTTCGCTTGACTGTTACCGAAAATTGATTTGCCTCCATCAAATGTGAGCTAATGAGTCTTAGTGGGCATGATGGCATTGGCGAATAGCTCGAAATCGGCATTCTTGAGTTTCCCCGTCAAAAGGCGATTCATCTCTGGATCATATGAAAACTCAAGCATTGAGTCAAACAAGTTTTTGAATGTGGAAGATGACGTCACTGGATTCTGCGCTGCAATTGGCTGCTCTTGCAGAATGTTGATTGCCTCCATTAATCTCTTCTCAGTTGCTTCATTACACTGTCAATTTGAATTGAGCTGCATCCATTTTATGTTGAGGTCATGTTGAGAGATGACTGGCAAATCAATCCCATCCTCGTCGCCACTGAAGTATACCCGTTGAATAAATAGTCGAGCATAACAGCGGCGGGCATAACAGGTGGCTGGCCTTTGTGTGGCTTTCGCGCGAATTGAAACGGGAGATTCTGTGCGGGATTGGGAGGGAGTTTTTTTTTGGTGGATTAGCGGACGGACGTGATTTTTCTTTTTGGATGAGTGGTCGAAAGTTGTCGGTGGCATGTCGGGAAAATTTGAAATTTGGAATTTTTAGTGTATTAAAACAACAATTATGTGAACGGATTGTACTAAAAACAGTGTGCATAGTTCAATTTAAGAAAAATTACACTAGTGCGATACACAAATTTCTCCCGAGGACCAACGTGCCTAATTTAATATTAAGTGAATTACCGACTTGTGCTTTGTGCCTGTTGACCCTTTAAAGATATTGAAAAATCATCCTTACAATATATGGCCCGTATTCACGTCATTTTTGTGATATCCGACCGCCAACCTGGTATATAACTTCCCTACCCCGAATTACGTGGCGGCTACAACACACTGAAGCTCAACTACGTGTGATATATGTATATTTGCCGATACGCCCCAAGATTGTGAATATCCTGAATTTCTACACCCCTACTTACGTTTTTAATTGGAATTGCGATAACTGGAGTTTTGTGTATGCGCTCGCTCGTGACCACGATAATCATTTCGATTTGGCTTGCCGTTTTGGATTACATAGATTGTGCTAATTTTACACGGGGGTGCAGTTTTTCCATAATTTTTTTTTTGTTTTCTTTCTTACCTTTTTATTTTAAATTTTTCACAAGCATCACAGCAGCACCACGATCGATCGTCGGAGGCAGTGCAGTGCATTCATCGAAATTGTAAGTTGTTATATTTTTTTTTATACATTACATTCGCATATTATATTTGTTTTTGTTATTTACATGAATTATTTTTACATTTGGATTCCTTCTTGTTTTTTTTTGTTAATTAGTTTTCTTGCTTTATATTATCTTTTTGTCGTTTACCACCCCCTTCATAATTACCTTGTAATCTTATTTTGAATTTTCTTTTCTTTTGCAATACAGTTATTATAATGTTTAACTAAATTCTTTTCTTTTGGGTTCAACCGTGTCCCGAAGGATGGGCACTTCCTTTCCTCCATCCCGTTCCTTTTAGCTTTCCCCCATAAAAAAAAGAAAAGAAAGGTGGCTTAACAAGGAGGGGAATGCGCTGACTCAAATCGCCCACGCCGCGCGCTGACCTCGCCGGGTCATTATGCCACCGAGTCAATGGCGTTCCCCTTATTTTTTTGTTGCAGTGACGACAGCTCGACCGTAGAGCCGTGGTCCGCGACAAATGGCTGCGGCATAACAGCGAGTTGCATCTTTTCATGTTGGCGGCGGGCATAACAGTAGCAGTAGCATAACGGTCTCCGACAGCGGTGAAACTGAGCAATTGGCATAACAGCGGCGGGGGATCTTTTGATATCGGCTGCGGCATAACAGCACGTGATTTTGGAATACCTCCCTCAACGTTGTCTACAATTCTTAAGGATTCTGACAAAAGTGTTGCTGTGGCAGAGACCGAGTATGAGCACTATCGTCCTTCCAGGATTGATAGAAGGATACGATCCCAAAGATATTTTTTAATATGGACGAGCTCGGGTTATTTTACAAGTGCATCATAATGTCAATTCATTGTCAGTTACCTATAAACACAATAAAAACGCAAGCATGACCTCCTCGATTTATGAATCTTGGCTGTTCGCAATGGATGAAATTTTTTTTAAAGAAAACCAGAAAGTGTTGGTATTTTTGGATAATTGTCCGGCACATCCGCAAGTTATCTTCCGAAAATTAAAAGCGATCCGAGTACACTTCCTACCTGCCAATACGCAGCCAATGGACCAGGGAGTCAAAAAAAAACCTAAAGCTCATTTTCGCAAACAAATAATGCAGAGAAACTTGCGTTACCTGGAATCTGCGAAAGAGATTATTCCGATTAATTTACTCGAGGGAATAGAAACCATAAGCAAGTCCTGGGAGGCTGTGAGCAGCTTAACAATCGCAAACTGTTTTCGTAAAGCAGGATTCACAAAATGTCCAAATAAATCCTTTTTTGTAACAAAAGACTATTAAAATTTTTATTTCTTAGAATCCTGCGAACGAACGATACTGTCGTGTTCTGTGGTCACCACTCTGTGAAATAGACACTCATAGAGAAACGAGTTTTCAAACTCGGCACGACTCGTCGCAAGTTTATTATTCAGAAGAAGATGATAAGAAATATTCTTATCGTAGAATAATAAAAAAAAAACTAACAATGCGACTAGGAAGTGGTATGGCTGACAACCATATCACACTCCGAATTCAGTTGTCTTTGTAACGTTGATGACTACACACACCATGCTCCACTAGAAGTTACGGTAATGAAGAGAGAATGTCGAAGAGACTTCAGAAGAATGGAGTCAATATCAAGGACATTTTCCGGTGATCGCAGAAATCGCGGCATTCTGTACGAAGGACGAAAACGAAAACTACCATCAACTTCAGTTTGTAACGTAAGCTGACCAGACGTACAGCATTTTGCTGTACAGTACAGCATTGGCAGATGTACAGCAAAAAGTACAGCATTTAACATGCCACACAAAAAGTCTAATTCACTACATAAAAAGCTCCTCGGTGCGGCCTGTGATCAGTCTTGTCTGCTTTTAAGGTGTAAAGTTTGATACCTGTGCTTCTTGGCGCTCACATTTCCTCCAAATTAAACGATCCTACCTATCCGCGTTCGGAAGTTACGGATGCCGAAATTGCAATTTTTGAGTGTGTTTACCACCTGTAAATTCGTAAGGGAAAAATTTTGAAAACTTGTAGAGCACGGAACACATTTCGTGAAAATTTCAAGGTTCAGAAGCTACAGCCATCGAAAGATGCGATTTAAGGTGCAAAGTTTTACACATGTGCGAACGATATTTAGCGAGATAATAACACTTCGATCGGTCATAACTCGGGAACCGACCGGAATTTCCGAAATTTCACACATTTGTGGAGCTACTTGGTGCACATTTCCTTCAAGTGAAGGCCATAACTATCCGCGATGGGAAGCTACATCCGCCCAAATCTCACTTTTGAGTTTTCTAATCGATAATTGTCTATAACTTGGGAGTTCTTGAGCGCAATTTTGAAATTTGGTAGACTTGTACAGCATCTCACGGTCCATATTTGGTGAAAATTTCAAAGCTTTAGCTAACAAAGTTCTAAAGTTACAACCGGCGAGAGCTGCGATTTCAATTTATTTTTTCTATCACAAAACGATGGAAAATTTGCCACTGAGCTCCATCTGATTAATCTCTTCGGAAATTGATACTAAACAAGGGGTTCTGAAAGGGTTTTAGGTTAATTTTTTTCCCACAATATGTTTTTCGAATCTGTTACAATTTGCGATTCCAGAGGACCGGCATGGCATCATTAATATAACCATGGAGGAATGCATACTCTCCTCCAGTAATATTGCAACCAGTATAAGCCACCCTTCCACCGCTCTGGAAGTTCTCCTCGGAATCCACTTCACAATGAAACTACCTCGAAAGCCACTACCAACTTAAGAAATCTCGGCCTAAATGAGGTATGTATGAGTATGGCTGAGGATTTGCCTGAAATCCGAGTTCCGCGAGTATCTGTTTAGCATTGGGCCTTCGGGAATCTGGTCACCTTACTCTAACGACTACAGGCAATGGAAGCAATGGAATCTATAGCGGTGGTCAAAAAGTTTATCCGACAACAGTCAGCTGTGTCGGATGATTTTTTTTCCGCACTAGGTATGATTGAAAACTTCGTTGATGAAACCAGTGCTAAAACAAGAAAGAAATAATCGAAAATAACCGATGTGTTTCCACGGATTGTTTAATTACATATATGTATGAGTATGCATTCGAATATATGCCGACACTTTTATTTCCTATTTCAAAATGTATGTACAAGTATGTACTTCTATGAAAGGAAAATTATAACTATAATTGATATACAGTAACTCCCCGACATACGTAAGGTGGACTTACGTAATTCTGAACTTACGTAAAAGCCCAACCTCTGGAAAAATCTTTGGATGATCCACTTAAATTAATTTCTGTGTAGGTGAAATCCCTGATATTTTACAAAATTTTAAAAAAGGTTAAAGAAAATCCTTGCATAAATTAATTTAAGTCTGAAATTCACACATTTTTCAACTCTTTGTGAATTTCAAACAACAAAAGTATGTGTATTAAGAACATTTCTAGTTACGTAAAATTTCGACTTACGTATATACCTTTGGAACGAAATGCTTACGTAAGTCGAGGAGCGACTGTATTAAACAAAATTTCCTTAGCACTTCTCTTTAAGTTTTTCGATAAGTCGAATTTCGATAACCCGAACTAAATTCTCGGTCCCTTGACACTTCGAGGAATCGAGGTCCGACTGTATTTATTAACACAAAGGTACAAGGATGACACACACGTTATGACGGTTCGCAGAAGACTGAAGACGGAAGCTAACCGCTAGTGAGAATAGGAAAAGTGAACTGCTGGTGAGAATTATAATATTAATATTGGAATATGGTGGAGACTTAGAGTTCTCCACAACCATCCATGTTTGTGTTGTCTCCTAGGGCAGCCGATTATTCGTTGTAAATCGTCTGGGTTGTTACAACGGCCTAGGGCTGCCAAACCCCCCTCCGATTCAAGAGAACAAAATAATCTCTTGAAACGCTACAGCAAAAACTCTCAACGTTGCAGAAAAAAATGCTCTACATCGGGCCCCAAAACTTTAATTTTATAATTGCAGCTGAAGAGGTCCGAGTTTTCACACATGTGGGATCTTGGGCTGTCTACAACTTCCAAACGGTGATAGCTAGGACTCTTTAACTTTGTAGAGAAACGTGCGCCGGAATATGTTCTACATCGGGCCTCAAAACCATAAAAATATGATTATCTCGCTTATATCGCATCTAAGGGGGTAGAATTGCGAAAAACGATTATCTCGGTTATTATTACAGCTTAAGGGGCCAGAAAATATCGTCAGGACGCAATCTATCCTTCAAATTTGTCGCAAATTCCTAAAATTGTTTCGCGACAATTAATGAGACTATTCCTTCACGACATAGTGAAACAATACTTACCAAACCACCGCAACCTCGGAAAACTGGAATCCACTGCACTAAAACGTTTAGAGCAAATACATACTTATCTCATTCAATTGAATGTAATTAAAATATTTCCCGTAAATCATGAGAAAAAATATTGTGCTATGCAACTCCTCTACATTCGTGCATTAGGACAGATTCATTAAAAGGAATCAAAGGTTAAAGGTAACTCTGTAAAGAAAAAAAAAACAGGAGCCAGTCCTCTCGATGCTCGACGGCGTATCGGTGTTTTATCTATACAGCACAACCAATATATCGCACCGTGTGCACGGATTGGGTCGATCCCAAAAAAGGAAGGATCGCGCACTAAACCGTACATTCCATTAGTTAAATAACGAAAACAATACAATTCTCCGGTCTATGCAAACAAAGTGGCTAATAATAGGACAATTAATCTTCTTACGAGTATCTACCACGACTACCCATCACGATGACGACGGTATGTATGGAAGATGTTTCTATCTTACCACGATCAGTATATGAGCTTGGTGTTGCATATTTCCTGTGCATAACGTGTGAGTGCGTTTTATCGTAGAAATGAAAAATCAGCCGTAGACCGGTTCCGGTCTCTTGCCAGCGGAAATCTTCGCGAAATAAAGGTTCCGCACTTTCCCAAAAAAAGAAGGGGTGACTACCTAAACATCGGTCAAAAGTAAGACGAAACAAAAACAAGAATAGATAACAACAGCACAAGGTAAGGTAACCTTCGTCAAACCTTTCCAAAGGGACGTCTGGCCGCGTACATATACAAAAGTAGCGGTTATCGCGGTGCAAATGATCCCCGTCCCGAATAATGTGTTGCACAATAATAATAACATGTGCTCGCGATATACTCATACATTTCCTTTGGCCGAATATTGTCTTCATCGCGATCAAGATCACGATTGCCATGCTCTAATTGTTCCCGACTTGTATTGGCTTCGGAGGGAACACACAAAATAAAATACCTTTATCGTACACAAACGTCCCGTACAAGGTACAAGCACGTTACCTTATGTTTTTCTTTCACCATTCTGATCACATTAATCATATCACGCAAGTGTCATGGCATGCGAAAAGATGTCTTGTACGACGGTAATCCTAAATAATTAGTGAATCATTAATTATGCTGTTATACGCGATATTTGCCGCGATCAAACAAAACCAGGTTACATCATGATTGTTGTTGTGTGTGAAGGATTCGTGGATGGGATAGGATTACGTATATGGCAAGGACGCACGAAGATATTGCTTAGGGGCGTACACTAAGTCAATATTTGTTTTGGTCTCACACATCACGATTGAATTGCAAAGGACATGTCGAAAGGATTAAGTCAGTTCATGTGGAATTTGGTGACTAGTAAGACCGGTTGGAAGTTTTCTTTCTAATATGATCCGCAAATGGGATGATTTCGGTGAAATGTTTTTAGCGGTATTGTTCAGGCTCAATTACGGCCCTATTAAATATTCGTTGTGGAGAGTATCAGTGACACGTAATATAAATCATGAATGGGAAAACGAAGTTTTGCATCAGATGATAAATGATTATAATACATTTTCATGAAATTGGAGTCCTGTTACGATATTTACATTTTGAATTACATTACGATATTTTCATATTGAATTATACTAAACTATTGTGAATTTTAACTATTATTGTAAATTGACTATCGCTAGAATAAAATGACAGTATTCCAAGTTCTTTCGACGCACAACTTATTATAATTTAAGAGTTCTAGTGCAATGAGAAAAGGCACTTGCTTATACCGGTATCATGGCACTAGACAAGTTTAGTATAATGAACCAATTATCTATACAGGGTTATTGGTTAAGTCGACCTATTCCCTGCAACACGTTATAATAGGGTGAAAATGCAACAAAATGAGGCCATAAATGTTAGGCCGATTTTCAACGGTCACTGAGATATTTGAATTTTTAGGTTTTTTTTAAATAACCTCGAATTTTACCATTTAAGGTAATAATTAAAAAAAAAAACTACTAAGGTAATGGGTTAAAACTTATTTTTGGATTTTAGTCAACACTATAGCAGACATTTCTTAATAATTTAAAATTTCAAAAACCCATCGCAATTCGAAATTTTTAATTTTTAATAAAAAAAATATCTTAATTTTTTTTAAAGTTGATTTTTAATATAGTATTACTAAAAAAAATATATGACACGGACTCTGCAGACCACTGGAAAAACATACTCGTGTTGTCAGCTTTCCAAAAAAGTGGTCAATGTCAATATAAATATTTGAAATAATTGAAACAGCTAGCTGCAACTTGTTCGGGGACCATAATTTCGTTTGATAAAAAACGACAAATCCATAACACAATACAAACACGTCTGTCAAGTTAGCACTACCACTTTAAAATCTCGACAAACGCTATAGTGCATTAAATGTCGCGATTTTGTCGTAATTCAATGGAAAAAGAAAAAAATTGGTCGCGCCCCTCCTTCCCCTTAAAAACTACCCATAAGTGCATTTGAGCCTCAGTTAACCAAATTCGAGTTCCAAGAATCTCCCCAATACTAAAGGTGTCCAGTAAGATATCACAGGAGCTGTTTAAGAGATTTCCACCCTGAAAAAATTTGTCGCGCCCCTCCTTCCCTTAAAAACTACCCCCGTCAAGTTAGCACTACCACTGGTGGCGGCCACTTCAAGCATATCCGTAAAACAAAAGGTATCCAATTAATTGTCGCAGGAACCGAAAGGGGTGGTAGTGCTAACTCGACGGGGGTAGTTTTTAAGGGAAGGAGGGGCGCGACAATTTTTTTTTATGGTGGAAATCTTTTAAGCAGCCGTAGTGAGAGTCTACTGGACACTTTTAGTATTGGGGCGATTCTTGGAACTCGAGTTTGGCGAACTAAGGCTGAAATGCAATTAGGGGTAGTTTTTAAGGGGTAGAAGGGGCGCGACAAATTTTTTGAAGCGTGCAATATGCCTTTCAGCTCCTGCGACAATTAATTGGATACTTTTTGTTTTACGGAAATTCTTGAATTGGCCGCTACCGGGGTGGTAGTGCTAACTTGACGGGGGTAGGTTTTAAGGGAAGGAGGGGCGCGACAATTTTTTTCAGGGTGGAAATCTCTTAACCTTCCGGCGGGCGCAATTCTAATCCTAACATGATCGGGCGCAATGCATCTGACAGATTAAGTACAGAAAAAGGGATGAAACTAAGTTTCTGTATATTTTAGACTCTTATTTATTGTTACATTGTCTTTTTGAAACAGTTCTACGTAATTTTAAAAACCAAAACTGGCTCACAAAGTTTGATACCCTGCACATTTTAAATTTTCTAAGAATATTCCGCTTTCAATAGCTTCAATATTTAAAAAACCTCCAACAACTCGACCGCTTAAAAAATGTGAGCTTATTTTACTAAAAACACACTATTGAACGATTTGGTGAACCTAAAAGTCAACACAACGTTATTACGCAATGTGAAGAGTATAACATGTGGAAATTTTCATAGAAAAACAGAAAATAACACAATCGGGCGCAATACATCTGAGAGATTATTTCATCCCCTCCCGCCCCTCAGACATATGGTAGATATAAACTGAAAACTGCTTTGGATAGTTGATCGATAAAGATTAAGCTACTGTGAGTTTCAGATCTCTCCCTTTTCGTATCGCAGATTGGCGCAACAAAAACTGGCCACTTAATGTGTCAGATGCATTGCGCCCGCCCGAAGGTTAAACAGCTCCTGTGATATCTTACTGGACACCTTTAGCATTGGGGAGATTCTTGGAACTCGAATTTGGTTAACTGAGGCTCAAATGCACTTATGGGTAGTTTTTAAGGGGAAGGAGGGGCGCGACCAATTTTTTTCTTTTTCCATTGAATTACGACAAAATCGCGACATTTAATGCACTATAGCGTTTGTCGAGATTTTAAAGTGGTAGTGCTAACTTGACAGACGTGTTTGTATTGTGTTATGGATTTGTCGTTTTTTATCAAACGAAATTATGGTCCCCGAACAAGTTGCAGCTAGCTGTTTCAATTATTTCAAATATTTATATTGACATTGACACCTTTTTGGAAAGCTGACAACACGAGTATGTTTTTCCAGTGGTCTGCAGAGTCCGTGTCATATATTTTTTTTTAGTAATACTATATTAAAAATCAACTTTAAAAAAAATTAAGATATTTTTTTTATTAAAAATTAAAAATTTCGAATTGCGATGGGTTTTTGAAATTTTAAATTATTAAGAAATGTCTGCTATAGTGTTGACTAAAATCCAAAAATAAGTTTTAACCCATTACCTTAGTAGTTTTTTTTAATTCTTACTTTAAATGGTAAAATTCGAGGTTATTCAAAAAAAAACCTAAAAATTCAAATATCTCAGTGACCGTTGAAAATCGGCCTAACATTTATGGCCTCATTTTGTTGCATTTTTTCCCCTATTATAACGTGTTGCAGGGAATAGGTCGACTTAACCAATAACCCTGTATATATAAAAATGGACGTGTATTTGTGTCTGTTGCCAGTAAACTTCTAAGCCACTGGACCGATTTGGATGATTCTTTTTTTGTTTTATCCGTCTTACATTGGAGAAGGTTTATGGACCAACAATTTTTTTAAAATATCAAAGGAAGTGGTGATAAATATCGAAATTCCATTTTGTGTGAGAGTAAGTGATTAAACCTACTCGATTCATTCGCTTTAAATTTTTATACGTGTACTAAATGAAATCAAACCGGCTTAAGGATATGATCTTTTCGAAACGGCTGGACCGATTTTTATGAAATTTTGTATATATCCTTGCTAGGTATGGTAATCGGTCGTAAACTATATTTCATGCCCCGAAGTGCCCGTGCACAGGATCATGAGTTTGAGTCTCACCGTGGATCATGGTGTTTTTCGAACTCCCGAGCTTATGACGGACTATGATCTCACTCAGATGTTAAACGAGTACCCATTTATGGGGATAAATAACACTGCTGAGTGTGATGCTGATCTCATTACCTCAACAAAAAGTAGATAAGATCTTGGAAATAGGATGTCACTAACACATCCTGCGGCCTTAGTCCAATGCTGGATTGTCGCGCCTGATATTTATTTTATTTTATTTGTTAGATTTGAAAATCCAGTAGACGACTTTCTTGTAGGAAGAACCTTTTGGAAATTACAAATCAAAATATGAAAAAAGTCCGAACATTTTGAGGTTTTTTGAGGGTCACGGGGTTAGCAGAGGTTTCTCGAAGTTGCAAACTTGGTGGTACACTTCTACTCTAACAATATCCCAAAAAACCAGAACCGAACTATTTTTTGCGACCTAAAATCATTAAATGACTGGCCTAATACACCTATTCTTCGATCTAAACAGAAGATTTAAAAAAAGACATGCCTGTAACTTTTCGCCGAATCACAGCAAGCGGGAAAAAATTTGGTAAACGTTAAGCCTAAGTCCCATTAGACCCTCCACCAAATATTACTTCGATCGGATTAAAACAAAGGGTACCTCCCATACAAATTATTCAAATTCAATGCCACTAGTTTATTAAGAAATAAGGGAACAAGTCAACCAAAATTAAAGTTTTGCTCGTAGGCAATTTTTCGGTCATTTTGTATGGAAGGTACCCTTTGTTTTAATCAGATCGAAGTAATATTTGGTGGAGGGTCTAATGGGACTTAGCCTTAACGTTTACCAAAATTTTTCCCGCCTGCTGTGATTCGGCGAAAAGATGCAGGCATGTCTTTTTTTTTAAATGTTAATAGGGAGTATAGGGGAATGCTTTGTCGGGGCAGCCTGAGTCTCCGTGTGTGACAGCTATATATTGTTAGGAATAGTTATCTCAATTACCATGGCTCCAATTTAATTACTTCAGGAGCTAGAGCGCCAAATGTAACTATCAAAAAATCTAAATTACACCAAATGTTTTAAGGTCTAGTATATAATCTGCCAAGAGAAGGTATATGATATAATATATCATTAGAAAGGCAATTTTGTGTAGTTTAAATCGTCCTCAAAACATTTTGCTGTAAATATTACAGTTAACAAGATATTGGCGAAAAATCATAATTTCACCCCTTTGCCACCCCCTCCCTCCCAAATGTGACGCGCAAAAAAGTCTAACTTTTTACTGCGTAATGCGGTCAGGCCATAGAACAATTTTGCATCAAAAGTCAGCTCTTTTTTTTAGATGTTTGGGTTTCATCATTTTTTCAGCTAAAATCACTATACTAATAGGTAGCTATGCGGATACACTGTTTTGGATTAATTTCGACAAATTACCTGATGAAAATAGCAGTTTTCAGCATATTGTCCATGTTTTACTAAAGAATTTTGTTTAGTGAGCAGTTTATTCATTATGTTCGCTATCTATGAGACACATATTACTCATGGCGTTAGTAACTTCGTCGTCTATGAGTCATATGTGACTCATCAAATATAGATATAATTGCAATTACATTTTGTGATATCCTGGCTATTTTATAATATCATAATTAATTAAAATAAAAAATCGAAAATACTTGTTGACGCAACCTCTTGGTAGCCTATCTGCCTAATGTCCTATATATAGGACACCCTAAAAACAAATGCCACATTAGATATGAAAACTCATCAAAAACCTCCATGCGCAATTTTTTGCGATCCATTGAACTGTTAGCTTCAAAACGCACTTTGTTTCAATAATTTAGATAATATATGTACTTATGAAAATATGAGCATGTCCTTCAAGAAGAACCCTAACATTTCCATTTTTTTTTATTGCAGATTTTCGGAATATTTTTTCTTTAATTAATCGACAAAAGAAAATTCCTCCTCTATCATTTCGTAACGTCCAAATTACGCCTAAACTCAAATTCGCTAAAGGGTGTCCATTTTTTGGGTGTCCTACATAAAGGACAGTAGGCATATCTGGGTTAATAAATCACTGTGAATAAACTCCTCGAATCAGGAAGTAAAAACTTATTCTTATTCTTATCTTATTTTCTTCGTCTTTGAAATATGATGAGTTTTGTTTCTAATTATAATAAGCAACATTATAATGAGTTCACATAAACATAAATGTATTATAAAAAAAATATTTTAAGCAACTTAAAACTTAACATGAACTTTAGAAATTGAATACCCAAAATTTACAAAAATGGATTTGATGAATAGGTACATAAATACTATGTAGAAAAAATACCGGCGTACAGAGGGCTGCGCCCGCAATACGAGGGTTTTTTAGAATTTTGATGCATTGTTAATATTTTTTGTACATATATTTTATAAGCAATAGATAAGAATTGAGTACAGCATTAATGGAATGCTTCATGTAAATCTATTTTTGGATTGGTCTAAATAAACGCGTTCCAGAATAATTAGACCAATCCAAAAATAGATTTACTATTTACCCAGTTTGTATAAAAGTAGGCAAATCTACAGGCATTTTTCGATTTAAGATTTCTGATGGCCTTTGAGCAAAAAGAAACTCAGGCAAACGTAAGGCCGGCTTGGCTTTATTATGAACTGAATTATTGGCTGTAAAACTACTGTTACTCCTTTTTTAATCAAGGAAAAGCAACTTATATGAAATGATTCCATTGTGTCCCCTGACATAAGAGCCCATGCAAGCTTTCCTATGAGTATTGAACAAGTATACTTTTGCAGCTATTCAGGGACACCCTGTTAACTTGGTCCTACAAACTTCAAAAATATTTGTGGCAAACACTATTACCATTCTCTGCATATCCACCAAATTTCATGTTCGTTGTTTCATCAAGTTAAAAGATATGCATTGAAGAAATCCTTAAGAGGCTTCCCTTGCATTGTGAAAGACCCTTACTAAATACTTACTTGGCAATATTTCCGGTTTGGATACAGATATTCGAATGAAAATTCGTAGACATATTCCCTATGTAATTTTCTAAAAATCCCTAGCAGAATTTTCATATTTGGAAACCTAAAAGGGGCTACACACGATCAAATTCAAATTTTACAAATTTACTGTTATTTACTTTTCCTTAGCAAAAGTCAACAGTCTTAATATTTAACGTATATAAAGCCATACTGACCAATCTTTGTGCAAAGTTTCATATCGATCCCTATAACGGTTTAGAAAAACGGAGGTCGAAAAGGAAGTTTAACTTTGAACGCCAATAACTTTTTTACCGTTACTCGAAACTGGAAAATTTTAACTGATGTGAGATGTACTCGTTTAGTTCTTTGATTTAAATACCCATATGTCAATCTCCGATAAAAACTAAAAAAGTCGACTTTTTTCAAACGTTCGGGACATCCTGTTATCTTCTTCCTACCAAATTCTAAGGTATATGTGCCAAAGACTGTAACCATTCTACACATTCCTACCAAATTTCATGACAATCGGTTGAGCCGTTCGCGAGTTATTTAGTGAACAGACGGACGGACAGACAGACAGACGGACGGACAGACAAAATCGATTTCATAAGGGTTTTTAAAAAAAAAAAATTTCTAAAAAACCCTAAAAAACAGTGCCAATAGAAAAACCACAACCCAAATGCATTCTAAATAATCGACCTTCTTTTGTTATTTAATGAAAAGTATGTTTTTCGCCTATGTGATCCTAAACTAAATGGTTACATGGATGAAGTAACTATTCAAAGTTTTTCTTTATTTTTAATACTTTTCTCTGTAATCCTTTACAGTCACAATATAGATTTATAACCCAATCCACAAGTGTTTCAACAAACTAATGATGATTTCCGGAAAAGGAAACTTGTCTTCGCCCAGACTCATCTATAACGAGTAAACTAAACTTCCTTTCTCTCATTCTCCTGTTCAACGAACGAGAAAAAGAACCAAAAGAAAAGTTATGTATTACTTTGCTCCAGAAAAAAAAATTCTAAGTTCATGTTCTTGACCTCAAAACGGAATGACTTCTTAAAATGTACGATGCGGTACAGTACAGCAGTCGGTCGTGTACGTATAACGAGTGAAATATAACAAACAACTTTCACTTGAAAGCAATAACCTTTTACAACACATAGTACAACTATAGCACCAGCCAGTACCTAACACACTATGGTTGGAAGTCATTCAGAAAAGGAGTGCTACTACTGCACAAGAAAATATTGTAGTGTTGTAGAAGAACAAGAAGTCGAAGGAGCCACTATACATAGCCGTATAGCCCATACTGCATTCCATATAAAAAAGAATTCATTTCTCCATTTCACCTCTTTTCTACAAGACTTCCTTATCACTGAGTTAAGTATACAACACAGTGGTAGGGTTTTCAAGGTTGCCCGAGTGCCAGGCCTTCCTTGCTCACTATTGAAAGCAGACATGGGAGCATACAATAATATTGCACTCCCCTAACCGGTCACGCTCGTCCTCATTCTACTTATTCAGTTAAGAAATTTATGGACTAAAAGTTTTCTCTATTTTTATCGTCCTTATAGTGTCTTTGTGGCGGAACATATGTAGATGCAGTACAAAGTAAACTATAAAGAAGTTTCTTGATTTTCGTTTGAAATAGCGTGTTGAATTTGTATTTTGGTTTTAATATTATTGGTGTCAAATGATCAATTCACCAAATCACCAAAACGATCATATCTCAAACAACATTCATATTTCAAAAAGACAAGTTAGTCTAATACCGGCCCCACACTATCCGGGGTTTGCCAAACCATGCGGTGCAAAAAATTCTGAGACGATGGGGGAATTCAACAAATAATAACGTTTGTTGAATTCCCCCATCGCCTCTGTCTCTGCCAGGCGTATGTTATCTACAACGTTTTGTACCGCACGGTTTGGCAAACCGCCGACAGTGTGGTTGCGGCCTTATTAATATTTAAAATGGATTAAACTACGTAATAACGGAATCTTCTATGAAGAATCCATTATTAAGTTTAAAAATAAGCTAAGAGATGTAATAATGGAGAAATTCTAAATAAATATTATTATTAATGTGACTATTGCGAAGAATATTAACTTACAATGAAGTAAGTAGTTCACTTCTGCAGTTACAAAAGAAGAAATGTTAAATAGCTTTGTCAGGTTGTCTCTCTATTCACAAGATATCATCATCAATGTGGCACGATAGCCCCACGTCGCAGTCGCAGTTTCGTGACCTTGTCCTCATGTTTCGGAAGCCCAGTAGCTTGTGGACATCCACACCCGAGTGCTCACAGCGAGCTATTGGTCGTCCACGCAACCTCGCTCCGTCAACTCGTTGAATGTTCATCACCTTCTTTAACATGCGGTTATCATCCATTCGTTGTTCATGCCTGCACATTGCATTCGTTGAAGCTTCACGATTTCCGATTAGGCCATACATTTCGGCAGAACATCGTTCGCGACCAGAAATTACGATCAATGCCTAGTTCTGACTTATCCTTGAAGTTGATGGAAAATGTCGAGTAGGTGGGATCCTATATTTATAAAGATATTCGCACCTCTGGAACAACATCGACGTAAGTGCAAATATCGTAATTGTTGGGAAAACGCAATTGAAAATTGTTTTTTTTTAATTGAAAAAGAAAGGATATAATTTAGAGAGTGAATTTGGCTAGCGCCATGTAATTTTTTAGCTTAATGCTTTTATTAAACTATATAACGTTTATTCCGGCGAATTTGGCTAAACTACACTCAATTAAGGAACAAAGTTAGTAACAAAGTTGCAAATATGTCATTGTTTCCCAAATTTCTTACGATATAATAGTCTAAGAAAATTGGACCAAAATATGGCCATCGAACGGCAAAAATCCTGCATCGGAAATTTTTTTGATTATGGTTGGGGATGGTCCCGAGGTGATGGCATAGAAAGTCCCAACCGATCGGGGGTCCGCAACCTTAAAAAGAGGGGGAAAAGGGGGCCTTTTTTTGGTTTTTTGCGATTATTTCAAAAACGGTGAGAGATACAGAAAAGTGGACTGAGGACGAAAAAAACCACATTAAATTATCTTTGCAATGAAATATAACACATTAGAGTTTAATTGAATATTTCGGCGTTAGAATAGAATATAAATTAGAATATTTTCATTTTAGACCTTTTTTAAAAGCTCCATAACTTTTGAAAGAATGTTAGTTCAGCCGTAAAATTTTGTACACTAAGGGTACCTCCCATACAAAGTGACCCATGACAACTTTGTTCTACAGTTTATAAATTGAGTAGTACCACAGAATCAGAAGTATACAGAACGTTCAGCTCCATACATCGAAGTGTCCTAAGTAAAATTTCGACCTGGACGCACGGTGGGTCCATAAGAGAAAATATTTAGATGCCTTAAGCGAAGAGAACGTTCCTTCTCAATGTAGATACACTTTTGCTTGTTACTCTTCTTTTCATGCGCTACTTCGATAGATATTGTGTGAACGAAAAAAACTTATGCGTGTACATGAATGTGAATGCGATAGAGATAGCGCGACGACGACGGCCGCGTCGATATTCGTATTGTGTAATTAGCGATGGATAAGGATAGATTGGCGGGTGCGGGTGTATGAATTGGCGAGGACGATACGTGATGTGTTGATATATGGTGCGGCGATAGTGCCGCGGTGACGGAACATTGATGGGTGCATGAAATGAAATGTGTGAATTCCCATTCAGATACATACATATGACCAATATCTCCGGCGCGACGCGCGGTGGCGAAGGATAGTTAAGATGCGTAAGTTATGTTTGCATATGAATTATGAATATGAAATAATGAATAGGCGGCAAATTTGTCCAAAAGATGCTGTTGTTCAGCTAGAAGTGCCGCAGTGGGATAGTAATGCGATATTTTAAAAACTGTAGGTTTTCTCAGCGTATTCAAGTGGTTGTTTAAAAAAAAACTTACGATCATTATATCATAAAAAAACACTGAAAATTTAGGGACTGAAGAAATTATTTTTTTTTACATTTATGTGGTTTTAACAAAAGAATATTTATTTTTGCTCTAATTAATTTTTTATAGGTATGTTATATACATATGTACATTTGCTTATATTCTACAAAAACTAATAAATTTATAGAAATATGTGGTATATATGTAATGGTTATCCACGGTTAGAAGTTGCAAAAAGAAAGATATAAAAAAATCATATGAGCGTTATACGAAATTCAAGAGTGCCAGTGAATCTAATACCATTTTTTTATAAATATTACACCTTCTTACTGGACAAAATTCTTCTATCATAACTTCATAACATAAGTAGTGAATGATTTTTTTATACGAAAAGCAAACAATAAATATTTTACTATCATCTACGTACCATTCGAAAATTATTATAAAGCAGGATCCATTTCTTAAGAATTGAACCAGATATGTAGGAACGTGCGCTGAGCTAATACATATAAAAATCATACGGGATTTATATTTATACATGAGACTCGTGGATTTATTTTTTTACATAATTTATTGAGTGAATATGTAGATTAAAAAATTTGAAAAAGTTATTTACTAAGGTCAACGTCAAGGTGCACAATATGGTTGTGATAAAAAAATTAACAAATATTTACATGCTTTTTATAAATAGGCTGCTATTTAATTATAGTCAAATGAAAAACGAATTACATATTATATATGTATGCAAAAATTATTTAGCTTTTCTGTGATTTCTTCTGACAGTGCTTTAAGAATTATACATGAAAATATTAGCTATTTACATATCCACAAAAATTATAATAAATAAATGAAATTCATACCTAGATTTGGAATAGCACATTCAAACTTAAAGAGTGTCGAAGAGCAGGAGAAGGCACATTAAAAGTGACATTCAAAAGTGACAAAAAGCGTGCGTTTTGGGAAAATATTTGTAGGCGTGTCCTTGTTCGAAGTACACATTCCAAATTATATTGTGGGTCAACTGCGCTTCCATATAAGTATGTCTGGCAATTATTATAATTCCACTTGTACTTTATTAGGAATTACAGTTCTAATTTAAATTCAAAAACTCAAAAAACTGAAATATTTTTTTGATTTAGGCTATAATTTACAAGGAAAGCGTCTATTATTGTTTATTATTAGAAAGAAAATGTTATATTGCTTATTTCATTCTTTGAGCATTTTGTCATAGGGCTTATAGTTTTCGAGATACTTGCGAAAAACTTGAATTTCTCTCTTCACTACCCCTCCTCCTCTTTTTTGATGTTTTGGGCGTTGTTCTGTTCTCATAAATTATATTAAATTATTCGGTGCACAGGGTCATGAGTTCGAATCTCATCGTGTTCCATGGTGTTTTTCGAACTCACGAGCTTGTGACGGACTATGATCTCACTCAGATGTTAAACGAGCACCCATTTATGGGGATAAATAACACTGCTGAGCGTGATGCTGATCTCATTACCTCAACAAAAGCTGATAAGATCTTGGAAATAGGATGTCACTAACACATCCTGCGGCCTTAGTCCAATGTTGGATTGTCGCGCCTGTTATTTATTTATTTTTAAAAAGCCGGTTAGTTCAGGGTAATAGCGTTTTCTGAACGGAACATTTGTGGTAAAGCCAATTTTTTATATGTTTTGTAGGATGATCCCCTAACGCTAAATCCAAGCTTTCGACCTCGAGGACCCTTTGCGCGCGGAGCTATGTGCAAAAAACCATTATAAGTTGGCACTTTTTTGATTTTTTTCCTTAACTTTTTTGCTAAGCCTTTTACATAAAATATATGCATGACAAAATCAAAGAAGAGAAAATTTGAAACAATTTTGTTGTATAAAATTTTTCGCTACCGAGAATGTACATATACTCCTCAAAACAAAATAAGGGCCACTAATAATTTTCTGATTATTTTTTTGTGGAAAAGGAAAATCATAGTTTTCTTGGTCTAATTTAATAAAACAATATGTTTTTCATTAAATCTAATGAATTTTATTGAATTTTTACCGAAAGTTACACTTTTTTTAGCATTTTTTCGGATTGCTTACTTTTTGCGGTTATGTAATCGTAACAATAACAGTTAATTTGTATGTCTAATCTGTAAAAAAATAGATTCTTTGGTTTTTTTTTAGTATCGAGTATGGTCTCCACTTTTTGATATGCAGTCTTGAAGCCTGGACGGAACGCTTTCAATTAGCCGATCGACGCTTTCTATTGATATCTCGTCCCAACACATTTTTAGCAATTGAATTAGCTGTTGCTGATTGTGTATGTCCTTTTAAGCGGTCCGCATCCGGCGTTTTAATTGATCCTAAAGATGTTCTATCGGATTTAGGTCCGGACTGTTGGCAGGCCACTCCATGACCTCAATATTGACCTCCTCGAAAACAGACTTTGTCGCCCCGGGCAGTATGTGGTCGTGCATTATCCTGCATGAGGATAAAACCATCCAACGCCTGTTGTGAAAAAGGAATGATATGTGGCCTAACAATCCTTTCAATATAACTTTCGGGCGTAATTGCCCCGTTATTTAGGATAACAAGGTTAGTTTAGCCTTGCAAGCTAATTCCGGCCCAGACCATCACACTGGGACCGCCTTGCCTCTCAATTTGATTAATGCAAGGATCCAAAAATGCTTCTCGTCACTAAAATTTTTTACTTTGCACTCATCCGAGAAGAGCACCTTGCGCTATTGTTGCATGTCCTATTGGATATGTCGACGAGCAAATCTTAAACGATTCGTACGATGCGTCCTGCCCTGTTCTGTTCTGGTAACACGTTTCCTTGACCACTGTTAGTGTTCGTGCAAACGATTTCTGATTGTTTCAGGACTAACAATGGTCCCAGTCGTCCTTAATAGCCTACTTTGTAGTCCACGAGCACTAATGGTACGATCCCGTCGCGCAGAAAGTCTCACATATCGGTCTTCTGCGGGGGTGGTTATTCGAACTCGGCCTGAACCATGACGACGGGAGACATTTCCTGTCTCCTGGTAACGGCTCCAAAGATTTTAAATGGCTCTTCGCGGATACCCTGATTGCAAGGGCCACAGAACGTAGCGAACGACCTTCCTCCGACATTTCTAAGGCTCTGGACGAAGCATTTAAATTTAAATGGCGCCGAATTGTTGGTATTTTGTATTTTACAGATTCTCCTTATCTTTAGAAGTGCAACAACTAATGTTGCATCTAAAGAACTTGGCGAAAACTAATTCTTAATCAAAATGAGAAATAAACAAAACTACCAAATGGATGACTCGTGACCCCAAAAGTACTGTTTAAGACAGTTCCGTTAAAGCTAATGCTAACGAATGATACTGTGATAACTCACATCACATTCAGGTACAGAATGGCATTTTTGAAAATAATTATCACATTAAAAATTCGCCAAAAGACGTTGTTAAAGTCAACGGACATAAGTGGCCCTTATTTTGTTTTGAGGAGTATATGTATAAGATATGCGCTTAATGAAGTATGAAGCGCACAATGCAATCGCAAAAGATAAAGTATCTGCAAGCCAGTGAAAAAAATCTTGGAGCATTTTCATACATTTTTTGTGACTCTTTGTTATACATTATCTGGATACCTATTAAAGATAGAAAAAAATCGAGTGAGGAACAGTTATAGGAAATTATCTTCTCTTTACGCTTGGTTTACTAATATTTTTCCAAAAACGTCACTGAAAAAAATCAGACTAAAAACTGAAAAAAGTGCCAAATTGTAACGGTTTTTTGCAGATAGCTCGGCGCGCACAGGGTCCTCGAGGTCGAAAGCTTGGATTTAGCGTTAGGGGATCATCCTACAAAACATATAAAAAATTGGCTTTACCACAAATGTTCCGTTCAGAAAACGCTATTACCCTGAACTAACCGGCTTTTTAATTTAATATAATTTATGAGAACAGAACAACGCCCAAAACATCAAAAAAGAGGAGGAGGGGTAATGAAGAGATCAGAATCAGAATCATATTGTGCACCTTGACGTTGACCTTAGTAAATAACTTTTTCAAATTTTTTAATCTACATATTCACTCAATAAATTATGTAAAAAAATAAATCCACGAGTCTCATGTATAAATATAAATCCCGTATGATTTTTATATGTATTAGCTCAGCGCACGTTCCTACATATCTGGTTCAATTCTTAAGAAATGGATCCTGCTTTATAATAATTTTCGAATGGTACGTAGATGATAGTAAAATATTTATTGTTTGCTTTTCGTATAAAAAAATCATTCACTACTTATGTTATGAAGTTATGATAGAAGAATTTTGTCCAGTAAGAAGGTGTAATATTTATAAAAAAATGGTATTAGATTCACTGGCACTCTTGAATTTCGTATAACGCTCATATGATTTTTTTATATCTTTCTTTTTGCAACTTCTAACCGTGGATAACCATTACATATATACCACATATTTCTATAAATTTATTAGTTTTTGTAGAATATAAGCAAATGTACATATGTATATAACATACCTATAAAAAATTAATTAGAGCAAAAATAAATATTCTTTTGTTAAAACCACATAAATGTAAAAAAAAATAATTTCTTCAGTCCCTAAATTTTCAGTGTTTTTTTATGATATAATGATCGTAAGTTTTTTTTTAAACAACCACTTGAATACGCTGAGAAAACCTACAGTTTTTAAAATATCGCATTACTATCCCACTGCGGCACTTCTAGCTGAACAACAGCATCTTTTGGACAAATTTGCCGCCTATTCATTATTTCATATTCATAATTCATATGCAAACATAACTTACGCATCTTAACTATCCTTCGCCGCCGCGCGTCGCGCCGGAGATATTGGTCATATGTATGTATCTGAATGGGAATTCACACATTTCATTTCATGCACCCATCAATGTTCCGTCACCGCGGCACTATCGCCGCACCATATATCAACACATCACGTATCGTCCTCGCCAATTCATACACCCGCACCCGCCAATCTATCCTTATCCATCGCTAATTACACAATACGAATATCGACGCGGCCGTCGTCGTCGCGCTATCTCTATCGCATTCACATTCATGTACACGCATAAGTTTTTTTCGTTCACACAATATCTATCGAAGTAGCGCATGAAAAGAAGAGTAACAAGCAAAAGTGTATCTACATTGAGAAGGAACGTTCTCTTCGCTTAAGGCATCTAAATATTTTCTCTTATGGACCCACCGTGCGTCCAGGTCGAAATTTTACTTAGGACACTTCGATGTATGGAGCTGAACATTCTGTATACTTCTGATTCTGTGGTAGTACGTAGAACAAACTCCTGATGGGTCACTTTGTATGGGAGGTACCCTTAGTTTCTATCCAAATGAGCTGATTTTTGGTGGGTGGGGTGACTATCACCTCCAATCGCAACAAACCAAAATTTAGCACTCTGCTCCAATTTTGGGGGGAGTTATGGATATGCCGTTTTGAAAAATTAAATGGGGGGATAATGGAGGTCCTTGACCGGAGTGACTCAATGTTTACGTTAAAATTATTTTAAACTTGTTGTGAATACTTATACAAAATTTTACGGCTGAACTAGCGTTCTTTCAAAAGTTATGGAGCTTTTAAAAAAGGTCTAAAATGAAAATATTTTAATTTATATTCTATTCTAACGCCGAAATATTCATTTGAACTCTAATGTGTTATATATCATTGCAAAGATAATTTTATGTAGTTTTTTTCGTCCTCAGACCATTTTTCTGTATCTCTTACCGTTTTTGAAATAATCGCAAAAAAAAAAGAAAAAATGCCCCCATTTCCCCCCTTCTTTTAAGGTTGCGGACCCCGGATCGGTTGGGACTTTTAATGCCATAATCTGGCGACCATTTCCAACCATAATCCAAAAAAATTTCCGATGTAGGATTTTTGCCGACCAAATATGCCATTTTTCTTAGACTATAATTACATTTATGCCGTTGTTTCCTTTATTTATCATCATTCAGTTCTCTTTTTACAGAGCAACAAAGACATAGAACACATTTGTGACATAAAACTGCCACAATTACTTTAGAAAAATAGGCACAAATAGATACGTCTTTGTTGCACCAAATAGAGAGGCATGGGACAGAAATTTCAACAAAGTCATACCGCTCTCTAGCGGTATCTATAAGATGTACATTTGTGCTCTTGTTGCAGCTGATAGACTCTTACTTTTAGAAGGCTGTGGCATCATCAACTCCATTTTTGAAAAATTTGCACTTACGTCAAGGTTGTTCCCGAGGTGCGAATGTATATCCCTAGACATATCTTTCGGTAGAATGTCACGAAAAAAGTCAAGTTCAGGTCAAATTGCAGCTGTGAAATGTCCTTATAAAATATCAAACGTGCGGTCTAATTGTAAAAATATATATAAAAAATACCGGCGTACAGAGGGCTGCGCCCGCAATACGAGGTTTTTTTAGAATTTTGATGCATAGTGAATATTTTTTGGACATATATTTGTAACGGCCAGTTTGGACACATAAATGTCCATTCTCGGTTTTTGTGACATTTTTGAAATTTTTGTGATTTGAATTTATTTTTCAAATCATTGAAATTTGAAAAATGCCGCTCAGATCGAGAACGGATATTTATGTGTCGACATCAGCTGTTTTCCGGCCCGCAAATTTAATTGGCAACGCCAATTTTGGCGGGAAGGGAACCGGCTGATGTAAGAACGGGCCGGTGCCTGAGCGGTTTCTCTTAACCGATTCGGGAGTCTGATTTTGGCCGCCATAGGGGCAACATCGCGGGTGTCTTCTGTGGGCTTCACCACGTGCGCAGATTAAGTTTTTGGGATTTCGCGAAAAGTGCCATGTAAGGTGATGCAAGCGTGTTTTTTTTCGCGTGTGATTGTGCACCCCTCGGTTGGCTGTGAGAAAAGGAGAAAAGTGCATGTGCCTCCAGCTAAGTATTTTTTTTTGTGAATTTATTTTCGCGGACATAATAATGTCCAATTAAATTTCGCCAATTTCCCCGCCATCCGTCCCAAGTGGTTTAGTGGGATGAGGTAATTAACCCCATCCCTTGTTTCGTTACGGGAGGCGCCCCAAATTTGTTCGGCCCGCGCGCCTCATGGTCGGGATTTTTTTCTTTTAATTTCGTGGGTGAAGACGGCCGAGGCCTACCGCCATCTTGGCCTCGGAGCGCCAAAAAAAATAAAATGGCGACTGAACTGGCTGATGCCAGGGTACCCTTTCTTTTTAATTAATTACATTTTTTTCCCTTCCCCGTGTTAATGTTGTGTTGTGAAGTTTTTGTAGGCACGAGAATCCCGTGTAATATGTGTGGACAGGGACAATGAGGCGGCAAAAACCCACGCCCCCTCCGAGTCTGAGCGTAGCAGCAAGCTCGTGCCGCCGCCGTCCTCATTGCAGGAGCCTATCTTCGTTTTTGACCTTAACGGTCAGCTCCGTCCCAGTGCTCCATTATATATTTGGCGCCCAACAAATGGAGCCACCTTTTAGTCCCGAAAAGGACTGAACTTGATGTTTCTGCTGTTTCATTACAGAGGTTACTGAAAGGTGATTCCGGTGCACACTACCCCTTCGAAGACTCTGTTCTTTCGTCCAATACTTTACGTATCTCCCTTAGGTAGTTGTGCTTCCTATCCTCTACGACATTCCTTCTTCCCTTCCCGTAACGTAGCTTTTCCTTTTTAGATTCCGATCAGACAGGGCGATCCTTTTGTTGTTGTTGTTTCTATTGGCTTTTGCCGTGCTAGATGGCTTCAAGCAAACTGGTGACTTTATTGACTCTAGGAGTTGCTCCAGATATCAATCCTGGTTTCCTTGAAGTACCATTAGTGCCTTTGTGTGAAAGGATCGTCCTCAACATCCTTCAACATTTCAGTTCTATCCTTGAAATGCTACGCGGTTACCAGGGGATCATGATTTTGAACTACGAGACTTGTGCACGGTGCGCATTCACTCGTCAAAGCATGATTCGCTGGAAACAGCTGTGGGATTTCATGGATAGAAACTGCAAATACAACTTTACATTTTTACATTTGCTTACATTTCATCCTCCTGGTATTCAGCTTGTTCAGTTGCTACGTCATAACTTTGATTTACCATCTCGTTTTACTTAGCGCTCTATGATAAGCGAACGTCCACCTGGGACAGGTTAAGGGGAACATCATATTCTTGTTATCAGACTCTTAGATTTGACCTGTTTGTGTGTTTATGTCGTCATTGATACTGCCTTTGCTTGTGCCTTGATTTAGATATTGAAATTCTAGTTCTATCATTATAAAACTCTCTTCTTGGTACCTGCCGGTTGATAAGCATTTTCTCGATTTTGGTTGTACATGCATATTTGCGTATCAGCTGTGGTTTTTGCAAGTGTACATAACTTTTGGTTTACCTTAGTGCATTGCATTGCAATATATAAAACAAAACAAATCCCATTTGATATATAAATGGTTGATAAGCATTTGATCTATACTCTGCATTGTTCTATATTCTATTTGCTTTTTGCTGGTGAATCAGCTGGTGTATGTACGAGTTATTGTCATTGCATCCTGGTACGTGTGCATTCAAATAAACATTAAAATTGGAAATTTTCCCGTCGGCTGTTGCTATCAAGCCAAAGTAAGTTGGAAGTACCTTTATCAATAATTTTGCACCGAAAAATTACATATATAAAAAAAAAAAAAATCCTGATTGGTAAATGCATGACACAATAACTTACAAAACATAATAATTGATTAATTGATATTTTTGCGTTCGAGTCGTGAGTTAGTTACGTACATTTATAGTTTTTGTGGAAGTGTAATAAATAAAATAAAAATATTTAAATTATAAGGTAAGTACATACGTAATTTGCATGCTTAATTTATTTGGCAGTTAGTGGTTTGGTTTGTTAATTAGTTTTAGTTAGATTAATTTAGTTGTCGTTTATATGTATGCATGTTTGTGTGCCTGCATTTAATTGTTGTAGTTAATTTATTTAATTGTATAGTTATTGGTATAGTTAAATTCATTTCATAGCTTATATTACCAAATATTGTAAAAAAAAAAAAAAAAAACAAAACTTAGAACAGAGAAAAAATTTAGTTTCATTTATATATTTGCGGATCTACTATCGGATATAAGTAGTATAATTAGTTATTGTCGCGGGATTTAAGTACAAATTGAGAATGCCTGTACAAAATACCCCACCGTCAATTCGAGGGCGTGGCCGAGGGGCCGTTCCTAAACAGGGGGTTCAGACGCGTAGTCAAGCGCGAATTGATGACTCTCCGACTCCGCCGAATACACCATCTGAAAAGTATGAGCTCCTCGATTTTACATCGCTAACGCCTATGAATCAAGGAGTCCGCCCTTCCGTACGTCCGCAAACAATTACTGAATCTAATGAGGTCGCTGGAGCGCAAGCTCTTCCATCTACAGGGGAACAATCTGAGACCATTCAGCAAACGATTGGAGGTTTTCAGCTTCCTGTCACCAATCCGGTTCCTCAGTCTGTTCCGGATCCTTATCAGGGTCTCTTAGATACCCTCAAGACATACATTGATCAGGCTATACGTCAGCAGTTAGCTCCCAGTACCTCCGTCTCTGCTAGTCCTCAACGTCCTCCGGTGTCTGATTCCCCAGCCGAATCAACGAATCAGCGAAACCAGACACCTATTATAATTACAACTGGGAAGACTTTTCGAACAATATCCGATTGGGGTCTTCGATTTGATGGAGAATGTGTAACAGGGTTCATACGGCAAGTAGAGCTCTACACCGAACGAACTCTTGGAGGCGATTATGAGCAGTTGCGCCTGGGTGCACATTTACTGTTCGATAAAACAACGATTTCCTGGTTCCGCCGATTCGTTGACGACTATGGGAATCAATACACTTGGAACACCTTAAAAAGAGAGCTAAAGGAGGAATTCGGAACCGCTCAAGATGATGATGATCTGCTTGACGAAATGCGCAGTCGCCGACAACGTCCTGGTGAATCTTATGCCGCTTTTGTCGAAAGTATCCGAAAGATTCACGATAAGATGTCTTATAAACTCTCTGACGGGGAGTTGACTCGTATCGTGAGAAGGAATTTGCGACCGTATTTAAATCAACATCTAGCTCAATTTGACATTTATTCGCTCAAAGAGTTGCGTGCAAGAGTACGTCAACAGGAAAAGGCTGAGAAAAGAGCAACTGAGTTTGGCAATTCGAGGGATACGAGTCAACCTCCTCGCCGTAGAGTTTCGGAGATAGACACTGATGATGCTTCGGAACAGGAGGAGGAACCGAATCCGACATTAGAAGAAGTTAAACCTGCTTTCGTTTGCTGGAACTGTCGTAAGCCAGGGCATACATATGCGGATTGCAAAGCTGAGCCTACAGTGTTCTGTTTTGGCTGCGGTGCTTCTGGCATATATAAACTGCGTTGCACTCATTGCGCTAGTTCAAAAAACTCAGATCGTCGGAGACCTCAACAAAACCCGAGATCTCCTCCGGAAGTGCAAGCCACCTTGCCTCCGAAGAAGGCCAATTAAACATGAAACTCTTTCATAATGCCGAAGACCACAGCCCAGAACAGAGCAATTTAGGCTCATCGATGCAATCCGGCATAACCTCACCTGATATGTCCACTCAATCCCTTATTGTTTCACCTGATATGTCCAAGTTGGTAATCATGGATTCTGCCCATTTATTATCATCTACGCATTTAAATCCGAGTGGCTCATCGTCCACTCAGCCTAGTGCGGCGACTACCGTGAACTATTGGCGTTCCACCCCTGAGTCGAACGCAGCTCCAACCCATTACAGTCTTAAACCACTGCATGAACGTGTAAAAGAATACGAGTTAGCTCGTCGTCGTATTTTTAGTGCCGACGAAATAAAACCGCATCGTCCAAAACATTCAACTTTACGTCTCCGTAACTTCTGGCGTAACGTTTTGGCCAATCGTCGACGATGCTCTTCTATTCTTTTAAACCGCCCCCGTGATGATGTTAGACCATACGCTGAAGTTTCCATGCTTGGTACTTCAGTGAGTGGCCTAATTGATACGGGAGCGTCATGCAGTGTAATTGCCTCGGATTTTGCGAAGCAAGTCCTGGCGGTTCCAAACCACTCTTGGAAGAGATTCCGGCTGGGGGTGACAACTGCTGATGGCACTCGACATTCTGCAGTTGGTAAACTTTCGACTTCGGTCACATTTAGGGAACGCACTGAAACTCTTGAGTTTCTCATCATGCCCACCCTCAGCCAGAATCTTTACCTTGGCATCGACTTTGTGCGCAAGTTTAATCTTGCTCCTGCACTCTTCAATGACCCCTTCCATGTATCAGCCCTGTCAATACAACATATTGACCGTGGAGTTAATAAACACCCCTTGACTACGTCACAACAAGCTAGCCTCAATGCAGTCATTGCAAGATTTCCGTCTTTTTCGGCGGAGGGCTTAGGGCGTACGAATCTTATCTCACACGCCATCGACGTCGGAGGCAGTAGGCCAATTAAGCAGAGATACTACTCCATCTCTCCCGCCGTCGAAAAGCTGCTCCATGCAGAAATTGATCGGATGCTTGCATTGGGTGTTATTGAGGAATCCCAAAGCGCTTGGTCATCACCGGTCACCCTGGTAGTCAAACCCAATAAGGTACGTTTGTGCCTGGATGCACGAAAGGTTAACGCCGTGACTTTGAAGGATGCTTATCCTTTGCCACTCATTGAGGGAATCCTGAGCCGTCTTCCAAAGGCCAAGTTTATAACAAGTCTAGACTTGAAAGATGCATTTTGGCAGATTCCCCTTGATGCAGTGTCAAAGGATAAGACAGCCTTCACTGTCCCTGGCAGACCGTTGTATCAGTTTGTTACTATGCCTTTTGGGCTTTGTAACGCACCACAAACGATGCAACGGTTAATGGACCACGTCATCCCAGCGCACTTACGACACCAGGTGTTTGTCTACCTGGATGATCTGTTGGTGATTACTTCCACCTTCACCGAACACCTCAGGCTTCTTGAAGAAGTTGCCTTCTGCATGAGAAAGGCAGGGCTAACCCTTAACGTAGAGAAGAGCAGGTTTTGCATGGAAAAAGTCTCTTATCTCGGCCATATAATTGGTCACGGAACCATCGGGACTGACTCCGACAAAATCCAGGCAATTACAGACTTCCCGAAACCGAAGACTGTCCGACAGCTGCGTAGATTTTTAGGCATGTGCGGCTGGTACAGGCGTTTTGTAGCTAACTACGCTGCCGTATCAGCCCCGCTGACAGATATGCTCCGCAAGAATCGTTTCTCCTGGACGGAGGAAGCTTCTTTGGCATTTCATGCTTTGAAGGAAAGCTTGACAAAAGCACCAGTGTTGCACAGCCCGGACTTTTCGCGTCCGTTCGCAATTCATTGCGACGCGAGCCAGGACGGCATTGGGGCTGTGCTCACACAAACTACCGATGACGGTGCAGAGGTGCCCATAGCTTATATGTCAAAGAAGCTTAACTCCGCCCAGAGAAACTACACGGTCACGGAGCAGGAGTGTCTAGCGGCGGTTCACGCTATTAAAAAATTCCGCGCATACGTGGAGGGCCAGGAGTTCACGATAGTGACCGATCATGCTTCGCTGAAATGGTTGATGAGCCAATCCGATTTAAGCGGTCGTTTAGCTCGATGGGCGTTAAAGCTTCAAGGCTTTAAATTCGCCATCGTCCATCGCAAGGGAAGCCTGAATGTGGTTCCTGATACCTTGTCTCGGGTTTACTGTGCAGAATCTTTGGCTTTAAACGCCCCTTTTGATGACTCTGTGGAAGTGGATTTGGACTCCCCGTATTTCAGATCTACAAACTACCTCGATCTCATTGATCATATTGCCGTACATCAAAGTACACTTCCTGACCTGAAAGTAGCAGACGGATTTGTGTACAAACGAACGGAATTTGCGACCGGAGATGAATTGCAAGAACAATCGTCCTGGAAACTCTGGGTTCCAGAGGAGCTGCGGTTGGATTTACTGGTAAGAGCACACGATCACCCTTTGAGCGCGCATGGTGGTGTTACCAAAACTTTAAAACGTCTTCGTGCGCTATTTTTCTGGCCGAAGATGGCGCAACAGGTGAAGGAGTATGTGTCCTCTTGCGAAATGTGTAAATCCACCAAAGCTCCAAACCAGTGCCTTAGGCCCCCAATGGAAGGTCAATTCATTTCCGATCGTGTATTCCAACGTTTGTACATGGATCTGTTAGGCCCCTTTCCTAGGTCCCGATCTGGCAATGTCGGCGCAATAATACTAGTAGATCACCTGTCCAAATTCTCTTTCGTAGAGCCAATCAAAAAGTTTAAAGCCCAGATTCTGACCAGTTGGCTCGAGACAAGGATATTCCATGTTTTTGGTGTCCCCGAAACCATAGTAACAGATAATGGCGTGCAGTTTAAGTCTCACGTCTTCAATTCCCTGCTGGATAGATATGGTGTCAATCACCTCTATACTGCGCTCTATTCGCCTCAGGCAAATGCGTCGGAGCGATTAAATCGGTCCATTGTGGCTGCAGTACGGGCCTATATCAATCCAGACCAGCGGAATTGGGACGAGAGACTTTCTGCCATTAACTGCGCATTACGCTCGGCACACCACAGTGCCATTAACACCTCCCCATATTTTGTTGCCTTTGGGCAGACCATGGTTACCAGCGGCAAGACATACGAACTTTTGCGGAAGCTCAAACTATTAGCGGACCCAACGACCACTGTCAACACCTGCGATAAGCTCGCAATTTTACGGCAGCAGGTGCAAGTTAATTTGCAAGCGGCTCACGCAAAGAATTCTGCCCGGTACAACACGCGCTCCCGTGTGGTTGAGTTCAAGCCTGGAGATGAAGTGTTTCGCAGAAGCTTTTCACAAAGTGACGCTGCGGCACACTACAGCTCCAAGCTTGACCTCAAGTTCATCAAGAGCCGTGTTGTAAAGAAAGTGGGCAACAGCCGCTATCTGTTGTCAGACCTTCAAGGTAAGACCGTTGGAGTGTATCACGCCAAGGACATTCGTCGATAGTTTCCCCAGCTTCTTCTACTTGGCAGGCCTCTTAGGAGAAGCTGCCCTGTAACGGCCAGTTTGGACACATAAATGTCCATTCTCGGTTTTTGTGACATTTTTGAAATTTTTGTGATTTGAATTTATTTTTCAAATCATTGAAATTTGAAAAATGCCGCTCAGATCGAGAACGGATATTTATGTGTCGACATCAGCTGTTTTCCGGCCCGCAAATTTAATTGGCAACGCCAATTTTGGCGGGAAGGGAACCGGCTGATGTAAGAACGGACCGGTGCCTGAGCGGTTTCTCTTAACCGATTCGGGAGTCTGATTTTGGCCGCCATAGGGGCAACATCGCGGGTGTCTTCTGTGGGCTTCACCACGTGCGCAGATTAAGTTTTTGGGATTTCGCGAAAAGTGCCATGTAAGGTGATGCAAGCGTGTTTTTTTTCGCGTGTGATTGTGCACCCCTCGGTTGGCTGTGAGAAAAGGAGAAAAGTGCATGTGCCTCCAGCTAAGTATTTTTTTTTTGTGAATTTATTTTCGCGGACATAATAATGTCCAATTAAATTTCGCCAATTTCCCCGCCACCCGTCCCAAGTGGTTTAGTGGGATGAGGTAATTAACCCCATCCCTTGTTTCGTTACGGGAGGCGCCCCAAATTTGTTCGGCCCGCGCGCCTCATGGTCGGGATTTTTTTCTTTTAATTTCGTGGGTGAAGACGGCCGAGGCCTACCGCCATCTTGGCCTCGGAGCGCCAAAAAAAATAAAATGGCGACTGAACTGGCTGATGCCAGGGTACCCTTTCTTTTTAATTAATTACATTTTTTTCCCTTCCCCGTGTTAATGTTGTGTTGTGAAGTTTTTGTAGGCACGAGAATCCCGTGTAATATGTGTGGACAGGGACAATGAGGCGGCAAAAACCCACGCCCCCTCCGAGTCTGAGCGTAGCAGCAAGCTCGTGCCGCCGCCGTCCTCATTGCAGGAGCCTATCTTCGTTTTTGACCTTAACGGTCAGCTCCGTCCCAGTGCTCCATTATATATTTTATAAGCAATAGATAAGAATTGTGCACAGCATTAATGGAATGCTTCCTGTAAATCTATTTTTGGATTGGTCTAAATAAACGCGTTCCAGAATGAAAGGCTAGCGCCTTTCATTCTGTTCCACCTTTAATTAGACCAATCCAAAAATAGATTTACTATTTACACAGTTTGTATAAAAGTAGGCACTCCAAGGCAAATCTACAGGCATTTTTCGATTTAAGATTTCTGATGGCCTTTGAGCAAAAAGAAACTCAGGCAAACGTAAGGCCGGCTTGGCTTTATATATGAACTATTATTGTCTGTAAAACTACTGTTACTCTTTTTTTAATCAAGGAAAAGCAACTTATATGAAATGATTTCATTGTGTCCCCTGATATAAGAGCCCATGCAAGCTTTCCTATGAGTATTGACCAAGTATACTTTTGCAGCTATTCAGGGACACCCTGTTAACTTGGTCCTAGAAACTTCAAAAATATTTGTGGCAAACACTATAACTATTCTATGCATATCCACCAAATTTCATGTTCATTGTTTCATCAAGTTAAAAGATATGCATTGAAGAAATGCTTAAGAGGCTTCCCTTGCATTGTGAAAGACCCTTACTAAATACTTACTTGGCAATATTTCCGGTTTGGATACAGATATTCGAATGAAAATTCGTAGACATATTCCCTATGTAATTTTCTAAAAATCCCTAGCAGAATTTTCATATTTGGAAACCTAAAAGGGGCTACACACGATCAAATTCAAATTTTACAAATTTACTGTTATTTACTTTTCCTTAGCAAAAGTCAACAGTCTTAATATTTAACGTATATAAAGCCATACTGACCAATCTTTGTGCAAAGTTTCATATCGATCCCTATAACGGTTTAGAAAAACGGAGGTCGAAAAGGAAGTTTAACTTTGAACGCCAATAACTTTTTTACCGTTACTCGAAACTGGAAAATTTTAACTGATGTGAGATGTACTCGTTTAGTTCTTTGATTTAAATACCCATATGTCAATCTCCGATAAAAACTAAAAAAGTCGACTTTTTTCAAACGTTCGGGACACCCTGTTATCTTTTTCCTACCAACTTCTAAGGTATATGTGCCAAAGACTGTAACCATTCTACACATTCCTACCAAATTTCATGACAATCGGTTGAGCCGTTCGCGAGTTATTTAGTGAACAGACGGACGGACAGACGGACAGACGGTCAGACGGACAGACGGACAGACGGACGGACAGACAAAATCGATTTCATAAGGGTTTTTTGAAAAAAAAAATTTCTAAAAAACCCTAAAAATGAATATTTCGAGTAGTTTGTACTTTTTTTGTGTTTGTGCCTGATATAGGCTACGCACTTATTATTTCCCAAAAGTCCCCCAAAACTGCAAACTATCACTCCCTTTACTGCAATAATAAGCGAGATATGTTTCCTATAGAAATTTTTGAAAATTGGGGTTTTTTGACCCGATGTAGAGCGTACTCCGGCGGACGTTCCTCTGCAAAACTGGGACTCTTAACCATTACCGTTTGTAAGTTAGAGTCTCCATAAGATCCCATGTTTACAAAGTTGTGAGGAGAATCGTGATCGAGATACTTTACGCCTGAAATAGACAGCATCTCTTCCAAGCCGTGGGTCCATTACTTCGCAGGGACAACTGTGGCTGACTTACGTCTGCTTCCTCCTTACTGAGTTCCGTGTGAATTTCACAGACCGCTCTGCTCACTGTCAATTCTCGTTAGACTGCAAGATTAAACAAACCCATCCAGTGGCGCCGGAACGAATTTTTTATTGAGGGAGCAAGATTTTTTTTCTCAAATTCATATTAAAAACCATATACCGGACCTTTGTTCTACTACTTTAATCTCCTATGAAACGATACCAATTATTTGGTATTACAATTAATTATGAAACATATTATTATTAGAGAACAACAGAAGAACCCACCATGAATAGTTTCCAAAATGAGAATAAGCCTTAAGTTTCATTTGTTACACATTTTGATCCCATTATAATTCCAAAGTGATGAAGATTATCAACTTATAGTTTTACATATAAAATTTAACATTACACGATTTTTCCGAAGGTTGTTTTCCGGTTTCCTCGGGAAACGATTTTTTTCATGAATTTTCGCAGATCCAAATTTCCTGTTCGCTGTGGACATTCAGTATAATTATATGTAGGGGAGTCCGGGAGAGTTGACCATATGGGAGACTTGAACCATTTGTGTTTTTTTTTTTTTGAATCTAACGACTAGAGGTTGGTTTTTGTCAGAAGGTGACCTATTCTAGGCCGCATCTGATTACCATGTCCAAATGTCGGACACTTGTATGTTTCAGAAAATAAACGGAAAAATATGTTTTTCATGTCAAAAAGTGAAAAATTATTTTTTCAAATAATTATATTTTTTTTAATCGATAAAACGTCAATACATTTCTTTTAGTTCAGACATCTTCTTAGTTAAGTGTTTAATCAGAATATCACGAGTTTTCCTACTTTGGTGAGTCGTGGTCCAGCTCAGAGCATTTTTACCCAAAAAGCGCCAACCGGGAGACTTGAACCAGACTTGAACCATATAGAAACTGACAGCTATATGGTTCAAGTCTCCCGCCCTTAAAATATGTGTAATTTCAGCTAATTTTTGGAAAATGTATCGTAAATCTATTTAAGAGTATACATTCAGGTGCGGAACCCCTATAACTTAAAAACCTTAGCCTTAGGAAATGACGTCCGGGTGGACATAAATTAACATAAAAAAATCACATAATTTGTACTAGGATTCAATTGGACGTTCTTAGTCCAGTCAAAAGCCAAAAAGAACATGATTACGTTTTTTCGTAATATATGATGAGAATGATAAAACATTTTAACATTTCCGTCAAAAATATTACTTTTTTTTGGCAATTTCAAAGGTATGGTCATGTCTCCCTCTATGGTGGCCCAACTCTTCCGCCAGTTGGGGAGACTTGAGCCATTTTGAGGATTTTGAATAAGGAGTTCTGTGCCATACACTATGGATTTTTTTCAATAAATACCAATCAAATTTTAAAGGTAACATCACGCACTATGTAATAAAAAATAAATGACATCAATTTATCCAATAAATAACTTTTTATCCACGATGAAGCAAAAAGTGGCTCAACTCTCCCGGACTCCCCCTATATATCAGACGTTTTTGTATCATTCGCGAACGTAGACATGTTTTCCGACGTCGCAAAGCTGTGAACAACCTTTCTGATTATGCTGCTGAGGCTGGAAAGGTCAGCATTTATGTTATTAGCTAGCCGTATTACCTCGCTGTATTCGATTTACTTCGAAAGTGATCAGTAATTTTGACGCAGCATCTAGGTTAAGCTCCCGGCAATCGGCATATCCTTCAAAAGTATTAACTGTGAGCGAAGAACATCCAAATCTACAGCATGGCATGCCAGCCCAATCTTGGTGTGAGCTAACTGTGAACCATATACTCCATTATGGAAAAAAAATCCACTAAAATTAGTGAATATGTATAAAAAATATAAAACAAATTATTCTTAATCTTTTAATAGTGCAAGGGCAATATGTAGTACTAACTGCCCCCTTAATCAAAATATTGAGGGGGCAGTTGCCCCCGCTGCCCCCCCTGTTCCGGCGCCACTGAACCCATCCGTAGTTGGCGGGGCATATGGTAGCGCGTAGCTGGCAGTGTACAAAGTTATTTTACTTTGCATAAGCCCGATTTGTACTTTAATATATTTGGCCAATACATAGAGCGCTCACTCCATACAAGCTATTTTTCTAAACAAAAAAATTGCAAGAGCGTGACGACAATATCACAAGTAGACAATCGCGTATAGAAAAGTGCAAAAGAAAATCTCTGATTTCCAAAGAATATGTTTGTATTTGTACCACTTTCCGAAAAAATGTTTCTATGAGTATGGGTATTATCTCTCCGTTGAATATGTGTGCGAGAATTGTATTCTCTCGTTGCAGGCTGAGAGCATTGCAAAGCAATTGGCCTGTCTACACGCGAACAAGAATAAAAAGAAGAGATTCGCTAGGAGCAAGCTGTTAAATTCACATTCGCGAAATTTGTAAACAATTTGTCGGCTCCGCTCGTGTCGGTTGAATGAAAATTTAGCAAAAACTATAGCCGACCGTTCACGACGTGTACTCTAAACTACAACACGCACTTTATGACATAAAATGACAAAAAACGCACTTGCACACTATTTCAAATGCATTTGCCTACATCTGGGAAAAATAAATTCGAAGTAAACAGTATTTACCACTTTATTTGACAGCAAATGATTCGGCTATCATCGTGTAATCAACATTCTAAAGAGAAAAACACGTTCTCAGATTTCATTCATCTTAGTCCAGTCAAAATATGTATCCCAATTCAGGCATCCAAATAGAAAAAAATAGAGTAAGGCTAATTTTTGTTATTTTTGAATAAGCGGGCTCCCAGGAAGCTAAAACGCATTTTGCTAAAAAAAAAATTTGATCGGAAAGGTCCCAAAAAGGACAAAAAAGGATACTCCCTAATCTTTGACCGGAGGTCAGCATGCAGGGTATCAAATCAAAGGCGACGTCGAGTACATTACATATCCGGTGTCTGTTTCCTGTTTCAAAGACTTTTAACGGAATAAATCGAGCTCAAATGGAAAAAATAGCGAATTATCGCGTTTCCCGTGTATCTTTCCAAGACCCTAACTATACGAGAATAATTCAAGTTTTCACTACTTTTCTCACTTTTCAAAATCGATAATACCGTAAGATTCTACCATTCAATTCTAAGAAAAAATTGATCGCAAAGCTTTGAAAAAGGACTTAAAAAGGACACTAATTATACACCTTGACCAACATGGGCATGCGGGGTGTCATATCAAAGAAAACGTCGAGTACATACCATATCCGGTGTTTGTTTCCTGTTTCAAGCACACTAAATGCAATAATTCAGGCTTGAATGGACAATTACGGCTTTGGAAAGATACAGATACGGGAAACTCGAAAATGTATCATTTGAACCCATTTTTTCCTTCTATTATAAGAGTAAAAATTTCATAGAGTGTACAATGTACCGTTACGAAATTCGGGTTTAACTTTGACATTAACGGTTGAAACTGACATTTCTGCAAAATTCAAAACGTTGTATCTCGAAAGATACGAAACCGTTCGACACGTTCAATATGTCCTTTTATTGGACATTTTGTGTACTTTCAAAAGAATATGAAACATATTGATTTAGCTAAAGTGGAAGCTAGAAAATAGGAGTTTTTCGAAAAAAGTCGTGTTTTTGACAAGAATCACAAAAAAGGCAATTACTCCTTAACGGTAACAGCTAGAGAAATAATTTTGGCGATATTTTTCCTAAAACGTCCTGTAGAGTCTACCATTGGTCTATGGCTAACCAGTTGCGGGACACCCTGTATACATCACATAACCTGCACTTCTTTCTATATACGCGACAGCATTTTCCTCGCTACGCTAGGAGTATTCCTTCACGTCCTATAAATTGTCAACATCAAAAGGACATTGTAATATCTCAACGCCATCGATTTTCTACGCTATACAGACAAATTTCAGCGTATACCATCTAGTGGACCTCTTTGTCCATAATGCACAATACAGAGAAGAGAAGTTAAGTCCGTCGACTGCTGATTATAATACACAAACTAAGGAAATTGATATCCTATGCCATGACTATTGCGACCATATACTCAAAACACTCCACTTCCTATAGCGAGAACGACCCCAAGAGGCTTTCAAGCAATCTCAATTCACTGAATTTCGCTACAGGTTCCTTCGGTAGCGCATTGTCCATTGTTATTCCCTGAGAGGTGGACGCCTATAGATGGGATAAAACCGATGACCGAACAAAACTAAAATCTCCAGCAGTAACCCCTTCCCTTTTCGCCGATACTACACTCTAGTGAAGTCGATATATTTTGCGTTGATTCTGCCAGGATTTACGGTCAAATATAAAGTTCACTTTGTGTATGTATGGAAGTGTGTGTGGATGTTGAATATTATAAGGACAAAACAGCCGCAACACACAGAATGTTTGCTTCACGAAACTCTTTATATGGAAGTTCTAGAGAAGCCAAAGGAGTCTATGTTGGGTATAGTTGAACTGGCCTGAGAAATCACGTTATGGATCATTTATTTTTATTTTTCAATAATTCCTAGATGAGCTTGGACGCAATAGTATTTGATGCTGCTCTTTTTTTGCGTGTATTGGCCGTTTGTAAAGGCGACGGACTCCCGATGCGAATCAGTTGAAGCGAATTATTACACATTCAGAGTTATTTAATGATATTGAATGAAACTGTTCTGTGCGGAGCATGGGAAAGCCATATAGATTCAAATGGATAGTGACTAAATATTACTGGATGTGATAAATATTTTTTGACGATCATGATACGTTTTAAATCAAGAAAGGGAGAAGCGGCAATGCCTTGTCAGCTATTACTGACTGCGCAGCTACTTTTCTGTGGTATTTTATCTCATGTGTGGATAATAAGGATGTACCAGTATTCATTCATTTATATAAATTGGGCTAAACTGGCTTTTTGATAATTTTGTTTTCTATTTCTATGTTCATTACTCGTAGATGTTAGCACTTTATTAACTGCCGCTAATGAACATAACTGACCCAACGTTATGGAACCCACAGAAATCGTTAGATGCATGATATTATCTTAGAGAAAGCATAGCAACCCATGCCATGCGTTAGTCCAGAGTGGCTATGTGATCACACAACCCATATGTGTTTGACTCCAAATTTATTACACTACACTCCACGAAATAATTCAAACGTCAAAATATTGTCGCTGCAATTATTAACCCTTCTGTCGCCGCTTACGAGCTATTATGCCTGAATCTTCTGTGAAATCAATCTTATTTTTTGAAGAGGTATAATAATATTGGTTCTAGAAACAAATTACATACTATGTCTTACGATGATACGCCGTTTTTTCGTTTCTTTAGACATAGTTTATATTTCCCCGAACGTTTGATCGCATTTGTGGCCGTCAGTTGCTTTAAAATATATTTGGAAAGAGGTGGAAAATATTGTTGAACTATATTTTCCATCAAGATATAGTACCAATGGTCTGTTTAGGTCTATGTGCCTATGTGCCAAGAGAAGGGTTAATTATCAAGTCGGCATTTTAAGAGTAATAAATATTACGCGGATTTTATATTCTCAATTGTTAACAAAAAATTTACAATTGAATTATATTTTCACACATACTATGAACTGCAATAGTGTGAAAACGGTGCCATTTTTATTTTCTGATAGCCACTCTGTACTAACGCATGCTTTCTCTAAGGATATTATTTTGCAAATAACTACATATAGTCTAGTACAGATAGCTCAAAACCCAAACATAAAAAAAAACAAATAATTTTTTTATGCCAAATTGTTGGCAACTGTTGATCAAGAGACGCGAGAGCGTCTCGCCCGCCAAAGGAAAAAGAAAAATGAAAGCGAACAAGTCTATGATTACCGGAGACAACTTGCTTTTTTGTTTGATCAGGCTACAGCCTTCCAGGCAACAGCCCCCAAAAAATTTTTTTTACCAAAATATTCCACATATCCTGTTCTAGTGCCTTTCCAAATAAAATCTTCGATCGGCACAATAACGGGTAAGATATATGCAATAAACGGTAAAATTTTCACCCTCACAGACTTAAGCGAGTAACCCAATTTCAGAATGAAGTCTACAGTTGCAGAAAGACTTGCTTCTACTGTCTCTCTTCGTGAGGGGATTTTTATGAAATTTGGAACGAATGATCCTCTGGTGGTCCTTCTAAAGAGTCAATGTCTTCCATTTAGATAAGTGGATGGAATAACGGTAAATTAATAGGTAAAGTTAACAAAAGATTTCCAACATATCGGCTCATCGCATTGACCATTTTTTAAAACACACTGCGGCATTGGGACATTTGGATATTGGGACCCCAGGAGACTGGGAGACTAGGATCTTGGGGTAGTGGGATATTAGGAAATTGGGACATTAGGACATTGGGGCATTAGGCACAATGGGGAAACAGGGACGTGGGGACATCGGCATATTGGGGCATTGGGACATCAGGACATCAGGATATTGGGACAATGGGACATTGGGATATTGGGACATTAGGACACTGGGAGACTGGGACATTAGGACACTGGGATATTATGACATTGGGATATTATGACCTTGGGACAATCGGATATTGGGACATTGGGACACTGGTACATAGGGGCATTGGACCACTGAGACATCGGAATGTTGTGACATTGGGACATCGGGATATTCGCACATAGGGGCACTGGGATTTAAGAACATGTGAACATTAGGGTCTTGGGTCATTAGGACATTGGGACATTAGGTACACTGGGTAAACTGGGACGTGGGAACATTGGAGCACTGGGACATCGGGATATTAGAACATTGGGACATTGTTACATTGGGATATTGGCACATTGGGATATTGGAACATTGGGATACTGGGACATTAGGTCATTGAGATACAGGGACATTGGGGCACTGGGATATTAGGACATAAGGCTATTGGGACCTTGGGACACTTGGTATACTGCGACATTGGGAAACTGACCACTGGTACATTAGGACATTGGGCCATTGGGATATTATCACATTAGGATACTGGGACATTTGGGACATTGGGGTGCTGGGATATTAGGAAATTGGGGCATTAGGACCTTAAGACATTAGGACAGTTAGACATTGGGATATTAGGACATTAGGTGGGAGACTGGGACATTGGGATATTCCGATACTGGGACATTGGGACGCTAGGGTAGTGGGACATTCGGACATTAAACCATTGGGGCACTGTGATATTTGCACATTGGGACAATAGGACCTAAATTGGGACACTGGGACATCAGGATATTGGGACATTGGCACATTAGGATATTAGGACATTGGGACACTGGGATATTAGAACATTGGGGCATGAGGACACTGTGACAATGGACCTTAGGGCATTAGGACATTGGAACATTGGGACACTGTGACATTGGGACAATGTGACATTGGGACACTGGGTCAGGGGGGCATTAAGACAGATCAGTAACAGAACGTTAACAAAGCGTTAGCAAGGCAACAACAGAGCGTTAGCAGATCGTTAACAGAGTGTTAACAGAAAATTAACAGAGCCTTAACAGAACGTAAATCGAGTAATAAAAGAAAGGTAACAAACCGTTTACAGAGCGTTAGCCGAATGATTAAAGAGAATTAAGAGAACATTAACAGAACGTTAACAAGAGCATTAACGAAAAGATAATAGAGTGTTAAGAGAACGTTAATAGAGCATTAACAGAGTTAACAAAAAATTAACAGATTACTAACAGAATGTGAGCAGAGCCATAACACAAATCTATTTTGCACAAAATACATATTAATAAACCCATTTCATCCCAAAATTATTTTTAAAAAAGCTCAGCAACCGCCATTTGTGGCGTATTTGCAATTGCGTTTGCAGTATCTATTTATTTTAAAGAAGACCCTGTGAATATAACTTATGATATTAAATTTATGGAATATGCTGAACAAAAACCTATTGAAACTTTTCCCAAAACAAAAATATTAGTTGGCTATTTAAGTATGCAAAAATATATGATATCTGACCAAAAACAACAAAGTTGTAAAAGTTACCCCGCCAAAGAAAAATTCATCTGCCGCAAAAAGAATACATATCACTCCAATCCGCTGCTCATATCTAATTTTGTTTGCTGGATGTACTTTTGTTCTAGGTGTAAATGCTGGAGAAGTTTAAATGTACAGGACTACTTCTTAAAGTAATTTGGAGGGAGCCGTCAAAGTGGCACTGAATAAAATGTTAAAGCTCCCACCAAATTACTTTAAGAAGTAGTCCTGTACATTTAAACTTCTCCAGCATTTACACCTAAAACAAAAGTACATCCAGCAAACAAAATTAGATATGAGCAGCGGATTGGAGTGATATGTATTCTTTTTGCGGCAGATGAATTTTTCTTTGGCGGGGTAACTTTTACAACTTTGTTGTTTTTGGTCAGATATAATAGACCTACCGTCATAAGATCTTCTGCATATGTTGATTACAATTTTTTTTTGATTTATACCAAAAATTGGAGGGCTCTGACCATTGACGCCACCCTCACTCCTCCTAACATTTTTCAAAAAGGCATGCCTGTAGCTTCTTTTTAAATTGAGCCAGGCAGATCGAATTTGGTGGGGTGCCAAGTCTAAGCTCCATTATGCTCTCCACAAAAAATACAGTATAACACGGTTATAACGCTCACGCTTATAACGATTTCACGGTTGTAGCGCCATTTTTCCTAGTTCCCATAATTTAGCCATGCATTAAGTGCAAATATTTCACGGTTATAGCGCAAGTCTTATAACGCTATCACGGTTATATCGCTCTAAATTGTCAGTCCCCAGACATTCATTTACACTTTTATAACGCCTTACGAACAAATTTAAAAAAAAAAATCCCGGCTAAATACGAAGAGCTGGGAAAGGTCCTATTAGAATAGTTTCGCCAACTTCGGGCGTCTAATTTGCCGGTCAATGGTCCAGCTTTGATGGAAAATGCTTTCGAAATTGCGAAGACTTTAGAGCTAAACAATTTTGCAGCGAATACAGGATGGATCGAGAGATTTAAAAAACGTCACGGGATATACAAACTAAATCAGTGGTGAAACTGTAGATGTCAACGAAGATGTTGTGACTACTTGGACAGGAAGTGTCCTTCCAATCATTGTGAAAGATTATCATCCTCGAGAAGTCTATAATGCGGATGAGCTTGGACTTTTTTTCAACCTCTTGCAAGACAATTGTTTGGTTTTTAGTGAGGATAATTGTCATGGTGGTACAGGGACGTAGCCAGGATTTTGTTTCGGGAGGGGTCCAACGGAATTTTTAGACGCGCGACAAATTTATTGTTGAGAAAGTGGATACACTAAATATTAGACTGGTATGTTATGAAACGTTGAGAATTGCTGGAACCGCGTAACCTGACTTTTTAGTGTAATTATAACCATCATGAGTGAAAAGGATGTACTAGTGGCTCTTGCAGAACGCATCATGATTTGTTTTTTAGTCGAAGCAAATATAAAATCCGCGGAAACTTATCAAAAAGTACTAGAGAAGTTCCAGAATGAGTGCCTCTCTAAAACCCATGTGTATGACTGTTTTGAAAAGGCCGAAAAGTTGAGGGAAAGTTGCCACATGCGCGCCATCTAGTGTCACCGATGAAAACGTAAGCGCCGCCACCGTTGAAAAACTCATTGTGGAAGACCGACGAAGTCGTGTACGCTACATGACTGGAGAGTTGGGCATAAACGTAAGTAGTATTGGGAAAATATTCATGAGCGGCTAGGCTACCGAAAATCTCAGGCAGATGAGTACTAAAACCTCTGAATATTAAGTATAAATTCTGGCGCTCGGAAGTTTGTACACATCTTCTACAGCATTGAACGAATTGAGAAAGTTCCATTAAAAGTTTCAAAAGCTATGAAGAAGTAAAATTGTTTGTGCGAGAATGGGTCCGTGAAAAGCCGCGAGATTTTTACGAAAAAGATATCCAAAGGCTTGCTGGGAGGTGGCGAAAATGCATACAGTGGTGTAGGGGAGACTAATTAGAAAAACTAATTTTTACCATTTGTATCTTTAAAATTGTTTTGCTTCGTTACAACTTGAGCGTTTGGTCATAAAAAAGGCTTAACTACATAACTATTACTTGCACAGACTATTAAAGCAGGCGTATATATTCCGTTTTTCAATAAAAGTAACAGATGCAAACTCTCACTTCATTCTTTATCTACGGGCTTCATGTACCACTATATCTCCGCGATTACCTTAGGCGAGCGAGAGCTAAGTTTCCGTTTAGTCCAACAATCGCCATGCGCAAAATATTTGGAAAATTATCTTTCACTCGACCCAAAGAGCCGATAATCGCACGTAATTATTTTTGTTTTTATAAAAAAAACACAAGTCTTCACGTACCTTCACGATTGATATTAGTCAAAATTTTCAAAGAAATTGTTTCCTTGAAAAAAAAAACCCTGTTTAAAGACTATTTTATCGCATTCTCTATTTTTGTAGCAATGCTCAGAAGCTGCGCAGCGGAAAGTTTAAAGTTCCAAGATAGATTCCGCGCAATTTATTTTGAAGGGTTGTGTTCAGAGAAGTGTGTATTGATATTCGGATTTCTCTAGTATTGAAAAGAAAACCTCACTTAAACCAATTTTCCATGTCGGATATTTTTTATGATGTTCAGTCCCACAGAATTTAGAGAAAAATATGTTACCACCTGAATATTTTGATATTTTATACTGTAATCACTAAAAATTCCGTTATAATATTGAAAACATTTCGGGAGGGGTCCGGACCCCATGGACCCCTCCCCTGGCTACGTGCCTGTGGTGGTAAGCGTAGCAAGGAGAGGTTGACTGTTCTCCTATGCACAAATGCAGATGGAAGTGACAAGTTGGAACCCCGTGTGATCGGGAAGTCGCAAAAGCCTCGCTGCTTTAAGGGTATTCAGTATTTTCCCTGTGAATGCAAAAATCAAAACCGGGCGTGGATGACAAGTGGCTTATTCGTAGAATGGCTGGGTAAGTTCGACCGGAAAATGGCAAGACAAAATCGACACATAGCTCTTTTCATTGATCACTGCCCTGCTCATCCTCCTAACGTCGATTATTTGAGCAACGTCAAAGTGATATTTCTGCCACCGAATTGCACTAGTCGCCTGGAATCCCTTGACCAACGGATTATTAAAGTTTTTAAGCAACACCATCGGCGAAGCATATGTTTCATTCGTACAGTGCTTGTCATCAGATTAGCACACCCCTTCGCATGAATAGTTTCGGCTGATTTCCAACCAAACTAAAAGAGCTAAAATTTCAAAATTATAACTGTTAATAGTCAATTCAATTCAAAATTCAATTCTGAGTTAATTAACACAAAAAGAATTGTGTTTAGGTTTTTTAATATTGATTTATATTTGTTTTTCGAAAAAGAACACACAAAATAGCCATTTAAAATTTGTCATCAGGATAGCACATGCAAATTCTTTTTTGTCTATCTTCCCCAATTAAAGACGTAGGACCCCCACTTTTTTGTGGTTGTTTGAGCAAGATATTGACTTTAATATGAAAAATTAAAAGTCATTATCTGCGGAAGAGGAGCAAAATTTAAGGAATACAAGGAGTCAATGCGGTCAAAAAGTGAAATTTCGAGATAAAATTAATAAAAGTTGATAAGTTGAATCCGAATTCGTGTGTTATAAGTAGCGTTAAGGTAAAAATAATAGAGGCGATAAGAATTGAGTACATGTCAATCCTTATGAGAGAGTTATTTTGAGAGAAACATCTAGCCCGCATGACTCGATCACAAGGATTAGGGTAAATTTTGACATTAAGGCGAGCCTATCTTTTGTTCAAACAGTGATAACAAAACTCCACATTTCAAGAAACTAAAACTACAGAATAAACTCCAACTTAACTTTCCTCGAAGGAAAATACGTTAAAATTAATCATGAGAACCACTTGACATGGAACAAAGAATGGCGGTATGTTATCTTTTCGGATAAAAAGAAGTTCACTTTAAAAGAGTAACACAGGATCTTTGCTAGGAAGGACACCAATAGGATCTCATTCATTGTCGGACAGATTGTGTAATGGTCTCGAGGGCCAAGGGATACTGTGAGATGATACTTCTTTTTATTCGAAAAGACAACATAGCGCCATTCTTTATTACATGTCAAGTGCTCTCGAGTTTAATTTAAGCGCATTTTCCGAGTTTTTTACTTTACGTTTTTTACGTAGTTTTTTACGTGTAAAAAATTCAATTTTTTATATGAAGAGTTTCTTACATTATGTAAAAACTGAAATGTAAAAAACTGCATCGAATACCTATTTTTTCACTTTCTGTTATCGGAATCGGATATACTAATTCGCAGCGCCCGCTCTAGCACTTACGCCGCCCCGGGCAAGATGACAAATTGCCGCCCCTTAGGTGATATACCAGGCAGATTGATAGTTGTTGGGTAGCTCCGGGACGATTTACATCGAAGAACCGGCAGCCCAGAACATCCATGGTTACAGTGGGATTTGAATCCACGCTCCGGCAACTCAGAGATAGTGTGACATCTCTACCACTGAGAGATTGTGTGACATCTCTACCCTGCAGACTGATAGTAGGGATAGATTGATATGTACGTCGTTGTAGTAGATGAGTAGTTTCCCATAGTATTCTTGCAAACGGCGCAGCCGATAAACTTCAATTAGCCGCATTTCTTCAGTGTGGAACGTCCGTGGTTTATTTTCATAAATGCGACATCTTGAGAATCATAGGCGTAGCCCAGGCGGTTGGGGAGGCAGGTCAGGAGTAGCGCTTGACCCTCCCTCCCTCTGGCTGGTGGTCGATCAAGGATACTTTTTTGCCTTACGGCTGTATTACCTCATAAAAAATCGATGCTCTACGTATGGAAATTTCAGTACTACAAATTTGCGTGTTGGTGGTGTCAGTTGGTGCCTGGTCTCAATCGCAATTTTAAGAAAGATTTCAGTCAAAAACGGCCGTTTACTTAAAAAAAATACGTAATGGCTGAAATTTGCTGGAGATGTTAGGGGACATGTCTTTTATCTAAAACTGAGTTTTCGTATTCGTGGGGGTGGGGGAAGTTGGAGTATATTGCCTATTTATAGGCGAATTTTGTATTTTTCGTTAATATAATTCTTACTGTTGACCCTACAGTAAAGTGATGTATAGGAGTTTTGTTTCTAATCAAATTATCTATCCAACGGTACCTACATGAATTTCATCGGTCAAGTAGTTCCGTTATAATGACCAGTTAAAGGTGAAAATAGTACCAATAATGGGAATATTTTGCTTAAATAAAACATGTAATGACTGAAATTCGGTGGAGTCATTAAGGGATGCGTTATAAATCTATATCTGAAGTTGCGTATATATCAGGGGGGGTGTGTAGTTATAGTAAATTGCCTACTAATAAGCTAAATTTGCGTTTTTGTTTCATATCATTCTTATTGTTGACCCTACAGTAAAATGTGTATATTGTGTATAGATGTTTCATTTCTTATCAAATAATCTATCAAACGGTATCAATCAATGTCAAACGTCAAAGAGGCCAATAAGAACGGGTTGTGTATTTTTTTAATACCAGAAAAGTAGGAGACTTTTTTTTTCGCAAACTAACTGCATACCTAGGGATACAAAAGTATCTTTTAAATGTTGATCCAACTACCTCTAATTCTAATTAATCCCACCCCAAGGTTACTCGAGCAATTCCATGCATGTCTAATTTTCTGACCATTTTCGCCTCTTTGCCACTGGTTTGAAATTTTATTTTAATTGGAAATTATGATAGTTTATATAGTTACGATATTTTGAAATGTATGTGTTTTGAGCTGCAACTAACTACAAAGCCCTATGTACTATTCGTATAGTTAATCCTGTTACAGCATTTACAGTTACACTATTACCTATGCCTTTGCTAATTGCTTCGATTGATATAAAACTTTACAGATTTACCCATAAAACATAAATGAAGTAAGAATGATATTAAGGAAAAACGCAAAATGCCCCTATAAATAGGAAAATTACTATAACTTCCCCCACTCCCACCAATACGAAAACTCAGATTTAGACTAAGGGCATTCTGCTTAACATCTCCAAAACATTTCAGCCATTACGTGTTTTACTTAAGCCAAATATTCTCACTATTAGTGCTATTTTGCCCTTTAACCGGTCATTATAACGGAACTACTTAGCCTACGATATTGGCTTAGGTACCGTTGAATAGAGAATTCGATTAGAAACAAAACTTCAACACATCACTTTACTGTAGGAACACCAGTAAGAATGATATTAAGAAAAAACGCGAAATTCCCCTATAAGTAGGCAAATTACTATAACTTCCTCCACTCCTACAGATACGAAAACTCAGATATGGACTTAGGGCACGTTGCTTAACATCTACGCTGAATTTCAGCCATTACGTGTTTTACTTAAGCAAAATATTCTCATTATTAGTGCTATTTTGCCCTTTAACCGGTCATTATAACGGAACTATTTGGCCTACGGTACTAACTTAGGTACCGTTGAATAGACAATTCGATTATAAACAAAACTTCTACACATCACTTTACTGTAGGAACACTAGTAAGAATGATATTAAGGAAAAATGCAAAATTCCCCTATAAGTAGGCAAATTACTGTAACTTCCCCCACTCCCACAAATACGAAAACTCAGATTTAGACTTAGGGCACGTTGCTTAACATCTCCACCAAATTTCAGCCATTACGTATTTTTTTTAAGTAAAATATACCCGATTACTGTACTATCTGGTGGTCTCGCTTATTCCGAGACAGGGATTCTAAAAGTATATCATCCGCACAATTCTATTGAGACTGCAGTTTTAGGCATTTGATATCCGAAACTTTAACACCCACATGTAGGTGTCATCACAACATCCTATGCCCTAAATGACATTCCAAGTTCTCTTTGTGAGGAACAAATAAAATATTTCGCCGCCAAAGAGCCCATATTGTCCGTGTTTCATCACTCCATGACTTCTGGGCTTAAATGTATACTTCATAGAGTTTTTGCTGTCCACAAATTTTTTACCGTTAGAATAAAGGATTCCTCACACGAAGTTTCCTTTGGGAAAGTTAATGGATTTAAAAACATTTCGTCTGAAAGGGATAATTTTGTGACAAAGGTCATGCGATGTATTCAAGAGTAAAACTCATATAGACGCCATTTATCGTTAAAAGGACAAAGGTCACTCTGGATGCAACTTTCTCAAATTTTTAATATTTTTCTAAAAATATGTTTGTTGTCATATAGTTTAATTAGAATGACGACCCACTAAAAAAAATCCTGGTTAGGGACATGATATTGAAAAAATGTTTATGTCTAGAGGAAAGCCAGCCTACGCCCATACTGAGAATTTTTGTAAAGAAGAAGGTCAGAGTTAGCTAAATCGGGGGAATCAAGCCAAGTCCTGATTGGGGTGTGCTATACGTTACTGATTTAAAAATTAGAGGACCTTTGGTAAAAACAAGGGATCATCCACAGAAATATTAAATATAATCCTTAATGCTGGTCAAAAGAAGAGGTACTAAATGTTCAATTGGCCGACGACAGTAGCACATAAATCTCCAATTTCTGTTTTAAAGTAGAACTTGAATAGCGCATAACTTTGGAAGTAGGGCAGGGCTAGCAGTAGGGTCAGACGTAGAATTACGCAACTCCAGCATTTTTGGATTCTAAATGCAACACCTTCTATCAATTGCAAAGCTTCTTCAAAACACAACTTTCAAATTTTTGTTTCATCTGTAGGTTTCGTTTCCACTTAATAATTGAAAATTGAAATTGAATTTTTCCTTCTGGCTTTTGTAATTTTTTTTTTAATCGAGTGGTAGCCAAAAAGCCGCCCCTAAAATTTGGCGCCCCGGGCGACCGCCCGGCTTGCCCCCCCTTAGAGCGGGCGCTGCTAATTCGTCACCGATTTAGTGTGTGTTATTATTTGTAATTAATGATGCACCAGAAATACATATGACTTAGCATAATGCCTGCGTTTTATTGGATCGAATACAGGACACGATAACGTTTCAGCTGTGCACCCGGGCAGTACATTTTTATCGCGTGTGTGCGTTCATTTGTATACATGACATGGTGTCCGCAAAAAAAAACCAAAACTAGCTAGAATAGCAAAATAAGATGATAGTTTTCTGCACTTTAGGCATTAAAACTGTTAGAAATAACGAAGCTAGAATAAAATCATGTAAGAAAGAAATGATCCTTAGATTATGCGCCAATTTTTAAAAGAATCGTGCGAGCACCTCACCTTGGCAGAAGTTGGAGAAAATTGAGATGGAAAAATAGATTATTTTCGGGTCAAATCACAAAAATTTGACGTTAAAATTCTGTAAAAACCAAATCTCTCATCCGATTTTAGTCCGGTTAGTTTTATTTTTTAGATAAAGTTGTTGGGTATAATAATAATCTTATTTTGCTATTCTAGTTAGTCTAGCTTTTGAGATATTGAGATTTTAGTACGACTAGAAAATGTTTTTTTCAAAAAATTTTAAATGCCTGTGGCAGCTAAAGGGTATGTTGCGTACAGCTTTTTTGCTGGAAATCACAATCCGGTGCGTTTATGCGGCAGATTCCGGACACCCTGTATAAGAGTATGCCTTTATGCCTGCACGCAGTGGCGATCCTAGGTAGGGGTTTTGAGGGTTCAAACCCCCGCCAAATTTTTTTTTACGAAATAAAGTTAGAGACATTGTGATTACAAACGTTCTTCTATATTTTGGTAAGTATGTAGATCGTATTAATAGAAAAGGAGGACATTACAGTCGTTTCAATAACCGAAAAATGAGAACATTTCGCACCTGGAATTTGATGAATTCCTCAAGCAATCTAACCGATATTGAGCAAAGAAACGTACCGCTAAGATGTTTTCTGCTATTCAGAAGATGATACTAGTATCACAAAAAAAAGTTCAGTTTGATTTTTTGATCCGGCTATGAATCAAAGTCTTTCCAAGTGATTTGGTCACACTTAACAGCTATACATACATATACCGGGTTATTGGTTAAGTCGACCTATTCCCTGCAACACGTTATAATAGGGTCAAAATGCAACAAAATGAGGCCATAAATGTTCGGCCGATTTTTAACGGTCACTGAGATATTTGAATTTTTAGGTTTTTAAAATAACCTTGAATTTTACCATTTAAAGTAAGAATTAAAAAAAACTACTAAGGTAATGGGTTAAAACTTATTTTTGGATTTTAGTCAACACTATAGCAGACATTTCTTAATCATTTAAAATTTCAAAAACCCATCACAATTCGAAATTTTTAATTTAATTTAATTAGCGGCCACTTCAAGCATTTCCGTAAAACAAAAAGTATCCAATTAATTGTCGCAGGAACCGAATGGGGTGGTAGTGCTAACTAGACGGGGGTAGTTTTTAAGGGAAGGAGGGGCGCGACAAATTTTTTCAGGGTGGAAATCTCTTAAGCAGCCCCTGTGATATCTTACTGAACACTTTTAGCATTGGGGCGATTCTTGGAACTCGAATTTGGTTAACTGAGGCTCAAATGCACTTAAGGGGAAGAAGGGGCGCGACACATTTTTTTTTCTTTTTCCATTGAATTACGACAAAATCGCGACATTTAATGCGCTATAGCGTTTGACGAAATTTTAAAGTGGTAGTGCTAACTTGACACACGTGTTTTTATTGTGTTATGCATTTGTCGGTTTTTATCAAGCGAAATTATGGTCCCCGAACAAGTTGCAGCTAGCTGTTTCAATTATTTCAAATATGTATATTGACATTGACACCTTTTTGGAAAGCTGACAACACAAGTATGTTTTTCCAGTGGTCTGCAGACTCCGTCTCATATATTTTTTTTAGTAATACTCCATTAAAAATCAATTTTTAAAAAATGTAAGGAAAATTTTGTTTATAAAAAATTAAAAATTTTGAATTGTGATGGGTTTTTGAAATTTTAAATGATTAGGAAATGTCTGCTATAGTGTTGACTAAAATCCAAAAATAAGTTTTAACCCATTACCTTAGTAGTTTTTTTTTAATTCTTACTTTAAATGGTAAAATTCACGGTTATTTAAAAAAAAACCTAAAAATTAAAATATCTCAGTGACCGTTAAAAATCGGTCTAACATTTATGGCCTCATTTTGTTGCATTTTGACCCTATTATAACGTGTTTCAGGGAATAGGTCGACTTAACCAATAACCCTGTATACTGGCGATGATATTTCACGGCCAAAATCAACCTCTTCCCTAAAACCCCTCCTGAAATATTTTTCTGTGTACGCCCCTGCCTGCACGGAGCGTGAGCAACAGAACCCAACAAATTAATGGAATCAAATCGGTTTCAGAAGTTTCCACAATGTTTTCGTTTGCACTTTCCACACTCCAACCTCGGCACCCTCCCGCCTCTTCAGTGCTTATACAACGGTTTCTGAAATAAATTCGGCATAATTTTCGGGTAACAAACAAACAAAAAATAAGATTTTACCCATGTGTAGACAGCCGAGAACTTGCGGTGTTTTGCAATTCTTTGTGGCAAATATTGCAAATACCTTTTGCCTTCAACTTAGTAAAATTCAACCTTTTGAATTTGGTGGTGGACGGTCTTCCTGTGTTAATTTTTACAGAATATTTATCACAAACACAAACGGCAGCCTTACTCACACAATAATACAAACGAGACGAAAAATAGGATTTTTACACTTTTTACCCTATTTTTAAATTGTTTACGTGTTTTTTGCATTTTTTACATATTTTACCTATTTTTTACAGTAAAAATGTAAAAAATTGTTTTTTACATGGAAATGAACAACTCTGTGGTGTAGTAGGTAGGGCGTTAGTCTTCAAATCATAGGGTCGCGGGATCGAATCCCACTGTAGGTAGGTAGTTTATTATGCATATTAGAACATAAAGACGTAAAAGAAATCACAAAAATATCGAAAATTTCTCCTTTTGGTGTAATAGGAAGTACACTTTTGTGTTCATCCATTTGGATAAAAAAAAAATATTTTATCCAAACGGAGGGACCTTATTCGACCCAATTCGCAGTTAAATTCACACCGTGCTTTGACGAAGTATAAGTCAACCAATAAATAATATATTACGACCAGCAACTGGTAACAATAACAATTAAATAGTAACACTACTTTACTTTACAACTTTACCAGTTTAATAGTGATTTTTAACTACTCTTTTACTATTTTAGTGGTAGTCTCAGTTTCAACCCTTAAAATAATGAAAATTATTTTAAAACTAACTATTTATTTCTCTGGGTGTAGGGGTTCAGGCTGTGCTACGGTGGCCAATGGGTGAATTCACATTGTAAGACGAAACCGGACGGGTAAACTTGCAAGACAAGAACCATCGTTCTTACAATGGCTGATTTCAGACTATAAGACGAAACCGGACGGGTAAACTTGCAAGACAAGAGAGCTTTTGTAGTGGCCAGCAGACAAGCATTGTTCATTTCAAATTGTAAGAACGAGTCTTACGAAAGAAAAAAATCGTGACACGATTGTTTTTCTTTCGTAGGAATCGTACGATCGATAAGACGATTGCATCTACCAATAGTTCAGGCGTTCTGCAAAGACAATTAGCGCGTGTTTTACTTGCATTTTAATCTTGTCGACTCGTCACTTCATTGTACACTAACTTTGGAGCGTGCATGGCAACATTTATACATACTTGCTGTGTGATTATTGTTCGCCGGTCCGTGTTTTGATCGGATAGTGTGAAATGATCATACGATGGTTCTTTTCGTGCAAGTTTACCCGTCCGGTCGTTTTCTTACAATTTGAATTCAGCCAATCTGAAATGCACAATGCTTGTCTGCTGGCCACTACAAAAGCTCTCGCCGTCCGTTTGTTTGTGCTAATAAACGGACGGCGAGAGCTTTTGTAGTGGCCAGCAGACAAGCATTGTGCATTTCAGATTGTAAGAACGATGCTTCTTGTCTTGCAAGTTTACCCGTCCGGTTTCGTCTTACAATTTGAATTCACCCATAATCTGGAATGAGACCCATCGTGGAGAAATTATCGAACTAGCTGGACCTACGAATGTGCTGTGGAAGCTCATGCGAAAATTGTAGCATAGTTATCAATCTTAAGTTAGTGAATAGTAACAGACACTTTTCTAAAATCACAGAAAAACTGCGTCTTATACACTGAGACAAAATACACGTTCTGTAATCAAGAATGTTTTTTCTTAATAGTAGATCGTTTACATTTAGCACTAAACAATCTTAAAACAATTCCGTTTCGCTTTAATTTGAGTACAAGAACAGTTATATTCTTATTTAAAGATAAAATGTTCTTATTTTAAGGACGCACAGAAATAAAACAGATTAGATTACTGTATTGAATTTAATAAAAAGGAACAAATGTTCTTAAATTTAAAGGATTTCGTCTTCAAATCATAGAACCCCGGATCGAATCCCACTGTATGCAGGTAATTTATTATCTGACCAAAAACAACAAAGTTGTAAAAGTTACCCCGCCAAAGAAAAATTCATCTGCCGCAAAAAAAATACATATCACTCCAATCCGCTGCTCATATCTAATTTTGTTTGCTGGATGTACTTTTGTTTTAGGTGTAAATGCTGGAGAAGTTTAAATGTACAGGACTACTTCTTAAAGTAATTTGGTGGGAGCTTTAACATTTTATTCAGTGCCACTTTGACGGCTCCCTCCAAATTACTTTAAGAAGTAGTCCTGTACATTTAAACTTCTCCAGCATTTACACCTAAAACAAAAGTACATCCAGCAAACAAAATTAGATATGAGCAGCGGATTGGAGTGATATGTATTCATTTTGCGGCAGATGAATTTTTCTTTGGCGGGGTAACTTTTACAACTTTGTTGTTTTTGGTCAGATATCATATATTTTTGCATACTTAAATAGCCAACTAATATTTTTGTTTTGGGAAAAGTTTCAATAGATTTTTGTTCAGCATATTCCATAAATTTAATATCATAAGTTATATTCACAGGGTCTTCTTTAAAATAAATAGATACTGCAAACGCAATTGCAAATACGCCACAAATGGCTGTTGCTGAGCTTTTTTAAAAATAATTTTGGGACGAAATGGGTATAGTTTATTAATATGTATTTTGTGCAAAATAGATTTGTGTTATCTTTGTGTTATGGCTCTGCTAACATTCTGTTAGTAATCTGTTAATTTTTTGTTAACTCTGTTAATGCTCTATTAACGTTCTCTTAACACTCTATTATCTTTTCGTTAATGCTCTGTTAACGTTCTGTTAATGTTCTCTTAATTCTCTTTAATCATTCGGCTAACGCTCTGTAAACGGTCTGTTACCTTTCTTTTATTACTCGATTTACGTTCTGTTAAGGCTCTGTTAATTTTATGTTAACACTCTCTTAACGATCTGCTAACGCTCTGTTGTTGCCTTGCCAACGCTTTGTTAACGTTCTGTTACTGATCTGTCTTAATGCCCCCCTGACCCAGTGTCCCAATGTCACATTGTCCCAATGTCACAGTGTCCCAATGTTCCAATGTCCTAATGCCCTAATGCCCTAAGGTCCATTGTCACAGTGTCGTCATGTCCCAGTGTTCTCATATCCCAGTGTCCCAATGTCCTAATGTCCTAATGTGCCAATGTCCCAATATCCTGATGTCCCATTGTCCCAATTAGGTCCTATTATCCAAATGTGCAAATATCACAGCGCCCCAATAGTTTAATGTCCGAATGTCCCACTACCCTAGTGTCCCAATGTCCCAGTATCGGAATATCCCAATGTCCCAGTCTGCCACCTAATGTGCTAATATCCCAATGTCTAACTGTCCTAATGTCCCAAGGTCCTAATGTCCCAAGGTCCTAATGTCCCAAGGTCCTAATGCCCCAATTTCCTAATATCCCAGTACCCCAATGTCCCAAATGTCCCAGTATCCTAATGTGATAATATCCCAATGGCCCAATGTCCTAATGTATCAGTGGTCAGTGTCCCAATGTCGCAGTATACCAAGTGTCCCAAGGTCCCAATAGCCTAATGTCCTAATATCCCAGTGCCCCAATGTCCCTGTATATCAGTGCCCTAATGTCCCAGTATCCCAATGTTCCAATATCCCAATGTGCCAATATCCCAATGTTACAATGTCCCAATGTTCTAATATCCCGATGTCCCATTGCCCAATGTTCCCACGTCCCAGTTTCCCCAGTGTACCTAATGTCCCAATGTCCTAATGTGTTGATGTCCTAATATCCCAATGTCCTAATGTCCCAAGACCCTAATGTTCACATGTTCTTATATCCCAGTGCCCCTATGTGCGAATATCCCGATGTCCCAATGTCACAACATTCCGATGTCTCAGTGGTCCAATGCCCCTATGTACCAGTGTCCCAATGTCCCACTGTCTGATTGTCCCAATGTCATAATGTCCCAATGTCCTAATATCCCAGTGTCCTAATGTCCCAGTCTCCCAGTGTCCTAATGTCCCAATATCCCAATGTCCCAATGTCCCATTGTCCCAATATCCTGATGTCCCAATGCCCCAATATCCCGATGTCCCAATGCCCCAATATGCCGATGTCCCCACGTCCCTGTTTCCCCATTGTGCCTAATGCCCCAATGTCCTAATGTCCCAAGACCCTAATGTCCCAATTTCCTAATATCCCACTACCCCAAGATCCTAGTCTCCCAGTCTCCCGGTGTCCCAATATCCATATGTCCCAATGCTGCAGTGTGTTTTAAAAAATGGTCAATGCGATGAGCCGATAGACGCAATTGTTGGAAATCTTTTGTTAACTTTACCTATTAATTTACCGTTATTCCATCCACTTATCTAAATGGAAGACATTGATTCTTTAGAAGGACCACCAGAGGATCATTCGTTCCAAATTTCATAAAAATCCCATCACGAAAAGAGACAGTAGAAGCAAGTCTTTCTGCAACTGTAGACTTCATTCTGAAATTGGGTTACTCGCTTAAGTCTGTGATGGTGAAAATTTCACCGTTTATTGCATATATCTTACCCGTTATTGTGAAGATCGAAGATTTTATTTGGAAAGGCACTAGAAAAGGATATGTGGAATATTTTGGTAAAAAAAAATTTTTGGGGGCTGTTGCCTGGAAGGGTGTAGCCTGGTCAAACAAAAAAGCAAGTTGTCTCCGGTAATCATAGACTTGTTCGCTTTCGTTTTTCTTTTTCCTTTGGCGGGCGAGACGCTCTCGCGTCTCTTGATTATTTATTATTTTCGAAGCGTAATGGGGTAAATTAAATGTCACCAAAAACTACATCGGTCAATGCTGAAATCAATAATTTAATAAACGTTACAACAAAAACGCCATTCTCACTATAAGAATGCAAAGAGTCAAAATAACTCTTAGATTTCGATTGATTGCACTCTGCTTTTCTCTCAGTGTCGGGAGGCCCACTCAAGAAATTCGCGGGAGGGCCCCGAGTTAAGTTGTTCCGCCACTGGCGATCATGCAAATGGAAGGCAACTTCCAAGCAACCATTTACGAAGCTTTGCATGCCATTACGTCCAAATGTATTACGTATGGGAAAATAAAACAACAATCCGCTACACAGCGACAATAACTTAACAATCGTCCTGTTACTCAACCGACAGGATTAACTTCTAATAGTCGAACATTATAGAAATCCTTTTGACTAAACTTATAGTTTCTCTCTCTGTCGTTATTGTTTTCCGTGTTATTCTGCATGTAGGTATCCTGCATAGCGCGTCGACTTTTTGCACGGTGCCACTAGAAACAATTTATGGTGACAACTTAACTGGTCACAATGACACTAACCAGATCTACTGTGATGGAAAGTTGATAGCAGCGCGGCCGTCGAGTCGTTTTATCACTTTTATCCTCATTGTTGCTCTCGTCATCGTCATTGTCATATGTCCTGTAAAAGGACACGATACGAGTATAAACCGCGAAGTTGGTAACCATGTCACGTATAATCCCAGACAAAACAATCGAAAGCGATAAAAAAGGATTTTTATCCGTTCGTTTTGACATATTCATTAACATGTTTATATACAGCATATACGGTGTCCTTTTGGCTGTTATTGTTTTTTCCTTGTTCGTCGTTCTGTTTTTCTTTATAATGCATACGTATACGGGATGCGTGTCCCTCGTGTCCTTATACATCCACCGCAAGTTTACGCGTAACAAAAATATGTACATACTACCGGTAATTCATAAGACGTGTAGGTACCCTTTTTATTAAACATACCATTCAATTAGAAGTTAGTAGCGTGCAAAAGCCTTTAAATTTATTTGGTGATTCAAAAAGGATTTACCTAAATCATGTCCCGGGTATGTCTTTTACTCGTTCTTTTTTTTGCAGCAGCACGTCTCGCGAAGAAAGTAGCGCGTTCGCGATTCATATTATTTCATTCCTGACGTAGGTACATGCAAACGGTGTGTGCATATCTGCCGACTGCAATTTATTTAATTTATGACGAGGGTCAACACGATTCGGTCCTGCCAACGTGAATAGTGTAGTTCAAATCAGACTCAAGTTTATTCAAGGACATCTATACAAGAGGGTGCATTTAAGGCCAATCTTATGCAAGTTATGTCGTAAATTGTCTGTAGAATATTCTTTAAATCGTTTCTTCGAAGATAGTTCATACATACAATCACTTCTCTTTTTTGTACGCTGTTTACCTGTAATTAAGAGGATCATGTTTTGAGGCATTTGACATGACGTGTCTATGCGTTGTTTAAATGATTTCGCGCTCGCCCTTGGCGTATTATTCGATTAGGGAAAAGATTGACCTTTTCCTTGCCAATGTATGGGTATCGCAACTTATGTCGGGGATATTTTGTGGGAAACCCCGCTGGAACGAATCTGAGCGGGTTGAATTTTTAATTGACATAAGATTGCATAGGGTACATGACTATACAATCCATTTCATAACACATTGTCTGTTAACTGATTTTTTCTCAATGTTCAAATTGTCTTAAAGGTAAAATTGCAAAACGCTTAAAGTATCTACGAGTATGTTCTGATTTCATGCACTATATCAAAATCAGCTTCATCCAATTTCGTTTATCCGAGCATCGAGCGAAGTTCAGTGGGGTGGAAAAATAAACTTTCACTCTCAATAGTGACAATAAATCATGAGACCGTAAAAACGTTTTTGGTATGAGAAAGTGTGGGGCGGACGCAAGGACATCAACACACAGTACAGAGTGTACTGTGTAGGCAAAAGGTATTTTGCTGTATCTGCAATATTGAGCGCAGAACAATCGGCCATCAAATTGGTTTCCACCCTTAGTAAATGTTGTCTATTAGAGATGACCTCGGTCCTCTGTCTTGGGTTGCATGTTCATCGTTATTGGTCATTATTTTTGTGGCTGTATGTAACGTACCGAAGGAATTTTAAAAGTATTCTGGTAATTTTTGTTAGCTTTACCAGAGATGAATAGTTGAAGGATAAATCACAACGAGGAGTGGACACACACAAATATTGCAACCAAAGTGAAGTCATAATTAAAGTGTTTTAGTATGTACTACCGGGTGGGCCACGAAAGACCTACCAATTTGAACCACGTATAGCTTTTTTATTTTTAATTTTTTTCTTTTTTTCTTTTTACAGATTATAATTTAACTCTTGGAAATTTATAATGAGTTCATAAAGTACACAAAAACGAGTTAAAATTATCGATTTTTTCTATTCTTGTCAACGATCTATTGTTATGACACAGCGAAAATATCGCCAATATTTTAAATTCAAGATCAGCTCCCACAGCGTTCATGATTATAAGTTTGGTCGACCGTTTTGAGAAACAGGGCTTAGTGGCCGACCGTCCGGGAAGAGATCCTACACTCAGAGAAAACTTATTGTAACATTAACTATGCAACCAAGTTAATACCACTATTTCAAATTTACCATGAAAATGGTTGATTTGTACTTAGAAATAGTTCTTTCGACCAATTAAATGATCGTTCACATGTAATATCTTCCACAAGGTGACATAAATATTGATATGCTCGATAATTCTCCCATTAGCAATGAATACATAACATCATTAATAGTCTTGGCTTCACGTCCCTTACAATATAACAAGAGCAGATAATAGTAGTGGATCATGCATAGATCATATATGGATAAGACAGAATGAAAACCCTTTAAACAACAGCAATATTATTCCTATAATTTTACAGAATACGATAACTGATCATTATAGCACTATAGCAAAAATTATTTTTAAACATATCAAATCTGTAAAGAAAAATTTAGTAACCATAACGAAAACAAATTACGAAGGTTTACGAAAAAAAATTATGAATATTAACTGGGAAGAAGTGATCAACGAAAACGACACTCTAAATATATCAGCTGATAAATTTATAGCAACACTTAAAAGAGCAATAGAACTTTGTACCACTAAAAGCCAATACGAAAAAAAACTTTAGCCCCTTAAAACCTTGGTCAACAGTAGGCATCATTAAGTCAATTAGAACCCGAGATAAAATAAAGCAGCGATTAAATAAGGAGCCTTTCAATACAAACTTTTTTGCATATACTACAAAAAAATATAAAAATAAAATTAATACATTAAAAAGAAAAGCAAAAGAAAATTATTACGAAACCGAATTAAAAAACGACATAAACAACAAGAAATTGTGGAAAAGTCAACAATTTAAGAAATTGTCCTATGAGCGACTCTAATATACCACTAGGAATTCTAAACAGTTGGTATCCCAAAGAAATTCAAACCAATGAATTACTAGCTAATCATTTCAATAAAGCATTTATAAACACAGGAATAAATACCTTTCTAAATTATTGTCCCGACCTAGAACTGGAGACAGATAATAGCTCAACAATGATTGAAGCAAACCTACACTTTACAAAAATAACTGAACAAGAAATAGTTGAATCAATAAAAGATTTAAAGATAACCTCCTCTTCCTGCTGGGATGGCATAAGCTCTGCTCACTTGAGAAGTCTACAAAACGAAATTAAACTCCCTCTAGCTAAATTATTAAATAGGTGCTTGAAAACGGGTGTTTTTCCCAATGACTTTAAGAAAGCGATCGTAATTCCGGTCTTCAAACATGGAAAAAAGAGCGATATTACCAACTATCGCCTGATCTCTCTTCTACCTTGCTTAGCCAAAATCTTTGAAAAATGTATCAAGAAACGACTAACTAAATTTCTTACAGAAAATGATATAGTATCCACCAAACAGTATGGCTTTCGACAGGGAATTAGTACAGAAGATGCTGTAATTAGGGTAACAAGTTACTTGCATGAGGAATTAGATAGAAACAATAAGCCTATTGCCGTTTTTATGGATTTATCTAAGGCATTTGACACTATAGACTGTCAAATTTTATTAAGTAAACTAAGGAAAATAGGAGTGTATGGAAAACCATTGAAACTACAAAATTCTTACCTAGAGTATAGGCAACAAAGAGTGAGAGTCCAAGAGTTCTATAGTGAGTGGAAATTTAACAACAATATAGGCCTTCCGCAAGGGACTGTATTATCTCCCATTCTTTACAACATCTATGTAAACGACCTATCTATTTTTTCCCACGACAAATGTACAATCGTTTCTTACGCCGACGATACAGTACTATTAAATTCATCTTCCTCTTGGAATCAAACTCTAAGCACAGTGCAATCTGCAATGATGAAAATAAAGAAGTGGTTATACAAACATCGTCTGAAACTTAACTTACAAAAAACCAAGGCAATTGCATTTTCATTGACTTCTGCAACCCAACCATCTTTTGAGTCTATCCAACTTATTCATTCCAACATCCCAAGCCATTTTGAACCTAATCAAAATCAGGAAGACATAAAATTTGTCACTGAAATTACCTATTTAGGATTAATAATAGACAAACATCTCAGATGGAATGGCCATGCTGAACATATAAATAAAAAAATTAGACAGACCTTCGTAATTTGGAATACACTCAGTAAACTACTAAAGCTCAGACAATTGAGAAACATTTATTTTGCTTTGATTCAGTCATCGCTACAATACTGTATAGCTGTCTGGGGAGGAACATTTAATATCCATCTTCAAAAACCTGAATGTAACTCATCGAAGCATTTAAAAAAATATATTTTCTCTGCCGAGACTATTTCCGACATCAAATCTGTTTAATATAGCGAATGTGTTAAGTTTGAAACTATTATATATTAAGTCGACAATATTTTACACCTACAAACACCATGTAATCGCACCAATCCACGACAGAACCACTCGTTATAATGTCAGAAGACTTCCTATTCCTTTTTGTCATAAAACACATACCCAAAGATACCTATCCTTTCAAGGCCCGAGTAGTTTTAATTCACTTCCTGCTGAGATTCGTAATATTAGTTCGCCTAGTCTGTTTAAATTAACAATAAACTGTAGGTAAAGGTAATTTATTATGCATTGCGAAGGTCGTTCGACCCAATTGGGCATGTCCAGAACAACATTGCGGAGAATTTTAAAGTTGGATCTTAAGATGCACCCATAAAAAATTCAAATTGTGCAAAATCTGCTACCCGAGGACCACCAACAACGCGAAATTTTTGGCGAACGTTTGATTTCAAAAAATTTAGATTTCCCTTGGCCACCTCGTTCACCAGATTTAACTCCCTCGACTTTTTTTATGGGGATTTTTAAAAGACAAAGTGTATATTAATAAACCAGAGACTATTAGACAACTAAAGCAGAATATTCGACGAGAAATACGGAGCCTGCAACCAGAAACATTACGTGGTGTAATGGAAAATGCGCTAAAAAGAGCCCATGTCTGTATCGAGCGAAATGGTGCACATTTGTCTGATGTCATCTTTCATACTTAATTTCCATAAAATTTATTTCATATATCATAAAAAATTTAATAAAACAATTGGTAATTATAAGAGTTATACGCGTTTAAAATTGGTAGGTCTTTCGTGGCCCACCCTGTAGTAAAAAAGTTACTTTTATAGAAATCCAACGCTGCATGCTTCTGGGGCGCTTTGCGGCGCTCCATGCTCCAGTTAGTGGAGATTATCAGCTCAAACTCGCCAGGAGTGGCGTAACGCAAGGTGTTCCATGTGTTCGATCAAACACTGGCCACCCTTCCATCAAGGCATCTCTTCCATCAGGGCTCTCCTAGCCTAATAGCAAGGAGTAGGAAAATTAGGACTGTATTTTAAAAATAACTTTTTATAGATTTGGAAGAAGCTAGATATCCTAGAAGAGATTGAGCAAGTTATGAGTGCTCTTGGGCGCAACGTTTTTCTTTTCTTCGAAGAATTTTTAAGCCAGAACTTTAAGGCACATTTTACTGATGTTAGCTTTTGAACTGGGAAAAAAAATCGGATTGCTAATTGATTTTGCCATTCCGCAAAAGTTGCACCCAACTCAAAAATAATACCAGAAAAATGTAGACCAATTATTATTATCATAACTTTTTATGTCTAAGAGTTACCATAGACCAAACTCAAAACCTAACCAGGATCTGCAGGATTGAGCGGGCCGCTTGATACACATTTCAAAAACGCCCTTAGAAAATTAGTAATGAAATTTCATCACAGAATATTACGAGTACTTACAACATGAGTATAAATCTGAGCCCCTAACGACCTCGGGATTATATTATTTAGAAATACTTTTTTTCATTTAAAAATGTTTTTCAAACAAATTTAGAAACTTTAGGCAAGAAGTTAAAATGCCAAAATTTGGTTGACCGATCAACAAGTAATTTCCGCCAAATTTCGTACAGCTTATCAGAGGATTGTAGCATCGGTCATCCGGAAAAAAAGCCAAAAGGCCAAAAAGAGCCAAAACTGTTAGGTTGACTTGACATAAATTAAGTTTGGACAGAAAGGTGCGGCTAAAAATGGACAAAAAATTGTTTGCGATGTGGTCTGAAACAAAGACATGCACTAGTGAAGCTTATTAGGCTGAAAGACGAAAAATCGGGTAATATGGTAAAATTGTTATGTTTACGATAGATCACTTACACGCATTTAAATATAATGCAACCGTGCAGAAAAAGCTATCAGGCAAAATTATAAACTTATTTCTTAACCGAATTTCGGGACCAAAAAAAAATTTAAGCTCAATCGAATAAAAACTAAGGGTACCTCTCAAGGTAAGGGTACAAAGTGACCAAAGATAACTTTGTTCTACAGTTTATAAATTGAGTAGTGCGTAAAACAAACTCCTGGTGGGTTACTGTAAGGGAGGTATCCTTAGTTTTTGTTCGATTGAGCTGATTTTTGGTGTTTGGGGTGATGGTGCCCTCCAATGGCAATAAATCAAAATTTAGCGTTCTGCTAAAATTTTAGGGATACCGTTTTTCCAAACTGAAACTTTTACTTTTTCTTATCAAAAATCAACATGCTTAGTATTTAACGTATATGAATGTGACCGGGAAAGTTAAAAGGGGGCTATCTGGTAAAAACAAACAAGCGAGTAAACGGCCGATAAAGAAATCAAGTCAGTGCATAGTGTTTAAATGATTTGTCGTGATCTGATTTTTATGAAACTTGGTATCTATATACTTTCGATGATCCTGATTCGGATACTGTTACCGAAAATGTAATTAGCGCGCAATATAACAGTAAATCCAAATGCAAATTAATTTTTCGACAAATTCGAGCATATTTTCAGCACTTTCTTTGCTATATTGTATGATTGTTAATATACATGATCCATTGGTGGCCACAAGAATGATTCAGAGATTGCATTGCTGACCAGTAACTGGAATAATAGTAAATCATCAATCAATCATGTAAAGATAATGATGCAATTCCTTTCAATTGTTTGCTTTCATTCTCTTTGTGTCCTGATTTTAATAAAACACAAGTAGTCATTTATCAGCAGGACACTTAATATCTACAAGTGCATACTAATTCCAGGGAATACCCGTAAGGACAAAATGTCCTTTTTTGCTAAAGAAGTCCAATATGAGCAATATGGATATGAAAATACAACACTTGGTGAGACAAGCGCCCCGAAATACTATTTGTACATTTTTGAAATCTTCGGAAAGGATCTACTCTCAGGACATTTGTGGAAAATTGGTTGTGAATAGGCAAGATGGGTTTCAAACGATAGGGACAGATTAGAAGAAGTCATTGAAATGGTTTTTTTTTTTAATTGGGTACACCAGAATATTGCGATATTCTAGTTCGAATCAAGAATATTTTATTCGCATTATGTACCCTTTGTTTTAGATTGCGATTTCCATGATATTTACGTCAATAGTCTACTACCGGTACAGCAAATATTGTCGGCTATATCTGATTTTACAGCCGACTGATATAAGTCAGGATCTTCCTTTCCCCACTGTGAAAAGAACTTTATCGCAAGGGTATTTTACACTCAGAAAAATATCCATGAATTATATTTTATTAAAAAAAGTATACAATCACAATTCTGTCTGATTGTGACTCGAGGCAATGGCCTTTTTAAGACAATGATGAAAGTGGTATTGTGAATTGAATACCTAGATATTTAATTATAGTCGTTTCTTTCTTGGACAGACAGGATCATTGTCCAAGTAAAACGCAAACGGATCAACATTGTCCCCTTCAGTAACAGCTTACTATTGTGTCATCAGTCCCCAACGCGATATTCTGAATTGGAACTTGCATTTGATATTATGCGCCGTGCAAGATTTAATTTAAAGGAAAATATCCCAAGAAATCTTAAAATGATTGACTTTAATGATTAGAAACCAGATAAACTGAAAAACAAAATTACATACGGGAAATTTTAGGGAAATTGTTTGCGGAGGCATCTGGGAGATGGCATTGGCAGATGATCCATGTCATAGCTTGGATCAATTTTACAGATTGTCGTTTTGTATGGGAATTCCAGTAAATATGGAAATGCTCCACAAAGTCGAAAAGCACTTATGACAATAATACCATCGCGATTAACGCGTGATTTAAAAGAAAAAAAAATCGCGGGTAACTGCTCAAACAACTTACAACTGTTCTATGTACATTTTTGTCTCACTGTCGTCGGCTTATTTTTTAGATTTGACCGGTTTCACATAAGACAATGATTTATCTGAAAAATCTAAGTACCTACCTCAATAAGAAATATTCGCTGTTTTGCTTTGAATTGTCATTTTTTTCATCCACATTTCATTCACCTAAACTCTGTCCCCCGTAGGGTAGTGGCAAGTGTGAAAATTAACTAGGTAGATGTTTTTTTTCTATGGAGTTCGTTACTCAAAACTACTCGAGATGATCAAGAAACCGCAACTGATGGTATTTTTCAACGAACCAACGTAAAAAATTCTTGGTCAAAAAATGAAACTTTTATATGGGATGTAAGCTTATACTTCCACGTTATGTGTCGAGGACTTTCAAACTAACGGTTGTCCTTAAAACATGTAAAGTACAGCAAAGTTCTAGCGGCACAGAACTCGAAAGAATTACTTCCAGTCCCTAAACTGGGGGTTTCCGTAAGGATGCATTTTAGCATTTCTTTTATTATTAAGAAAAAACCCGAGGAAAAAGATTTTTTTAATTTTCAATTAAATTAACAACTAAAACTATTTTTTTTTTTCAAATTCAACAGAACGTAAATTAGGGCCGGATGTACAATCATGGTTTAACTAATGGTTGTCAGTTAAACCGTCGATGGTTAAAAAATGTGTATAAAAAGCTAAACTGCCGTTTAAACTACGAATTATCCTTATAGCTGGTTCGCACTATATTAAAATCATATTTGGTCTAAACTAAATCAGTCAAAACCGTAGTAGATGGGTTTGAATCGTATATCACTAAATTCAAAATGTATTGTAGAATACACTTGAACTATTAAAGTTGCATTACAATATCGCACAACTGTTAGGTAAATTTAGATGTTAATCAATATTGTCAACAGTGTGAAACCCTTATTATTAAAAAAAAAACAGTCGTTTAACTAAATTTCTCTCAATTGTAAACAACCAATGTTTCTATGGAAACATGTCTACGAATACAGTGGAACTTGCCTAATCGGACACTTCTACAACCGGAACATTTCTCTTAACTTTTATTTTCACCAACGTTTTGTTACATATCATGCAAAGAAAATAAAGTTTAAAGGCCTGACACTCCCATGGCCAGAAACAAACGCAACATTTTTCTCACTAAACGAGCTGGTAAAAAGTTTACTTTTAAAATTTTATGTTGAAGAATTGTATTTCAAAAAAAGCATTTTAATTTCAATTGAATAAAGTGTGATAATCATAGCATAACTCAAAAAAAAAGAAAAAAGCACAAATCAAATTTCGCGCGGGCCGAAATTTGGATACCCTTCACTTTCTTTCGGGCTTCACTATAACTTGTGTTCCAAATTGGTCCGTTCCTGTACATCATTTTTGTAACTTTGTTTTTTGGATGCGGTTTCAGTTCCAGCTCCGTCTGTTCTTATATAACTTGATTGCTGCATAGCTTTAAATTTGGACGATTAAAAAGCGTCGCATACGGACATCCCCCAATCGGCTTCTCTCGTCTACTGATCATATTTTATTTTTTTTACATTTTAGATAGTGTGATATGCTTCCTTCAATGCGTTATAAACGTTATAAACTTCATGACGAAGTTAATTTACCATTTCAATTAGAAAGCAAAGGGTATAAAAATGAAGATCTGCCTTTTGCAAGAGCAAAAAAAATTCTTAGAAAAATAAATCAGCAAACCCGTCGAAACTGTAAATATACATCGCGCAGGAGCAGGGTCGGAGACATAATATTTCCATAATTTATACCTTTGTCAAATATTCTCATTAGCGGAAAATTTTATTAGGCGGAAGAAATTCCATCGCCGAATGCGGTGTTCGTCTATGACAAGCTCGACTGTAACGTAAATTGGTTGTCAGATACACCACGAATCACGTAAACATGATTACGCGGTGTATAGGTGGGGACATTTGAGACGTCTTCAGCATCAAAATCACTTATGAAAATTTTGAATCTGCGTCACGTAAATTAAAAATATTAATGGAAATGAACACTTGTGAAATTCTTTGGTCACAATTTCACAAGTTCATGTGCACAGAACGAATTGAAAAATGTCCGCGCTACCTTCTTTTTTATTATTTCATAAGCTAAATAGCAGTAAGCGTTGAAATTTGCAAAATAGAACTCGCTCAATCGTAAACAATAAAGGTTACCATGGAAGTTAACAGCAGTTTAAAATTGTTTAACCAATCAGCAGTCAGCACGCACAAGTTAAACGCAGTTTAACGATTTCGGTGAGCGAGATAATTGCTGATTGGTTGAACAATCAGCTCGCTCAATCGTAAACAACCGATATTTCCATGGAAACTTGTATACGTAACAATACATGTTAATAGGCAGAGCAAAATACTAATATTTTCTGCTTGGGATTTTAATTAGAAGGTTGAACTTAAAAATAGCAGTATGAAATAGTTGTTTTTAGGTTAATATTGTTTTTAAATTATGACCTGTTTCGAGAGCAATTATTAACTCGCTCCTGTTCATGCAGGGAGTATTGTTCACAGTCCCAATAATATTGAAAATTGGCGGATTGTGCACAGTTTTCTGCTATATTTTCTTTTCTTTGAACTAGGACAAAGAGTTTGATTTCACGGCTCGACCAAAATGGGTAAGGATGCCCCCTCTACAAAATGACCCTTCATGGGTTCTTTCAGTGCGTTTTAATAATCTACTCGTACTGTCGAACATAATGTCGTGAGCGTCATTTTTTATGAAAGGTACCTTAGTTTGAGTGAGCTGGTTTTGGTGGCAAGTATTGGCGCCCTTTCAAGCACAGGCTTGTCCAGCATACGCGCCTTAATGTAGCAATTTGTACAAACTTTAATGAAATGTTTTGTATCACTGAAGTTAAACGTTCGTAAAGATCATAAATCGAAGTTGGATTCCCGTTCTTCTGCCGATTTTTGATATGCTGCTACCAACTGTGCAGATAAACCTAAAGAAACTGTCGGGTTCTTGCTTTCTATCTCTCTATTCAAAAAACTAACTCAACCTGGGCTAACCGCCCCATCAGCCAATTATAGAGTTCTAAGCTCCCGTAATGCGGTTAGGTATAAAAAATATATCAAATTATATATATGCTCACCCACTGTCGCCGCTAATTGTTATATTGGAAAGTTTTCTAAAAATGTTCCTACGGCATCCTTTCAAGTTTTGAATTTGTCGATTTTTACAAATATCAATAATTTAAAATTAATAAAATTAAAGATATTTGCGAAGGAGAGGGACTTCGAAAATTGACTCCAATGGGTGAGGTTATAAAACACAACGTTCGCGTAACGTTTCGCGTTTTCCGAAACGTTTCCTATTGTGTTCTGTAAACGCATAGATCCGGATTAGACTTGGTGTTCCCATCGCCATCTCTCGGAAAGTGACAAATGTGACAATTGACACATCACAGCTGATACGTTTTGCTCGAAAATTAAAATTTCCAGTTTTAAACGAGATGCAGATACATTTTATTTTGATTATAAATAGTTTAATAAATAAATGAGGGCGGAAATGCACGGTTCGACGGCAGATTGTAAATTTCTGCCAATCAATCAAGCTATGCCTCGCAAGGGGGCGCTTAGGGGATCTGTTTGTAGGGAGAAGTTTCTGATCCGTAACGGCCGGTTGATTTGAAACGTTGCGCGAAACGTTGCGCAACGTTGTGTTTTATAACCTCACCCAATGTATCTACCTAGATCGGACCATCCATGTTCAATGTGAAAAATTAAACGGTCGTCGTCAAGTAACAGTGAATGTTTGCATCGTTAAAAATGTTTCTCCTTAGCGTTAAAAATAATAAAAAACATGAAATAATTAATGTCTTCTCCAGCATGAAGCATGTTTTGCCCGCCATTGCAAGCCAATAGTGTAACCCTCGTAAAAATAAGTTGGACACCCTGAGCATCTAACTTTTAAAAGAAAAGGTGTGAAGCCTATATTATACATCAATGCAAAAAAAAAAATTTTCAGACTACTTTGCGGTATCTTTGCCGATTTCGAAACAATCCAAAACTGACAAAATACCACCTTTCTACATTTTTCCCTCATGTTGCAGGCCGCCTACTGGTCAGAGGTCCATCCCCATCAAAAAATTAGAAATTTATTATCTTTGCCGCCCGATTGCCTTTTTTTGGTATATTTTTCTTGGGCTAAAAATCATTAGTTAAACGGCCAACGACGACCGTTTAATTTTTCACAATGAACTGCAGTTTAAACGACAGTTTAACTGTTTGTCAATTTCCTTAAACGGAGTTTAGTTAAACTGACAAGCAGTAGTTAAACCATGAATTTTCATCTGGCTCATTTCATTTTAAAATCAAAAATGTTAATAGCTACGATCCGGAAATATGCTGTTGCTAATGAAAACTATTATTTTTTTTTTTAAATTAAATTGCTGGTTAGCCGGGAATTTCAATTATCGCGTAGTGTATTTTTACCCAATTAGTTAAACGGAGTTTAAAATTAAACCACAGTTAACTAAACGGTGAGTTAAACCCTGATTGTACATACGGCCCTTAGTCAATTACGTTCTGTAGAATTTGAAAAAAAAAATTATATTATCCAGTATAGAAATTGTTCGGTGGAGATATACTCCAATCAACGGGGAGATTTTACCTTGCAAAAATTGCGGATGTCTCAAATTGATATGAATTGATATGTTATAAAGACAGGTGGGGTAAGTTAAAATCCAAGTTCGCGTCACTACCCACCCCCCCCCCCTCCCCCCTGTGCTCCTGTCGCCATCTTGAAAAAACATCTACAATCTGCCTTTTCATCAGTTTTTGAGGTGACACTTCTTTACAGTCCATTTGAACACAAAACGTGCCAAGACAATTTTGTAGAGAACAAAATTTCATACAAACTTCATCTAAAAAGTTGTACTCTACAATAAAAACTGAGTTATATCACCAAGAAAATGCGGGAAATTCCAAAAATCATACCAATTTTGCAGTTTTTTGCATTTACATATCAATAACTCATTACCGCTGCATTGTAGCTTAAAGTCTTCTAAGTATGTGTTATAGGAATATTGATTGTCATCAAATTGCATCATAAATTGTGTTTGTAAGATGCACAGGAAGAGAGTAAATCCAAACAGAGTCTAATGACTTTTATCGACTTGACAGGGTCTTAACATGTTTAGGCTCGCCTCCCTACTCTTCCTATGCTACGAAATTTTTGTCAAATGGGGCATATTTTTTTGCGTTTGTTTGTTTGAATTTTTTTCTAAGCAAATATAATGATAGAATGTTGAGATATTATGAATTCTAAAAATGAAAAAGGCAGTGGCAAATTGAATTATTTGCGTAGTTATGGCTTTGGAAAGAAACACGGGAGCACGATAATTTTTCATTTGAGCCCGGTTTATTTCGTCGAGGCTTCTTGAAATAGGAAACAAACACCGGATATGTAATGTACTCGACGTCCCCTTTCATATGATGCCCCGCATGCCGACCTCCGGTTAAGAAATAAATAGTGTCCTTTTCTGTCCTTTTTAGGACCTTTCTGATCACAATGTTGATTTGTTTTGATGAAAACTGAGCTAAATACCGTGTAGAGTAGGAAAAATACTTTCGAATGCAATTCATAACTCAATTTCGTATAAAAATGGAAGAAGCCAGTTTTGCCGCGCTCCGCCTCAAATACAAACATGGTCATTATGAGAGACTCTGACATTAATCTTTTATACGCGCAAGAATGAAATATATTAACGGATTAGAATGCACTCAACGTCTCCTTTGATATGATATCGCACATGCCCGTTCCGCATTAACGACATTTCTGTGTCCTTTTTGGTCGTTTTTAAAATCAAAATTAATTGTTGACCTAGCTTGATATCTAGCACCCAAAATATTATAAAACAAAAAAATCATATTTGATTATTTTTTCTATTGAACATTAAAAAAGAATTCGACTATTTAAAATTCTGTATAAAAGTCTACTTTATATAATTTGTTTTTATGTTTGATCTTATTATTTCTCACTGTTTGTCTTTTGTTGAATTGGTTGATTTTATTCCTCAATTGAAACAGCTTGTTTTTTTCCTTTGTAATTTATTATTTTCTAACGACGTTTCGTATCATTGATACATCCTCAGGTATATGTCTACAATATTATATAATTAGTATTTCTTTGTTGTTTTTATTGAATACAGACTTACTTTTTTATTTTTATAATGAATTTCCCATTTAATAATTTTCGGCGGTCTACACTGCTTTTCTTCTTTGTTGATTTTTGGCGGTCTTGTTGACTGTCAATTATTTATTATAATTATATAATTTATTATATAATATATATAATTTGATAATAAACTATAACAGTAAAATATCATTACTTACATTATATACAATAATGCCTGCATCTCATAAAATTTAGAAACTTATAAATCTTAAATTTCCTAAAAATGTTGTATATACTACATTTTTTGTTTTCATGCCGCTCCCTACCTCAACTCATGCAGACTGATATGATTTGCGGTATTGATTTTTACTTCCAACTAAGTGAATGGGACGCGTTGACAATTTGGGTAAATTTGCTTTAGCGGTTGAAAAGATATTCAGAAATACACAAAATTTCAATTTCACATTGGATTTTGATGATTTGATGGCGAACTTCAAGATCGATTTTCGGACCCATTTTTTTAATTTTGGCAACTGCGGTTTTCACCATCGGGGAAAAAAAAGTGAAAATCGAAATTTTTACACGATAGTCCCTTTTTAACTTTCCCGGTCACATATGCTCGTACGGACCAATCTCAAAGTTTCATATTTGTACCTATAGCGGTTTAGAAAACTCAACTTTTACGACCCATAACTCCGTTACCGCTACTCGAAACTGGAAAAAAAGTAACTATTATGAACTAAACTCGGTTCGCCCATACTGTTTTTGTTACGTCTGTCTGTTCGTCTGTGTGTCTACCAGTTCGCACGATAGCTCCCGAAATAATAAAGCAAGCGTTTTCAAATTTCAAATATTTGATTTGATAAAGGCTTGGACGCTATTGAAAATGGACCAAATCGAACCAACCGTTCCCCTTCCTCCAATACAAGTAACTCCTCCATGATAGTTTATAATTCGGCCTTCATTTCCTACAGAATATCACTAGTGACATTAAATTTTGATCAATGCTTAATTATAAAATATGTATATTCTGAGTTCATAGAAAGTGAAGTAGGTCTTACTACACCTACCCCTCCTTCTCCCCTACAAAGCTATATTTAGCCAATACTTTTGATAGGATGTCGCGAGAAACTAAAAATTTGTATCAAATGGTAGCTGTTCGATGTCCTTACAAAATATTAAAATTGTACCATATCCGACTCATCTACTCCTTTCTCCCCTACAAAAAAAATTGAAATTGAATGCTTTAGATTTTGCGTGCCTTCTAGGTCTGTTAAGGTTTTTTTTTAATTCTTAGGAGGATTTTTAGGGGGATAACATTTTCAGGGGAAATTTCAGGGGTACTTATATCACTTTAGGAGTTTGTTTCCAGAAAATTCCATCAAAATGTGTATCTGTGACTGTGACAAACGCTTTAACTACTTAAATTTGCCAGTTGCCCTGGACCTCCAGAATATTTTCGTACCGATATCGGTATAAGTACTGATTCAGTGCATTCGTATTGCGCTATAAAAGTATAGAGCAGCACCAAAGGACTTGCACTTTGTGTTCATCGATTTGGAAAAGGCATTCGATAGAGTACCTCGTGAACTGATATGGTTGGCCTTGAGAACACTTAATGTCCCTGAGGCATATGTTAGGATGATACGAGACATGTATGTATGATGGAGCTACGACTAAGGTTAGATGCACAGACGGTGAATCATCCGGTGAATGTCGGAGTACACCAGGGCAGTGTATTGAGTCCGTTGCTCTGCAACATCATCATGTGCTATACTTATTAACACGTATATCCGACGGCCTAGAAATATCTCTTCTTTTTGCCGATGATATAGTCCTCAGTAGCCCAAACTTCGTTACCTTGCAAGCTGCACTTACAAAATGGTGTGACATTCTGGAGGAGCATGGACTGAGGGTAAGTATAACAAAGACTGAGTTCTTATGCTGCCCATTCTCAGACCCAGATGCACCGATAAAAGAAATGTCGTCAAAGGAGAGCAGTTTAAGTCTTGTACCAAGTTCAAGTACCTTGGCTCGATGGTGAACAACGGAGCTACATGCGATGATGACATCAAACATCGCACAAAGGTTGGGTGGATGACGTAGCGAGAAAACTCTGGAGTTTTCTGCGATAAGAAAATACCACTGAAGCTAAAGGGCAAGTTGTACAAAACGGTTGTACGTCCCACACTCATGTATGGATCAGAATGCTGGACCATGTATGAAGGTTACGCGAAACAAATGACAGCGACTGAAATGAAAATGTTACGCATGTCAGCTGGTGTTACGAAAAGGGACCACATCAAGAGTAGCGACATCCGAGGCAGCTTGTCCATAGACCAACCAATCACCGAAAAGCTCGAAGACCGACAAATGGATTGGTATTGCCATGTTCAACGGCGTCCGCCTGAGAACCCCGCAAAGAAAGCGATATCAATGGAAGTTCCACTTGATGGACCCAAGGCCAGAGGCAGACCGAAGAACACCTGGATGTGTCAAATGAAAAAGCAACAACAACGCATTGGTCTCGGCGATGACACGATCCAAGATAGAGCTGCCTGTAGAAATATGCTGAGATATTATCGCCAAAACGGGCGATGTGCCTACACCGCGGGCTGAGCAACGCGAAGCCATGGAGCGTTATAAAGAACGAGGCAAAGAAGAAGAAGATCGGTATAAGAAATGTGGTACAGACACATATATTGGAGTCCAAGATCTTCTCTTACGTGGTCGGTACGCGTTTTTTTTTTCAATTTCTAATAAAAATGTAAATTAATAATATTTTGAGACGCTGAGCGGAACTCTTTTTATGAAGGAAGAGAAGGTAAGATGGGCACTGCCTGGACAGTATCACCTACGAGCTACGAGTAACCTGTATATTCAATTGCTGTTTTTGTCTTTTTGAATGCGTTAGTTGGCTACGGACAAATTTCCACTTCAATTAGTCCGAATGAGAGCTACAGCAAGTGCCTGTATACAAACCGTCTCGATAGCTGCGTCATTGAGATTAATGTCCATACATGACAATTGGTGCCCAGCGTGAAGCCCCTTTAAATATTTTCTGTCCGTTTTCAATCGTCTTAATGGGAAATGCAGCCTATCTGGCAACACTGTAAGTAGGCTTCAACTGTACGGCCAATAGTGACCAAAGCGATATACGGACGTTGGAGATCTGTGTGGGGAGATATTGAGTTATTATCAATATTTAATAATTTATAAATTTGAATAACCTATTGTTCCCGCTAAATTTCCTCTAGTACGAATATTATATTTTGTCATTACAACTACACATGTAAGTGCACTATTACAATACTTAATTCTTCCACTTCCGATTTAGTTGTCAGTGCGATCACATCAATTATTTTTACTCATTTTGTTATCCGTGAAATACATCACTCTTTTATCAAATATACGTTCAGTTTTATCAGGTTATGGGCCCATTTCATCGCGTTTAAAGCCTCAACGTAAATATTGTGATAATCATGATAAAAATAACAAAAATGAGTGATGGGGAAAAACATTTCCAAGATTGACCGTTGAAATGATCAAATTTGGAAGTTTCAAATGGGACCTTCCTTGATGCGGATTATCGATGGGTCATCAACATTACCACCCTTGAAAGCCAATGGCATCGACAGCAGCGAGCGTGTACCACCGCCGCCCAAATGTGGAGCAAGCTCAACAGCATCCACGAACAGAAGACGGAAACAAATAAATTATCGCTTATGCAGAAGTTCCACGATTACATAATGCCGCCAAACTTCACAATTGCCGAACACATCCAAAAGATAGAGAATATGGCCCGTCAACTCAAAGATCTATGTAGGTGAGACAGTATCGGACATTTCAATAATGTCAAAGATTCTGAGAAGACTTTCTTCCCAGTACAATAATCTTATATAACTGCGTGGGACAGCGTCGACCCTAGCAGGCAAACGGTGTAGTTATTGCGCGAACGTCTGCCAAAAGAGGAGCCCAGGATGAAGATAATGGAAGACGAGTCAACCAGCGCCCTTTCCGCCACCGCCACCAAACATCCAGAAAAGCAAATGTTCAAAAAGAAGAGCAACGAAGAGGAGCGCACCAGAAACATGGAGCTTGCTAAAGGACTAACATTTTCGGGTAATGAGAAATTCATCTGCGTAGATTTACTACAATGGACTCAGCTTTATCCATGATTATTGAAAAGAAAATGCCCAATTTTTGTTGTGGTCTGAAGCTGTGAATACAGCGGTCTATGTTTTGAACCGATCAGCAAATATAGTCCGGTGAAAAATGCTACGCCAAATGAAATCTGGACATAGAACAAGCCGAATCTTGTGCACATTCGAATTATTATGGATAATTGCATACTCTCATATCCCCAAAACACTCAGAAAGAAATTAGTTCCAAAAGCAAAAAAGTTGATCCTTGTGGGATATGAAAATGAATCATCAAAGTATCGTTTATACGATCCGGTCAAAAGAACCATCTCTGTTAGCAAAAACGTCCGTTTCAACGAAGACGAAAAAATTGACAGTCGAATACAAAGCCAACCCCGAAATTCTTTAGAATTACCATGACTAGCGTGCCAATTCGTCAGAGCGTCTCATCAACTGACAATCAACCTAGTCCCGAAGTAACCGAGCCAAGTGAACCATCCAAGAGCGAACCGGAAAGTACCAGCCATGAAGATGATTCCTCAATTTGGACGAAACCGCGGAAGAAGCAGCATGCAGACTTCGTTGCCGCGAAGAACTGCGTTAGCCAGACAGATACGAAGCGAACTACGTGGAATTAATCGAACCATCAACATACAAAGAAGCAGTTCAGGGTCAACATTCCGAAAATTGGATCAAAGCGATCAACGAAGATCTGAAAGCACACGAAGTAAATGGAACATACCCAAAAACCGGAGAGTCATCGGCTCGAAGTGGGTGTTTAAGCTTAAAGGTACTGAGCGAAAAACGTGCATATATGTCTCCCGTGAAAACGGTGCCGTGGAGACTTGCTTTTTATTCACTCAATGTGAGATAAATCTTCACTCGCGTTCTGATTGATTGTCGATGACATCTTTTCATTGTGAAATAAAGTGCAACTGCATTATTTTCGCTGGCGAAATGTCAAAAACCGGTGTGGAGACTTTCATTTGAAGTGAGTCCCACCAAGCGAATTCGATTTCACGATCATCAAAATTTTGACAGTATTTGCATGGATTTCACGTGATCTGACGATGTTAGTATCTTTAAGCACAATGACTGGTGGCATCGTGCGATACAAGGCTCGTATTTGGGCCGACTTCGCCGGTGACATTTCTACAAGGCGTTCAACAACCGGTTCTTGGGCAAGTCGACGATTGTCCGTCCATGTTCCATTTACTTCGTGTGACGATAGATCGGAAACATAGAGCCTTTCAGGTAAAGTGTTGCACAGGACGACCTTTAACACTTTTTCTTTAACTTTAACACAGCTAGCTATAAAGCATGGCTCAATGCGCCAGATTTTAAAAAGGACTTGGCCTCTTTACGTCTACACAACTCAGTTTTTCCATCACTTTAATTCTGTGTGCTGGGCATGCTCGAATTGTGAATTACTCGGAAAATGGTGATATGTTGATAAAATGGTCGCCGCGATTGTCTGATCGAAAGGCTCCCAGATTTCCTTTCTTTGTGCCTACCTGGTCAACAGGAGTATATCAACAAATTTCAGGCTCATTCATCGGTAGTTTAAAGACGACATTTGAGCGGAGATTGTGGAAAACTATACCGCCCACACTTCAATAAATGAGACAAAATAACAAAAAGATCCCTGGGGTACGTAGGTGCATTTGAACGATGGTCACTTAGTGTAGATTAATTTGTTCTCTCCTAATGTAAAAATTCCTCAAACTATTGTTGATTTTTTCGTTTCAATCATTTCACTTAAAAGTTATTAGAAAAATAGGTAAGAGACTTTTTGCCCATCCTTTAGGACTCCTTATAGTTATGCAAAAATTTGACTTAATCATATTCTTTGAAGAGTCCAAATTTCCCAGGCAGCATGTTGCATGTACCTAACATCTGCCCATGCAGAACCTGAAGTTCATTCATTTTCGCGAAATACTCAACGTCAAATCGATGAGTGGAGTTGTGAGTACACGACTGCACTTGGATATCAATTCACGCGATACCTTACCTTATTCAACCGCTTTTCCGCCGCCGTCTTCGCTATGCTAATAAATAAGCAACGCAACATAACAGGAGCTCTAAATCGATTTAACACTAGAAGGGTCAGGAATTTTATATACCTAAAAGGGTCACAGCCGTCAATTTGACGGCAAGGTGTTTACAGCTGAAATGATATTTATATAAATATAAAATGCTTATGTAAATAAAGATATTAGACATTATCTTTCTTTTAATTAGAAATTAATGTATTTCTAAATATTTTTTTAGTGAAATTTGTAAAAATATTTTTTTTTTTAAGTTTGACTAATAGCACATTCTTCTCAAACAGCCTTTTACAGATGGTAAAAAAGTAATAGTTGAATTCTTTTCCAGTCGTCCTGAAATGCATATTTACACTGATATCCTCCGGTGATCCTTTGCGCTTGTTGCTTTAGCTCTAGCCAGTTATACAGGGTGTAGGTCTTTAGTAATAAAAACAAACCGCCCAGTAGCCAAGAGCGATTACCCCGAGTGCTTCTCAGACCGAAACCTATTCTGTTTTTGGTAAAACTATTTATATTTGAATTTGTGACATCTACTTTTCAGACCACTGAAGTTGAAGTTGAAGTATGAAAGGTGAAAAAGTCAGTGTTACTCCTAGTGACATAACCGATGATTGTAAAGTAATCGCAGTCAACAACTCAAGTACGAACCGTTTTTATTGTACGGAACTGTGATTCGATCATGAAGAGGGAAACAACTTCGGAGAGCTAAATTAGGATCGCATTGCAAACATCGCAAGGGTTGCTCGGAAGGAGGAAGGATGTCAACTAAATATATGAATTCCACTCGTTCGGTACGACTGGCAAAGGTTCAATTTGTGGTCAATGGTCATATAGCTGTCTCCTCACCATAAAGAGATTGCAAGCGTCATGGATTTGGTATTGAAACTCTAAACATGCCACGGAAGGATGTGCTACTTTCCAAAAGCGACTACGATGCCCAGCAAAAATTCAGAACTAAGTGGATTATACATATAGCAGGGCTGATCGTGGCGCTACTTTCATATGAGGTAGTCTTATTTCTTTGCAGTGGATTTCTGGACATGGAGTTCTCAATGTATTTTAGAGTATCTTAGTATTTTACTTTACTTTAGGTACTCACTGCCTACCAGTTATTTCAGCATAAGTGCCATCAGTTTTTCTGGTGTCCGTTAGATCGTTGTCTTGAACGCTTCAAGAAATCCTGTTCTATCTCGACATTACTATTTATCACTGGAGTGCATTAATTTTGGGAAATGTATCAGTACTGTCGCAACGTACTCCTTATTGCATTACAACAGATCATAACTGGGCAAACAAGCACGCCAAGGACCGTGAAAATGACTAAGACCGTAGCCTGGGCTAGTGAACTCAAGCGCTGGAAAAGCGCACAATATCACAAAAAGTTTAAATGGGAAACCTATATTATCGAATATTTTCTTTTACGAGCGCTCTAACTACAATCAAAAATTTTTAACGACGGATTTATGGATTTTTTGGGCTGATAAGCCTTAACCGTCAATTTGACGGTTCTGACCCTAATAGGTATAACAAGAAATATCTCACAAACTAAAATTTTTTATTTTTATTTCTATTCAAATATATGATCAAATAAATATTTTAGGAAAAGTCAATAAATATGAAAGCTGAAAACATCGTAGTTTAGAAGATATAGATGATTTAAATCACAAAACCGTCAAATTGACGGCTCTGACCCTTCTAGTGATAAGGTGCAAAACCATAAAAAGGAGCAATCAAATTCGATCCGATTGCCTTTGCATATGTTTTGACTTCTACATCATGAAAAGGGGACGTTCAGGAAAAACTTCAGAACCTTTTTCTCAAAGCGTCCCGCTACGTTTTCAGCGTGCACTTCTTATCCTGGTTTGTTTTTTTTACGGCGTTTTAATGTGTGCAAAAATCATGTTGCCTTCTTGAGAGGTATTGCGCGACGTGGCGCAACATTGGAAAAGGGATATGTGAGTTGTCTTTGTTATAATTCGTTGCAACGTTAAGAAAACATGTCAGTCAAAGTGTAATCGATACTCATTCGATTCAATTCAGAAATCAATTGAAAGTTCCTTTTTTGGTTTGAATACTTTTCGGGATGTACTTGTACATTATTATGCGCAGTCAAGCCAATATTATTCGTGTAACCCTTCGTGCGAATATGCATAATAGAGCACATAAAAGGACGATATAGGTTTGATTAGGAAGAGCTCTTAACGGTTCGATAGGCGAAGAAGAATCATTTTTTTTTTAATTAAGACACCGTCGTGAAGACTCATGTCGATTCGGCTTTGAGGAGGAATTTTTGAAATTTGCATTACAATATAATGGATTGGTCTTTTGTAAGGACGATATGGTGTCATGTTACCATGTTTTTGGTGTGACTTACACGGTTCTCGCTATATATGGCGCAATTGGATTAGACGCGGCGCTATTGTTGTCATTCGGGTGAAATGGATCGTTTTATTGCAACAAATCGAACGAAATTGATGAATTTTTATTCATAATGTATGCAAATATTTTGCATTTAAATGTAACGATTTTGACATGAATGTAACGACTGCAACGAATTGCGACATTTCAATCATATGGGCAATGATGGCAATATTATGCTGCAATTGGTTACACGGTTGTTCTGGCAAAATTTTTGCGTGATTCAGAACTCAGAAGTAATCTTGGTGTGTGAATTGGGTGATCTTTGGATAGTATAGTCGAAGCCTGAGAAAAAGCAGTGGAACTTTTGAGTTTGAACTGTCAGCCAAAACAGAGGACACTTTGGAAAAAATGTCTTGCCACGAGGACAGGATTTTAGTAGGTACAAGCTGTTTTTTAAACGTGGTCAATTAGATAGAAAGAATATAGGATGGAATTTACCGAAATCCGCTAATCTGTTCAAAGGAAAGAGAAAAGAATCATAATTTTGCTCATTTTGAATTCTCCACATGTTTCAATATTACCTGAAATCCGCTAATTCCTCCAGTTAATGTTGGAAACCAGTCTGGTGGGGCGCGAACTTATTAACAATCCGCTATTCCGTTCAAGAGAAGTCACAGAAAATGGGGTAAATTTTTCGCATGCCGTTTCGTTAATCTGCCAGTAAAATAAAGATGTGGCCGGAGGATGAGTAGCAGAGGTACCTTGCAAATTTAGCTCATTAAAAATTTGCCTCATGGTTCTGCTAGAGACGAATTTTGTAAGGCAAATTTATTGTAATCCGCTTATCCGGCCAGAAGATATAGACACAAATATGTGAAAACAGTAAAAGCTTTGAAAGTATTCTTCATTGTGAATTTGTTGAAAGTTTCCATAGTTACTGTGTTATTCCTGTTAGAGAGAATTTAGGGTGGTGGAGTGTATGGATGGCGATCATTTTCACAATTTCACAATTTTTCTCCAGGTAAATTTTGCAGGCGTTTCATTTTGTATTTTGATGTTGAGCGTGTAAATAATTAAATCAATCTGGAGGGTCCAATTTACTAAAATATGTGGGAAAATGCATGTGAAGAAAACCTGTATTCAGAATGTTTTTTACTGTGAATTTTCTGCATGTTTCATAAGCTATTCCACTATGTGGAGTAGAGACCAATCGGGTGGAGTCAATCTATTGAAATCCACTAATCTGTTTCTTGGGCTATTCACAAGTATTCGCAGATTTGTTTTCATAATTTTGCTTATTGCGAATTTTATCTGTGGTTCAATAGTGATTCTGGTGTTCGGGGTAGAGAGAGACCTATCCGGTGGGGCTTAGGCTACTGAAATCCACTTATCTGTTCAATACAATTTTGCTAATTATAATTTTTCGCTTGTTTCAATGAATCTACCCTCTACTGGGAAGTGACCAATGATAATTCGTTTAAGAAATGTTGAGAAAAGTTTGTAAAAAACAATAGACCTAGAGCCAGCGACACTTCAAATGCAAGTATTTCCTATCCATTCGGTTACACATTATCGCAAATTTCACGATTCGAGATGCCCCAAAACGGTAGTCTGCCTCCTGGACAGTGGGGCTAAAGGGGTGGCAGACAACTTCAAAGTCGTTAATAGGTGCAAACATTTGCAACTATTTTCTGGTCTTTGACTCATATACCATTTCATAGAGAACGAGTCCCCGCATATGGGGGTCCCGCATTAGGTGGTCAATACTGTAAGGGTTGATAGCGTAACTTGTTTCAGCAAGAAACTTGCCAATACAATCGGATTTTTTTTTACCGTTACCTTGCTATCGATCTTTTTGTAAAAGTCATCGAAAATCGTGACTTGTCATGCAAAATCATAATTTGCAGCCCTCCTGATGACTTAATCCAAGATTTGATTTCAGTTTCAGAAACTACATAAAATTTTAAAAAAACTGAAGTATTTTCTGTTGCCAACATTATCGCGACTTTCAAGATACAGTTCCTCAAACTTAATGGAAATTTTAAAATAAATTTTTCATCGAAAGTACGTACAACTCTGGAAAGTTGATAAAAGTTGCTTCAGCTTGACAGTATTGATCACATCACCTAATGCTGGACACCCTGTATACTCCAAAAGGCAGACAAAAATTGGGGGGATAACATGGTGGCAGAAACGCTTTTTGTCTGCCTTTGAAAATATTTACTTAACATGGTGCCCTAAGTGATATGCCGTCCAAAAAGAATCGCTGCTGGGGTCCATCCGTGTGATATTATGGGAAAATGATGTCACGAGAGATCATTTTTGTTTCTCGCGAAATCCCACTTTTCGCTCCGCTTAAGACTTGTCTGCTGATCGTCCTGTTAAAGTTGTCTGTTGTCTGCCTTTGGAAACATAAACTCAGCACAGTGTTTTCAATGATATCCTATTCAGTAGGAACCGCTGCTGATGGCCATCCGTGTGACATTAGGGAAAAATTCTACATTTGCTGTACTATATTGCATGTGAATTTACTTGAAAAATAGTCAAACTGCGATTGATAAATCAGCCAGGTTGTTGAAATTTGGCTTAAGTACTGAGGGAAGTATCTGGAAAACATTTAGGCTCTTACTGTACCTATATGATATAGCATAATAGAGTAGCGTTATTTTATTTTTGTAGAAGCAGTTCGCATTTTTCATACAAATTTCAAATTTTGGAGCGTGTCTGCCACCATGTTAATCCCCCAATTTTTGTCTGCCTTTTGGAGTATATATGCGGGGACACGTCCTCTATGAAATGGTATATGAGTCAAAGGCCAGGAAATAGTTGCAAATATTTGCAACTATTAACGACTTTGAAGTTGTCGGCCACCCCTTTAGCCCCACTGTCTAGGTGGCAGACCACCGTTTTGGGGCATCTCCAATCGTTAAATTTGCGATCAAGTATAACAGAATGGATAAGAAATAGTTGTAATTAATTTCCACTTGGGCTTTTAGACTACAACTGTCTGGATAATTTTGCTCATTGTGCATTTTTATTTTTGGAGTAGTGATCGATTCGGCGTAGCATTTTTACTGCAATGCGCTTATCCGTTCATGAGATAGATGTAAAAGTGTGTATAGATGAACTGCCTCCATAATTTTGTTCATTGTAAATTTTGTGATTGTTTCAACTCCGCTATTAGGGGGGGGAGCCCAATCCTTGTTCTTTCTTACTTCTTACAGCGATCCAGGACGTCACGTTGTTTGGTCTGCAGTGTAGGCACGTTGCTCGTTCTGGCGGTATCTATCTTCTATCTTGGATCGTGACATAGCTTGAGACCATTTGGCCCAGATGGAGTCCAATGCCGTGGTGCAAATTTACTCTGCCAATTAGTTCAGGAGATATAGACAAAAGTATTTGAAAAAAAAAAAATGTTTTTATAATTGCTTAGGTATTGTGAATGTATTGCATATTTCAATAGTTCTTCTGGTTGTAGATGAATCCGGCGGCATCAATTTACTGAAATCCTTCTATTCGTTTATGAAATACAGAACAAAAATATGTACATATTTGGAAAAGGATTGTCTTCATAATTTTGCTCATTGTGAATTTTTTTCCGATGTTTTCATTCGAGAAAATCTTCGAAAATCAGCTAACATGTTCAAGCAAATCAGACAAAAGTCTGTGAAAAAAAACTCATTGTGAATGTTGCTCATTGTGAATTGTGAGGTAGGGCTATTTAAACAAAAAAACCATAAAATTATTAACTCCTTAACGACCACGGTTCCTACAGTAGCATGACTTAATTTTTTTTTAAGAAATGGGGAAAATCACTGATCAAAATGCTCTTCCCAATTTTTCCAATCGTATTCTAGGCCAGTCATTTAACGATTTTAGGTCGCAAAAAATTGCTCGGCTCTGTTGTTTTGGGATATTGTTAGGATAGATACCAGAAGTGTACCGCCAAGTTTGCAACTTCGAAAAACCTGTGCTAACCCCGTAACTCTCAAAAAACCTCAAAATTTTCGGCCTTTTTTTATATTTTTGTTTGTAATTTCTAAAAGGTGCTTCCCACTAGTAAGTTGTCCACTGCACTTTTAAAGCTAAGAAAACTTTCTTTAATTTGAGTGTAACTCCAGCTTTGTAGGTGCAAAGGATCCCAAGATACAGCACTTTAAAAAAGTCCGAAATTGTATTTTATGAGGTTTGTATGACAGCCCTATGACCTAGTGTTCCGATTTCATCCGTTTCTAGATGTGTTTTGAAGCTTTACTAAAAACGCATTTGGGTGAGGTTCGGTTAAGATTGGTTCATAAAGAAAAAAATTTTTCTTATAAGAACCTAATTTCCAGAGGTTGGTTTGTATGACAGCCCTATAACGCAGTGTTCCGATTTCATCCGTTCCTAGATATTTTTTGAGGCTTAACCAGAAACATACTTGGGTGAAGTTTGGTTAATATTGGTACATAAAGAAAAAAGTTTTTCTTAGAAGAACCTAATTTTCAGGGGCAGCCCTATGACCCCATGGTTTGATTCCATTCGTTCCGACATATATACAGCTAAGGAACTGGTTTATAACTTCATGTCACATGACTTTCTCCGTAAAATGCGCATTTAAGCCGATATTCTGCTCGGGACATGACTGAAATTTAATTTCGAACTTTTTTTCAAAAAACAATGTTTAAAGTGCTGTATTTTGGGATCCTTTGCGCCTACAAAGCTGGGGTTACACTCAAATTAAAGAAGATTTTCTTAGCTTTACCAGTGCAGTGGACAAATTACTTGTAGGAAGCACCTTTGAGAAATTACAAACAAAAATATTAAAAAAGTCCGAAAATTTTGAGGTTTTTTGAGGGTCACGGGGTTAGCACAGGTTTTTCGAAGTTGCAAACTTGGTGGTACACTTCTGGTATTTATCGTAACAATATCCCAAAAAAGCAGAGCCGAGCAATTTTTTGCGACCTAACGCCTTATTTTTCGGTTTATTGACTGGCCTATTCGGCACAGAGCTAAATACTGTGCAGCAAATATACTAAACATCCCCTTATCTGTTCAAAATGGCCAAGGGATAGGAAAGTAGCTCCCTTCAAAATTTTGCTCACCCCTTCAATTAATTCTGCATATTTCAGGTATTATTCAGCTATTTTAGGTAAAAAAAAGAACCAAGGGGAAAATTTACAAAAATATCCTAATTCATACAAAAAGTGACCAAAGGAACATTTTGAATTTTATGCATATTCCAATAGTTTTTCTGGTGCTTTGGGGTAGAGATCAATATGACCGGGCAAATTTATTGAAATAAACTTATTCGCAAAGGAGATATAGGCAATGGTTTGCTCATGAGCTAAAATTTGCTCAATTTCAATTAGATGCAAGTTTACATAAGGTAGAGACTAATTCGGTAGTGTAGATTTACCAAATACACTAACCCGTTCCAGAATGGTAGTCAAAAGATCAGAAAAACATATACCTTGAACATTTTTCCCATTGTGAATTCTAAAATTCTGTTATTTTGAGTAGAGGCCAATGCGGCGGAGCGGCGTAGTATATTTACTATGGCATCTACTTATCCGTTTAGGAGATAAGTACAAATTATGTGAAAAAGAACGGTCTTCATAATTTTGTATATTGTGAATTTTGTGCATGTTTTAATACTTATTCCGCTATCTGCAGAGCAGTCCAATTTAGTTTTGCATATTTACTCAAATCCGCAACTTTGTTTAGGAGATATAAACGAAAGTATTTGAAAAACAACTGTTTTTATAATTTTGCCTATTGCAAATTTTTCGCGTGTTTCTCCGGTTGTAGACCAATCCGCTGGAACCAGTTGACTGAAATCTGGCAATTCGTTCAAGGAATACGAAAAGAAATGAACGAAAAACGAATCTTCAAAATTTTGCTCATTGTGAATTTTTAGCGTGTTTCAATGTTACTCTGATATTCAGTGAGAGGACCAATTCGACAGGAAAATCTTCCAAAAATCCGCCATCAGGAAACAAACAAAATTATGCGGAAAAAAGTCATTGTGAACTGTTGCTCATTGTGAATTTTCTGCTTATTTTAATGGTTATACTGTTATTCCGGCCGGAGCCTTGTACAAACCGATCCGGTTGGGTCAACATACCGACATTCTGTAATTCGTTCAAGAAATACCTAAAGAAGTATGTGGAGGCTCAGAATTCCCCATAACGACTTCTGTCGTAGCTGCGATGACGAAGAAGAGGAAAAAAGTGTACATCATTTTCTCTGCCATTGCCCGGCCCTGGCCGAGAAACGTAGACGTTTTCTTGGTTCAATGTATTTTTACGATACAGATGATCTGCGTGATGTGATATTGCCAGCACGGACTGGTTTTAAGCTTAGATGTTTCACTTGGTGGTATCACAATGGACCTACGTTTGGTCTAAGTGCGCTAAGTGTTTATCACTTAGCGGCCCCTCTACCTATACCCTAACCTTATGTGAAAAATAGTTGTCTTCACAATTTTGTCCATTGTGAATTTTTCATATGTCTCAATAAGTGTCCTGCTACTTTGGGTAGAGACCAATCCTCTGAAGCAAATTTACTGAAATTCGCTGATATGTTTAAACAAATACACGCAGAAATATGCAAAAAAAGCCATTGTGAATTCTTGCACATTGCGAATTTCTCGCGCGTTATATTCTGCTATGCCGGCCAGAGCCTAGTCCAAGAAACCCAGTTATGAGTTATAAATGGTGGAAGTAACACGATTTTCTTTTATATACAGGGTGTCCGGAAACTGCCGTATAAACGCACCGGATTGTGATTCCTCATTTGATTTCCAGCAGAAAAAAGTTGTACAGAACATACCCCCAACTCTTACCCCTTTAGCTGACTCGATTTGGATCATTTGAATAAATTTTACCAAATTGCAGAACTTTAGAGGCAATTGAATTGTATATAGAAGAAGATAGAAGATTGATAGCAAGAGCTTTAAGCTCAGTGCATCTTGAATATACTTTTTTATCAATCTTCGATTCACTTAATTTCCACATCATATTATTCCCTGAAAACCCTTATTCATCGAATACTCCACATCTTTCTACCGCCATACAAAAAAACGCCGTTGTCGCTCGTGGCTCAGATGGCTTCTTTCACTCGTCGTTCGTTATCCACCCATACTCAACGCCCCTGACAAAGGCGCAGAAAAAACGTGGCCCTACAAAAGGAAACACTAGAGCAAAAAACGGTTCTTATTTTACGCGAAAATTTCTTGATCCTTTGTTGTCGGGATTCCATATTTTCTTTTTTTCGCTTCGCGTATCCTTTCTGCCCCTTGTCTGCCTTCTGGCCACGTTTTGTCTGCTTTATCTATAATATGCATGGGTTTCGTTCGAAAGGCCTCGTTTTCCTATCTTATGTTTTTTCATCGTCGTCACCGTCCGCATATAACACCGTGTGCACATGGACTTTCATGTGTGTCCTTTTTTTTGTGCCCATACGAAAGTCTCAGCCGTTCGTCCCGTATATGTATGTGATGCGCGCTCGCTGTCTTTCTTTTGAGAACCCCCCGGCCAAATCCTGTCACACATGTGATCCGCTTAACTCTCCGCGCTCGCTGCTATAGTTTTTCCCCGTGCAATTTCGACGGTCAGGTCAGCGAGAGTAGCTTACCGTAGAGAAAGGCAAAAGCAAAAAAATAAATTGTACAAGACCGGGGAAAATGTGATGGTTATTTGGTATATGGGGTGGTTTTTTCTATGTTCAGTTTTTCGACGGTTGTTTTTGTTTTACGTTCGGCCTTCGTCAAAATGTGCCGTGTAAGCGTCAGCTTTACACACTCGCATACACATCTTAAAGCCATATATACCGCCAGCGCAATGACTTGGTCGAATTTCAACATCGTCTTTTGCTGTTCTATACTTCATAACGTTGAACGTGTCCTTTTTAGGCCGTGTAACGTCCACTACTTGTTCATGTTCGTATAGAAACAGGCTAGCGTCATATATCTCCTTACAAACAATACATCCATCTTCACACTTGTGTCGCTAACTTGGGATCCCTTTTTGCCTTGCTCGCGCCCACCCCCAACCCTCAATCTCTCTTTGTGTCTCAACGACGATACGGTCGACCAAATGATGTCCTAATGCCACCCTTCGTTTGTCTAAGTGAAATGCCAGCGAAAGCCATCTCATTCCCGCGGTGATGTGTGTAGTGCTCTACGTCGTGACCAGGCCAGGACAGGCCAGACCGCACCAACCATCCACCCACCCGTACCGAACCGAACCGTCAAAATCAACGAAAACATGTAGAATCCAGAATCGCGCTGTCGTTGTACTATGAAATATTCTTGCCACCCACCCACCATACACTTGTGAGATGGCCAGAAACAGCGGACAAGAATCCTTGAGTTTCGTTCCAAGTAAAACCCGTCGTCGTCGTCTACGTACATACATATATGCCACTACGGCTAACAATTTTGCCGCGAGCGACCCTTTTTACATTTATCTCGACATCCCTGGGTTTTCCGCACAAAATCGTCTTTATCCCTCTGGAGAGTATTCTTTGGTCCGGCACGGACGTATATCGTGGAGGTTTTATTGGAAACGATATGTGTGATGTGTGGCGGAGAGTGTTTCGCGAAATTTGATGGACAGCCATTTATTAGGCTTTTCTTTTGACTCAAGGATCCGCTGTCGTTTTTCAAATGAAGAATCTCAATTTTCACTAAATTGAATTGATCATCATTTAAAATACTCAATATGAAAACCTGCAAATATTAAATGCAACCTTCCACCTGTCTTCCAACTTTTCGCGACAACTGTACTCTCTGCAATTTCGCGTCATCTCTGTCGCTTTGGCCGCTATCGCCAACGGTCCCATTTCATCCCAAAATGTAGGGAAACTTTCAAGGATATGCGAATCGGCGATATGCTTACTTGCTATACCTACATCCCACATGAGCTGTCTATATACCTACATCCATAGCCATCACACGATGCCATATCCTTGCGATTGCGGATGGGCACGTAGAGTGGACAGCATAAGAAATTGGTTCTGTTTGTAAGTAGATTTTTCATCAAATGGTTTTTGTACACTACACACTTGTGACGGGGAGGAGGATGGAATGGGTGGACCCATATATCCCATAAGTCCAGCATTTTCAACTATACATAATAGCCGACCAAGAGTATCCACCATCCGACGGCATAGGGTGATTTGTTGTCCTGCGGCGCGGCTGGGACTTCTTCGTCGCCATCGTGAATGTCGTTGTCGTGGACACTGGACACATTGCGCCCATATTATACATATATTCACATCTTTCGATCCTTTTTGGACATCAGCAGGGACGACGAATACGGCGCGGCGGCCGACGACGGTATATTGGGTCGCGTTATGCCGCGCCATCGTGACACACACTTTTTAAGACGAAGCCAAAAGGGATATGTGTGATGGAAACGGGTCAGCATTCAGGAGTCTCGTTTCTTGTTTTTTTGTCGCTTCGCTCGTTTAGCATCTTTTGCCGTATTTGGGATTGAAGTTTCAGTTTTTTTTCAGTACGGTTCGCCTCCCCCATCGAAAGTTCGATTCCATCTCGTTTGCCTGGTTAAAGTTTTGCCGTGAACGAATATTTTATTCAAGGGGTTGACAATGCCGTAGCAGAGCTCCTGGCAGGTCGCTAGGTATACGGCAAGAGCTGGAGTGTATTTAAGGCATACACTGGAATCAATGGACGAATGGTCAAACGGACCAAAGAACTACTTCAATTTTCAAGAAAATGTTTTATTTGTCACGAACTGGAAGTGATGGAATAGAAAATGGGAAATTTGAAGTGGAAGATAACATTAAATGGATGCTACATGGAAAAGTTCAGGTGGGGTTTTCGTTTCTTTTTTTTATTTACATTTGTGACAATTATTTATCTACTGCGATAACCTTATGAATTACGATTATTATGGGAATATGATGGGAATTCTAGGTTGTTATTTTTGAATAACACATTTAAGGCCACAGCCATCGCAGGCTACAACAATCAACTTTACCACTCGCTATTAAATGATATAAAAGTACGAAGTTGTTTGTTTGTTTGTTTGCTTTCTTGAAATCTAACCAACTCAGAGAGATCTGAATAAAAGAAATAAATCCGTTTTGCCGTCGTTAAGGCTGCGCTCATAATTTGACCATGAATTACAAAGAGCGATGATTTCACGCTACCCACTTTAAAATGTATAGTAACTTTTCAACTGAGACGGCTGTACCGATTTGGCTGATACATTTTTTCCAGCTTTTCGTAATTGCCAGGAGAACGTTTTTACGAAACAAAACTATTAGAAAACCCTCCGAAAAATTCGGGAAATTGAAAAAGTCGAAAATTGATTTTGCGAATGGAATTTTGTCTGCAATTGTTCCAAAATAGCTTTTCGAACAGAAAAATAGAAAATTTTTAGTAAAAAGAAGCTTGGAGAATTCCGGCAATAACCGAAAATATTAAATATTTTCCACTGAAATTTTGGATTTTATCACATGTGTTTTGTTCGTTAATATCTGGACAGCGTTGTTCAGGCTGTTTTTCGATCATTCCATAATTTTTTCAGAAAGTAATTTTGCGATACCCATCCATGCAAACACTTGACGACACTGTTACGGTAAGTTTTTTCGTCCATAGTATATGTTGTCGACGCCAGTAAGAAACTAAATAATCGGAATTTGTGGGATAAGCTCTCCTTTGAATTTGCTCTTGATTTCGTCGATTGAATAAAATTATTTAGCAGTTTCCTTCCTGACGGCCAACCGGGTACTGTTGCTTTATAAGAAACTCTAACCCCCCGATCAGGGACGTAGCCAAGAATTTGTTTCGGGAGGGGTCCAAATTTCGATTTCAGAAATTTAATTTTAAATCAATTTTTTTAGTGTTCCTAGTGAAGAACTGTTTTATTGTGTTTTTGATGATACAGAAAAAATATATCACTAAAAAAATTTGTTCACATTCAAGGCTTTTTATCCGATGTATACCGATTGATTTCATCCGCTCCAATTACATAGGGGTAGTTTCTGAATATCTAAAAAAATTTGAAAACAAAAGTGGATCAACGTATCTGATCCCTGAGGAATGCCTGATGTTGGTGGAAATTGATTTGAATTAGTTAAGGTTATGGTTACAATCACGGAACGGTTGTCTGGTTATTCTGTTAATGAGGGGCCACCGAAGTGTAAGTTTTCTAGTTTAACTATAGTAAAAGGTTAGATTTAAATTTATAAATCGGTTTGGTAAAGTGGGGCCAATTTTTGAGAGACTTTAAGGTGTAATTTTAATATAAGATTTGTAGTAGTAGATTTACCTCAGAAAAACGAAAATTATTAGTGGTCGAACTAGAGGTGTATACGTAAAGGAAGTAACCCTGGTCATCCTCCAGGTCAAATAATTGAAGGATTAACGAGGGAATGCTAGTTCGTAGATAATTTTCAGTCTCTGCTTTGTCGCCATTTTTAAGTGTTGGCACGAGCAAGACATAGCTTACATTCCAAAGTTGAGAATAGAGTGATTGGTTAAATAAGCAAAGAAAGTGTATACCTTATTTTTTTCTGCAAATTTCTTTAAACAAATTGGAGAAAAATCATCTGGGCTGGTGTCATTAAAGATGTGAAATTAATTTATGTATTTTTTTTTTTTTTTGGAATCTTGGTCTTGGTCTTTTTTAAATTAATCAGAGGGGAAAAACTTGGAGACTTGAGAACTAAACAAATTGGAGGAATATTATATCAGCGAAAAATTAACGTACATAACGTTTTCATTTCAGTTGGAGAGAAAGAACAGCGGTCGATCAAACACCTTGAAAACCAATACTTGTTTTGTCCTCCGGGTATTGTAGAAATTTAACAAAATTTATCACTGACAAAGGAACAACTTTAGCATATCTAAAATAAATTAACTGTGAGAGAACTGAGAGAAGAGGTTACTTTCCAAAACGGGGTAATTTATTGATAGAGCCAATTAGGACAAGAAAATCTAATGTTAACTGCGAGGTGACTCAAATAAACTCATTCCTAATTTCTAACACACATTGACTTCTTTGCAGCTATCGCTTCTAACGCGATTCATAGCCAATATCCCTTAGAAAACGTATTTCCAGCTAACCCAACGTTTTGACATGTTCATTATAACAGTTTTTATGTTATCATCACTGAAATTTCAAGACCCATTGAAAACATTTCGGGAGGGGTCCGGACCCCATGGACCCCTCCCCTGGCTACGTCCCTGCCCCCGATCGATATTCAGCGAGATAATCGCACTTTCATTATGTTTGCTAAGCGTTCATTTTCTATAACTCGGGCATCTTTCTCGATCTTTCTGAAATTGGGCACTTAGAGCCATTTGGCGCTCACGTTTCCTCCAAATTACATGGTCCTACTTATCCGCGTTCGGAAATTACGGCCTAAATCGCAATTTTGAGTTTACTAATTGAAATGTTGTCCATAAATTGGGAAATTCGTAAGTGAACATTTTTGAAAACTTTCAACAAACCCTGTTCTTATTTGGTGAAAATTTCAAGGCTATAGCTGTCAACGTTCAGAGGCTACAACCGTCGAAAGATGTGATGAAGGCTTAAGTTTGACCTCTGTACGATCAATATTCAGCGAGATAATCTCACTTTCATGTTTGACAATCGTTCATTTTCGATAAATCGGGAACTGACCGATCTTACTAAAATACGGCGCATTTGTAGAGCTACATACTTGGCGCATGTTTCAAGGTACTATCTATCCGCGTCGGGTAGCTGGCAAAATTCACACTTTTGTGTTTTCTAATCGAAAATTGTTCGTAGCTTGGAAATTTTTGAGCAAAATTCTGAAATTCGGCGGACTTGACATATTTGGTGAACCATTTCAAGGCTCTAGCTACTTTGATTCAAAACTTATAGCCCACGAAAAATACGATCTACATTTATTGTTTCTATCACAAAACTATATGGAAAAACCAGCAACTGTACTCTGCTGCGCCTGAGTGCTGTATTTACATCTGCAGCGTCTCTCTGATAGGTGACAGAAAACGTCTAATTCAACCACTAAAGCAGCATCTTCGAGGCATGCCCATGATGGCCTTTACTAAACGATTAAACCCTATCATGGCTTAGCGATGTGCCGACAACTCATCCTAAGAAATACTTCAAGTCAAGAAACCTGAATCAAAAGCCTCGGATTGGACGGATACAAAACAACGACGACCTCGCAAACGAACAACTGATTACTCTTTCGGATCCTGGAATGTACGCTCCCTGAATAGACCGGGGGCCTTCAGGGCCCTCCTGGATCAGGTAGAACAATACAAGCTGAGCATAGTTGCAATCCAGGAAACTAAATGGCTCAAAAGCGAGATTAACGACCTCAATTCGCACACTATTTTTACGAGTGGTAAAGAGGAGGGCAACAAGGAGTTTGGAGTAGCTTTCATCGTGAATAAGCAGCTCAAGGACCACGTTATCGGCTTCAAACCCATCAACGAGCGGCTATGTGCGATCCGCATTAAGACCCGTTTCGCTAATCTCTGGCTCATTAATGCGCATGCCCCTACAGAAGTAAAAGAAGACGCGATTAAGGACGAGTTCTACAACGACCTAGAAACACTCTTCGACTCACTTCCATCAAACGACGTCAAGCTGCTGCTAGGAGACTTTAACGCCAAAGTCGGAAACGAAAGCTGGCGTAGGGGAACTACTGGTGGTCACAGCCTCCACGACGAAAACAACAACAACGGTCAGCGATTTATCGACTTCGGGAGCGGCAGAAACTTGGTCATAAGCTCTACATGCTTCCCTCATCGACGAATCCATAAGCAGACCTGGAAGTCTCCAGATGAATACACCGTGAACCAAATCGACCACGTACTGATCAGCAAGAGATGGGCTTCTAATGTCCTAGATGTTCGATCCTATCGAGGAGCCAACTGCGACACCGATCACTATTTGGTGAAGACGACCTACAGGTGCAGAATCTCTTCGGTGCACCTAACGAGAATCAACCCTGCCAAGATCTTCGAGGATGACAATTTGATTGATGATGCCACGGCGGCTGCGTATACTACAGCACTTGAGGAAAAACTGTCGCCCATGCTTGATAACATCAATAATCTAGGCATCCATGAGTTCTGGGAGGAGCTCAAAGACAGCATCAAGGGGGTCGCAGAAGAGGTCGTGGGCTATAAAGGCCGGCGCAGACGCGCAGACTGGTTCGACGACGAATGCAGGGCCTCGATTGAGGCGAAAAATGAAGCCTATCGCCAATACACACAACGCGCATCCCGAGCCAAGAAAGAAAGATATAACGAGCTTCGGCGAGTATCTAATAAGTTAATTAGACGTAAGAAACGCAAACATTTTGACGAGTAGTTGCAGCAAATAAACCAAAGATTAGCCAGTAAGAACATTAGACAGGCGTACAAACTTATAAATAATATCAAGAACGGATATCAACCCAAGACAAGCCTATGTAAGGACAAGGATGGTAACATCCTCAGCGACATCGAAAGCGTCAACAAACGATGGGCCTCGCATTTTGAAGAGCTCCTCAATGCATCATCAACATCCCCCGCGGAGCTAGCTCTTGAGCAGTTAGCCGAACCAGGCCCTCCCCTTCTACCCCCAACAGTAGAGGAGGTGAGTCTTGCCATACAGTCGCTCCAAAATAATAAAGCGCCCGGCGCTGACGAGATCCCAGCAGAACTGCTGAAGCATGGTGGAACGTGCCTGACCAACGCAAAGGTTAACCCTGAACTCCCTGGGCAGAAAATGGAGAATGTTCTTATCAGTTAGCGTAGCGTAGTTAGAGTAGCAATATCATAACCTCCAAAAAAGCCATTAGGTATTTGGGGGTTATAATTGATTCCAGACTGAACCTTGGAGATCAGTTGTATGCGAAAATGCGGCCACCGCACCGTGGTTTTAGCAAGTATTTTACCGAATATATGCGGCCCAAAATCAAAAGCAGGAGATTGTTGTTGTCCAAGAATTTTGCATTCATACTAATGTTTACCTCAAAGGTTTGGTCTATTTAACTATATCCCTCTAGGAACGCCCACAAATTAAGTTCGGTTTACCATAGGTGTGCATTGAGAGTATTCTTTGGAAGAATGTTCTTTCTGGCTGGAGCGGTTTATATAAGAAGCGCGAGCTTAGGCATCAATTTCAATCAGTCATATCAAGTGATTTTTGAATTTTTTTTCTGGCCAACAATATTTTTAGCAGAGTTCAACAAACCGATTTGGATACAGCTTTTTGTTAATCAATGAAAATAAAATATTTGCCCAATGTATTGCAGCAACGTATTACCTCCTGGTGATTTCAAAGGAATTTTGACTCAAAATGGTGGTCTAGAGGCAAATCATAATTCAATTCAAACGGCATCAATATTCGAGCTTCCCACAGTTTGGGATTCACCGCTTGAATCCGATTCTCCAAGCAGAACAATTTTCCTTAAACATTGTAATAAATATTGAAGAATGCTCAGGACCCACGAAGCGGAAAGCTTGAAGATCACACGTATTTAAGTGTAAATTGAAAATAATTAGTGGTAAAAAGAGCATAATTCTTCCCGAATATTCACTATCGACAAAAAGTAGGGCTTCAGTAGGGGCGGCCAATATGTGATTAGCCTACTGGCGGCAAATGGGTAAATCCGCCGCTGAGTTAAGTAGAGAGTTAAACAGAATTACAAAATCATGTTTTTATGCGAATTTTAGCGAAATTCATAATATTCAAAATTAGTTGCGAAATTCCTGTTTATATATTTGCGAAATAGCCGCACCTTAAAATAATGTAAAAGCTTTCTGAAAATTGTGTGCGTCTTCCCTCTACGATAAGACTAACCGTTAGATAAGATGTACGAGAAAATCGCCCTAAATGACTATATTTATAATTCAGTTTAATTTTCATCTACTGAAAAATTGGTGCAGATCCCCTGTCTCTTTGAAAAGCTTTCTACACCGCGTGGCACTGAGCAATGGAAAAAAGTCCCTAAATATTGTATATTACAATTTTTTAGATAAGACATAACGGAAGAGAAACGAAGTAACGTCTATCTCACGTCAACAGATCAAATCATCCTCAAACGATATCCATTCAAAATCGATAACAATTACGAATACACGTTAAATAAATCAGCTGACATCCTTCGGCATTAATTCAGTTATTCTCCGCGGAACATCCATTAGTCGAACCAATAAAATTCTGCTCACTATTCGGAACTCAGTTCAATGCCTCTTGACACCAGGCCAATTTTCTTGAATCGTACCTACATACACATATTGTCTGCCTCTGCCTATCTGTACGGAGTGCATCCTTCGTTGTTGATACTGCATAGAGACTTTCCAGGAAACCTCACGTTTCACCAAACTCCATATGCCACGAAATGCGCTATACTATGCAAGCAGTCCTATTACGGACAGAATGTAGTTTGACTGCGGTTCGCGAAATGGCCAAAGCGAGACACAATGTCCACGCCACGCCATACTTTACCCGATTGCAGTTGCACGTATAGAGCATCACGGACATCGCAAAGATACGTACGACAATCTCCTTACTTATTCAGGAGACCAAGCCAAATCAGAAAATCAATAATCGTCGCGAATTTTGCGAAGGACATTTGTCGGAGAATAGCATAGCATAATGTATGTATATGTAGACCACGGTCGGACCAGTGAACTCATCCCTTCCGACAATGCAGGCATAGCCCCTGTCACATGAAATTGCACGCGCGGAGTAAACTACAAGAAAGGACATAGCACAGGACATTTCGCGTATTTTATGCATTTCTGAAGTATATATATCACCCTTGGCACATACATGGTACGGATGAGTGGAGAAAGAGTGCGAGTGAGTGTACATGAAGGCAAAGTAACAATGCAACGCGCGAAGGATGTAGATCCTTATGGCGTAGATGGAGCTGTAGAAAGTTTGATATGCGGGTCCTGCGGAATTGTGATGTCTTAAACATGCATGTATTTGCGGTGTGCGGTGTATATACATTGTCTCGGGCTTATAGATGACAATGCAGTGATATGCAACGTATAAGCGTCCTTTTCAGCTATTTTGCTCGTTTTTCATAAGTGTCCCGAGACTTGAGAGGACACGGCTCATGTACTTTATAAAAATATACATGTATGCATATCCATATCAATGACTCTTAACCTAAATACAATTACTCATCCCAATGCAGCTGACATGGAAATTTCGCTGAAAAGGATGACAAGAGACCAAAAGTAAAGTTCAAGTCGTGTCGTTTCGCGTGGAAGGATGTTGCGTTTTTTTTTGCGAACGCTTTTGCCGGAGGATGTAGTACACATGCTTTAGGAGAGACTAATTTAGGTTTTAGGTGCGAAGATGCGTATGGACGTGCATCATTATAGGGATGTCGATTTAAGTCATGTTTGGAGCGCTTACCGCTATTCACGAATGATGTTAATTTCCTTGTTTCAAATATTGTAAAATCGGCTTTATCCCTAGGAATGAGGCATATACGCTTATAAGGTTGACGTGATGATGGGGGTGTACGAAGAACGCAGTCATCAACATTCCATTCAACAGATGTGGACAACAGAGTGCTGGAAGGGGACAAACTAAAGATCCGTTGGACAAACTGTCGCTTAAAACTCTTTTGGTCGCATAGAGATGCTACTGATGTTTTTCGCAATAGACACTTTTCGAAGGACTGCAGCAGGAAGCACGATAGGTGAAGAATGTGTTTTAAATGTGGGAACGAAGGAAACAAAGTGGCGGTTCCTGTAATAACAATCCCAATTGATTGCCAAGAATCAGATAAGAAAAACACGACCCATCAAATGGAAGGACTCAAGTATCCACTGTATCGGCAAGCACTAAAGAAAATCCCTATATGAGGTCCTTGCAGTTGAGTCTGAATCAGAGTCTGAAGCAAAGATCCTATGAACTTAGGGGATAGTAATACCTTCAGAAGGGGAAATGTGGGAGCTATTTGTAAGCTGCTCGTTGACGCCGTTTTTAGAGTGACACGCCAGTCAGCTCTATACTCACAGCGATCATCAAACAATTTGGTACACTGTAGCAAACAGTGCATATCGATCAAAGATCCAAACACGTGGAATTGGATGGTCTGCAAAGAGATTTGACGAGGAACTCTTAAACGAAGACCTGCTGTTTCTTCTTCCTTGCCTCCTTATACTCTTTACACGCTCCATGGTATCGCGTCGTTCGGCCTCTCATATATAGGCACAACACCCCGGGGTAACGTCTCAGCCTAATTCTTAATTCTACAGTCAACTCTATCTTGGGATCGTGTCATCGCCAAGTTTGTTGCTTCAAAGTTGCTTAATTAAAGGTTCTGCACAGGTCAGCACTGATCACAAGGCGGCTGATGGTGGCCTGCAACGGAACATTTATGCCTCGGAACAAGGCATTAGGTCAAAGAAATGAAAACTACTGATGATTTGCCCATTGGCAAAATGGCCCCAAAGCGCGACGTCTATGTCAATAGGGAACTCAAAGAAGCGGTCATGATGTCGTACTTATACGACTCTTATAAAAACGGTCAACGATCATTCAAAGCTATTAGAAAAAGCAAGAAAAACTGTTTCTGAAAACTCAGCGACGACGCGGAAACAAGTCCGCTTAGGAAACAAGTCCGCTTATAATGTCGTGATGAAGAAAATAGGACAAAAGGTACCGCAATTTAACGCTGCTCAAAAATATTGTATCGGTCTTGTTCCCTCAGTACAAGGTTAATTAGGTGCACGGGAGTCACTAAAGCCCCAGGGAGCTACTGCCTTCAGTACTCCCTGCAGCGACAATGAGGTTGGCCGCACCTAGTGGGAGTATCGTGCTGGCTGTGTTTTCGAGAATAGCGTGGAGTTGCGCTTTTTCAACCGGGCGCCGGGACCCTAGATTTGATTTTGATTTGCCCTAGCTCCTAGTGGAGCATGGTGCTTTGACGACTACCGTGTGTATTCGTCAACGTTTCAACGACAACTGAATCCGGAGTGATGCGGTTGTCAGCCATACCACTTCCTAGTCGCATTTCAGTTTATTATTCTCTATGATAAGAACATTTGGTATCTTCTTCTGAATAATAAACGTGCGACGAGCCATGCCGAGTATCGAAAACTCGTTTCTCTATGAATTTCTTTTCTTTACAGAGTGGCGACCTATCGATCACGGCCACAGAGCACGACAACCGTTTCGAAATAGCACATGCTATTCTGTCATGTCTCTCGATGTCATCAAGAACACTTTTAATTCCGCAAACTGCCGCCTTACAAAGAACGGATGTTCCTGACTTACTTGCAGCTATAATCAGAAACTACCTCTCAAATCGTGTCCTCAAATACGATACGAGCGATGGACCTGCGGAGTATAGGGTCACTGCGGGACTTCCACAGGGGTCAGTGATTGGCCCAGTGCTATGGATTATACCTAATATACAACGGCATTCTGATTTTTCTCATCACTAAAGAAGTAACTGTGATAATTTTTGCCGACGACAAAGCAGTTGTGGTGGTAACAAAGAAACAAGAGGTGGTCAAGTCTATGCTAACGAGGCGATTGCAACTATAAAGCTCTGATGTAAAGGTTAACCCTGAACTCCCTGGGCAGAAAATGGAGAATGTTCTTATCAGTTAGCGTAGCGTAGTTAGAGTAGCAATATCATAACCTCCAAAAAAGCCATTAGGTATTTGGGGGTTATAATTGATTCGAGACTGAACCTTGGAGATCAGTTGTGTGCGAAAATGCGGCCACCGCACCGTGGTTTTAGCAAGTATTTTACCGAATATATGCGGCCCAAAATCAAAAGCAGGAGATTGTTGTTGTCCAAGAATGTTGCATTCATACTAATGTTTACCTCAAAGGTTTGGTCTATTTAACTATATACCTCTAGGAACGCCCACAAATTAAGTTCGGTTTACCATAGGTGTGCATTGAGAGTATTCTTTGGGTACCTAACAACTCCGTACGAAGTTGCTTAAGTCGTTGCTGGAATCATCACAGTAGGATCTCTGGTAGAGTGGTCACGGTGATCGACGTAACGACACGACCGGACGGACTTGAAAGTTCGAAAAAGCTTGGATTGATAGGTAAGCATGAGACACGGCAAAATGAAATGCATTATAACTTAATTTCTAACGGGTCGTGGTATACTACTTCTAAGTTGCCTTAACCTCTTGTGGCATATAGCGCGCTATAGTTCTAGACTTTTGTTAGCAAAATAAAATTTCAGATTTATAAGTATAGTCGCCTTATACGACAAGCCAGAAACACTGAGGTCTATTTTCTCCCCACACCACAAGGTCTTTACTCAGATAATGCGGGAAGGTAACATAACGTGGTAAGCATAGGAATTGGCCGAAGCTGTTCAGCCTTTGAAACTCCTCCTGCACATAGCTAAGAGTCCGCAATTTAGCAACAACTGACAAAGATATAGAAATTGGCCAGGGCCTTTCGGCCTATATCCCCTCCCTTACGAAAAACGGCAATACTGCACTGTTTCAAGCTGCCCTAGATTTTCCGTGCATCCTCAAGGAACTTTAAAGAGAAGTCCCGCAGGAACATGGTGCCAGAGATGATTCTAGCCGGTAGGAATCCGGCCTGCATTAGCAGTATCTTCCGAAGATTTCCCCACCTCGTTCTTCTTCTTCCTTGCCTCGTTCTTTATACCGCTCCATGGTTTCGCGTTGCTCGACCTGCAGTGTAGGCATATCGCCCGTTTTGGCGATAATATCTCAGCATATTTCTACAGGCAGCTCCAGCGCCCGCTCTAGGACTTACGACTTAGGACTAGGACAAATTGCCGCCCCTTAGGTACTGTACCAAACAGATTTATCTAGATATCCATCTATGTTTGAAAATTTAGTTGTTAGTTCAGGCGATATTTTCTAACTACTGGGAATTTTTAGAAGTACATATTGATTAAATTTCGTGATCTCCGCATCCTGAATTTCGTCGAAGTTCGGCCGCCACCATGGATTCAGTGATACGTCGAGCACGAAAAATGAAATCACCCGGAGCGACCAAAATCCGCAAGATTTTTACCAAAGATTCATTCTATCCATATAAAAACTAGCTGACTGGTGGGTTTTTTAGAATCGTGAGCTTTGTCAATTTCAATCAGCCATATCATCAAACGCATTTAGTAGCAGCCATGTTTTTAATCGAAGAAAATAAAATTGTTGGCAATTTGCAACAACGGATTACCCCTGGTGAGTTTCGGAAGAAGTTCGAGTCAGAATGGTTGTTGCTGAAGGAAACCATAATTCATAAACGGCACCAATCTTAGAGTTGTGCTCGCACCCCCTCCCAAATCGTCGCGCTTCCTTAGGGGGGTGCGCCCCCAGCTTGGGAGTCACTGATCTGGATGTATAGAATGGTTGTTGTAGAATCGATACAAAGAGGTTTTTCCTTTTGAAGCAAGTGCTTGTACTCATGGTTGTTGCTCCAAAACAATTTACTTAGTGAAACCAGCTAACTTAAGAACACAAAAATTCATGATCGCATTGGGATCCAAACCACCGTTCAGCTATCATTCATACTCTTAAGCGCACCACAGTTCAACAAGGCCTTATAGAGTTTGTTTCGAGTTTCAAAATGTTGAAGCTTGATGTAGGAAATCGAGAATCCATGCGAAATTTCGTTTTCCAGTAAAATACTCAATACATTTTTAGAAAACTCTGCCCTCAAAAATGTTGGGCCGAAAAATTGTGCTCGTTTTCATTACTAACGATCTGCAGTTGTTTTCCGTAAATTCCTTAAAAACTTCAATTAGGCGGATTGCTTTAGGCTTTTCAATGTGCATGGCTAATTTTCATAAATGCGTCATCTCGAGAATTTTTAAAGAGAATAAGGTCAGAGCTAGTTAAATCGGCTGAGCCTATAGCCAAATTCCGATAATAGCATGTCCAAACACAAATTAGGGAGCTCTGGCAATGTGTTCTCTGATTCGTTCCCTCATCTTGCTAAAATCAAACCACCAATGATAGATGAATCAATGCAATAGGAACCAACTTAAGTAATCCATTCGTGCGAAGGTTTGGCGAACTGAAGTTGAATTGCAAAATGCGCGAAGTGTCGATGGAAATTATGGAAAACAACTCCAAAAAATTATTGTGAATACACAGAGGAGTCTGATTTAAACGCCTTAATGTTTTCAGCATTTATTCGACTCCCTATTTCTCATTTCATATGAATTTCTTCGGGAGCTCAATATTTATTTAGTTGACTTGCTCTCCTGTTACTCAATATACTAAACAAAAACTTTAGATATCATCTTGAGGAAATCAAATCGTATATAAATGAAACAATAAATGAATTTCGTGCTAGAATTTCGTCCTCTGAAAATTAGGCAAAAATTAGGGTTCATGCAAGGTACTTAATTCTGGTGAAAATAAGATGAAATGAATGTTAAATCGGAGGACGAAATTTACACAAACAAGTAATTCTTCAGTTAGTATGTTTTTTTTCCAAAGAATAACTTAGTGAGCGCATAACTGAGCGAATAGTCCCACTTTGCTTTTCGAAAGTGCTAGCATCACAGACGTAAAATTTGCGCGGCTTACTTAGCATTTTAGGATTCTAAATGCAGCACATCGTATCAATGGTGGGCTCTTCATAGCTTCGCAAGGAATATGCATTTTCAAAACACAACTTTAACCTTTATATCTTTATTTTATTTCGCCCCTTTTTATTTCATCTGTAGAAAGGGAACCGCGGCCTTTCCACTTAATCGAAGTGGATATTGATTTTTTTCTTTCGGCTTTTTTAATCTTTTTTTTTTATTGGAGTGCTGGCCAAAAAGTTGCCCCTAAAATTTGGCGCCCCGGGCGACCGCCCGGCTTGCCCCCCCTTAGAGCGGGCGCTGGGCAGCTCTATCTTGGATCGTGTCATCGCCGAGACCAATGCGTTGTTGTTGCTTTTTCATTTGACACATCCAGGTGTTCTTCGGTCTGCCTCTGGCCTTGGGTCCAACAAGTGGAACTTCCATTGATATCGCTTTCTTTGCTGGGTTCTCAGGCGGACGCCGTTGAACATGGCAATACCAATCCATTTGTCGGTCTTCGAGCTTTTCGGTGATTGGTTGGTCTATGGACAAGCTGCCTCGGATGTAGCTACTCTTGATGTAGTCCCTTTTCGTTACACCAACTGACATGCGTAACATTTTCATTTCAGTCGCTGTCATTTGTTTCCGCACCTCGTTAAACAAACAAAAAACCAGACCGAGTTCTAATCGTGCGAATAGCACCCATATACATACTCATGTACATACTTAGACGGCACGCAAAACCCAAAATATTCGATTTCATATTTTTTTTAGGGGAGGGAGGAGTAGATGGGTCGGACCTGGCACATCTTTATTATCTTATCAAGGCAGCCAACGGCTACCATTTGATACTAATTTGAAGCTTTTCGCGACATTCTATCAAAAGATATGGCTGAATATAACTTTGTAGGGGAGGTAAGGGTAGGGGTAGTCGGACCTACATTGATCAAAATTTCAAGTCGACAGCGATATTCTACCGAAAGTTATGGCTGAATTAAAATATCAAGGAGGGGTAGTTTGTATGGGAGGTAGGGAACCCGTGGTCCGATTTGGTCCACGATTTTAGCAAAACAAACATTTGACCAAAATTTCAAACCGCCAGCTTCATTATTTCGAGAGCTATTCTGCTAACAGACAGACACACGGACAGACAGACAAACAGACAGACATGGCTTATTCGATTCACCCTGATCATTTATATATGTACTTTGGCATACCTCCGGAGGCTCCTTTGAGGTGTTACATAATATTGGCGTAACAAAAACAAAATACCCTATACCATCTTATGGGTATCTATCTATATATATGTATAGTAATTCATCAATTGAGAACGGCTGGACCGATTTGGCTCATTTTTTTCAGTTGTTTGCAATTACCAGGAAAAGGTTTTTACGGAAGAAAATTTTCGAAAAACCCTCCGGAAAAGTCGGAAAATTGAAAAAATCTAAGTAATTCATCATTTGAGAACTGCTGCACCGATTTGGTTCAAATTTTTTTTCAGTTGTTTGCAATTGCCAGGAGAAGGTTTTTACCAGAGAACATTTTGGGAAAACCCTCCGGAAAAGTCGGAAAATTGGAAAACTAGAAAATTATTTTTTTTGCTTGCAATTTTTCCACAATAGCTTTTCGAATGAAGAAATATAAAGTTCTTAGTAGAATTAAAATTAGAACTCGGAAAATTCAGGAAGAAAGTTTTGCATTTTGTAGAATGATTTGATGATTTTTGACGATGCAAAGGTGGAAAATTCGTTATGAAGCTTTTGATAATTTAGAATAATTGTGGAATTCATTGTGATAAAAGACGTTTTGTGTTCAATTTTGGGTGATGATGCTAACGAGATAATTAATTGCTGTGCTGTAAATAACTATCAAACACGAGCAAAATTATGAGGACAGTGCATTTTCTCACACTTTTTCCTTCATCTTCTTCTGTTCATATTGGCGTAGGTATCCCGACCGCATTGTGGAACACATACAAGGACGAGATGGCTGACGACATTTTGCATAGAGTTCGCTGCTGAATTTCCAAAAATTCGTACAAATCCGTTGACACCGTGATCGACGAGGATGAAGTGACCAATTATTCGAAGGAGTTTTTGAACTCGCTTGATGTGCCAGGAGTCCCGCCTGATAATTTACAGCTGAAGGTGACGACCCATGGACTGCTGAATTTGCACAAATTCATACAAATCCGTTGACACCGTGATCGACGAGGATGAAGCGACCAACTATTCGACGGAGTTTTTGAACTTGTTTGATGTGCCAGGAGCCCCGCCGCATAATTTACAGCTGAAGGTGGGATCGATCATAAACATGTTACGGAATCTGAATCATCTGAAATTGTGCAACGGTTCGCGGTTGTCCGTCAAGAAACTGATGAACAATGTGATTCAAGGGACGATCATAAAGGGAAAATTCAAAAGAGAGGAGAACTTATCCCACGAATTCCGATTATTCCACCTGTTCTTCCATTCCAATTCAAGCGGATTCAGTTCCCCGTTCGATTGACTTTTGCAATGACAATCAATAAATCGCAAGGCCAATCGTTTGAAGTCTGTGGGAATAATCTCGAATTTTCCTGTTTTTCGCACGGTCATATGTATGTTGCCTGGTCGCGTGTTGGCAAACCGTTTTCGTTGTTTGTTTTTTCGCCAGAAAACAAAACGATAAACTTTGTTTATAATATCGCTCTCTACTGATTTTGATTCCATTCAAATAAATCACACTGAAAATTGAACTATCTGTGTTTTATTACCACTGTAGAGTTTATTTAAAGGCGTTGAGTTTGGTGAGGCGAATAATTATGGGTATAGTTAGGAGGTTGATTGGGAGTCAAAAGCGCTCATAAATTTAAAGTTGTGTCAAATTGTGAGCGAAGCGAACAACGCGAGCGTAACGAGCTCTAGCTAGTAGTGTATAAAAACCCTAATCATATCTAATATTAGGATACCACCTATACAATACTTGAAGCACAACGAGTCAATCTCCATAGCTTTTTAAGCTGAATATTTCGTCTAAATTTTTGAGAATTAGAGGAGATTTACACTTCCGACAGGATTAACTAAGACCTAGATTTGATTAACATTTGTACTACAATTTGAATAATGCATAATGTAAGTAGGTACACATTCTGCGATGAATTTTAAATTTAGTGACATACGATTCTATCTAGTATCCAGGGTTTTGACTGGATTAGTTTTAATCTAGTACAGGATTTTTTGATAGACTGTATCGGCTTTTTGCAAGTGATTTTCAATAAGACAAATTTTCTTTGCAGTGCTTCAACAAGAAACAATCTAACCATCAAGCGAAAATTATCCGAGTGGAATTTTTTGCACACAAGCAAATTATGTCGGCAATAAACCGAATTAAACTCTTTTTCAGGATAATGCTTCTTCTACCTTGAAAAAGGATCATTGAGAATTTTCCGCGAATTGAATTCCCAACTGCAGTCAATCATGCGAAAAACTTAGGCTGAAAAACGATGCACTTTCTAGTGTCATCCAAACGAGATCTCATTAGATCCCTCGTCAAAATGCGCCCGCGGCTTGCACAAAAATCTCCGAAAAACTTTCCAATCTCGCATAATCCCTTCAGGGACGCACACAATGTGCATTCACACATATCCTTCTTCCACGGAGTCCTTAACCGAACGGGGAATAATATACGCGGATTTGGCGAAAAAAAATTGTTCAAAAAAGTCATAAAACTCACGGCATAATACGACACGACGACCGTGAGGTAGACAACGAATCCTCAATATCCTTTCTATTGTCATTACAGAGGACAATGGCATATTGCCATCCTTCAACGTTGGCGTGGCGGCATATCATCCTATATTCCATATGCAATCTGATTTTCGGTACAAAATGTGCTGAGGCTGATTGATAAGAAGGCGATATCCTGCAGCGCAAGCGGCGGTGGTGGTGGTGATGGTGACGGTGCATACGTAGGACGACCCACACTAGAGCGACGACATGCACGCATGCATTCATTGAAATCACACCACGTAAATGACGGGCATTGTCATGTCGCGTTTATGTCCTTACCAGTTGTTTTTTTTTTGCACTGCTCCGAGGCATATGCGACAAGTTTTTTCGTCACTGTATAAAATAATGTTCAAAGACGTGATCTTTGCTTGCCACTATTATATCAATACCTACTCATATCCTTGTAAAAATCCATGACAAAAAAAAAGTGTGGAAAAAATCTTAAGAACCGTATCGTTGCAGCAGCGTGCCACCTTCATCGATATTGAACAAAACAAAGCGCAGTGAAAAACTGAACTGTTTGCCTTGAGGAGCAGATGTCCCGCAGATTTTACGGCGCGAAAAACTTGAATGCATCCTATTTTTTGCCAGTGTGTGGGGAATTGTGTATTATCCTTTGACTGAAATGGACTGAAAAAATTATATGGTGCAATGCACTCGGTTATCGTGCATAAAAGGGTTTCCGCGAAATTCATGATTGATTGACAAGGATGCAAAGGAATAGATTTATTGCAACTTATAAGAAAGTAGTTGAAATAATAAATAAAAAAAAGAAGTCCTGAAAATGTATGCAATGTTTGATTTACTACGTCGTTTTTCTTTAACACTAATTCCCCAAACAATTCCCTAAATTGAAAACTTACATTTAACGCCATAAAAACATTTTTTTTTAATATCGAAAAAAAGTCGGCTGGGCTCTTCAAACTTCGTCATTATATTTCCCCGAAATAGAACGAAAAATCAATAAATCAATCTCCGGTTTCTGACACATTCAGATATTATTGCCCTTTTTGGCAATGACCGTGCAAAAGTTGTTTTTCTCGCGCCGTTACTCGTATTGTCGTTATGTATGTATATCTTTGGTCTTTGCTCTTTGAATCCAAATTGAATGCGGATTAATGCGATTCAGGATGGCGCGGCAGCGATGTCACCATTGCACTTCCTTGTGTCCTTCTCTATGTTTCCAATATATTGCGCTCGCTATTCAAAAGGGAGCGCACAATTGAAGACACACGGCTTAAATTGAAGATACGTGACTCCGTTGTCACATTCACGGAAAATCCCGGAGGGCATTATCAGCGGGTTATGTGAGGACTGTATTTTTGTTCTCGCTCATATTATGGTAACCGGAAATTTGGTCATTTTGTTGAATTTTTCACAGGAAGAAGGATGTGAATAGAATCGATTGAGTTTTTTGTATGAGTTGAAAGTGATACAAAAGAGTTTGAAAGAGCGATTCTGAATGACTGTCCGGTGAATTAAGTATAGCAACGTTTGGGCCTTAATTGGTCATAAAGTTAGTTCACTTGTTATGGATGAAATTAAATACAAAGCTGTTATTTATTTTGAAACATTAGTTGCGTTGCGTTTCTTTGGAATCCCGAGCAGGACAGGATTACCTAACTTATTCTGCTATTGAGAGTGTAAGCCATTGCAGGGCTATAGTGGTTTACTACTAAGTTGTCCTAACTCCTTGTGGGACATACATCTACTCGCTGCCGCGTACGGTTTTTGGCCATGTATCGTAGTCGACGCCAGCTTATTCCTATGACGCACATTCTCCATCCACCCATTTACGCCACGTGTTTTTGGGATGACCTTTTTCGGCCTCTTCGGAAAAAGGGTTGCATCTCATACCGCAATACAGTTATCACCCATTCGCAATGTACGACTGCGGTCGCGCGGGGCTCCAAATTTTTGGTGCGGAATAGAATAGTTCAGTTCATAGAAATGCACCTAGAGAAAGGCTGAAACTTAACTCAAAAAGGAGAAATATTTGAAAACTAAAACACTAAATTAATGATAAGAAACCAGTGGGCGGAGTTTTTTTTAAATTTCAACTGATAAAGGACTGCACCTCTAAACTGCAAAATTAAAACAACGAAGAAAACTGACATTAATACTCAGATTAAGGCCCAGTATTGTAGGCAAAATTAAAAGAGACATCAGAATATGTTTTAATTTGAGGAAAGCCACTAATAGGCCAGTCAATAAACCGAAAAATAAGGCGTTAGGTCGCAAAAAATTGCTCGGCTCTGGTTTTTTGGGATATTGTTAGGATAGATACCAGAAGTGTACCACCAAGTTTGCAACTTCGAAAAACCTGTGCTAACCCCACGACCCTCAAAAAACCTCAAAATTTTCGGACTTTTTTCATATTTTTGTTTGTAATTTCTAAAAAGTGCTTCCTACAAGTAAGTTGTCCACAGCACTGTTAAAGCTAAGAAAATCTTCTTTAATTTGAGTGTAACCCCAGCTTTGTAGGCGCAAAGCATCCCAAGATACAACACTTTAAACATTGTTTTTTGAAAAAAGTTCGAAAATGAAATTTCAGTCATGTTCCGAGCTGAATATCGGCTTAAATGCGCATTTTACAGAGAAAGTCATGTGACATGAAGTTATAAACCAGTTCCTTAGCTGTATATATGTCCGAACGAATGGAATCAGACCATGGGGTCATAGGGCTGCCCCTGAAAATTAGGTTCTTCTAAGAAAAACTTTTTTCTTTATGTACCAATATTAACCAAACTTCACCCAAGTATGTTGCTGGTTAAGCCTAAAAAAATATCTAGGAACGGATGAAATCGGAACACTACGTTATAGGGCTGTCATACAAACCAACCTCTGGAAATTAGGTTCTTCTAAGAAAAACTTTTTTCTTTATGGACCAATCTTAACCCCCCTTCCCCCAAATGTATTTTTTAGTAAAGCTTCAAAACATATCTAGAAACGGATGAAATCGGAACACTAGGTCATAGAGCTGTCATACAAACCAACCCCTGATAATCAGGTTCTTCTAAGAAAAACTTTTTTCTTTATGAACCAATCTCAACCAAACCTCACCCAAATGTGTTCCTATTAAAGCCTCAAAACATATCTAGGAATGGATGGAATCGAAACATTACGTCATAGGGCTGTCATACAAACCAACCCCTGATAATTAGGTTCTTCTAAGAAAAACTTTTTTCTTTATGAACCAATCTTAACCAAACCTCACCCAAATGTGTTCCTAGTAAAGCCTCAAAACATATCTAGGAATGGATGGAATCGGAACATTACGTCATAGGGCTGTCATACAAACCTCCTAAAATACAATTTCGGACTTTTTTACAAAAAATCACATTTTTTAAAGTGCTGTATCTTGGGATCCTCTGCACCTACAAAGCTGGAGTTACACTCAGATTAAAGAAGATTTTCTTAGCTTTAAAAGTGCAGTGGACGACTTACTTGTAGGAAGCACCTTTTAGAAATTACAAACAAAAATATGAAAAAGTCCGAAAATTTTGAGGTTTTTTGAGGGTCACGGGGTTAGCACAGGTTTTTCGAAGTTGCAAATTTAGTGGTACACTTCTGGTATCTATCCTAACAATATCCCTAAAAACCAGACCCGAGCAATTTTTTGCGACCTAAAATCGGTAATTGACTGGCCTATAAACTCTTTACTTAATTACGTTTCAACAAAATCGCTCTAACCCGCCCTACTAGCCACAATCGGTGAACGATAAATCCGAAGAGACGGGGGAATGCAAAAATTGTCGTAGTATTCGTGAACACTCTCTCATCCACACCGGTTGGCTTATGTACTTCGACTGAATCTCCATCACCCGATGACTGTCTCGATGAAGAATCGGTGCCAATTCATCGAGAGACATTTTCTTGAAATTTCGGTCAGTTTCGCTTCCTTGTCGTCATTTTGCGCCGATGGGTAATATTTTTCTTTGTATAGCGGAACCTTTTTCATTTTAAAGTTGGCCTTCGTAGTGTGTGCCTCTGCATCGAGTAATTTGAATAAATTAATAAATTCTTCTTCTCTGTACCGTGACCCTTTGTGGTGCGTCAACTCAGCCGTTTATTTCGAGTCAACGTTACATTGCATATAGCTTCGGAGTGCTTGTTGCAAGCACTATCCTATCCGCACATGTACGTAAATTTTGGAAAACGCCGAAATTCGATCTCTGGACGTCGTAGAGTGCGACTCAACCAAGTGAGCCACATAGCGTGCTAAATGTATAAATTACTGATGAAATAATTAATGAAACTAATCGACTATTTCATACGTTGTTCATATAAGAACGCATGAATGAAATTCGTCGATTATTTCATTTGGGCGAACTTGATGAACTCTTCGGGGAAATTCATTAAATTTGTCATCAGTTCCAGCATGATGAATTCGCCAGTGAAACTCATCGTACTTTTCCTCAGTTCCTTTCTGATGAATTCATTGATGATCCGCACCGCATCTATCATCAGTACATCTCTAATGAAATCATGAGGGAAAGTCATGTTTGGGTTCACGTGGTCTTCATGCAGTCGTTCACCATATCTTTGAAAAATATATAAGGGAATTTAGTCCCGCGGCTAGAAGAAATGGAATGATTCGGTTCATCCAGAGATTCATGATGCCGGCATCGATGCATTCCTTATGCCATGGCTAGTAGGGTAAATTCCCTTATATATTTTGCAAAGATATGGTGAACGACTGCATGAAGACCACGTGAACCCAAACATGACTTTCCCTCATGATTTCATTAGAGAGGTACTGATGATAGATGCGGTGCGGATCATCAATGAATTCATCAGAAAGGAACTGATGAAAAGTACGATGAGTTTCACTGGCGAATTCATCATGCTGGAACTGATGACAAATTTAATGAATTTCCCCGAAGAGTTCATCAAGTTCGCCCTAATGAAATAATCGATGAATTTCATTCATGCGTACTTAGATGAACAACGTTTGAAATAGTCGATTAGTTTCATTAATTATTTCATCAGTAATTAATTCATTTAGCACGCTCTGTGGCTCACTTGGTTGAGTCGCACTCTACGACGTTAGTAATTTAGACGTCCGGAGATCGAATCTCGGCTTTCCGTACATGTGCGGATAGGAAATATATAGTGCTTGCAGCAAGCACTCCGAGGCTATATGCAATGTAACGTTGACTCGAAATAGCCTATGAACGGCTGAGTGAACGCATCATGCCCCACAAGGAGTTACGGTTCAGAGGAGGAGGAGGAGAAGAAGAAGAGTTTATTCATTTATTCAAATTACTCGATGCAGAGGCACACACTACGAAGGTCAACTTTAAAGTGAAAAAGGTTCCGCTATACAAAGGAAAATATTACCCATCGGCGCAAAATTACGACAAGGAAGCGAAACTGACCGAAATCTAAAGAAAATGTCTCTCGATGAATTGGCACCGACTTTTCATCGAGACAGTCATCGGGTGATGGATATTCAGTCGAAGTACATAAGCCAACGCGTGTGGATGAGAGAGTGTTCACGAATACTACGACAATTTTTGCATTCCCCCGTCTCTTTGGATTTATCGTTAACCGATTGTGGCTAGCAGGGTAACGAATCCAGCAACAACACGTCCTCTGAATTTGTTAACAGGGATTTTCATGCTTTATCCCCTATCGAAAATTTCTTGCAGAATTTCAGTCTATGTAGATTGATGATCTGAGTTTGTAAGATGCTAGGAAATTATTTACGCTTTTATTAAGTTTTTTTTTTAACTTTCTTAATAAAGCAGCACAAATTTGTACCAATCAGCACACAATGCGCATTAGGAATGAGTCCCTGAGCTTTGGATTTCCACGGATGGGATGGAACCTGGTGAATTTTCCGGTCTACATCTTATTGTCGTATGGAATTTTTACTGAAATGCTGTAAGCAAAAGTTGTTCATACGGTTATGTGATAACGCGTGCAGAAACCTGTAGGGAATGTCGTTTAGGGGTAATTCCAGTATGAGGGTTTATGCAGTATGAGATAGGGATGTCAAAAACCGGACGGTTACACCGAAAACCGGTACTTTCAGTACGGTTAACCGGTTTTTTTTTTCGGTTTTTCCTCATTCGGGTTTTAACCCGGACGGTTGTTTGTCCAGCCGGTTAAAACCGAAAAAAATACTCTTAAAATTCATACAATTTTTTCTGGATTTTTCAGTCTGAAATTATATTACTTGTCCCTTATCAAAAACTTCGTTTTCAAATTTCAGTCCTTAAACATATTTTCGAACATTCTCCTTACAGCAATTACTCGTTGAACGCTTCATCAAATACCTTTCCTAATCTTTTCCAAGGCAGATATTGTTTCACCTGCATCTTGGTTGTGTGTCGTGAATGTGATATTCGTGTATAGTGTATCAGTGCATTCGCGTTTCATCGTGTCGCTAAAAAATGCACTATTCTGACCCTGCAAATATTTGGAAATTTTTTTCAAAAACTAATAAAATAATAAAATCACTTCTGACAATTTTATTTGATCATCTTTTTTTTTTTAAATGTTCCTCTTTTAAATTAGCTGTCTTACTACATCATGTACATGAATTTTGATTTGATTTTGCATACGATACGAACACCAGCCATACGAGTGAGTAGGCATTTTTTATTAAAGTAAAATTCTAAGCAACTCAATGAAAAGACTAAAACCGGATGGTCTAACCGGCTTTGCAAAAAAAAACACAAAAACCGGAAACCGGGTTATGGACCGGTTTTTGACATCCCTAGTATGAGACCACTTTGGTATGTAAAGTAATGAAGGTGTAGCTACCCTGCGGACTAAGTAGGGTAGACCTTTACGGGATGAGCAATTGCCACTAAGCCAGGAAATTTATTTGAAAAATTTAGCCGAAGCGACGAAATTAGCAGACATTTTGCTTGGTTAAAGGAAACGGCGAAATATTTATATTGAGAAGTTTTTTGTGAATACGAGATACAAATCAAATTGCCTCGTATAAGCCGCACTCCACAACATCGTTGCAAAAACGAAAACGGCCGAAGAAATTTTTGGAATGCACTTTTATTTTTCACTCCTCGATTTATACGTTTTTCATCTTTCATAATCAAATTTTATTTCCAGTGGTTTGGACCACTGATTTCCAATCAAGAGTTCTATAAAGAAAATGCATTGATCTTCACAGCAATATTGGATTTTACAAAAGTAAATTTTATCTCAGAAGTAAAAATGTGGAGGTAACGAATTTGAATCTAAAAACATCCAAAATGTAGTTGACGCCTTATCTTATAATTAGCGTTGAAAAAGAATCATGAAATATGTTCATATTTACCTGTTAAGATATAAGTATGCCTCGTTGTTTTTATTGCAGATAATGAATTAAAAATTATTCCCAAACGTAGCCTCAATCCTAAGTATTTCGGCAGTAAAACCCATAACGAAAACTCCTTCAGAAAACGAAACCGAGGCTAATTTCGCGCGCGGCCGAAATTTGAATACCCGCCACATTTGAATGAAACTTAAGCTTCTTTAGAGTTAACAATTTCTAACGCAGGCCGCAGCCCTATGACATGTTCCGATTCCATCTGTTCCTGGATGTGTTGAGGCTAATCCAGGAACACACTTGGATGAATTTTGGTTAAGATTCAAAAAGCAAAAAAGTTTTTCTTCCAAAAACCTAATATTTGGGGGTATGACAGCCCTATGACGTAATGTTCCGATTCCATCCATTCCTAGATGTGTTTTAGGGCTTTACTGTGGACACATTTGGATGAAGTTTGGTTAAGATTAGTTCATAAAGACAAAAGTCTTTCTTATAAGAACCCTAATTTCCAGGGATTGGTTTGTATGGCAGCCCTATTACGTAGTGTTCCGATTTCATTTGTTCCTGGATATTTTTTGAGGCTTTACTAACAACACATTTGGGTAAAGTTTGGTTAAGGTCGGATTAAAATAGAAAAAGTTTTTTCAGAAAAACTTAATTTTCAGGGGTTGGTTTGTATGGGAGCCCTTTGACGCAATGTTCTGATTCCATCCATTCCTCGACATGTTTTGAGGCTTCACTAGGAACGCATTTGGAAGAAGTTTGGTTTAGATTGAAAAAAGTTTTTTTTTTAGAAGAACCTAATCTGCAGGGGTTGCGGTTTGTATGACAGCCCTATGACGTAGTGCTCTGATTTTATTCGTTCCTGGATATTTTTTGAGGCTTTGCTAGGATCACATTTGATTTGGGTAAAGTTTGGTTAAGGTCAGATTAAAATAGAAAAAGTTTTTCTTAGAAGAACTGAATTATACACTTTTCATAGTCCAAGGTGCTTCCTTCTGTCCATTGCAAGCTTTATGGCAAAGTGAATATACCCTTTCACATAGTGACAGGTATAAATACATTTGCCACGCTGAGAAGGAGAAACTTGAAAAGTTTTAAGAACATTATGATTACATTCTTTCCATTAAATTTTGATATAGGAAAAACTAATTTTAATAGAAAAGATTGTAATGGAAGACACTTAATCCCGCTTTGGGAAAGCTGGAGCAACGAAACGACCCAGGCCATCGGGTGCTTTTCCATCTACACTGATGGTTCCAAGCCAGACGCAGGAGTCGGCATTGGTATTTACTCGGAGGAACTGGACATCACTTTGTCTTTTCGCCTCCCTAATTTCTGTAGCGTCCTCCAAGCAGAGATAACTGCAATTTGGGAAGCGCTTCTATGGTTAAGTAGGCACTTCGCCACTGGTAAGGATGTCACTATACAGGGTGTCCGGAAACTGCCGCATAAACGCACTGGATTGTGATTCCACATGTGATTTCAAGCAAAAAAAGTTGTACTAAGCAAGCATACCCCCCAATTCTTAATCCTTTATCTGCCGCAGGCATTTGAAGATTTTGGAAAAATAATTTTCTTGCACGAATTAAAGCTCAATATCTCCAAAGCTAGACCGGCTAGAATGGTGAAACAAGATGATTATTCCAGCCAATAAACTTAGCTAACTAAAACTAACCACATTAAAATCGGATAAGAGGTTTAGTTTTAACAGAGCTTCAAAGTCAAATTTATCTCAATATTGGCTCGATTTCGACATAATTTGAATAGATTTTACCAAATCGCAGATCTTTAGGGGCAGTCTGAGTTGAATTGTATTGATTTCAAGCTAAAATTAACCCTAGTTTTCTACACTTAACGTATCAAAACTGTTAGAAATAATGGAGCTAGAATAAAATAATGTAAGAAATATATGATGGTAAGACTATGCGCCAAATTTTAAAAGAATCGCACAAGCACCTCACCTTGGCAGGAGTTGGAGAAAATTGAGATGGAAAAATAGATTGTTTTTGGGTCAAATCACAAAAATTTGACTTTAAAGCTCTGTAAAAACCAAACCTCTTATCTGATTTTAGTGCCGTTAGTTATATTTTTTAGGTAAATTTGTTGGCTGTAATAATCATCTTATGTTGCTATTCTAGCTTTTGAGATATTGAAGTTTTAGCCGTGCAAGAAAATGATTTTTCCAAAAATCTTCAAATGCCTGTGGCAGCTAAAGGGTTAAGCTAGGGGGGGAATCACATTCCGGTGCGTTTATGCCGCAGTTTCCGGACACCCTGTATATAAAGGATGTTCAATCCTACGGTTTGAAATTGTGGCTTTTTTTATTACGATGCCGACTGTTAGAATGTAAGCTGCTCATCGGACGAACTAGCATAGTGTTATAATCCTTCAATGACACAGTTTATCCTGAGAGATGGGATCGCACACACAAAGAATCTTCTCAAAATACAAACTTTTGCAAAGGTATACTTATCTTATATGCTGATCGCCAACTCGGAATCGTAAACACACGTCAAAATTCGTCAAAATGTCAAATACTGCCCAATCCGAAAAATGTAAATTTTCAAATATGCACACGACTGCATTCACTACCTTGGCAAACGGATTTATTTAAGGCCGAGGAACGAGAATCTGCGCCCCCCGGGATTGGCTAGGAAAGGCTGTCCTATACTGGCGCGTAGTCCCATGATTATTTCTATTTTATTCATAAACATGACAAATTTTTTTTCGAGTGAAACTAGAAAAATCAAGTGAGTTTTTCGCTGATAAACTATAGTAATGTAGTCATTATGTGATTTCAGATTTCAAAACGTGGTGGAGATTTTTTTTTGTTTCTTTTGTCTTCGGCGGTGTTGAGTTTGAATCCGGAGCTACCAACCAAAATTTCGTTGCGGAGCACGGCCAAAATCACGAAAAATCCCAAAATGTTCGCCGTTCTTCCGTTTTTTTGCCCCTAACGCTGAAACTGTTCATTTCGAATTCATGCTCGGTACTCCAAAATACATAATTTCTCCACCACATTTTGCATCTCTCATGTACTAGGTTTTTCACCTGCTTATTACACTATAGCAAACGGACCAAATTTGGCTTAGATTATAACATAATTAGAAATTTAGTTTGCATTTGAAATCTAGTAGGAAAGACTAGATAATCAATTTATATTGGCAGTACCACTGCTTTTGCCGTGTGCTTTCAATCGATATAATTATGCCCAACAATAAATTGAAGTAAATCTTTTACTTGATTTCTTATAATTAGAACGGTCCGATGATAAGTCTAACTAACCATCCAGGTCAGCCAAATCAGAGACAAAGCCAAAAATGCGTTTACGACTAACCACTAGCAAAGAGCTAACTTCATACTTCTGCAGATAAATTGAAAATTCAATTTCTTTTACATAAGTGTGTACCACCATAAACTACCAAGTCATTATGTGAGGATATAAGCCAAAAAATTATTTAAATAAGACCGCTTAAAGCTTACTTAACCGCCTATTAAAATGAAGTTAAACCAACCGCACAATATCTTTTCCACATTCATGTTTGCCTTCTGAACGCTTCATTTTTGCACCCTTCATTCGAAGAAGAATCATCCCACCATGTGTGCTCTCTATAAATCATATCCTACTCCTGTATCAAGCTCTGAGCCTAAACGCACGTACATACTAAACCTGTGCTTAAACAAAAATCTCAAAAATATTTTCCATTGTTTCCTTTTTCCTCCTTTTCTGGACACCACCGGTGTATTTCTCAGTTTTCCCATATCCTTGCGAATAAAACTGGACTCGATCTATATAGCGAAGGAAATTAGATGAAAAGAAATTAGTGGGGTGCGGTCGGGTATATGAAGGTTACCCCGAACGGCGAATACTCTTACTCCTGCTCCCCATGGCATAATATCCATGTGTCCATTGCAAAACTAACATGCATGAATACATCGCATCCCTTTTTCGCTGACGACGACACAACATCCATACGTACGTACGGTCGTACAGGGATGGTGTGCCCGGTTTGCGTATCTTGACACTTGGCATTTCGTAGAAAAGGGTTTCAACATTCTTTATTAAGACGACCGGATCGTCCAATTTCGGACCGAACGGACAAACCGACCGGCCAGCCTCACATATCCTTATACTCGCACATCCCACCCATAAGAGTCATATATTTCGATTTTACTTTGAAATGACATGCCTTGTGTGTTATACTACATAAATGTCCGAGCGGTATACATTATATATACGAGTATCGGGCTGACAAGGATATACTGGAAGCTTCAAAGTCACGTTTTTAGCGGATATTTGTAGGTTGGTATCATCGTCCTCGACGACGACTACGTCGATGTCCGTTACATTCAAATATGTTTCTGGCGACGAAGTAATGCTGAAGATTCGTTTTTGCTGTGTACATTTGCCACCAACGCCGCCGACACCATATCATCGTTCCATTTCAGCCGGGCGAAAAACGAGCACTATCCCATCATACAAACCCTTCTTCTTGCTGTCATCGTGTATCCTTCGGGGCTCCATATGTATCCTTCGATAAATGCTTGCATGTGTAAATGGTGTTCAGTTTGAATGGAGCTCGAAGGGTTACTTGGTCATTTTTCGAGCGCGATGATATGATGCTGTGCTAGCACGCAGTAACATTTATATGTTGACCCCAAAGTTGGGCAATGTTGCCAGCTTGACCGAATTGGATTTTTGATGGAGTTTTCCACTGGAGATTCTGAGTTTTCTGATGATGTTCCGGTTCACTATGATAGTGATAAAGCTGGATTCGTCAAAGGGTGCATACCTTTTCGAAATTCGTCCTGAATTTTCAAAGAGTTAAATTTCAAATCAACAACCCAGTCGACGATGGGTGAAAACTATACACGTCCAAGGATAGTCTCTGGCTAAGCATCAGTATGAAAAACGGCGGGCACCATGTGTGATGACGATGGTTAGTCATTCGGAATCGATAATCTTCGATGTGTACCCGATGACGGTGACAGCAAATGGAATGCACGACATCTATACATGTGTCCAGTTCGCCTACGAGTTCAGCATTTCCTAATCGAATATCCTTCGCTTGTCAGGATAATGTATTCCTGAAAGTACCTCTTCATATCGTGTCCCGACCATAATATGCCTCATGCTCCCAATAAATTCAGTCGAATGGTCAAACGAAATAGTGCGGGTATCGCAGGACATCTTTTTTTTTCAGTTTCGTTTGAAATCAGTAGGGGATCAAATGCACCCGTGAGAGTTCAATCAGATTTTCTTCTGTGCGAATTCTGAAAAGCGTATTCCATTCGAATGGTCCCTCCTTTTATTCATCTTGTCCGTTTTACGATGGAATGTTTCTGACAATTTATGTCAAAGTGAACGTTATCGCGCAGAAACCCTTCTTGTGCGTCTATCGCAATTCACTCGCAATCGTCATATATGAATTCTAACGCGTACATCGCAAGACAGTAATCAAGATATCAACATTATCCCCAAGTCAATTTGTAGTCTCTAAACTATACACGAGGGTATAGTAATGGATAGTTACACTATACAAATGTGGATGAGGAATTCGGTTGAGCGCCACAGGCCATTTGACGGACAGGCTACGGAAATGAGTGAATACTGCTACGACCGTCGACTGTTATCTTATTGTCAACTTGATGACGAGGACCACGAGAAGGATGGCTTCGCGCCGCACCCTTATTACTTATGCTATATCTCGCCGTTTTCTTTTCAACCCCCGCCCCAACTTCTCTAACCCGGCTTAACATTTGAAACACACTACAAGACACTGATATATCCCCACCGAACTCAATTATCCTTTCTGCGGGATTTTCATATATGGACACGGACAATATACGGCACAAATATAGTTTCCGTTTTGATACTAACAAACCAGCAAAAGAAGCCCTTCTACGCCACGCCATTCCGCCCCGCCACCCTCTCGAAACATGTCGAGCATTTCGTTATGTTTTGTACAATTAACAAAATTTCAACCCTTTTCGGTTTTAGTGCGGTGGACGAAATATCTTTGGATATCCTTGGATGATGTCCTCAAAAGTTCGCCAAGTCCGCACAGGGCATATATACACGGACCATATAAACCATTCGACTAGCAGTAGTCGTAGTCGTTCCGCTGGTAATGTTTAGAATCTTTTAACTATTGCGTAAACAAAGCAATGGTTTTCTCCGAGAATATATATTTATACGAAGTGTGATGGCTATCGTAAGGAATTTCTGCATACACATACACAAAATATACATTTTCGAAGGACAACGAAATGATGTGGCGGAAACAAATGGGACGTTGCCGAATGGCGAAATTTGTGATGGCCGAATGTATAGTGCTGGCAGTCTTTTGGGACTATAGTGGTCAATGCTGAGTTCTTGTTGTTAGTTTTGGTTGTTGTTAAGGGGACAGTCACGCAAAACGTTAAGAATTCAAATCTTGGAACTTCCTTTAGAAACTGACTAAAACATTTACAGTGAAACCTCTCATAGCCGGACACTCATGGTGTCAGTCTTTTTGTCCGGTTATGGGAGGTGTCCGCTTGTAAGAGGTATATTACAAAATTCAATCAATAAACGTATGGAAGCTTCATTACAATATAATAATTTTACATATTTTTTAGTAGTAGGTACAGAGTATGTATGGAAGAAAAACAATATTTACTGGGAAGAAAAAAAATATGTATATATCTGATTTTCATCATTTTTTAAATATCAAAAGGTCACAAAAGTCTGTCGCGAAAGTCTGCAAACGGGCAATTTGCTCAAGGCTTAAGATTTAATTCGATTTGTTTCTGGAGTCTCCTCGTCACCATCGTCGCCATCGCTATGTCTATTGAACCTTCATAACAAGTCTCAATGATTTTCAGTATGTGGACCGTCCAATCGATAGTCCAAAATTCCCCTAGACTTTGATTGTTTGCATCGCCGAACACATTTTGAAAACCGACCTTATTCGGTTGGTATGTCGTCTTTGGGTTCAAATTCCAAAAGAGTCTGGTTTGTTTGCGAGAATGCTGCCTTTTTAAAGCTGTTTTTTTTTTATGGAGGTTAACTTTCTGCCAAGAGGTTTGGATAAAGAACAAAGCTTCAAAAACATTGATCATTTTTGCCAGATCTAGAGCTGATGTTGTTGTGTTAATTTTTGAAATGATGTTCTCAGGATTAATCGTCGGTAGTGTACATTAAAATTTTGGATTACCCCCCTGATCTAAGGGTTGACACACGGTTATTGTATTAGCTGGCAAGAAACACGCTGGTGACATTTGTAAAACTTAATTCTCTCGAATAGGACGCAGCATTATAAAAAAAAAGCACCTTTCTGTTTTGTGTTTTCATTTTACTTTGTAATTGTTGTATCCATTCGGAAAGCGTCGTCCACACTTTGCGATTCGACTTCTAATTGACTGGCAAATCTTGGAGGCGAAGCTTCCTGAAAGGTCGAGGTTGGGATGGGATCTGCCATACCGATCACCAGAAGCATCTACTTTTCGCCTGCCATGTTAACAGAAAATAAAATTGTCAGCCTTTCTAATAGTTCACCACCAGCACATTTTTTCAACTTCAATGAAAGAAAGGGCTTCTCTCATCAGTGTTGTAAATGACTTCAGGCTTGTACCTAATGGAGAGTAATTTTGCTGTGAATTGTTCGACGTCTACTTTCGACGCATCCGAAGCTTCGCCAGTTATACATTTAAGGGCTATATTGTGCCTTTTACTCCACTTCTCTAACCATCCATTGGACGCAGAAAGTCCAGAATTATTGGCTTGGCTTTATTGGTCCAGAAATAGGAATGTTTTGGCTTCTAGCTTATACAGATCAATCAGATCAGGCTTCATCGATTCTTTCTCCCTTCTGTTCCAAGAAAACTTTTCTTTTGCTTAACTCTGACTCTGTAATGGACTAGACTTTGAAGCGAACTGTCGCGAAGACAGGACGAGGGCAGTTATGGCCGTGAAGGCCCAAGGTCGAAACCTAAGAAGTGAGCAAGTCCGAAGATACTCTCTTCACCCGACTGCCAGGTAGGCACGTTTGCAGACCGCTCAGTTATCGTGAGAAAAGGAGGAGGTTCGTAAGTGTGGCAGCAGTGACCTGACCATTACTTCTAAAAATATCGTGAATATGCCCGTAAACGAAACAAGAATAATAACAAAATAGCCAATCGTAAGATAAATCTGTGGGAATCATCCACTCTAACTATAATTCTTCCTGTTCCACGAACGATGATAAGGAGCCTAAAGAGCACCACAGACCTAGCGATTAATTTATAAATCGATTGAGCAATCGATTGCACACAATCGATCTCACGCCCGTACAACACACACACTAGGAAATTTATCGCGCATCCTGAAACGATAGTCTCACGGTCCACACAACACAACACGACATAGTGGAAATTATCTATTTTGTGGCGATGAAAGATGGACATCCATTGCTACTTTCAATAGATGATGACCGCCGCAACCACAGCATGAAGAATGACCACCGCTTTATGAAAAAAATCAGCAAATGAAAACACATGATTGTCATGACAGATTATCCGAAAAATTGCATGGCAATAAGTTCCACACATCAAATAAAGAATTGAATTTGATGGTCCCATACCACTTCCAATTTATCTCGCAATAAAAAATCTCTTCAATCGATCGGAAGGTCTGTGGCGCCCATTAGGGGTAGATCGGCTCGGGAGACAGCCTAGATGTTTAGGCCTTCGCTCTGTACCCTACCCTACCTTGGATTTCCAATCGCGCATAGAATCACTACCATCCAGATAGACAGGCCGAACTGCAGAAACAGAATTTCCACAATTTGTAAGATGGGCACCTGTTATTGTTGCTATTGTTGTAATACGTGCTGCTTGAGTTCATGACCACTGACAGATTCATTTTAATCAGCTGATAATCTGTCTAGATGGCGTTGAAAGAATCCATGGATTTCACATTGATTTTGTTGGATTTAAATCGAATTCCGCCCGTTTATGGGCTCATTTAAAAGAACGAAAATCAATTTGATGGATTCGAATCCATGGATTCACCATATGCGTGCATCATTAAAACGACAGAAAACACAATCTCTGAAGTGTTCAAAATAAAATCAAAACACCAAAGAAGAACGACTTTCTTCAACAAACAAATGGCATTCGAATACGGGGAATCACCAATTGCATTACAACCAAAGACTGCTCCCAATACCTTAAATTAGGGAAATTGCCAAATAATTTTTATACCCTTCGCTCATAGAGTGAAAGGGTATATTGTTTTTGTTACGCCGATATTATGTAACACCTCAAAGGAGCCACCGGAGGTATGGCAAAGTATATATATAAATGATCAGGGTCGGTCCCTGAATCGAATAAGCCATGTCTGTCTGTCTGTCTGTCTGTCTGTCTGTCTGTCTGTCTGTCTGTCCGTGTGTCTGTCTGTTAGCACGATAACTCCCGAAATAATGAAGCTAGCGGTTTGAAATTATGGTCAAATGTTTGTTTTGCTAAAATCTTGGACGGTATTGAAAATGGGCCAAATCGGACCACGGGTTCCCCTACCTCCCATACAAACTACCCCTCCTTGATATTTTAATTCGGTCATAACTTTCGGTAGAATATCGCTATCGACTTGAAATTTTGACCAATGTCTCATTCTGACATATACTTTGAGTTGATGGAAAGTGGATTAGGTCCGACTACCCCTACCCCTACTTCCCCTACAAAGTTATATTCAGTCATATCTTTTGATAGAATGTCACGAAAAACTTCAAATTAATATCAAATGGTAGCCGTTGGATGTCTTGACAAGGTAATAAAGATGTGTCAGGTCCGACCCATCTACCCCTCCCTCCCCAACAAAAAATATGAAATTGAATATTTTGGGTTTTGCGTGCCTTCTAGGTCTGTACATGGGTATAGGGTATATTCGCACGATTAGAACTCGGTCTCGTAACTTTCTCATTAAGTTTGTAACGCATTAAAGGAAGCATCTCCGACCATACAAAAAGTATACATCATATATGATCAGCATGACTTGGGGAGTCGATTGGAGCATATCCGTCTGTCTGTCTGTTGCGACGCGTTTTACTCGGCGGGTATTGAAGCTAGCAAGCTGAAATTTTGCACACGTGCTTCTTATCGTTGCAGGCTGTTTGTATGTTTGATTCACTCAAATTAGATCACTGGGTCATGGGGCTGCCATACAAACCTAGCTCCCCAATTTGAGTTCTTCTAAGAAAAACTTTTTTATTTGTGTACCAATTTCAACCAAATTTCACACAAATATGTTTCTATAGATAACACAAAATATATGCAAGAATGGATCAAATCGGACCATGGGGTCATGGGGCTGCCATACAAACTTAACCCCGCAAATTAGGTTATTCTAAGAAAAACTTTTTTATTTGTACACCAATTTCAACCAAATTTCACACAAATGTATTTCTATTGATGACACAAAACATATGTAAGATTGAATCAAATCGGCCCATGGGGTCATGGGGCTGCCATACAAACCAGACCCCCCATATTGGTTCTTCTAGGAAACAAACATTTCACAAAACCTTGAATCAATGTGTCTTTAGCAAAGCAACTAAAAAGTTCAAAACGAATGGAATCGTACTGTGGGGTCATGCTCCGGCAACCCCAATAAAATTTTCCGAGTAAATATTTTTATTTGGCCACTAATTTCAACCAAGCCCAAAACTTTTGTCAAGACGGAAGAAAAAGAATGAGGAGGGGGATTAAATGCAAGTCATAGGTACGCCCGAAAGAACTTTTAGCCCAAGCGAAGGGTATCCAAATTTTGGCCGCGCCCGAAATTAGCCTCGGCCCCGGGGTTGGCGAGCGAAGCGAGCAGGGGGCGAAGCCCCCTAGTTATTTTTGTGTGCCAGAAAGTCAATTTTCTGTCCGTTTGTGAGAGGTTTTTCGAATCATATGTACAGAAATATGGTGTCCGTGTCCGTCTATTAGAGGGTCCGGTTGTTAGACGTAAATTAAATTAAAATCCCGAAATGTGTGTATCAAAAAATTGTCCGGTTATGAGAGGTGTCCGCTTATGGGAGGTGTCCGCCAGTAGAGGTATCACTGTGTTAAAAAAATTAAATTTGAAGTTTTTTATTGACAATGGATTGAGATTTAGTTTTAAAGTTTAACTTCTTCTTCTTCTTCTTTATGGCACGATAACCCGACGTCGGGCCTTGGCCGCCTGGATTGAAGACCTCCAATTGTCGCGGTCACGCGACCTTGTCCTCCAGTTTCGAAAGCCTAGCATCTGGTGGGCGTCCTCACATACAGAATGCTCCCATCGGGCTCTCGGTCGTCCACGCAATCTGGCTCCGTCCACTCGTTGCGCGTTCATCGCCTTTTTGGGCATGCGATCGTCGTTAAAGTTTAACTGCGTGTGCATTATCGACAAAGTTCATGTTGTGAAGTGACATAGTTGTCAAACCCACGCTGTTACTCTTATTCTTTTTTTTTTTGACGTTGTCGTAGTTGGTTATAATAAGACGTTTAATTTGAAATGTTATGAAATTTATGTGACAGATGTGATAGATATTGTTTTCGTTTCATAAATTCATTTGATTCGTTTTGAATTAACACTTGAATCGAAGTTTTCATGCATTTTCGCGAAATCGGATGCCAATTTGCTCAGAAGTACTTTTTTCTCCTATAGTAAGACATGACAACTAGTTTATTCTGATGATGATCAAGTGCAACCCCTTAACAAATCTAACACTTTACGAAGTCCATATACTAAGTGACCGTCTTCCCAAACCGCATCCTTTCCGACATATAAAAGCGAAAAGGACATTGAATTTTGGACATGAATGACCAAACGGTTCTAACCACTGTCCTCGTGGAGTACATACATACCTTCATACGAACGTCTTAAAGTTTATGGTGCAAGTCCTTGCGACAACGACAAATACGACATTCCCTACTTCGGCGGTCGTCGTCGTTGCCCATTACCCGCCACCATGCGGCTATGGCTATTTCAAAGTTAATAATTAAAGGACAAAGTTTCAACCTCTTCTTGAAACACACTCACAACTTGAAAATGGTCGTAAATTAACGGTCGAAATGGTAAGAAAATTTGTGTTTATTTCGTGTGAACATATGCGTTTACATGAAAATTGTGTGCACAAACAAAGACAATGTTTCGGTGAATTGAAGTCAAGTGTTTACACGAAACACTAATTTTAAATGATGATAAAAAGGAATCGATTGAATTATTTTCGAATATTTTTCATCCATATTAAGGGTCGATTTTGTGGATGGGCTCTTGTGAGAGAGAGAATTCTCTGACTTTCTTTCGAAAGAAAAGGCATTTTTACCGTATGTAGCCAATTCTAAAGCAAATTCCAAATGATGGGTGTAGCCAAAGAGGACAATGCCCTCCGTGCCGATGATCACGGTACATTTTTATCTTAATCCTGTACTAAATTCTATAAAAAAATGGTGAACTACGATGTCTGAGTGCGTAAAATGAGTTTTTGGCTCTTATCACGACACAAAAGTTTCCGTACTTAAAAAAAAGCAACTATAAGAAGGGAGTGATCAGAGGGAAGCTTTTTTACCAGCACTCGAATAATAAAAAGATGCAAAAAGCTTTTGAGAAAAAATTCATATTAACCTAGATTTAGTGAAAAGGAAACAATAGAAACTACAGATGAAAGAAAAAAGGTCGCAAAGTTCCGTAAGGCAGGAAACAAACACCTCCAAAACTCGTTTTACAACCGTTGGTTAAAAAAGGTTTTTTTATTAACATTTCTTTCCCTTTGGTATTTTGCATTTTAAACCAAAGTCTTTACGAGAATATGAAGAGCCTACAATTTATACGATAATTTAGAATTCTAATAGGTTAGTAAAAATTGCTAAATTTTACACCGTAAATGCTAGCACCCGCTTATGAAAAGCACTGTGGGACAAATATCTCTCTCAATTCGGTGCAAGAACACATCATTTGAGCTCCTTCCAGAACTCATGAACGCCTAAATTGCTGGTATTATTGAGCATGGGCGACATACGAAAGTTTTACCTCAAAGGCGGTAGTGTACGCCGCCGTCGTCGCATAATTGATCAAATTGTCAACCTCGAAGATTTCTTACTAGGTGTATCGAAAAAATTCTCTTTTTCGTCTTCACCAAATAGTAATCGGAGTCGCAATTGGCTCCTCGATACGATCGGATGGGATGTCTAAGACATTCAAAGCCCATCTCTTGCTGATTACGTTGACGGTGTATTCATCCGGAGCTTTCCAAGTCTGCTTATGGATGCGTCGATGAGGGAAACATGTAGAGCTTATGACCCGATTTCGGCGGCTTGCGAAATCGATAAGTCGCTGACCGTTGTTGTTGCATGCATCGCGAAGGCTGTGACATCCAGTAGTTACCCTATGCCAGCTTTCGTTTCCGATTTTGACGTTAAAGTCTCCCAGCAGCAGCTTAACGTTGTTTGATGGAAGTCAGTTGAAAAGGAGTTTCCAAACTCGGCATGGCCCGTCGCAAGTTTATTATTAAAAAGATATTAGGAAATATTCTTACCGTAGAATAATAAACTAAAAATGCGTAGGAAGTGGTATGACTGACAACCTTATCACACTCCGAACTCAGTTGTCGTTGGAACTACACACAGTAGTCGTCAACGCACCATGCTCCACTAGGAGTTAGGGCAAAACAACTAGCGATGACGCATAGCCGCTTATTTAAGGGTTTGAAGCCGATAATCTGATCTTTGAGCTGCTTACTCACGATGAAAGCTATACTCCAAACATCTTGTTGCCCTCCTCTTTACCACTCGTAAAAATAGTGTACGAACTGCGGTCGCTAATCTCGCTATTTTGAGCTATTTCAGCTTGTATTATTCTATTTGTCCCGGGAGAGCCCTTAGGATCCCCGGTCTATTTAGAGAGAGTACATTCAACGATACGAAAGAATCAGCTGTTCGTTTGCGGAGTCGTCGTTGTTTTTTATCCGTCAAATCCGAGGCTTTTGTGAGAATTCTTAGACAAAAGCTTATTTGACAAGGAATCCGAAAAGACGAAACACAATGATATCGAGAATGCATAGCATGCCAACGCTCAAAAGTATACCGACTCATCAAACCGCAAAATATTGTCGTTTTGGACTCAAGATTCAGTCACGTGAAAAAAAGATAGATCGTTTCACCAGATGACCGGAGACTACCCATCATGGATATGTCAGCAGTCACCGTTGCAAATATGTTATACGATCATTGGATATCACGCGTTTCGGTTCACCCATCACAATCACCATTGGTGGCGCATAAGGGCCCAATCTCCTCAGATCACGGCGCACAATTTGAATCTGCTCTTTCAAGTCCCTAGCGGAACTCGTTGGGGAAAAAAAGGCCGCATTAAAACATAACATCCTCAATCGAACGGCATCGTCGAACGCATGCACCAGTTGCCTAACGTACACTGTAAAAACAAAGTTGAATTTTACATCGAAAATTCGTTGAATTTTACACCTTTTTTCTCGCAAAATTACAGTAAACGTGTATTTTTCAACCAAATTTCTAGTAAACCCACAAAATAGTGTAATATTACACAGATTTTTTAATATTTCTCTATTTTGGTGTAATTTTCCACCACATTTGGTGTGAAGATGTGCCATTACCTTATTTTTGTGTAATTTTCATGTAATATTGCGATTTTGGTGTGAAAATTACACCTACATTTGTGTAAAACTGAGTGTGCTACAATACTTTTGTGAATTATTGCATTTTCCTGTATCTGTCAAGTGGCTTGTTCTGTGTGCAGTTAGTCTGTTCCGTCCGAAGTGCGTTCGTGTGAGCATCATATTATTGTTGTTTTTATAGCGTTTTTTGATGTTGAATCGAAAGGGTGCCAGTGTGCCAGCTCTTGGCTGTTGGAATAACGACTAGCTCCAGGACGATTAAAATCGAAGAACCGGCTGCCGTAAATATTATTAATTAACCCTGAATCGAATCGACAACCATTCATAGGGAATTCCGGAGTTCTAAAAGTTACACAAAGCTCATCCTTCGTCGTTTCGACGACGCCAATTACTAAAAATCCAGCTTACCCTGCTTACTTCGATTAGCCGCAATGTACACGGCAAGTACATCGGCACGGTAAGTGCTGTGCCAAAAATCAGCTCAAAATAATGAAAATTGTCAAGAAAAACGGGATAAATGTGATGATGCGTCGTCGATTCGACGAAGGGTTAATTACATAAACCCAGATGTAAATTTACATTTTCGCCGGTGTAAATTTACATTTGTTCCAGTGCAAATTTGCTTTTTTCTGGTTTAAATTTACATAATTCTAAGAGTAAGTTTACTTATTTATGTAAGTAATTTTGTAGTAAATATTTACATCGTAAAGTGTAAAATTACTCTCGCTCATATCATGGTGTAAATTTACTACTATAATAGAAGGAAAAAAAGTTTCCTCCTATTATTGGAGTAATTTTTTTTAGAGTGTACGGTGTTCCATGTGTTCGGTCGAACACGGGCCCCAACCACCAGGGGCCCCCAGGTGTAGGGACAAGTAGTGGAAACTTTGTATTGTAATTTTAAAATAACTTTTTGTAGATTTCTAAATCTTCCTGTTACCGTAGGGTAGGGATGATGGCCTTATGTTAGCCAATGATTGAACCTTGTGTGTTATTAATTTTGATAAGTTGCTAATTTGTAGTAAAGTCTGAGAGTGTTTTCAAAAGCAGGAAATTTAATATAAAAAATCCGTAGAACCGCACCCTACTCACCGGTGCAATAAGAATCATTGAAACCCATTATAGAAGCACTCCTATTTTTAGTGCTAATTAGTTATTCCATCTATAGTAGGTAAAGTTGGGGCTATACGGTATTGAGAAGATAGTAGGTAAAGTGAGTCCTTGAAAAGATATACTTTCTTAACTGTTGTTTTATATTCACATCAAAATTTGGGTAAAGGTGTACTAGGCCCGCCCCGTTATAATTTGCATTAATTCTTAAAATGAAGATCATTTTGGAAATTGTTGAAATCTTATGAAGAAATGGATGCAATTAACAGAAGTAATGGAGGCAACCATCAACAAAAAGCTCTGGTGCTAAGAGTAGGTACTAACATCGGCATTTCACGAAAATAAAAAATCCACCACATTTTCCTTAAAAAAAAAGCTAATTAAAAACACATTTTCAACGATTTCTTAACGCGATTTCAACCAAAATTCTAATTTAAATCAATATCAAATCGTGGTAAAGTGTGGTAAACTCTGCCTGAGTTTATGCAATACACATCTTTGAAAACGTCATGTTTACAGTAGAGGCCGTCAAAGCCCACAATCGGAACTTTTATTCGATCTATCCGTTATTAACCTGTAAGTTCACTTTTTTATGAACACAAATCTTTGACGTAGATGTTTAGATTTATAAGTTAGACTGGACTTCTTGTTGCAAAAATGGTGTTTTACGTATACTAATGCATAAAAGGTCAGAGTGATTTAGAGTTAGATGGATGGAAATTAGGATGAGAGGGTCAACAGGATTTGAAATTTCATCATAAACCTAGATTTCTTTGTATTTTGGAAATCGCATTTTACCAGACCCTAATAGCCTATTTGAACTAAATAAATTAACTTAAACCCGTTTGAGTTGTAAGGATTTAGTAAATCCTATCGATAGTCCGAACCCCCTATAAATTGTGATTTTACTTGTAAAGTTCAAAATTTGCAGCGTGTAGTAATCAGACAAAAATAGTGGTATCAACAAGTTTGAATAATTATAAATTACATTGTGTGGGGGCCCCCATTTGAATCGCGAACACAAGATATTTTAGAAACGTTACGCCACTGGCATGCACAGAACATGTGATCACCCAAACCGTGGATGAACATTGTTTCGACCGTTTTACTCGGTCTCAGTACTTCGTTCAAGGAAGATCTCCACGCCAGCCCAGCGGAAATATTATATGGCACGTGCTTAAGGATCCCTAGAGAATTTCTCGCTTCATCGGATATTTGATCCGATCCCAAAATGCTCATCCAGAATCAACGGGAATACATACGTGGTTTACGTCCTACTTCGACGGCCCATCACTCGAAAGCAAGAGCGTTCATCTTGAAGGATATCAACACTTGCTCACACGTTTGGTTGTAAAAGCACCTTTGGAACCACAGTCCCATCAGGGTCCTTTTCGTGTCATAGACCGTCTTAGTGACAGAATATTCAAAATTAACATAAGCGGAGAGAATACAAAAATATCAGCTGACAGACTGAAGCCAGCCTATATAAGCAAGACCGACATCGAAGAGGAAAGAACATTCTCGCCACCGCAACAACTTGAACCACATCAATGGGGTTCAATGATGGACCCGCCAAGGAGAACATAGTACCGTGACAATCCGACCAAAGTCACTAGGAGGGAAGTGGCTGTGGTAACACAGTCCAACGATTGTAACGACACGGTACAACGTGCCACATCCGCTGTTCACCGGCTTTTCGTAGCGGAATCAAGTTTGACCGTTTTGTTTTTTGAGTAGCTTTCGTCGCAGAACCGCAGAACAGCTTCAGACCAAATGGAAGAAGTATTTTGCCCCCATATGTTAGTTTCAAGATCTAGACTGCTTTTTGTAGAAGTGTTGAGATCAGTAGCATGCTCATTTTCTGTTAATTGGTAAGAATTTTAACTGGAAAGGAAAAGGAAACTCTTAAGACCATGGGTGTTCAACCTTTCGGCTTATCGGGACCATATAAAATAAATCAATAAAATAAATATCTTCGCATCCATAAGCGCAACCATTTGCCTGGCTTTAGATATCCAAATAGACAAATTACTCATCTGTCAGCTGACGCTTTTACAATAGAATTCATAGTGACAAATTCGCGTCTATTCGACAACTCCATACCACGTGCAACGATGATCCTTGTTTATACCATTCTCAATTTTGTGTCAATGGTATGTACCATATCATTGCATTACACCGTTAAATCAAAACCATTTCAAAATCATCGTATCGTAATTTCCGTAATGCAACATAAAATCGAAAGCAACACTTACCCGACAACATTTATCCCGAATTCACTTCCACCACCCAACATGTAGGTACGTAAAAGCGCTCGTAATTGGAACATAAAAATTGTTTAGTACTCGTACACGTAACGGTTTGAATAGAGCTCCTGTTGTATCCACAGGATGTGCGAATGAAAAAAGGAGAAACGACCATGACGACGATGACGACACGCCACGCGGAAGTCGACGGACAAGCACATAAATGAATTGATTTAAATTTTATGAGCCACTTGTTGAGCACGTCCATTTACGAGTGCTAGACGCCGAAGAATAATCGCCCCATAATACATTCCATGAAAAAGTCATCCTGCAGGCATATTTCTGGAAGCAGGATGTGCACCCATCTACTCTTCGGTATATACAGTACGTGTGGACTCGAAGCAGTACCATATTGAAAAAAAGTGTACACACATGTCCTATATCAGGTGGAAATTGCGAAAATCAGAAATCAACTACCCACATAACACCCGCGGTCAACCTGTCACGAAAACGGATTTAATTTTTATGTTTTGCTCTTTCGCAAACGTCGATAACGATATCGACGTCATTGGTACGACGTATCCAGGACTCAACCGAACGGCGGAGACAAAAAAAATGCATCATATGTGGCGTTCAGTAAACGACGCGTTAAACGATGTGTGTTAAATTGCATCCTTGCAATTTCACCCCGTGTCGTGTATGTGATGCAACTAGAGAGAGGCTAGAGAACTAGAACATGATCTGGATTCGTCGTGGTCGACCCAGACGAGGACGACGCGACGTCATGTCAAGCTCTCGATGCTCGAAACAACAACGAGGCCACCCTGACAACAGATTTGCAAATTTGCAAACAGCGCGAGCAAAAAGCGAACCATGAGAGATTTAGCACCTGATACCCACGGACTGTATGTGTGCGGAGAATTTGTCCTCAAACACAGTGGCCAAATGGCAAACAGTTTGAGGCTGCATTTGGTGACGGTATTGATAGAGAGTCGGAGAGCAAAAAGAAGATAGTAGGCCTTGACAACCAGAGTTGTTGGTAGTCTGAAATTATAGTTGCATCCACTCCCAATCAAACGAGATTAGTTTGAAACACATTTCAGAATTCATACAAATGCTTCGAAAAATCTTCGGATTATCATAAAAATAATTTTAACATACCATTGATCTTTGACGACGAATAGTGCCACCATCAACAGGACCTTTGCCTAAATCCTGCCCAATTGACAACTCTTCTTTCACTTGCACTTTTTGCGAATTTATGTTACATCGTGGATTCAACGTGAAAATCAACGATCAGAAAAAAAGCCTCCGATTTCGTGGAGCATTGGAGGTTTGAGTTTCCGAATGATGCGTTTAGAGTGGAGTACGTATGTGAGTATCTTTTATTCCTTTTTTTCGTTGCTGATTGTAACCCGATATGGGCACCGTCTGCACTACTGTGGCCCATCAACCAGCGACTATATGCACAGCAGCAGTAGCAGCTTGGCTCGACTACTGGTCTTAAAAACTTTCAATATTGATAGCGGAAATTTCAACGGTCGCGACGATTTCGGGTACTTGGCCAGGGAGGAATAAGATCCAATGCGTGGTAGCAGCCACATATCCATCCGCATGAGTGGCTTGCATCCGTACCTGCATCAGGTGTGTAGCTCCAGAATAGGATTTTTTGTTGTTGTGAAGGCTCCTGTTGGAATCCGGTCAGAGATTTTTTTTGGTTTTCGTGACACACAGCGGACGACGACGTGTTAATTTGATCTGCAATTCTCGCGATATACAATCGGCTGAAGGGCTTGTAATTGTGTGTTCAGATCAGATGCTATGTGGAGGTACCTCCGTGAATCAAGTGAGCGCAGTGAAAAAGAGGTGACAGGTGGATGTCAAGGTAACGATAAATTGTATGCAAAAATTCTGATGTGACTTTCGAGGGAAACCTTAGCGGTGAGATTGAAATTGATGGTAATGATATAGCGATGGCTTGTTGGCTTGTCATTTCGCAATGTTGTTTTGGCGAATTCTTGTCAGCCAATATTAGTATGGGTATCAAGTTATGATTTCTTTTGTTTCGAAGAAATTTATTACGTAAATATGTAGATTAAAGTTTGTAATTTTCTGGATAGAATTGTTAAAGGGGTGACACGGTTAACCTTTTTACTTGCTGCTGTACTCTACAGCTACACCAAAACCACTACTCTATGTTTGAAAGCGTAAAAATGTGTTTTTTTTTAAGTCACAAAAATTTCCGTAATAAGTAGGCAGTGGCGGATTTACCAGTAGGCTGAGTAGGCTGGAGCCTAGGGCGGCAGATTTTACGGGGGCGGCAAATTTGGGGTAAACATATTTTTTTTTTTTTTTGAGTTAAACACATTGTAAACATTTAATACCGTGGAAACTGAATTCCAAATACGAATTATAACGCCAGATATAGAATTTATCCTTTTCATGAGATACGTTTTGGGAGCAGTGTGTGAAGTGTGTTTGTCACCGTTGTGTGAGAGCTTCAAACACTAGGAACGTTTTATTATTAAAGACGAATCTGCGAAAAGGACTCTTTTAGTCAATTGTTTATGCAGACTGAAATTCGAAGCCAAGCACCTTTTTGCTTTATTTTTATTTATTTGACATCTTTTTTAAAAAAAAAATATCGATTCTATCAGTATTTCCAGTCACGGATTACCCATGGGCAACCTGGGCAAGTGCCCATGGCGGAAGATTTTTAAAGGCGGCAATTTTTTAAACTTTCCGTTGGCTTAAAATTCTGTGAATGATTAATTTTGGGAAACTCAAGGAGCAGTCATAATTAGACGACATCTTAACGCTCTTTTCCTAATCTTTTTCTAGTTACCTAGGCGTATTCCAGGGTGCCCAATCGCACACTTACATTGTAATGTAAATAATACTCGTTCATATAAAAATTTCAGTTATCCTATGAACTACACTTCACTGCCCACACTTCACGCAAAATTCTGCTAATCTCACTCCGAATAGCCTACTGGTGGAGGGTAGTTCGCTTAAGATAAGATTAGAAACAATTTTTGTAACGCATTGGCTTCAATTAAACAAGGGTAGAAATCTCACATATGCAAGGATGTTTTGGGTGAAGCAATCAAGGAGCTCCAGAATCTACATAAAATGCTGGACATGTGGCCAAAGGACAAATAATTCGCAAAAAGAGGGGAGCAAGGGAATCGTAGTTCGATTTTCCAAAAAATGCGTAGAAGGGCGGTCTTGTCTTGCAGTTTTTGCTGAATATTTCATAGGAAGGAGGGACACTTTGGATATTTTGTGGTGCAATTTCGGGATTTTTAATGAGGGAATCGTTACATGCTAGATCCGAGACGGCGGCCTAATCTAAGGACGCAACTTATCTCTCCACACACTCTCTGTTTTGATATCCCTATTGTATTGATCCTTTGAAAAATTAAAAATTGTTCTGACGTAAACATAATGTTTGTTTGTATCCAGATATTACTCTTCAATCCTAATTTAAAGATTTCATACAAAGTCTGAAATAGTTTTCAATTTTTGTATAACGAGAAATGCTGACAGCATTTGCCTTCATAAACAAAATAATTTTTACGAAGACTACATTGTCAAAAATTAGCGTTCGTTCTAAACTAGTTTCTGGGTTAGTTGATCAATTAGAATAGGCAACACTAGTAAATGCAAGTTCATATTTTCGCGTTTTCTGTTACTACTTTAGTTTTCCCCACTTGAAATTGGCTGGGATGTAACCAGCAATTGGTTTCGGAAGGGGTACTCTTGATATTATATGCTATATTGACTATCAAATTTTTAAGTAGGTAATATGTATGTATCCATTTTGTGAAAAGGTTTAAAAGAAATTTTAAAAATGTTGACGTTTAAATTGTTGAATCGGTAATTTTTCTGCAGAGAAAAATATACAATACCTACCAACGATGCCAAAAATCATTTAAAATAATTAAACTTAGTAAGCAAGACTTTTGCTAAATAATATCACCGAGTCCTTGCATTTCGTCAAGTTGTCAATTGAAATTTTATTTTTTTTTAAACAATTTAAAAATCTTGAAATTGTCTTACCTTACAGTGACGGAGGGCGGAGATAGAGGCGCCACAGAGGCTAAGCCCCGTCCTGAGTACTGCTCAATGGTGCATTAAAAGCGGGACACTATGAAGAATAAGAACCTACCCTTCAAACCGACGCTCCAACCAAGGAATTATAAGATCGTTTTTTATATTTATCTATCACATAAAAATAAAAGAATACTCAGGACCCACGAAGTGGCAAGCACTAATCTATTAAAGTGTAAAGAAATTTGAGAATAAATGAAGGTTAATCAAAGAAGTCGGTCCTGGAGTATTTATTCTCGACTCAAAAAACAATAGTGTTCCGCACATTTTTGCACCACTTGATTGGGTGGGAAACGATAAAGAAGCTAAACGCCTTGACCATTGATTCAAGTAACGTCCCTTCAGCAATATTATCATAGAGCTTGGTAGGGGCGGCAAAATGACAACAGCCTACTAGCGGTAAATGTGTAAATCCGCCACTGTAAGTAGGTATAAATTATTGCGTATAGAAGATGGTCAGTTAACGCCTAGTTCCAATCTGCAATATTAGGTTCTCTGTAAATCGAAAGATTTCCATCCCAGGGACTCAGATAGGTATTTTAAAACAGGGAAACTAAGAGATTTCCACCCGCCCACTGCTGCGACCACCGCAGACTCGAATACTAATCATAACACACACAAAATTAAACAAAAATTTCGGTGCCGCTGCGATTCAAGCATAAGTTTAAAGCATCGGTCCTGTCAATACTCTCAGTGCCATTTTTTCATAAATACTACATGTAGTTTTTAGTCTACGCAAATTAATGAAATTGCGTGGTAATCGACAGCCACGAGCGTTCCCAGATCGACTAAATATCTAAAATCATTTGAATTGCTAAATATATACAGTTTGAGCATCGCATGTTCAGACGAAATAATATTTGACGTTTTGATGTAGTTCTGAATTTTTTCTGTTTTGATTTACCGTTACTTTCAGGTGAAAGTTCAAATAGGGACTCATGGAGCAATTTGTTAAGGCTTTTGGACAAAAATGGTAGTTGTGGTAGCTGGGTTAAGTACAGAGAAGCTTAGGTCAGGCATTTTTGACGGCCCTCAAATAAGACTTTCAATAAAAGATACCAGTTTTGGGCATTCGATGAATGATTTAGAGTCATTATCGTGGATTTCTTTCGTCGACGTTGTGAAAAACTTTCTCGGCAATCATAAGGCTGAAAATTATCGGATTTCAGTGCAAAATATGCTGGAAAATTTCAGAAATCTTGGTTGCAATATGAGTACCAAGATGCACTATCTCCATGGTCATTTGGATAAATTTCAAGTAAACCTAGGGTCTTATAGTGTGGAACACTGAAAAAATTATCTTTCCTATTATTAACGAATTACATTCGTTGACTTATTTTCATTGCCATAACGTAATTATTCGTTATGATAAAGTAGACGTTCATAAAGGTTTACGCCACATTTTGTCACATTAAAGAAATCTGATTCGTTTATATTTTGTTCGTCAATATCACGGATATTTACATTGACATGAAGAAAATATTCGTTCATTAGGTTAACAAAAACTTCTTTCATAAAATTAATGATTATTTCCTTGTTGTAAATTTAATGTAAAATTTCGTTAAAATTGAGGAACATGTTGAAGAATCTTTACCTTACATTCAGGAAGTTTTCCTGGTTAAACGATACGTATATTTTTTATGATATCGATTTTAACGAATTGTTCATAACATTAATGAAAGCTTTTCTTAACTCTGACAAATACATTACGTGGATTTTTGAAAGCTTCAGCACGTATAGTCTGGTTGGTGTAGTAGGTAGGGTGCAGGTCTTCAAATCATAGGATCCCGGGATCGAATCCCACCGTAGGTGTAGGTCAGTTATGATGCTTTTCAGAGCAGAGCAGCAGTAAAATAAATGTCGTCAACACTTATAGAGCTAGGTTTTCAATAATGGACTGCGTCAGTTTTTTTTAATAAAAAAAAAGGTTCAATTCATATTTTCTATGTACATCAATACATAGCAGCAATGAACATAAAAAAAATGAAAATAATGAATGTTTCATATATACAATGAACTTTTTCATTGTATTTACGTTTTTTTTCGTTCAGTGAAGTATAATGTTCTTCAATTTTAAGAAATCAAATCAATCATACGAATTATTTAACGCAATACCAACGAAAGTTTTCATATAGAGTAAGAAATGTTTTCGTACTAGAAATTTTAACGAAACTAGTTTCATTGGCGTAACGAACTACTGTTTTGGAGGTTTTTTAATGTAGTTTTTCGTTAAATTGAAGTAGATTTACATGCTATTTACGACGTCTTTTGTTTCAGTGAACAAGGCGAACGATTCCACCAGGACCTGAAAATTGTGGAAAATCGTTATCAAGGTCGATGGGATGAACATATGATGGCGGATTACTGTTGGAGAATCGTGCGTGAGTCCCCTGGAAAGTCTCATCTCAAGAAATCTCGAAAAAGAAGCTTCCTTCATGTCTGAAGAGTTAACAACATACATATTTTGGAACATTTTATCATTTCATCATATCTCGAAAACTACGCGTAGGATTTAAAAAAATTATATACCGTTAGAATCAGTATAGCAAGGCTACTCAAAAACAGTTTGAATCTCCCCGGCACCAAAACCGGTGTAGACCTGTGAATCGTAGTTTCAGGCCTTTGAGATGCCCACGTGTGTTATAGTCAACAATTTGATATCTGAATCTGAGACTTAAATACATATCAGATCCTATGCGCGATGCATATGTTACAATTCGCTTAATTTTCTGAAACTGACATCATACCCTTAGGGAAACCCTATATGATTTTATTTTTGCAAAAATCCCAACCACCTATGTATGTGATCATGATCATAATGTCCAATCAACCTTATGCGGCAATTTAAACTACGGGGAAATCTTAATTGTTGTAGCTTAAAGAAATTACCCCAAAGAAAATTCCAGTCTACTATCATGAGGTTGACAAAAAATTTGGTTTTGACCATTTCGGAGACTGTAACTGTACAGTACAGCCAAATGAAGTTCATACAGTGACGAATTCGCCAGTAGGATAAGTAGACTGGATCCTAGAGCGGCAGATACATTGATGTTCGCAAGTAAAAATCAGGATGTATTTAAAAATACGTATTTCCGAAGCTAGTCTCTTAGTTTTAAGGACTTCGTTCTTACGTATGGTTCAAATACATCTTTTGGGAGTCAATTGTAAGGTTTAAATTTCAATTACAAAAGGTAGAATACGAGACGAAGCTACATTTCCCACCAAAAGAATATCTTAGGGTAGCAAATAGCTGCATTACCTACCAAATACAACCTGGAATCCCTGAATGATATTCTAACCGTTCCATGATATGCCGATGTAGTGGACCAATGATGTACCAAAATAGTTAAAGCATCCACGATTAACAATTTTAATAGGTTTTGCAAGAGGATATAGTAATCTGGCAATGCCGAAGCCGATACCAGGGTTTGCAAGTGACATGATTTTGGCAGGTTTTGCAAATGGAGGCTTTGCAATTTTAACACGTTTTGCAAGTGAACCGTATTTTTAATTATCTTTTTTTTTTCAAAGATCGAATCGTATTTTTCCCGTAAAGACACTACGATCATGTAGCGCTTAGCTCTTGCAAACAAGCCCATTTTTTCCGTTTGATAAAATACGGGCAAAAAGAAATAAAAAGCATTGTGAAAAGTTGACGTCATGAAAAGTCAAGTTAAAGTCAGTTTAATATAATTGAGGTACTTATCAATTTTATGAAGCATAGAATTTGGATTTAGAAAATAGGTAGGTAGGTCAAAGATTTAAATTTTTATTCGAGAATATTCACACAAAAAAATCTTTAATAAAACATACCGCTTGTATTTAATTTTATTTTGAACGGTGTCTAAGATTGAAAAACGCTCAACACGCCCGAAACGACAAGCTCGAACCTCATTTGTACGTATATATGTGCGAAGGGTAAATTGAAAATTATTGGAAGTAGATTACAAATCAGATAATAAAGATTTTTTAGCTACCAGGTCGTAGCAACCCGTAAGGGGGAAGATAAAGAATGAAATCATCGATTAAGCCCTATCATGGTTTAGCGATGTGCCGACAACTCATCCTAAGAAAAACTTCAAGTCAAGAAACCTGAAACAAAAGCCTCGGATTGGACGGATACAAAACAACGACGACTCCGCAAACAAACAACTGATTTCTCTTTCGGATCCTGGAATGTACGCTGCCTGATTAGACCGGGGGCCTTAAGGACCCTCCTGGATCAGGTAGAACAATACAAGCTGAGCATGGTTGCAACCCAGGAAACTAAGTGGTTCAAAAGCGAGATTAACGACCTCAATTCGCACACTATTTATTTTATTTTACGAGTGGTAAAGAGGAGGGCAACAAGGAGTTTGGAGTAGCTTTCATCGTGCAGCTCAAGGACCACGTTATCGGCTTCAAACCCATCAACGAGTGGCTATGTGCGATCCGCATCAAGATCCGTTTCGCTATTCTTTGGCCCATTAATGCGCATGCCCCTACAGAAGTAAAAGAAGACGCGATTAAGGACGAGTCTTACAACGACCTAGAAACACTCTTCCACTCACTTCCATCAAACGACGTCAAGCTGCTGCTAGGAGACTTTAACGCCAAAGTCAGAAACGAAAGCTGGCATAGGGGACCTACTGGAGGTCATAGCCTCCACGACGAAATCAACAACGGTCAGCGACTTCGCGATCGGCATAGAAACCTGGTCATAAGCATGTAGTTCCCTCATGACGAATCCATAAGCAGACCTGGAAGTCTCCAGATGAATACACCGTGAACCAGATCGACCACGTACTAATCAGCAAGAGATGGGCTTCTAATGTCTTAGATGTTCGATCCTATCGAGGAGCCAACTGCGACTCCGATCACTATTTGGTGAAGACGACCTACAGGTGCAGAATCTCTTCTGCGTACGCAGAACGAATCATTGGCAAGTATCAAGGCGGCTTCTGACCTGATCGTTCAACGACCGATCAGCTTTTCACAGTGAAGCTACTACTCCAAAAGTGCTGGGAATATAACATCGACGTATACCAAATCTTTGTCGACTTCCAGCAGGCATACGACAGTATCGATCGAAGTATACTGTACAACATTATGCTGAATTTTGGTATACCGGCAAAGGATGACGATGACTAATACCGTCTCGCAGGTCAAAGTGCAGAATCGACTCACTGACCTATTTGAAACTCGTACTGGACTCAAGCAGGGCGACGGGCTGGCGCGGACGCTATTCAACCTTGCTTTGGAGTATGTAATTTGAGCCATGAATATGGACAGCAGCGGAACGATACTCATCAAGTCGACTCAATTAGTAGTAGCCGACGATATCAACATCATGTCTCGAAGGTTGGGTGATGCAGAAAGCCTTCTGCATAACCTCAATAACGCCGCAAAGGAAGTTGGTCTACATATCAACTAAAGCAAAACAAAGGCCATGATGCAATCGAAAACAAGGACGCCAGCAAATTCATGCATCACAGTGGGGGACCTTAATATCGAGTATGTAGACAACTTCACCTATCTGGGTTGTAACTTATCAAAGGATGCCAACGAAACCGACGAAATTAAGCGACGGATACAACTAGCCAATAAGACATATTTCTCGGTCCTCCCTATAATTAGTTCGAAACTTGCGCACAGGAACACGAAGCTCCGCGTGTACAAAACGACCATCCGACCCGTGCTATGTTATGGCTGCGAAACATGGACCCTCACCCGAGCCTCCGAAATTTTGCTAGACCGATTCGAGCGAAAGTTCCTTCGGAGAATTTTCGGGGCCGTACGCGAGCGAGATCAATGGCGTATCCGTATCCGTAACCATGAGCTGAATCAATTGTAAGATGAGGTGGAAGTATCGAAAATCGTGAAGCTTCAACGTGTGCAATGGGCGGGGCATGTACAACGGATGGACGATAATCGCATGCCAAAGAAAGTTATGAACGCACAACGAATTGACGGAGCTTGGTTGCGTGGACGACCGAGAGCTCGGTGGGAGAACTCCGTATGTGAAGACGCCCACCAGCTGCTGGCTTCCGAAACTGGAGGACAAGGTCACGTAACCGCGACAATTGGAGGTCAACGATTCAGGCGGCCAAGGCCCGACGTCGGGCTATCGTGCCACATCGATGAGGTCGTAGCAAAAAAAAGGTTACGACGTCACAGTTTCAATCAAATCGACCACGTGAGGAAGTAATTTTGTAGAACAGGAAAGGATTTAGAAATACTAGGCACCATAAGTTCTTCTTCTTCTTCCAGAGGAAGGCACCATAAGTTGGTATCTAATTTATTAGTGGGCTACTAGTGTATGATTGTTTTGCGGTTCTTTATTTGGTAGAGAAGAAATTGAAATTTAACTGTAAATACCGAACGGCTGGCATTGCATTGTGTTTAACCCATTAAGACCCATTTAGAACATGGATTCGAAAATTACCTTAACTTCTCGTGGAGCATAGCGCTTCTACTAAACCTACTCGCCATCGCTTACGGTTTCTGGTCATGTATCGTATTTAATCCATTTCTTTCTCAATGACTCATACTCTTCATCCACCTCGGCCTCTTCGGGAGACGGGGTTCCATCTCATAGCGCGACCAGCAATGCAGTCATCACCCTTTCGCAACGAATTTTCGCCTGAGAGTAAATTCGTCGATAGGTATTTGGCCAGGGCCAAACAATTCTTAATATTCGACGAAGACAATTATTTACGAAAGTTTGCACATTTTTTTTTTGGTAACTGCAGCTGTGACTTTCTAAGTGCAGCTCCCATATAATAACACCGAAAAAATCAGAGAGCGGAACAGCCCCAGCTTGGCCTTAACATTTATATAACTGCTTTGCCATAGTTGGGACAATGGGACATGCCGAAAGAACACTTTGCTTGGTTAATGAGGCTTCAGCAGCAACAATGCTGCCTAAGTAGACAAATTCGTCTTCCTGTTCTACCGATTGTCCACTGATACGCATGGAAATAACGGTATTTCCAGTCAGTTTAAGAATTTTGGTCTTGTTTGTGTTAATCTTTAGCCCGACACCATTTGCCTCCTCTAGAGATCCATAGCCATTTTGCCTCAGATCACTGCCATCTAGATAGACAGGCCGGATTATCAGCTGATCTGTCAGTGGTCATGCAACACTAGTAGTGCCATGGTTGGTCATGGTCCGCGCTTAGTACTGCCAAAGTACCGCTCAGTACAATCCACAAATTGTCCACAATCCAAATATCAGTGGCTGTCAGCCTGTCATTTCGTGTGACTTGCTATGATATACACATGCCAGTGCGTTGATTTTTGGGATAAATATGGTAAGTACGATGTTGATGTATACTTTTTTACCACTTGCTCATCAAAAACACATTAAAGCAAACCATAACCTTTGTTTCGTAATAAACGCTCGCCATATTTAAACTTTTGGGTTCAGAAGCACTGGGGGTTGTGGGCTTTACAAATGTCAACTGTCACTGGTCACGAACGCACTTGTCCACTTGTAGACGAACAAATTTCTGCAGTTCGGCCTGTCTATCTAGATGGCAGTGCTCAGATCCATGATGCGAGTGCAGGCAAATGTCATCAGCGAAGTCCAGGTGTTGTTGGTGAGACTTCACAGTACCTACATTGAATGCTGCGGTGCTGGCGCTCCACAGGTAAAGCCGCATTGAGCACATCAACAATCACTGTAAGAAATAGGATTGGTGAATGCAACTCTGCCTGACCCCGCTGAGAACTTCAGAGCCCTCCGAAACCTTACCTTTGTATGGAGTTTCTCTGGGATACCCCTCTTGCGTCGCCCAGATACAGTCTCGATTCACACTATCGGAAGCCTTCTCAAAATCAACAAAGAGCAAATGCAACGGAGATCTGAACTCGATGCATTGCTCGATTACAAGACGTAAGGTATTAATGTGGTCGACGCAAGAGAAACCAGATCGAAATCCAGCCTGCTTCTCATCGATTTTGCTTTGTAAGTGGTCCTTAATACTATTCAAAACTATTCTAGCAATTATTTTGGCAACCGCGGAAAGCACACATATGTACACCTCTCCAATTATTGCTTTCTATCAAGCTGCCCTTCTTCGGAAGTTAGATTACTAAGCCTTTCTTTCACTCAGTGGGGAAAGTTTTCTTGTCCAACGCTCTTAAAATTAGCGAATGTAGCACCTTAGCTGTAAGGTCTGGTGCTGTAGAGACAGGAACACCATCGAGCCAAGCAGCCTTTCCTCGTTTTAGTGCACTAGTTGCATTGATTATTTCGTTTTTATTTGGGGCAGTTGCAGTATATTTACGATTCGTTGAGCAGCTACGTTATCAGCATGAGGGAGAACCTTGCCATTTGTTATACGGCTGAAAATCGCAGTGAAGTGCTATTTCCAACGCCTCATCTGGTCTTCGTTCTGGATAAGTAGCCTTCCATCGATATCCTTTACGGGATGTTGATAGGAACTTCGACCACCTTTGAACTCCTTGATGAAACTTTATACCGTATTTAAGTCCCTGTTCCGTGCGGGTTTGGGCCAAGGATGGTATCAGTGCTTTCTACATACGCATTATAATGGCATCCCAGTGTTCATTTGAGTCACATGTGCAGCTTTGCGGTGTCGAACTGACCGTTGATGATGCACAATCGAACATTAGAAACCATCACATGCTGATCCCTACCCATATCCACGTCGGCGGCTCTCTTGTTATGAACATTCAGAAGGCAACTTCTGAACTACTGCAAATGGCAAAATAGTCGATTCGATTTTCAGTCCGGTGCCCATCAACCTGTATTATTGTAATCTTTCTCATTCTTTTCTGAAACCAGGCGGTCACAATTCTATCTGAAAATGGTTCCCAGCTGATCAGTTAGCTATGCGCCGCTCTGGTTAAAGGATTTACGGACGCTGCCAGAAAAATCTCCAGAGTACAATAAAACCGTGTTACGAGTTACAGAAATATAATCCCGGCTGCTTAATAATCTAAATTAGGTCAGCACCAGGATATTTAACATGTATCACTCGAATTTACTCTCCAATTGCAGAAATCGTGCATTTTGTGGGCCTCCTGAACCATTGTCTAGTAGGGTGCGAACTTCCAGAATCCAATTTTTGTCATTGTACGACAGCCAAAAGTCGTAACCGAGGCCTAGTATATACGTTTCACATCACTTTAGTCGCCTTATACGACAAGGCGAGAAAACTGTGTGAAAAATCCGTGAAGAAACAACAGGAAATGGCCGGAGCCGTTTAACTTATGAAGTTTCTCCTGCACAGCTAAATGTCCGCAGTTTTGCCACAACTAAAAAAGATATAGTAATCGGTCGGAGCCTTTCAACCTATACTTTCTTCGTTAACGTGATTTTCAGGATGCCAGAAAAAAAAATTTTCAACTTTTTTTCTCAACCATTTTTAAATTATTCTCAAAAATTTCGAAATGCCGTATCAGACAAAAATGTTGCATTGAAAGGAGTCAGGAGTGAGCCTAGTTTACGATAGCAAAAACATTTTGCTCGAAAAATGATCCTTGCGTTTGGCACAGACAATTGATTTCATACGTTGCGAAAACTGGCTCTTAACGTGTACTCATTAGCCGAAGAAAAATAACCCAAAATATGGCCATCGGGTAGTAGTCTGGCTGGTCTAGCGGTTAGTGCGCGCACCTTCGGTGCACAGGGTCATGAGTTCGAATCTCACCGTGAGCCATGGTTTTTTTTTCGAACTCACGAGCTTGTGACGAACTATGATCTCACCCAGATGTTAAAGAGTACCCGATTATGGGTATAAAAAACACTGCTGAGCGTGATGCTGATCTCATTACCTCAACAAAAAGCAAATAAGATCTTGGAAATAGGATGTCACTAACACATCCTGCGGCCTTGGTCCAATGTTGGATTGGGTCTGTTATTTTTATAAATCAAAATTTAGGTTTCTGCGCCAATTTCAGGGGGAGTTATGGACATGACATGCCGTATTGCCAAATTCAAATATATGGAAAAAATCTCATTGAATTTTATTAAAAACAATAGAAAAGAATATTTTTTAATGTTTTTTTCATTGTTTTTTTTTTATTTTTTTTTTATTGTGATTTAATTTCATTTCTAATTTTTTATATTTTTTTATTCATAAAAAATCTTATGCCGAAACTTGGATTCGAACCCGGTCCGCCTGCGTGCCAGTCCGTTCACATTGCCATGAGGCCAGATGTGGAATGTTGTCAATGTTTCTAAAATCTTAACTATGTACTTGATACGCGGTGCAATACAAAATTTTATACATAGAGGCTATGCAAAATAATCATAGTTCCCATGAATGAATGAAAGAATTTGACTTACTTGATTCTAAGTCATTTGTTGCAGGGACGTAGCCAGGGGAGGGGTCCAGGGGGTCCGGACCCCTCCCGAAATGATTTAAATTGTATTTGAAAATTCAGTAATCCGTTATTTATTTTTCTTTTAATGGAAAAAATAGAAATGTCCTTTTTTGGATCGCTTACAAGCAAGCATTTACTAAGCACCAGCAAACAATTACTAAAGCTCATCATCTGCAAACAAGAGCACTCTGGCTCGTACTTCTGACCCCATCTCACTGAAAACTTTCAAGAGCAAAAAACGCGCAGCGGTCTTAGTCTATGGCGGTACGGCCCGTTCAGTCCTTGTGTACTGAAATAATTTGAATCGGCTGGGCAGAATTACGGTCGTTTTCGCAAACGGCTCTAAGTATGAAATTCTGAAACACCCTCAGTAAGAGTTCCCACACAGACGTGAGATCAATATGCACATAAATTATAATATAAGGTAAACGGTTCCCAAACTTAGTAGTTTTCAGAATGCTGTCAAAACTGAATTTTTGGTATCATCATCTGGATGAAACTGAACTTAACCGTGAATACATAATAATAGGCCAGTCATTTAAGGATTTTAGGTCGCAAAAAATAGCTCGGCTCTGCTGTTTTGGGATATTGTTAGGATAGATACCAGAAGTGTACCACTAAGTTTGCAACTACGAAAAACCTGTGCTAACCCCGTAACCCTCAAAAAACCTCAAAATTTTCTGACTTTTTTCATATTTTTGTTTGTAATTTCTAAAAGGTGCTTCCTACAAGTAAGTCGTCCACTGCACTTTTAAAACTAAGAAAATCTTCTTTAATTTGAGTGTAACATCAGCTTTGTAGGTGCAAAGGATCGCAAGATACAGCACTTTAAAAAATGTGTTTTTTTTTTGTAAAAAAGTCCGAAATTGTATTTTAGGAGGTTTGTATGACAGCCCTATGACATAGTGCTCCGATTTCATCCGTTTCTAGATATGTTTTGAAGCTTTACTAAAAAACACATTTGGGGGAATAATGGTTAAGATTGGTTCATAAAGAAAAAAGTTTTTCTTAGAAGAACCTAATTTCCAGAGGTTGGTTTGTATGACAGGCCTATTAACAAATCACATTAGAAAGGCATAAATTTGGTAAAGTAAGACTACGATAGTCATTCAAAATGGAAACTGGAAATATTTTTTCAAAGTAAGTAATGAAGCCTCAGAGCCGTGCGAAGGGAGGGGCCCGGGCACCGAGAGTGTAACCCAAAGCATACATTATTTTTTTAGGTAAGGTAAATTTGTACGTACATATTTGCAATAACGTTAAACCTCTATATCGTCACTCGGTAAACTTCTATATCGGTTATTAACCAACCGTGCTAACACCATGATCCATGGGCGCTTCGATACTTTTACTGTTTTTTCCTGATCACATTGACCATTAAGTATACTCGCCCGTGTTGTTAGAGAGCCTCGCCAAGCAATAGTATTGAATTCGGTGCAGAAACAGTGCAATGGGACAACCGCTGGTTGATGATATGTTATACCTTTAGTAAGCGTTGTTAGGGGTGGCTGTAAACCCGATTCATGGTACTACCGTGCGACGACCATTGTGAGGTCCTGTTACGTCCAAGTCTCGGCCGTTCCTTCAATCGAAATTCGATCTCGATGCAACGATACCCGATATCATGCCTCCCCATATACACTGCCTATCATAACTATAGCCGCATCATAAAACAGGCTGATCCTTGCAAGTTTAAAGGTAGCACATCTATTTCACATACTATAACCAAAAGAGATATTAAAAAATCATACATTATCACAGAAAGTTTTCTTTTATTTCAAACCGTTATTTCTCTATAAGGGGAAAACTAAATCTCCGGTCCGTCATAACTATAGCCGCACTAGGAGTTATTATGGCAACAGCTGATTAAAAAATTGATGAAATTAATAACGAGAAAGATCCTTTTCGAATAAAGTAGACTCTGATGGATTATTTTGTATATTTTTCACGAAATCTTTTTAACTCGAAATTTTGCTTATTGACCTCTTAGTATCGATAACCGCTGCTTTTACATAGACAACTCTTCGAAATCGTATTTTTTTATACATTCTACGTAATAATATTTCTTAAGGGTTTCCTGTCTAATTCAGATCAATTGGAAGCCCATTCTCTAGCATTTGTAACATTGGAACCAACTTTAAGTACTCCGACAGGTGTTAATGCAATCTCTTGCTACCAACTCCGTTATGTGTCGTGTCTTATGTATAAAATGGAAGCAGTTTATCGTCAGGACAATCTTAAGAATTTTTTCTTGTGCTGGTAGTGACGAAATCAACTGTTAAATAGATAGACTATCCTGGCCAATACTATTATGTAATGAGCACTTGCCGGATTTTCATAGATCTCTGTACAAATTTTGGACTGAGTTCTTTAATAGTATGTATTTAGCAGGGTTGTCTTTGTAGGTAAAAGTTGATGTATTCACCTCTAATAAAGCAAAACTTCTCCGGAATATCCTGATCATTGTTTCAGTTTTAATACAGGAAACATGACACATAACGGATTTTGTAGCAAAAGATGCCATCATCTCTCATCAATCATAGCACTTTAAGAAGGTTCCAATGTTAGAAATGTTACGGAGTTGCCCCCTCGTTGATCCAAATTAGACAGGAAATGTTTCAGAAACGTTATTAGGTAAAATTTATTTAAAAAATGCAATATCAAAGAGTTTATGCATAAGAGAAGCGGTTATCAATGCCGAGAGGTCAATAAGCAAAAAACTCGAAAAATTGTTAAAATGATTGCATGACAAATAAAGAAAACAATCCCTCAGAGTCAATTTTATTTGAAAAGGATTCTTCCCGTTAAAAGTTTCCTCAATTTCTGCTTTTTAAGCAGTTTTTTGCCATATTAACTTCAAGTGCGGCTATAGTTATGACAGGACCGAAAGAAAACTTAGTTCTTCCTTTGTAGAAGAATAACGGTTTTGAATAAAAGGAAAATTACTATTAAATAATTTGCCTTTTTAAAATCCCTTAAGTTTCTAGTATGTGGAATGACTGTGCTCTATTACAATTTCCAAGGATCAGTCTGTCTTATGGTGCGGCTATAATTATGATAGGCAGTATAGATGCCGACTGTGAAATTTCTTTCATTAACTTATTCTCCAGGTGTTCATTCAACAGTCGGTCTTGAGTTTTGATAACAGTTTTAAGCTTACTAATTAAAAAAACACAAGTTTTTTAAGTTGTGTGTCTCTGTAAAGAGAAATCAAATAAGTTTTAATTTTTTCTGAACCACTCAAAGGTCAGAAAGAAAGACGACGGGTCCTGCTCGTTGGTAGGTATATACGTCAAAAAATGGAAGCGACATCGACATGCTTTCCCTGATCTAGCTTTTCTTTGCCTTCGGATAGTTATGGCGAACGAAATACTAGTTTGCTTAATCAGCAATAAAATTCTAATGTTTAATAATGTTGAAACTTAGGGCGTCGGACCCCTCCCGAAACAAATGCCTGGCTACGTCCCTGATTTGTTGTATTAGTTTTATGTGGGCATGTCTTCATTCTATTACTATTGAAATCATAAATTTTATGAAAGTGTATTTGACCCAATCGCATTTTTAATTAATTATATTCAAACTTCATACGTTTACAGAAATTTTCTGTTTACTAGAAGTAAAGTGAAAACTGCATTGGTTTTAATACACTTTTTTTCTGGGTGTAGCGCCGAATTTTCCAATACAGTTCAATCGTATTCTCTTTTACTACATCTCATCATTACGACTCATCGTTCAACTTATCATCGAATTGCTCATAATCAAGGGCCGAAAGTGTATTAGGAAAACCAGCATGTCCTCTAAACTTTTCTAGGATAAACTAAAAATAAGTTATTGGCATTTTCGTTTAATTTGACCAATAGTAATTAGGTTTTGAATTTTCGTAGCGCTGGGAAAACGGGTTCATGGCCATGGGGTCAAATAAAGAAATATTTCATAGAAGAATTTTCTTTTTGGGGGTGGGTTGGTACACCAGCCTCATGACCCCATCTCCCCATCATCCAATTTTTGTGATTCAAACATACAAGCAGACTGCAACAGGAAGAATTAAGTTTGCAAAATGTGATCCATATAGCTCAAAAACTGCCTCCGTAAAAGGCATGAAAACAGACGGACAGACAGATGAGCGGACATGGCCCAATATACTCCCCTCGCCGTATACATTAACCCTTCTGTCGGCACAAAGGTCTGGCCAGACCTTTGGCACTATATTTTGTTCAAAAAAATATAGAAGATGAAATCGCAGTGATTTCATATTTCATGATATCCTAGAATAATATGTTTAGAAGCATTTTGCAAAAATTTGGAAAAATCGGTTGAAGTTTTGAGTATGTTTTTGATGATTTTCAATTTATAGTGCTTTTTGATACCCAATAGGTCTGGCCAGACCTATAGTTTTTTCCCCCATTTTTGTCTTGAGGTAAAAAGTGCAAATATTAAATTCTCTTAAAATTCTCTTATTTGTGATGTAGTAATATTATTAAAATTCAATTTGTACGATAAACGATAACATTTTCTGATATTTTGCTCTAAAAAGCCCTGAAGTTCGGAAATTGGAAGTGCCTAATCTTATCACATCTTTTAACATCACCTAATCAACTGAGATTTGATTCTTGGAAATTCAAATGAGTTTTATTTCGTTTGTAATAGTAAGAACTAAGTATTAGCGACTTACGAACGTGTTTCTAAATAGATTTAATTGAGATATTTACGGAAAATTTAGAATAAAATGATTTTTGCGCCTGAAAATTCCCTATTTCTTTCTACCTATTTCCCCAAATCTGCAGACTAATATCGGGGTAAAATCTACCAAAAAAGGACCAAATAAAACCCAAAGATATCGGAATCGGAAAATTTGATTAAACTTTCTGTACGGATACGCAATGAAAGAAGAGAAACAAGAAAAGAAGAAAATAAGGGAGAAACATGTTTGTACTAATACCACCTCAAAATATGTCTACTTAAAAACGCTTCCAGTATTGCTACAAAAACGATTTTAATGCTTTTATTGTTTATAAATGGCTGTAAAGAATGGGTAGAATGATTCTAACGATAAAAATTTCACTTTTTCTAAAAAATAAAAAAAAATTCTCAGTAGGTCCAGCCAGACCTATTGGGTATAGAATATGCATATTGTAGTAGGTGCCGACAGAAGGGTTAATTGCGTGCTCCTTTTATATAGTTTGAGATGCTTCCTTCAATGTTACAAGCTTCAAGACAAAGTTAATGTACCCTTTTACATAGAAAGTAAAGGTTATAAAAATAAAATAACCATTTAAACAGGTATGCCTCTAGACGTACAACGAATAGAAAAAAAATGCAAAGAACAATATCTTTGAAGAAAAATCAGCATGATTGAGCAAACACACTACCCAATATCACGCATCCCAATTACATGTGATTCGTTCACATTGTGAAATAAATTAAGTTCACTGAACCACTGAACGCCTCCAACAAACATCAAATCTCGTAAAAATAAATTTACGAAAGATATGTAGAGTAAACAATCTATGTCTCCTAAGAAACTAAACATATGCATAGAAGGTGGCAAAACTACATATACACATCCTCCACCTCCACCGTCTGCGCCTCAGGTCATGTCCCTTCCGCTATACAAGAACAATGATTTTGCAAAACATCCCTTCACTAAAATCCCAACAGGATACACCACTATACCACCCTGGGTGGTGTGTATGTGATGTTGTTTCCCTTATGAAAATCATGTTCACTTCTTCTTTGGACGATACGAACCGCGGTCCGACGGCGCCCGTTAAATTAAAATCGCAAAAAGCTAAGAAAAGGACTCAACTGAAAGCAAATTAAGAGCCAGGCCAAGCCGCCGTTGGGGGCGAATCGGGTCGACTATACAGCTAAAGATATGCGAGAGGGGAGCGACAAAAAAAAAAATATATTTGACGTCGGTTTTAATTAAAAGCCAAAGCGACCCCTAACGTTGTGGATAGATCTCTTGCTCTTGTCGTCGGACACATATTTTGGCATCCTTGTACGGAGCTTCTTGCCGTGTAGAACGAAAAGATAGCGCTAAATTACGCATATCTATGCGAAGCGTTCGCGAGTCATTCGCCACGTATGACCGTCGACGGTTGCTATATTATAAATGTATATGTAAAAGGATATGTGTGACCGGAGGCTTTAGACTAGAGACATTTCGCGCAAAGGACGAAGACGCGAGGGTGAATTATGGAGTTTGAGTGAACGGACCCCGTTTATAGATCCGGTCTATACATAAGAAATCCATGTGCCATATCGGACGGACAGGATCTTTGTGTATGCTATATGTTCGCTGTGTACAGAGATGCCCACGAAAAAGGAAAATTGAACGTTATGGAAGAAACGCGAAAAGCGATGGGGGAGAAATATATGCTACTACGGCTGATGATGCTGCGGCTCACAAGGATACGTACGTGTACACAAGTGTACAGTACGTGACGGTGTTCTGGTCAAGCTTCAAAATATTGATCCAAACTTCTTGAAAGGACGATGCTGTTCGCTGAGCCGTACAGTTAAATGATGACGATGAAGCAGCTAGAAGCGATGCCGGTAGTGGAATCAACTTCAATATCAGACTTAAAACCCTCCTCGGCTCCAACACCCTCCGTTATAGAGAGAACGGGTCGCTAACATGCGAATACTTGAGCAAAGCATATATACAAATAGCGAAATGGTATGACCGTTATAGCGGACAGCATTGGCGATTGCGATAAGGTTGACGTTGACGACGACGGCGACGTCCACCGAGAACGAGCGGACAACGAAAACGACGACCAAGAGGATGAAAATGTCCTCGACAAAGGCTCTTAGGTACAAATAATCGTTCTCTGAAGGAAAAGACGTACACGGATGGCTATACCAATCGTCCAAGGTTATATGCCTAAGGAGATTGTCCAATGTACACACGTATGGACCAAAATAGTCGTATATATGTGAAACCATATAGAGAAACGTTTAAATATATATGTATGTAGTGCCAGTGGTATTTTCGCGAGAAAATCGGGGGGTCGAATTCCCAGAATGACAATACAACTACCGAAGCTAATATCAGCGTTAGAGTCAGCAAATTTTCAACGAATTACGGAGCTGCCGTTTTCGATAAGCTCCGCCGATTTTTATTGTAGTCAGTGGCAGTGCATCTCTCTTATTTGATTGTAGTTCTTGAGGTACCAATCCAACCGGAGAGATTAAGAAATCTGCAGATCTGCAAAAAAAAAACAGGACAAGCTTAAACCAGTCGACTTTCGTAAATTCGTGTCTTTTTAACATTTTAAAAGTCACTTGAAGGTTTTGGGGAAAAAAGCGAGTCCCTATTACTAGTTTGCCGACATCAAAAGAAACGGTCAGACGCTGTTTTGCCTCGAATCTACTTGGCAACCCACTTAAAAGAAAACGGTTTCAAGAAAATGTCCATCGTCCGCAACATCCCTTGCAAATTTCGTGAGTAAGCGTGTTTGGCAGCAATATAACGTCTACGCCAAAGGGAATACGACGGTGTATAGTCCGTTGTTGAGCGCGACGGCAGTGGTCAATGTTCGGTCATACATTGAAATTTGCGCTCCATATATATATACATAAACTCAGCACACATATGTGTACCTACATGTACGATAAGGCTCGCCTAGCAACGACACAGCATCAAGGAATGACTAGACCTTAAAACATCCTTGTTGTCCACGACGCAAATCCCCCAAACTTTTCGCTGCTCTGCAGCAAAAGAAAAAACCTTTTCCTTATACTTTTTGTATGTCGAGAATTCTACTGTTGGACTGACTAAAATTCTGGCTAACGTCCTGCCGAGGTGGATATGGGAACCACCACAGCAGTAGGCAACAAATAGAATAAAAAATATCTTGCGATGACCATGTACATATGTATGTAGATAAATATACGTATAAAAAAGGAAGCAAACGCGGCGCGCCATAGATATGTGTGTCCGACTAAAAACTTTCACATGAACCGCACACGGCAAAACCATGTCGCGATGCGGGGTGAAATGATGCAATACAGAAGATTTTTCCTTTGGATTTTTATTTTCGACTCTTTTTTTTGTATACGTCCATTCCTTGTCCGGTCCGCCGAATAAGGAAAACCTCGAAAAGCTGGCATGACTCGAGTGAAATTGAAGAGTCCTTTTTTTTGGGCTCTCCTGCCTTGGCCGTTGTCGATAATTCCCTTGCTTGGTTGACTACCCGTGTATGTTTCCTTAGTAGTGCATGTGCGCCTCCTCCCCATTACGATGTGTTTTTTTTTTGCGGACTTGTTTGAAAGGATATCATGAGCTTCCTATGCTCAAAAATCATTTGGCGACAACTAATGGCTAACAGAGAGATGCTTCTCGAATTTTTGATGGCTTTTGGGGAGGAAAAAAAAACAGTTCCACTTTTAGCGGCCACGTAGAAGGAGAGTAACGACCGACCGACAACGGCCGGCGCGGCTCAAATAGAGAAAGGACGATGATTTTCAGATGCTTTTTGTATATTTCGGTTTGCGTTTTGTTTTCGGACAGGTAAATGTGGAAACTAGTGCAGTTCATTACCGAATGGAAAACATACATTACTAAAGTGCGCTTTACGAGGACAGGACAAAAAAGAGTTTCTCTAAAAGGCAACAGATGAATGTACATTCAGTTGAAATACGAATGCGAATAACTACACAAAGTTTTAAATGTAGCCGCGTTTTGGCCACAAAAAGTATAGAAAAGGACTAAAATAGGAAAATAGTGGTTTGGGTAAGTGGGACGGAATAATACACAGCGAACGATTTTTCTGAGAATAAAATTATTTTTGCTACATCGATAAAGGAAATCGACACAATACGAATTTTTCAGGTTTTTGGGAGGCTTCAATTTGAAACGAATGTGGCTGCTGCCGTATGTATCATTTTTTTAAAATTTGAACAAATTATTAATTCAATTCCGGAATAATTTCTTACTAACGCTCAGAATCCGTGCAGTGGAAAGCTTTAAAGCTCCAAGCTGACATACAGTCTCGAATTTAAAATTATAAAAGTATAGATGTGCCGAGCCTTGAATCATCCGAACTTTCAAGCGCTCGGGTGATTTCAAATTACCTATCCTTATAATATTACATAACGCCAAAAAACATATTAATCCGAAATTTAAGTTTAGTGTTCCTTTACAGGAAGTATTTTTTCACCGATTTGAAGGAAAATATCAATGAGATTTTTTGGATCGCACTTGCACGCACTTTTTGGGATAAGCCACAGCAGAAAAATTACTGGCTATAATGCACCTCCTTCTAAAGGGCTAGTCGAAGGGCTATACATAAATTTTTGAAAAGGACAAAGTCAAATGGGCTATTCCGTCCTTTAATCCTTTCAATGATAACGGCGTGATCTCTTCTCTCCTCCAGAGCAGGTTTACCGATCATCTGACCACGTCTAAAGCATACATAGTTCTGTCTAGAGAAAATTAAGGGGGATTCAGGTTATTGACAAGATTTACTAAATCCTAGATTTAGTGAACAGTTGTACCATATTGTACTGCCATTTGAATAGTGAAAATACATTCTACGATGCATTTTGATTTTACGACATTCGATTTAATCTAGTAGGCGGCTTTCGACTCAATTAATTTAGTGGTGTTAGTAAACCCTGTCAGAAGTGTGAATGCAACCTTCATCTTAAAGCAATTCACTAAAGGGTATGGGGATCTACCGCACAATCTACGGATACGAGCATCGAAAATCAGATACCACGCCTATCAATATTTGTAATGGTCCCAGGGGACGGAGCCAAGGCCTCTACAACCGTGCAGGTTTGGCCAAAGGAAGGGCTCCTCAACGAGCGAGCAGGGGCATAAGCTTGATGTAGCTCAGAGCGGTAGTGTTGGGTTGGGTTTGTGCTGCCCGTTGCCCCGTGTCCTCTACATTTAAAGAAGGGAATTCGCATGCCTAGGGTGAACGATTACGACATGAGGATTGAAATTTATGGAAAAAAAAAGAAAGGCTGGTGACGACGAAAGCGAAAGGGCGAGGCTTTCCTCACGCTTCCTTAAAAACTATCAACCGACAGGAGCACTAATGTCTTCCCGTGTTGCACAAAGAACTTGGTTCCGCAACTCATCTTCCTACTATGGGTCCACCGACCTCCTTCGTTGCCTACTGGGGGTGCAGTCCGTACTACGGCAAACAACGTACACGCCCTCGGGTAGTTAGGCGCCTAGCCCAGCAGGCCTGTCATACGATGACCGAGTTCGCCAGCTGCACCCACTTCGGTCGACAAATTGCATTCCCTCGCAATTTGTCCACCACGGGAAAACTTTAGAGGCCTTGGCTCCGTCCCCTGGGACATCTTCGGATGTCTGGCGTCCTCCATTACATATTCTCGGAATCAGATTTAAGACCATCAAACTGATCTTGTACTGGAACTGTTTTTCGAGCCTAAGTTACTGGCTTCAGCTATTCAAATACTAAGCCTCTACACAGAGCCGACAACACGTAACATCCTATCCAGCGCCCGCTCTAGGACTTACGCCGCCCCGGGCAAGAGGATAAATTGCCGCCCCTGGTGATATACCAGGCAGATTGATAGTAGGTAATATGTACGTCGTTGAAGTAGATGAGTAGTTTCCCATAACATCCTTGCAGATTACGCAGCCGATCAATTTCAGTTAGCCGGACTTCTTCAGTGTGGAAAGACCGTGGTTTATTTTCATAAATGCGACATCTTGAAAATCATAGGTGTAGCCCAGGAGGTTGGGGAGGCAGGGCGGGGAGTGGCGCTTGACCCTCCCTCCCCCTGTCTGGCGGTTGATCAAGGATACATTTTTGTCTTACTGCTGTATTACCTCATAAAAAATCGATGCTCTACGTATGAAAATTGCAGTGCTACAAATCTGCGTGTTGGTATGGTGTCAGTTGGCGCCTCGTCTCAATCGCAATTTTAAGAAAGATTTCAGTCTGGTGGTCTCGGTTATTCCGAGACAAGGATTCTAAATGTATATCATCCGCACAATTCTATTGAGACTGCAGTTTTAGGCATTTAATATCCGATACTTGAACACCCACATGTAGGTGTCATGAACATCATCATATCCATATCCTATCCGCGTTTGCGTGACCTAGCCTTTCGAAACTTAAATTATGCCCCAAGTGACATCCTAAGTTCTCTTTGTGAGCATCCTAACCACCTATGTTTCCGATCTTGTTGGCCTACCAACCTCATTCAAGAAAATATTTCGCCGCCAAAAAGCCTATATTGTCCCTGTTTCATCACTCTATGACTTCTGGGCTTAAATGTATACTTTATAGAGTTTTTGCTGTCCGCCATGTTTTAATGTTAGAATAAAGGCCTCACACTAAGTTTCCTTTGGTAAGTTAATCGATTTAAAAACATTTCATCTGAAAGGGATAGTTTTGTGACAAAGGTCATGTGATGTATTCAAACGCCATTTATCGTTAAAAGGAAAAAGGCTGCTCTCGATTTATCTTCCTCAAATGTTTAACCCTTTTTCTAAAAATATTTTTGTTGTTATACAGTTTATTGGGAATGACATACCCTCCGACCCACATGATGTTGACAAAATGTTTATGTCTTTAGGAAATCCAGCCTACTCCCTGAGAATTTTTATAAAGAAGAAGGTCAGAGCTAGCTAAATCGGGGGAATCAAGTTAAGTCCTGATTTAGCATGTCGGATAAAAAGGAAGTACTGCTACTGCGGCTCTGGTAATGTGTACTGTGATTCCACCCCTCATCTTGCTGAAACCCAAACAATTTTGTTCGAAATTTGACCTTTAAATGCTAGATGAATCAATGCAATGGCAACCAACTGTAGCGATCCATCCACGAGAAGATCGGGTGAATTGAAGTCAAATTGCCGTCAAAGGTTTATAGAAGTTTCCAAAACTCCTGCAGAGGTATGAAATTTCTCTCAGGAGACTTTGTTTTAATCGCTTTTATGTGTTTAGTGTTTATACGAATCATTATTTCTGATTTAATATAAATTTCTCCGGAGGATTAATATTTTTTTTAGGGGACGTGCTCTCCTCCGATTTAATAGACTAAAATAAAGTTTTAGACCTTACTTCCGGAAATTGAAGTGCGACGTTCCGCATATAAACTCAATAAGAAAATTACGTTCTATAGGTACTTTCGTCCTCTATTTAAAAATTAGATGGATCTCCCCTTTGGTAAGACTAAGGGATCATGCATAGAAAGATCAAATATAATCCTTAATGGTGGTCAAAAGCAGGGGTACTAAATGTTTAATTGGAGGACGAAATTAGCAGTTTTAAAGTAGAACTTAAATAGCGCATAGCTTCAGAAGTAGGGCGGGAGCTAGCATCACAAACGTACAATTACGCAACTCTTACTAGGCAAGCATTTTAGGATTCTAAATGCAGCACCTTCTATCAATTGTTGGCTCTCAAGGACTTTGCTTCTTCAAAACACAACTTTCAACTATTTATTTCATCTGAAGGTTTCGTTTCCACTTAATGGAAACTGATATTGAATTTTTCCTTCTGGCTTTTATTTTTTTTCTTCGAGTTCTAGACAAAAAGCCGCCCCTAAAATTTGCCGCCCCGGGCGACCGCCCGGCTCGCCCCCCCCCCCTAGAGCGGGCGCTGATCCTATCGGACAATTTTTAGTGCCGCTATCATCTCAACATAATACGCCTATGATAAGAGATTGTCCGTCGATATCACTTAAGTCCATTCATTAGACAAAAAATTTTAAGGGCGAACCAAAGAACTTACGTCACCTCCCGTTACATTACGTCCCGTTCCGAATGAATGTACAAAATGCTTTGGTAAAGTTCTGTTCCGATCACCTGTCAAAGTTGTTCCAATCGAAATTGTATGTACAGATGGCACGGAACGGGACAGAAGAACCTAACACTTTGTCAATGAGACGCTGCCAAGTCGCTGGCGCAATATGTAGCCGGAAGGGCATTCTCTTAAATTGAGAAAGTCCGCGGTTCGGAATCGTAAATGCTGTATATTTTTTTACTTTTCAGCCATCGGTACCTGTCAGTAAGCTCCTTTAATATAAGGTGACCAGACTCCAGAGGGCCCAATGCTGCCAAATTCGATTTTCAGACAAATCCTCAGCCATACTACCTCCTCCCTCCCTTTAACGCCGATTGGGATAATATTTCACGATGGAAATATGTGCTGAAACTTGGGAAGGCAATGTTAGGTTGATACTAAACAAGGAGCCCTAAATATACTCCTCAGTGGCGTAGATATGGGGTGAATCAAGGAGATTGATCCCCAGGCCACACTTATTTTTCTACATTAAATTATAAGCATTTAGTTCTTTGCTATTAATTGGATACATTTCATAAAAATATCAACAAAATTCCATCCACAGGAGGAATTAATCCTTTTTTATACCAACATTAAAGTGGGAATTATGTAACATCTGATCTCTAGTGCTACGTTGAAGCGACAGCCTTTTTTTCGATCTGGTCAACAGACCTCAAACAACTAAAAGAATTTTTTGTTCGGTAGAAAATAATAGAAACAGGATGGTGGTGACTATTCCTTAAATCCCTTATTAATGCTTTTGCCCTGTGCTGATTCCCTCTGAAAAGCTATTTACGCCTTGACAAAATATCGTCAGCATTTGAAGCACAAACGTATGTTTTAACACGAACAACTTTAAAAGGGAAGAGTACTCGAAATAAGAATATACACATAAAATGGTGGCTTTCCAGGCACAATTTCTATGTAGCTATGAAGCGGAGTCTGAGGAGAATCTCCAGAGCGGTGGAAGGGTTACTCATCCTGGTTGCGATATTTCTGGAGGATAGTATGCAATTTCTCATGTTTACATTACTGATTATATGTTGGTTCCCTGGCCTCTTAACGCCATTTTAACGGATTCGAGGGACATATTAAAATCGCACAGGCCTCTCCGAGGAGCTTATTATGTAGTGAATTAGGTCTCATTGTGTGGCATAGCGAATGCTGTACATTTTGCTGTACATTTCTCAATGCTGTACGACAGGTCAAAATGCTGTACTGTACAGCAAAATGCTGTACGTCTGGTCAGCTTACTTTAATACATCGATTGTCGATAGGTATTTAGCGTCTCTCAATTTAGCGAGGATCGCGGCTACGTAGGGCATATGGTATGCGTCTCGTTCGAAAACCTTATTGAGTTTCCGGAAAACGACACAAAAACGGTATGACTCATCCTTCTTTTTTCCGAACAAAATGGGGGAGGACCACGAGCTTGTGGACGTTTCAATAACATCGTTAGCCAGCATCTCCTTTAATTCAGTGTCGATTTGTTTCTAAACTGCGGTTGATACTGGGTAGTACCTCAGCTTAATGGGAGGCGAGTTAGTTTTAATCCTATACTCAACCAGATCTGTTTTTCCTATTCCTTCACCCAAAAGGTCAAATTCCTTACGTAAGACTGACAATAATTTCCCCTGCTCCTCTATGCTTAATTCTTCTCTGCCTTTGAGGTAGTAATTTATTGGTATTCATCCGCAAAATTCCATTGGTGCGCGTACCTTCGGTTCACAGGGCATGGGCGTAGCCAGGACTTCAGTCAAGGGGGGGGGGGCAAGCCCGAAATTTTTTTAACATCATGATTTTCTCAGAAATTGTCGGTCACAAAAATATAGTTAGGCAAATTTTAGAATAGTCTGGCAGGTGTAGTTTTTACTGCGCGCACCTTCGGTTCACAGAGTAATGGGGCGTGACGATCGGCAGAGGGGGGGGGGATGGGCTCAGCTCGAGTGATGATGTGATCGATTATATTATAACAAAATTCCACAAAAAAATTCAAAAAAAAAAAACACAATAAAATATATTAGCAAGGAGCCCCTTCCAAAGTCGTGTTTAATGATGATCGCTGAAATTGTTTTAGGAATAGAGACCGAGGGAAAAACGATCACCTGTTAAACTGGAATGAAACTGAAATGATGCTTCATTAAATACATGTAGTCACTCCAATGAATTAAATTTTGCTGAGCCAAAAAAAAAAATGGCTCCTTCAGGAAAAATTTGTTTTTGGTCTAAAACCGGCAACATTTTCAGCGCGCAATAACCATCTTATGATCGTGCGGCCTCAATTCTTGACCCAATGTAGTTGGGATGTTTTCTTCACTTCGTACCAGTCAAATTCGAGCATTGCCATAGTGCCACAAATTACCTGCTCGATGAAGCCATGTTTCATAGTTTAAGTGCGGAATAAATTCAATATTCAAATGAGTTAAATATAACTATTAAGCTGCTTAAATTTAAATTGCGAAAATATAATCCAAGCAGATCGAATTGGTCCAAAATCTGTGTGAGATTGTTCCAAATGATGGCAGATTTTCTCTGATTTTTTGTCAACGTGACGAATTCTTAACAAAAATTATTACCTGAAAAATTCCTTAAACCGTTCATAAGCGAAACTTTCTTTCGTGGGCACCAGATTCTGCTAACCTTGCAAGGAGGGCGAGCATTCACAAAGGTTGGGAACCCCTGCCCTAAAAGGGAAAGATTTCTGATCTACTTATGTTATCGATTCGTGATACTCACACGTTGATATCCCTATCCTGGATATCAAGGGCCTGAAAACTACAAATATTTTAGTTTTCTACGAATGAAACGTATGTATTGGGACGCAGCCTACGCACCCCCGTCAGTGGCCACTTGCTGCTGTCGGTTTGTCCGTGCCGCCTGGCTGGAAACTATCACGGTCATGCATTCCGGGGTAGTATATAGAGCGGCAAAGAAGGCGTCTAGCTAGTTTTCCAGACTACAGTCAGCAGAAAATGTTACGAAGTGCCTGGAATCAAACTCGCATTTTTACACCTTCTAGTGTATAGTGCAGTGATTTTTATACCCTTCGCTCATAGAATGAAAGGGTATATTAACTTTGTCATGAAGTTTGTAACGCATTGAAGGAAGCATCTCCGACCATATAAAAAGTATACATATATGATCAGCACGACTTGGGGAGTCGATTGGGCGATGTCCGTCTATCCGTCTGTCTGTCTGTTGCGACGCGTTTTACTCGGCCAATTTAAAAGCTATGAAGCTGAAATTTTGCACAAATGCTTTTTTTACTGCAGTCAGTTTGTATGTTTGAATTGGTAAAATCGGACAATGGGGGGGTCATGGGGCTGCCATGCAAACCCAACTCCCCAAATTAGGTTCTTCTACGAAAAACTTTTCTATTTGTGTACAAATTTCAACCGCATTTCACACAAATGTGTGTTGAACACACAAAACATATGTAAGAATAGATCAAATCGGATCTTGGGGTCATGGGGCTGCCATACAAACCTAGCCCCCCAAATTAGGTTTTTCTAAGAAAAACTTTTTTATTTGTGCACTAATTTCAACCAAATTTCAGTGAAATGTATTTCTTTTGATGACATATTACATATGTCTTCTTCTTTGTACCGTAACCCCTTGTGGGGCATGGTGCGTTCACTCAGCCGTTTATAGGCTACTTCGAGTCAACGTTACATTGCATATAGTTGCGGAGTGTATATAATGTTGCAAGCACTATATATTTCCTGGACCACGCCGAGATTCGATCTCCGGACCTCTAGATTACTAGCATCGTAGAGTGCGACTCAACCAAGTGAGCCACAGAGCATGATTACATATGTAAGAATGGATAAAATCGGACAATGGGGTCATGAGGCTGCCATACAAACACAACTCCCCAAATTAGGTTCTTCTAAGAAAAACTTTTTCTTTGTGTACCAATTTCTACTAAATTTCACACAAAACATATATAAGAATGGATCAAACCGGGCCATGGGGTCATAGGGCGGCCATACAAACCCAATCCCCCATTTTGGTTCTTCTATGAGACATTTTTCACACCAATTTCACTAAACCTTGAATTAATGTGTCTTTATCAAAGCAATTAAAGCGCATCCCCCAATAAATTTTTTTTAGCAAGTATTAAATATTTTTATTTGCCCACTTATTTCAACCAAACCCCACACAAATATTGTTTTGTCGACGCAACGGAACTTGTTTACCATAATCATCGGCCAGGGGGGGCGACCGCCCCTCCCTGCCTCCCCCTGGCTACGCCCATGTCACAGGGTCATGAGTTCGAATCTCACCGTGGATCATGGTGATTTTCGAACTAACGAGCTTGTGACTGACTATGATCTAACTCAGTTGTTAAACGAGTACCCATTTATGGGGATTGCTGAGCGTGATGCTGATCTCATTACCTCAACAAAAAGCAGATAAGCTCTTGGAAATAGGATGTCACTAACACATCCTGCGGCCTTAGTCCAATGCTGGATTGTCGCGCCTGTTTTTTTTTATAAAGTCAGCACTGCATCTAGAATAAGTTGGTGGGGCAGAGAAGTCACCATACTAGCATCAATAACATTTTAAGGTTATCCTTCACAGGAAAAAGGAATGCACACTTCACAGTCTATAGAAACATTTACGTTGTTTACAATTTTCACGGATTTCACCTCACCCGGGGAGAGCCCTAGTCAAGTCCCATATCCAGCATTTTATCCCGGCCTTATATTCCTGAAAATTGTTTTCGAAGCCCCCGATTCAAGCAGCCACAGGAACTTTTGACCAAATATTTCGACTTCCATATGAGACCGATTATCCCTAGCTTTGCTCGTGAGAAGGTAATTGATCTTTATTTCTGACGCGGCTTTATGATTTTTTTGCATGTTCACTGTGCCGCCTATAGTGAACATGTAGTTGCGCGTTTCCCGCTTAGTTTCGATTTACCTCGAAATGCGAAATGCGAAGCTCCTCAACGCTCCCTAAAAACAGTTTAGTAAGTTCGAGTCGCCATTAAAACGAACATTCCATTTTGAAACATAAATTCGTCTCACACTACCTGCTTCTACTCTGTGCAACAATGACTTTGGAGGTTTACCCTCTTCTTCATCACTACTCTCGTCGTCGGATCTGTCTTCGACAATACCCATCAATCTCCCCAATGCCAATACAAGACTAGCCCTCAGATCTTTATGCGCTTTAACCTGCTCGTCCCCCTGGACAGGCATCGCTTCCAGACGCCGAAACCCGAAATCTATCTATGCTCTAATGGTTGAATTAGATATCCCGCGTCAGCATCAGCATCGGCAGAGGCATCGACATCAGCAGAAAAATTTCAATTTAGAACACACGCATTTGTCTTTAATGACCCACAATGACAGCAGCGGCAGAAGCAGAAAAATGCTTCTGCCGATGCTTCTGCCGCTGCTGTCAATGTGGGTCATCAAAGGCAAATGCGTGTGTTCTAAATTGAAATTTTTCTGCTGATGCCGATGCCTCTGCCGATGCTGATGCTGACGCATCCAATCTATTTCTACTATAATTATTGCAAATTTGCCACAAGGTGCCCTTCCTTTAAAAAAGTTCTATAAATTACATATTTGATCTACTTTCGCTTTCAATACCTCATGGTCTTGTTCGTAAGAGAAGGGGTATCGAGTCGCAATAAATGACGCATCGGCTGCCAATTCTGCCTTCAATGCTATACGTAGATTTTTTCGCATGACCTCGAAGGTATCTTCCGGTAACGCTCTAATTGCCAATTCGTAGGTCAGCTCGTCCTTGCTTAACCAGTCCACCGCGATTTTAACCATTGTTAAAATCACACTTAAGAACTTTTGAAGTAGATTTTGGTCCCAAAAAAATGTACCGTTATTTGCGATTTTCTCAATAGTGGGACGAGTGCCTGTGCCTGGCTGCCACCCAAAATTATAAATTGCACAATAGCTACTTATAATGAACAATGTTTGTCTTGGCAGTTGGCTGTAAAGGAAGCTACTCTTAACAATTGAAGTATGCTGAGATATTACCGCCAAAACGGGCGATGTGCCTACTCCGCAGGTCGAGCACGCGAAACCATGGAGCGGTATAAAGAACGAGGCAAGGAACAAGGAAGAAGATACAGAGGATTCTTTTTCAGTATATTCTAATTTTTCATTCAAATTCGCTTAAACTTGCCATTAAATTCAAGCCCAAAAATTTTTATCTGCGTTTCAAAACTATAAGCAGAACCACTTTTTGACCGAAAATGGCAGAATTTTGGACGATATATGAAATTTCTCCTCCAAAGAAAAATGTTACATCCGGAATCCGTTATGTTATATGGAAACGATATCTATGGTCATCATTGCATTAATTCCATAGGAATAATTCCAGTTAGGAATTCGTAAAATTTTCTCTTCGGCTTCAGGCTCCGTCGAGCTACACTACGAAAACTTTTGTTAGTCCCTCCGTAGGTGTACAAACTACAGCTTCTTGCCAAGATCTGTCAATCTTAAGCCGGTCCCACACCGACCGGAGTGTGGCACACACCGCACAAAAGACCGGTTTCAAGAATGATACCTTGGAGTCGCCCAACCACACTGCTGCACGATTTTTCGTATCAATCTTTTGTGCGTTGTTTGCCACACTCCGGTCGGTCTTGGGCCGGCTTTACCAATGTTTTTCCTATGTTGATGCTACTGGCCCCACACCAAAATTTTATGTATCAAGTTAAAACCGTATTCTGTGCCCCCTTACTATAGATAGACAGGCCAAACTGCAAAAAACTAGGTTGAATCGTATAACCATCGAGGCTACGGTTGTTCCCTAAGCATTGACGGTTTGTAGGTTGCCTTTTATATTTCGGGATTAGAGAACAAAAACAAATATTAATCATCAAAAATCGCTTCATTGTTTTTGAAAATATTCCCCATGGAGATCTATACACTTTTGCATGCGTTTGAACCAATTGTCGAAGCACTTTCGCCACTCTGATGGAGATACCTCCAAAACATGCATTCTGAACGCAGCAACCGCAGGTTGAAAAACGTTGATCTTTCAGTTTGTTTTACGTACGGGAATGAAAAGAAGTCATTCGGTGCCAAGTCAGGACTATACGGCGTATGACCCATTAAATCGATGTTTTGAGTGCTCAAAAATGCAGTTATTTGAGCTAATGTGTATGAGCTCGCATTGTCGTGGTGAAGAGTGATCCGTCTTCGGCGGTTGGTTTTCCTGATTTCGTGGAAGACAACTGGCAAACAAATGGTTGTGTACCGCTCAGAATTGACTGTTTTGCGTTGTTCTAGTGGTACGGTTGCGACATGTTCAGTTTTTCCGAAAAAAACAGGCGACCATTTGCTTGGTAGTGCTTCGTGCGCGAACAACTTTTGACGGATTTGGCTCATATTGAAACACCCATACAGTCGACTGCTGTTTACTTTCGGGCTCATACGCGTAAATCCATGATTCATCACCTGTCACGATGTCATAGACGTGTTTCGAAGCACCGCGATCGTATTTTTTGAGCAGTTTTTTCGACCAATCGACACGAGCCTTTTTTTGAGTGATTGACAAATTGTGTGGGATCCAACGTGAACCATTTTTTTTACAGTCAAATGTTTATGCAATATTGAATGTATGCTGGTCCCACTAATACCTAAGGTTGTCTCAATCTCACGATAGGTCACATGACGATCTTGCAATATCAGTTCGCGCACATCGTCAATGATTTCCGGAGCAACAACTGATCTTGGACGACCTTCACGAAATTCGTCTTGGAGTGAACTACGACCTCGATTGAATTCATTATACCATCGATAAACACTGGCCCTTGATGGAGCTTCATCGCCAAAAATTGAATTCAGTTCATGCATGCACTGTTGCTGAGTTAATTCACGTCGAAAGTTGTAAAAAATAATGGCACGAAAATGTTCAAGATTTTATTCCATTATTTGGCCGGGATGAATCTTTTAAGTTACTGTAAAAAACGCAAAGAGCGCTCGTATGTCAAAACGTTCTGAGTACGTATAACCTCAAAAATGTTAAACTTTACGATAGAGCTGTCAGTTGCCATAGTTTCAATTAATAGAAATTGGATTGCTCCGAGTTGGGAAACATCTGCCCTAATTAGTTTTTTTCTATTGTGCACTTATCCGTGATGAATCGTTTGCAAATGCTGTTAATGCTAGCAAAAAATAGCGTGCTCTTAAGCGTGTTGTGCACTTATCCGTTTTGAATTGTATTGAAAATTGCATTGAATGGCTGGTGCATGAAAATTGTGTGCTCTTATCCGAATTTTGCACTTACGCGTGTTGCACTTTTCCGTTTTTTTTACTGTACACTAAAGATTCTATAATTTAACTGTACCTACGAGTTTATTTTATTTTTTTTTATTTTTTATCAAGCAACAACCCACACGGGGGCGTCAGACACCACCTCTCAAGTATTAATTTACCCCCCTTTGAAAATTCCAAATTCCTGCTGAGACAAAACTTTTTCCGGCTTATAGAACCCTCTCGGACTCGTCATCTTCATCTAATCCTAATCAATAGTCTTCTATAGTGCCGTATCCGTGAAATTGATGGTTTATTTCACTATACTATCATCGTTGTGTCAATATTGAACCTTACCAGCCGGAAACCAAGAAACATAAGCCCCACGGTACAATTTGCGCGCGTTGCATCCTTAATTAAAAGGACGCTGACTTTTGAATTGGCGAAATCAAAATGGTATTACGTCGCGTCGGCATCGTTGTCGTCACCAAGGTGTCAATCCAGAATTCGCAGTACGACAAAATAGCGTGTCGTCGGCGACGGTTAATGGGAATCACACACCGTCAAACATTCAATGAATATGCAAATATCCCGACCAAGAAGGGAAAGTGCTTACAAGTTGCGACTAGACTTAATTGAGAGTATTAACACACAGCCCAAGATGCTATTGTAATTCTGTAATCCGTTTTCAATAAGGACGACATCATATGGTGAGCGCGCGAGGTGAGTTGAGTTTATTGATTTGAACTGGTGCGGCATATTGGGAGAAAATGTGATTCGGGATTTGAATTTATTGTGTTGTATAGGCAGATGATTTATTTTCTGCGGAAATGTTGGATTGAGGAAGAAAAATGCGTTCAATTTGATTAGACATTCAGGGAAATGTGTATAGTTAAAATATCCACCGACGAAACTAAATTGAGAAAATAATGGCACAATTTCTTCGAAGTCATACAATCGCTCACGATGAGTTCTAATTTAACTGGTATAATCTAATTCCGATAAAAGAGATAAGATGCTTAAAATATGCTTTTTTTTACGTGAATCGTAGATATTATGATTGGAATTTTGGTATAGATCAACTCCAATATGAATATGTGGAAATGGAGCACTCCGCCCTTTTTGCTGAGTGCTATAAAAACTATAACTATAAAAAAAGTCATCTTTAATTTGCAACGAAAATTTAATCCTTTAATACCTAGAAGAGACTCGGCACCGTCGTTTAGCGTAGTGTGTACGCTTGTTGGTTACCATTCAAATAAATCAGTTGAGTTGAGACCAACAAGAACTGATTCTAATCAATTATAGAAAATGTCAAGAGTTTTCTTTGCCTTCATTTAACAAAACGACGACGCTGCGCCAAGGGACAAGAGAAACGAACAACTGCTTGTTCGTCAAGTTGGTCATATGCGGATCCTAAATTCAAGTTCCCGTTTTTGCCGTACCGGATGCCATATCTCCGTGGAAATCAAAATGGCCGTCGCGTTTCAGAATATTCTAACGGTTTGAGGTTTCAAAGGTTTTCGAAGGGTCAAGCTCGAACCGAATCATCTTTGTCAACTTTACGGCCAGTGTTCGTGGTGGTGGTGGCCGGTGGTTGGCAACGAAACAGCATCAACAAGAAATCTCAACTTACCGTGCGTTCTATATATATGTACTTGTACAGTTACGTAAAACTAAAACGTGTATGATTCCGTTAGAAGTGTGCATAGAGATAGCTATTCGTTCAACCGTTTACCCGACATCCGACTCGCTCCACTTTAACCTTTCGTGGATATCTCTCACTCTCTATACGAAAAGGTCCTTTTCACAATAAGAGTGTGTACTCGAGGCTTTCTAAGTCCATCCACCCGCATCGTCTCACACTCTTTCTCTCTCCAAGGTTCGCTTTCTATTCTATCTTATTTCATTTTCAACTAACGGTCGAGGCCTGCGACGACAACGGTCGAGTATGGTTATCGCTAGCTTACCGATCCGGTCACTATAGTTCCACATTTTGCCAAGCATCTCTTATTCCTTCGTGGAAATAGTCTCGCATCCTTTGCATCGCTAAAGTATACGTCGCCATCGTCACTGCTACTGCTGATGCTGCCTCACTCCCATTACCGTCATCCTGTCCGCTATTTTATTTCTTCTGAGAAGTGGGGGGCCGCCAAGCCGAGGCCTTTTGGTATGTACGTGAAGTCATGCCTTTCACAAATGGCTATGCGGAACAGCCATATAGAGAGTCTTCTTGACCATGTCCCGGGAGTGTGGGCAATTTATTCCTTGTGTACTGTTTTCAAGGCATCCTTGACGATTGAGTGTGTAGTGGCGCGAATGGTAGCAATATGGACGAGATGTCGGTGGCAGCGACCAATGTCCAGTAATAGCATTCAGTAGTATACATGCGAAGACGTTGATTTAGGTGTTGTCATATTTATATAAAAAAAACCTTACAAAACTCACAGTTCAAATAATTTTTTATTTGAAATATTTTGAAAAATGTTATAGAGCGATTTGCGTAAAATGTTGTCGAAATTTTCCAACTGCAACTATCACAAATGATGATAATACCAATTGGACAAAAAAGTATTCACACATGTCAACCCTAACTGATTTCGTGCTAAAAGCACAAGGATTCTACCTAATGCTATTCACATACTCTGCACCTACCTTTGTATCCAATGAACGTGTACATCGGTCCAAAGATAAGTTTCGTAGGTACCTATACGGTTTCCACGGGCCTGTCATGTGCGGTGAAGAGCACCTAAATGCACTCGTGTATGCTATGCGTTCGCTGATGGCAAGACACCGCTTCAGTGAATGGACAAAGAGTAGATTTACGGGAGTATTTCAAGAACGGCATAAATTCGAAGGTAACAAGACTCGTCCTTACCGTTTCGTTCTGAATATCTTCTGATGCACACAAATCCACTATATTTCTAGATGTTATGCTCTTCTTCAATCAAGTCCTTCTCGGCTGACCGTTCTCACATTCCCATCCCTTTCGCGGCAATTTTGGTGCAAATGGTTTTCATCTGCCTGTGTACATGGGTGCAATTTCAAAATTTAATACCCCAGCGCTGAAGTTTTGGGTGGACTTTACCCGAAATCCGTAAGACCAAGAAATAGTCGTCGTTGCAGCAAGATGATGCGCTCGATTCTATATGAACGGATATGTATGCAAATATATCCTTTTTCGTCATGGCGTACATATTAAGACAAACCCCCACCATGGGAGGTTTTTACTTCATATATCGGTTCGTTCGTATACATTTTGGACAGTGGTCACCTCCGGCTAGCCGGGTCTTTGCTTTCGTTGCACCAATACAGTACTTGGCAATATTGACGATAAGAGAAGGACCCCGGATAATTTGCTACATGCAAAAGGAATCCAAGTCGACTTAAGGCTTCATTCCGCCTTAATTGTATTACGTCGTGTACAAGTTGAAGTGTATAGAAGATGGTTTGCTCGTAGCCTGGGTTACTCGTGTAAGGACGTTGTGCAAGACGTTAACTCCCAGCCATGCTTGAGAGTGTAGTCTCTCTCCTTTTGATATCAGGCATCTGGCTAACCAAAGCATTTCTGTTAATGAGTAGGAGCTGGGAGTGTACGGTCCATATAAGGCACAACTGCATGAATACATACTGATCGTAGCATAATCACCTGAATTCTGTTTCGGAAATTTTCTTAAATGAATGAGATGCGGTCGGTCAGGCAGAGTGAAAGGAAGCATGCAGATTCTTTGTGTAATTTTGCATGTTTCTATAGCAAACATGTATTTTTTGTTAGTTTTTAAAATTAAATTGTTTTGGAATAAACAATGATTTCTTCAAAATATCAGATAACCCCTTCCAAAAGAAATTGAGATCCGTAAATAGATTTTAAATCTAATCTCCATATTCTCCTGAAAAAAAACCGTACGTTAAATATTCTCATGTGTAATTTTTTTCTTATACGGAACTTTTGGTGGTCCCCCCTGGTCGATGAAGATGGTTAAAAAAAAATTCTTATCGATACAAATGCCTTTTTTACCACTCCAAATGCTGCCGGAGAAGCCATGATCGGAAGAGTTTGCAGTCAGGAGGCGCATACAAATAGATGACAGCGAGTGGCCTCTCGTAACTGACGGAGGCTGCCTACCAGCACACACATTTTACTTGTGAGTGTGCTACTGTGGCTGCGTGGATCCCATATTTCCTGTTTCATTTCATGGCTTCTGAGCTGGAGTACACAATTTAAACCGTTAGGTCCCTTCGGGAAGTTAGTGGAATTCAACTTATTTTCATCTGAGAGGATGACAAATGGTATACCGCTTTGTTATTTTAAAACGGGTCTCATATTTCAGAGCCTTTCAAGTTATTTAATCGAAATTTATTTTCTAGCTGAATCATACCAGCAATGAAATTTAGCCAATGTTAATAGTTTGATAAATTTAGTGGAAATCTTATTAAAACCGTTAACCATATTTCAATCAATAAAGGATTTATAAATATTCTGACGATGCTAGTTTGCCAAAATGAAAGTGACAGACGAAAAAAACTGATTTCGCAAGTGGAATATGCAGTCCGAGATACAAAAATTGCGCTGAAAATAGACAAACTACGCTCTATAAGGCAGATATTGGAGGCCAGTTGAATGTAATCAGAATGTAGAAGAAAAACATTCTCATCTCCATTTTTTAAATTTGACCCTAAAACCAGCAAAAAAACGAGACCGAGGCTAATTTTGGGCGCGGCCATAATTTGGATACCGTTCGCTCCCCTCGGGCTAGAAGTTTTTTCGGGCGTACCCACGACTTGTATTTACCACCCCCCCCCCCCCCCTCCCCAAAGTAACAATTTAAAATTCACAATTTTTGTTAAGAAAGCCCCAATTTTGGAAAGCTAAGACCTAAAACCTAAGACCTCATTTTGTTTGTAATTTTATATGCTTTAAAAGTGTCGCACACCATTTTCATCCAGGACAACTAGTTGAAAAAATATTTTGGAAAATAAAAAAAAAAAAAACGGCGAAAAAATTGCCGTTTCTCACTCGCCAAAAAGTTAGCACAGGGTCCTCAGGGCTTCAAATCTGGATTTATACAGAGTGTCCCGTTCATGATGCAGGATATTTAAATGGTAAGTAGTGTGGCTCATTTTGGAGAATATTAATGTACAACGGGACCAGTCTGTTTTTAACCGTTACAATGTAATAGCATTTTTTGTAATTTATGTCAAAATGCCCGACTTGCCTAACTAAATTAAAATTTGCCACACCACCAAACATTTCATCCAAGATTCACTTCACTTTCCGAAACTATACATAAAATTTCCAATAAAACGACACCTCGCCCGTTACGAAGTTGCTCGTATCTTCCGAGATACAACCGTTCAAACTTTAAGGAAATTTTTAAAATCGGTTTTTTATAATTTTTTTTAATTTAAATTTTTGATGTATAAATGGCTGACATGTTTTTTGCTGTTGCTGTTGAACAGCAGCAGAAAACAAGTCAGCCATTTAAAATGCGATGTACTCCTTTCTTCGGCAGCATTTAACGTTTTATCGCATCCAATCTGTTTCAAGTGCCCAGTTAGAAATTTTAAGATAAAATTTGACAAAAATTTAATGATTACAGCTATATTTTAACACAGTGATCCTTAACTGTTCTGGTCTATTAAAAATATTCCATTAAAAATTTGAATTTAAACATAAGACGATTACGATTTTGTATTAACCCGAATTACCCTAGCGTTGCCATACGGCAACGCAAAACTTGCTTTCTCTTATCTCTAAAAAACAGTTGAAAGCCACGTTCGATTTTAATGAAATAAAAAAATATTTTCAAGAAATGCGACTGACTGACTTTGTCTTTATGCAAAGACAATTGCATTGAGTGTTGAGTTTAGCACGTGAGCTAACGTAAAAGTTATGTGAAAAAATTAAAAGTGAAAAATAATCGAAATGAGCGTGTTGTTAACTTTTTGCATTTCTGTGCAGTTTCAAGTACATAATTTATTTAGTCAAATAATAACATTGGAAAAATACTTTTGTTTGTGGCTGCTGTTCACATGTTTTTCTGAGCGTTGCCGTATGGCAACGCTAGGGGTTGAAGCAGATTGTTTTGTTTAGAATCAATAAAATTCAGCATGTGCAAATCAGAATGAAATTTATTTTGTAACTACTTTTCTTTCAGGTTTTTCAAGAAAATTGACTTTGAAGGATATTCTGGATATTCTGGAGGAGTCAAATGAAGACGAACTAGGGGAAAGTACAGTGAGTGAAATATACATTGAGCCACCCGAAGATGAAGGAAATATTAGTGGAGAGGATGATTCCGGGGAAAAAGGATATGCTTCAGCAGACAACCTATATGCTGCTCAATTGAAAGCTGGTTGTGAAGTAGTTTGTGAGAATGGCGAAATATTGGACACAGATTCGGAGGCTATTTGCTCAATCGGGCTATCAGAAAAACGCTTAAGACTAAGTAAAGAAGAAACCGCGAGAGTAGATTTGCATTCTCCGACCCATCGCAGTTACGGCATATAACAGAAACATGTGTGGAGTAGACCAGTTAGAGCAAGACGTTGCCGCTCATCGAATTGCATATCGTGGGAAGAAATGGTGGAGCTATATTTTTACTTGGATTATTGATGCAGCTATTCAGAACGCTTGGCTGATTGATCCTTCCATAAATCCATCAATATCGCCGCTACAGTTTTGCTGTGAGATAACAATATTTAGTTGCAAGTACTGGTGTAAAACCAAATGGATGCCGTCGTCCAATTGCTAGAAATTTGGACCCAACCGCAGACCCTGTAATAAATCTCTTCTGAAGAAGATGTGCGAGTGATAACTGCAAGTCAATCATCAGGACGCAGTGTGTTAAATGAAATGTGGGTTTCTGTTTGGACTGTTTTGAAACTTATCAATTAGAGCTCGGATTCTCGTGCAATTACACGTTAATGCACGAAATTGCTTTTTCAGGGTATATTGCGCGAAATTGCATACGGTTTTCGAATGAAAACTAAATGAAAACGCACATATCCATTTTTTGACCCCAATTGTTTAATTTTTTAGAGCTAGTCCTCTTAAAGTATACTTTTCCTTCGTCGACAGTTCCAAAATACACATTTGCGAATAAATATTGCACAATATTTTGCACGTTCCGGGATTTTACTGCACGTTTTTCAATTTTTTACTGCACGAAAATCCGGGCTCTACGTCATCATACTCCCTCAATCGGATAAAAAAGTGATACCTAATAAAAAGAAGTGATCCCTTAACCCTCATCCAGCGGGATAGGTACAGGTGTACCTTTTTCGTTTTTAAAACACCGTAACTTTTTTGCTATGGGTCCGATCGGTCTGAAATTTTCTGACATCTCTACGATTTTAGTTTAAAATATGTATTCCAAATTTCAGAAATGTATGGCCACCCATCCCCAAGTTAGGGAGCAAATTAATCTTACACCCTTTAACGGCGGCAAAGGTACATTTGTACCTTCATATGTTTTGTATGAAAGAAAATTTACAAAAGACGAAAATAAAATATTTTTGGTGAATGCTCATGCTTAGAGAGACTTATTATAGCATCAATAAGTTGAGAATCGAGTGATGTACAGAAGTATTTGATTTACGATTTTTATTTGTAATTATCAAAGTCCTTGGAGATATCGATCGATAAGGACTATGCTAACTCATACAGCGGTTTTTGGTTATTTGACATCAATCTGATGACTTTTACTGACATACCAAACTTTTTGAAGTATGTAATGGCTTGGGGCAACCAATACAATGTATTACGCCTTCTTTCCCCCCATAACATCTAGTGAAAATTAGGTTTGTAACAAATGCTAAAATTTTGTATGCCAAAATTTTGGATTTTAGCGGTTGATTTTCTATACCACAAATTCCCATAATTTGTATTCCATCACCTAATATTTATGATTTGTGTAATTCGGGACGTCCACCCGAGTTCCTTTTGAAGTTTCAGCTGAAAACCAGCAGAAGCCTCCAACCAAATTTCTAAATGGATGTTTGGGTGGTACATAAACTTGGTTGAATTGTACGTCGGTACCATATATAGATACCGATAGCTGCTATAGAATATGCGACATGCCTTCGGTTTCTTGTTTTAATTTTTCAATGGATCCTTGGATTTAATTACATATACGAGAAAATATATTACAATTAACCAACAACAATCACAATTAAAATTTTAGATATTTTTCTACTACAGGAATTGGCCTTTAGATTTAGATTTACAAGGATTAGAGACTGAAAATTATACTAGCCGATTCTACTTGCTTGTTACTTGACAGGACCTTTCTTTCGTATAATAACACATTTACTCATTTCTCCAATATATTTATTGCTTCAAATATTGTAGTTTTATGGAAAATAACGAAAATGTGATAATTATTGACGTTTTTTTTTCGTTATCGATAACGGGTTCTAGTAACAGAATAATATATTGGGGCAGGGGGGTAAATTTTAACCAAAGACTCCACAATTCGCAAATCCAACATACCAAACTTTTCTAAAATCATTAATGACTAAATTTGAACCGTTTCCTACTTTTCATTTGTAAATCAATTTTAGATTTCGTCGAATTAAAATTCCAAACAACCCATTTTTCAATTTTATTTTTAAAATTTTGCCTATTTTATAAATTTACCCACACCAAAAATTAAATCCACATAAACCCAACTTCTTAAAACATTCACTTCGGCAAAAACAGTTACTAATTTGTGACTAGTCAACATAATAGAGAGTTTTAGCAAGTCGTGTGGATTTGTTAGTATACGCTAAATACACACTACAAAATACTAACTACAATTGTTGCATCAGAAGAGTTTTAGTATATCGTTTAATTTTGCTCGGTATTAGAGTATTACGCTCTAAAAGAAAAAAAAAACACATAAATTCATTCACAAATATCGTAATACATGTCATTATAATAGTATTCAGTGTTCTCATTATGAACAATTGTTCAAATTGCGAGCATATCTCTCCGTTTTCTCAATCATAACAACTCGGTTACTAGGCAACAAATTTTTATACGATACGCCAGTGATAGTTGGGATATGTATGTCAAATACATACTACGGCATAAAACGGCTAAAGAAATTCTTTAAAAAGTATTCGGTATTATTATTATTATCATGGACATTGAATGTGTTTTTGAGCTATATCTCCACGATTTAATTGATTTCGACGATGTGGACGAGTGCGTTCAGTCCCATCTACACACTCAAAGAGCCAATCCGGTTTTTCGGTCAGAAAAAGGGATTTTCAATCTAGAGGATATGCTGGACGATGAAGTCGTTGCAAACTTTCGCTTCGAGCGGAGACATTTGTATCAATTACAAAAAGGATGCAAAATTGATGGACTTACTGCTTTATGCGTTTTACTACGGAGGATAACCTACCCGAATAGGTTATCAGATTTAGAAAGGATGTTTGGCATCTCAATAAGTTTCATCTCTTCTGTTTTCAACCATATGGTGTTGCTGCTTACGGACAGGTTTGGCCATTTATTGGAAAATCTCTGCAATTTGCAGTGGCTTGACGACAAGAAGCTTAATGAATATTGCACGGTAAGTACATTGTTTTCTGCGGTTTGAAATAAAAGTTAGATACCAAAGAACGTGCAATTTGTTGATTTATGTTGGCATATTATTCTCTACTTTTGTATGTAGTTTTGAAGCTATTAAACCGTGGTACGGGAAGCATTATGACAGGTTTTTTTAAAATATAATTTTTTGCATTAGTACTTAATGTTCCTTTAAACTTGTTTCCGGTAATTTCTTAAATATTGAAGTTTGGAAATTAAATATTAATTAAATTTAAAAAATAAATATTTAAAATTAAAATAGGAAGCAGTGTCTTTGCAAATATGGCACAAATGTTTATCTCCCATACGCGCCAAATTAAAAAAATAATAATAATAATACAACAATAATCACAATGCATCTTAAAATGCATTCTATTTGTTTTGTGATTTTTTTTTAACTATTCCTTATATTATTTTTTAGGCAGTTTCAAGAAAAGGGGCACCACTGGATTCGTGTTGGGCTTTTATAGATGGAACAGCAAGAAGAATTTGTCGTCCTTCAGTAGATCAAGAGAACTATTATAGTGGTCACAAACGGTTCCACTGCGTTAAATATCAATCCGTTTTGGCACCAGACGGTATCATTGTAAGTTTGCATGGTGCATATCCCGGTAGGAGGCATGACGCCGGTATATATGCGGAATCTGGAATGCAGCAACAACTAAAGTCACTCAACAGCCAAAAAAACAAATATGTTATATATGGGGATCCAGCTTATGCAATTTCGGATGTGTTGGTGAGTCCGTATCGTGCGGCTCTTTTATCCCAGCAACAAGAAAAATTTAACTCCGAAATGAGTAAAGTACGCCAGTCGGTTGAATGGGGCTTTCAAAAAATTGCTTTACTATTTGCATTTGTAGATTTTCATAAAAATCAAAAACTATTGCTGCAGGAAATTTCGAAAACTTACAAGATCTGTGCAATTTTGGCAAATTGCCATACTTGCTTGTACGGTAGTCAAACAAGTCAGTATTTTAATCTGGATCCACCGCTACTTGAAGACTATTTGAGTTGTAATGATTACCAGTAAAACAGATTGAATTTCTGATCAATTAGGAGAATGCGCCACCTTAAAAATGCAACTGTCGTAGTTGAAAAATCAAACTTTCGTTTTAAATTTATTTAAATTTCTATTTGACAAGATCATATTTCCCCCGAAGGAGAAGCCTAAATTGTATCGCCATTATAGGACACTATTATAAATGCCATAATAATCAGTCACAAAATGTTATCCCATCGAGCTTTGGCATATGTAATAGTGTCCTCCAATGGCAAAATTAAGCCTCCTGTTATATTCAACAAGCAAGAAATAATTTACAGACAGTTGTATTATCATAGTGCGATGTATCATTCCCACTTTTTTCAGATCCAACTATATACCTATAAATTTTTCTTTATTAAATGACTATTAAAAGAAAACGAGTTTGAATGTTCATACATTATAATAATTTATTAAAAATAAATAATAGAAACACAAACAAAAGTATATGTCTAGGTAATTTTTTGGATTAATAATTTAATCAGGTCCATTTGTTGCTTTTGTGCAGCTTCAGACGCTTCTTGCTGCCGTTCTTGTAGAGCAACTCGACGGGCTTCAATCTCATTCCTTTTTTCTTCAACCGCAACTCGGCGAGATTCCAGTTCCAGCTTTTTATGTTCAAGCTCAACATCACTTAGCCTTTTTTCTTTAACTAAATCATATAATGATTCCTTGCTCGTTTTGGACGTCTTTCGCCGTAGAACCTTCTCCGTTACATTTTTGATCATTGGTGGTACAGGAGGGTCCTCAATGGTGATGATATTTGACTCTGAAGCAGTCACATCGCAAGAAATCATACCGATATCGTCAAGTGGAAGGTCTTCGCAGAGAATGTCAATACTACTAAAATTATGACTTGGGGAAGATTCGTAAATTACTTCTTCCATGCACGTCGCTTCTTCTCTTAACATCTCTCCATTATTTTTTACTTTTTTTCGGGCTGGTGGTTTAAATTCTTCCCGCAAAGACCGGATTTCTTGGAGGAGCTGTTCCTTTTCCCCATATTCTTCCTCTGTACCTGATCGGCGTAACTTGCTTTTATCGTCCTTAATGTAGAGCTGTAATAAATACTCGACGTGTTCTCTTATAGCTCGTTCCGTGCGAAGAGTTGGACAGATTGTCATGAAGTTCTGCAGCACTTCGCCCCATTTCCGCTTCAAATCCTTGAACGTTCTTTCTTTGTAAGGATTAATAGCGACGGTTTCCCGAAGCAGGAAAATGTCTTCTTTGCAGGAGAATCTGTTCTTCTTCGATTTATTCTGAAAATTAAAAAGTGTTCACTTCTTTTGATAACAAAACAAATAATTTGTAACTATACCAATTGGTCGCTCATTTCATCAAATACTCGTATTTCTCAAAAGGACTAATTCCAATCACTAATAAACGTGAAGCGTCAAACGTAAAATTCTTTCGGTTCTCGGAATCTTCAATCTATGGCCAACGTTAAATTATGAACGAAAATTTAAATATGTGTCAAATAGGTAAAATTCATGTTAACTTCACCTACGCCTACTTGCAAAATTTAAAATTTACGTACAATATTTCATGTACGTTTTCCATTTGCAGACCTTAAACTTTTGGAGAGTCCATACGCAAGCGCATTATCTTCTGAATTTCGATGTCGTCAACGACAAGTCATTTATCCGTTTTGCTAAAACTCTCTAATATAACGGTTTTACGGTCAAAATTCATACAAATAGTGAAGATTTTCATACAAAATGTACTAAGGTACAGGTGTACCTTTGCCACCGGCAAGCGTTGTAAAAATCTGCCGCTGGATGAGGGTTAATAAATATCGATGTACATTATTTATAATTTCAAGAATATAAAAGTTTATAACCATAAACCAATGACTTTTCTTTTATCAGTCAACCAGTACTCTACCGTTCCTAGCGTTGCCGTATGGCAACACCCTCTTCCAGCCACCCCGACTACTAAATCGAAAATCTAATGATGCAGTTTATCATTTTAGGTTTACTAAAGTATCTGTATAAAATTTCATCGCGAATAGATAACAAAAATAATCAAGAGACGCGAGAGCGTATTGTCCGCCAAAGGAAAAATAAAACGAAAGCGAACAAGTCTATGATTACCGGAGACAACTTCCTTTTTTGTTTGACAGGGCTACAGCCTTCCAGGCAACATCCCCAAAAAAATTGTTTTTACCAAAATATTTCACATATCCTGTTCTAGTGCCTTCCAAAAAAAATTTCGATCGGTACAATAACGGGTAAGATATATGCAATAAACGGTGAAATTTTCACCCTCAGAGACTTAAGCGAGTAACCCAATTTCAGACGGGAGTCTACAGTTGCAGAAAGACTTGCTTCTACTGTCTCGCTCCGTGATGGGATTTTTATGAAATTTGGAATGAATGATCCTCTGGTGTTCTCTCTAAAGAATCAATGTCTTCCATTTAGATAAGTGGATGGAATAACGGTAAAATAATAGGTCAAGTTAACAAAAGACTTCCAACAATTGCGTCTTTCGGCTCAACGCATTGACAATTTTTTAAAACACACTGCAACATTGGCACATTATGATATTGGGACATTGGTGCACTGGGATATTAGGACATTGGGACATTAGCACATTAGGACTTTCGGATATTGAGACATTAGGCACACTGGGGAGACTGCGACGCGGGGACATTGGGCCACTGGAACATGGGGTATTGGGACATCGGTATAGTAGGACATTGGGACATTGGAACATTGGGATATTGGAACATTGTGACATTGGAACATTGGGATATTGGGACATCAGCACACGGGGATATTAGGACATTATAACTCTGGGACAATAGGACAACGGATATTGGAACACTGGTACGGAGTAGCATTGGGCCACTGAGACATCGGGATGTTGTGACATTGGGGCACTGGGATTAACGGACATGTGGGCATTAGGGTCTTGGGTCATTAGGACATTGGGATATTAGGACATTAACACATTAGGACATTGGGACATTAGATACACTGGGGAAACTGGGACGTGGGAACATTGGGCCACTGGGACATCGGGATATTGGGACATCGGGATATTAGAACATTGGGATGTTGGCACATTGGGTTATTGGAACATTGGGATACTGGGACATTAGGGCAATGAGATACAGGGACATGGGGGCACTGGGATATAAGAAAATTGGGACATTATGACCTTGGGATAATATGACATCCATCCTGCGTCTACTTCGCATTCGCCATTAGGAGTACCTGAGCTATGCAGCCATAACCTCCCTCCCTTGCGGGACGACGAGAATTTATCCGGCTTAAAGCCGGAATGGTGTTCTCCGCCGGGATGCCTCCCTTTGGATCCCCACCTTGGGATGCGACTCTAGCTGGTCGACTTGTCTATCACCACGAACCCCCTCGAGTCCAACGCCTAGATGGGTAGGGACCATGGTCCCCTGGGCACGCCCATCCCCGAGGTACACTATTCGCTAAAGATTTCTCTATAGCAGGTGTGATCCTCCTTTGGCCCCCTTTCGGAAGACCTAACGAATTCGAATGCCTCCGCAGGATCGTTATGCCTGTTTACTACTCGTCGGCTTAAAGCAGACTCGTAGCGCTACCGTTCACATAGGTTTGGCCTCCGTCCGTTTACTAAGCAGCAATTTGATTCGGGCCGTGTGGTCATCAATCCACAAGCCAGCTAGGTATAGGCGCAATGGCCATTCTCCCTAACTGGCCCCTTCGAGGCTTGGGTTCTGCGAAGCCGCCAACTCCGAGACTGGACACGTACGCTTATATGTGGTTTCTCCCCTACGAGGAAGCACTGCGTCGTGTAAGCTTGTATAGCTGACTTTTTGAAGGAATAGGGAAAAAGTCAAGCTATGCTGTGTCACCCATACATGACGAGCTCGGGAGCTCGGGACCGTCAACTCCCGAAGGTCTTTTGTACAGATCCACGCCATGGCGTATCAACCATACCAGGGGCCTCCCAGCGCTGCTCGGGTCCGTGGTGGCGCAACTCACCAAATATGTGTGTTACAAGAATACACTTCCCCTGCGGGGGGATAATATGACAATCGGACATTGGGACACTGGCACATAGGGGCATTGGGCCACTCAGAAATCGGGATATTGGGACACCGGGATATTGAAACATTGGGGCACTGCGATTTAGGACATTGGAACATTAGGAATTGGAACATTGAGAAATTGGGACAATGTGACATTTTTAAATTAGGATATTAGGCACACTGAGGAAACTGGGACGTGGGGATATTGGGCCACTGGGGCATCGGGATATTGGGACATCAGGATATTAGGTTATTGGGACATTGGAACATTAGGATATTGGGACATGGGAACATTTGGATATTGGGACAATAGGACACTGGGAGACTGGGTCGTTGGGGCATTGGGATACTGGGACATTGGGACATTATGACCTTGGGACAATAGGACAATCTGACATTGGGACACTGGTACATAGGGACATTGAGATATGGGGCTACTGAGATATTGGGATATTGGGACATCGGGATATTGGGTCTTTTGGACATTGGGGCACTCCGATCTTAGGACATTGGAACATTGGGATTTTGGGACATTTGTGCATTGGGACACTGGTACATAAGGACATTGGGCCATTGGTATGTTATCACATTCGGATACTGGGACATTTGGGACATTGCGGAACTGGGATATTAGGAAATGGGGACATTAGGACAATTGGACATTGGGATATTAGGACGTTAAGTGGGACACTGGGACACAGGAAGACTGGGGCATTGGGATATTGCGATACTGGGACATTGGGACACTAGGGTAGTGGGACATTCGGACATTAGGCCATTGGGACACTGCGATATTTGCACATTGGGACATTAGGACATAAGGACATTAGGAAATTGGGACACTGGGACATCAGGATCCCAAAACAAAAATATTAGTTGGCTATTTAAGTATGCAAAAATATATGATATCTGACCAAAAACAACAAAGTTGTAAAAGTTACCCCGCCAAAGAAAAATGCATCTGCCGCAAAAAGAATACATATCCCTCCAATCCGCCGCTCATTTGTAATTTTGTTTTAGGTGTAAATGCTGGAGAAGTTTAAATGTACAGGACTACTTCCTAAAGTAATTTGGAGGGAGCCGTCAAAGTGGCACTGAATAAAATGTTAAAGCTCCCATCAAATTACTTAAAGAAGTAGTCCTGTACATTTGAACTTCTCCCGCATTTACACCTAAAACAAAATTACAAATGAGCGGCGGATTGGAGGGATATGTATTCTTTTTGCGGCAGATGCATTTTTCTTTGGCGCGGTAACTTTTACAACTTTGTTGTTTTTGGTCAGATTCAGGATAATTCGGGTTAAGTATAACCCAAAAATTGAGAGATTTAGCATGTATATACAACTAACGTGAACGTCTATGAATATTGGCTTGTGTAGCGTAGGTACACAAAGCAGTAAACCACAATTTGGTTTGTCCAAAGTAGGCGTAAGTTTTTTTTTTACCTTCGGTAAGCAGTAGGAAATCGTGACTGTCGCGTAGTAATGATTAAATTTTTCCATTGATTTTTTTTTGTTTTTTATTTGAAACAACTGTCAAAAAGTAGGTGTTTTTTTTTTGTTTTTTAAAAAAAAAATCTTATAAAATCAATTTAGTCCGTCTGTCTGTCCGCCTCTCTGTCTTTTGACTAAATAACTCTTGAACGGATCATCCGATCGGCATGAAATTTGATACGAATGAATGTGTAGAGTGTTAACAGTCTTTATACTTTATACGAAATATGTATGTATGTACTTTAAAGTTGGTAGGACAAAGATCACAGGGTGTCCTAGGTGAAAAAGGTGACTTTTTTATTTTTTTTGTCGGAGATGGGTACTTAAAATCAAATTACTGCATTTTCCGGTAACGGCGACAGTGTTATTGGTAGTTAAAATTAAGTTTACAGTACTCCTTCCGTAAACTGTTATAAGTACCGATATGAAACTTTGCACAAAAGATTGCTTAGTATGAGCATATATATATACCTACGTTAAATACATACATAGTTAGCACCTTGACTTTTGCATAGAAACAGTAAACTACACTTAATTTGTTAAATTTCTTACTGCATATTATTCGATTCAAAATCGTTGCACTACGATATTTGAGAGAGAAAAAATATTTTGACACCTAGACAACAACCTAAACAACGGCGTTTTGGAGGTGAAAAGTGGGCGCCTCCTCTCAATCCGCAACTTTAGAAAGACTTCGGATATTACGGCATAGGCAATCGGAAAATCTTAATTGTTGTCATATCTGTAACAATTATGTGTGAGTTAACTTTGGATAGAGTTAAGTCACTGTGGTATTTCCATGTTGTTACCCAAAATTAACCTCATCTTGCGGTACAAAAAAGCATGGATATTTTGTACTACGATACACCTTTTACTAATAATTTTACTTTTTCTTTACTAATTTGTATGTTCAATTGAATAGATATCTACTATTTTCTACATAATTCAAATACTTTCGTAAAATTTCCAAATTAGGTTCAGTGAAGTTTAAAAAAACGCAAAAACTTTTCTATTGATATAGATGAGAGTCTAATGAATCCGTAAATATTGATTTGATCCTAAAAACTAAACCACTTCCATATGAAAAAAAAATATTAAAAATTGTGGTTCGGAAACGATCCATCCATGCAAGATTGATTTGAAAAAATCCAAAAGTCAAAATATCATTTGACCTATGACGGTCCGCTACCATTCGAAAATGCGCAAGTAGCGAAAGTAGGTACTCCATGACCTTTTCAAAATTTTAAACCGAGCTTCATTGAATAATCAAAAATTAGAAAAAAAACACCAATTCAATGTAGTTGATACATATATATTTCATACATATTGTGTCCTGCATGAAAAACTAAAAAAACTTAGTAAATCAAAATTTTGTCACGTCTGTAGCGGCCGTTTTAGACTGTGTTGTCCCCTAGAAAACAATAAAAAAACATATATTAAAAATTTGAATTGAATTAAAGTTCGTGCAGGAAGCAAATAAAAATAAAAGAGAAGAAAAATTTCGATAAGCAGTTTATAAAACAATATGTCGCGTTCAGATTAAATTTATTATAAAAATAACGTAATTCATTTATAATAAAATGTTCGTTTGTGTCATCAAATTTTGAAAATCTTTCAATGGAGTGTTAAAAGGTTATTGAGAGGAGGGATGGGGCTAATTGCCGAAAAGAGTGGTTAATTCATTATTTTTTTCATTTCTTTTGTATAAACCCCTAATCAACGTAATGAAGGCCAAATTAAAAACCGCACGACCATCCGGAGCTACCTCGCCGACTGAGCCGAGCAGGAAGGGGTTTATAACAGGCCGGCACCCTATCACGGGGTAGCTTATCATTACACATCATGTTGAACGCCATAAATGCATTTTCTGTCATTATGCGAAAATGATTCGCAATTACCCCCGACAATAACATGAGAATAACTTCTTTTTTATACGATGCCATAAAGCGACATTACCCCAATTGCTTTAACATTAACTCCGACAACGACTCCACGTAGTCTCTACATATAGGACGAAGCGAGTCCCCACCCCCACATGAACTTGAATCCTTGTCCAAACAGTGAACATAATATCGTATTTCATGTGGATTCAATGCCAAGCCATATAGATGATATTATAGCCTAGGTACGAACGAATCGTCCTAGTAAAACATTTTGATCCATTACTACAACTTTCATTCGAATTCCCAGATCTCTAACGCTCAGTCGAACAACGACCACGATTTGGTCATACTTCATTCGTCCTCTCGTTTTTTCCCCAGTCTCCCCAGCTAGCGATAACTTATCGACGAGTGTATATATTTACAGCTCATTCGAGTGTCCTTGCCCCGAAATATATGCATGCAACAAACACACTAACCCCAATAAAATCCAACATCGATAAAGCGAGTAAATCATGTTCTATTAACAAATTACAGGACGATAAATCAAACCATCTCACACTTAAGTTTATATTCAATCATATAAATTTTATTATCGTTTTATTGGATGCGAAAGATGAGGCCAGCAGAGCGACATGGCACACGATGAACGACGGCGAGGACTATGCTATACACCATCATGCCAAAAAGAACCATCATAATACATGTCCTTGTGCCTTCTTCGTCGTCGTGTCGCTATTGCGCTAACTTGGCCCCGAAAAGAAAGCGAAAGCTTAAACGGAAAAGATATCGTTCGTCTTATATGTAGCACTCTCGTTTACCGGAAAGTGTATAGAAACTTCTTGGACTCTTCGTCGCTTTTACAAGTCTCGAGAAAATAACTCACCGAGGAGTTGAAGTAGTTCCTTCCTTAAAAAGGATCTTAGATCCAAAGCATAGAATAAAGACTCCATTTATATCGGGCACAAGACGGGCGGCATGCCAGTTGGTATAAGAAACAGGATCAGTAATACAGAAAGAATCGTTCTCATACCATACCACCACTTCGACTAAGAGAAGATCCGTATGCATGGCAGAAGGGGGTTGGGTGGATGACGGCCCCCGAGTCCAGGGTTGAACGTATAACCAAACCGAGCAACAGAAGCAGCAAAGTGTAATCGTTACATAAAATTTTTATGGGACTCGATAAAAACATGGAAACAACCTGTTGTCTGCCACTTTTATTCGCTTCTAATGGCCAGGATGAGCTTCGAACGACTGTAGGACTTACGAGCCTGAGAGCGTAAACTGCACGATGAATGAATGGCCAAACAGACTCTACGACGGGTATAAGAGGAGGCAACTTATTTGTACTATTCGGTCGTTTCGTTCTCGTCTCGACAACGATGATGATGACGATGCGGGAAAAAATCATAAATTTCACATATAAATACATAAATGGAATTGATTCACCACAGACGTTGGATATATGGCTGGGCCATAGGGTTCGTGTTGGAATGATGCGCTAAGGACAAAACAAAAATAGAAAAACAATTTGTCGTCGTAAACGAACAGGATATATTTCATATTTGTCCATAATAGTTAGTAAATGAAAGTCATGCCAATTGAGAGGGCAACTATAGTTTTTCACATATCAGTCAATTTGGAGTTTTCAGGTTCAAGCGGTTGTCTGCTTCCAAATTTGACTTGATTTTTTCGAATTTACGCTGGGCTTCTTCGTGGGTCCGAATCAAACGCTGCTGTACCAGATGACGGTTGCTCTCAATCTCCTTCGCTTCCTTGACCAATCGATCGTAGTCGGCATTATCAATTTTTTCTTCGTAACGTTCCATCCATTCGTGTAAGGCATGTGACTCTGATGTCAACTGTAAAATGATTGTAGTAAGTTACTGTTAATAATGAAAAATTAATTTACATTCCTATAGATTTTCTCAATTTTAACTATACCATTCTCCGCGATCTTCACCACATATGCCCAAAATGCATGACCACATTTCGGAGGCTTCAATTCACTTGCATACATATTCTCAAATACTGATCAGTTTTTACCGTCCCCCGAGCGCCGAGCCTGCATTTATTAGCATAACTTTTCCGAGACCCAAGGTGACATAACTTTGCGAGACCCTTGTATTTTTATGTATACAGCAAAAAAATGCCGGGTATTCGAGCAAGAAAGTCCGATAGGATAAAAGAGCAAAATTATTTCGGAGTAAACATCAAAATAACACCGCCATCAGGGGTTTTATTAGAAATGAATCCGAAACGGACGAAACTCCCAAATTAAGACCATTTTCGGACACATTGCAAAGAATATCCCATTTGATATAGAGTATACACCTATCGGATCAATTCCGTAACATGTTCAATCCAGTTATTGTGCTGGGGCTACTTTCATTCAATTTTGTATCCACCGATCGGAGTGAATTTCGGTGGTAGAGCAACGTCACATGTTGTATAAATTACAAACGCCATCAGTTAGTCTGGTTGGCTTAGGAGGTAGAGCGTTCGTCTACAAATCATAGGGTCTCGGGATCAAATCCCACTGTAGGTAGGTAAATTTATCATTCATTTTAGAGCGTAAAGTGGTAAATGATCACCTATAGAGAAATTATACAAATCTCATTTATGAGTTACATGTTCCTTCCCTGTGCAAATTGTGTTATTTTTTTATTCCAAAAATATCGAGAATCACTCCTTTTGGTGTTAATGAAAGTATTCTTTTTAGGTCAAATTATTACACCAAAAATCATTACATTCGTTCGAAGTCTTTAGCAATACTTTGCTTCGAGTTTTATGCCAATATTATCCGATTCGGATGGACACAATTCGACACCGATTCGGAGTGAAAAAGTGCGCTTAACGGCCCCTGTATTTAACCTAACCTTCAGAAGCAGTTCAAAAGGAAGTTAAGCCAACCTTCATCGACATCGAATGTAGAAACTACAAAATCCTGTGCCCTACTAGAAAAAGCTGCAACAAAAAGGAGTCTTTAATCTCTGAGCGATGAAGAGTAATAATGTCGTGGTGGTGGAAAAAGGAGTTGAAAGATTGTAGGTATGTACTTCCATTATTGACCCTCGAAACGGCGAATGCCTATCCTTGCTTACCGAAAGTGCATAAGCCCGGAAACGACTTCAGGGAAATCGTGGCAGCTACCAACTCCCCAACGCAAAGCATCTGAAAATGGCTTCTTGAACGATTCAATGGTTTTTTCTTGAACGATGCAATGGTTTTATATGTGTTTTAGATGTGTCAAATTCAAAACATGGCCTGGGCCAAAAAACTCTGTGTTTAGGTTCAAGCTGGCCGCAAAGAAGGCGATGTAAATGGAAGTCCCACTTGATGGACCCAAGGCCAGAGGCAGGCCGAAGAACACTTGGATGTGTCAAATGAAACAACAACAACAACAACATATTGGTCTTGGCGGTGACACGATTCAAGATAGAGCTGCCTGTAGAAATAGCCTGAGAAACTACCGTCAAAACGGGCGATGTGCCTACACCGCAGGCCGTGCGAGGCGATGCCATGCACCGTTCTAAAGAACGAGGCAAGAAAGAAAGAAGACAAGGAGTTAAATTGCCAAAATTTGATTGATCGATCAATAACCACTATGTGAATTAACTTTCGCCAAATGTTTAACCCATGATCATTGTCGCATCGGTCATCCAGAAACATCCAGGTGGCCCAACCAAAATTGTTGAATAAGCTGACCAGACGTACAGCATTTTGACCTGTCGTACATCATTGGGAAATGTACAGCAAAATATACAGCATTAGCCATGCCACACAATGAAACCTTATTCAGTACATAAGAAGCTTCTCGGTGAGACATGTGATCAGTTTTGTCTGCTTTTTAAGTGTAAAGTTTAACTCCTGTACCCTGTACGATCGATATTTAACGAGATAATCGCAGTTTTATGTTTGGCAATCGTTCCTTCTCGAAATACCGGGAAACCACCTCAATCCTTTTGAAATACGACACACTTGTAGACAGTGGCGGAACAACTTCACTCGGGGCCCTCCCGCCGACTTCTTGATTGGGCCCCCCTACACTGAGAGAAAAGCAGAGTGCATCAATCGAAAACACGCTTAAATCAGCTCTTTTTGACGTTACAGTGTTTCTACTAAAATTAAGAAATAACTTTGCTAAGGGTTTGTTTTTACTCTTTGCCTTCTTATATTGAGAATGGCTTCTTGTTGTAAGTTCACTAAATTATTGATTTTATCAATCGTTTTTTTTTTTATGAAAAGCTTCACGCAGCCCAGCATTGGTATTGGCACTATTAGTGCTGCAAAACATTAAATTAACCTCATTACGCTCCGAAAAGCATAAAATATTACCCGTCTACAGTGGGATTCGACCGCGGGGCCTACGATTTGAAGACGAAATCAACAACGTTTTTTCTTAATTATTGAATTCAACACAGCAATCTGCTCTGTTCTAACTCTGGGCGTACTTAAACCAATAAAATCTTGTCTTTAAATAAAAATATAACAGTTTTGTACTCAATTAAAGCGAAACAGAGTTGTTTTAAGATTGTCTAGTGTTAAATGTAAACGTTATAAGAACAAACATTCTTGATTACAGAACGTGTATTTTCTCTCAGTGTCTAAAATATATTTTAGAAAAGCCTCTGTTACATACGATTGCCAACTATGCTGTGCTGTATTAAGTAACAAAAAAATGTATGTCCTCTATTTCCTTGAAAACCTCAGTTTGCTACAAGTTTAACATAAACTCTCACATCACGTTCGTGGGCCGAGCCAGTTCGGTAATTTCTCCACGATACTATTAGGTCTTATTCCAGGTGTCAGATGCCGAAGCACAGCCTGAAACCCTTAGCAAGACTCCATTCAAACCAAATGTGGCCTCAGTACCAGAGCCCTAATGACCGCGTATATACCGCCAGCAAGATAAAATATTTTAGTCTTCAAAGACATATACAGGCCGTATTAATTAGTTTGAACTAATTTTTTAACCACTCGCGAACTATTTTGTTCGTGTTTGCATTTGATGTTCAAAGTGGAGAGGAATTAAGTCCGGGCAAAAGATCCAATAGAGAACGTTATATCTTGAAAACTATTTTAAGATAGTCTATTTGCAGAGGGACCTAAAGGATCGTTTTTGCCATATGGTACTTGGAAGGAATTGGGTGGGTCGGATTACAAACCGCAGCTACAGTTACAGCAAATACCACAGACATACCAGGATCAAATTTATTCTGTGATGGAGGTTTATCAGATGTCCATAGAGCCGAACGCCGACATCTTATTTTTAATAAATTTAGAGTAAATTAAGCAGAACAATTTTGAAAGTTTAACTTATCTTTTCACAAAAACACGTGTTTTCATTCTGTACATATATTTATGGAAAATTCACTGTTTTTGAGCTTTTGTTAAGTGAATTATGAAAGAAGGTCAAAGTTTTCCTGCATTATGAATGATTAATAAAATATAGAGAAACTTTTTTCACACAGAAGATTTTTTTTGGCTAAAATCTGAGGATATAGATTGCCTGATGAACTTTCAAAAATGTTAGAACAATATGAAATGCTTTGAGCGACGAGGGAGATCTAAGGGACCTATGGGGAAAGAGGAACAGCAAATTGAGCATTTGTTCTGACTTCGACTTGTCTACAAAAAATATCTACGCCGGAATATTTTTATTCGTATAGTCGTGCTGTTTTTATGGTTCCAGAAATATTTCATGTGGCATTTGGGCCCCTAAATCCCGTGGGCCCCCCGCCACGCGGGCCCTGCGGGCCCTTATGCACCGCCCCTGCTTGTAGAGCTAATTGGCGCTCACATTTGCTCCAAATTACACAGTCCTACCTCTCCGCGTTCGAAACTTACGGCTGCCCGAATCGCGATTTTGAGTTTTCTAATCAAAAATTGTCCATAACTTGGAAATTCCTGACTTGTAGAGCACCGCACTGTCCATATTTGGTGCACATTTCAAGGCTCTAGCTTCGAAGGTTCAAGAGGTGCATACGTCGAATTATTTTTAGTATATATAATAAAACGATGGAAAATCAGCCACTGTACACCATCCGATTGTGCGATGTGCCATAATACCGCTCAATTAGCCCTGTTGTATAACTAGATTATATCGCAATACTGATTTTCGCCATAATGTGAAACTATCTTAGTAAATTTCAGCTGATCTGATCTGCCAGTCTCACTTTTTGAAAAACAACGCTTGAAGAAATCAAAATCTCATGTACCCCAAATTGTCGAAATTCTAGCCAAGGCAGTAATATTGTTACTGCAATTGAAAATACTGTAAAGAGATGTGATTTCGAAACCCCACTACTGGTGGATGGCATTTTGTAGATATTGTTACGAAATGCGGCCATTGCAACGAATAGCAAAGAACTAAATCTATACTGGGTGGCCGGAAACTGCCGCATAAACACACCGGATTGTGATTCCCCAAGTGACTTTCAGCAAAAAAAAAGTTGTCAGGAACATACCTCCAATTCTTAACCTTTTAGCTGCCACAGGCATTTGAAGATTTTTGGAAAAATCATTTTCTTATCCGACTTTAGCACCTCTCACCAAATCAGGTGGGGTCGTGAGCTTTGGTTTCTTGAATCTGAAACTAAGGGTTTATAAGGGCGATATAAAAAAGGCGAACAAGCCCGTTTCCGCACCCGTTGAGCGTGTGGAAGATGTCGCCTCAGAAACTATCTGTATATGGATTCCGCGGCCTGTGTGTCTGGGGATGAGGTGGTGGATGATGACGACTGCATCTCCCTCTGCTCAGACTTGGCTGCTTTGGACACTGCGTCTGTACCGTCTCCATTTATGGACTCTCACGAATCCGAAACGGATGAGGAGAATGTCACGGTGGTGGAGAGGACATAATGGTGAAGTTCCTACAGATCAACTTGCACCATTCAAGAGCAGCGTCAGTTGCTCTCATGCATCGTTTATCCCAGGGTAAAGACGATATCGTTTTTATTCAGGAACCCTTAGTGGCACGAGATCTGATCAAGGGTCTAAGGTGTTCCGAATTTACTATTTTTTACGTTTCAGGACAGGGTACACCGCGATCCTGCGTTCTTGTTAGAAAAGCCATCAAGGCTTTTCTGTTGCCTAATTATAGTGATAAAGATTTTGCTTTAGTCTGCCTGGAGCTACAAAGTAAGGTGTACTGGGCTGCCTCGGTATATATGGCTTATGATGGTACTCTACCTTCTCCTAATTTAAAAGAAGCTATTGCGGCAGCAAGGGCTTCAGATACCAGTGTAATCCTCGGGTGTGAGTCTAACGCACATCATATAGTCTGGGGTAGTACGGACACAAATGAGCGAGGTGAAGTGCTTCTCGAGTACCTTTTGGGTACCAATCTTCTAGTTTGCAATGTAGGTTGTGAGCCTACTTTCATTACTAAGAACCGACAAGAGGTTTTGGACATCACGTTAGCATCAGAGGATGTAATTCATTTGATCAAAGACTGGAGAGTCTCGTCGGAGCACTCCTTCTCGGATCACCTGTATCTACAATTTAGCCTAGCAGAGCACCCGGACGCGATCCCGCGCACAGTGAATCGCAGAAGGACCGACTGGTCTAGGTTTCGAACTGCTCTCGTTGAAGAGTTGCCATCACTACCTAACCTGCCAGACAATGAACAACAGCTGGATGAAATGGTAAATACTTTTACGGCAGCTATGAGAGCAGCTGTATCTGAATCATGTCCTGTCACTTCTTTTCCTGGCAAGCGAAAACCATTATGGTGGAGTAGCAAGATCTCCGAGCTAAGAGTCGTGAGCAGAAGAAGCTTTAACAAAGCTAAAGCTTCGAGGATGGAGTCAGATTGGACCTCCTATAAAAAACATCTCAATTCTTTCAAAAAAGAGGTAAGATCAGCCAAACGCAATGCATGGAAAAACTTCTGTCAAAGTATCGAAGGGGCCTCCGAGACCTCTAGATTTAGGAAAATGATGGCATCAAATCCATCTATGCCCAGCTTCCTTCAAAAGGAAGACGGATCGTGGACGTCCTCGAGCCTTGAAACTATTGAGTGTCTGCTGGACGCTCATTTCCCGGGAAGTTCGATAACATCCCCACCTGAAGATCCCTCGAATATCACAATGCCGTGTGACAGTGAATCTATTCTATCTCGCGAGAAGATATTATGGGTCATTTCTAGTTTTGAGCCCTTTAAATCGGCTGGACCTGATGGAATCATTCCTGCGGACTTGCAGCAATGTTTAGAGATAACCTATCCATGTTTAGAAAACATACTTACAGCCTGCCTTGGTTTAGTATATATTCCCCGCATATGGAGAGAGGTGCGAGTCACGTTTATTCCGAAGACAGGCAGAAGCTCGCACGCACGACCTAATGATCTTAGGCCAATTAGTCTCACTTCAACTATGCTTAAGTTACTGGAGCGACTCGTGGACATTCATGTACGAACTGTCGTCCCACCACATCTCCTTTCAATGGCTCAACATGCTTACTGGAAGGGGAAATCGGTGGATACAGCTCTGCACTCGTTAGTCAGCTACATTGAAAAATCTCTTTATCGAAAGGAATACACAATGGCTGTATTCTTAGACATTGAAGGCGCCTTTAATAATATCAGACCCAGGGCGATTACCGAAGCACTTCGGCGTGTCCATGTCGATGGGTCCATTTGCACACTCGTAAATACGCTATTAACGTCTAGACGCGTGCATACCACACTGGGCTCGTCGTCTGCAAGTAGGTATGTGTGTAGGGGTACTCCACAAGGAGGTATTCTATCTCCCCTACTCTGGAATATAGCAATTAATCAGCTGCTTGTGGATCTTGAGAAGACTGGTTGGATGGATGGATGGATGGATATGGCGCTGAGATAGGTTGGGCTGGTTGCGCCCAATACTGCAGCCTGCTGGCTTATTGTATATCCCATCTAAGCGATAACGTTTCAGGTTAAGAGCTCTGTCCTTCGTATAAGGCTTAGAAGAAAGCTAACCAGGTTTACTTTGGGTGCACCCATTGTGGTAGTTTGAGCCCCAAAGAAATTTTGTCTCCAGCTCATAAGAGCGGGGCATTCGAAGATAACGTGCGAGGCTGATTCCTCGTCTTCGTTGCAGAGGCGGCATAATGGGTCTTGTGAGTAGATCCCCATTGTATGCAGATGTTTTCGTAGGGTACAATGACCGGTTATAAGGCCTGTAACTGCCCTGAGGTTCGTTTTACTTAGACTGAGGGCTTCGGTGCAGTTGGTTTGCCAGTTAGATTCCAGCATACGCTTGCTGTGCCTGAGCCCTTCAGCTAGTCTCCATCGATTTTGGAATTTATCCTCGGTCCATCGTCTAGCAACGGTTCTGGCAGTAGATTTACTGATTCCGATTGCAGGTTCAGGACCAGTTAAGGGTAGTTCGGAACCCTCTCTTGCAAGGGCGTCCGCTTTCTCATTTCCTTCGATCCCCTTATGTCCCTTCACCCATTTTAGAGTTACTTTGTTTCGGGTAGCTAGGTTTTTGAGATTTTGTTGACATTCCCAAACCAATTTAGAGGTTGTTTTGGGATTTGCAATGGCTTTTATAGCAGCTTGACTATCGGAGAGAATAAATATGGTTTTATTGGTATATCCCTTTCGAGTACTCTCCCCCGCTGCAAGGTTTATGGCTATAAGTTCTGCCTGGAACACAGTTGTATATTGACCTAGGGGTTTGGAGATACAATAGTTGTTGGTTTTAGTATAAACTCCTGCCCCTGTTCCTTCGTCTGTCTTCGACCCATCCGTGTACCACACGATGTGATTTGATAGATGGTTGTCGTTCCATTTACTCCAGTCTTCCCTAACCGTTGAGGTTTGGATATTGGAGTCGAAGGTGTACATGGCCGGGGTATAATCGCTGCCCATATCTAGGATTGGGTTTGCAATGATTTCTGTGATCGTACAGTGTCCTACCCTTTGTGGTGTCCACATGTTCGATGATTGGAGTCTGTACGCTGCGAGTCTAGCCTCTTCTGTGATTTTGAGGTCCAGTGGTGGCAGGTCTAGTAGTTTCTCTAGAGTTAAAGTTGGTGCACTGCGCATGGCGCCGGTTATGCTTGCGCAGGCCAGTCTCTGTACTGATCCCAACTTCGCTGCTGCTGTTTTTTGCTTGATTTTGGTCCACCAGACTATCGAGCCATAGGTCAGACGGGGTTTGACTACAGCTTCGTATATCCAGTGTATCATTCGTGGTTTTAACCCCCACGTTTTCCCTATTGCTCTTTTTGTCGCATATAGGGTCTGTTTGCCTTTGGCAATTGTGTTTTGCAGCTGCTTGTTCCACGTGAGTTTGTTATCCAGGGTGATTCCCAGATATTTTACCTCCGTGGTAAACTGCAGTTGTTGGTTGAATAATGTTGGAGCACTGAGCTCTTCCAAGTTGTGTTTGCGACTGAAGGCTATTAGTGTTGTTTTGGCGGGATTGACCGATAGGCCTACCCTCCTGCACCAATCCTCCACTTGGGTCAGAGCTTTTGCTTTTGCTTGCTTTTGCTTTTGCTTTTGACAAAAACTATGTTTGTCTCTTCGAGCAGGTATTAATAGAAGGAGGGGCAACATCACTTAAAAAGTGTGCCGAAAGTGCAAATTCATGGGAGAGAAAAATACAATAACAACACTGTTGAAGCAAAGCGATTTGACACAAGTAAAGTAACAGTACATCTCGATTCAAACAAAGTTCCATGCTTTGACAACCCACTTTTAAAGATAAAGAGAATGAAGAAGAAGAAGAATTCAACCAAGCACGAACGAATTTTTGACACAATTACTACTTTACTGTTAGATGCTTGCTCTCCCATGTATTAGATTCTCGGCACATTTTTGAGCTGTCACATTGTATGGAATTCGTAACTTTCGCCCTCTCCTTATATTAATAATACCTGCTCAAAGGTTTGTCTGATTGCGTCGAGGGATCACTGGAATAACAATACACCCCTGGCTACGGGGTCGTTGGTTTTTTACACTGATGGTTCTAAGACGGATGAAAGAGTCGGTATTGGAGTCCACTCGGACGGACTGGACATTAACCTGGCACACAGTCTACCTGGCCACTGTAGTGTCCTTCAAGCGGAAATTTCTGCAATTATGGAAGTCCTAACCTGGTTGGAAAATCATATAATCACGATGAGGGATGTTATCATATACACTGACAGTCAGGCGGCAATCCGATAACTCGAATCTGTCCTGACTACATCCAAAACTGTTGATAGTTGCCGCTCAGCTCTAAGAGTGATGGGTCAATTTTTCAACATCGTTCTCTGCTGGATACCCAGTCACAGTGGATTTGAAGGGAACTTTAATGCGGACCGTCTCGCTCGTAATGCGACTTCTATAACCTTAGACGCCGACCGAAACAAGCTGAAAGCCCTAATCGCTTTTTGTAAACTGGCAATACAAAAAACCGCGATGCGCAGAGCTAATGCAAGATGGTCTAGCGGTACTACATGTACTACAACAAGATTGATTTGGCCACGATTTAACGCAGTCAGGTCTATTATTCTTCTGTCAATAGACAGGAAACATATCGGCAAGGTTGTCGGGACCATAACGGGACACTGGCCTATCGGGGAGCACGCCAGAAGGCTCAAAATTCCCCATAACGACTTCTGTCGCAGTTGCGATGACGAAGAAGAGGAAGAAAGTGTACATCATTTTTTTTGTCATTGCCCGGCCCTGGCCGAGAAACGTAGACGTTTTCTTGGCTCAATGTATTTTTATGATACAGACGATCTGCGTGATGTGAGCCCACTATTGCTCAACAAATATATTGCCAGCACGGGCTGGTTTTCGGCTTAGGTGTCAACTGTTACGGTCGCTTCAATCGGTGGTATCACAATGGACCTATTTTTGGTCTAAGTGTGCTAAGTGTTTGATCACTTAGCGACCCCTTTACCTTTCCTAACCTATCCGACTTAAACCTCAATATCTTCAAAGATAGACTAGCTAAAATAGTTTAGTTTTTACGGAGCTCCAAAGTATTTTTTTTTTGTGTTTTGACCCAAAAACAATCTATTTTTCCATCTCTATATTCTCCAACTTCTGCCAAGTTAAGGTGCTTGCATGATTCTTTTAAAAATTGGCGCATAGTCTTACAATCATAGTCTTACAATCTTCCTTACATCATTTTATCCTAGCATCATTATTTCTAACAGTTTTAATGCCTTAAGTGCAGAAAACCAGGGTTAATTTTTCTCGATATTGACGTAATTTGAATAAATTATAGCGAATTGCAGAACTTTAGGGGCAGTTTGAATTGAATTGAATTGAATTCGAGCTAAAATTAACCTTAATTTTCTACACTTAACGTATCAAAACTGTTAGAGATAATGGCGCTAGAATAAAATGATGTAAGAAAGATATGATTGTAAGACTATGCGCCAATTTTTAAAAGAATCGTAGTACGAGCACCTCACCTTGGCAAAAGTTGGAGAAAATTGAGGTTGAAAAATAGACTATTTTTGGGTCAAATCACAAAAACTTGACTTTGAAGCTCTGTAAAAACCAAACATCTTATCCGATTTTAGTGCGGTTAGTTGTTGTTTTATAGGTAAATTTTTTTGGCTGTAATAACTTGTCTATCTTAGGAGATTTTGAGGATTAAGTCGTACAAGAAAATTATTTTTTCAAACATTTACAAATACCTGTGGCAGCTAAAGGGTTAAGAATATGTTCGGTACAACTTGCTGGAAATCACTTGTGGAATCACAATCCGGTGCGTTTATGTGACAGTTTCCGGGCACCCTGTATAATTAAGTGTAAAAACATATGTGTGGGTGGTGTGATTCCCCCCCCCCCTCCCCCTTATCTACGCCACTGAAGAGTACATTGAGAACTTTAGGGCTCCCTATTTAGTTGTCCCCTTCCCAAGATTCGCCACATATTTCCCTCGCGTGATATTATTCTTTCTCTAAATCAGCGCGGGCAAAATGGTGGTTAAAACAAAAATTTTTTTTTAGGCATAATTAAAAATTTGGCAAATTGTTCCTGAAGATATGAAGGGTAATCAATTGACGACAAATTGAACAACCGTCCGAGTTAAAAACCGGAAGGCAAAAAAAACGAAAAAACTGTTTTGAAGTACCCGGTTTCGGTCTAATGATCGTTTTTGACATCCCTACCTCAAATAACCGCCAGTGGCCAGTGAATTGTTTGTAGTACATGAATATTTCTGAAATGCATTATTTTCTATAATTGAGTTCAACTCCTTCAATTTTTCACTACAATACACGCATTTGTGTTGATGCACACTTCAATGCCGCGCTGGAAAACGGGGGTCAATTTGCTCATGAGACTGCTAACGGTGTGCATGATCTAACGAGGGTACAAGGGTGACCCTAAAGAAAAGGGGCCTAAGATCAATTCATTAGAAGCCGAGATCGTTAGATTCACACCAATTACAGGTGTGAATTCTGGAAACTGCTAATTTGGTTTGATACAATCCAGTGCATAAAACGCACAATTTTGAGGGCAGAAAAGCAAATGTCTGGTTTTTGGCACTGAGCGCATTCGAGAAGTAGTATTTTCTATAATAATCGTTAAAACCACTTAACGGGCTTAAGTTATGTTAAGGTAAGCTGACTCTCTCTAGTTCCTGTCAACCCCTTGTGGGGCATAGGGCATTAACTACGCCTACTCTCCACCTCGTTCTGTTTTGCGCCAACGGCGCTAGCTGTGACCATGTAAGATTTAGCGTTTTCGCCTCGCTTGTTACCGATCTTCTCCATGTGTTCCTTGGCCGTCCAACATGGCGTCTTGCTCCGGAATCCTGTGGATTCCAGTTCAGGGCCTTTTTTGCGATGTTATTGGGCCCTCTTCGGAAGGTGTGAACTATCCATTGCCACTTAAGTCTTTTGATCGAAGTGCCTATCCTTTCTTGGCCAGTTATAGTGAGGAGATCCTCGTTCGAAATGATCTCCGGCCAACGAATATGTAGGATGCGCCGTAGACACTGATTTACAAAAGTTTGCAACTTATCAGTAATCTCTTTAGTCACCTTCCAGGTTGAACAGCCATATAGCAACACGGATTTCACATTGAAATTGAAGACTCGAAGTTTGGTGCGTCTGGAAATATTGTTGTTTAGCCAGAAAGGAGTCAAATTGAAGAAAGCCGCCCTAGCCTTATTTATCCGTGATTTTACATCAGCATCCGCTCCACCATCTGCTGTAACTACGCTCCCGAGATAGCAAAATTCATCAACTTTTTCGACTGCCTGTCGAAATACAAATTCCGCTTTGCCCCCCTGGATATGTGCTCAAGAACTTAGTCTTGGCAGCATTGATTTTCAGCCCCGCATTACGACTTGCGCAATTTAGAGCTTCTGTCATTTGAGCAACATCATCCGTATTAGTTGATAGAAGACAAATGTCGTCAGCGTAGTCAAGATGTTGAAGGTGATCAAACAATTTTCATCTGATACCTTTGTTACGATGTAATTGAAGTGCGGAGCCGAGTACATCACTAATGACAATAAGGAAGAGAATAGGTGACAAAATACAGCCTTGTCTCACTCCACTGTGCACCTCAAAATGATCTGAAAGCTTGCCCTTATGCACGACGTGACATTGGGCTCCATTGTAGGATTCCTTAATGATGGAGATTATCTTATCTGGAATATTTCGTCTTCGTAAGGCATCCCAGATGTACTGACGATCAACACTTTCGAAGGCTTTTTCAAAGTCGATGAACATGAGATGTAATGGGGATCTCCACTCCGCGGATTGCTCAATGATAATACGGAGGGTGTTAATGTGGTCGCTACAGAAGAACCCTTCGCGAAAGCCAGCCTGTTCATCATTCAATGTGCTATCGACTTTTTCCTTGATTCGTCCTAAAACAATCTTAGCCATCAACTTGGAAATTGCAGGAAGTAGACAGTAGACAGATCGCCAATTATTACAATTCTTCAGGTCACCTTTCTTCGGAATTTTAATAATTAGGCCCTTTTTCCACTCACTGGGAAGAGTTTCAGTTTCCCAACACTCTCGGATTAAGGGAAGAAGAATATCCGCTGTAGCGTTAATATCCACTTTTAAAAATTCTGTCGGAATTCCATCAATCCCCGGGGCTTTACCGGCGTCCATTGATTTGATAGCGTCTGTTAGTTCCTTTTTGGATGGTGGACCGGAACTAATGCCGTCTATTTGAGGGACGTCTTCTGCTGGCAACGAAGATACATTTGCTGGCCCGAAAGTGTTATTCAGGACCTCTAAAAAGTGTTCTCTCCATCTTTGTAGCTGTTGTTCTTCGGTAACGAGCAGAACACCTTCCTTATCTTTCACAGGATGTTCCGTTAATAAAGATCTGCCAGTTAATGGCTTAATAAGTTTGAAGAGTGTTCCACTGTCACCGCGGAGAGCCGCATCCTCTGCCTTCTTCGCAAGTGCGTTGATATTGTTACGCTTATCACGTCTTACACTCCTCTGAAGGCCTTTTTGGAGCGAACGGTATTCAGCTCTGTATCGTTCTTTAGCTGAGTCGTCAGCAGCTGAGTTAATCTGCTCCTTAACTCTCTTGCGTGCTGAGATAAGAGACCAAGTAGAGTCGCTAATAAATGGTCTCCTACCGCGATCCAATCGTCCTAAAATTTCTTCGCCACATGAAATAAATGAATCCTTAGCGACTTTCCATCTATCTTCAATTGTCGGAATCTCATTTGGTGGTGGTGCATTAGCTTTTTCGTGCAAAGCGGTGGAGAACGCACGCTTGGTAGATGGAATTTTGAGCTTCCGCACATTATAACTAGGGCAAATATTTGCACGGTTAGGACGCTGGATTGCTGCCGTTCGTAAGCGCATTTTTGCGATGACAAGATGGTGGTCACTGCCAATATCAGCACCACGTTTCGCCCTAACGTCCAGGACACAGTTTCTCCACGTTTTGGAAACAGCAATATGGTCTATCTGGTTCTCAGTTCTGCCATATGGAGAAGTCCAGGTTGATAAGTGGCAATCTTTGTGTTTAAACAGAGTCCCACCAATGACGAGCTGACGAGAGTTACAAAACTCTATAAACATCTCGCCATTCTGGTTTCTGTCGCCTAACCCATGATTTCCCATAAGATATTCCAATCCTTGGTTATCTGACACGACTTTAGCGTTGAGATCCCCCATTATGATTTTAATGTCACCTCTGGGAGCTCTATCAAAGGTGTCGCCAATTCGTTGGTAGAAGACGTCTTTATCAGCTTGATCAGCTGGTTCGGTTGGTGCGTAACACTGAATTATCGTGATATTTCGTACTCTGGATTTGAATCGGGCGGTGATAATACGGTCGGAAACTGGTTTCCAATCGATAAGGGATCGACGTGCATCCCTTGTCAAGGGGATTCCGACGCCTGCCTGCCGAGGAGCATTTTGGTCATCATTTCCAGAGTACAATAAAACAGTATGAGAGCTTAGTGATAAAGTCGCTCCTGATCCGAGCCATCTTGTTTCGCTCAGTCCTAATATAGCGATGTTATACGCGGTCATTTCCCGTTCGACTTCAGTGAGTCTCATGTTGTTGCACTCGCCCCACATCGTTCGAACGTTCCAAAACCCAATCGTGGTCCGTTGTTAGACTGAGTAGACGTACAGTATTTTAATGTACAGTACAGGAGACCGGCGCGTGGCATCACTTATGTAACCATGCATACATTCCTCCAGAAATATTGCATTCAGGTTTAGATAAGATTTAAACCTCTGGCTAGTCCTTAAGTTTACATTAATTTTGTGTCTGTCGCGCATCAAAGAATTCGCCAACATTTATGCGACGCAGTGCTGTTGCGAAATAGGATAAGGCGAAGTGCAAGCGCAGCGAGCTGTGAGCCAATGGAAGGCAATTCGTAAGATTTAGATCTTACTCGGATCCTGTGGCTCGCCCTTGGCTTCACTCAGAACTCACTCTGTCTGTCGCGCTTTTCATAATTCGCCAACATTCTTGCGACCAGCGCTGGTAGGAAGTGGATAAGGCGAGATGCGATCGCAGCGAGCGATGGGCCAATAGAAGGCAATTGGTAAGATTTTTTTTAGATTACTCACATCCTACACCTCGCCCTTCGATTCGCTTAGACCTCGCTGCCTGTCGCGCTTTTCAGAATTCGCCAACATTTTTGATAAGTTGGATGAGACGAGCGCAGCGATGGGTGAGCCAATGGAAGACAATTCATAGGATTTAGACATCTGGCTCGTTCATACGTACACTCATAGCCTTCGCTCCGCTCATACCTCGCTCTGTCTGTCGCGCTATTCAGTTTCGCCAACGTGTTTGCGACGTAGTACTGCTGTTGCAGAATAGGATAAGGTGAGGTGCGAGTCCAGCGAGGTGAGCCGATGGAAAATAATTTTTAATATTTAGTTCTCTGCCTCGTTCTTAGATTTACTTAAATCCTGCGCCTCGCCTTTCGCTTCCTCCAGACTTTGCCATGTCTGTAGCGCTTTTCAGAATTCGCCAACATTTTTGCGACGCAGTGCTAGTGCGAAGAATGATAAGGCGAGGTGCGAGCAGTGCCGGATCAACCACGTGGCAGAAGGTGGCAAATGCCACGGGCCCCGCGCTTTAAGGGGCCCCGCGTTCTTTTTCAAACAAAAATTCTAACAACAAAGATGCCAACGAAATTCTAAAAGGCTCTTGCTTCCAAATTATCAGAACACGTTATCAATTTACGTCAGGGTGTTCCGAAATCATAGCAAGGTTTATACGTATAGCATGAACATACTGAAATGTTTCTCTCTAATTCATGATGGAATTCCACAGTGTTTCAGTTTCATATTACAGCGGGACATAAGATATTTGAAGTTCATTTTGGGAAATATATTTACACACATCCATAGAATTTAGAAATTATAATTATATCTCTCATATTCACAGTGGCGCTTTGAACGTTATGAAAAGAGGGGCAAATCTATACCTGTTTAAAAATAATTCAAAATTGTTTCTTAAAAATATTGTTTTTCGTTTAAGTGTGTAAGTTTTCCAAGATTTTTTATTTTAATTAGTAAAACCGAATAAATATAGAAGGTGTTAGCGTAAATTTTGCCTTCTGGTATGCCCTACATGAGTGAGTATCTTTATTATGCGCCTTTCTTTAGATGTTTGGTTGTAACCTTTTATATGAACCTGAGTAAACCTGAAAAGGGACAATTCAATTGAAAGCTATAGGCAACAACAAATGAAATATTTTCCCATATTTTATCATTTTCGGAAATGTCGATACTTTTAATTTTCAGAGGTTGTCCAAAAAGGAAATTTTAAAATAAATTCTTCTTTGTCGAATAAATATAATTTCGTCATTACTAATTAACATGAAAAAATCTTGCCAACTTACCTTCTTGAAAACTTGAAAAACATTTTTGTGAAAGAATTTTGAATAATTTTCGAAACTTATAATTTTGCCCCGTTTGTCATAATGCTTTGAGAGGTACGCCACTGTACATGAGGAATATAATTGAAATGTGCAAATGTATTGCCCATAAAACTCTTCAGTAATCGCATACTTACTCCTTTGATTTTTGCCCCGCTAGAATGTGAATCTGAGCTACTGTGCGTCATACATCTGGCTTAGTGCGTCTTGGCAATATGTACATATTTGGCTTTCAGTAATACCGATCGGCGTTCCTAACACATTGTCATTAGAGGTACGGAATTTTCGATTTTACGAAATATATGCGAATTTCGGCGAAAATTTTTCATTTTTGCGAATGTTTTAACTTGTGATTTTATCACGAAAATGTTAATTTTACCCGCAAAAAATCAATTATGGAAGATAATAATCTTGTTCATTTTATATTGATTTTTTTTAAGTTTCCTTTTAATGAAAATAAACACATTGTAAATAACTCCAGAGAGGTCACAGAATCACGAGCATAACAGCTTACGAAACATCGTATCACGTATCAATATCACAATAGCAATTCCTTTATTGCACAATGCACATTCGTCGTTTGTATTTCAAGGCTGTACTGCTGATATTTGCTCGCTGCTAGCCGATGAAGTCATGCGCTTCTAACAAACTGAACTTGTGAGATTGATATATGAAAAATGGTTGACACAATAAAACACTGGGTAAGCGAAAAAGTAGATACGCCAAAAGTATTTCTTTTTTTTTTTTAAAGAGAGAGAAAGAGGAAAAATTCTTGAGAAATGACTCTGAACCCGAAATATTAATTTTAGGATTCCTTTATTAGTTTGGTTAATCGAAATCCCAAGGGCCCCGCGTTCAACATTTGCCACGGGCCCTGCGCTGGCTTAATCCGGCACTGGGTGCGAGCAAAGCGATCGGTGAGCCAATGGATGGCAATTCGTGAAATTTAGACCTATGACTCTTCCGTGTAATTACTGTATCATGTAGTTCGCCCTTTGCTGCGCTCAGACCGCTCTCTGTCTGTCGTGCATTAGAGGATAAGCCAAAATGTTTGCGACACAGACCTCGGACCTGGCAGTATGGCTGAGGATTTGCTTGAGAATCGAATTCCGGAAGTATGTGTTCAGCATTGGGCCTTCGGGAGTCAACTTATGCAAAGGAAACCCCAACCTTTTCCCTCCACCAGAAATAGAAAAAAGGAAACTGAAAAATTTCCAAATGTTGTTAAAAGACATCAAAATTTTGAAAAAATGGATTGTTTGCGCAAGGCTCCACCAGCATCGTGAATTACGATACATAGTTGTAACTCACTTCGCCAGGGAAGGCGATTTTGTTCATCCATAGTGCATAGTGAAATTTTCTAAAAAGAAATTTGTTCCGCCTAATTCTATTCAGCAAGGACACTCACTTGTTCATAGCGTCTTTGAAGTTCATTCAACAATTTCGAATAACGCTCTTTCACATCCAGCAAGCACGCGTTATACGCATTCCATGATTCTACATAGGTTGGCATACGATTTTCATACAAAACTAAATAGGGTAGCAGAAAATCTGGTTCTTCCAACAGGGATAGTTCCTTGCGAAGTTGTTCTTCTTCAGACTGAAAATGAAATGGGGCACAAAAAGTAAGTTTACAAATAGGTCTGACTTACAAGAACAGGCATAGGTTACCTCTCTCAAATGAATTTTCCGTGCACCTTCGTTACGTAACGGATCAAAAATGCTGAATTTCAGTCGTGGTCCCAACATTTCTTCTTTTCGTGTGCTCAACAGATCTTCTAATTCGACCGAGCGTTTTTCGAACTCTTTTTTCAGTTCTTGCTCACGTTTTAGTTGAGACAACAGGAGACAATACAGTTCTGCTGGTGTGGCTGGGGTTTCAAGGGGTTTGGCCTAATTTTTTTTTTAAATAAGGGTTAAAAATATTTATTTTACATTTTGATACACTAATCAACTTACAATGTATCCACTAGTTAAGGCTGGATCAAAAACAATTTCCTCCCCATAGTCAGGCTTTGGCGGCTTTATAAATTCTCTCGTTGAGGCCGTGATAGCATCATCACCATATTGAAATTGTAAAAATATTTTATCCTGTTTAAGATAAAATTTTCGTATGGCAATATCTTTCATTACTGGTAAATTTTCATTTCGATGAAACTTTTCTGTGATTTCCTGAAAAAGATTTGATAAGGAATAATTCTCATTATAGAATGGCTTCAACAATACTAACGATCAACGATTTTGTTCGCGTACTATGTCCTTTTTTCGGCTCAAATTGAAATTCCTGATAATAGCACCTGAAGATAAAAAATTAACTTTAACAAAAGCTGTATGTAAAATTTGATCCCGTTACTTACAAGTCCTCCCTGTCTTCATAATGGTAAATATATCGATCCGTTTTCAGTTCCAATTTCTTTAGACAATCCAATCTTGGCTGGTGGAAAAATTCAAAGGTTTTCGGTCGATTTGGCTCGGCATTATGTGCAAAAACTGCAAATAAAAAAATCAAATATTATATTACGAATTTGTAATTAATTTTAGTGCATTTACTGACATTTCAGACAATCCCGACGACCTTTCCTGAAATTCTCTACAACTTGCTTCGATTCAAAGTCAATTTTAATCATATCCAAACAATCCAAACGATTCTTATACCATTCCCATCGTGTTGTTGGCTGTTTGTAGTAAAAATCCTCATAAACCGTCAGTTTTGTCACCAAACCGTCAGCATTGTGATACGGTGCAAAACGTTCATAGAAGGCTTTTTGATAGAATATTTGTTTCTTTTCATTTGGAAAGCGCGCAGTGAAATCCCTTACACTAATGTGCAGTTTTTCGACCCACGACGGAAGAATATCGAGGAATTTTTCGACTAATTTTGAGTCATGATTCGATTCGTCTAGATTTGATTCGGATATGCTTTTTGGGCGGTTGTTTGTTAGTTCATCATCGTCAGTTGGTAGAAATTGTTCCCAATGATCGGTATTGGTCAGATCCCATTCCATATCGGCGAGACCGTTTTCGGTGGGCAGTTGACGATTAATCTGCGGATGAAGATAGCAAAACATAAAAGTAATACTTAACTGTAAAATTAAAGGCTAAGAATAATAAAAAACATTGAATTGAATTGTATAATATTTACGCAAAAACCTACAAAATAATTATGTTGATTCCAAACACTCTCAATCCGCAAATATTTTCTCGAAGTCACCGCATGTCTAAACCCAGTACTGGGCTCAATGAAAAATGTCTTAAGCGGCGGTGTAATTTCATTTCCTTGATCATCAACTGCTTTCTCTCGTGGCTTGAACGACCACGGAGCGTTCTCGATAACCGCTACCCATGCATGCATCCGCCTGCCACGAAACTGATCTGCAGGCCTTCGCGCCGATTCCTGCAACAAATTAAAATCAAAGCTAACATTTATAAGATTAACCTATAGAAATACCAACCTCATCTCGTTCCCTTTCTATCCGTTTTAGGTTCTCTTTCTCCTCCAACTCCTTCTGAGCCACTTTTGATTCTTCTTCCATCAGAAATTTGCTTCGTAAATCCGGTTTGCCTTTCAAGACATATTTGTTATTGGATTTGAGTTCCGCGGAATCTTCTTTGGACGAAACCTCCGTTGGTATGAAAGGACATTCAACGCGGCGTTGGTCATTCAATGTGGTTTCTATTGTGGCACTGCCAGAAACGACTACAGCTGCAAAACCAGCGCCGGCCAACATACTGCATAACAGCGTAGCCATCTCGTAGGAGTTACCGCGGCGTTTTCGCAAGAGTGTATCGGGTGACATCAGTCGTTGGGGCTACGAAAATTTAATTATAGCGAATAAATGGAAATAAAAGGATGAGAATTGACAAGCAAAGTTAGTACATATTTAGAAGTTGGGACCCCACAGGGCTTATTGCAACGGGGCCGGGTTACTACCACATTATCTATACGATAGAGAAACGCCCACAAAAGAAAAAAAATGAGAATCGAACAACCAAGAGATGCAGGAGCGCAAAAGAAAACGACAAGCGCACAAGTGTAAAATTACCGAACGGTACACGGGTTCTTCATTGACAACCCGTTCACATAGCAAGCGATGCGATGCGATAAGAAGCGAGACGCTTGCCATAGCAAGAAAACAAATTTCTTACCATTTAAATGGTCGGGTTGTGCGATGAGGAACTCTTCCATGACAAGAAAGCGTGCTTTTTCAGCAGCTGGAATGCGCATTGTCGCCGATGAAATCATCTACTAGTGCCATGGGGATATGATTTGTGTTTGGATCGGCTTTCATTACCATGGGGAATTTATATATATATACATTCATATGTGTCGCATGTTCATGTAAAGTGTTATACATTTGTACACTGAAAAAATTGGGCTATCTAAAATTAAGAAACTCTTTTCTCATTTGCAAAATTCCCGAATTTAGACAAAATTTCTCAAAATGTGACAATTTTATTCTCAATTCAAGCAAACAAATGCTTGATAATAATTTTTTTTTACATTTTCCATGCAAAGCTCGTGGAAAAGCTTTATTTTAGCTTTAGCTTCTATTAGAGCGTTGTATTAGATTAGTCAGAAGTGTCTATGGTTCAGTGGGTAGCGCGTTTGACTGGGAGGAATGGGGTTATGTGTTCGATGTTGGTTGGATGCAAGTTTCTTTTTTTATTTTTGTTTAGATTCTCTTGTGTTTTTCATAAGAAAAGTTTGCTTGATTCTAAGTTACTTTTCCTTAAAGCGCTGCTAATGGCATTCCACTTGGATCAGTGTGACTAATTCTCAAATGAAGAGAAATATTTCTTGGCTGTTTTTTATTGTCTTTTTTTCTTGATTTGAGCCATATTTTCTTTACTTTAGCAGCGATTAGGTTCAGTGTAGATATTAACTGAATGGATAGTCGTAGGTAATGAAATAATGGATTGGTCTACTAAATAGCCTTTGTGAAAATCGACCCAGTTTGTAGCGTACGCGTACCCCAAAAAAAGGGCGGCATTCGGATTTTACAAGAATTGTTGTTATACGGCGCATGTATTTGGAATGAATTATTGAAGGTATCGGTGGATAGGTCAGTTGTGGGAACATGCAGTGCATAACCACCGAGTATTGCCCCGAAACAGTAGGGGTACTATTTCAGGGTGGGCAACCCCAAGTTTTTTTCTTCTTTTAACGTCGAAAGTGAAATTACCGACCCAAAAATACTATAATATAGCGTTTCTGAAACGCTTATTGGTCGAGTATTCCTGGGGTACCATTTTATGACCGGCAACCCCAAATTTTTTTTTTGTTTTTGACCTCAAAACACCTTAGTGTTTCTGCCATCCCTATTGGACGCCTATTTCCCCGAGAAAACAGGGATGCCATTTTGGGGCCTGTGCAGTGCAGCACAGCCGAGTTTGTAGCGTACTAAAAAAAATATTCGAAAGAAAAAACTAGGTACGTACAATAATAATTAATGCCACTAGTTTTTCCCAAGTACACGTACACTACTAACTAGGTTGTACGGCACTGCATGTTTCCACAAATACAATCTCTTTCACCTATCGGTTGAGACCTACAATCTATTTTTTCCAAATTTTTTCCGCTCGAAATTGTTTTTCTCGTGCAGACACAAACGCCACCCAACTTTTCTAAGAGTATACGCGTACGCTACAAACTGGGTTTCATTGTACTACATGTTTCCATAAATTACCTATTTCACCCATTAACAACAATTTATAACAAATCCAAATGCCGCCCGAATATTGTTTTGAGACGCATAAGCGCCATGTCACGATGCCAATCTGAAATCATGACTATATCAGCATCCAACAGCAACAAACCGCACGCACCAGCGCCATATAAAATCCCCTTGACAAATCAGGTTTTCTTGCAATCGAAACAAATCGTATCGTCTCGCAACAAATCGCGTCGCCCGGCCCGATGTGGCATTGTGTGTGCACACATCGCATCGAATCGCTCGGTCCGGAAAAGCTCGGCGTCTTAATGCACGTGTACGCGAACTGCAGAACTGTAGCCTTCCAGGTCATTTCCGAAAAAATATTCAACACACCAAAATCTAGTGTATAGGCTACCAAACTTTTCAATCGGTGAAATAATGGATATTGTCGTGCTCTGTGGCCGTGATCGTTCGGTCGCCACTCTGTGAAATAGACACTCGTAGAGAAGTTTCCAAACTCGGCACGACCAACGCCATCTAGATATATCAAGGCCGCAACTCAGCTGTACGATGACGGCATGGATACTGCTTAAATTATTCGTCGGACACGGGCCAACAACAACAATGTCATAAGAAGCAACAACAATCCACTGCAATTTAATCTGCGGATTTGACGTTTACGAACTTGGAACTTAAATTCACCAAATCTTTGCATGGATGGATTTCTTCAGTTGGTTTCGATTGCATTGATTCAACTAGTATTGGAGGGCAAACTACAAACAAGGTGGTTTGGATTTCAGCAAGATGAGGGATCGAACGACATAACACATTGCCAGAGTTCCCTCCCTGGTCAATGCCCCACTAGGAGTTAAAAGAAACCAGAGAAAGAGAGAGTTTAAGCAAAGAGTCAACTAATTCAGCGGGAATATCTTAAAGCTTTTAAGTGTCGACCAAATTACATGTGATTGCCAAAGAACACAAAATGCATATCTATTAACCACTAACAAACGTCAGAGAAAAATATTTGTATTCTGATTTCTGCGAAATTACACTCGAGTCTTAGTATTTGCATATTCGATCTTTTCGAATAAAATTGCCTAACTTTTTCTTAATGCTCCGTTACTAAGCATCACCATAGTCCCAATTCCGTGCTCTGGCTGTGATCGTTCGGTCGCTACTCTGTGATAAAGAGATTCATAGAAAAACGAATTTTGACACTCGGTATGGCCTGCAATTGCATTTTTTGTTGTTTCGATAAAGACATATTAATACAAGATCTTGACAAATTGGTATACAAAAATGTTTTTCAGAAGAGCCAAAATGAGGGGTTTCATTTGTACGGCAGCCCCATGATCCCATGGCTCCTTTTCATCCATTTTTACATAAATTTGGTGATCTTAGAAGGGATCCCTTTATCCACGAAAATTTGGTTAAGATTGATTCATTAAAAGGGAAAGGAATTTGTCGCCATTGAATACATTTTTAGTCTAATTTTTAAATTTCTCTTGGATGTGACATTCATATTTTAAACCGGAAAACTGAATTTAAACTTTGGAGTTATGCCATTCCTATTGATGGCGGTTTTGCTGAAACAAATTTTACTATCCACTCTACTCTAAAAATTTTCACCAACCAATACAGGACAGATAGTCGGGCTAGTCTAGCGGTTAGTGCGCGCACCTTAGGTGCACAGGGTCATGAGTTTGAATCTCAACGTGGATCATGGTGTTTTTCGAACTCACGAGCTTGTGACGGACTATGATCTCACTTAGATGTTAAACGAGTACCCATTTACGGGGATAAATAACACTGCTGAGCGTGATGTTGATCTCATTACCTCAACAAAAAAAAAGCAGATAAGATCTTGGAAATAGGATGTCACTAACACATCCTGCGGCCTTAGTCCAATGCTGGATTGTCGCGCCTGTTATTTATTTTTTTAATACAGGACACACATTCACAAACCAAGTTGTTTTCAATTTTTTTATTATGAGATATTTCCTTAAACTAGTCGCTCCAAATATGTTTCAGTTATTGCTCCTTTGTGAAGTTATCTGAGCCTGATGCTACATAAAATGAAATTACATAAAATTTTCAATAAAGCGACACCTCGCCCGTTACATCTTCCGAGATACACCCCTTCAAACTTTAAAGAAATTTTTAAATTTCATCAAAAATTCAAATGATAAAATCGTAAACGTAACCGATTTAAAAATTTCTCGGAAGATACGATGGTAACGGGCGAGGTGTCGTTTTATTGGAAATTTTATGTAGTTTCGGAAAGTGAATTCATATCTCGGATGAAATGTATTCGGCCATTTTGACACTATTTACAAAAAATGCTATGCTATGCTATGCTAGAATGTATTGTAACGGTTCAAAATAGAGGGGTCCCGTTGTACATTAATTTTTCCCAAATGAGACACACTACACTCAGAGAAAAAAACGCACATTCATATTAAAAGCTCCACATTTAAATTGAACGCAGTATTCGTTTGAAAAATATCGTTTGATTTGAACGAGTTCTCATTTACGCTAAGAGAATTTCTTTTAAAACAAAAGAGCAGCTAAACCGCAAACGACGGTCGTTTAAATCAAAAGATTCCGCATTACATAGTAATGTGGATACATTCCTTTACGTAACAAATACGCATACCTAAAGGGCGCGATGCCAAAATATCATTTGTTTCGACGTAGCACAACAGGTAGTTAATACTTCTGGCCGGTCCGATGAGTCTCACGTGTTCATATTCGTTCCAAACAAATGTGTATAGTGTCTAACAACAAACGCGTATTAGAATCTTCGTCGATGTTAAGAGTGTTTTCGAGAATGTACTATTGCATTCATCTGGAGGAATGGACGCTTGCACACGTGCAATTTAAGTTTAGCGGGTGTTAAAATAAAAGTGTATTGTATTAATCGTATTAATATTAGACCTAAATAAAAAATAAAGTGTTTTTCTGAAGTTTTCATAAGTTTTATTCTTTATTAATTTGTCAACACAGGTAACAGTAAGTATCTAATCGAATGGAGAATGGACAATCAAACGGAATGTATTATTTTATTTCAGCAGAGTTTGCCTTTAATTCTATGTAAAACTCAATTATTTTGAATGGGGCAATTTCTATGAAATGAAAACGGGATGCGTTACTTTCGAAATACATACCGTTTCATTAAAAAGAATGCTTCGTTTAGTTTAAATAACAAAAATGTTCAATATAAAAACGAAAACGTTTGATACAATTGCCATTCATTTATTTAAAATGTTTTACCCGTTTACAATAAAAGAATAAGTGTTTATTTCAATGAAAAATACGTTTAAATCGACTGGCTCCTTCTTTCCAGGTAAACGTAAATTCTTTTAATTCAAACGCTTTATTTACAACTCATTATGCTTTTGAAAGAAACGCCACTCGTTAGAATTAAACGCATTTGCGTGAAGAGCCAAATCAAAAGCGGAAATCGTTTCAATTAAATATATTTCGTTCAATATTAGTGAATATTTCTCTGAGTGTACCTACCATTAAAATATTCTCCACCATGAATGGGACACCCTGTATAAGAAGCGCAAACTTAGGCATCAATTCCAATCAGTTTTGAGTTTTTTTTCGCCTACAATATTCTTAGCGGTGTTCATCAAACAAATTTGGTTACAGCTTTTTTTAATCAAAGAAAATAAAATATTTGGCCAATGTATTGCAACAACGAATTACCTCCGAGTGATTTCAAAAAGGATTTTGATTGAAAATGGTGGTCTAGAAGGAAACCATAATTCATAAACGGAATCAATATTTGAGCCTCAGTTTTGGATTCAGCGCTTTAAATCGTTTATGCAAGCAGGAAATCATGGCATAAGCTTTATACCCTGTGAAATATATTGAAGAATGCTCAGGACCCACCAAGCGGAAAGCTCGAAGATCACACGTATTTAAGTACAATAATGAAACGAGAGCGAGGCTAATTTTGGGCGCAGCCGAAATTTGAATACCCGTCACATTTGAATGCAACTAATACTTCAGGCGATCGGTCGTGAAATCCGGCTTCAGAGTGCATGCCAGACACTGTCTCAGATTATTTTAGAAATAATCTTTGGCATAGCGATTGTAGGTAAAATGTTACAGCGTATCAAAGTTGAAAAAAAAAACAGCTTTACAAATCAGTTTTTTGGAAAGAAGTCGATAACGGTGAATTTTCGCGCAGAAATTAATACAAATTGACTTGTACCTTATTGAATTCCCTACAATCCCGAAAAAAATTAAGTCGATACGATCAGCCGCAGCCGAGATATACCCGAAAGAAGGTCAGCACTCCGATGTAACTATGCGTTATACATACTTATAGGTATGTATAATTTGTTGCAGATGCATTTAGGATGGTGAGTTGCGATCTTTATTTGAGCTACCCCTGTAGGCTTCGAAATTGGTATGTATTTATATTTGTAATACAGCAGCGGAAATTGAAATAGGTTAACTCCCATAAAATAAGGTTTCCCGAACATCTGACAGTTCACCAATGGGATAAAGTAATTTACTTTCTTTTTATTTGGATGGCTTATTTATTGATGATGGTACGTTTGTATTATCTTCTTCAGTAGAATCCTGAAAATGATATACAGATCTACTTGGTTGTGGAAGGGGGACCAAATTTGGAAGATCATCAGTTTTATTACAAGAGCACGAAATAATTTTTAAGAGGCATGAAGGGATGATTTCTCCCGAAATCATCACAGGCTCCAATACCGCCTGGGTTCGCTTCCAGCCCAAGTTTTCTGGTTTTAAAACATTGCCGAGCCATGACTGTATTTCGTGGTACGTTCGTAAGGAATGATGATCAGCGGCTGATTCGGTCGGAGGCAAAGCAGCAAGATCCGCTTTAATTTTCGTTCCTGCGCAAGCAAAAAGTTTGAAGCGGAAATCGCTTAGAGGTCGTTACGTGTACCTCCGTTCAAGGCAATGAAAACATTCTTTCCGATAGTGCATACACAGCAAATATACAGGATACTGGGATAATAAAAAAACCATGATTCGTTAAATAGTATATACATAGTATATCAACAAATCGTTTCTTGTTTCTTTCATTGGCCCACAATGCCTCCTGCCTCATACCTCTGAAGGTTGCTTAAGTAATGTTACGAGGCGAAAATACAAAACCCAGCTCTTTCCGGTCGGTGCGCTTCTCTCAAGATTTGACATCGTTGTGTGGAATTTTCTGAGTAAATCCTGCATAAGGGTCTGTTCTTCTACTGAAAAAGTACCCCTTTTATCAAAATTTTTGAGCAGCAAATCGAATTCCTGGCGTTCGGAATTAGAAAACTCTGTCAAATCAAGGATCTCTTCCCAAAGCTTACTGAACAATACAGTGACCACGTAAAGCTCTTGAATACGCGTGTCCACTCATAATCTTTTCTATGCTGTTTTCGGCGAACATAGTTTGGCGGGCATTTTGTAATTCACTTCCAGCCATTATGTTCCCAATCGATCCCATGAACATCATAAGATGAAATCCACTAAGACGGACATATTTCAATAGAGAGTGCGAATCGACATTACAAATAATATCCTGAGCAAAAGCAAGTTTTTGACCAATTGCTTGAGTTTTTTCAACAGCAAAAAGTAAGGCTGTATACAAAGTATCAAGAGACGCGAGAGCGTCTCGCCCGCCAAAGGAAAAAGAAAAACGAAAGCGAACAAGTCTATGATTACCGGAGACAACTTGCTTTTTTGTTTGATCAGGCTACAGCCTTCCAGGCAACAGCCCCCAAAAAATTTTTTTTACCAAAATATTCCACATATCCTGTTCTAGTGCCTTTCCAAATAAAATCTTCGATCGGCACAATAACGGGTAAGATATATGCAATAAACGGTGAAATTTTCACCCTCACAGACTTAAGCGAGTAACCCAATTTCAGAATGAAGTCTACAGTTGCAGAAAGACTTGCTTCTACTGTCTCTCTTCGTGATGGGATTTTTATGGAATATGGAACGAATGATCCTCTGGTGGTCCTTCTAAAGAATCAATGTCTTCCATTTAGATAAGTGGATGGAATAACGGTAAATTAATAGGTAAAGTTAACAAAAGATTTCCAACAATTGCGTCTATCGGCTCATTGCATTGACCATTTTTTAAAACACACTGCGGCATTGGGACATTTGGATATTGGGACATCGGGAGACTGGGAGACTAGGATCTTGGGGTAGTGGGATATTAGGAAATTGGGACATTAGGGTCTTGGGACATTAGGACATTGGGGCATTAGGCACAATGGGGAAACAGGGACGTGGGGACATCGGCATATTGGGGCATGGGGACATCGGGATATTGGGACAATGGGACATTGGGATATTGGGCCATTAGGACACTGGGAGACTGGGACATTAGGACACTGGGATATTAGGACATTGGGACACTGGTACATAGGGGCATTGGACCAGTGAGACATCGGAATGTTGTGACATTGGGACATCGGGATATTCGCACATAGGGGCACTGGGATATAAGAACATGTGAACATTAGGGTCTTGGGTCATTAGGACATTGGGATATTAGGACATCAACAAATTAGGACATTGGGACATTAGGTACACTGGGGAAACTGGGACGTGGGAACATTGGGCCACTGGGACATCGGGATATTAGAACATTGGGACATTGTAACATTGGGATATTGGCGCATTGGGATATTGGAACATTGGGATACTGGGACATTAGGGCACTGAGATACAGGGACATTGGGGCACTGGGATATTAGGACATTAGGCTATTGGGACCTTGGGACACTTGGTATACTGCGACATTGGGACACTGACCACTGGTACATTAGGACATTGGGCCATTGGGATATTATCACATTACGATACTGGGACATTTGGGACATTGGGGTACTGGGATATTAGGAAATTGGGGCATTAGGACCTCGGGACATTAGGACAGTTAGACATTGGGATATTAGGACATTAGGTGGGACACTGGGACATTGGGATATTCCGATACTGGGACATTGGGACACTAGGGTAGTGGGACATTCGGACATTAAACCATTGGGGCACTGTGATATTTGCACATTAGGACAATAGGACCTAAATTGGGACACTGGGACATCAGGATATTGGGACATTGGCACATTAGGATATTAGGACATTGGGACACTCGGATATTAGAACATTGGGACATGAGGACACTGTGACAATGGACCTTAGGTCATTAGGGCATTAGGACATTGGAACATTGGGACACTGTGACATTGGGACAATGTGACATTGGGACACTGGGTCAGGGGGCATTAAGACAGATCAGTAACAGAACGTTAACAAAGCGTTGGCAAGGCAACAACAGAGCGTTAGCAGATCGTTAACAGAGTATTAACAGAAAATTAACAGAGCCTTAACAGAACGTTAACAGAACGTAAATCGAGTGATAAAAGAAAGGTAACAGACCGTTTACAGAGCGTTAGCCGAATGATTAAAGAGAATTAGGAGAACATTAACAGAACGTTAACAGAGCATTAACGAAAAGATAATAGAGTGTTAAGAGAACGTTAATAGAGCATTAACAGAGTTAACAAAAAATTAACAGATTACTAACAGAATGTTAGCAGAGCCATAACACAAAGATAACACAAATCTATTTTGCACAAAATACATATTAATAAACTATACCCATTTCATCCCAAAATTATTTTTAAAAAAGCTCAGCAACAGCCATTTGTGGCGTATTTGCAATTGCGTTTGCAGTATCTATTTATGTATTTTAAAGAAGACCCTGTGAATATAACTTATGATATTAAATTTATGGAATATGCTGAACAAAAACCTATTGAAACTTTTCCCAAAACAAAAATATTAGTTGGCTATTTAAGTATGCAAAAATATATGATATCTGACCAAAAACAACAAAGTTGTAAAAGTTACCCCGCCAAAGAAAAATTCATCTGCCGCAAAAAGAATACATATCACTCCAATCCGCTGCTCATATCTAATTTTGTTTGCTGGATGTACTTTTGTTTTAGGTGTAAATGCTGGAGAAGTTTAAATGTACAGGACTACTTCTTAAAGTAATTTGGAGGGAGCCGTCAAAGTGGCACTGAATAAAATGTTAAAGCTCCCACCAAATTACTTTAAGAAGTAGTCCTGTACATTTAAACTTCTCCAGCATTTACACCTAAAACAAAAGTACATCCAGCAAACAAAATTAGATATGAGCAGCGGATTGGAGTGATATGTATTCTTTTTGCGGCAGATGAATTTTTCTTTGGCGGGGTAACTTTTACAACTTTGTTGTTTTTGGTCAGATTATGGTCACTCGGTGGAGCGTTGATGAATGGAACTGTGAGAATCTTTCTCTTGTGCATATCTCGGTTGTGGATGATCGTATCGATTTTTTCTGGATTGTAGGGAATTTAATAAGCTACAAGTCAATTTTTTTAATTGCGTGAAAATTCACCGTTATCGACTTATTTGCTAAAATCTGATTAACAGACGGGTTTTTCCTTTTGACACGCTGTAGCATTTTATCTACTGCTTTGAGATGCACAGTCAGAATACAAAAGATGAAGGCAATTTTGTATCGAACAATTTGGTATCTTTCTTTTGAAAGTCCGACCATCGGAGATATACGCAAAAAACCCAAACAAGACAAAAACCCTGATAAGTACCGTTAGAAAATTTTTCAAATGGTGGAATCTTAAATTTAAGCTTTAGGACTAAGCCCCTACCGATTTCTAAAATAATCTCAGACAGTGCCTGGCATGCACTCTGATTTTATCAAAAGCCTAAAGTATTAGGGCTCTCGTCCACTGTAAGCGTAAACTTGAGCGGCGCGACGCTCCAGCGGCAAAGCTTTCACAAAATGTGCGAAAAAAGCTTTTACTAGTAAAAGGTATAACCACACACAATATTCAGAAAGCTTTTCCATTGTATTGAATGGAATTTTTGTTTATTTTGCATAGTTACGCCATATTTTGCTTGGTTACGCCATTAAAATTCGGAAAAGCTTTAGGGCTCTCTTCCACTGCAAGCGTAAACTTGAGTGGCGTGGCGCTCCAGCGGCAAAACTTTCACAAAATGTGCGAAAAAAGCTTTTACTAGTAAAAGCTATAAGCACACACAATATTCAGAAAGCTTTTCCATTGTATTGAATTGAATTTTTGTTTATTTTGCATAGCTACGCCATATTTTGCTTGGTTACGCCATTAAAGTTCGGAAAATCTTTAAACGCGGGAGCGCCGCGCCGCTCGAAGCAGGTAATGGACGGCAGGCGTTAAGCTTCTTTTGCATTAACAATTTCTACCGCAGCCCTATGACGTGTTCCGATTCCATCTGTTCCTGGCTGCGTTGAGGCTAATCCAGGACAACACTTGGATGAATTTTGGTTAAGATTCAAAAAGAAAAAAAGTTTTTCTTACAAGAACCTAATATTTGGGGGTTGGTTTGTATGACCGCGCTATGACGTAATGTTCCGAATTCTTCCATTCGTAGATATGTTTTGACGCTTTACCATGAATACATTTGCGAGAAGTTTAGTTAAGGTTGCTTCATAAAGAAAAAAGTTTTTCTTAGAAGAACAAAATTTGCAAGAGTTTATTTGTATGACAGCCCTATGACCTAGTGTTCTGATTTCAGCCGTTCCTAGATATCTTTCGAGGCTTTACTAGGAACACATTTGGGTAAGGATTGGTTAAGGTAGGATTAAAATAGAAAAAAATTTTCTTGGAAGAACTTAATTTTCACGATTCCGATTTCATCCGTTCCTAAATATGTCTTGAGGCCTTATTAGAAACGCACTTGGGTGAAGTTTGGCTAAGATTCGTACATAAAGAAACAAGTTTTTCTAAGAAGACCCTAATTTTCAGGGGCAGCCCTATGACCCCATGGTCCGATTCCCTTCGTTCCGACATATATACAGCGTACACTAAAAAGAAACTTGTATACAAAATTTCAGCCCGATAGCTTCAAAACTGAGGGACTAGTTTGCGTTGCAACAGACGGACAGACAGATAGACAGACAGACGGACATCGCTCAGTCGATTTCTCTCGTCACACTGATCAATAATATATCTACTTTATAAAGTCGGAGGTGCTTCCTTCTGTGCGTTGCAAACTTCATGACACATAGTGACACGTATAATAATTGGAAGTAGATAAAGCATAATTCTTCCCAAATATTCACTATTGACAAGTAAGGGCGCCAAAATCTAAATAGCCTACTGGTGGCAAGTGGGTAAATGCGCCACTGGTAGTGTCCCTATTCGCGATTGTGATTGCGAAGACGTCGGCGACGGCGATTTATACTGAAGGTGTGTGTTCCATCACGCGATTTAGATCGTGACGACGACGATCGCAACTGAAATTGTTTTTTTTTGTGTGAATTCAACTGACGGATCATGATATTTGTTGGAGGACGAGGACAGCGGATAGTAATTTATTTTATTAATTTGTTTCAGATTTTGGTTGAAATTGGTACCTACGATCGATCGTTGGCGAGCTCTCTTTAACCGTAAGTGTTACGTTTTATATTTATCTTACTCTTCTTGCATTTCGTTTATAACTAAGAAATTTTCCTGTATTCTGAATTACATTTCCTTTATCTTTATTTATTCATATTATTATTACAAAATTTTATTTAGCTTTTTATACCCTTCGCTCATAAAGTGAAAGTGTATATTAACTTTGTCATGAAGTTTGTAACGGATTGAAGGAAGCATCTTCGACCATATAAAATGTATACATACATGATCAGCATGACTTGGGGAGTCGATTGGACGATGTCCGCCTGTCTGTCCGTCTGTTGCGACGCGTTTTTTTCGGCCAATTTAAAAACTATGAAGCTGAAATTTTGCACAAATGCTTCTTTTTGCTGCCGGCAGTTTGTATGTTTGAATCGGGAAAATCAGACAATGGGGTCATGGGGCTGCCATACAAACCCAACTCCCCAAATTAGCTTCTTCTAAGAAAAACCTTTTTAATTGGGTACAAATTTTAACCAAATTTCACACAAATGTATTTCTATTGATAACACAAAGCATATGTAAGATTGGATTAAATCGAACCATGGGGTCATGGGGCTGTCATACAAACCAAAACCTCCATTTTGGTTCTTCTAAGAAACATTTTTTACACCAATTTCACAATTTGATTTAATGTGTCTTTATCAAAGCAACTAAAAGGGTCAAAACAGATGGAATTGTTCTATGGCGCCATGCTCCCGCATCTCCCAAAAAAATTTTCTGAGTAAATATTTTTATTTGCCCACTTATTTCAACCAAACCCCACACAAATATTGTTTTGTCGACGCAACGGAACTTTTGCGAAGACAGAAAGAAAAGAATGGGGGGGGGGGGTTAAATACAAGTCGTAGGTACGCCCGAAAAAACTTTTAGCTTGAGGGGAGCGAAGGGTATCCAAATTTCGAAATCAGCTTCGGTCTCGTTTTTTTAACTCCCTATTTTTTATTTTTAATATTTAAATACATGAATTTATAATGCGTAGAAAAATCAATTTAATTTTTGAGTTCAACCGTGTCCCGAAGGATGTACACATCCCTTCCACATATCCTTGCCTCCTTCAATTTCGATTTTAATAGGTATGGGTAATCTAGGATCAGATTGCTTTGGCTCATCACTCATGACCTCCGTTGTTCAGGCCGGGACAGGAGCCACCAAGCCAAAGAAAAATGTTGCAATGACGGCTATACTACACTGAAAAAAATGGTTTAGACTTTTTATCTAAAGTGAAGTAGCTGACTTAAATTTAGATAGTTTTACCAAAGAAATAGCTGATTTCTCTAATCTTCGTAGCGGAAAATACTATTAAATTCGTTCATTTAACCACGCAAGATTAGAAGAAAAAGTTTAGTCAATTCTTCCACAAAAGTTGTTGATTGTACTATTCAAATATACAATTTAACTACAAACAATCGTTCTTTTTTCTTCAACACAATTTAGCTATCCAACATTTAACAATTTATAGATAATGAATAGCTGTCTTTACAAATGAATTAATTGAATTTGCAAAGATAGTAGATGTTTCAACTAATGACGAATAGAAAAATTATCCATATCTTCGTAACTGTTTCAACTACATAGAATCATAAGCTGAAAATCAACTTTAGATGAATTCGACTATTTCTTTAGATAACCATTCTAATTTTCTTTCTCTGTGTAGTTTACCCAGCGTAGCATTTTCTCAATTTGTTTTTGGCTGATGATTTTTAATAAGACAACTTATAATTAGGATTTAGGATATTCATAGCGCCATAACGGAATCATGGTTTTAATGGGGTAATGCTCATATTACTTATTTAAGTACACCGAAATGCCAAAATAAAAGTAAACTCACCTAAAGTAAGGTAATCTCGACAATTTCACAGTAGGCTATCAATGCCTTCAATTAACGCTTTCTGTGAAAGGTTTTCCCCATCGCAATTAAAAAAAAAAAACGAAACTACACTCAAGTACATTTGCTCTATTGTCTCTATTTTCCTCTCTACATGATGATGACGTAACACCATATAGGATGTGCGAATTTCCACATGTGAAAAGCAAAAAATTTTCTTTTGTCACGCGTCCCCTCGCAATATTATAGATTCTAAATTATTCAATAAAAAATGTCATCCGCTTCACTACAATTCCCCTTTCTTCGACATTTATGTTCCGATTCATTGCCCACTTTGCATCCCTTTCTCAAAAGGATTCCGTCAATAACATTATACGATACACATGTAGGCTTTCTTGCTCCCCATTGCGTTTTCGTATGTGCGGAGTTTCGCGAACAAAATCGCGCGCATTTTACCTAATGTGTATTGTTAAAGTTTTTGGGGTTGGGTACGGCGGCGGCGGGTGTTCATTTACAAAACAAGGACATTGGGTCTACATTATATGACCATATAAGCACACTTAGGACCGAGATATTCCCTATACACCCTCCCGTGCAGAATTCTGAGATATACAAAACTCAGTGGCAAGAGTGTCTACGACAAGGACCTGATTTTACTTCCTGTGTATCCAGCTCGAGATATATATAAGAATGTCGCGGTATTTTCAACCGACAACGGCACATCACATCTTCCTCCCCGCGGGCGTCTTTATTCATTTCGTTCGCTGTCCGTCTATAAGTTGGCCAATCTATATGTGATAGAATGCTTTGGCTAAGTCCGCAATGCTGGACGACGACGACCAAGTCGACATCAATCGACAGCAGTATGGGGGAACATATACGGATATAGTCATATATGTGATGTGTCGCCGCATCCTTAGAAAGGACAGACGTAAATGACGGGGCCACATGTATAGAAGAAATACGGGAGGGTTCGCTTACGTTCGCGAGCTATTTTCTGAAATGCTTGTCCGTGTTTTGTGGACTATGCTAAAGTTTGAAAATGACGGTATCGCAACGATAGCCAGCATAAGCATCAAGCACACACAAGGCAAAGATGTGCCAAGTACATTGCGGATGACTGACTTTGGCCAAGTGGTGGTGGTGGGTGGATGGCCAAGGGTGTTCGACTACGGAATGAGAAATGGACCGAAACGACAACGTATATGTACGGCCGCAATGGGATGAGAATAAAATGGATCCTTTCGCGCTATAAGGATGAGGTGTTATAGGAAAATTGCGGAGTAAACGCGAAAAAGGTTTTGTCGGTAGCCACGCCGAGCTAACGCCGAGCTAACGCCGCGCACCGCGTCGCCAAGACCAGCGGCTGTATTGAAAGGAATTAGTGGCAATTCGGTATACGGTTGGGATGAAAGGCATAACATATATACTCGCGTACATACGTGGATAGAAAGTGGGTAAACTCATATGGGGACTTAGAATGGAGTGAGACGGGGTGTGAAGACGGACCGAAGGACATACAGGACACACATAATAATGCCACTGCTGAATAGTCGTGTGTTTGTATATATGGTGAATGGAAGCAAAAGACTTTAGTAAGGGATTTTCTCTACATGAGGCGCTGTCCATTCGATCCTTCTTCGTGTTGGACTCAGCTTAAAAGCAGCACACGGTCTTTTGCAACAAACGCGCGACCCGTGCAATCATTCGTGAAAGGCAAAACGACGGTATTGGCGTATTACTGGAGGCAAAAGGTTTTGCCATCGAAGCTCCACGGTTGTCCACTTATCCTTGTATGTATATAGACACTATGCTGCGAATTTATATATGGGGAAAAGGTTCGATTTTCCAAATTATATACAAAAGGGACCTGAAAATTCGCGCATATACGGTTAAATGTATCGTATCTAAATATTCAAATCGCGTTACTTGGAACAATAGAGAGGACAATGAGGCTACTATATATACATGTACAGAGAGTATAGTTTTGTTGAGTATCTACGCCGTAATGTCCCATCAACATAAGCCTGCTACTTACTTGATCCTTTTTACAGGAATGTTTCGTTAGATTTTTAGACTATTCAATAGAGTATTTCAGGTGGATTGTTTTACTAAATCACCGACACAAGAATCACGAGGCAAAAAATCAGTTTTTTTAGCACTTCTGCGGATTGAACGTTTGTCCTAAAAGCTGTCTGCTTTCGTAACTAAATCAAAAATAATTTAAGCACGACAGATCGACGATTAGCTACCAGAGAAGAATATGATGCGTGGTGCTACTGGCAATCATTGCTTCACGGCAATGTCAAGCCTCTCTGGGGCGGACCACACCCGTTTGTTCAGCAAACTGCCAAGAGTTGCCACAACGCCTCCCTAGCCTCGGAGGTCTCAATGCAGGAAGGTTGCGTATTTCTGTGTATATGTATGGATTCGATTTATGTGTTTTTTGTCTTATTGGGAGCATTACATCTCGACAGGCCTGTTCCAAAAACCGGGATCCCGGTACAAAACCGGTGCTCATTCAGTACTGGACCTGATATTCTAAAGTATGTACCAATATTCCGTTTTTTGGTACCTGTTCAATACCGAGTTGGTTTTTTAGTACCGGGTTAAGACCAATCGACGAGTCGGTTTTTCGGTTTTTTGGTACCGAGTTAAAAAGAACCGAAGAGTCGTTTTTTTGGTACCAAATTAAAAAGAACTGACGAGTCGGTTTTTTGGTACCAAAGATACAAACCGACCGACGGATCGGTTTTTTGGTATAAAGTTGAAACCGACCGACGAGTCGGTTTTTTGGTACCGATTCACTTTAACCATGAGCCGTTTTTTTTTCAGGTTTTTTGGTACCGGGGTAAAACTGATCGACGACGAGTCGGTTTTTCGGTACCGACTCAAAAAGAACCGACGAGTCGGTTTTTTGGTACCGAGTTAAAACTGACGGACATGTCGGTTTTTCAGTACCGGGTTAAAATCGAACAATAAGTCTGTGTTTTACAGCCCATTCACACTGCGGCCGTTCAGACTGCTTGCGATGCGACGTCGGGTTGTACGATGAGGAACTTTTCCATGTCGAATAAGCGTGCTTTTTCAGCAGCTGTAATGTGCATTGCCGCCGATGAAATCGTCTACATGGGCGGATATGATTTTTGTTTGGATCGGCTTCGAAGTGGCATGGTGAATTGTATGTATGATCATATAAATGGAGAGGTTGGTTTCGTGCTGTTTGACGCTGTTTGATGCTGATAGGGAGATTGAGTTATCGATATGAGAGGCATGATTTCGACAGCGCAAGTATTTGCAATGAATTATTGAAGGTAGATGTAGATAGGTCAGTTGTAGAAACGTACGGTGAAGAGAAAACCGGAGTACCATTTTGGGCGGGCAACCACGAACATTATTCTCTTGTTTTTTACCTCAAATTTGGAATTAGCGACCCAAATTCACCTTAGTGAGCAACCCCAAAATAAAATGTTCTTGTTTTTGACCTCAAATTTCGAATCAATAACCCAAAATTATCTTAATCTTTCTTGCCACCCCGATCAATCGAGTATTTCCCAGAGAAAGCAATGGTACCATTCTGAGGCGGGTAACCCCAAAATTTTTTTCTTTTTTTTTATCTTAAATTTGAAATCAGCAACCCAGAATTTACCTTAGTGTTTCTGCCATGTCGATCAGACGCGTATTTCCTCGAGAAAATAGGGATGCCATTTTGGCGACGGCAGCCTCAACAGAGTGCGCGTAGGCTACAAACTAGTTTTCCGTGCACTGCATGTTTCCATAAATTACCTATTTCACCCAACTTCAACCGACTCGTCGGTCGATTTTAACCCGGTACTGAAAAATCGACTCGTGTGTCGTTTTTAACCCGGTACTGAGAAACCGACTCGTGAGTCGGTTATAACTCGGTACTCGAAAAAATCGGCTTAAAAAACCTGAGTCAGGGAGTCCGCTTGTGGTACCGGGTATTGAAAAAACCGAAACCCCGTACTGAAATATCGGTACCGAACAGGCCTACATCTCGGTGCGGCTGCTCTCAATACTACTAATACGCGCCGGTATTGAAACAAATCCTGGCCCAGTAAGGGCATGGATATGAAGTGTCTGCAACCAACATGTCGCGTCGGTTCGAATGCCAGGTCACTTTAGTGTAGTTGCTGTTCAAAGTGGGTTCATTTTAGATGCTCATTTTTTAGAAGGATGGGTCAGTACATTGAAGGATCATATGCTGCCGCGGGTTGTAGGTTTACTGGGCAGCCTCGGGTAACATCAAACAATGTGATCTTAAATACTGGACAAAGTTTAACTCCTGCTTCTCCGCCAGCAGTTTTTACACCGGTGTCCATATTGCAGTTCAAGTTCAACTGCACTGGCATTCTCTGGAAAGTGACCGAAATCACAGACTTTTTGAGTAAGTGCAGAATTCTGACTGCCATCTAAGAGACGAAGCTCCACGCGAACTCGCCTCTTAGCATCAAAGATGAATATATAATAATACGGAAAGACAGAGAAGGCGTCACGACTGATTCTCACCGTGGAGGTGGACTTGCCTTCCTAATACACCAGTCAGAGTTGCAAGCAAGTTGGTCGTGAAATTGCTGTGGCTAACATCTAGGTTGACGATTATCTCTGACCCTCCTGTGTAGTAATCGGGGAAGAGGCTCCCATGGCCGTCTAGGCAATTTTATGCCGAGTTCGGTGACACCTCGATCATGTTACTCCGCCAAAAGATTGCGGAGATATCGACGGATTTCCGAAATATGTAGTACGAAATTGATCGTAAAATCGCAGTGGCTAACATCTAGGTTGACAACTGACAAGAGCAAACGTTTTGCAAAGGATTGCAGAAATATCGACGGAAAGAAAACGAATTCAATCGTAAAATTGCTGTGGCCAACATTTGGGTTGAATTGAATCGGTGCTGAAAACCCTGAATAAAACACTGACTTGTTTTACGGTTTTATTTAAATCATCCGTCGGTTTTAGCTCGGTATAAAAAAACCGGCTTGTCGGTCGGCTTTCACTTGGTACCAAAGACCGAATCGTCGGTCGGTTTTAACTCGGTACCAAAAGACCGATTCGTGAGTCGGTTTTAACTCGGTACCAAAAAAGCCGACTCGTCCGTCGGTTTAAACTCGGTACCAAAAAACCGACTCGTCGATCGGTTTTAACACGGTACCAAAAAACCGACTCGTCGGTCAGTTTTAACTCGGTACCAGAAAACCAACTCGTCGGTCAGTTTTAACCCGGTACAAAATTTCGATACTTAAACAAATCGACCTTCCAGCTATTGAGTGCTTCACAGCTGTCTTTAATTTGTCGATCTCCAAGCCTGCCATCCCCGATATCTGGAAAATAGAACGTATAGTCCCTTGTCTCAAGCCATGAAAAACATTCGGTACATTCTATAGACCGATAACTATACTTGTCACTTGTCACAAAGACGCTGGAGGCCCTTATCCACCCCACTATTGTGGCTCATGCTAAGCTAGAACTTCATCAGCATGGCTTCAGGAAAATTCATAGTACGACCACCTAGACGCGATCACTACACGCGTCAGAGATGGGTTAAATCAACGTACCCGTGTCATAGAACCATTTTGGTGGGAGTTGACCTCTCAAATGAGTTTGATAAGGTCAATTACTCTGTGCTTTTGGCAAACCTCCTAAATATGCATATTCCTGCACAAGATATTCGTTGGATTGTCAACTATCTAGCTAGGCAGGCAATCCTTCACTGAGTTTCGGGGTAGACGTTCTAAGCTTAAAATCAAACAGGGTGTTCCACAGGGTGGTGTACGCCACGCTGTTTAACATCTATATGGCAGGTCTTCCAACACCACCGGAAGTCATTGAAGTCATTTCCTATATGCTGACGACTGCACCGTACTCGCCACGGGATTGGATAGGGATGAAATAAATGCGCCTCCTCGTAATAATATCTAGCTCGATTACAAGCTTTTTTCCACAGCAGAAATCTCAACATCTTAGCGTCAAAATCTTTTGCGACGTTTCTCACCACCTTGTCAGGAGATTGTCGGTGGCCGGTTGAGGTACGTTTTGGCAATAAACCTGTTCCTACTGTAGCTAACCCCAAGATTTCGGGCTTCAATTTGAGAAAATTATAACTTCAGCTCATCACACTGCAGTGGCTTGTGAAAAGATGCGCAGTAGGAACAAAATTTTTAGGTAGCACCTGCGGCAAGAATAAAGAAACTACGCTAGCGGTATAGCGGTGGGCGAGCAGCGGCTGATGCAGCTCCAGTTTGATCACATAGTTTATGTAACATAAACTGGAATAAAATCCAAGTTTGCCAAAATGCTGCTCTTCGCACAGCCACAGGGTGCCTTCTGATACCTGCCCAGGATCACTTACATCAGGAGACACATTTGATGCCAATACGTGGCCAGACTACTCTCAAAACAGTATCTTGTTGGATGGTATCGATCATCCCAATCGTGATATCTCATGGACCGAATTCCTCCACCACGTCACATCAAACGTGGCCTACAAGACCTTGAGAGAGAGATCCAGCGATAAAAACGGGATACTTTCGATGAAGAATCATACCGGGCCGCCAGTGCAATAATTCACACCGAAGTTAGTCGAGTTTTGGTACGAATAGAGTCTCTCTCTCAATTTCGCCTGAGGAGATTAGGCTCCCGAGAGCCACCAGAGAGTCATTAGCCCATCTTCGGTCAGGCTTCTGCTCACGTCTTAATTCGTATCTATCTATAGACCCGAGCATACAAAATGTATGCCCTAATTGCGCTGGTACGCCTTATGATGTGGGTCATTTGTTTCATGTCCAGCTGCGCCCAATGGTCACGTTCCTGTCCCTGGAGACCACGGACGAGAACGATGACGAACCATATATCGAATCCAAATAGAGGGAAAGCGGCTCACACCTTTCTGTACTGCTAAAAGAAGAAGAAGAATATGATCGCGACTCGCGACAGTAAAGGTTTGTGTTCGTAGAGACGACTCATGGGATGATCGCTCAGCGATCGAAGTTAAACCACCAGTTTTGAGCACTATATGGGTATATTTTCTATACAGACTTGTTCCTTTAATCCATAATCGATACTAAGAAAGTAAAACCATTTAAAAAATATTTGAATGCGGCTCGAAATTGGATGCAAAACTGCATTCGCTGAGCGATCATGACATGATTTGTCTTTACAAACACGTACCTTAACAGAGCTTGATTCAGCCGAACACTACTCTGAAATCTACTTCGATGTTGTATATTTGAAAATTTCAAAAAGTCCTTCATCACCTCGATCCAGAATTGACATGATTTTAACGGAAAAGTTAACAATACGGCAACCATAACACGCTCACTTCAACCCCCTTCATACCGCACATCCAATTTCAACTCTTTTGGCGCACCATACAATCATACAGCCATAATGAGAGGTAATCTTCTAATTGGTACCTTGAAAAATTACCGATCGTCAAAAATTCCATTCAAACGAAATTCCACTGTTCGCGAAACAATTATTTGCAACCCTCATAGCTGAGGCACATATTCATTCGCAATCTGCCAAAATCACAGGCTACAAATAATCTGCACAAAATGAACTGGTACTTATGTCTGTGATTCGAGGCTCTCTAAGTACGACGTTTTTAATCCCTTTGATGACACAGGCCGATAACAAAATCGACACTATACAAAAGGAGCAAAAAAATAATGTTGGGACTCATTCAAGCCTAAAACACCCTGCGTGTATGGTGCAAATAGGCCGCTAGGCGCAGGATCAATTTACTTGAAACGAACTCCGCCGCATCGCTGATCGTCGCGCGAAAAAAAAGAACGCATGTCCTTGTCGACGACCCTTTTTTTTCCTGCCTCGCAAATCCCACATAGAGCAATAGGTGCACCAAACAATACGTCAAGCCTACAATAAGTGTACAAAACTGTAACTTAACCGCTCTTGGTTTGAAAATCAACGACAACGACATCAACACAGTGAAAATCGCGCGCGAAATGCTTTCTTTTTCCGGATAATTTCATTTTTTCTTCCAAATCAAATCCCCCATGAATGCGTCCTTTTGAGACCATTGTTGTATGTATATTGTACAGTGAATAGAGATGCAAGAAGTGCAGCACAGTCTTTCGTCCGTGACAATACGTCCGCTACCTGCACTTCGTCAGAGTCGAGTTAATACTCAGTCTCTTCTTCGCTCGGCGTGCACCAAACATAATTATTGCAATTGCAATTTTCACTGCACTAGTGCATTTTTGTCACACACGGGTACCGCGAGCAAACGCAGGGATCAAAAACGTAGATATGGTCTGAAAAGAAATTTAGATGAAGGAAAAAACAGCGACACTATAAACGGACCCTCGCAAATTTTTTTTTTTTTTGGGAATATTCGTTATTTTAAGTCACGGCAAAAATGATTATCGTATGCAAGAGTGATCATATAGAGTCCCCTCGAACTCATATAGTGGCAAAGTTGATATGCATGCGTAGCGGTCTTTTCGCAGCCGCGAATATTATTCAAAATGATGAGAAAACATGAAATTTGCGGAAACGTTAATTTTTTTTGTCTCGTCCGTGAGATGCCCAGATTGGATGGTTATGTTTTTATAAAAGTAAATCAACTTTTATTAGTTTTTGGTTTGGGTTTGGTCCCTTTGCTTTTCGGGTGATGCATTGAGCTGAATCAATCACATTAAAATCGCAATAAATCAAGTTTTCTGAGAAAATTTCAGTATTCGCAGCTGAAATGATTGAGACATAAGAATTGCGTATATATATAATTGAAATGTAGACTGGAAGAAGGGATAGTCATATATATATTTCGAATCTTGTAATTTTACTTTGAAGCAGATTTCTGAACTTTGTGCTTGTGTTAGTCACTGGATCCACATACATATGTATGTAACTATTCATTACATACTAATTTCATTTTCTAAAGCCTAACCCACAAGAGAATCTGAAAATCAACAAAAAAAATACGATTGGATTGTTAATTTTTGTAAATAGATGCAGTTTGTGTTTTTATCGTGAAAATGTTGTATTTTTGTTAAAAAAAAACAACCAGCTTTAATTGCAATGCAATTTTTCTTGAAGCACTTTTGCTTTATTCCACTCCCCGACACTGCCGATGTTATCGCTTACACCGTCCGACTAATCCCACAGAAAGATGTATACATACATGCAAAAAAGACGAAAACAATAAGCCCAAATAAGTATTTTGTCGATCTTTTCTTTTCCATCAGGCATGTCGCATTTGTGTAATGCTTCAAAAAAATGGAGAATAAAAGGAAAAGGATGAAGATATCATTCGTAAGAAAAAAAAAACAAGTTCTCCTACGTAAGAAACCAGGGAGTGATTACATAATAAATCGTGTTAATTTATTCATCAGTCAAATTTTTTGTTCATTTTCGCTGCCCAAAAAAATGGGTTAGGTATTAGCAAATTTTAGCAATTTTAGTTTATGGCTTCGCGTCTTTCTTAATACCTTTTACTTGATCATTATAATTTAAATTGCTTATACTCTGTTTTTCATTTATGCTCAGATGTATTTTTTTTTTAATATTTTCAGATTTATCGTCCGAATACATCCGAAGAACTCAAGATTTGATATATTATTTTTTATTTTCGACAATGTTTGTCTTTATACATGTAAATAGAGAAAACTGAATTCGGAAGCTCGGTTTAAGCTTTTAAGCTTTTGACTGATTGAAGACCGGACCGGACTGATTGAAGACCGGGGAGTATATCAAATGAAAGCCAATTAAACATCGCATAAATTTGTCGTGAAACAGTTTTCTGAAAAACAATCGCGGGAGACACAACATATTTTTGGAGACTTTCGTTCGAATTAAAGGTATGTACTGAGTTCACGGAGCGAAAAACTTGCATATATGTATCTCCCGTGAAAACAGTGCCGTGGAGACTTGCTTTTTATTCACTCAATGTAAGATAAATGTTCACTCACGTTCTGATTGATTGTCGATGACATCTTTTTATTTTCGCTGGCGAAATGTCAAAAACCGGTGTGGAGACTTTCATGTGAAGTGAGTACCACCAAGCGAATTCGATTTCACGATTATCAAAATTTTGACAGTATTTGCATGGATTTCACGTGAACTGACGATGTTAGTACCTACTTTAAGTACCACAAAGCGAAACAGATTTCACGATCATCCCAATTTTTACAGTATTTGCATGGATTTCACGTAAACTGGCAACATTAGTAGCTACTCTAAGCATGTAACTAACTAACAACCAATATATTGAACAAATTATAAAATGGAAGACGGTTTCTTAAATAAAGTTCTTTGCTAAGTAAGTCTTGGAGCATATGGGGATAGCCGAACATTTTTCCATTTTTCAAAGTGTCATTTCCGAACCACAAATAACGTAATCATGTGTGCAAACCTTCTAGGACAATTAAGAGAACCTATAAATTTTCGTAGATGTATGACATTTTGTTGTAGGGTTTGTAGCAACAAATTTATCGAAAATCTATACCATTTCGCGGTCAAGTTCACAATTTTGGAACATCAATTTAGTATCTTTGGAAAATCAAATTCTTAGTTGCATAACAAACAAATTCGTAACAATGGAACAATTTCGTAACTATGGAAAATAAAATTCGCTATTTGGGGAGCTCAAATTCGCAACTGAGGAAAATTAAAAGCATATCTGAACACTGAACTGGTTAAAGTTTAATCAAAATATCAATTTATTCAGGTACGATAATGGTAAGATATTACATAAATCCAGTTGTCTATAATTACCCATTTGACTTTCCTTTGCAGTAGCGTAACGTATGTTATTCCATGTGTTCAGTGGAATACGGGCCCCCAAGCTAAACCCCCAGATCCGAAATCATAAAGAATTTTTCTTTGATAGATCCTTGAGTAACTGCTGTTTTAAAAAACATTCATTTTTACTAATCTGCACGAAAAATGTGTAATCAACTACATAATCTAGGATAGGAGCAAAACATTCAATTTTTTCTCATGGATTTTGTAATAAATAGAAAAAGTTTCAATTTCAATTTTGTCTCAAAAAATTGAAAAACTTTTAGAAAATGATGTTCGTTGCTTTTGGTTATATTGTATGGACTGCTTTAAATGTGGCGGGTTATGTTCTGTCAATTTTTCCTGGTGAAAATAATAGAACGTGAAGGAGCCCCCATTTCGATTACGAACACAAAAAAATTGGGAAGTGGCACGCCACTGTTCCTTTGTGCCGAATTTTATGTTCCACAATTACAAATTTGATGTGGTTATGACCGAGAAATGGTATGTACATAATATACATACTCTAAAATGTCGACTAGTTGAGCTACCTGACTCCGAACAAAGAAAATTTTGATTCGAATGCCAGCTATTGGAGCATACATGTAATAAAACTAAGAAATCTGCCTGCCTAAAGCATAAAGCATAGCTTATGGCTAGTACTCCAAAGAAGAAATAAAATTAAACATCCTCTATACCCGGAAATCAGTTTTTTATTATATTTTTTTTTCGGAATGTCAATGTTTAGTATGAATTAGCAGGATTTTTGGCTGTTTTTCTGGCTGTAATTTATTTAGGCGCATTTTTTTAAATGTAACCGGTTTTCCGGGTAAATTTAGCCGTTTTCTATATTTTCAGTTGGCAACACTGTTAATAACTTTTAATGGCGGACCAAAAGAGTTTAAGATGGAGAAGAATTTCTTTCATGTTTTTATATTTTAAGAATAGTGCTGCTCTTATTTATTACATACAACTAATAATCTTCACTGAGTATTGGTATGTTGAAATGAAGCTGGAATTATCATGATATCGAAGAAAACTTATTTACAGTTGAGATTGGGCTATTGGAAAAGGTTGGAACTGTTGACCGAATTGACGGTATACCAGGCATCGGCTCCTATAGTGGTCCGATGAGGTCAAAATCAGAATATTTATTTTTACTAGTTATCCTAGCTGCTTCTCGACAATGGACCACGTAGCCGTGTTTGTAGGGAAACGACGGAACGACGGAATTTGTAGGGAATCGATAGAAGCCACACACTAAAATTTGCCTCGACAAATAGCCGTCGAGGCAAATTTTAGTGTGTGGGTTTCGTCGATTCCCTACAAATTCAAATAATTGGGGATCCACTGGATCTTTGTAATAAACCATAAAAAAAGACGGTGTAAAAATTCGCCATGCTTGGATAAGTAACATTTTAACATTGGTGTTTTTTCATTAAAAAATATTATCCTCTATGTGGGGTTGTAGTCTGGCTGGTCGAGCGGTTAGTGCGCGCACCTTCGGTGCACAGGCTCATGAGTTCGAATCTCACCGTGTTCCATTGTGTTTTTCGAACTCACGAGCTTGTGACAGACTATGATCTCACTCAGATGTTAAACGAGTACCCATTTATGGGGATAAATAACACTGCTGAGCGTGATGCTGATCTCATTACCTCATCAAAAAGCAGATAAGATCTTGGAAATAGGATGTCACTAACACATCCTGCGGCCTTAGTCCAATGTTGGATTGCCGCGCCTGTTATTTATTTTATGTGGGGTTTAAAGAAGTCAATCACCAAGTGGTGTATTTGGAATATATAATTTCCAACTGGTGAATAATATAGAAAATTTAATCAATTTCCCAGATGAGCATTACCAAAAACACCAAAAATGCAATAGACGAACATGTTTGATCAAGTATCAATAAATTATCCGATTGGGGTTTTTTAAACACCAATTGAGAATGTTCGCATTTCCATATTGACATTTAATGATGAAACTCTATCATATCAGTGCAAATGTTCGGCAGGACGCTCTGTGGCTCACTTGGTTTAGTTGCTCTGTACGATGCTAGTAATCTAGAGGTCCGGAGGTCGAACCTCGGCGTGGTCCAGGGAATAAATAGTGCTTGCCACATTATATACACTCCTCTATATGCAAATCAACGGTGACTCGAAGTAGCCTATAAACGGCTGAGTGAACGCACCATGTCCCACAAGGGGTTACGGTACAGAGAAGAAAAAGAAAAAAGTTCGGCGAAAACGGCAACAGCTGAAAAAAAGCAGTTTACAAGTTTAACGCGATACAAAAATTTGTATTAGTAGAAAGCACTGTAGAAATTACGTTTTTGGATTTTGTCGATTCGTGTAAGTGATAAGCTCGACGAAAAGAACACGCCTATTTTAAATCTAAAAGGACAGAGCAGCTTCATTACCCAAAGTTGAGTTTTTTTACTCCAAAAAGGAAATTTAGAAACTCTCAATTACGATTTTTGAATAACACCAACCGGTAACAATGATTTTTTCGAATAATAACAAATTCCCCTTCTGGGGTAATCATTAAACATTAAAACATTAAATCATCTTTTGAAATAAAATAAACACCAGTCGAGGGCGGACTCCATGGAACACCGGATTGCGGTTTTATTAACACCACTTTTGTTACAGTGTAGTGTGGATTTATAAATCTGTAGAGACTGACGACACGACTTTTCTTCTGATAGAAAAAAACACGATAGCTGAAAACGGCAACTTACAACTTCAAAACAAGACACGATCTCCACTTTTGCTGAGGAATGGACTTCTTCGTGTTCAGGGCCCTATTTTAATAACACAATTGGGAAAATATAAATTATTTTTGGACGTTACCGCTTACTAATGTACGGCAATTTCAGACAAATTAAAGTGATTGAATCATCTCATAAATTTCCGGAAATACAATTACGAATTTGTTGCTGGATTTCACAGCAAAAAAATCGGTGTCAAATAGTGTCCATCCGAATTGGATAAGATTGTCATAAAACTCGAAGCAAGGTATTGCTAAAGACTCCGAACGAATGTAATGATTTTATCCCTTTTAGTGTAGTTCCTAGGTGATTTCAGATTGCAAAGTGTGGTGGAGAAATTTTTTTTTTTGGTTTCTTAAGTTTTTTGGGGTGCTGAGCTCGAATCCGGAGCTTCCCACCAAAATTTCGTTGCGGAACAGGGTCAAAATCTCGAAAAACCCTAACATTTTTGCGGTTTTCCCGTTATTTGGCCCCTAATTCTGAAACTATTTAGTACTGCGGAAAACTCTCCAGGAATATTTTAGAGAGCACATAATTGCGCGTCTAAAGAGACATAAATATTATAAATCCGTAGAGCGGTACTACTACAATGGATAATTTAAATCTGCCATTTTTAACATAGCGTCACCTATTTTCAAATAGGTCAGTGAGTCGATTCTGCACTCTGACCTGCGAGACGGTATTAGTCATCGTCATCCTTGTGAGTCGCACTGGTCCGCAGACATTTGTGAGTTGGGAACCACTGCTTTAGATCCTTTCCGAAAAATAATTAAGACCTGCGATTTTTTCCTTACATCTATGTGTATGTACTTCGATTGAATTTTATCTTAAGCGCGAACGAACTAGGAACAATTTTCGAAATTGAGGCTTCCAAGAGTTGATGAAAAGCGCATCGGGCGCAAATTTTGTTAAAAAGCTCTTATAGCTATCGCCGCTTTCACGACACACCTATCCAAAAGTAGCCTAACTAGTGAAATATGGACCCTCCAACTGCTTTAAAAAGCGAGATAGTCGCACTTAGATGTTGTTAAATGAAAAATTTTGAAACTGGGGTTTCCGAGACTAGAAGTAGACTGCATCGGGGCTAACATTTTTCGGAAAAGCTCAGAATTCTAGCTTTAATCGCTTTTAAGATACAGACGTCCCAAAGTACACTCAAAACATGCGAAATTGTGCAAAGAAAAGTGACAGCAAAAACTCTAGTGCTTCTCAGCTAGAGATGGCTATACGTTGCCCAGTTTTGTAGTGCTTCAATAATAAACTAGGAAGCAAAAGCTTTGTAGTGTTCTCATGGCCGCCTTGGCTGTAGTTAAGTAAAAAAAACTCATAGAGGTTCTTACTTATATTTTTTTTCCATAAGCTATACATAGACTACGAAATAAACTATATTCACTTCAATAAAAATAAAATCTCTGCAGACAAACATTTTCTATCTTTGTCCAAAAATATGTATCACTATTCTCTTTTATAATATGAAACTATATACATATTCTAAACTATAGAACATTCACACGTGCATAGTACTCGTGTAGTATGTTATTCTCCTAAATTACAAAATATATTTCACTTTCACTCTTCTCACTTTTAACTTTCACCGAAAATTTTTCTATTCTATTCTCTCGGTGCATCTTCTGACTGAATTTTTTTCAAAGTTTTTCCCCACCCACTTCTCTGTCTGTGTTGTTCTATTTTTTTCTCATTTTCTTCTTGTTTTGAGTAGAAAATTTTCTCTTCTCAATTTTCCATCTCATTTCTTTCAATACGATATCTCGTTCATGGCACTAGTTAATTCTGAGGTAATTCTCAACTCAGAATCAGAAGGAGCATATAGTGGTAAAGAAATAAAAAAAAAACCATGTTTTCCCTTTCTTTTTCATTTTCAATTTATACAATCTATCCCGGTATCCATATGTGTGTGTAAATTTCTATGGCACGGAAAGATATGTACCTAGCTAGACGTATAAGCATAAGCACATGACTTAATGTTTTATAGTTCCATGTGACTATACTACTAGAGAAAGGACGAAGAGACTTTTCTAGTCTACTACATATATTATGTAGTATCGAGCACATTTCTACAAGTTGTATTCTTTATCCGTTTTTATACATTTTATGGTTGTGTATCAGTAGTCCTTGAATGCCGGGTCTCCTATAGTCCTTTATATATTTATATGTTCATACACACACATATATGTAACCCTAAATGAAATTGGTGAAACCATATATCGAGTATATTTTTGATAAGGAACATATCTGTATAGTTCCCTCACTATGTCGTCATAATGTTTGTAGAATAGAAAAACACACAAAATGAGTGAATTGAATGAGTTGTGTGTAAGGATCCTGGGAATAGTCTGGCGATTTACGAGTGATATCCGGAAGGACCAGTTCATCCCTGTGGCCCATTCCAATGATAACTTGGGCTTGGAGTGTCTAGTCGGGTATCCAGTTCGACTCTTTCTAGATTCTTTCCAACTATTCTCCCTACATTTTATTGACCTGCATAAAATACTTTTAGGGTATAAGTATGTATGGCATGAATGTCTAACCAATAGGATGCGTATACATATCAGTAGAACTCTGAATAGAACAAACCATGTATAGGAAAGTGAATGAAAAATTTCATGATGAATATAACGCGAAGAGAGAAGGCAAACGTGATTTGTATGTACATACTTAAATGTTCCGTATAATAAGGATACATAAAACTAACCTACGACAATAAAATTTCGCTAGAGACAGGACAGACATTTGATACAAAAGAAATCTGTCTATTCCCTATCTTAAATGATGGTCGTATCAAGCTTCCTTATAATTTTGGGCACAATCTCCCCTCTCAATTATGCTGACTTTCGACTCTTTGCAATGATGAAGAATGAATGAAAAAGTCATTTTACGGACTATGGTGAATGATTCTAACTCCGAAGGAGTAAGTTTATCCAAACGCTACGTAATAGAATACAATACAATTCGCCGAGGGTGCATATAGTCCTGGTCCAGATATAAAGACAACCTGCCAATGTAAGCCCTCTAGCTGTCGCTTAGAACTTTTGTTTGGCTCACCGCACCTAACGGTAAAACCTGCACCAACAAAATATTTACGCAAGCCGGAAGTATGAAAGGAAATAAAAGAATAAAATACACACACACATCATAACATTTTTATGATCCAAGGACATAAATCTCGTTATCTCTATTTTATTGTATTTACGTCTGTACCTAACTATAGAGAGGACTTTCGGTAGAGATTTCGTTTTGTTCGATGTTGAATCGACTATTTTTTCCGACCCCCAACCCCGTCTCACCATACTTCCGAATTGCTTTCACTACACGCCGTGTATGATGGTGGATCCTTGGAGAATGGATGTAAATATAAATACACAGACAGAGGTATGTTGCAGAACAGAACACGTAGTAGTCATATTATATGTGAATATTCCATTTGTTGCAAATAACAGAGCGGAGCAGCCTGTTGCTTCGGTAACGTTTATGTATTTTTCAAGTTTTGATGATGCCAACATTTACGGGCAATCAGAATTATTACAGGATTGGGTGCTTTTATGTGCCATTTTTTTCCTTAAGTGCAGATTGTATTGAATAAGAAAGATATTAGTTAATCGTAGACGATTATTAGAAGTGATTAGTAGTAATTTTTGATTTACGGTGTTTGGATAAAATTGGAGTTGTAATTGGGCGATGGATTGTTTAATAAGGCTCAATGCCGAAAATAACCGGACAAAAGTATTCGGGATTTTAGCAAAAATAATGCAGAAAAGTTTTAGAAGCTTGGTTGAGGGTCCATGTTTCACAGCCAAGCATAGTACGGGTCGGATACCAAGAACCTACATTTTAGCCAAGAAATGTATTAATGACATTCTGTCATTCTTTCCCAGCCAGCATCGGCGTAATGTACCGTGAACATAGCCACAAATAAGCTTTACTTCATGAATCACGAATCTTCATTATGTATCGATAGGACGCATTGAAAGTCAGATACATGATGGTCAGCTGAAGGAATGTCGACGGATCATGCATATAGGAAATATAATGGTTTTCTCCTCAAGTGTGATTTTTGTTGCTGGGGTGATTAGAATCGCAAATAAAAGATGATCATTCGTATAGTCTGGCTGGAGTAGTGGTTAGGGCGCGCACCTTCGGTGCATAGGATTATGGGTTCGAGGCTCACCGTCGCACGTGTTTTTTTTTAATTATTTATTGATGCATTGAATATATCTGATACTTAACTATTACATAATGTTTACGAATAACGATTTTATAATGATTATCCGTAATAAGGCGCAAATGCGTATATACATGAAATAGGGGGACATCGTGATATACTGCTTGTATGAAAACGTGATGAATGAATAAGCAATATGTGCTCACACGTGTTGCATGAAATAATGATTACAAATGTGTTAAATGCTGGCTGGGTTCCCAGCCAGCATCGGCGTAATGTACCGTGAACATAGCCACAAATAAGCTTTACTTCATGAATCACGAATCGGCATTATGTATCGATAGGACGCATTGAAAGTTAGATACATGATGGTCAGCTGAAGGAATGTCGACGGATCATGCATATAGGAAATATATAATGGTTTTTTCCTCAAGTGTGATTTTTGTTGCTGGGGTGATTAGAATCACGAATAAATCATGATCATTCATATAGTCTGGCTGGAGCAGTGGTTAGGGCGCGCACCTTCGGTGCATAGGGTTATGAGTTCAAGACTCTCCGTCGCCGGTATTTTTTTTAATTATTCATCGATGCATTGAATATATATGATACTTAACTATTACATAGTGTTTACGAATAACGATTTTATAATGATTATCCGTAATAAGGCGCAAATGCGTATATACCTACATGAAATAGGGGGACATCGTCATATACTGCTTGTATGAAAACGTGATGAATGAATAAGCGATATGTGCTTACGCGTGTTGCATGAAATAATGATTACAAATGTGTTAAATGCTGGCTGGGGAGGTTCAAAACATGGGAGAGCTATATATCTCCTCTGCCTATATGAGGTGACCCATGGGAGAGCAGCACCACCGGAAGAGCTGGAGCTGCTGGTATCTTCCACAACTTCCAGGAATTCAACCCTACTGACAGAATGCGACGCTAAGCACGACACACACGAGTAGTACCGAAATAAATGAAAGAGGTGAGTCACTTTTTGGTTTTATCCTAAACACTAACCTTACACCGTACAATACGGAAGACCATCCAACCTTCGTTTTTCCGACTTCGGATAATTACGCGGGATGGGAAGAGGTCCTGGATCTAACACTCCTTTCAGACAATGATTAATTTAAGGTGGAGCAGCGAAGAGTATCAGAGCTGAGATCCTTCTCGGATCATAACTGGATACTCTTTAACATTAACCTTACAGAAAACCTAAGTAAAAAAAAATTGAAGATGTTCAGGCAGGTTTGTAGAGCGAAACTCTCAACTGCGCCAAATCCCCCGATCAGCTCCCTGGAGGAGCTGGACAATGAAGTTGAGTCATTGGAAAAATCATTGGAAGTGGCGTTCAGTGGTTCGTGTTCAGTGAAAAGGAGTAAGAAACTTCTCCCTCCATGGTGGAACATGGACCTTCCTAAGTTTTGAAAGCTAACTCGGGATATATTCAAGTTCTGGCCGCCATACAATGACTGCCTGAAAATTCACAAAAAGGCTATTAGATACCTACGCAAAGGTCAAAGCTTGGGACGATCTCCGCCAATCATTTGACAGCTTAAAAACCCAGCTAGAATCAGTAAGATTTTGCCCAAAGCAGGGCCATGACCTTCCATACTAAAAAGGGAAGATGGCACTTGAACAGAATCAACTGGCGAATATCTTGAGCTGCTGATGAACACATGATTTCCCTGGCTGCAAGAGCACTTGCACGCAGAGCTTACAACTGTATAATGGCGGTGAACGTTTTATCCATTATTACTGAGGAGAAGACTACCTGGGCAATCAACGGCTTATAATATCCCCAGGCCAAGAGTGCCTTCTACCGATTATGTTTCAGAAAACGCAGGATATGGTAGTTCCACGGCTGCTGATACTTTTCAGAAGCCTTCTGCTACTCAACTACCCAGTCGTGGCGACGGGGTCGAGTCGTTTTCATACCGATGGTAGGCAAACGAGGGCATGCGACAGCGAAGATTTCAGGCCGATTAGTTTATCCTCGTTTGCACTACTTTAGAGCGCTTAATAGACTAGCACATCCTACAAAGTTTTGGAAATTCTACACTTTCGAAGTCACAGCACGGATACGTGAAGGGAAATTCCACAGAAACGGATCTCCACGAGGTGGTCCGCATGATCGAATACAGCCTTGAATACAAACAATACACGTCACCCGCTTTTCTCGACGTAGACGGAACATTCAATAATGTTCGCATTGAATCTAATCATGACTTAGTGTCACTATCCAGGGATTCGGTCCTGGATAGTGACACTACTAACGACCAGATTAATCCATGGTGACTTAGGAAGCATTCACCTGGCTAAATTCGTGTGCACAGGGACACCTCAGGGTTATGTTATCTCTCTACTACTGTTCTCTAGTACTAATTAACAAAATCCTAGCTAGGCTTGACAGGGAGAAGATTAAGAAGTTAAGATTAACACATACGGATGATGTAGCGATTGTAGTATCAGGAATGTGTCGCTCCGTGATCTATCAGTTCACGGAAAGAGCCCTTGGTTTGGTCTGCAAATGAGCCACAAGCTGTGGCCGAGGCGTAAATCTTGGGAAAACAAAACATGCTGTACACTACAAAAACCAGAATACTGCTATTATCACTCCCAAAATTAAATGGACATCAACTGCAACTATCGCTAAGCTCGAAGTATTTGGGTGTTATTCTGGACTCAAAGCTCAACTGAAAGTTGAACATTGGAGAGCGCGTTAAAAAAAACCTGTATCGCTTTTTACGCCTGCATGACTGTTTTCAGCAAGAAATGGGGTCTCAAACCAAACATGGCACTTTGGGTATACACGGCGCGGCGGTGGTACGACCCATCTTACCATACGGGTCACTCGTCAGGCGGCCTGCGCTCGGTAAGGGCTACAATGTAACAAAACTTGGTAGAGTGCAGAGATCGGCTTGCCTTACCATCAAAAGAGGCATGCGAACATGCCCGAGGGATGTGCTGAATATAATCCTGCATCTTCCACCCATCGATTCTTTAATCAACCAACTGGCAGCATGTAGTGCAGTCAGGCTCAAAGAGTTAAGCAGCTGGAGTGCTTGGGCATACGGCCAAAACAATACTCTAAGCAAGCTCCCACAAGACGTACGCAACGTTGTAACGGATTTCAAACTGCCCAAACTAAGATTTGGGAAGAACTGATGCCAAACTCCCAACTAGAGTTAAATGGAAAGAGAGTGAGATGATCAAGGATTTTGACATCACCGATGGGCTTAAAATAGATTGTGGCGTGGGTGTCGGAATCTTCAACGGATCTCTGAATATTAACGTATTCCTGATCATGACAGCATTTTTCAAGCCAAAATGCCTAAGTTATGAAGGACTGTCATGCTCTAAGGAACATAAAAACAACCAGAGTATCGCTATCTCCTCAGATAGTCAGGCTGCTATCGTGACATTGCAATCGGTTAAAGACGATAAAGGTTGTTGAAGTATGTGAGGAAGCGTTAAAGAATCACCCTACTCTGGGTTCCCGAGCACAGAAACATAGAGTGTAACGAGATGGCTGGCGAACTAACCAAAATAGGTGCCACCCTGGACAGGTCTCATGCGGAGCGTGTTTTCGTCCCGATGGCAGCTGTTAGGAGTAGGATCTATAAGGGCTGAGGAAGGAAGATGTCGCCTTCCTACGACTGGAAAAGAAGGTCTCAGATTCTGACTAAACCGCGTAGAGATATCGCCAAGCTTACTGCTGTTATGACCGGGCACTGGCCAATGGGGCTCCACGCTGCGTACAATGATGGTTAAGGTACGTGTTCGTAGAGACGACTCATGTGATGATCGCTCAGCGATCCTAGTCTTGCATTCAATTCCGAGCAATGTTTGCATATTTTTTGAATGGTGCTACTTTCCTTGTGTCGACTATGACCTAAAAGAACGTGTCTGTATAGAAAATATTTGCATATAGTGCTCAGAACTTGTGGTTTAACTGCGATCGCTTAGCGATGATCACATGAGTTGTACCTAGGAACACAAACCTTTAGACCTATTCTATCTTAAACAGCAGTGGTCTGGTGACCCAAGGGTATGCAGAAAACTACGAGGCAACGGCTGGATGGGATTCAAGGCATAGCATATGTAAGCATATGTGGTGCAATGAGAATCACGCCTGGGATTACCGCCGCTGGATCTTTATAAAGCACAGTGGGGCACTTATAGCAATAAGAATGGAAAGGGATGCCACATGGCATCGTTTTGAAAGCAACGGGGGTCATAAGAGGATCGTGGTTATTGTTCGTAATAATATCAGCGAGATTCATATGCCTTTGGATGGTATTAGCAGATATAGGGTAGTCGAAAGACATCACAGCATTCCCATAGAGGATGATAGGATGCACGAGGAGCATCTACTTGATATCAGTATCTTTACTGATGGGTCTCTCATGGAAGGAAGGGCGTGGGCTGGAATATACTCCAAGGAGCTAAACATATAGCATGCACACTTCGTCTAGGACAGTATGTATCATGATATCAGGAGGAGATGCTTGGATTGCTCCACGTGCTGGATCATCTTCTGGAAGAAGGTACTGGGGAAGAAAGTTCTAATAGCACGCGACAACCAATCGGGGATCAAGCGCATGCAGCAATCTAACATCAATTCATAATTGGTATTCGAGTGTGTCCAGATGCTCAATGAGTGTGCTTCAATCCACGAAGTTGCACTAAAGTGGGTTAAAGGACACGTAGGTAAAGTGGGAAACAAAATGGTCGATACCTTAGCAAAAGAGGGATCAGCAGAAAAGTTCCAAAGGCCGGAACCCAACATTATTTTGGAAAACCGCATGATTGAAGCCAGGATGCATGGCTGGATTGATTCCATACATCGCTAACGATGTCGAAGGCTATCCAGTTGTAGACTGGCTCGAAATACAATTACCAGTCTACTAAAGAGGAAAGTCAATCAGGTACTCAGTTATACACGCTGTAGCCTAAGTAACTTGGGGTGCACATTTTGTTGAAAATTTCCTAGCCGTCTCCTTCTAAGATGCAACCCAATAGGCAATATAGGCGTCCATTTTTCGATTTTTTTTTTTTATAGGGCGGGAATAAAGCGGCCGATTTAGAGGAGGTTACAACCGTTCAAAGATGCGACCCAAGACCAATAAAATTCAGTAGGGAGTACCGACGGCAATGAGGGTCTTTTTTTCCGAATTTGATATGGTGGTGATGAAGCGGCCGATATAGAGGACGTTAGTACGCAGGTTTTGCTAAAAATTTCAGAGTCCTAACCGCCTTGATTCGAAAGTTACAGCCGTTTAAAAATGCGACCCAAGACCAATAAAATTCCACAGGGGGGTGGGGTCTATTTTTCGAAACTTTTTTTATAGAGCGGGGATGAGGACGTTCGAGCGGTAGGAGGACAAGTTTTCTTTTTAATAAATTACCAGGTTCGATATATTCAAGAGATAAAAAATCACTAGGCGGTCCTAGTGCTACCGCTCGAACGTCCTCATCCCCGCTCTAAAAAAAGCCTACAATAGAAAACTTGGATCATTACCCCAGGAAAATTAGCATTTCACTTCGGAAAAATTAGGGGAAACTGAATATTTGCATAAAGCTTCCTTTGAGGACCCCAAAAGTCACGGTCTGTAGAAGTGCCGGTAACGGTGCTATAGATGGTCAAAGAGCCTCAAAAACAAGTTTTTTTCTGAATATCTTAATAACGGTAATATGTATACTAAATAGTGGCGTATGGAAAATGTATAGCTCTTGTGGTTTGTCAATAAATTGTCAAAGGAAGATTTTGATTCCAGCACTCCTAAGAGGCGCCACAGAACCTCCGATCGATCGGCCAGATTTTTTGATTGCGAGATAAATCGGAAGGTGTATGGGACCATGGGATTCAATTTTTTCATCTGACATGTGGAATGCAATTTTCCGTACAAGCTGTCATGACAATCATGTGATCTCAGTTGCTGATTTTTTTACATAAACCTGTGGTCGTTCTTCATGCTGTGGTTGTGGTGTCCATTCTCCATCAAAGTAACAATGGATGTCTCTCTTCCATCGCAAAAAATGGTATAATTTTCGCTATTTTGTGTTGTCTTGTGGACCGTAAGACTGTCTATTTCAGATTGCCCGATAAATTGCCTAATACAAGGGTGGTCTGAAAAGTTTCTGACCTCAACTCAAAGATGGCGCCACTCGTCAATAAAAGCTAGTGAATGTCGTTGTGCATCTTTTAACAGTTACTCACCAAAGTTTCGGCCATTTTCGACGCGCAGTTTTCAGTTGACAGTCGTTTGAGTGAGACCTGCAAAGTGGGCCTCCGTGGCGGCGATGGCCTCCTCATTCGACTGAAATTTTTGCCCGGCGAGTGACTTTTCCAAGTTTGGAAACAAAAAGGAGTCACTCGGGGCGAAATCTGGAGAATACGGTGGATGGGGCAGCAGTTCGTAGCCCAATTCGATCAGTTTGGCGTTGGCGGGCGGAGGTGTGATCCGGTGCGTTATCATGGTGGAAGAGAATTTTTTTCTTTGCCAAGTGGGGCCGTTTTTTCTTCAATTCGGCGTCGAATCGGCCCAATAATTCGGCATAGTACAGCCCTGTGACCGTGTTGTCCTTCTGCAGGTAGCCGATGTGGATCACAACTTGTGAATCCCAGAAAACGCTGGCCATCACCTTTCCGGCCGATAGAGCAGTCTTCGACTGTCACGAAACGACGCAGAAACTCCTTCGGATTGCCCTTAAACAGCGTCAAACACTGCTTTGAAGTGGTCTCACCGTTGCGCTTGATGTCCGGAGTAAGCAAACGCGGCAAACATCGCGCCGACAGCTTTCTCATGCCCAAAATTTCATGCAGGATATGACCCACGCGATCTTTTAAAATGCCTACTGTCTCAGCTATCTCTCGCACCTTCAATCGGCGGTCTGTCAATACGAGATCGTGGATTTTTTGTCACGTTATCCTGCGTGCTAACCATTTTCGGGCCACCTGGACGTGGCTCATCAAAAAATGACGTGCGACCACGTTAAAACTCGTTAAACCAATATTTGACGGTCGCCTTCGAAGGAGAAGAGTCACCGTACACAGCATCCAAACGCTCTTTGATTTCGCTGCGCGATTTCCCTTCCAAAAACAAGAATCGAATCACCGGCCGATATTGCTCTTTTTCCATTTTTCTAAAATCGGCGGACACTCCAGCTTTCACACGTGGCCAAAGCAAAACTACGAGTCTGATCCGGCTGAATTTTGGACAGTTGCCGTATAGAAGAATGTATACTACACGATAGTAAATTGCTCTTGCGATACTGACACCATCAGGCGGGGAGGCTGGGTACTCATCAGACTACCCTCGTATATGTGCTGTACGGGCGGCAGATTGATTGTGGGCAATCGATCGACCGAGAAATCGTCAGGTTTGTGGTGCCCTTAACGGTGCCAGGCGGTCAAACGGTACTGTTAGCAAGATTTCAGGAAACCCTTTATAACAGTAACTCTGGCTATAAAATATTTTTTATGTCGAAATCGTAGCCCATCCGATTTTGGAGAAAGTGGCAAAATTTCTTATCAATACGTACACCCTTAAGGGTGCTAAGAGGGCTCAAAACTTACAAAAAAACGGGATTTTTTGGGGTTTTTCGTGAATATCTCTGTAAGTACGCTGTAAAGTCGTCTATGACAAGTTTGTAGCTCTTGGGGCTGCGAGCAAATTGTCAAAAGTCCCCATAGATGGGTGGGCAACTTCCTCAGGGACTTATGAGGGGTATATTTTACAGCCACAGGAGCTACAAACTCTTTTTGAGGGTATTTGACCCTCTGCATTATCGCTAGTGGCACTCGTATAGATGCGAACTTTTGGTGTTTTGTGTAGGACTCCGAAAGGAAGGCTCATGCAAAAATTCAGCTTTACCCTAATTTTTCCGAAGTTTGCCCAATTTTTTTTTTCAAATTTCTTAGAGTTTGTGTTACAAAACAACACGGAAAGCAGTTGCTAAAATTTATACATACACTCGGCTTCACAAAAATCAGCCACTCGACACTTTCGAACTTAACTTAAATTTTATCAAAAAGTATGAAATTTATAACTATAAAAGTTATATCTACAGAAAGTACATTTAATGGCAATTCAAATGACTATGATTTTTATATGAAGTACCGTTAACTCACGCAAAAAACATAATGCCTGTTTTGATTAGAGTTCGCGCTTACCGTGTGGCCCGGTTTCATTGAAGCTCAGTGTATTTTGAAATAGTAGGTACCTTTTGATGCCGATCGGAAACTTTAAATCCGCCTTTGCGAATTCTTTGATTTTGCGAATTTCTACCACAAAAAGAAACCAAACCAGTGGTGGAACATGGGCTAGGGCATTTATACTATCATGATCATTCAGGGCTATATATTATAAGCAGATAACGGTAAATATTGTTGTTGTTTTTTAGAATAATTTGTGCGAGAGTTTGAAAATGCTTTCAGTCATTAGCACACTAAATGAGTCAAAGAGGCACATGTGGCTCTCGAGACGCCCTTTGTCGACCGCTGATATAGTGAATAAGATTTCATTGTGTGGCATTGGGAATCCTGTACATTTCCCAATGCTGTCCGACGCGTCAAAACGCTGTACTGTACAGCAAAATACTGTACGTCTGGTCAGCTTAGGCTATTAACGATTTAAGGAATCGCCTACCTCTAAAATAACAAGAAAACAAAATCTTCACTCACCAATAAGAGCGGATTTTCCAGCGGTTCGTACACTATAAAATCCGCCACAAATTTTGCACATTCTTCCCAACTTCCAATCAATTTCGGTATCAAGAACGACGTTGGTCTAATTGTTGTGCAAATAAATTTCTGAAATACTCAAAATAGTTTTCTGTTTTTTAGATCTGTGTTTCTAGCAAAATATATTATCTCACCTGTACTCCACATTCATTTTTCGGTGCCAACACTAACGGTCCTCTTTTAGCATATTCACTCCTGGCGTTGAATTGACGTCGAAAATTCTCAGCGAAAACCAACAACAATCGCTCCTTGGCACTTAGCGTATAATAACCGAGCGGTAAACATTCAACTTGAATGTACTCAGGATCAGGATTTTCGGGAAAAGCCAAATCAATTGCTCCCACATCTGTTGTATCAGTTTGAAATGATTGTTCTGACCAAAAGTGTTCTTGTTCCGTTGCATCTAGTTTAGGCTCCACGGGACCAAATATTGAACGAAGTTCGACACTACCGGCACTATAAATTGATCCACTGCGAAGAGATTGGTTCATTGTGGTAGACGATACTTTTAAACTGTCCTTTGAAACTTGTAGACTGACCTCTGACATTGCTTATGAAATAAACAAAAATTTTCCCTGTTGTTTTGTTGTTGACGACCGGTATAATCGCAGGGGAGGTTTATTTGGTTACTATAGGGAAATAAAAGTGTAATCGATAAATTGTATCGATTGATTTTAATGATGTTTATAAAAACGGTTGCTAAGTTTTTTTTTTCTTGGCTTCAGCAATATATTTGTACATACTATAAAAGTTCATAAGTCCACAGTGGTTAAACCATCATACTCTATGCTCAATCTGGAGTGCGTTCCATAATTAACTCTTAGCCTAGCTGTAGTCATCGCTGACTACTGTTGTGAGCAGCGTGATAGAGTGAGACGGAAAATGAATGTGACTAACTATTTTTACTCAGATCGTATAAATGGAACGCGCTCCTGCTACCACATGCGAAGGGATTCAAATTTTGAAATTTGACCCATTCAATTATCAGTCATGTTTGCAATTCATTTTCCAGAAGAAAAGGTGACAACGGTTTGAGAGAACTCCTGTAAAATTTTCTAGCTTTTGCACAATTAGAATCCATCATTTCATTTTATTCCAAAGATTCCACATCAATTTGGGTAGTACCGGTAAAAAGACATATAACGCGGGATGAAAATCTTCTTCGTCAATCATTTTAGTCTTGATTTTCCTCCTACTTAGCAAAATCCGATTTATCTTTCATGACAACTGCAAAAATAACGATTTCACCTTGCTGGGTTTCACCTGTCGAAATCGACCCACTTTTACTCTAGATATCAAACAACATCATCCGTGACCGCTGTATACGCGGTAACTGGAGTAGTGGGAAACTGATGTCCACCGTACCTTGTCAGCGTCATATCAATTCGCCAAAAATCCTGAATCATTATCGTTTTTGACTTCCTTCGAAAAGACGACGGATGGACATACAACCTATACAGCAACGACAAAGACGTGAAATCTAAAACAGATGCCATTCAATAGATAGCATTCATATAGTGTCCCAGATTGGCAAAAAGGACAAAACGTGGACTTTATTCGTTCGAGAGTATAGCGTCTGAATTGAAAAAGGATAAAGCCCCCGTATACGGAAGAAGACGGAAGTGCGGAGACATTTCCATGCCATAGAGTCGCGCAATCCAGCGCTGAACGAACAAACTCTCGACTTTATAGAAGAGATAAAAGGAAATCCATCGGATGGATGACAGCCAAGGTTGTAGGCCGTCGAAGCAAAAATCAATAAATCATCTCAAAGTATGGAGTATGGTCCCCTTGTTATGTATCCACGGCGCTTTTTTTTCTGCTGCGAGCTGCGCTTTCTTCTTCCTTCGTCGTTTTCTTCTGTATATCTCTCGATATTCTCGCTATACACATACCTACTCTTGACAACAGAGATACACTCGTCTCGGACTCGGATACATAGTGACGGGCAATGGCGGTATAACGCGACCGGAATAGCGCGCCTTTTGTTTTTCCCATCAAAATCTAACAAAAGGGCTTGCAAGGATTTTTGTTGCGCATTCTATATGTCTAGAGAAGTTGAGTAGCAGTCGACTTGCTTCGTCTAGTAGATATGTGCGAGTGTATCTTGTTGAGGGTTTGTATATTGGATCAAAGTGGAGGGTATATCCTTGGGATCGTCGCAGGCTTTCTAGGGGGCGACCATGATGATGTACTATCTGTACATGGTAGAAGAAGGAGGATGGATGGCTACTATACGACGATGATATGATGATATAGTATTGCTTGTTTCTACCGTTATTCCGGTTGAGAGATCCAGGATTAGCTTTCTTTTTGAAAATTGCGAATGAGGTTGATGGTTTTAGCTGTTAGCCACAGTCCGTTTGCCTGGTCATATGATGACATTGTCGTGTCGTTTTTTTTTTTCTTCTTTTGCTTTGTTTTTAATTTAGATGGAAAAACTAAAGAGGTTTTCTTTGACTCCTATCAACAATTTCACTAATATGTATGTTTGCAAGCCTATAACGGACTGCAAATGTTCTTTTTTATGCTTGTTCTGATGTTATGTCAGCGAGTATCGTTGTAATAGAACATAATAAGTGTGCTTTACAGCAAGAGGCAAACATTTCCATCCAGTGGCTAGCATATTCGTTTTACACAGTGGTCTCAATAAGCCTAGACCTATACACGCCATAATTTCCCTTAGGGAAGGGCTAAGCAATCAAAATGAACAATGTTCTTGTTCGTATAACCGCATAGAAATTCCTTTTTGAATCGGTACTCTTAAGGTGGGTATCGTGATTTTAATTGAAGCAGAGGTTGTTGCGGTTTCTGTATAGGCAAATCCATGCAGCCGCTAGTACGTATTTCTATTTAAACAACATTGAAATTTGCGAACACCAAAACTAACAAAAACAAGATTAAAATCTGCACAAACAAAAGCTCAGTATTATTTGTTAAGCATTTTTAGACAGCAGAAAGGCACTCGGCATAATATAATTTTAGAGTATATGTCAGTATGGCTTCCTTCCAAAGGAGAAACCGTTTTTACTGAGTCATTGATTGCCCAGGTAAGTGCTACTTTGATGTCACCAAATCTATAACATACTTCCTTCCTCGCTCCTAAATATAAGGTTTGAAAAAAAAAATGCCTTTATGTCGAATTCCCCATTCGAGGTAGAAAGGTTGTGAGGCTGCTATTTAGGCGTTCGGCTTCTAATGGCCAAGACCGTCGTTCTTGTGATGGAATGCTAACCAGCTATCGAAGGCGACAAAATCACCCTACTGGAAATATCGACCCCATCAAAATTTGGATTGGATCGTCACATACACCATCCAATCGATCTGACGATCAAAAAGACTGTACACTCGTGTGTGTCAACTCGGAGGTTCAATCTTCCTCATAAGGTAACCGGCTGAATTTAAGTGCATGTGTTAGATCTCGACTTCCAGATGCCGAAAGTGCTGGTCAGCCCAATTTTTAGCGGTTCCTTCACCTATGCTGACCGCCTCAAAGCTGCAAAAAAATGACCCCTACCTTCCTCATAAGGTAACCGGCTGAATTTATGTTCAAACGATAGATCTCGCTTAACCGTATCGAAACATAGTGGGCTGACCGCTCTGAACCGGTTCCTTGACCGGTTTTAACCGGTTTAAAGTATTGAAAATACCCTCGTAAAAACTGGATTTTTTATCATACCTGATTAGGTAACCAGGCTGGATTTGTATTCAAATGGTAGATCTCAATTCGCCCCTATCGAAAGTACTGGTCAGCCAAGACCAAACCGGTTCCTTGATGCATTTTTACCGATTCAAAATAAGCAAAAATACACCTAGTACACAATATAAACTACTTAATCTTGGGGGGATATGAAGCATTCACCCGATTAAATTTATGTTCGTATCATAGACCTCAATCCGCCTGTGTCGAGAGTACTGGTCAGCCCAGACCAAACCGGTTCCTTGACGCATTTTTACCGATTCAAAATAAGTAAAAATACACCAAGTGCACAATATAATCTGCTTAATTTTGGTGGGATATGAAGTAATCACCCAATTAAATTTACGTTCGCATGACAGATCCTAATGCGCCAGTCTCAAAAGTGCCGGTCAGCCCAGACCAAACCGGTTCCTTGACGCATTTTTATCGATTCAAAATAAGTAAAAATACACCAAGTGCACAATATAATCTGCTTAATTTTGGTGGGATATGAAGTAATCACCCAATTAAATTTACGTTCGCATGACAGATCCTAATGCGGCAGTCTCGAAAGTACCGGTCAACCCAGACCAAACCGGTTCCTGTGACGCATTTTTACCGATTTGAAATATGCGAAAATACACCAAGTTCACAATACAAACTGCGTAATTTTGGAAAAACTTAGGCCCGATTTCTCAAAACTCTTATCGAATGGTTATTCTTATCGTATTTAGAAGACACACAAGCTTTTCTATTATACTGAATTGAATTTTTGTTTATTTTGCATAGTTATTCCATATTTTGCTTGGTTACATCATCATCTTAGATTGAAAACATCATTGCACAATTTCATACAACGGCGTAAATAAGCAAAAGATAACATAACTATGCCAATTTAACGTAAATTTAATTCAATTCATATAAAGCTTCATGTGTGTGTCTTCTCTATACGATAAAACTAACTATTCGATAAGTTTTCAAAAATCTGGTCTTAAAACATTCACCCAATTGAATTTATGTTTATTTCTGTATCGCGCATTTCGTTTCTCCTCTTAGAGTAATTCCTTATTACAAGGTACGATTTAAATGACTGTACGCTGCGAATTACAGAAACACTTGCCAGAAACAAGAAAAAAATCTTTACGGTAACTTAGTTATTAGTGTGCGTACAATCAAAGGCCAATTGCAGTTAGTACATATTTTATTGTGCTATCGGCATAGTCAATAACTTTTTGATATTGGTTTGTGGGTGATTTAACATCTTTAAAACGTAGGTAAAATTATATATTAAATTCAAAAGCATTTGAAATAAATATTATGGTTTCAGTTAAAAAATTTTCAATTTCTGTTCTGCTCAACATATTTTAAAATGCGCTGCTTTATATGTGAGAAAAGCCAAGCAAAAGTTATAAAATTTGAGAAGTCGACATTGGAAACTTGTCGAAATGTAATAAAATATCGAAAAAAAAATGGATTCACCTATGGGAATCTATCACTTTTTTATAATATACCCGATGAGTTTGGGTATCACACAAAATGTTATCGAAAGCTGACTGCTTTAAATATGAAATACAGGAACGATTTCAAGGAATTTTGCGAAAATGAAAGTCGTGTAAGTATAGAAATAATTATTAAATAATTGTCCAACCAGTAAGAGTATATGTACGTAACGTAGTATAAATTTTCAATTCCCTATGCATAGCACAAAGCCTTTGTGTACTGGTTAATGTTTGTTATCTTTTATCACTATCATTTTTTTAATGGTTTATTTCTTTCTGCACCTTAGAAGTCAGCCGACTCAAATTGCGTTCCTGATAAGGAAAGCGTTTACGAGTCCCAGGAATGTTTATTGGAAGAAGGAGAAAGACTACCTGCTAATGTAAGATGAGTGATATAAAAATTTTTGTGGCTACCTCCTACTGAATATTCCGTTTTGTCTAATTAAAGCTACGAATTTCAAGTCAATCATCATCCCAAGACCATATTGAGCCGGATACCGATTGTTCAACCCCCCCTTTATCGAAAGAAGTACTTGTTTCTTCAACCTCCACCCCTTTGGCATCATGTCATGCTTCAACCACGAATCAAAGCAAATGGCGAACTATTTGTGTCTTCTGTATGAATGCAGAACGGAAAACTCCCTGCAAGAAATTGCTACCGAAACTACGAACACACAAGCAATTTTTTGTGTAGTCACAAACACAAGTAAACAACATTAAATAATGTACGCGCAAAAATTAAGTATTGTTGTGGTATTGTTAACCGTACGCCTACCGAGTACATATGTAACGTTTCATATACGGTGATTGTTTTGGTAGTTATAACCGTATCAATACCTGAAAACTATTGCGGTATACTGAATAGTACAATATCGAGTGTTTGCTTCGTTTAGTCGTTCCGTCGTTACGGATCAATCATGTTTTGTTAAAAAGAGCTTCGCTACAACGGAAAATCATAACTATGAAGGTATACAATTATCACTTATTTATAAAATCAAACGATTAAAAAAATGGATAGCCGAAACGCATTTATAATTTTTATTTCGCATGCTACTTTAGAAGGAACTGCAGTAAACCGAGAACTTTTGACGCCTTGAATGTACAGACTCTTCAAATGAGGGTAACATCATACCACGTTTATAATAATATACATAAATATGTATTATATTAAAAAACTAAAAATATCCATCTAAAATAAAACTAATTTATTGCAGATTTTGTTAGTGTTTTGTATTGTCTGTTCTAAAGAACAATGCAGACTTTGATCATATGCATCAGCATTTAACTAAATGGGTGAATTCAAATTGTAAGACGAAACCGGACGGGTAAACTTGCAAGACAAGAACCATCATTCTTACAATCTGAAATGCATAATGCCTGTCTGCTGGCCACTACAAAAGCTCTCGCCGTCCGTTTATTAGCACGAACAAACGGACGGCGAGAGCTTTTGTAGTGGCCAGCAGACAAGCATTATGCATTTCAGATTGTAAGAACGATGGTTCTTGTCTTGCAAGTTTACCCGTCCGGTTTTGTCTTACAATCTGAATTCACCCAATGGATGCATTATTTTTTGATATTCCAAATTGGTATTGTACCAATTTTTTACTGAATTGGTCCGCGTATTATACCAGTAGTATTCAGGTATCAAGAGACACCTAATCACCTACAGTAGTGGACACGGAGATAGGAAACACGAAACGCAGATCGATTACCACCTCTGTTTCGATTTTATGAGAAGGTGGGTAAGAGACTGCAAGGTGATCTTGGGTGAATCTGTCGTCAGCCAACATCGTTTGCTCCTGTCAGAATTTATTTTGAAAGCAGGAGGAGCAAGAAATAGAAGAACTCCCAAGCCTGTCGAAAAAATCAAGTGGCACAATCTCACAAACGACAACTTCGAACCTGTAGTAACTCCATTCATTGATAAAATGACGGAGTGGTTTCAAAACAACATAAACTGCACCGAGCACAGTCCAACACAAATGTGGAATAGTTTCGCTGAAATGTCAGTAGGTGAGGCGGAAAAGGCACTTGGAGTTTCGAAAGGTCCACTCCACACGAAGAAAGAAACATGGTGGTGGAACACCGAAACTAAGGAAGCAGTGCAAGCCAAATCGAACGCATTTAAGGCATGGACGAAATGTGAGTCAAGCAGTGAAGCCGAACGGGTTCAACTTCGCGAAAATTATATGCAATGCCGGAAGAAAGTAAAGCGCTTGGTAGCTCAAGCAAAGGCGAAGGCAGCTGAGAAATTCTACCAAGAATTAGAAACTCAGACTGCGACCGAAGGACCGTCTTTGCGCGAGAGACCTAAGCACGACGCCAGGATATTTAGGGTCGCAGCCCAAAGGAGAAGGAACGCTCGGGAAATACAGGCGCCAAAATACGTGGAGGACTCGCAAGGAATGTTGCTGATTGACGATACGGCAATTTGTAGCAGGATGCGAGAGTATTTTGACGAACTTCTAAATGAAGAATTTCTTCGAGCAGCTTTTCAAGATGTTGAGCCGAATACCACAAATATTGAAGATATCTCAGAGGAAGAGGTGATGGAGGCAATGCATCAGATGAAACGCGGAAAGGCAGTCGGCCCGGACAAAATCCCCGCGGAATTTTGGTTGAAAATGGAAAATGTCGGGCTTAGTTGGCTCACAGTTCTATTTAACAAAATCAAAGGTGGGCAACCGATGCCTGATGCTTTCAGGGAAAGTTTTCTTCTTCCTTTCTATAAAAACAAGGGAGACTCACGCAAACTCAACAACTATAGGGCTATAAAGTTAACACCTCATACACTAAAGATCTACGAGCGAGTTGTCTGCAACCGATTGAGAAAGATTGTGCGGTTGAATGACAATCAATGCGGCTTTGTTGAAGGTCGATCTACAGTCGATGCGATTCAGTGCATTCGTATTGCGATGGAAAAGTATAGAGCAGCACGAAAGGACTTATACTTTGTGTTCATCGATTTGGAGAAGGCATTCGATAGAGTACCTCGTGATCTGATATGGTTGGCCTTGAGAGCACTTAATGTCCCCGAGGCATACGTCAGGATGATACGAGACATGTATGATGGAGCTACGACTAAGGTTAGATGCACAGCCGGTGAATCAGAAGAATTTCCAGTGAATGTCGGAGTACACCAGGGCAGTGTATTGAGTCCGTTGCTCTTCAACATCATCATGTGCTACTTATTAACACGTGTCTCCGACGGCCTAGAAATATCTCTTCTTTTTGCTGATGATATAGTCCTCAGTAGCCCAAACATCGTTGCCTTGCAAGCTGCGCGTACAAAATGGTGTGACATTCTGGAGGAGCATGGACTGAGGGTAAGTATAACAAAGACTGAGTTCTTATGCTGCCAATTCTCAGACCCAAATGCACCGATACCAGAAATCTATGTCAAAGGAGAGCAGCTTAAGTCTTGTACCAAGTTCAAGTACCTTGGCTCGATGGTGAACAGCGGAGCTACATGCGATGATGACATCAAACATCGCACAAAGGTTGGGTGGATGAGGTGGCGAGAAAACTCTGGAGTTTTCTGCGATAAGAAAATGCCACTGAAGCTAAAGGGCAAGTTGTACAAAACGGTTGTACGTCCCGCACTCATGTATGGATCAGAATGCTGGACCATGTATGAAGGTTACGCTAAAGAAATGACAGCGACTGAAATGAAAATGTTACGCATGTCAGTTGGTGTAACCAAAAGGGACCACATCAAGAGTAGCTACATCCGAGGCAGCTTGTCCATAGACCAACCAATCACCGAAAAGCTCGAAGACCGACGAATGGATTGGTATTGCCATGTTCAAAGGCGTCCGCCTGAGAACCCCGCAAAGAGAGCGATATCAATGGAAGTTCCACTTGATGGACCCAAGGCCAGAGGCAGACCGAAGAACACCTGGATGTGTCAAATGAAAAAGCAACAACAACGCATTGGTCTCGGCGATGACACGATCCAAGATAGAGCTGCCTGTAGAAATATGCTGAGAAATTATCGCCAAAACGGGCGATATGCCTACACCGCAGGTCGAGCAACGCGGAACCATGGAGCGGTATAAAGAACGAGGCAAGGAAGAAGAAGATTCAGGTATCAATACGAGTAAGCTACCAGTAAGTTTAGATAATTTATCTGGTTAAGTTACCTGGTACCAGCACTAGTAATAATTCAGTATCAAATTCCGTATTTTGCCAGGTTCTTACCTAATTTGATTAAAGTATTTTTTCAGTATCAAAACCGATATTCTACCAGTAATGGTCCAGGTAATTCATGTGATAAATTACCTGATTCCCATCCGGCGTTTTACCAGTAATAATCAGGCATTAAATTGGGTATTCTACCTATATATTATCGAGACTACTCCACGAAAAGAAAAGGGACAGTGTATGTTCGTTTGCTAACGAAGAACGGAGATAAGAAATCACACACATGGGCTATTGTGAAAAGTATATAGGTGAACTTTTTCCCGACGCTCTATCCATTTTAACTGAAAGATTACCGGTAGCGTTACCCGATAATTAATATGATAGCTACCCGATAGTGGTTTTGCAGGGCTGGAGGTCGCAAAGTACCGCTTGTAGCATGTACATCTCAAAAAAACCGAGAATTAATTTTGAAAACTGCACAAGAAAAAGAAGGATCTGATGTTGAACATCGCTTACGAGAAATGAGTTCATTTTCATACCATAAGCCGTGCTTCGTTAAGTTCCAAAAAAAATCTGATTATCAACCGATGAATACACGGTGGCACGATATCCGACACCTCCACGTCGCAGCTTTCTAGGCCTTTTCCGACTACTATTTGAAAATTGAAATTCTCCAAAATGATAAAATTGTTTACTTGGTGGAGCTTCACCCAAAATATAAATCTCTGTTGCTCGATTTTGAAGAAGGTAAATACTCTGAAAGTGACTTTGAAAACTGGCAGCCAATGCATCTGCAAAGGAAAATATTACATACATTCGGTAATGCGATAGAGTTCCATTCATCAGCCAAAAATCGAAACAGAATACTTGTGTACAAAGCCGAAATTGGTATTCAACAGTTAGTGGACGACGCAGTGTTTTATCGATATTCAGAAGCAGCGAAACTTGAGCAGGTTGCGGCCGAACTACGAAATGAAATTAAGTCTATGGAACCAAAAAAATTGCCGCAAAATATTGATGTACATCATATACTAGCTGGAGAGTGCGTAATTCCAGAAAAGTTGTTTTATTTCATGAATCTACTTCTTCGAGGACCAGATGAGCGCCAGAAAAGTACGCAAGAAGATGTAGTTAGAGTCCAATCGTTATGCAACGACATAATATACTGTATTTCTAATGGAAGAGTCAAAACATCAAAACACCTCATGCTAGGACTTGCAATTAAATCTCTTACGAGCAGCCGAAAAGTTTTGACGATTCTCAATAGATATGGTTATTGCATCGGATATCATGCGGCCGAAGAGTTAGAAACCGAAATGACCTACGCAGCATATGCAAACTCTGCGATAACTCCTAACGGTATACACCCTCTTCGTGAACTTTCTACTCATTTAGCATTTGACAACTACGATCGTTTTGTCGAAACATCGAATGGCAAAGATACTCTACATGACATAGTGGGAATAATATACCAATTTGAGCCAAAAATAGATTTTAATATTTCAACTCACCAAGTTCTTGAAGTTGATGATGAAGGCACAAATACCACAACTAGATCAAGCCCAGAAAGTGAAATTTCCCGGAAAAGGCGTAGATTTGATGAAATACCTTTGCAACTTGAACCTTACTTCAGAAAAGCGCAAGGATGTGTTTCAATATTACCATCCACATCTTTCACAATGTTTTTTGAGGAAAGTAAACCAGTTCGGAAAATAGCCTGCCGAAAAGATTTTGTTTGGTCTATTTCAAGATCACTCGTAGCATATGTACCAATGTGGACAGGGTTTAACATCCAAACTACATGCGACAATTCGGAAATGCAAATTGTACATTATCTCCCTACAATCAACCACTCACCCACTTCTTACGCTGTTGTTCAAGAGACACTAAAGCAAGCTTTGAATATTGCAAAAAACAGTGTCAAGATGAGATGATCGTTACATATGACTTGGCAATAGCTAGAATGGCAATGGAAATACAAGAGATGGAAAAACCACGATTCGATAGCGTTTTCATCAATTTGGGCGCGTTTCATCTACAAATGGCATTCTTCAAAGCCATAGGCAAATTCATTGATTGCTGTGGTATCATGGATATTTTAATCCAATCTGATATTCTTGCTGGAGGCTCCATTAATTCGTTCATTGACAGCAAACACTTTAATCGTTGTAAAAGAATTCATCCACAAGTTTCGGCTGCGTTGCAAACATTGCACTTTGAGTTATTCATGAACGAGCATAATATTATTCCTGAAAGTTTAATTGCATCACTGGAGTTTACGATTTCGCAATCTGTAGGTCCTCATGAGGAACTTAAGCTGTCAAAACCTGTTCAGTGCGTGTTAGAACAATATAATGACTTTTATAAACAAACATTGTCCGGAAAGCATGGGAAAACAGCTCAATTCTACATGACATACGTGGAGCTCATTAATATATATTTTCGTCTTTCACGAGGTATTCGCACCAGCAATTTCGAGCTCTACGTTGGATCAATTTTCGAAATGACCAACCTGTTTTTTGTGTTCAACCAACCGAATTATGCAAGGTGGTCGCTGGCTTACGTTTCAAATTTGATTAAGATGAAACTTCGTGGCTCTCATCTGTATGAAGAGTTTGGCAGAGGAGCCTTCGGAATTAAAAGAACAAACGGGAATTTAGCCCGTATCCCTGTGGATTTAACACTGGAACAGACGATCAACGCAGATGCTGCTAATTCTTTAACAGGTGTGAGCCACTTTACTACTTTGATTTCAGCTAGACAGCGTTGGTCATTAAGTCACAGTATGCGGACCACTATAATTTCAAAGATTCTACAGGTTTTAGGCATTTCTCGAGGAGACGATACGGCAGCTGAACTGAGGAGTAGCCGACTCGAAAAAGATAGGATTGCTGTAGAGCGCATAATAAACACTATCCGCGAAAACATAAATCCTTTCGATAAACATATGGATCCCAATCAGCTATTTCATATATGTACTAGAAAAGCGGTTTCGCCTGCTATAGCCGAGTTTCTCTTATCGGCATTTGATTTTGGTTCTAAGCAAAAATATATATTTATTGATAAATGCTCCGATGATCCGAACAATTTTAAAGCCAGCATACCTCGAAATATTATTAAAAATTTCGCTTTCGAATGCCTACGACGGCCGCAAACTCAGGGAGGAAAGGAGATACTAATAAAAATGGAGCGGGATATTTTTGGAAGGCTTTTATGTATTTCTTTAAATAAGGAAATCAAATTGGAAGTGTGTTTTTCCTATCCATTAGCGCCTGCACCACCAGCGCTGTGTCAATATTCTGGGGAAATGTGTAAAACAGATAAGTCAGCTCTCGCGAAATATTTGAAGAAAAAAGTTAAACCATATGTACCCAACGCAGTAGATGTTGATATTATTGACGGATTTTACTTTCTCCACCAGCAGTCCAAATCCCTGCCGCAAACGTTTGGAAAAGTAGCAGAAACCATTTTGAAAAGAACATGCGATTCCGTTTCACCAGAGGTGCATATTGTTTTCGATATATACCTTCCGTGTTCGATAAAAAATGGTGAACGTGAAAGACGCCAGGAACATGATGTGTCTTACACTATTCGCGGACCCCAAAAAACTAGACCACTTGATTTCAATAAAAGTTTACGAAATAGAAAATTTTAAGAAGCTTTGGTAAAATTCCTTTTCGAACACTGGTCTAGTGACTCTGTCGTCCCTATCTTTAAAGATAAAATTGTGTTTCTCATCGTAGAGGAAAAATGCTTTTCTTATAGAGTTTTGAATAAGAAGGTGTTGAGAAAAGAAAAACGTGGATATGTATGTTATCATGAAGAAGCAGACACAAGGATAATTTACCATGCATCCAAAATTGCAGAAGAAAACCCTACCGCAAAAGTTCTCATCAAAGCGAATGACACAGATATTTTAATTATTACATTATGTAATATACATAATTTCCCCTATTTAGAGATATGGATGGCTGGGGCTAGCAAACATGAAATGGAAAGCATCAATTGTACCGAACTATCAAAGGTACTTGGGCCAAATTTATGTAAGGCTTTGCCTGCACTACATGCCTTTACAGGTAGCGACTACACTGCGGCATTCTATAGAAAGGGGAAAAACGGACCCTGTAAGATATTAGAAAATAATGTTATATTTCAAAATATATTTTCTTCACTTTCGATCGAGTCTGACGTGGATGATGAAGACAAAATGAGTGGCATTCAAGAGTTTACCGCGTTAATGTACTCTGTTAGAAATTGCGATAGCGTAGATAAAGCTCGCGTAGAAATTTTTGAGAAAATGTATGCTAGCAAAAAAAATTCAGAGCAATTTCTAAAAAAAATAAGGGGTTTTGATTCAACTTTGATTCCTCCTTGCTGGAAATCATTGAAGCAAAAAATATTGAGGACAATATACGTTTCAACAATGTGGCGAAATGCCACAAAGGCAACATGTACAGTTTTACCTCCTACAAGGTACGGATGGAAAACCACAACTGCGAATGATTCGGTAAGGCTGGAGCTCCATTGGTTTGACGGCGAACAAACCCCTTTGAAAATAGAAGACATCGTAGAGCCAACGCCACACGACGATATTGACGGAATGACGATATTGCTAGTAATATCTATAGCTCCGACTCCGACAGTGATTAGTCACTTTAAGATAAATATGTAATATAATCAATAGAACTGAATTAATTGTTTATTTAATAATTTAATTTGATTTAAACATTAAATATATTTATATGCATACTTAATTTTTGCCTACTTTGAATCGGTAAAAATGCGTCAAGGAACCGGTTTGGTCTGGGCTGACCGGCACTTTTGAGACTGGCGCATTAGGATCTGTCATGCGAACGTAAATTTAATTGGGTGATTACTTCATATCCCCCCAAAATTAAGCAGATTATATTGTGCACTTGGTGTATTTTTACTTATTTTGAATCGGTAAAAATGCGTCAAGGAACCGGTTTGGTCTGGGCTGACCAGTACTCTCGACACAGGCGGATTGAGGTCTATCATACGAACATAAATTTAATCGGGTGAATGCTTCATATCCCCCCAAAATTAAGTAGTTTATATTGTGTACTTGGTGTATTTTTGCTTATTTTGAATCGGTAAAAATGCATCAAGGAACCGGTTCGGTCTTGGCTGACCAGTACTTTCGATAGGGGCGAATTGAGATCTACCATTTGAATACAAATCCAGCCTGGTTACCTAATCAGGTATGATCAAAAATCCAGGGTATTTTCAATACTTTAAACCGGTTAAAACCGGTCAAGGAACCGGTTCAGAGCGGTCAGCCCACTATGTTTCGATACGGTTAAGCGAGATCTATCGTTTGAACATAAATTCAGCCGGTTACTGTGGTGTTCAACAAACGAAGGTTAGATGATAAGTGATTTTTATTTGTACTAGATTTTGACGTTTTACATCTTTACATATTCTTCTTCTTCTTTACTTAAATTAGGTACATACTACACATCTTCCTCCCAAAGTTTATAATTAATTTTAATTAATATATGTAATAATATTTAATATTTCATTTTTCATTTAATATTATATTTATTATGAAAAATTATTTTGTTGCTTCAGTTCTTTATATATACAAAATATTCTACTGAATAAAGTTTTTTTTACAATTCATACAATGTTTTTTTCTATACCTTATAGTTTACTTTATTCTTTCTAGGTCTTAAAACTGGTGGTGAGTCGAACGATTCATCGGCAGTTTCAAAACCAGGATCATTTTGAGTTTTAGTGATAATATCTTCAGCATCTCTGTCATGGTCTGATACCGAATCTTCAGAATCATTATTTTCATTTGGGACTTTTGCGTTGATTACATTATCCGTTAATTCATTATCTGCAGGCGCAGTTCTTATTTGATCAATATGTCGTTTAATCAATTTGTTGTTGCGAGTAATAACACAATTGTAATTACGTGGCCCGAGTTTTTCTTCAATTTTAGCTTTAGTCCAACTTGCTTTATTCGGATCCGTATAATCACGAATATAGACGTTCTGACCAGATTGTAATTCTACATTTCTTTTCCCTTTATAATTAGTGACGCTTTTATTTTGATTTTTCTTAATATTTTCATCTATACAAGGTGGTTTTAATAAAGAAAATCTAGTTTTAATTTCTCTACCTAGCATTATTTTAGCAGGAGTTTCTTTTGTGGTACAATGTTTTGTTGACCTATAATCCATCAAAAATCTGTGTATAACTGTATCAAAATCATCAGGTTTGTTATCTTTTAAGTTTGCCAGGGTAGATTTTTTTACAGGTTTTACCATGTTTTCAGCTTGGCCATTTGTAGCTGGATGGCCAGGAGCTGTAAGAACATGATGAATGAAATTCTTTTCAATAAATGTTTTGAATTCTACAGCCGTAAATTGAGTTCCATTGTCTGACACTAAAGTGTCTATTAAACCAAAACGACTGAAAATTTGCCTTAATTTATCTATAACAAAACTTGTAGTAGCGTTTTTAGTTTTAAACACCTCCACCCATTTGGAATATGAATCAATAATTATTAATAACTGATATCCTTTTATAGGACCAGCAAAATCAATATGGATACGTTTCCAAGGTCCATGTGTTGATTCCCAAGGAATTAAACTGCTTTTCACCGGACTATTTTGTAGTAACTGGCAAGAATGACAACTTTTAATTAACAATTCAATGTCATTGTCTATATTCGGCCACCATACATATGACCTAGCCATAGATTTAGTTTTGACAATCCCCATGTGAGACTTATGTAATTCATCTAAAACTTGTTTTCGAAGTTTACTTGGAATAACAGTTCTGTACCCCCATAATATGCATCCTGATTCGATAGATAGTTCGTTAGATTTGTTTTTAAATGGAACAAAATTGGGAGTCTTAAAATCGTTAAATGTGTAATTGTTACTTGCATCACAAACTTTAGATAAAGTTGGATCTCTACGAGTTTCTTTCGCTATTTCCTTAAAGCTTAGGGATAACATATTGGTAAATCCTACATAATTGGTATAATTATATCCAGCGGGAGCATCACCCACTTCAGATTGAGGAATTCTAGATAAATTATCAGCAATATTGTTTTCACCTTTAACATATTTGATTTTATATTTAAAACCAGAAAGCAAAAATGCCCATCTTTGTATGCGAGCAGCAGCCATAACTGGCAAGCCTTTAGATTCGCCAAAAATAGCTAAAAGTGGCTTGTGATCAGTATTCAATTCGAACGAAACACCAATTAAATATTGACTTAATTTGGAAACGCTAAAAATAATAGCGAGAGCCTCCTTCTCAATCGTGCTATAATTTCTTTCGCTTTTACCAAGAGCTCTAGAAACGAAAGCGATCGGTCTTAGAGAGCCGTTGTCAAACATGTGCGATAAAACACCAGCAACAGAGTGTTGGCTCGCATCAGTAGTTAGTACAATTGGTAATGACGGGTTAAAATGAACTAACACCTGATCTGACGTAACTTCTCTTTTCATTAGTTGATATGCTTCTTGACATTTCATATTCCATTTGAAATCTTTCTCTTTTTTTAAAAGATCATATAACGGTATCATCTTTGTAGAATAATCTTTGATAAATCTTGAGTAATGATTTACCATTCCAATAAATGATCGTAATTCTGAAATATTTGTTGGTACAGGAGCATCCAGAACAGATTTAATTCTTTCATTATTCTTGCTTAAACCATTTTTATTTATATTAAAACCCAGGTAAGAAATGCTTTCTTGGAAGAATGAACATTTATCTAAATTCAACTTTAAACCAGCCAATTTAAGTTTCGATAAAACCAATCTTAAATTGCGAATATGGTTTTCCATGGTAGTACCAGTTACAACTATGTCGTCCTGATAAACAGTGACATTAGAAATATCTCTAAATAGGGTTTCCATTGTTTTTTGGAAAATTGCGGCAGCTGGCTTAACACCAAAGGGTAACCTTTTCATTTTATATATGTACTCCAATATGAGTACTCCACGCACATAACAGTTGCGAATCATCGTCCAATGGCAACTGATTATAAGCATTAGACAAATCTAATTTTGTAAACAACAATCCTCCTTGAAGAGAGGCGAAAATTTCATCAATGCGTGGCAAGGGGTATTTGTAGTCAACAATGTACTTATTTATTGTAATTTTATAGTCGCCACAAATTCTTAATTCTCCATTAGGTTTAACCACTGGAACTAAAGCAGTTCCCCAGTCGGAATTTTCAACAAGCTCTAATACATCTTTAGCAACTAAAGCTCTTAATTGCTTTTCAATTATATCCTTCCAAGCCAAAGGAACGTTACGCGGCTTACAAAATATTGGATTAGTCCCCTCAATAACTTGAAGTTTAATAGTGCCTAGTGTATATTTTCCCAAACCACCATCAAATACCTCATAAAAATCTCTTTTTAAGTTAGTAATAATATCATTTATTGAGGAAACTATGTTAATATTTTTATCCACTTGTATTAGGTCAAAGTTAAATTTCCTTAAAAAGTTTCTTCCTAATAACGGCGGACTATTCGTGTTGGTAACTATAAAAGTAATTACCTCTTCTTGGCCATTGTAGTTTACAACTGCATCGAACTCACCAACCACATTGATCTTACTTCCTCCATAGTTTGTAAAAGGAATACTGCATGACCGTAAAGATGCTCTTTGATACAACTTGTCGAAGAACCCAATTGAAAGCAATGATAGCGGAGATCCTGTATCACACGTCATGTCATACTTGACACCATCAAGAACAATTGGAACTACATAGATTTTCGCTCCATTAAACAAATCGCTACGTGCCAAATGAATCGCCGATTCAACGCAGTACATTGATCTATCAAAACTAGAAAAATTACTATTATTAGATAAATTTAATTCATTTTTATCAACAAAATTGATTTTTTTGTTTTTACAAACCGACGCAAGATGACCAACTTTTTTACAGCAATGACAGGTCGCTTTCCGAAATTTGCAACCTTTTGATTGATGGTTTTTCCATCCACAATGTGCACATGGAGTTTTCGATGAACCACTGTTACTGGTACCGTTACGCCTTCCTCTAACAAAGTTAACGTCAGCTTTCGAATCAATTTTCAAAGGCTGCTTGGATTCAACAATTAACGCCTTTCGGTACGCTTCTGCGAGAGTCAACTTTTCATCCTCTTCGCATAACCTTTCGAACACTTTGCCACCAGTTCCGCAAACAAACTTCGATAGCACAAACGATTCAAGATGTGAACCAAACTTGCAATTTAACGCTAACATCTTGATGCGTGCAAACCAGGAAGCAATAGATTCACTATCCGCTTTCTCTGCTGCAAAAAATTGCTTACGTTCACGAAATATGATGACAGGCGGCGTGTATTGGTCCGATAAATGTTTCACAAGAACGTTGTAGGCTAATTTTACAGGAACATCCGGATAACAAAGACTGCGGAGAACGGAATATGCTTCCGATCCAATAGATTTCAACAAAATCGCTTTCTTTGTATTCTCGTCCACGCACTTAATTTCCTCGAGATGAACTTCCAGTTGTTCGTGCCACATCTGCCAATCGTCCTTCGCGGATACAAATTCTGGCATAGCACTGGCGAAAAATTGGGAAGTTTCACCACTGTAGGATGGCAATGGCCTAGCTTTTCCAAAAATTTGCGAAGCTTCTCCACTGCCCGATGGCAATGACTTGGAATCTTGGGCGGTCGCCATTTTAGGTTAAGTGGTAGAAATTAAAATTATTTTGCGGAAAAATACGAATAAGTGAAAATTTCACTAAAACTTCCACGACTTATCACTTTTTTATATTATCGTTGAAATTCAACACGAATTTAAGTTAAAATTTAACTTCAAAAATCCTCGTCGCCAAAATGTGGTGTTCAACAAACGAAGGTTAGATGATAAGTGATTTTTATTTGTACTAGATTTTGACGTTTTACATCTTTACATATTCTTCTTCTTCTTTACTTAAATTAGGTACATACTACACAGTTACCTTATGAGGAAGGTAGGGGTCATTTTTTTGCAGCTTTGAGGCGGTCAGCATAGGTGAAGGAACCGCTAAAAATTGGGCTGACCAGCACTTTCGGCATCTGGAAGTCGAGATCTAACACATGCACTTAAATTCAGCCGGTTACCTTATGAGGAAGATTGAACCTCAAAATTAGCACACATATTGCGTAATTTCCCTAACAAGGAACCGCTAAATTTTGGGCTGACCAGCAGTTTTGCACAGAAGCGGTGATGAACTACCACCTGTACACATTTTCAGCCGGTTACCTTATGAGGAAAGTAGTTGGGTACCTTGGCTCCCGTACTAAAAGATTCACACATTTTTAAAGAAGTTGTTTACAAGGCGTCCCCATTCTCAATAGAATGATACGCTGACCAGAGGGAATCGCATCTACGGAACCACCTGGCACCAGCGCCTGCATTTCCCGAGCGTTCACCTGCTGCAGAACTCCTAGCCTTTATGATTTTCACTCCGTCGTACTCTTTGGATCTCGGCAATTTTATCGGCACGATGTTACGAAGCAGATTTTCATTTTGAGCATCATCCTTCAGAAACCCATTTCCGCGGGTTGCAACTCCAAATAATGAAACAGAGAAAACACGTGTTATACACAAAAAGGAAGACACATTGACCTGCTAGAGTCATGTGGAGTTAGATTGTTGATCTGCAAAATTGCTTCAAGTATCTTTCTTGCGAAGCGGATATGAACCCAGGGATAATCCATTTACAGTACAGATAATGATGAAGAAAATATGGCAAAAAACACCACAGCTGATCTGGTATTTGTTGTTGATGGAACAGGCTGTTTTTTTAAGATTCCAACAATAAACCCTTTTTGAAAGAACATACCTAAGCATTACCACAGAAAATCTAGATGAAAACCGAAAATTAGCGAACCTATAGGAAAAGATTCCCCTCAGCGACGCAACCTGACCCTTCGGAAGGCTGAAAATGGTAGCATTCAAAGGCGCTTTGTCAGCAGCTCTTTGGACGACCCCTGGAAAAATGCCAACAGGCAAACGTGCACGTTTATCCAGTTCCGTCACTGAGACTTGTACGACGCACACGTGAAGGGAGACCATTGAGGTTCTTATGAACAGTTTCTTTCCCACAAGTGACTCTATCGCTTTGGTTTGTGAGTACAGAGGTGGAAGAAATTCCTCCTCTGCAAACCGCTGAGATCGCAATCAAGTCGACTAAAACATATTTTCCGTATTGAGATCACAGTGTAAATCGATGTCTAGAATAGATTTACAGCGCTACATGCTAAAACTAGAGTTTGAGTTACCTATAAACATTAAATATTTTTGGAGGTATATATGTAAATTCCAGAAAATTCGACGGTGGATTACCCGACACAATATATTTAGATAATAAAATATTCTCAAATCTTGATGAAATTGCTAATTTTTTGCCGAAAACTTTTCTAAAGTTTATACTAATGAAGAATGTCTTTTCGAGCCGCCCGGCCGTTATTAAGCAATTCATTTTCTTTATCGAAATTTTCGATTGATTCCAAAAAACTATGTGACCTAGTTAAGGTGACCAGACTTCCAAAAACCCAATGCTGTACACATACTTGCGGAATGCGGTTTTCACGACGATTTGGAAAAACACGAGGCTAAGACCAGAAGTTCACCCCACAACTTTCCAGGATCGAAGTTTCAAGGTGCAGAGCGTATTCTGCGTACTTAAAATCTTTAGGCAATTTTATAAACTTCACGATTCTTGCTAAGATGCGTTGTCGTCTGACGGGATTCAACTTCGATTAAGTAGATTTACCTACATCTACAAATCTACATCTGATCTCTAGTGCCACGTTGTTCGACGTAGAATGTTTACCTGACTGTGCCAAACCTATTCCTCCCAAATCTCAGCTAAACAAGCCGAATTGAAACAATTTCAAAATCTTGAAGCGACAGCCCTTTTTTCGATCTCGTCAGCAGATTTCAAACGACAAGAATAATTTTCTAATCGGTGGAAAAGCATAGAAACAATATGATGATTACTATTCCTTAAATTACTTAGGGGTTCTAACCTTTATTTAATGCACTTCCCCTGTGCTGAAAAAAAAAATAACCCTGATCACTGATCCACTCCCTCTTCCGAAAAGCTATCTACGCCAATGGTTCTCCTTAACAAGCATGCGAAGCAGAAACGTATTGTTATATATTTTTCTCGTCTTTTCTAGACGTTCCAGTGGGTTCGATAGATTTTCGAGTACACAATAATGAATAACACTCGCTTTACTGTAACGCTATTTATTACAACACACACGGATATATACACGGTTCACAATTTCACTAATTACTGACTAGTTATTGATCGGACATAATTCACGATTAAAACTATACTGACTCCTGACTCTAGTCGACGCCTTTATATATCCAATTCCTTTATTCCGGAAACTTCGGTGATGCACTTTCCAGCAACGGCCACAAAGTCTTCATGCCGTTCCCTAATATGTCTCGCTAGTGGCACTAGCGCCATCTGGTGCCAAGTACGGAAATATCATTTGGGTTGACGTATCCTAGACACATGGGATGTATACAGCTGTCCTCAAAGGTTGCCCACAGTGGGGTATACTTTCACCCCTCCTGTGGAACTTTGTAGTGGACAGCCTACTGGTCCAGCTAAATAATACTGGCTTCTATACCCTAGGATATGCCGATGACATCAGCATCCTTATAAGGGGAAAATATCCAGGAGTTATTTCTGAACTCATGCAACAAGCTCTAACCCAAGTGGAGGATTGGTGTAGGAGGGTAGGCCTATCGGTCAATCCCGCCAAAACAACATTAATAACCTTCAGTCGCAAATACAACTTGGAAGGGCTCATCGCTCCAACATTATTCAACCAACAACTGCAGTTTACCACGGAGGTAAAATATCTGGGAGTCACCCTTGATAACAAACTCACGTGGAACAAGCAGCTGCAAAACACAATTTCAAAAGGCAAACAGACCCTATATGCTACTAAAAGAGCAATAGGAAAAACGTGGGGGTTAAAACCACGAATGATACACTGGATATACGAAGCTGTGGTCAAACCCCGTCTGACCTATGGCTCCATAGTCTGGTGGACTAAAATCAAGCAAAAAACAGCAGCAGCGAAGTTGGGATCAGTACAGAGACTGGCCTGCGCAAGCATAACCGGCGCCATGCGCAGTGCACCAACTTTAACTCTAGAGAAACTACTAGACCTGCCACCACTGGACCTCAAAATCACAGAAGAGGCTAGACTCGCAGCGTACAGACTCCAATCATCGAACATGTGGACACCACAAAGGGTAGGACACTGTACGATCACAGAAATCATTGCAAACCCAATCCTAGATATGGGCAGCGACTATACCCCGGCCATGTACACCTTCGACTCCAACATCCAAACCTCAACGGTTAGGGAAGACTGGAGTAAATGGAACGACAACCATCTATCAAATCACATTGTGTGGTACACTGATGGCTCGAAGACAGACGAAGGAACGGGAGCAGGAGTCTATACTAAAACCAACAACTATAGTATCTCCAAACCCCTAGGTCAATATACAACTGTCTTCCAGGCAGAACTTATAGCCATAAACCTTGCAGCAGGGGAGAGTACTCGAAAGGGATATACCAATAAGACCATATATATTCTCTCCGACAGTCAAGCTGCTATAAAAGCAATTGCAAATCCCAAAACAACCTCTAAATTGGTTTGGGAATGCCAACAAAATCTCAAAAACCTAGCAATCCGAAACAAAGTAACTCTGAAATGGGTGAAAGGACATAAGGGGATCGAAGGAAATGAGAAAGCGGATGCCCTCGCAAGAGAGGGTTCCGAACTACCCTTAACTGGTCCTGAACCTGCAATCGGGATCAGTAAATCTACTGCCAGAACCGTTGCCAGAAATGGACCGAGGATAAATTCCAAGACCGATGGAGACTGGCTGAAGGGCTCAGGCATAGCAAGCGCATGCTGGAATCTAACTGGCATACCAGCTGCACCGAAGCCCTCAGTCTTAGTAAAACGAACCTCAGGGCAGTGACAGGCCTTATAACCGGTCATTGCACCCTACGGAAACATCTGCATACAATAGGGATCTACACACAAGACCCACTATGTCGCCTCTGTAACGAAGATGAGGAATCAGCCTCACACGTTATTTTCGAATGTCCCGCTCTTATGAGCTGGAGACAAAACTTCTTTGGGGCTCAAACCACCAGTATGGGTGCACCCAAAGTAAACCTGGTTAGCTTTCTTCTAAGCCTTTTACGTAGGACAGAGCTCATAACCTGAAATTTTCTCGCTTAGATGGGTAATACAATAAGCCAGCAGGCTGCAGTACCGGGCGCAACCAGCCCAACCTATCTCAGCGCCATATCCATCCATCCATCCATCCATCCTAGACACATCACAGTATGTTTTAACATAGAAAGCTATAGCAAGGAAGAGTACTCAAAATAAGATTGTACACAAAAAATTGAAGATATATTTCAGAAACTTAAGATTTCTATAAGGACAGTCGTATGATCTGGCACCTGGCTTTACACGATACACGCAACCTACTTATTTTAAAGCTTTGTTTTGTTTATTGGAATAGATAAACTAATACCTCATTGGGCCCAGAATTTTTATGCTGGCGGTGGCTTCCTAGGCACAGTTTCAATGTAGCTATGGAGTGGAGTCTGAGGATAACAGTCAGAGCGGTGGATAGTTGGTTGCGGTATTTCTGGAGGAGAGTATGTATCCCTCCACGGTTCCATTGTTACATTAGTGATAATACGATAATAATAATAATTTTAACGGATTCGAAGAAAATATTGTGGAAAAAAAATATCTAAAAACCCTAGCGGAGTCCTTTGTTTAGTATGCATTTTCTTATACAGGTTGATAGGAGTATGGAGTAAGGTAGCTGATTTTCAATCGTTTAGTGATATGAAAAAATAGAATTGCATCTGTCGATGGCTGTAACTTTTGAACCTTGGAAGGTAGAGCCTTAAAATGTTCAAAAAATATGGACAGTGCGGTGCTCTACAAGTCTACCAAATTCAAAACTTCGCTCAAGAATTTCCAATTTATGTTATTTAATTTTATTTATGAACAGTACGGAACCTGTGTAAGTTTTCTAAATTTTAAAATGGACAATTTTCAATTAGAAAACTGAAAAATGCGATTTGGGCAGCCGTAACTTATGGACGCGGTTAGGTAGGACCGTGCAATTTGGAGGAAATATCTAAATATCGAGCATACAAGGTAGATGAGTCAAACTTTACACCTTAAAAGCAGACAAGACTAATCGCAGGCTTCGCCGAGGAGCTTATCATGTGGTGAATTAGGTTTCATTATTTGGCTGGGGGAATGCTGTACATTTTGCTGTACATTTCCTAATGCTGTACGGCAGGTCAAAATGCTGTACGTCTGGTCAGCTTACGCCTAGATATTTCCAAAAGTCCAGGTCCAGGTGGGATTCCGGCTTTGTTTTTTAAAAGCTGTGCTGATAATAGTTAAGTAGAACCACTTCTGTTTTTATTTATTTATTTACTATTATTTAAGTCCATATCAGAAGGGTGATTTCCCAAACAATGGAAAACAAGTTATGTCATTGCTATCTTTAAATCCGGGGACAGAAGTGACATAAAGAATTACAGACCGATATGTATCTTATCTGCGATACCGAAAATCTTTGAGAGTCTTGTCACCGATTTTTTGACGCAATTAGTTCAACCATTAATTATACCGAACCAACATGGTTTTTGTGCGGGCAGATCCACAGCTACAAACCTCATTTCTTATGGAAATTATATACACAAGTCTTTTGAAAATTCCTATGAAGTCCATTCTATTTATACCAGACTTTGTCAAAGCCTTTGATATACTTCAGGCGATCGGTCGTGAAATCGGGCTTCAGAGTGCATGCCAGGCACTGTCTGAGATTATTTTAGAAAAGGATAGGGTATTAGTCAGAAAGCTTAAATTTAAGTTTGCACCACTTGAAAAATTTTCTAACGGTAGTTATGTAGGTTTTTGCTTTGTTTGGGTTTTTTGTGTATACACTCCCAAGCAATAGGATAGTTCCACTTGTAAAATGGCTGTATTTCGGTAAGTGATAACGGTATTTTCTTCAAACTTTGTGACAATATTTTCAGTAGCCTCCTTGTTCTTTGCATAGCAGAAGGTCTCAAATCCGGAGTCCCGTTAGGATTTTCTTACGAGAATTCTTAGAAACAGTACAAATGGAGAAGTCAATAGGATAGTTCCAGTGGAAATAAAACATCAAATAACGGTAATAAAGGATAATTTTATTTTGAAAAGTTTAGCTGGTAATAAGTAGAACTTTATTTAAGAAATTAGAGCTCATAAAATTAACCTGGGATAGAATTGTTTATGTTTTAACGGTAAATTAAATTAATTTCGCCCAAAACGCTTCTAAACGTTCGCAGAAGAGCTTCAGTGTTCTTAAACTATTGTCTAACGGTATAGATCTTCGTTGTCATTCATCCCCACACATTTTTGATGGTATTTAGATCTAGGAAGTATAGAGGTCTTTCCCAAACCTTGATTAGTTGCTCTTGAAACAAATCTTTTATAAGTCTTGCTCCTTGACTGACGCTATTATCTTGTTAAAATCTCAAAGAAGTTGAATGGAAAATGTCGGTAATTTTAAGAGCTATATTACCCAGCATTTTTTTGTAAGCCTGGACGTTGTGAATACCGCTAATTTCCACAATCTCAATAATTCCACACAGAGACATTCTACCCCATACTTCGACATTTCTTACTCTGAGTAATGCGTCTACAAAATTAATTGCTTCTTGCTCAAATCGTGGAATTGATACCTAAATCCATCTGAACCGACGAGATTTAATCTTTTCCATCAGTAAAAATAACGCGTTTGTCCAATCCATACAGTTTCTCCATTCGGGTTGAATATCTTGGTATGGAACTACTGAGCTTTCTTAAATTAGGGGTACTCAGAGTACCCAGGCTTTTAAAGATATTCTTCCTAATGTATTGCCTAAAACTTCCGACATTTTCCATGCCATTCCTATAAGATTTTAGCAAGATAAATAAAATAAATAACAGGCGCGACAATCCAGCATTGGACTAAGGCCGCAGGATGTGTTAGTGACATCCTATTTCCAAGATCTTATCTGCTTTTTGTTGAGGTAATGAGATCAGCATCACGCTCAGCAGTGTTATTTATCCCCATAAATGGGTACTCGTTTAACATCTGAGTGAGATCATAGTCCGTCACAAGCTCGTGAGTTCGAAAAACACCATGGAACACGGTGAGATTCGAACTCATAATCCTGTGCACCGAAGGTGCGCGCACTAACCGCTAGACCAGCCAGACTACAGCAAGATAATGACTCCAATTATGAAGCAAGGCTGATGAAAATTAATTTGAAGACCAACTAATCAAGGTTATGGAAAGACCTTCATACTTCCTAGATCTAAATATAATCAATAAAAGTGTGGAAATGAATGACGAGGAAGATCTATACCGTTAGACGATAGTTTAAGAACACTGAAGCTCTTTGGCGTACGTTTAGAGGAGCTCGGGACGAAATCAACTTAATTTACCGTTAAAACCTATACAATTCTATCCCAGATTAAGTTTTTGAGCTCAAATTATTAAAATAAAGTTCTTCTTATTACCAGCTTCATTTTCCAAAGTAAAATTATCCTTTCTTACCGTTATTTGGTGTTTTATTTCCACTGGAACTATCCTATTGACTTCACCATTTGTACTGTTTTTATTAATTCTCGTAAGAAAATCCTAACGGGACTCCGGATTTGAGACATCCTGTTATTCAAAGAACAGGCAGGCTACTGTAAATATTGTCACGAAGTTTGAAGAAAATACCGTTATCACTTACCGAGATACAGCCATTTTTCAATTGGAACTATCCTATTGATTGGGAGTGTATGTCCGCTCCTGATGGTTGGACTTTCAAAAGAAAGACACCAAATTGTTCGGTATAAAATTGCCTTCATCTTTTGTATACTGACTGTTAATCTCAAATCAGTAGATAAAATGCTACAGCGTGTCAAAGTTGAAAAAAAAAAACAGTTTTACAAATCAGTTTTTTGCAAATAAGTCAATAACAGTGAATTTTCGCGCAAAAATTAATAAGAATAGACTTGTACCTTATTCGATTCCCCACAATCGAGAAAAAAAATAAGTCGATACGATCAGCCGAAACCGAGATATACCCGAAAGAAGGTGTGCATTCCGAAGTAACTATGCGTTATATGTACATACTTACCTATAGGTATAATTTGTTGCAGATGCAGTTAGGATGGTGTGTTGCGCTCTTTATTTGAGCTACTCCTGTAGGCTTCGAAATTGGTATCTATTTGTATTTGTAATACAGTAGCGGAAATTGAATTGAATTTGAAGGTTTCCCGAAAATCTGGCAGTTCACCAATGGGATTAAGTAATTTACGTTCTTTTTATTTTGGATGGCTTTATTTAGTGATGAGGGTACGTTTTTATTATTTTCTTCAGTAGAATCCAGAATATGATATACAGATCTACTTGGTTGTGGAAGGGGGACCAAAGTTGGAAGATCATAAATGTCATCGTAGCAATCTTCATCATTTATGTCTTCAGTTATGACTGCGACATTTGAGCATATTTTCCCCACAACAAGTTCTACAGATATTGGAACATGCGCGCCCGGCCTTCCTACAACCACATGCTGTCCCACAGTTTTTATTACAAGAACACGAAATAATATTTAAGAGGTATGAAGGGATGATTTCTCCCGAAATCATCACAGGCTCCAATCCCACCTGGGATCGCTTCCAGCGCAAGTTTTCTGGTTTTAAAACCTTGCCGAGCCATGTCTGTATTTGGTGGTGCGTTCGTAAGGAATGATGATCAGCGGCTGATTCGGTGGGAGGCAAAGCAGCCAGATCCGCTTTAATTTTCGTTCCTGCGCGAGCAAAAAGTTGAAGCGAAAATCGCTTAGTGATGTGTCGTAACGTGTACCTCCGTACAAGGCAATCAAAACATTCTTTCCGATAGTGCATATAGTGTTTGCATCTGAGCACTCTGCTTTAAAAACCTGGAGCGATTGTAAAACGCGAGTATGTTCCTTCTTCTTTAAAAATGAGAGAAGCCTACTTTTCCCATATCTAAAAACGGCCGAAATCGTATCACACCCTGTGAAGGCGTGATGAAAAAGTATATGCTCTGAAAAAGTCTCGTGTTTGAAACCTGTTGATGAATACAAAATTGTATTTTCGTAGCCTCGCTCCATTTTTTTTTTTAAATATACGTTCTAGACATGATATCAAATACCTGACAATATAACCAGCAGATCAACGTCTTCTCCAACGATGAAAATTGAGTCAAACTCGGACGTCATGCGTAAAGCCGTTTGAACAAATTGTGTATCCGCATCCTCTACAGCCTGGGATACTAAGAAACCATAATTCCTTAAATAATTTTGCAGTATATCAACAAATCGCTTCTTTTTTCTTTAGTTGGCCAACAATGCCTCCTGCTTCATACCTCTGAAGAAGGTGGTCTCGTCAAAAATAAATTCAGCTGACTGTTGAATTATAGAATTTTCCGACATTATTGATGCATTAGAACACTATTCACATTTCTCAAAATTTCTTCATGCTCCCTATGACCACGTTCAATGTATCTCTCAATCAATGTACGGATACCTCGTTTTTCACTTCAACAACGTCACCTTCGTTTAAGGATTTTGCACAAACGAAACAAAAACTCATGGCGAAACTAAACAAGCAAACAAAACTCTATTTCGGAAAAAACCGATGTTTGTAAAATTGACTTTCATTTACAAAAAGTACCGCTAATGGAATCACTGTTCGCAAGCGTGTCGCGTAATGAACATATCTCTCTCTATCAGCAGCGAAAGACAACTGGCCGCCAAGTAAAGCCCAACTGAATGTTGGTACATACCCGTAGAATATATTGCTATCTCAGATCGTTGGCTTTCTCTTGGGAATATCTCGGTTGCGGCTGATCGTATCGACTTCATTTTTTTTTTTCTCAATTGTAGGGAATCGAATAAGGTACAAGTCCATTCTTATTAATCTTTGCGCGAATTCACTGTTATCGACTTATTTGCAAAAAACTGATTTGTAAAACTGGTTTTTTTTTCAACTTTGACACGCTGGCTGTAGCATTTTATCTACTGATTTGAGATGAACAGTCAGTATACAAAAGATGAAGGCAATTTTATACCGGACAATTTGGTGTCTTTCTTTTGAAAGTCCAACCATCAGGAGCGGACATATACACAAAAAACCCGAACAAGACAAAAACCCTGATAAGTATCGTTAGAAAATTTTCCAAGTGGTGCAAACTTAAATTTAAGCTTTAGGGCTAAGCCCCTACCGATTTCTGAAATAATCCCAGACAGTGCCTGGCATGCACTCTGATTTTACCAAACGCCTGGAGTAATAGAATCAACTTCAATCTCATCATCATCAATGTGGCACGATAGCCCGACGTCGGGCCTTGGCCGCCTGAATCGTTGACCTCCAATTGTCGCGGTTACGTGACCTCGTCCTCCAGTTTCGGAAGCCCAGCAGCTGTTGGGCGTCTTCACCTACGGAGTTCTCCCAGCGAGCTCTCGGTCGTCCACGCAACCTCGCTCCGTCAATTCGTTGTGCGTTCATCACTTTCTTTGGCATGCGATTATCGTCCATCCGTTGTAGATGCCCCGCCCATTGCAAACGTTGAAGCTTCACGATTTTCGATACTTCCAGCTCATCGTACAATTGATACAACTCATGGTTGTACCGGATACGCCATTGGTCTCGCTCGCGAACGGCCCCGAAAATTCGCCGAAGGACCTTTCGTTCGAATCGGTCTAGCAAAATTTCGGAGGCTTGGGTGAGGGTCCATGTTTCGCAGCCATAACATAGCACGGGTCGGATGATCGTTTTGTACACGCGGAGCTTCGTGTTCCTGTGCGCAAGTTTCGAATTAATTATAGGGAGGACCGAGAAATATGTCTTATTGGCTAGTTGTATCCGTCGCTTAATTTCGTCGGTTTCGTTGGCGTCCTTTGATAAGTTACAACCCAGATAGTTGAAGTTGTCTACATACTCGATATTAAGGTCCCCCACTGTGATGCTTGAATTTGCTGGCGTCCTTGTTTTCGATTGCATCATGGCCTTTGTTTTGCTTTCGTTGATATGTAGACCAACTTCCTTTGCGGCGTTATTGAGGTTATGCAGAAGGCTTTCTGCATCACCCAACCTTCGAGACATGATGTTGATATCGTCGGCGTACGCTACTAATTGAGTCGACTTGATGAGTAGCGTTCCGCTGCTGTCCATATTCATGGCTCGAATTACATACTCCAGAGCAAGGTTGAAGAGCGTCGGCGCCAGCCGTCGCCCTGCTTGAGTCCAGTACGAGTTTCAAATAGGTCAGTGAGTCGATTCTGCACTCTGACCTGCGAGACGGTATTAGTCATCGTCATCCTTGTGAGTCGCACTAACTTTGCCGGTATACCAAAATTCAGCATAATGTTGTACAGTACACTTCGATCGATACTGTCGTATGCCTGCTTGAAGTCGACAAAGATTTGGTATACGTCGATGTTATATTCCCAGCACTTTTGGAGTAGTAGCTTCACTGTGAAAAGCTGATCGGTCGTTGATCGACCAGGTCTGAAGCCGCCTTGATACTCGCCAATGATTCGTTCTGCGTACGGATTAATTCGCTTTTCAAGAATTTTGGATAATATCTTATAGGCCGTACAAACTAATGATATGCCCCTGTAATTCTCACACTTCAGCTTGTCACCCTTTTTGTGGATTGGGCAGATTATGCTTTTGCGCCAATCTTCGGGGATTTCCTCGTCGTTCCATATTTTCAGCAGTAGCACATGTATTGCGTTGGTCAGGCACGTTCCACCATGCTTCAGCAGTTCTGCTGGGATCTCGTCAGCGCCGGGCGCTTTATTATTTTGAAGCGACTGTATGGCAAGACTCACCTCCTCTACTGTTGGGGGTAGAACGGGAGGGCCTGGTTCGGCTAACTGCTCCAGAGCTGGCTCCGCGGGGGATGTTGATGGTGCATTGAGGAGCTCTTCAAAATGCGAGGTCCATCGTTTGTTGACGCTTTCGATGTCGCTGATGATGTTACCATCCTTGTCCTTACATAGGCTTGTCCTGGGTTGATATCCGTTCTTAACATTATTTATAAGTTTGTACGCCTGTCTAATGTTCTTATTGGCTAATCTTTGGTTTATTTGCTGTAACTGCTCGTCAAAATGTTTGCGTTTCTTACGTCTAATTAACTTATTAGATACTCGCCGAAGCTCGTTATATCTTTCTTTCTTGGCTCGGGATGCGCGTTGTGTGTATTGGCGATAGGCTTCGTTTTTCGCCTCAATCGAGGCCCTGCATTCTTCGTCGAACCAGTCTGCTCGTCTGCGCCGGCCTTTATAGCCCACGACCTCTTCTGCAACCCCCTTGATGCTGTCTTTGAGCTCCTCCCAGAACTCATGGATGCCTAAATTGTTGATGTCATCAAGCATGGGCGACAGTTTTTCCTCTAGTGCTGTTGTATACGCAGCCGCCGTGGCATCATCAATCAAATTGTCAACCTCGAAGATCTTGGCAGGGTTGATTCTCGTTAGGTGCACCGAAGAGATTCTGCACCTGTAGGTTGCCTTCACCAAATAGTGATCGGTGTCGCAGTTGGCTCCTCGATAGGATCGAACATCTAGGACATTAGAAGCCCATCTCTTGCTGGTCAGTACGTGGTCGATCTGGTTCACGGTGTATTCATCTGGAGACTTCCAGGTCTGCTTGTGGATTCGTCGATGAGGGAAGCATGTAGAGCTTATTACCAGGTTTCTGCCGCTCGCGAAGTCGATAAGTCGCTGACCGTTGTTGTTGTTTTCGTCGTGGAGGCTATGACCTCCAGTAGTTCCCCTATGCCAGCTTTCATTTCCGACTTTGGCGTTAAAGTCTCCTAGCAGCAGCTTGACGTCGTTTGATGGAAGTGAGTCGAAGAGTGTTTCTAGGTCGTTGTAGAACTCGTCCTTAATCGCGTCTTCTTTTACTTCTGTAGGGGCATGCGCATTAATGAGCCAGAGATTAGCGAAACGGGTCTTAATGCGGATCGCACATAGCCGCTCGTTGATGGGTTTGAAGCCGATAATGTGGTCCTTGAGCTGCTTATTCACGATGAAAGCTACTCCAAACTCCTTGTTGCCCTCCTCTTTACCACTCGTAAAAATAGTGTGCGAATTGAGGTCGTTAATCTCGCTTTTGAGCCATTTAGTTTCCTGGATTGCAACTATGCTCAGCTTGTATTGTTCTACCTGATCCAGGAGGGCCCTTAAGGCCCCCGGTCTATTCAGGGAGCGTACATTCCAGGATCCGAAAGAGTAATCAGTTGTTCGTTTGCGGGGTCGTCGTTGTTTTGTATCCGTCCAATCCGAGGCTTTTGTTTCAGGTTTCTTGACTTGAAGTTTTTCTTAGGATGAGTTGTCGGCACATCGCTAAACCATGATAGGGTTTAATCGTTGAGTAAAGGCCATCATGGGCATGCCTCGAAGATGCTGCTTTAGTGGTTGACTTAAATGTTTTCTGTCACCTATCACGTTAAGTAACCTGAGACGCTGCAGATGTTAATGCAGCACTCAGGCGCAGCGGTTACTCGGATAATGCGGGAAAGTAACGCCCCGTAGAGAGACATAGGAATTGGCCGAAGTCCTTTTCCTATGAAACTCCTCCTGCATAGCTAAGGGTCCGCAGTTATGCCACAACTGAAGAAGATATAGGAATTAGCCGAAGCCTTTCAACCTTTATCTTCCCCCTTACGGGGGGGCTAAAAAACTAGAACGATTTGGTTTTCAGGGAGTTATCTTGAATTGAATAAGTAATATGTAATATTAAAAATCGTACATTGATCGTTAATTTACAAAACCATAATTGTGTCAATATTTTCCCAACATCGGGTGTCCCACAAGGATCACATATCGGTCCTTATATTTATTAATGATATCAACCTTATTTTAAAAATGTAGAAATCTTGCTCTTCGCAGATGACTGCAAAATATTTAAGTCAGTTACATGCTATGAAGATGTTATCGTAAATGAGTTTTATAATTGTTAGTATCTTAGGATTTTTAATCAGGAATCTTCTTCTTACGAGATCAGAAATATTAAGTCTCTTTATAATTCGCTCGTTCGATGTAAGCTAGAGTACATCACTGTATTATGGAATCCTTTCTGTAAAACCCACTCCCATAAAATCGAGAAAGTTCAACCAACGCCATCTAGATACATCAAGGCCGTAACTCAGCTGTGCCGTTTGCCTACTAAATTATGGAAAGACACAAAGAAACAAAAACAACAAGCATTATGACGTAGGAACAACAAAACAGTGCAAATTTAGTAGGCGATTTTTCTGCATTGCGGCTTTAATATCTAGACGGCCGGCGTTGGCTCAACACATATTCCTTCGATATATTGCATCTAAAATGTGTATGGATTCAAATAATGTATAGATTATTCTACCATAGAGTCTATATAAAGAGTTAATACACTTGAATCTCGGCGTAAATTCTTTAACCCTTTCGCTCCCAATGATGCCATATGGCATCATGAAATTTAATGATTTTTCATAGAAAATCTAAGAAATAAATTTTAACTTTTTGTGTGATATTAGACTCTCCCAATAGTATAATACCTAGTTGATTTTTTCCAGCGTGAAATTTTTAGTTTTGGGATGTTATTTTTAATGAAATTTTAGAGAAGGTTTGGCGATTGTCGTAAAGCCGAAAAACTGATGTATACATTTCCCTATATTTCCTGATAATAATCATTTTATGCAAATCATTTTAATGGTTTTATTTTGTAAAGAGGTTGTTTTAAGAGAAAATCAAAAGATTTTTCGATTTTTTTTTAGGAAAACCCTATAAAGTGGTTTTGTATGAGCATGATGCCATATGGCATCATTGGGCGTGAAAGGCAAGTCAGGAAGTCCCCTATTCATATAAATGCGAGTTGCTTGCTGTATGGAAGACACCCTTAGTTTTTATCCGAATGAGCTAATTTTTGGTAGGTGGGGTGATTATGAGCTCCAATCGCAACAAACCAAAATTTAGCACTCTGCTCTAATTTTGGGGGGAGTTATGGACATGTCCTTTCGCCAAATTCAAATGGGGGGATAATGGGGGTCGTTGGTCGGAGCGACTCACTGTTTCTACCAAAATAATATTGAACTTATTGTGAATACTTGTACGAAATTTTACGGCTGAACTAACATTCTTTCAAGAGTTATGGGGCTTTTAAAAAAGGTATAAAATGAAAAAGTTCTAACTTATTTTTAAACTATCGCCGAATCATTGAATAGATCCTTCATGTGTTATATATCATTGCAAAGATAATTTTATGTAGTTTTTTTCGTTCTCAAAATATTTTTCTATATCTTTTGTCGTTTTTGAAATACTCGCAAAAAACGAAAAATGACCCCCATTTCCCCCTTTCCCCCTTTTTTAAGGTTGTGGACCCCCAATCGGATGGGACTTTTTTTTCCAATAATCTGGGGGTCGTCACCAACCATTCTGCAAAAAAATTTCCGATGTAGGATTTTTGCCGACCAAATATCTCATTTTTCACACGGAAATTGCTAAGTGCCCTCTCAGTCCCAATGATGCCATATGGCATCATGCTCTAATTTGTTAACTATAGCACTTAAAATTTTTTTTTTCAAGAAAATATCATAAAACATGCCTACTGAACGACATAATGTTGTTAGAAAAATTCTCCGCTTAAAATCCATAATTTGGGCATGAAAGGGTTAATGCTATATTTATGTTTAATTTTGTAAATAATGTCCTCGATGCACCTGAAATTTTGCAAAAGATAGAAATAAAAATTCCGGCAAACAAGAAATCATGAATTTTTTTCTTAATATTTCGCGAACTAATTATATGATGAACTCCCCGCTAGAACGAATTAAAGCTGCTGGAAATTTATTGCCAAACCATCTCGACATCTTTAATACAAACAATGATCGTACCAAAAAATGTATATTAAGGGCGGAATTCATAGTTCCCACTTAAGTAATAAGGATTCCCTTAAGGAATAAGGGTTCCCTTATTCGTTAAGGTTCATATCTAGTAACCTTATATGAACTCAAATATTTGTTGACATATCCTCATTCAAAGACTTTGAATTTTTTTAGAAATTTCGAATTTTTAACTACTTGATATTTTTTTATATTTTATTTGTCACTTTCAATAGATATGACAAATAAGTGAATCGTTTATATAATGAGGCAACGCCCTAATAAGTGATGACTATGAATACGAAGCTCCCTTAAGGGCTCACTTATATAGAGAAACCCCTTATTCCTTAAGGGAATCCTTATTACTTAAGTGGGAACTATGAATTCCGCCCTTAATATAATTTATTTCAGTAATATGTATTGAAAACATGGAGCGAAACTATTTTTTAATTAAATTATTTAGATTTATAATATTATAGCTTTTATTACTTTTGTAGACTATCACTGATATTTTTTGTAATACCCTATGTAAAAAGGCCTTATGTCCGTATATAAATAAATAAATATGTTTCATTTTCGACACATCCGCAAATATTGGGGTTTTCCCTAAATAGTATTTAATTTAATTTATTCAAAATTATCCAAATGAACAACGTGAATGCATGCAAGTCATGAAGATTATACTATAGTGGCTTCAGCAATAAGCAATAATTTATCGTTGTTTTTGTACGAGTAGCCTTGCATCAAACCCTCTGATGCTCTTGTTGTTGTTAAGATGCAAAAGTGACCAAGAAATAGGTACCGCGCCCAACATTGTTGCAAAACAAATAGAAAAAGAAATAAACATTGGAATGCATTAAACGCTAGACAGAGCGACGAAAGGAAAAGGACTCATCAGGACGATGATGTCGAGGATGGAGTATTATTATAGAACATACAACATGCATTCTCGTTTGCCTTCGAGAGCGAGCATTATTATCACAACGGACGCTAGCCGGTTACATGTGTCCATGCTGCAAGGATAGCTGCACTGCACGTATTATAGACTTTGTCCGAGAAATGACCATCCCGCGACCGTGCAAGCGAAGTCCTTTAAGAACTCGATTATTCTGTATGCATTCATAAAGCACTCAAGGGGGATTTTATGCAGATTTTACGCTTTCGGTGGAAACAATATTTCTTGTCTATATACAAAATAATGCTGTTGTATGGCTTAAGTGCGCAGAATGACTAGACGTGGGGACATTCATCAACACGGTCTATACAGCGACTGGTATATTATCTTTATTATTATATTGTCGATGGATGCATCTTCCTTAATAACTTGTGTACTTGTGTCGACCTGATCCACCATACCTCAAGGATCATATATAACATAGGTACTAGTCTTCTTATAAAAGAATTCTCACCATATCCCTTAGGAATTTTCCAGTTTTACCAAAATTTCACTTCTCCCACACAAAAAAAAAACTTGCAAAAGATGTCCGTCATTTTCAAATTATACAAACGGTAATGTTTAGTCAAACTGTATGAAGAGTAAAACTTGGCTCATTCCATTGACTGATTTGTTCAAACAAATGCCAGTGACTACTATCGTATCTCTGCCTCATAATGATGCCCCTCCCTCTACGTATAAGCTACTTGCCATGGATGTAATTTCTATGGTCAAGCATTGAATTTTACTTTCGTAAATGTTTCGTTAAATTTCAGTGTGTAGTACTCGTATAGATGTACATACTAAATAGGGATTCAAGGATAATTCAGCCGGTCCAGAGAAGAAGTTGGTCGTTCATGTCTTCTCGGAACATGTTACGGCTTCAAGGAGAATGTCCAGATATTCGAGCGCGTTATTCCTATGAGCTATAGGGGGATATTTTTTTTTTTTAAAAGAAGCTGATTTCACCTAGAAGTGCTTATGGGTGCTGGTCGTTGTCCGGGGGACCGATCATATTCGTCGTTGATACGCAAAGCAAAACCACATAGCAGGAGCTGCTAGCATTTAGTTCTCCCAGTCCCACCAGCTTTTAGTTCCAAACTCCAAGGAGTAACAATTGTTGGATTTTCGGCATCATAATCTCGAGGACAAGAAAGCACACAGTTAGTTTTGTGTGTGTGTTGAAAACAAAACTGCATAGTTTAGGGGTTTTGGTGCATCACATGTTTTTGTTGCAGTTTGGATTTGCTGAACTAAGATTTCCTTTAGACGAAAGGGATGGGTTGGGATGGGATAAATGTGGTGGGGAAAAAGATGTTGCTGAAGTTGCATCAATTGTTTAGATTGCATATGCATATATACACATATCTGTATGTGTATTTGGTGGAGTATTATTCATAAATATATTGAGCTGAGAGAGGATCGTGTTCCATGCAAACAATTAGAGCAATTCATGAATGTATTCAGAAAATATCTTCAGACATTAAATTCATTGTCGAGATGATTTGTTCAAGTTTTTGTGATTGAAATGAGTTGGAGTACATCATTGTAGTATATGTAGCTCTGGATGAAACTTACCTAAAGGTTCGAATTCCAGCCTAAAATGTATATCGCGCCGGAGCTCTTTGAATAGTCAAATGGAGGCCAGTAAATCCTTCATATGGAAGATTCTGACAATTAATATCCAATCACTGCACATTCACTTCAAGGTTTCGTTTTCTTCCAAGCAAAGGTGATGACTGCTTTTTAAATAAATTGCCCTGACTGTAATGTGATGTTTTAGTTTCAGTTTTTAAGCGATCGTTGAAAGAAAATGTTAACCTCCTTTAAACATAAGATTGCACATGCCGATAATATCGTTTACTGGTCACCAAGGATCGTACAGTACAGTCACCAGCGTAGAAGATTGTGTCGATGTCTGTAAGGGGCGTACGAATCCTGGCATTTATATGTTGAAGAGGGTAGCTTTGGTTGGTTAAGTCTCCTCATTGCACAACGACTTTTTACTTTAGTTTCACTTTTTTATTACACCAATTGAAAAATTCTAAATAATGTTATAAGCAAAAATTTATTTTCGATAATTTGCTAAAACGCAAGTGGAAAGTCGTTGGCGCAAAAGTGTAGTGCATTGAGCATTTTTCAAAGTCCATTTGGTGACAGTTTGCAAGGTTTTATTTCGACCACAGGGAAAATCCGCGCGACCTTTCTTCCAAAACGTTTCGGGATGACGAAGGATCGCAATGGTATACAGTGATATACCTACTGCAGGGCCGGAATGTTTCAGCATTATCATTGCAGTACCACATTTAAACACAAATGTTTTGCAGTAGTTCTTCGATCTTTTGTTTTCGCTAAATGGCCTTTCACGGTGCTCTAGAGCTTGCGAACGCCTGTGCTGTTTTGAAACGGTAAAGTCGTTCACTTGTTTCTATATTTTGATCTTTAAAAATTCCGCTATGGGATTCCAAACGAGGTTGCAAATTGGTATAAGTTGTCAATTTACCCTATTCATACTTCTGTTGGTGTTAACAACTTGAGGTTTTCGAGTTTTCAATTTCTCGAGTTTTTTTAGTTTATGAGTTATTGAGTTTTTAAATTTATGAGATTTCGATGTTTTGAGGTCCAGAGTTTGTGAGTGTTTAAGCTTTTGAGTTTTTTAGTTCTCAAGTTCAGTTTTTGATTTTTAAGTTTTTGAGCTTTTGAGTAGTTGAATTTTTGAGCTTTTGCGTTTTCGAGTTGTTGAGTTTTGGATTTCTCCAGTTTTCGAGTTTTTTTAGTTTTTGGGTATCTGAATTTTTGAGCTTTTGAGTCTCTGAGGTTTTTGAGTTTCTGAGCTTCTGAGTATTTGAGATTTTGAGTGGTTGAAATTTTGAGTTTTTGACTTTTCGAGTTTTTGAGCTGTTGAGTTTTCGGGCTTTTGAGTTTATAAATTATTGAGTATTCGACTTTTTGAGTTGTTGCGTTTTTAAGTTTATGAGTTCTTGAGAGTTTGTGAGTGTTTGAGCTTTTGAGTTTCTTAGTTATCAAGTTTTTCAGTTTTCGAGTTGTTGAGTTTTTAAGTTTTTGTGTTTACGAGCTGATTAGCTTTTGAATTTTTAAGTCTTCGAGGTTTTGAGATCTAGAGTTTGAGTTTTTTAGTTTTCAAGCTTTTCAGTTTTCGATTTTTTTGGTAAATTTGAGTGGTTTATATTATTTGTTATTTTTGAGTTTTTGATTTTTTCAAGTTCTTGGTTTTTGCGTTTTCGAGTTGTTGAGTTTTGGATTTTTAGAATTTTCGATTTTTTTTTTAGTTTTCGAGCTTATAAGCTTTTCAGTATTCAAGTTCTTGAGTTGTTGAGCTCTTAAGTTTTCGAGTTTTCGGGTGGTTGAAATTTTGAGTTTATGAGTTTTCGAGTTTTTGAGTTTTTTTTTGTTTTTTTTTTATTTTTTCAGTTTTTAAGTTGTTGAATTTTCGAAATGTTCAGTTTTCGTATTTTTGAGTTTTAAAGTTTTTGAATTCACGTGTTTTTGAGTTTTTGAATTTTCCAGTTTTTCAGTCTATGAGTTTTCGAGTTAATTTTTCGAGTTTTTGAGCTTTTAGTTGTTATGTTTTCGAGGTTTTGAGTTTGTGACTTTTCGAGTATTTGAATTTTTGTATTTTGAGTTTTCGAGTTTATTAGTTTTCGAGTTTTGGATTTTTGGATTTTTTGAGTTTTTCAGTTTCTTGAGTATTTGAGTTTATGAGCTTTTGAGTAATCGACTGGTTGAGTTTTTGAGTTGTTGAATTTTTGAGCTCTTGAGTTTTTCAGTTTTTGAATTTTCTAGCTTTTGAGTTTTCGAGTTTTTGAGTTCACGAGTTTTTGAGTTATCGAATTTTCGAGTTTTTCAGTTTATGAGTTTTAAGTTGTTGAATTTTTTATTTTTTTTTTCAGTTTTCGAGGTTTTGAGGTTTGTGATTATTTGAGCATTTTAGTTTTCGAGTTTTAGAGTTTTTGGGCTTACGAGTTTTTGAGTTCACGAGTTTTTGTGTTTTTGAGTTTTTAAGTTTTTGAGTGGTTGAAATTTTGAGTTTTCGAGTTTTTGAGTGTTTGAGTTTTTTTTTATTTTATTTTTTTTTTATTTCTTGAGTTTTTAAATTGTTGAGCTTTTGATTTGTCGTGTTTTTGAGTTTTTGATCTTTCGATTCTTCGAGTTTTCAAGTTTTTGAGCTAACGAGTTTTTGAGTTTTTGAGTTTTTGAATTTTCGAGTTTTTCAGTTTATGAGTTTTCGAGTTGTTAAGTTTTCGAGATTATGAGGTTTAGAAGTTTAGAGTTTGTGAGTTTGTGACTTTTTGAGTATTTGAATTTTTGAGTTTTCGAGTTTTCGATTTTTTCAGTTTTTGAGTTTCTTGAGTTTATGAGCTTTTGAGTTATCGAGTGGTTGAATTTCTGAGTTTTTGAATTTTCGAGCTTTTAAGTTTTTGAGTTTTCGAGTTTTTGACTTTTCGAGTTTTTTAGTGCACGAGATGAGATTTCGAGTTTTTTAAGTTTTTCAGTTTATGAGTTTTTGAGTTGTCGAGTTTTTAATTTTTTGAGTTTTCCAGTTGATCAGTTTTCGAGGTTTTGAGTTTCTGAGTTTTTGAGTGTTTGAGTTTCTGAGTTCCTGTGTTTTTGAGTTTTTGATTTTTTGAGTTTTGATTTTTCGAGTTTTCGGGTTTTTGAGTTTTTGAGTTTTTTGAGTTTTTGAGTTTTTTGGACTTGCGAGTTTTTGATTTTTTGAGTTTTTGAGTGTTGGATTTTCTTAGTTTTTCAGTGTTTGAGTTTCTGAGTTTTTGATTTTTTGAGTTTTTGAGTCGTTAAGTTTTCAAGGTTTTGAGGTTTAGAGTTTGTGACTTTTTGAGTATTTTTGAGTTTTCGAGTTGTGAGTTTGTGACTTTTTAAATATGTATTTGAATTTTCGGGTCTTCGATTTGAGTTTTTTGGGCTTTTGAGTTTTTGAATTGTTGAGTTTTGGATTTTTTGAGTTTTTGAGTTGTTCAGTTTTCGATGCTTTGAGGTTTAGTGTTTATGAGTTTTTGAGTATTTGAGTTTTTAAGTTTTTGTGTTTTTATGTTTTTTGAGTTCTTGAGTTTTTGAGTCTATGAGTTTTTGAGTTATCGAGCTATCGAGTTGTTGAGTTTTTGAGTTTTTGGGTTTCTGAGTTTTGGAGTTTTTAAGTTTTGGGGTTTTTTAGTTTTTGTGTTTTGGAGTTTTTTAGTTTTTCAGTTTTGGAGCTCTGGAGTTTTTGAGTTTTCGAGTTCAGTTTTTGAGTTTTTAGTTTATAGAGTAGCTAAATCTATTTCGATACAAGTTGCTTTGACAAACTACTTTAACCTGTATAACAGGCAGTAGAGCAGAAGTAGTGTTGATAAACCATAGATTATGAAACGTATGCTCAGGACCTGGCCTAAGATCGAATATTTCCATGATCGATTTTTTAAATTTATGTTTTTGATTTCTTTTTATTCATGTAATATCCTTGAGAAGAGCAACCTATAACCACCTCGATAAATCATGGACTCGTTTATCTCTGAGATACGCATAACTTCTCATTATCAGGAGTGATTATCCCTTGGTTATGCTGTTCGGGGTTAATTTGGTATTTGTTGTGATTTCCTCCTTATACGGCCAGCAGGTGGCGCTGCTTTTCCCAACCATGGCGGCCCATACATCAACTTTGGATAACAGCTCTTAAATCTTAAGATTCTCTCTCTTGATTTCCGTATTGTAGGCATGCAAGACTTTTTAAATGTCCTTTCAATTATAACGGTTAACTATTGAAAAATGAATCGGAAAATTGCCAAATCAATTTTACAGTACTATTATGTTAGAGCTTACCGTTTTCATTTTTACCGTTGTATTTTTACTGTGCACAATAGCATCCACAGCTTTGCTAGCGCATCACCTTTTTTAGCTGAAAAATTTCATCATTTTCAAAGTGTCGCTAAATACCGGAAACTCTTTGTGGGTTCGTCAGTATTTATTTTATTCATATAACGGATCGATTAATGTCACGTTTTCTTGCAATTTGGTTTCGTCGTTCTTTGTACGTTATTTGGCAGCTCTTTGTACATACACACAGAAGCTATCAACAGCCATTGGTGAAAAACGATTTCTTCAATATTGTTGGCATAGAAACGAGAAATGTTTCAACCCCCACCCACCCTATCGTTTTAACCAAAATACTCAACTGCAAAGTATTAGGTACGACAGTACTTATGTACGCCTGACATGAACATCTTTGCTGTTATATGCGACTAGAGAAAATCAGCTCTCGTGTCCAGTCCAGTTCTCGGATAGCCGTTTTCAAAGATTCACAGTCCACTATATTCAGAATATTGCCTGAAGTGTCATATAAGGATTTCCATATACGTGTATACCTTCATCTATGTATATACGAGTAAATAGCGGTCCACTGAGTAATTCAGGTTATATTCTTGAAGCAAAATGCTTTTGCAAAGACATGTAGGTTGTAGTAGAGTATGAGGACAACTCGCGAGCATATCCGATTCCCATGGGTGGTATAGTCGAATCGCCGGGACGTCTTTGCGTTCGCTTATACACAATACACACATTGGACTCTTGTGCAAATTCTCTACCATATATGCGAGAAACTCACGTGTCTTCTATAATACCATCTACGACTGGGTCGTCGGCCGAGAGGTAAGACAGGGGGACTAGCAGAAGAGTGATTGCTCTTCTGTCCGTAACTGTCTTGCCCTTGGCAGTGCGACCTTTACCCCCTCATGGTGGCGAGCGGAAGCGGGGTTATGACATTTGGTGAGTTTTTAACTCTTGACTTTTTTTAGTATACGCGTTCAGATCTGAGGTGTACTCTGAGAATGTGAGTGTTAAATTCTAAAATAAACAAATGTCATAATTGCTGACTAAATTTGGTCGGGCGGGAGCGGTATCTCCTTATAAACGTACCCTAACTCCAAGGTGGAACAGCATACGCCGAGGGATGCATGGCCAAGAGGGTGCTTGGTCGCTAGTATGCGAACTCTGAATACCAGTCGACCTTCAGTTTTAATCTAGACTTCCGGCGGCAACCGGGTGAAGTCGTCGGTGACTGTTTTTCCCGGACACTCGTGGGATCCCTATGAATGAAAATAAGAAAACAGAACCTTCGGATGTTGCAGTTAGCACATCCACCACCGTAACTTCCATGTTACAAAACTCTCCAGTGAAGACTGTAGAGCCTACCCTGGATGAGAATACATCCAATCCACCAACAGCTGTGGATAATAGTGGCGTGCAGCAATGTACGGCCACCTCATTGGATAGTCGGAGACAGTCTCCGTCTATTTCGTCGTATGACTGCAGCAGCCATGACGACGACGCTGGCACAGTTACCTACTGCACTGACTCGGACGTCTATGGTGGGGACTCGGATAACTCCAGGGTCTCCTCTGTCCGTGCAGCCGTGGATCGAATGGACTTCCACAAGGACACGAAGCTTATACGTTTTTCCACTGCGCAAAATCGCAGATACAGAAAGGCCATTGCCGAAGGTGCCACCAAGGAACAGGCTGTAGAGTCTGCCTTGGCGGTTAAGGCTTCTAGGCCCCCACGCAAAAGAGAACGCTCGGAAGAGCGCTCTCCCGCTTCTGCCTCGGCTAAACGGCTCAAGGAGTGCGCAGGCGCACCTAAAGCCCCCACGTTCAGCCAGGCGGTGTCCTCTATAAAGCTGGGTTTTTGCCCGCTCAACTTTGAGAACCCTCTCTCAAACGAACAGATGGCCCACTTACAGAAGGCTATACTGCAGGTGACCAGGGAACATAGCCCCAGAGTGCACCAAATCATCTTCCTTTCCTGTGTCGCAAGATCAGGATGGTTAGTTTTATCCTGCAAGGACTCTCCCACTGCAGAGTGGGTTAGAACCAATTTAAATCACATTCGTGCGAAATGTACGTTTGACTTCACTTTGGTCGAGGAAAGTAATTTTCCCAAATTGCACACCATTCAGGGGTATTTCCCCAGAAGCAGTGAGCAAAAGACCGAAGACATTCTGGCGTCCATCAAAGCGCAGAATTGGCTACCGACTGAGAACTGGATTGTTCACAATCGGAATAACTCCGGTCACGCGGTCCACCTGGTACTTGGAATCGACGAGGCTTCCTTCACGAAGTTGAAACGACTAAATGGGAGCATTGGCTACGAATTCTCCCAGGTCACGATGCTGCTCGACGGAAAAAGCCGCCGCGAAAAAACTGTGACTCGTCCACGTATTGCGCCAACGACATCGAAAAGACCAGCGCACGAGCACGCCACCAAGAGCCGGTGCCATGATCCGATACCTAGCACAAGCCGATGGTCCGCCCCTAGTACCAGAAAGAGCCCAGTTCCCACTACCAGCCGCGAACATGCTCTGTATGCTCAGGGTAGCTCAGCGACAGCATCTGGAACTCAGCAAGCGACAACTAAAAGGCCAGTGAACGAACACTCAATCAAGAGCCGACATCAAGACCCGACACAGAGCACGAGCAAAGGGTCCGCCCCAACAAATAGCACGAGCCCAGTTCCCTCCACAAGCCGCGAACATACCCCTTATGTTCAGGGTAGTGCAGCCTCAGCATCAGGAGCTCCAATCACGGATGCTGGCCAAATTAAACCTGCGGCTCTCGAGAGAAGTCTGGCGATACGCACCGACCGCGAGTCAAGAGCTCCTCCACCTTTCCGGGGCTCACGTTCTGCAGACCGAAAGAAAAAGGAACGCACACATCACAGTGAGAGTGATTCGGCTTCACCTCAAAGGGAGCAGGGGCGTGCTCTTTACCCGTGGACTAAGGTTCAATGTCGTGGAAAAAGCACCTCCGAATACCACGGCCCTAGGCGCGGCAAGGACGAACGAGGAGGGCGGTCTCGACAAGGCAAGCGTAGCAGCCTTGTAAACCGCTCCCTCAACAACAAATGAGTACCATCAAGGTACTCCAGGCGAACCTGCACCATGCCAAGGGAGCATCGGCCATTTTGTGCAGGACCTTCGCCACAAACACAGCCTCGATAGCGCTGCTACAAGAACCATGGGTGGCCAAGGGCCGCATCTGTGGACTAAACATTAACAACGGTAAGTTGATTTACGACAGGTCAGTGGACCGCCCTCGGGCGGCGCTCGTTGTTGACAACCAGGTCAATTTCTTACCACTAACCAACTTTATTTCCAGAGATTTAGCGGCCGCTCTGGTTAACGTGTCTACCGCGTACGGTAGTCAAGAAGTGGTCATAGCATCTGCCTACTTCTCTGCAGACGACGACTTTATTCCACCGGAGAGAGTCTCCAACCTAATTGACTACTGCAAATCCAACAACCGGCAATTTATTATCGGTTGTGACTCAAATGCTCACCACACTGTGTGGGGTAGTACGGATGTGAACATGCGAGGTAAGAGACTTCTTGACTATTTAATGTCCAAAAATGTGTTCGTCCTCAACAAAGGGTGCAAACCCACATTCATCACCGCGGCGCGGGAGGAGGTTCTTGACCTCACTCTTGCCAGTGGACCAATATCGGAGTTTATCTCTGACTGGCATGTATCCAGCGAAGAATCCTTGTCAGATCACAGGCACATAAGATTTAATCTTGCAGGGAGCTCAATGCTCCAGGCTGCATCCACGTGCCCAAAAAAAACCAATTGGAAATTGTTCAAAGATCTGGTCGTTTCCAGTGTCAGTACTTTACCACTGTTATTTGAATCCCCCTGCGATGTAGAGCTTGCCGCAGATCAGATAAATAGTGTACTCATCTCCGCATATCAAGAGAGCTCTTTCATTCCAAATTACAGGTCTACCCGCAAGGTCCCCTGGTGGAATGATGAACTCGATCGAAAACGGTCTCATGTTAGGAGATTATTCAACTCAGCTAAGCGCTGTGGTCAGTGGGAGGCATACAGGCGCTCCTTAACCGAATATAACACGATGATTAGACAATCCAAAAGGAGGTGCTGGAGGAAGCAATGTGAAGCAATACAGTCTTTACCTGAGGCTGCACGGCTACACAAAGCCCTCCATAGAGGTACCTCAAACGGAGTTGGGTTACTCAAATGCCCGGATGGGTCTTTCACGACTGGTCCCAAGGAGACCCTCCAACTTCTCCTCGATACGCACTTTCCTGGATCTGTCTCCTCAGACAGTCGTCCAGAACACATACAAGGTTACACAGGACAACCGGCTAGATGGCTGGTGAGTCTTTCTGGTGTAATCTTTGACAGTGACAAAGTGAAATGGGCTATTCTATCCTTTGATCCATTTAAGGCTGCGGGGATCGATGGAGTTTTTCCTGCTATCCTTCAAAACTGCCTGGATATCATCCTGCCATACCTTACAGCTCTGTTCAGAGCTAGCTATTATTTTTGTCACATACCACTTGCTTGGAGGAAAGTCAATGTAACTTTCATTCCTAAGCAAGGCAACAAACCTGAGGACTTACCAAAGTCTTACAGGCCCATCAGTCTATCTTCCTTTCTCCTAAAAACTATGGAGCGTTTAGTTGACCAACACATCAGGAATCTGATGTTCATAAATAACCCTCTACATCATTCTCAATTCGCCTATGTAAAGGGCAAGTCGACGGTGACGGCACTTCACAAGCTCGTCAGTACTATTGAAAAATCTATAGATGAAAAGGAGATCGCCTTGTGTGCTTTCCTGGACATCGAGGGTGCTTTCGACAATACTGGTTACGATGCGATTACCAGAGCCCTCGTTATGAGAGGGGTGCCACAGCCTACCATTAGGTGGATTGACGCCATGCTAAAAGGAAGGGAGATTTATTCCTCCCTCGGCGGTCACACTCTCAACATTAACGCTATCAAGGGATGCCCTCAAGGGGGTGTACTCTCACCCCTATTGTGGTCCTTGGTAGTAGATGAATTACTCTCGCTACTTGAGGTGCAGGGTTTTTTCGCCATCGGCTACGCGGACGATATCACTATCGTTATCAGGGGCAAATTCGAGTCCGTTATCACGGATTTGATGACCACAGCCCTAACTACAGTTAACAGATGGTGCACAGCAACTGGGCTAAATATCAATCCACAAAAAACAGTCCTAGTACCATTCACGAGGAAAATTTCTCCTCCTCTTGACCCAATCTACCTAAGAGGTGTGCTCATTAACTACTCCAAAGAGGTTAAATGTCTTGGCATTACACTCGATAGTAGATTAAACTGGAATAGCCACTTGGAAAACGTTCTTAGTAAGGCTACGCGTGTCATGTGGACTTGCCGAAACTACTACGGTAAGACTTGGGGTCTTTCACCCAAAATGACAGAGTGGTTATACTGTACTCTAGTACGACCTGTAATCACTTACGCTTCTCTAGTGTGGTGGCCTAAAACACTACAACGCAACGCAATTAAGAGCTGTAATAAGCTGCAACGACTTGCCTGTCTTGGCATCACTGGTGCTTTTAGCACTACATCTACCCTAGCCATGGAAGCAATATGGGGAATGACGCCACTGCATATTTTCATACAGGAAACTGCAGCATTGTGTGCTTTGAAAATCAACCTATCAACTGATACTCGTATCAGTGATCGGGGACACATGCGTATCCTGCAACAAGTTCCTGGCCTATCAATCTGCCGGGTTTCAGATTACATGATCACGGAACTGCGCTTTGGCAGGAAATTCGCCCTTCACATCCCAGATCGGGCGGAATGGGCTAATGGCAACACGTGTTTGGATCCTAGAAGCATCACTTGGTTTACCGATGGCTCTAAGACCGATCATGGTGTAGGTGCTGGAGTCTTTGGACCCAATACCAGGATCTCGGTTGCAATGGGCAAATGGCCTAGTGTTTTCCAAGCCGAAATTCATGCCATCGAAAACTGTGCCAGGGAGATCTTGGGACGTGGCCTCCGTGGCGCACACATCGCCATCTGCACTGACAGCCAGGCAGCAATTAAGGCGCTAACTTCACACAAGTTTACCTCGAAGATGGTCAGCGAGTGCTTTGACATCCTTCAGAGCCTCTCCAGCCGTAACTCGGTTTCCATCTATTGGGTTCCGGGGCACAGAGGCGTGGAGGGAAATGAATACGCGGACGAATTAGCAAGAGAGGGCTCATCTTCCACACTCATCGGTCCTGAGCCCTTCTGTGGAATTAGCTGGAAAGCTGCTAAAGGCGTAATTGGTAACTGGTCCTCGGTCCTGATGCAGAACTACTGGACATCGCACCCTGGTTTAAGAGTTACAAAGGAGTTAGTGCGCCCCTTCAGCTTCTCCGATATTAAATGTCTGCGCAGGACCGAGCTCAGATTACTAATAGGCTTTCTTACGGGGCACTTTGGGCTCCGCTACCACCTTCATAAAATAGGTCTATCAAGGGAGACCCAATGTCGCCTTTGCCTGGAGGAAGACGAAACCTCCATTCATTTACTACTGGAATGCCCGGCGATCGCCAGGTCCAGGAGATCACTCCTTGGACGTGATTTACTCAGCACTAGTATGATTAGGTGCTCCTCTCTGAAGGATCTTCTTGCGTTTATCAAACGGGTTGATGACCTTCTAGATTAAGGGACTATGGCACAATATACCTTTTAGGTAGCAGTGCCCACCTCTATGGTTAAGTCCAAATTGCTTATTATTATTATTACGACTGGGTCCACTCAAACGGTCACTTAGATCCTTCACTCTCGACTCTGTCACTCGACTCCACATCAACCGTACATGCCGCGCGCTGCGTCGGTCGCACCCTTCAGGAACACCATTTCGTGTGTATGTCGTGTCCTTTTGCATTTAGAGATATCCTCCTGTACATACGTACATATCTACAAAACTCAACGTGTGTCGTGTCCCTATAACCATTCATCTTACAGTCTTAAATCTCCAGTACCGCACACGAACGGACAAACAACTGGCGAGAATCACCCGTTTGATATATCAGCGAAGAAATTTCGGGACATGATGGGTTTTCGGGGAGAATGAGAAAAACCCGGGGACACAACGGACATCATCATATCACTCCCCCCGACATCATCTATTTTGTCCATTTATAAAGGATACGAAGTTCGAGTATAGTATAGTAAACGCAAAATGCTTTTCTCTTTACGAAAAGTTGGGAGTAGAATGGTTTTGGTTCCCGTTCTCGACCTGGTCCAGGGATCTCTCGTCATGATGTTGATGGGGTTTTCTCTGTTGTTGTTGTTCTTGCTCCTCGAGTGTATTATATTAGAATTCGGGATTCGGGCATACACACTTGAAGATGGCAAAAGCGCGATTTTGAGCCAGTGAATAATAGCGGCCGTGATGGAGACGGAAAAACGACGGACGAACATTTGAAGAGGGTCAAATCCAAATGCCAAAGGAACTTTCTTTATTTCCGGGTGTATTCTATACGTTTTCGTTGTCGATGGCCACCCATTTGGGACATTAGGGTAAACGGTTTGAAGTTGCTCCGGACTACTGTTCTGTTACCGTCATCAAAAGCGCGATACGTTAAATTGCGAACATATACTACTCGTACATATAGGTATGCTGGGAAAGGGGGAATATCCTTTTGATAACAACTATTTATGTAACGAACGAGAAAGCTGCCAATTTCGCTTTTTTTTTCAATCATATCGAAGTGAGTGACCAATTTAAATGAATTCTGGATAAAGGAAAAACTCGTATAACATTTCAGTATTAGCGGAGATCATCAATGTGGCACGATAGCCCGACGTCGGGCCTTGGCCGCCTGAATCGTCGACCTCCAATTGTCGCGGTTACGTGACCGTGTCCTCCAGTTTCGGAAGCCCAGCAGCTGGTGGGCGTCTTCACCTACGGAGTTCTCCCAGCGAGCTCTCGGTCGTCCACGTAACTTCGCTCCGTCAATTCGTTGTGCGTTCATCACTTTCTTTGGCATGCGATTTATCGTCCATCCGTTGTACACGCCCCGCCCATTGCAAACGTTGAAGCTTCACGATTTTCGATACTTCCAGCTCATCTACAATTGATACAACTCATGGTTGTATCGGATACGCCATTGATTTCGCTCGCGAATGGCCCCGAAAATTCGCCGATATGTATGTATGTCTTATTGGCTAGTTGCGTCGCTTAATTTCGTCGGTTTCGTTGGCGTCCTTTGATAAGTTACAACCCAGATAGTTAAAATTGTCTACATACTCGATATTGAGGTCCCCCACTGTGATGCTTGAATTTGCTGGCGTCCTTGTTTTCGATTGCATCATGGCCTTTGTTTTGCATCATGGCCTTTTGTTTTGTTTCATTGAAATGTAGTCCAACTTCCTTTGCGGCGTTATTGAGGTTATGCAGAAGGCTTTCTGCATCACCCAATCTTCGAGACAAGATGTTGATATCGTCGGCGTACGCTACTAATTGAGTGGACTTGATGAGTAGCGTTCCGCTGCTGTCCATATTCATGGCTCGAATTACATACTCCAAAGCAAGGTTGAAGAGCGTCGGCGCCAGCCCGTCGCCCTGCTCCACCGACGATGTCTAGTCGGTGGAGCTTCTGAAGTCTGTTTACATTCGGGATGTGATCCTGAAACTTCATATTTCATGAGCAAAAGTTCTTCATTATACCCTTCGCTTATTAAGCGTAGTCTGGCTGGTGTAGCGGTTAGTGCGCGCACCTTCGGTGCACAGGGTCATGAGTTCGAATCTCACCGTGTTCCATGGTGTTTTTCGAACTCACGAGCTTGTGACGGACTATGATCTCACTCAGATGTTAAACGAGTACCCATTTATGGGGATAAATAACACTGCTGAGCGTGATGCTGATCTCATTACCTCAACAAAAAGCAGATAAGATCTTGGAAATAGGATGTCACTAACGCATCATGCGGCCTTAGTCCAATGCTGGATTGTCGCGCCTGTTATTTTTATTAAGCGTAAAGGGTATATTAACTATGTCATGAAGTTTGTAACGCATTGAAGGAAGCATCTCCGATAAAATATGTATATATACAGTGGCGCAACCAGGGTCTGGTCCTGGAGGGGCTAACACCATAGATATTACTGGGCATTTGAGTTTGCCTCCGAAAGTTGGGAGATTTTGTTATTTTCCTGTAATACGCTGATGTTTAAAGCCTCCATTGCAGCCTGAGTTTTTCGATTTAATTTTATTCGTAGCTTAGCGTCGTGACAACGCAATTATAACGAAAACCCAATAGATCGTGATCCGAAACATACGGACAACAACATTTGATCAAATAGGACTTTCCTATAGACGATAATATGATGTCCCTGATAATAACGGAATTAACGTTCAGGAGTCCAAATATAGAGGTAGGGTCATCGCAAGACATTTTGCGAATAAGGTGGAGATGTGCAGCTTGGCAAAAAATGGCCTCCGAAATTAGAGCATAATTTATGATAGCCCGCGTTACTTCTTCTCCCTTGCCTCGTTCTTTATACCGCTCCATGGTTTTGCGTTGCTCGACCTGCGGTGTAGGCACATCACCCGTTTTAGCGGTAATAGCCTGCGTTACTGCACGTGGAAAATAGGAATTAAGGCAAGAACAAAGATTTTTCTAAAATTCTAGGAAGGATGGTGCAACTTGTTCAGACAATCGAGACTGGTGCATAAATTATTCTCGAAAAGAACAATACTTCACGTTTTATAAAAACTGCAACAAAGTGCATTGTTTCATATTTAATTTTGATATTTTTCATTTCCCAATTGTTTGGGTCTGGGAGGGGCTTTAGCCCCCTTAGCCCTTCCCATGGTTGCGCCACTGTATATATATGATCAGCGTGACGAGCTGAGTCGATTGGATGTCCGTCTGTCCGTCTGTCTGTCTGTTGCGACGCGTTTTGCTCCGCCAGATTAAAAGCTATGGAGCTGAAATTTCGCACACATGTTTTTTTTTGTTGCAGGCAGTATGTATGTTTGAATCGCTAAAATCCGACAAGGGGGTCGTGGGGCTGCCATACAAACCTACCCCCCAAATTTAAGTTCTTCTTAGAAAAACTTTTTGATTTATGCACCAATTTCAATTAAATTTCACACAAATGTGTTTTAATTGGTAACACACAACATACGTAAAAATCGACAACATCGGACAATGGAGTCGTGGGGCTGCCATACACACCTATTGCCCCAAATTATGTTCTTCTAAGAAAAACTTTTTTAATTTCTCGTCGATTTTAGTCAAATTTCGCACAAATGTGTTTCTAGTAATACCACAAAATATATGTAAAAATAAACCAAATCGGACCATGGGATCATGGGGCTGTCATAGAAACCTAGCTACCCAAATTAAGTTCTTCTAAGACATTTTTTGTATTTATACACCAATTTCAACCAAACTTCACACAAATGTGTTTCTATTGATGACACAAAACATATGTATAAATAGATGGAGTCGGACCATGTGGTCATGGGGTTACCATATAAACCTAGCCCCCCAAATAAAATTTTTCTAAGAAAAACGTTTTTATTTGCACACCAATTTCAATCAAACCTCAGAAAATTATATTCCTGTTGATGCCACATAACAAACATGAAAATAAATGAAATCGGACTATGGGGTCGTGGGGCTACCATACAAACTTGACCCCCAAAATTAGGTTCTTCTGAAAAATACTTTTTTATTTGGATACAAATATCAACTAAACCTCATGGAAATGTTTTTTTATTGATAGTACAAAACATATACAAAAATGAATTATATCGGACCATGGGGTCATGGGGCTGTCATATAAACCCACCACAAATTAGGTTCTTCGCCAAATGTGTTTTGAATGATGCCACAAACATACGTAAAAATTGATGGGAAGGCCATAGGGTTGCCTTACGACCCCCTTCCCCCTCTTTTTGGTTCTTATAAGAAACCCACGTCCCCGCTTCGCCCGATAAATTTTCGCCACGGAACTTATGAGAAAATTCAATAGCATGGAAGCGGGGAGGACTGAACACTAGTCATAGGTACGCCCGAAAAAATGTTTAGCCCGAGGGGAGCGAAGGGTATCCAAATTTCGGCCGCGCCCGAAATTAGCCTCGTTTTTTATTTCTGGATCATGGTCCGGATTTACTAAATTTACCACGTCTTTCTCTTCGGTTCTATCCAGATTTATTGTAGAAGCCATGTTAACCATTTCAAGGCTCACAAGCCGTACGTCATTTGTAATCTCCTGACACTTCAAACATTCTAGCCAAACATGACGCCTGACCTCTGAAACTCCGAGGGCACTAAGAGGTATTTGCAAAGCATGACTGTAGCTATGTTCAAGGAATGGTTTGAGAACTATTGCGCCCAGGAGAAAATATCATTTAAGGCTTTGTTAATAATAGATAATGCACCCAGTCACCCCATTCATTGCAATAGGATATTTTAGATGTGGCCGGAAGCTGTCTTCCCTTCTGTCGAAATAAATATTCAACCAGGCAACTATTTCCAAAACAAACCCGTCCCATCGACGTTGAATATTTGTTTTGAATTATAACCACTGGACTCAATTAGACCCTTAAGAGTTTTGTTTTAAATTCATCGTCTACTGCTGTGTCCCCGTTTGCTAATTCTCGCGTCTCGAGCAATATAACGCTTAAAATGTCTCTACCGCATCCTCTAAAAAACCGGTTCTGTTTTGATGTTTAGCCTTGGACTTAATAAAAAGTTTTCTCTAGTGGAATTTTCCTCCGAGCTCTTGCATCCATAGGCATAGATTTAAAAGGGACTCCATTTTCACCATGGTTGAAATACATTTCCCGCGTCAGCATCAGCATCGGCAGAGGCATCGGCATCAGCAATTTAGAACACACGCATTTGCCTTTGATGACCCACATTGACAGCAGAAGCAGAAAAAATGCTTCTGCCGCTGCTGCTGCTGTCAATGTGGGTCATCAAAGGCAAATGCGTGTGTTCTAAATTGAAATTTTTCTGCTGATGCCGATGCCTCTGCCGATGCTGATGCTGACGCATCCAATCTATTTCAACTATGATTCGGCCGTTGTCACTCGCGCCGTCTCTCATGAAGATACGATGAAAAACACCGGAGAGTGTGAAAATCGCATTTTTTCGAAAATCTTGTTCTCGTTGTTCTTATTGTTCTTGATGTTCATTGACAGGGCTACAGCCTTGGAGAGAGCATCTCGGGATCCGCTCTCTTTTCCCATAGATAGAGTATGTCGCGAGGGTGTGCATAGGCTATAATTTGCTCCGATCCGTGCAGTAGAAAAAAAGATACAGCAAAAAATGTGAAACTGGATAGAGTTTCTGGCTTGTCTCAAAGGAAATATTTTGCAAAAGTCGGGAATGGGTTCGAAAAATGCTTGGAATAGAATCGTATAGTATTGTGATTTGGTAGAATCGTTTAGAACAATCCCTTGTATATGTGCTCCAAAGTTTTCAAGGGTAGGGCGTCTGGAAGAGTAGGGGCAAGAGGTAAAAGTTCCTGTTTTGGTTCGTTTTATACACGAGCACGTATATACATTCGATATTATGTAATATAATATCTCACAAAAACAATTCGTGTGGAGTCTGTGTTGTGTGTACCGCGTAACCGGCGCTGGTTTGGTGGAAGCTTATTTCTTTCAACGCTTATTGACGAGGGTGCTATTTGCTGCCATGCTCTTTTCTTGATCAGTTTTAATTTCGAATCTTCCAGCCTTGTAAATAAAATGTGTTTTACAATTGTTTTTTGCTTTCCTTCGTATAGACGACTTTTCCCTTTTTTATACAATAAAGTTCTTTCGTAATTTTCATAAGATTGGTTTTATCCTGCAATAACCCCTATGAAAGCTCCCCGCCAAACAGCATTGCAAGAAATTAGCTTCCACCAAACCAGCGCGGGTGCGTTACGCGGTACACACAACACAGACTCCACACGAATTGGCAAATTCAGCGTGGTCTATCGCGGCGGAAATTATTTCACAAATTTTGACGCATACCGCACCACGCTGTTTTGGTGGAAACTATTAACTAATTCAATAACTTTTGAATGCATATCCTTGCGAGCATGCTGGCGGGATTGTATTATATCAATCCTTTTTGCGGCTGACAACTTTTTCTTTGGCGGAAACTTTTTACAACAGAGTTGTTTTTTTGAGATATCATATTTTTTTGCAGTTTTCAATTGACAAAATCAACTTAACATAACAATAAATGAATGCGTTTATTTTCTTGAAATGAAGACGATATTCACTACCCTTTTATCACGGCCATGTTTGACAACAAAATAACAATAATAACCCTCTTGGTAACCTTTGTAACCTTAGCGTCCTTCGTAACCTGAGGTGTGTGTGTTTTGCGAACCTCTACCGTTTGCTGGAAGCTTTAGGATCATCGGGATGTTATTTGTTCATTCAATATTACAGTAATATGTACGTACTCGTATAAGAGACGAACCAAATCTGGAACTTTGAGCCCTTGCCGCCGCTCTTGCAGACGCTTTACAACTGAAAACTTTAGAGAACATATACAAGGGATTGTTCGAAACAGTCCTGCCAAATAACAAAACTATACGATTCTTTTCTAGGCATTTTTCGGGCCAATCTCCGACTTTTGCAAAATGCTTCCTTTAAAACATATAAAAAGATTTAAGCGAGAAACTCTATGTATTTTTTCACATTTTCCGCTGTATCTTTTTTTCTACTCCACGGATCGGAGCAAACGATAGCCTATGCACACCTTCACGACAGACTCTATCAATGGGAAAAGAGACCAAATCCCGAGATGCCCTCTGCAAGGCTGTAGCCCTGTCAATGAACGACAAGAACAACAAGAACAACGAAAACAACGAGAACAAGATTTTCGATTTTCGATTTTCAAACTCTTATATCTCCAGTGTTTTCCATCGTATCTTCTTGAAATTTTCTACACTTTGTAAGACGGCGCGAACGGCAACCTTTACCGAATTTGAACACTCAGGACCAACCAGAGTCCGAGCTACAGAGGTCCGAAAACCCGTACTTGTTCCGCCGTGTAAACATAGTCTTAGTCGCTTCTCACTTTTGATTTGTTCAAATTTCTTCGTTTTTCTTTAGCGGGCGGGACGCTCCCGCGTCCCTAGATTGCATGAGAATATAGTTCGGTGCATACATTGCGTTCTTTCTTGCGTTTGCAGTAATGGGGATCGTGTCTTAACCCTTTGGTAGTCCCAATTTGAAACTTAGGAAGTATGGATGTAATTTATACAGGGTGTCCCGCAACTGGTTAGCCATAGACCAATGGTAGACTCTACAGGATGTTTTAGCAAAAATGTCGCCAAAATTTTTTCTCTAGCTTTTACCGTTAAGGAGTAATCGCCTTTTTTGTGATTCTTGTCAAAAAACACGACTTTCTTCGAAAAACTCAAATTTTCTAGCTTCCACTTTAGCCAAATCAATGTTTTTCATATTCATCTGAAAGTACACCAAATTTCCAATAAAAGGACATATCGAACGTTTCGAACGGTTTCGTATCTTCCGAGATACGACGTTTTGAATTTTGCAGAAATGTCAATTTCAATTTTTAATGTTCAAATTAAACCCGAATTTCGTAACGGTACATTGTAGTGGCAAATCTGCAAAGTTGACAAAAGTTGGCGTAGTATCTTAGCTTTCGAACGGCATATAAGAATAAATCACAGAATCATCCAGTTTGTGAATAATATGTGTAAATGAGCTGTAGAGTCTACCATTGGTCTATGGCTAACCAGTTGCGGGACACCCTGTATAACAATAGGGTAACAGATAGGGTTTAAGGTATTGTTAGGTCTCAGTTAGTGTTATTATTATGGTTAAATTTAAGGATAAGGCCTGCGTTAAGGTTGAGTTTAAGGTTAAGACCAAGGTTGGGGTAAGGTTAAAGTTGGGGTTATCATTAGGTTAAATGTGATATATAAAGATATTAAGGCTACCAAGGTTACTAAGGGCTTCCAAGGTTGATTGAATTAGTTAAAAGCTTCCACCAAACCTACGCGGTACGGTACGCGTCAGAATCTATGAAATAATTTTCGCCGTGATAGACCACGCTGATTTTGGCAATGCGGCTGGTGTGTGTGTTGTGTGTAACGCGTACCGGTCCCGCGGTTGTTTGGCGGAAACTAATTTCTTGCAAAAGCAGGATAAAACCAATCTTATGAAAATTACGAAAGACCTTTATTGTATAAAAAGGGAAAAGTCGCCTAAACGAAGGAAAGCGAAATAAGTTTTTAAAACACATTTTATTTACAAAGCTGGTAGATTCAAAATGAAATCTGATCAAGAAAATAACATAGCAGCAAATAGCACTTTCGTCAAGCTCCCCGCCAATAAGCGTTGAAAGAAATTAGTTTCCGCCAAACCAGCGTGGGAGCGGTACCCGGTACACACAACACACACACGACCCGAATTGGCAAATCAGCGTGGTCTACCATGGCGAAAATTATTTCATAGATTCTGACGCGTACCGCACCGCGAAGGATTGGTGGAAGCTTTTAACTAATTCAATCACTTTTGAATATACATATCCTTGAGACAAGTCCCGCAAGGGGGTTAGTGTCCTTGTGGCACAGGCGTTTGGTGGGTTGCGACACCACGTACCTGAGCAGCACAGGGAGGCCCCTGGTATTGTTGATACGCCATGGCGTGGATCTGTACAAAGACCATCGGGCGATGACGTTCCCGAGTTCCCTAGTCATGTATGGGTGACACAGTATGGCTGACTTTTTCCCTATTCCTTCGAAAAGTCAGCCATACACGGCGCAGTGCTTCCTCGTAGGGGAGAAACATATTATAAGCGTACGTGTCCAGTCTCGGAGCTGGCGGCTTCGCATAACCCAAGCCACGAAGGGGCTAGTTAGGGAGAATGACCTATGTGCCTATACCTAGCTGGTTTGTGGATTGATGACCACACGGCCTGAGTCAAATTGCTGCTTAGTAAACGGACGGGGGCCAGACCTATGGGAACAGTAGCGCTACGAGTCTGCTTTAAGCCGACGAGTAGTCCCTACCCTATGGCCACCTGGCTTAGGAACTCTCAATGACAAATGCGAGGTAGACGCAGGATGGATATCCATGAGACAAGGTGCGAGTATTTTGGCGGGATTGTATTTATATCAATCCTTTTTGTGGCTGATGACTTTTTCTTTGGCGGAAACCTTTTACAACAGAGTTGTTTTTGTGAGATTAAGCCTTACCAGGTTAGAAGTATTATTGTTGTGTTTTTTTTTCCGGTAAACGGCGGGGAAAAAAATATTGGCTAATAGTAGATTATATTGTGTAGGGACCCACATTCGTGTTCGAACACGGGTTATTTTTGAAACGTCACGCCACTGGTTGCCAATGTTCACCAACTACATACTTTCCTTTCAACTGATGGACTACATCAAAGTTTATGCGGTTAAGAATGTATGCGGATTCTCAGATTCCAAAGTGCGTATCCTGATGCCTACAACTTAAAAGGAAAATGTCTACGTTAAAAAGAACCACTTTTCCTTATAAATATTAAAATTTTTGGTCTGTTACATGACCAAATCCATTATCAATCTTTCAACTGTCCATACAACGTCTATCTCAAATATATTTTACATTCAGAAACACTAAATATCAATTACTTGAAAGATTCGTCATTTTGTTTTAAACATGTTCTCGCCTTTCGTCTTTTTTGAAACGGATTTCGTCATTAACTTGGTCGACGACATCGTCCTCCTCTTAATGCAATAACCGAATAATCTTCAAATAAATTGACAAAATAACTATATAAGGCATCCGGAGCGGAGAATTCTTCGTCCATTACCCGGGGACCGGGAAAGTTCTTACGAGATTGATTCGACTTTTCCTTTGGTTGGCTGGCACTACGACTATACGACACGACCGTGTGTCGGTCAGCGATGAAGTCCATTTAATGGCAACACAGAGTAGAGTATGCCTAATTAATTTTCCGGTAAACCAATCCTTTCCAGCTAAAATCCTTACAGTGGAAAATTTTCCGAAACTTTTACATCTCCATCTTTCACGAAAGATATTAGAAACTGGACGATAGACCGATTCAATATGAAGCCCAGTTTGGTGTATTTTGTAAACGATAGTTGTTAGATATGATGAATGGTGAGAGAGTGAGAGAGAGAGATGAATGTTAGGGTAAGTATAAGTTGATCTTTTCTCATCGTTAGTCAAGGGAGACAAAAAAATAACTTTCCGAAATTAGAATGAACTGGACAAGTCGGCTCCGATACGAGACCCTTGAGCTGTAGCCTTTCAATATTCATAAATAATTTACGTTGAACTTACTGAAAGTTTGAATAGATGCTCAGTTCAGTCGAAACTTCCAAGGGTTGGGGATCGGACAGTACTTTCTTAGTTAGGAGGCAAAAGAATTATGCATTTTCGCAAAAATCTCTGGTGCAGAAGCAAATTTTATAGAACTCCCTGTAGGATAATTGATTTCATCTCATTGGCAGTTTAGTTGCGTTCCATGTATGAGAAGACACTCATGTAATCATCATTTGCATCCCATGTACGATATGTGTACATATTGATCCGAACAATAAATTTTGAATTGAATCGCGTATATCGCCGAACCAAATATTTCTTCATATCAACAATTTTGTTTTTTTTTCGTAAAAATTTTTGATACATTTTTTATTGGATTTGAATAAAAATTTCTTTTATAGAAAAAATATTAAATTTAAAGATTTGTTTGCGCAGCATTTTTTTAACCCTTTCCCGGACAGAACGTCTTTAGACGTCCAATTTTGAGCATTTGACATACAAATCGTGTCAAATTTTGGCGTTGTGTCCGGCAATGAGTTAACCGCCTGAACAATGATACAATTTTGTAAAAATGACAAATTCACAATTTCTCAGATTCGTCAACTGAATGAAATATTTTGTATTTTTCGAACCATATTTTATCACAGTGAATAATTTAGTCATATTGACAAAACCATGTTGGGCCTTTCTTATCTTTCTCCTTCCTTGCCTCGTTATTTATACCGCTCCAATGCGTCGCTAGGCCTGCGGTGTGTGCACATTGCCGGTTCTGGCGGTAATGTCTCAGCCCATTTCCACAGGCAGCTCTATCTTGGATCATGTCATCGCCGAGACCGATGCGTTGTTGTTGGCGTTCTTCTCTTTAACACTTCGCCAGGCATGTCTCGCAATCAATACTGACGGGCACGTGGGGTCTTTTCAGACCCTAAACTTTATTAACTCAACGTATACTTGATCATGTATCAAAATGTAAGAAACATTATCATCGTAATCAATGTGGCACGATAGCCCGACGACGGGCTTTGGCCGCCTGACCTCCAATTCTCGCGGTTACGTGACCTTGTCACAGCTGGTCTGGCGTCTTCACCTATAGAGTTCTCCACAGCGAGCTCTCAGTCGTACACGCAACCTCGCTACGTCAATTCGTTGTATGTTCATCATCATCACCTTCCTTGGGATGCGACTCTCGTCCATTCGTTCTACATGCCCCGCCCATTGCAAACGTTGAAGCTTCACGATTTTTGATATTTCCAGTTCATCGTACAATTGATACAACTTGTGGTTGTACCGGATGTGCCATTGATCTCGCTCGCGAACGGCCCCGAAAATATGCCGAAAGACCTTTCGTTCGAATCTGTCCAGCAAAATGTCAGACGCTTGGGTCCATGTTTCGCAACCATATAGCGTAGCACGGGTCGGATGATCATTTTATACGGAGAAATACGTCTTATTGGCTAGTTGTATCCGTCGCTTAATTTTGTTGGTTTTGTTGGCGTCCTTTCAAAAGTTACTACCAAGGTAGTTGAAGTTGCCTGCATACTTGATATTGAGGCTTTCTGCATCACCCAATCTTCGAGAGATGATGTTGATGTCGTCGGCGTACGCTACTAATTGAATCGATTTGATATTCATGGCTCCAATTACATACTCCAAATCAAGATTGAAGTGCTTGAGTTCAGTACGAGTTTAGAATAGTGAGTCTGTTCTGCACTCTGACCTGCGACACGGTATTAGTTATCCTCATCCTTATAAGTGGCACTATCTTGCAGCAATATGTTGTACAGTACACTTCGATCGATACTGTTGTGTGCCGCGTTGTGTATATTGGCGATAGGCTTCATTTTTCACCTCAAACGAGGCCCTGCATTCGTCGTCAAACCAGTCTGTTCGTCTACGTCGGGCTGTGGCCTCCAGTAGTTCCCTTACGCCAGCTTTTCTTTCTGACTTTGGCGTTAAAGTCTCCCAGCAGCAGCTTAACGTCGTTTGATCCAAGTGAGTCGAAGAGTGTTTCTAGACGGCTGTAGAACTTCTACTTCTGTAAGAGCATTGATGAGCCAGAGATAAGCGAAACGGGTGTTAATATGGATCGCGCATAGCCGCTCATTTATGAGTTTGAAGCCGATAACGTGATCCTTGAGCTTCTGACTCATGATGAAATCTACTCCAAACTCCTTGTTGCCCCCCTCTTTACCACTCGTGATAGTTGTGTGCGAATTGCGGTCGCTAATCTCGCTTTTGAGCCATTTTGTTTCGTGGATTGCAACTACGCTCAGCTTGTATTTTGTACCTGACCCAGGAAAGTCCTCAAGGCCCCCGGTCTATTCAAGTAGCGTACATTCCTGGATTCGAAAGAGTAATCAGCTTTTCGTTTGCGGGGTCGTCGTCGTTTTCTCTCCCTCCAATCCGAGGCTTTTGTTTCAGGTTTCATGACTTCAAGCTTTTTTATTAGGATGAATTGTCGGGACATCGCTAAAATATGATAGGGTTTAACCACTGAAAGAAGGCCATCATGGACATGCCTCGAAAATGCTGCTTTAGTGGTTGATTAGGGTGGTTAGGGCGGGCTTACTCTCGCATAAGACCTCATTTGGTCCCGAACAGATGCCACAGGTGTTTTGCTTTTGTACACTTCGCGAAGGACTACACCAGCAAACACGATAGGTCAAGAACTTGTTTTAAATGTGGGAAAGAAGGTCACAAGGCAGCCTCCTGTGATGGCGAGCCCCTGTGTTTATTGTGCAAGGCAGAGAGGGAAAACTGCAACCATCAAACGGGAGGGACTAAATGTACTTTCTATCGGGAAGCACTCAAGCAAATCACTGTATGAAGTTCTTGCAGTTAAATCTAAACCACTGTTGGGCAGCGCAGGATCTGTTGCTGCAAACGGTGAAGGAGAAGACCATCGACGTCTCTATCATATGTGACCAATACAAGAATTTGAGGGGATCAATCTGGGTCGCAGATAAGGAAAACCAAGTGGCCATCTGAACGTGCGGTGACTATCCTTTCCAGGAAGGAATGGCGGGCAATCTAAAAAGAGTAGTAAGAGAAAAAATTAACGGCATATATGTGTATAGCTGCTACGCTCCACCACGGTGGAATGACAACGAGTTCGACGAATTTCAGGACGGCCTTGTGCATGATGCAAGTACAAAAAGCCCTGTGATAATTGCGGGTGGCTTTAACGCGTGGGCCACTGAATGGGGAAGCCGAGTGACGTGCATTTTTAGATGCGTTCTCGAGGATGGATATTGTTCTATGAACACAGGGGCTAGAAACAACCTTCACAAGAAGAAACAGGAGATCCATCATTGATCTAACATTCGTCAGTTGCTCACTAGCACCTGCGATGGAGTGGCAAGTTAGTGAGTTTTATACTCATAGTGACCATCAAGCAATTCTGTTCGCGGTAGGGTGCAGGGTGTATCTACCAATGAGCAATATCTAATCTACAAAGAGGTTTGACGAGACAGTTTTCAAAGAAATGTTCCTCCAAAGTGGGCCTATTGAAGGTCATGCGGAACAGAGAACAGGTCAAATCACAGAACAGTTGACAGAGGCTTGTGACGCCTCTATGCCCCGAAAACGTTCATCTGGAAAAAAGAACGAAAATTACTGGTGGTCAGAAGAAATAGCGGGTCTCAGGCGAGACGTAAGTGCCAGCGAACGACTCAGGGTATTGCTGATTATTGGTGACGTTAGATGTTAAGAACGCGTTTACTAAGTTTACTAGGTTACTAAGGGCTTCCAAGGTTATCAAGTGTAATGTGGTTACTAAGGTTACTAAGGCGACTAAGCTTTCTAAGGGAATCAAGTAAACTGAGGTTTCAGAGATTACCAAGGCTACTATGGTTACCAAGGAGAGACAGGTTACCAAGGAGAGACAGGTTACCAAGGTCATACCAGCAAATAGCACAGTTATGCTATGTGGCCGTGATCGTTCGGTCGCCACTCTGTCATATAGAGATTCATAGAGAAACGAGGTTCCAAACTCGGCATGGCCCGCTGAAAGTTTATTATTCAGAAGACGATAAGAAAAATGCTCATCGTAGAATAATAAACTAATAATGCAACTAGAAAGTGATATGGCTGACATCATTGTCACACACTACGAATTCAGTTATCGTTGAAACGTTGACTACTTCAAACGGTAGTTGTCAACGCACCATGCTCCCCACTAGGAGTTAGGGCAAATCAAGGAGAGCAAATAGCAACCTCGTCAAGGACCCGAGGATGCGAGTATTTTGGAGGGATTGTGTTTATTTCAATCCTTTTTGCGGCTAACGATTTCTTGGCGGAAACCTTTTACAGCAGAGTTGTTTTTGTGAGATTCAATATAACTGTGATATTCTTCCATCCCAATAAAAGCTTTATTGTCCGTATTTTGATGAAATATTCTTCATACACGCAGAAAAAAAAATCTTCAATCTAACAGTTTTCATATGTAAATTTGAGAAAAAACGTATATAGAATTTAGTCAAAATAACTTGCATTTCATTTGTAAGACGCAAAAATGTTTAATTTTACATTGGCATAAAATGTTATATGTACATGTTCTAGCTGTATTCTCAAAATGTTTGTAATTTGAATTAAAATTATTGCAATGTCATATTGAAAAGCTGCTTTACGTTTAATTCAAAAATGTTTCATTTTGAATCAATAGTGGAAATATTAAAGTGATTAATGTACTTTTAAAATTGCTGCATGTCAAATGAAAATTGAATGTCACTTTATTTTCTAAGGGATTTCACTTTATTTTAAAAGTGTTTCACTTTAAATTTAAAATGTTTTGATTATAAGATCAAAAAAATTAAAAAATATTTTTTCCCTTTTTTTCTCTTTTTTTTATTTATTTTTTTTTTGTTTTTTTTTTATTTATTTTTTTAATTTTTTTTTAATTTTAATTTTTATTTTTTTTTTATTTTTTTTATTATTTTTTTTTACAATACTTTAAAAACTTTATTTTCTCACTTTGCTTCTACTGGGAATCGAACCGGGTACCTATCGTTTCGTAGTCCTACTTCCTACTAGAGATGTAACGGATGTTGTTTAGCGGATGAGGATGCGGATGCGGATGCAAAATAGTATAAGATTGAGGATGCGGTTGCGGATGCGGATATTCATGGAGACATTTTTGAGGAAGCGGATGAGGGTGCGGATGAGGATAAGATCGAATATGTAAAAAAAAATATTTAGGTTTCATACTTTTCATGAAGATTGAAAAAAATTAAATTCCTTCTCTTAGTGTGGTTTAAAATAAAAAAGTTGCATACGTCCTTACTTCGCTACACCTTAAAAAAATAGCACTTCACCCCCCTCAGCCCAATTCATTCAAAACAAAACCACTCAAACACTAGTCACAAAACTGCGAACTGCTGAGCTGACCGACAAAATGTAGCTCAGTTGTGTAAACGATACAGAAGACAATTTGTCTCAATGCATGTCTTTATAGTTATGTTTGAAATACATATTACGCAGTAGCAGCAGCATCGCGAAATGTCAAGCGCAATGCATTCTATTCTATATTGCTGACAAAAATGCTGGGCAGAAAGCTCGGCATTCAGCATATTTGTCAGCTATGAAATTCTGCCTATGCTGCTGCTTCTGCGCGATATGTATTTCAAGCATTACAATGTAACGTGCACGTGAGTGGCAAATATCCGCTAATTGTCTGCATACAAAAATGAGGATTGCGGATGAGGATGCGGATGTAAATATTGGTAAGATGAGGATGAGAATGCGGATAAAAAAATAACAGGCGCGACAATCCAGCATTGGACTAAGGCCGCAGGATGTGTTAGTGACATCCTATTTCCAAGATCTTATCTGCTTTTTGTTGAGGTAATGAGATCAGCATCACGCTCAGCAGTGTTATTTATCCCCATAAATGGGTACTCGTTTACCATCTGAGTGAGATCATAGTCCGTCACAAGCTCGTGAGCTCGAAAAACACCATGGAACACGGTGAGATTCGAACTCATGACCCTGTGCACCGAAGGTGCGCGCACTAACCGCTAGACCAGCCAGACTACAGAGAATGCGGATGCGTAGTTTAATTTTTATGCGAATAATCCGCGATTGCGGATGCGCATGCGGACATCCTTTACATCTCTACTTCCTACCACCTAAGATATCTGAGATTACTAGCACTGAACAACAAAGCGGCGGGCTTATGTACATGTGACGGACACAGCCTTCAAAATGAAACAACTTTAAAACAAAGTTGAACATATTTAAATCGAGGTTTCAGTCAATTTTGAACAGATCATTAAATTGAATCATATTAAAATTAATATAAAACTATTTGTTTTTAAAATGATTTAATGTCAAATATTGTAGAGTGATATATTGAAATATTTTGTATTTCAGTATTACATATGACTGCGGAATATCAATGAAAACTTTTCGTGTGTTGAAATAAAAAATGCATACGATTTAGTCTAAAAGAAAATATGTTCGAACAACTTATTATATTATTTAGAAATAAATTAAGTTTGTCAAAGTTACATGTTTCTTGCAATGTTGAAATGAAAAACATAAATTTTTAGTTTGAAATTCGTTTTTTTTTCTCAGTGTATAAAATGCTAATTCGTTGAGTACACGAATCTTTTTCTTTCGTGTAAAAATTCAAAAGTTCGTTCAGCACCCGTCCGTTTGCCTTCATCAAGCAATCAATGCCAAAATTGTTCCTAATTTATTTTCCACCCCATCGAACGGACACACACTCCGTGTATCTGAAGTGTTCATGGCACCAACTTTTGAGCGAAAATAAAAATGCTTTTCCCGGGGAACCGTCATCATTCTTATACCGAATTGAATATTGTATGTCCGTCCGTCACAATTGTCTTTTATGTCGTCGAACCGAGAGGGTGTTATATACTTACCTCCCTCTATACATACATATGTCGTCCACACGTTTCAATGTAGGTATAGAGACAGACATCAAAATATTCTAACGAATCAGTTTTCGCAAATATCCAGGGAAAACTTTTTTGGTGGCCTCGTGATGGTGCAGATTTAAGACAATCCAATGATGACTCACTATCGCTCCTTTGACCTGAACTGACAAAATCGTCGTGGACGTTTGCAATTTTTGGCCTTCAACATTATCCGCACTTATATTTCGATGTCACTGTATCTACGCGTATGTTGCAGAGAATTATGCCTTCCGGCATGTCTGAAATAAAACGTAAAAGGTATAGCGAGGCCAAGCGAGGCCTTCTTGATTTCATTTAAGCCATCGGAGGATACTGGTCCTACTTTGTTGATTGTTGGCGTTTAGGGTGCATGTGTGTGGTGATGGCTACTGGGCTTTTTTTTTGTGAAAAGGGACGCACGAATTTGCAAAATGATGCGATCGATTAAAAAGGACTAAACGACAATGTGCTTCTTTTGTCACGGTCAATTCCAAGACCATTTCGAACAAAATTTGGCGTTAGTGTGTAACGGTTATTATATCCACAGTCTCGCAGTCTCTTACCCATTCCTCCATAGAGAATGTCATTAATTTATTTTTATGTAATAGAAGAATTTCAGATCCCTTTTTCCCAGACAACAGGTTCACGCACCGAAATCGTATGGTCTATTCGCATCGCATCGTATACATATTAAGGACACACTATACACATATGGCGCTCGCGCTATATGTGGTCCCGACGATATTGGCTCGCGGGGATATGTTGTCTCACGCGCGTAATTTGAGATTTTCTTTTTCGCCCTAATTTGGCACGTTGCGTTTCGTTGGCTCAACTCTGGCATATCACATCGCCAACATTCCGTTTGTTGTTGTCCCGTTCGTCTTGTTGTCCGTGCGGCTAATGTCGTTGATGTCTTCGTATTTCGCGCGTTTATTAGTAAGTTTCATTAGGGGGACGATATTTTGGCAAAGGTTCGTTCGCAGAACGCAATGAGAGCAATGGCACGGCAGGACCACCAGGACGACCCCATACCAAGGCAACAGCTTGGCCGCCGACGACGACGACGATGTAGAGTCGTAGTATAGTCGGTGATATTAAATGAAGCCCAACTTTTGGGCCATTCAATATAAATCACACGTGAGACCATGACAGTTGATATGTGTATAGGGACAGGACGGACGGGCGGACTCGTACATGGTTAAGAAGAAAGAGCCTTTTTCTTGTAGAATGCTGCGATTTGTGTTGCAATTATTGGTAGAGCAATTTCATTTTATTTAGTTCTTTTTCGCGTTCGGCTACGGAATGGAACTACAAGGATAATCTCATTCCTTTATTAGATAATCATGTTCACAAGCACAAGTATTCATGCCTGAATAAATCCTTAATCTGTCACAGCTTATTGAATCAAGGACTACGTCGCACAGACATTCACTTTACTTTCAAGGATAATGTACTCAACGATCTACCCACCCATACGATAACTCGACATAGTACGACAAAAGCGCCTAAATTCCAAGACATATTACGTAAATTTCCAAATGATAATTGCAACTCAGGTGGACTGTTGTTTCGTAAATTTGCCATGTGCTACATGTAGACATTGGGGGGTGCTTCTCATCTCTCGAATAACAGTCACTTGAAGAATTTAATTCTCTTCTTTATGTCGCTATAAACTCTTATCAACCGTACAGAATGGCCAAGCACTGTCCTCGTTGTTACCGCAATCGTACCAGCGTATGTATAGAGTTGCTTATGCCTTGTCCCGGTGTTATCCAGTCTTCCAGGCGTACTTCATATTTTCTATTACCAACCATTAATGTGTGACCTCTGAAGCATCAGAGCGACTCCTGCAGTCTTGGACATCGACATCGGTCCATAGAGCGTATACGACGAGACAATAACAGAAACTTGAGTTTCAGAGAGTATTTAATCGACAATTGAGTATGATGTGCGGTCGTAGAGACAAACAACGAGAGTAGTGTAGGGAAGAAACTGCGATGAACAACACATAACGGTCAAGCTTCGTCTTGAGTCCCTGCGTATATCTGTCGTGGACACGCTATTTCACCGTTCATAAATATGCCATATGTGATGCACACACATACAGTATAGCTCCGTTTAGAGCTTATATGGGACAGTTCATTTGCCCACCAAACCACACACTCCTACCGCACTGTCTTCAGCTTCGCATACGCCTTATTATAATTTAAATTGCGCTCGGCGATTTAAATCGTCCTTTTTATACATTCATACATACGCCACCGTCACGTCCAGTTTGTGCCCGTTTATGCGAAAGGACATGGCTGGCAAATAGCGTGGTGACATCTTCCTTCTGCTTTCGTCAAACATATAAGCGAAATTGCGTTGCAGTACTTTTTAACGAATGCATCAAAAATGCATTATTTGAATATGAGTACGTGTTCGGTCGGCTATTTAGCGTTGCATATACGCGAGCCGTTTTTTCCCCATAAGTTCGTTCGGATATGGACTGCAATCATTTATGCATGGGCTCAATTAAGTTGTTATTTATTTACATATTCAACATTTTGAATGAAAAGATTCAAAATAAAAATGACGTCGATACGTACAAATAACATAATATCTTATTTACCATGTTGGAAGGTTTACGTTCGTGAAATGGAAAGTTATAAATTTAAATTATAGTATTAGAGGCAGTTATTTCTGGGAGATTTTTTATATAGTTGGATTCACCAAGTACCAATAAAGTACTACATAATTTAGCTTCTGTAGTCCGCTCAATGCAGTGAATTTAAAATTTTCCAAACAAGATTATAAACGTTTTGTATGGCAATTTCCAGCAGGGGCGGCGCATAAGGACCCGCGTGGGGGGGGGGTTGAGGGGGTCACGAGATTTAGATCAAAAGCCACATCGAAGATTTCTCGTACTATAAAAACAGCCGACTGCGGTAAACAATATTGACGTTGATATTTTTTGTAGGTAGACAAGATTAAAATATTTTATCCTGCTTGCCGTAAATACACGGTCATTAGGGCTGTGGAACTGATGCCACAGTTGGTTTCAATTTGGTACATATTTTCAAATCAACGCCTAGCTAGGGGTTTCAGGCTGTGCTATGGCGTCTAACATCTGGAATGGTACTCATTCAACAAACTTGACGTGGTAGTTTATGTACTAAAATTGTACGAAACTGAGGTCTTCAACGAAATAGAGGACATGTCAATTTTGTGATGCTTAATAGCATTCTTGTGCATTCATGTGCCAGTGAATAGTAATAGACACTTTTCTAAAATCGGAAAAAAAAACTAAGGCTTACTCAGTAATCAAGAATATTTGTTCTTAATTCAAGAACGTTCACATTTAACACTAAACAATTTTGAGACTTTAGCTTAAGAACAAAAACTGTTTTAAATAAGAATTACAGATAAAATGTTCTTACTTTAAGTACGCCCAGAGTTAAAACAGAGTCGACTGCTGTATTCCTGTATTGAATTTAATAATTAAAAACAAACGTTCTTAAAAGTGAAGGATTTAAATTAAAGCACACGGAAATTTAAAACTGAATCAAGAAATAGAGTTTATTTGTAACATGTCGTTTTTTCTTTTAAGTAAGACGTTCTTAATTTTAGTAAAAACACTGTAAAGTGAAAATAATGTTTAAAAAGAGTCGATTTAAGCGTGTTTTCGATTGATAGCACTCTGTCTTTCACTCAGTGTAGTGAGTCCTCATAAGGAATAGGCGGGAGGGCCCTAAGTGAAGTTGTTCCGCCACTGATTTCCAGCTTCAACTCAGGGTTCTCAATTTACTGCAAACGCAGTAGATCTAATGCTAATCGGAATTTCCTCTCCACTGCACTACCATTTCTGCTCGAATTGACTGCGATCTGGCAACAACAAAAAAAACATTTTCAATCTTTTCTGTCCAGCTAAAATTACATCCAGGGCCGGATTTCCCATATGGGCAACCTGGGCAACTGCCCGGGGTGGTTAATTTTGAGGTTCGGCAGTTTTTTTCATTATTTTAAAATCTGGTCAAGGTGCTGGAAACTCGACATAAAAAAAACTTAATTTCTTGTTTCTAATTTATTCTCCATGTGTATTCCAGGGTACCTAATCTCACACTCAACTTAAATTATAATATGCTGCAGGTTATCCTTCCTTATCCTTCACGAAAAATTTTGCTAAAAGCATTCACTCCGAATCGCCCAGTGGCGGGTAGTTCGGTTAGTCTAGAAGCAAAAAAAAAGTATCTTCGTAACGCCATTGCTTCACTTTAAACAAGAGCAAGGATCTACTCGTGTGAAATCCTAAAGTGTTATACATCATCATCAATGTGTCACGATAGCCCGACGTTGGGCCTTGGCCGCCTGAATCGTTGACCTCCAATTGTCGCGGTTACGTGACCTCGTCCTCCAGTTTCGGAAGCCCAGCAGCTGGTGAGCGTCTTCACCTACGGAGTTCTCCCAGCGAGCTCTCGGTCGTCGACGCAACCTCGCTCCGTCAATTCGTTGTGCGTTTATCACTTTCTTTGGCATGCGATTATCGTCCATCCGTTGTACATGCCCCGCCCATTGCAAACGTTGAAGCTTCACGATTTTCGATACTTCCAGCTCATCGTACAATTGATACAACTCATGGTTATACCGGATACGCCATTGGTCTCGCTCGCGAACGGCCCCGAAAATTCGCCGAAGGACCTTTCGTTCGAATCGGTCTAGCAAAATTTCGGAGGCTTGGGTGAGGGTCCATGTTTCGCAGCCATAACATAGCACGGATCGGATGATAGTTTTGTACACGCGGAGCTTCGTGTTCCTGTGCGCAAGTTTCGAATTAATTATAGGGAGGACCGAGAAATATGTCTTATTGGCTAGTTGTATCCGTCGCTTAATTTCGTCGGTTTCGTTGGCGTCCTTTGATAAGTTACAACCCAGATAGTTGAAGTTGTCTACATACTCGATATTAAGGTCCCCCACTGTGATGCTTAAATTTGCTGGCGTCCTTGTTTTCGATTGCATCATGGCCTTTGTTTTGCTTTCGTTGATATGTAGTCCAACTTCCTTTGCGGCGTTATTGAGGTTATGCAGAAGGCTTTCTGCATCATCCAACCTTCGAGACATGATGTTGATATCGTCCGCGTACGCTACTAATTGAGTCGAATTGATGAGTAGCGTTCCGCTGCTGTCCATATTCATGGCTCGAGTTACATACTCCAAAGCAAGGTTGAAGAGCTTCGGCGCCAGCCCGTCGCCCTGCTTGAGTTCAGTACGAGTTTCAAATAGGTCAGTGAGTCGATTCTGCACTCTGACCTGCGAGACGGTATTAGTCATCGTCATCCTTGTGAGTCGCACTAACTTTTCCGGTATACCAAAATTCAGCATAATGTTGTACAGTACATTCCGGTCGATACTGTCGTATGCCTGCTTGAAGTCGACAAAGATTTGGTATACGTCGATGTTATATTCCCAGCACTTTTGGAGTAGTAGCTTCACTGTGAAAAGCTGATCGGTCGTTGATCGACCAGGTCTGAAGCCGCCTTGATACTCGCCAATGATTCGTTCTGCGTACGGATTAATTCTCTTTTCAAGAATTTTAGATAATATCTTATAGGCCGTACAAACTAATGATATGCCCCTGTAATTCTCACACTTCAGCTTGTCACCCTTTTTGTGGATTGGGCAGATTATGCTTTTGCGCCAATCTTCGGGGATTTCCTCGTCGTTCCATATTTTCAGGAGTAGCACATGTATAGTGTTGGTCAGGCACGTTCCACCATGCTTCAGCAGTTCTGCTGGAATCTCGTCAGCGCCGGGCGCTTTATTATTTTGAAGCGACTGTATGACAAGACTCACCTCCTCTACTGTTGGGGGTAGAACGGGAGGGCCTGGTTCGGCTAACTGCTCAAGAGTTGGCTCCGCGGGGGATGTTGATGGTGCATTGAGGAGCTCTTCAAAATGCGAGGCCCATCGTTTGTTGACGCTTTCGATGTCGCTGATGATGTTACCATCCTTGTCCTTACATAGGCTTGTCCTGGGTTGATATCCGTTCTTAACATTATTTATAAGTTTGTACGCCTGTCTAATGTTCTTACTGGCTAATCTTTGGTTTATTTGCTGTAACTGCTCGTCAAAATGTTTGCGTTTCTTACGTCTAATTAACTTATTAGATACTCGCCGAAGCTCGTTATATCTTTCTTTTTTGGCTCGGGATGCGCGTTGTGTGTATTGGCGATAGACTTCATTTTTCGCCTCAATCGAGGACCTGCATTCGTCGTCGAACCAGTCTGTTCGTCTGCGCCGGCCTTTATAGCCCACGACCTCTTCTGCGACCCCCTTGATGCTGTCTTTGAGCTCCTCCCAGAACTCATGGATGCCTAAATTGTTGATGTCATCAAGCATAGGCGACAGTTTTTCCTCTAGTGCTGTTGTATACGCAGCCGCCGTGGCATCATCAATCAAATTGCCAACCTCGAAGATTTTGGCAGGGTTGATTCTCGTTAGGTGCACCGAAGAGATTCTCCACCTATAGGTCGTCTTCACCAAATAGTGATCGGTGTCGCAGTTGGCTCCTCGATAGGATCGAACATCTAGGACATTAGAAGCTTGCTGATCAGTACGTGGTCGATCTGGTTCACGGTGTATTCATCTGGAGACTTCCAGGTCTGCTTGTGGATTCGTCGATGAGGGAAGCATGTAGAGCTTATTACAGGGTGTCCGGAAACTGCCGCATGAATGTACCGGATTATGATTCCTTAGTTGATTTCCAGCAAAAAAGTTATATGAACATGCCCCGTTATCTTAACCCTTTAGCAGCCACAGATATTTGAAGATTTTTTGAAAAAAATCATTTTCTTGCGCGACTTAAAGCTCAATATCTCCAAAGCTACCAGCTAGAATAGTGAAACAAAATTATTATTACAGCCAACAAATTTACCTATAAAATAAAACTAACGGCACTAAAATCGGATAGGAGGTTTGGTTTTTACAGAACTTCAAAGTCAAATTTTTGTAATTTTACCCAAAAACAATATGTTTTTCTATCTCAATTTTCTCCAACTTCTGCCTAGGTGAGGTGCTCATACGATTCTTTTAGAAAATGGCGCATATTCTAACGATCATTTCATTCTTACATCATTTTTCTCTAGCTTCGTTATTTCTAATTGTTTTAATGCCTTAAGAGCAAAGAACTAGGGTTAATTTTGGCTCGATTTCGACATACTTTGAATAGATTTTACCAATTGCAGATCTTTTGGAGCAGTGTGAATTGAATTGTATTGAATTCGAGCTAAGCTGGTCTAGCTTTAGAGATATTGAGCTTTAAGTCGTGCAAGAAAATTATTTTTTCAAAAATCTTCAAATGCCTGTGGCAGCTAAAGGGTTAAGTTAAGCTATATTCCATACAACTTTTTTGCTGGAAATCATATGAGGAATCACAATCCGGTGCGTTTATGCGGCAGTTTCCGGACATCCTGTATTATCGAAGAATTGACAAAAGCGTGCACACATTTTCAAGTTATCTAATAGGTACTAAGAAAATTTGTTTTCTTTACGAATCAATCTTAATCAAACTTTACCCAAGCGCGTTCCTAGTAAAGTGTCAAAACATATCTAGGAACGGATGAAATCGAAACGCTACGTCATAGGGCTATCATATAAACCACCTCTGAAAATTAGGTTTTTCTATGAAATAATAACTAATTTTAACCAAACTTCACCAAAATGTGTTTCTTAAGCCTCAAAACATAACTAGGAATGAATGGAATCGGAATATTACGTCATACGGTCATAAAAACCAACCCCCAAATATTAGGTTCTTGTAAGAAAAACTTTTTTCTTTTTGAATCCTAACTAAAATGCATCTCAGTATTCCTGGATTAGCCTCAACGCATCCAGGAACAGATGGCATCTGAACACGTCATAGGACTGTGGTCAAAATTGTTAACACAAAAGAAGCTTAAGTTTCATTGTGACGGGTATTCAAATTTCGGCGGCGCCCGAATTTAGCATCGTCTCGTTTTTTACTGCAGATAAACGGAAAATTACGCTGCTAAATAACCTCAAATGAGTCCTTAAGGTTTCCAATTTTTTTCCGTTTTTTCTACAAAATTTTACAGAAAAAAAAATCGCACGAAAGCGGGCTTTAGGTTAATTGCACCAGTCACTGGAAGTCGCAAAAATCCTACTAGATTGTTCGAAAGCCCTAAATGAAATCTTACAATTCGGCCTAAGCTGTCGTAGCATTGGAGTTTCCAATGGAAAACATAACAGGAAAATTATAAAAAAATGGTATTACGGTTTTGCGTATGCACGCCAATGGCAAATTTTATTTGTGGGTAAAATTCGTTCATGATCTCTGAAACGATCGAAAATAAAAACAACATCCGAAATTAGAAAGATATTTAGAAAGCATTCTGAACGCATTCTGCAGAAATCAATTAACTGACAGACAATCTGTCAACTTGTATGGAAAATAACTGCGACTGTGACTGATGATTGAAAAGTGTAGATCGAGGTGCCCGAAACAAATTGTGGCATTAATTATTGTACGTATCTAGTATTTTCTTTTGGATATGAGCGTACGCTGCAAATTATGCGAAATCCAATTACTGCTCGAATATATATTTTTTTCAGTAAGTTTGTAGCTTACTCGGCTGTGCTGCACTGCACCGGCGGCGTCTCTGTTTTCTCGGGGAAATACTCGTCCAATCGGCGTGGCAGAAACACTAAGGTAATTTTGGGTCGCTGATTCCAAATTTGAGGTCAAACCTAAGTACGCTACAAACTGGGTTGGACAACACTGTAAATTTCCACAAAGGCTATTTATGTAGTAGACCAATCCATTATTACATTACCTACGACTACGACTATTCATTCATTTAATATCAAATCTATAACTCTATACATGAACATCCGACACGAATAAAAATTCCCCTTGGCCGATCCAAACACAAATTATATCCACCTTGTAGTTGATATAGACTATTTCGTCAGCGGCAATGCGCATTCCAACTGCTGAAAAAGCATGCTTTTTCGCATCGCATCGAGTATAAAGGGCGGGATAGACCTCGGGCGGAATGAGAATGCAATTTTTGTCCGCTGCGATTTTCTCAATGAAAATGTATACCTAGTGTCGTGGAATATGTCGCAAACGCTGGGGAATTCCATAAGCTACAATCCGAGACCGGTTTCATAATTCTTCAAGGCCATTTTATGTATTATTTTTCGAATTCCCTGTCATATAAATTTTCCACGATGAAATGAACGGATCTTGGAAAGAAGATGTCACTTAGGGCTCTAGTACACAATCATATTTGGTAATATTTATATTATAATATGCTTAAGCCTACTTGATTTCGCTTATTGCACGTCTAAAAATTTATACTGATTGAATCGAATAGGCTTAGGCATATGACATACATATTATAATATAAATATGACTGTGTAATGGAGCCCTAACACATCCTGCGGCCTTAGTCCAATGCTGGATTGTCGCGTCTGTTATTTTTTTTCCTGGAGAAACCTTCATGTGACAGTTAAAATTGTGTTCTGTAGCTCAGAAGCCATGAAATTAAACGCATGAAAATATGGGACTCTCGAAAAAGATAAAAGAGTCTCCCTGAGGGAAAGATTTCTATTTTTGATCTAATTATGCTACCGATTCATAGTGCTCACAGAAATAAAAACTACAGAAAATTACTAATATTTTAGTTTCTCAGACTATAGTCTCAGGAGCAGAAATGTCTGCCTAGTGCGGGGTTTTTAGTAGGCGGGATTTTGTAATGTGGGGATTTTATAATGGGGGATAATATCCAGCGTATTTTTTTTGTAAAAAGCGGGATTATGGACAAGTTTACCATCTACGAGGTTTACCGTCAGGGGAGCACCTAGCCTTTCGGCCTTTATCTCCCGGTCCCTCGAACTGTTTGGACCTTTGGCGCTTTACTGGCAAGGTCTTATTGCCAGAAGGGGATTTCTCCATCCGGCAAATGCACTCACCTTCAGGAACCCAACCCCGGGGTTGCATCACCAGCTCGATGACTCGGGTACTACAGCCACCACGAGGCCAACACCTTGATGGGCAAGGACCATGGTCCCCTGGGCACACCCATCCCCGTGGTACACTATTCGCTAAAGACTTCTCTATAGCAGGTGTTTGGACCTTTGGCGTTTTACTGGCAAGGTCTTATTGCCAGAAGGGGATTTCTCCATCCGGCAAATGCACTCACCTTCAGGAACCCAACCCCGGGGTTGCATCACCAGCTCGATGACTCGGGTACTACAGCCACCACGAGGCCAACACCTTGATGGGCAAGGACCATGGTCCCCTGGGCACACCCATCCCCGTGGTACACTATTCGCTAAAGACTTCTCTATAGCAGGTGTGATCTTCCTTCGGCCCCCTATTGGTTAAGCCTCACGTACAATATTCAGATGTGCATGTGACTACGAGCCTGTGCAGACTTGTAGCGCCGCTTTTCACATCCAGGGGGCCCCTTCAGTTTACTAGTCAGCAGTGCGATTCGGGCCGTGTGGTCATTAATCCACAAACTAGTCAGATATAGGCGTGTAGGCATCTTCCACCAAGGCCATTCTCCCTGACTAGCCCCTTCGAGGCTAGGGTTATGCGAAGCCGCCAGCTCCGAGGCTAACACGATTAACCGTAATGATGAACCCCCCCACCAGGGAACACCGTTTACGTGCTCGGCCTTTAGTGACTTCCCTCCCGTAAGTTGTGGGAGGAGGTAGGTCACGCCAAGAGCCACCCGTACATGACTAGGGAGCTCGGGAACGTCATCGCCCGAATGGTCTTTGCACAGATCCTCGCCATGGCGTATCAACTGTACCAGGGGCCCCCCTGCGCTGCTAGGTACGTGGTGTCGCAACTCACCAAAGATCTTTGTCCCACTACATACAGCGTTTTTGGATGATGTCACAGGGACACCGACATCAGCTGAAATATTGTTACTAGTACAAATCATAAAATCATAGTTTCACCAGAGACGAGAAAAAACGAATTGATTTGTGAACCATACAAGAAACCCCTCTGCCAATAAATCTGAATAAATAAATGTCCAATCGACCTGATGAAGTGAAAGTAGTAGTGGTTGTATACGCGGCGATTGGCAACAAAGCAAATATAAATCCCCTTTGTATTCTTCACCTAATCAGTAATATGAAACTTAAACAGTGTCAAATCCATGCTGTCCGCATCCGTACGCATCCCTAAAAACTAAATTTATATTCATGCATACGCACCACATGCGATTTTCCCTCTTTTCGATATAAAATTCCGAATTTTCGTGGGGTTGCAAATTGAAATTCGATTACCGATTCGCATCATTGTATTCCTTATACCGTCTATGCATATAGACAGTATCCTTCGCGGGACGAAATATCTTTTCCGCGCTCACGAAAACATTTACACAGACAACTCTTGCGAAAATGTATGTCTATAGCATGCAGCGTTAAGGGTTTCACATACCTACGTATTTTCGCGCATATGTGAAACTTACATACGTATATAAAATATCCTTCGTCTCTATAAGACTATACCGGGGGATAATGGCCATGGAAGCATTGGACGTCGGTCGTTTCGTCCGCAAAATTTCTCCCTATCTTATGTCGGTTTGGCCACTCTCGTGTATACTGTATACACGGCCTTCTCGCGACCCGTGTGTATGTATATCCTTAACGAAACGTCGACATATATAGTCTTGGAGCTGGTCGGTATACAGCGAGCGCGATTTTCCCTCGTCCCACGAAACATATAGAATACATCTTGGGCAAGTTCGTATAGCGAACACCCACCACCCTTTTGTGACCATCGCAACCCCATTACCAACTTTCCCGCCATATACACAGATATACGCGTACCGATAAAACTATACACATTGCCTTCAATCAGGCCACCCTTCCCGCGTCCAAGAGCCTATTCTGTTTTATCCTTAATTCGACCGTTTCTACTTCACTTCCCAGAATACGGCCAAGTGTCCACAAGGTGGACGGACATCCAAGCGGGATCCATTTATCGTGGGGCCGTGTTTTTCATCGAGGACGGTGAGGCATGTTATATGTTGGATGCTTTGATGAGATATAGAGCAAGAGTTGGAGAGCGCGTATATGTATCCATACACATACTCGTGTATATGCTGCCACTCGGCCCGAAGGATTTTCAAAAGGATCCCGGAGTCGAGCATCTTAGTTGTTGGGTATTTTGCTTGAAAATTTTCGGACCATCTCACGTATGCAAAAGGGGCCGGGAAAATTACGGTGGCGCTGGTAACGAACGAACATACGAACGGACGATATATGGAACGCAAAACGAACAAACCAACGGATGGCCGGACGGATGGACGGTCCAACGAACAGCATAAGGACTAAAGCATTTCAACGTCGTGGACACACCAAGTCTAAGGATGCTGTGGGCGGCTGACACATACGCGCGCGGGTATATGGTATGAGGGATGTGTTCTGAAGGATATGTCAAGAGGGTTGAAGGTAGATTTCATGACATATAGGTATGCCCCAAGGGGCCGCACAGTCAGGCCGTTTTGCGAATAGAGTATAGGTAAGCAAGCAAGCATGTGGGGAGCAGGGAAGCTCAACTATAGTGGATGCGGAGATGGTATCGAAGGTAGAAAATATACCTCTTAGGCTATGTGATGTGATGTGTAGGGAATTGGAGATGTATGTAAGTGAACAGCATTTCACGTTCGTTGTGACAACGATATACGAAACGAATATTTGGTGGACATTGGGTGATATGGTTGGGCGGGTGAATAGTGAGGGTGAGACACATCCGTTGCAGGACAACATGACCATGTTGGACTTGCGACTATTTCGCGCAATGGTCAGAAGCAAATCTTCTCTCTTCGACTTCGATATGTGTGTCCTTGTACATACGTAGCATCTATATGTGTGTACATACCCGCAGTCACATTTACTCTGTCCTTAAATGTAAGACAACGAATGATTTCAAGCGAAGATTGCATTCTCGTTCCCAAACTTATATGCTTCGAGCTCAAAATGATTTATGGTGAATTGTGTCTTAGTACGTTTACTTGTTCAGATCGTTTTCGATGCACGTTCCCTTCCCTCTGTGTCCTGGCTGTCCTTCAGCGAACACGATGTGTATTAGATTCAGGTTCTTTGGACTTTGTATGACACGAGGACTCCTTCCCCATTTAACACATTGCGGATATGTTCGAAATGTTATTTATTTTAAGGTGACAAATTGCTTCTTATATTTCGCGTGACCATGAGAAGAGAAAGTCATGGCCGAGATGTCGATGAATAGGTGTGTATGATGCGATGATGGTCCATGGTTTGTCCTTCGTGTGTTTCGTGCGAATGAGAACGCATTAATGCTAAACGAATAAGCGTGGGCGGGAGGCTGGAATGGTGGTAGAACGATATAATTTTTATTACATTTTTTTCTTCTGCGCACAGAATTGGGAAAGAAGAGAAAAAAGTTTCTAGTATTTTTGATAAGGCATTTTGTTGGGTCGAAATATCGTGATTCGACGGAATTGACAATTGACAAGCGAAAGTCGATATTTAGATGTATGTATTTTTATTGTAAAAGAACGTACTTAGTTCCGTGTTTTATTAAGAGCTCTAAGGGCTGTACAAACTTCATTGAAAGATACTGTGATGCCATGCAGTTATGTCGGATTTTTGCGCAATCGATGCACTCGATGTTGCTTCATAAGAGCGGCTTCGGCTAATTAGCCCGCTCCTTAAAGGTCTTTATGAATGCTGCAGCCAAACTCACTAGTCGCATTCTAATTGTGTTGACACTTCATCAAACGACTCAGCAAATTCTGTGGTCTTTGCATTTTTTCCAACTCCTTGGAAAATCTATTGTCATGCGTCTTCGATGACTCCCTTCTAGCTATAGGTAGGCCTGTTCGATACTCAAGCGACGTTTTTTTCGTATCGCGGGTAAATCTGACTCGAAAAAAACGAACGCGGGTAACATCCCGCTTAAGACCAAACAGCTGACATTTGACAGTTTTTGCGCATTTTTGACTCACCCCCACCGGATTATTTTTTAGATGTGGTGGATTTTATCACAACGCCAAGTGAAACTAACGCTAACAATATCGCGAAAGACCTAAAGACAGAATTCTTCGATAAGCTGTACAGCAAAGTGGAGTGCCTTGAACGTTGCTTCCGTGATATCGTGGACCGAATAAACAGTGCGCCCCCTATAACTAAATCGCCCTTTAGTGAAAACCACATTCCCCCTACAGAAAACCCCACTGTGGTAACCACGTCACCAATCTTACCTCAACTCAACGTTCCTTTGGCTGAGCCTCCGATCGTTCAGGAAACGACCGTCAAGCCAATTACGCACACTGTGGTCCCAAGAAGAATGGGATAAGCGAATAAATAAAATCAAAGCCACCGATAGCTACGTCCGCCGTTATCGAGAATGCGTAAAAATCAACAACGTATCTCACACAACGTTTTTTTGTAAAAGGGGCTCGAAATTTCGCCGACGAATCCTGGCTAAGTGGACTTTTAAAGAGCGAACTATTAATTGATGAATGCTCTTGTCAATTGGTAAACCTCCGCCACATCAACAATAAAAAAGCTAAAGCCTTCAAGTTATCCATACCGGCGCGTTACGATTGGCTCCTGCGCAACCACGAACCAAAAGGTAATCAAGCGTATACCTGGAAGGGAATGCAATTTAAAATTTGGCGGACGAAATTTCCATCCTTATCAACGTCAACGAAATTTAAAACAGCAAAAGTAGATAAGAATATTAGAAATAATGTATTATATAAACCTGACAAACTTCCTAAGACTAAATCTGTTTCTAATCCTAACTTAAATCCCACTATACTAAAAAACTATGGTCCCACCAGCGCTAACTCTGCTTCTACGCCTATCTCTGAAACTGTCCCACATAAATCAACTCCCGCGAATATTATCAATTCTTTGCCTAGTATATCTAATCGTCCAATTGAAAATAAGACCAACAGCCAAGCGGTATCAGCTTCTGTATCAAAATCTTCAGACACAAAGCTTTGCGACCCAAAGAAACCGTCTGCCTCAGGCGAAAATTCGACAGCTCCTAATTATAATAATTTGGTTCGTGGTGATCCCCATGTGCCATCCACAACCGGTTCAATAAATATTCCTGACACCTCCACTAACAATCCAACCGGACCCACTTTTCTTGACAAACTTATACCACCTCTTGTTAAGCTGACCATGAACTCAGTCGTTGACCTTGATAGCAGGTATTTACTTTCCAGATTCAGGGAACACAAAATCTATGAAAGCGTTCGTTTGTTCCTCGCATATATGCACAATGCTCCCGATAGTACTTGCATTGATGGGAAAACGAAGACTAACCTGAAGGTCCTAATTCAACAAGAAGGTCTGCCTACTGATATTGCTTCGCTGAGTATAGTTTTTCCAACAGATATCATGAAGGTCTTGGAATGCCCCATGAACAGGTGAAACGTGACCTCGAAACCTATCGATCCTTTGTCAGCTCTAAACACATGTCCCGCTTGCAGAAAATTCGCGAAGACCATAAAAAGTATTATTCCTAATCAGACAGTTGCCCAAAATAACCCCAGATTAGAAAGTTTTATTCCTACTGAGAAATTTTCTCTAAATACTCCCAGATTTTATTACCATACATAATTGCAGCGGAATGCGGGGTAAAGTCAATTCTCTTTTCCTTGATGCAAAGTCTTGTAATTTTAACGTTTTGATAATAACGGAAACTTGGCTAAATGACACCTTCAAAAATGAAGAAATCCTTGACTCCAGCTGGTCTGTTTATAGATGCGATCGGAACTATAATTTAACCGGCACTTCTAGGGGAGGCGGTGTTCTAATTGCTATACAGAATTTGCTTCCAAGTGAGAAAATCTCACTAGAGAATCACCACCTTTACATAGGAGTTTTTTACATACCTCCCCGTTCTGACGAAAAGACCTTTAACGATGTTTGTGAAATAATCACCACCATCAGCGCTACACTTACCGATAACGACAAAATCATAGTCCTTGGTGATTTTAATTGTCCGAACATCAAGTTATACTAGACGAAAATGACAATCTTCTCCTCCCAGTGAACCTTACTGAAAACTCTGACTTCAACCTAATCAGTACTTTTTACGGCAATGATTTACAACAAGTAGTTCCGACTTCTAGCCAGAACGGAAACTGGTTAAATCTTATTTTCGCCATTTTTAAAACACCCATCACCCCCACTTTGCGATTACAGTTGAACTTTCAGCAACCAATATACCTTTTAAACAATCCTATCAAAATGAAATTATTTACGACTTCTCAAAAGCAAACTTCGAGGGCATCAGAAATTACCTTGATTCCATAGACTGGGAAACTAATTGATCGAAGTCTAATCTAGAAGACACAGTATCTTGCTTCAACAGCATAATCCTCGATGTGATTAATACGTATGTGCTCAAAATGAAAAAACGCAACCCGCTTTCCGAACCCTGGCTCGACAGAAATCTAAGGACCCTTAGAAACCAAAATACAAACTCTATAAGTTAATAAAAAACGACCCCAATGTTAGCAATGACGTAAAAGCAAAGTACACTGAACTAGCAAATGAATTTGCCATAAAATCCCGTGAAGCATATCAACAGTATGTCAATTCAATGGGTGAAAAAATTATCAATGACCCTAAAAAATTCCTTAGCTTCGTCAATATGAAACGTAAGACTACCGGTTTTCCTGTTTCCATGTCCTATAGTACGGCTGCTTCCTCCTGTCCTCAAGAAATTTGCAACTTTTTCGCTGATCATTTCCAAAACACTTTCAGCTTAGTTAATAACTCAAGTTCCTCATTGCCCTTAACCCATTCTAACCCAATATGTATTATTGACGAGATTAACATCACACTAGAGGAAGTATCAACAGCAATTGCTGGACTAAGTATAGATAAAGGCCCTGGCCCTGACTTAATCCCTCCCTATTTTTTGAAGCAGTGTTTGGATCAATGGCTCGTTCCCCTTTGTCTTATTTTCAATAACTCCCTTCAATCAGGCGTCTTTCCTTCTTATTGGAAATATTCCCACATCACTCCAATTCATAAGAACGGTGATAAACGGTTAGTCGATAACTATCGAGATATGTATTGCAATTCTATCGGCAATCCCTAAGTTATTTGAGAAAATCGTTTGTGACAAACTCACCACTGTCATTGACCCGCTTTTGAATGAACAACAACATGGATTCCGCAAAGGAAGATCGACCACAACCAACCTCATAATCCTAGTTTCCGAGGTTCTCTGTGAAAGGGGAATCAAGTTGACGCAGTTTATACTGACTTTAGTAAGGCCTTCGATAGAGTTTACCACAAAATTCTAATTGAAAAATTACACAAATTTGGGATATCTGGGTCCATTCTGAGTTGGCTCGGCTCGTACCTTGTCAATCGTACCCAATTCGTGAAATTTCAAGGTTGTATATCCAAGAGTATATCCGTATCCTCTGGTGTAGCACAGGGCAGCCACTTGGGTCCCCTACTCTTCAACATTTTTATTTCCGACCTATCACAGTCTTTGTCTGATATTCCTCCTCTTCTCTATGCCGATGACCTTAAACTGTATCATACCATACAAACAGATTCTGATGTAACTTTTCTTCAACTGAAGCTTAAATCCCTCGAAGAATGGTGCAGTCTGAACAATTTATACCTTAACGTTAATAAGTGCCAAGTAATGAGTTTCTCCCGTGAAAGCGAAATTATAACGCATTCTTACCAGCTGCATAACGATGAACTGAATCGAGTCGACCATATCAAAGACTTAGGTGTAGTCTTAGACTACAAACTATGCTTCAATTTACAATATGACATGGCCTTGTCCACAGCTAATAAGCAACTCGGTTTCATTAAAAGACGGGCTAAATAATTTCAGAATCTCTGGGTTACTAAACCTTTATACTCGAGTCTTGTGCGACCCCTTCTTGAATATGCTTGCGTTATCTGGAACATACATGAAATACACAGCAACAGGTTTGAGTCAATTCAAAAACAATTTCTCCTTATCGCACTAAGGAATCAATTTAACCCTGCCGATTTCCGTAATCTGCCTTCTTATGAATACAGATTAGGCCTTTTAAATTTAATGACACTTGCTTCCCGAAGAACGCTACTCAGTGCATGTTTCACCTTTGACGTGATTAGCGGCGAAGCTAATATCAATACCCTATCTGAGAAAATAGCTTCCAACGATCAATTGAGACGGACCAGGGATACTGCTCTCCTAAAAGTGTCTCAACATCGAACCGCTTATGGCTACAACGAATCTATAAATAGGTGCTGTCGAGTTTTCAACTCAATTGGCATACATTATTCTCCTGGGAAATCCAAATTCACGTTTAAACATAACTTAATAAAAGCCCTCAATTCCTCCTAGAATCCCATTCCCTCAATCTCTCTTTGTAAATTAAGTGAAATGTATGTACCTAATTGTAATTGTTAAATATTGTTACCTTGTTTGGTTAAATAAATAAATGATTATTATTATTCTTATTTCTTTGCGAAAACTTTTCTCGTGATTAGAAAAACTCACATTTGGTTTGAAAAAACAAATTCCCTCATATTTTCCCTATGCGTCCGCCATCTACATTTGATTCATCTAAGCTCAATCCCGTGTAGGGTAGTTGCACGCGTGAACTTTACCTGGGTAAGTGTAATTTTTCTTATATGAAGTTCTACCCAAACCTGCACGGAATAAACACAATAAAACGTACCTTCATATTTCAGAACTTGATACAGGTTTTCTTCAACACCCGGTGCACCGGCAGCAGCAGGTTTTTCCAACATCCCGTTTTTTTCTGTACCGGTTTTTTTCAACCATGAGTGTTTTTTTTTTTCAAAAAACGGGGGTTTTAGGTCTTTAGCACCTGTTAAGTACCGTTTTTTTCAGGTTTTTTACAGCATCTGATCAGTTCCGGTCTTTAGGTTTTTTAGCACCAGTACAGTACCGGTGTTTGTTAGTTTTTTTCAGCACAGGTTTAGTACCAGGTTTTATTAGTCCCTCTTTAACCCCGATGAGCTGATACTAATCGTAGGTTCCTTTGTACCTCTTTTTAGGACAGTTTTTTTTTCAGGCTTTTTCTTCATTTTAGCCACGATTCATATTTTATCTGTTTGAAAACCTCATTCATTCTTAAAGGTACCCAGGTTCCCTTTCGCAGGGAAATACTCGTTCCGCTTATGGTAATCGGAAACCCAAGTTTGGAATCAGCGACCCAACATTATTTGAGTGCCACTCCGATTGGATGAGTATTTCCCTGAGAAAACAGGGAGGGGTACCATTCTGGGGCCGGCAACCCCAAAAATTTGTTTCGTGTTTTTGACCTCAAATTTGGAATCAACGTATCGAGGCTTAAATAAAGAAAAAAAAGGTGCGGTTCAAAAGAACCTAATACTCAGTTCATTCGGTGTTGAATAGGTGCTTAGGAAACCTGAAAAAAAGTGCTACTGAACCGACTCCAAAACAAAACCTGAAAAAGACCGATACTGAACAGGTGCTAGGAGAACCTGAAAAGACCGGTACTGAACAAGTGCTAAAAAAAACTGAAAAAAAAACGGTACTGAACAGGTGCTTACAACCTGAAAAGACCGGTATTGATTAGGTGCTAAAAAAAACCTTCAAAGACCGGTACTGAACAGGTGCTGAAAAAAAAAAACCTGCGAAAAAAACCGTACTGAACAGATGCCAAAAAACCTGACATAGAAGACGGTGTTGAAAAAAACCGAAATCGGCTCATGGTTTAAAAAACCCGGATACCGGCACTCCAAAATATTGGTACTGGTGTTGATTAAACATCGGTTTTAAGCCGGTGTATCAGTGCTAGGATATATAGGGCACTCGAACGAGTCTTTAAGCTTAAAACGACGCAAATATAAACCATGGTTCGTTGATGTTAATGGCCATGATTGCATTAACCCATTTTGAAATATCAGGACCTCGTCAAGTCACTGTTGCTACTATTCTGTCTGTCGAAGCTTTTCCTATTTTCTAAATCCTCAAAACACGTTGCTAGACTGCCACAGTACATATAGTTTGCTTGTCTCCTCGACCATAATTTCTTTATTGGTATTATTCCAGCAATGTCATCAGCAGCTTCGTGCCGTAGTTTTCAGGACATTGAGCACAACCTCAATGTGCTCCTCCAGAAAATAGAGCTTGATTTCTTGGCATTCGCATATACGAGTAGTCAACTAGACATGTCATTTTAAATAGAATAATTAACCAAAAGTAAATTTTTGTGTATTGGAATCTGAAGCATTCCTAGCATTAACTTTGCTAAGAAAAATATTGTTCCAAAAGGTCTCAAAAAGGACAAACAAGATTTCAATCTTCCGGGTGTAGATTGGAAGATGACACTGTCTGGTTTATCAATTCTTTAATTAATTCCACATCTCTTATCGGCGACCTACGTGAAGTAAATTCTGTCCTTAACTGGAATAATCGCCTGCTGAATTTAGTTCTGTCAAATCACTAGCCCCAAAAGCGCTTTACTGTGGGTAAAATTTCCTTGATCTTCTAATCATAACAATTACATAGCACTGCGGACCTATGCAAAAATACCTGTTAAGGCAGCTAGGTACAATTCACTACGCAGTGTCGAAGTTGCGGTTGTAAACAATCAAACAAAGCCCTTTTGGTCTTATTTTCGCTCTCTAATGTCATCCTCTATCTCATCCAATGAAGTGTGCTTGGATGATACTATCCCAGAGACACCCCAAAAGGCCTGTGACCTTTTCGCGAGGTTATTTTCTCTTCTTTCTCTCCATAGTCAGTGTCTCATGCACTAGACTTAAATTTAGAAGTTTCTCTGGATTCACTTAACTCGGTACCATCCGATGTTTTTGAAATCATCGACGCTTTGGACTAAATGGATGTTGTGGTCCTCTCCCTTAGTTTTCCTCTATCTATCCTTTTTAATTTAATCCTTGCTTCTGGATCCTTCCCATCCGTGTGGAAAGTTTAAACGTTTTACCTATCCCTGAATTCTCGAATACCGTCCTATATGCCTGTTGTCCTGTTTTCCTAATATCCTTGAGCGTCTCGTTCATAAATTGTTGTACCCTCCTCTATCCTCTCTATTTTCTAATCGGCAGCATAGTTTTGTCAAAGGTCGTTCTCCAATGACAGACCTTGCTGAGCTTCAACCCATAGTTGCGAAAGCCATGAAGAACCATAAGCAAGTTGACGCTATCTACACAGATTTCTTCAAGGCCTTTGACTTCGTCAACCATGAAATACTACTCCGCAAACTTCATGCAAAAAGAGTCTCCGGTTCCTTGCTGTCTTGGTTTTTTCCTCCTCTACTCCAACGCGAAGGTCGTGTTATTTTTAACAATTGTGTCTCGTCTCCTTTCTGCCGCACCTCCGGTGCTCCCCAGGGTTCTATTTTATGCCCTTTCCTTTTCAATATTTCTATAAACGACCTCCCTTGACATTTTTCATCTCCTTCCCTCCTGTATGATGACGATCTGTAGCACTGCCATCTTGATAGACAGGCCGGACTGTCGAAATTCGATTTCGAAAATTTGGGTTCTTAGCGCCTGTGGTTGTTTCTATTGCTATTGTTGTAATACGTGTTACTTGGGGTTCCTAGCGACAGTTTTATCAGCTGATAATCTGTCTTGTATATCTAGCTGGCGTTGTCTGTAGCTATTCAGAGTAATCCGTTCGCCTGATGACTGTGCTTGTCTTCAGTCTGGCCTGATTGCGTATGAAAACATGTCGTTTTCATGGGAGCTTAGAGCTTTGAACTTCCCGCTGCGCAAGTCCTGAGAATTGCTACAAAAATATGAAGTGCGATAAATGATTCTTCCGCCAGATTTTTTTTTTTTGTTTTCGAATTTATGACTCGTGTTCATTGACACTATAATAAGGATAGCTATACCAACTCCTCGATGAAAAAATACTTCTTACTATTAACTAGGACACTTTTCATGATTTTTCAATATTTTAATACGACAAATTTTAGGTTCTAAGAAGGCGTAGATCTAGCCAGAAAAATTAATTAAAAAAACTCCTCCATTTTTGAATTTGAAACTTAGCGAGGAACTATTTCTAAAAAAAAACTAGAGCTTTTTAGAGAGAAAATAGATTTCGCATTGAATTTATGTGTAACAGTACTAAAAGTCTGCACAGCGAATATCCGACTAAGAGATCCCTCCCTTTTGAATGCGTAATCGACGGGTGAAAGAATTTTAAAGGTACAAACAATACAACCAAAATCGTGGAAATGCTATAGAACCTGTGCTGTAATTTTCAGTACGTACGTATTTAGAAAATCATTAAATAGGGGACGTCGGCGGCCTTATATATCTAGGTGCTTCAGGTTGTGGTGGTAAGGCTACCTTGTAAGCATAGGATAGATGAATGGACTTCATGACCATCGTTCATATTCAAAATAGTTTTAGCAGTAGTGATTTCGCGGGACAAGAGCTTCTTCAATTTGCTGGCCTTAGTATGAAATAAAGGAAATTAAAATCTAAACCACAAATTGAAGACGATAATATTTTGGCAATTTTGAACACCTCCCGAAAACAAATCCTGGCTACGTCCCTGGCTTACAATGGCCATTTATCTTTGAAAGTGAACAAAATCATTCTCGGCTATTCTTTCCTTAAATTTGGGTTTAAAAGAAGCCAAACTACACTCGGCTTCAAAAAAATCGGGCCACTCGCCACTTTCGAACTCAAATTCAATTTTCTCAAAAAGTATGAAGCTTACAACTATGAAAGTTATATCTACAGAAAGTGCATTTAATGGCAATTCAAATGGCTATGATTTTTATCTGAAGTACCGTTAAGTCACGCAACAAACACAATGCCTGTTTTGATTAGAGTTCGCGCTTACCGTGTGGCCCGGTTTCATTGAAGCTTAGTGTATTTGTTTTCGACCAACGAAACCAAAAGGGAATTCGTACTTGTTGTTGTAGATTTAAATTGTTTCATCCCCTATGAAAAACATGATCTTTAAAAAAAATTGACTTGCCTCCCCTGATCGAAATCCTGGCTACAACTATGCCCCTTGTTTTAGCACTTTCTCAAACCTAGCACTGGAAGCTGTCTGGGGAATTACCACCGTTATATTAACATAGTATGTATGTATTTGGCTTTTACCTTCATCAGGACCTCTCCTACTGTAACTCTGTATCCCCCGCAAGGGGGTCAGTGTCCTTGTGGCACAGGCTTTTGGTGGGTTGCGACACCACGTACCTGGAGCAGCGCAGGGAGGCCCCTGGCATGTTTGATACGCCATGGCGTGGATCTGTACAAAGACCGTCGGGCGATGACGTTCCCGAGCTCCCTAGTCATGTATGGGTGACACAGCATAGCTGACTTTTTCCCAATTCCTTCGAAAAGTCAGCCATACCAACTTACACGACGCAGTGCTTCCTCGTAGGGGAGAAACACATTATAAACGTACGTGTCCAGTCTCGGAGCTGGCGGCTTCGCATAACCCATCAAGCCACGAAGGGGCTAGTTAGGGAGAATGGCCTATGCGCCTATACCTAGCTGGTTTGTGGATTGATGACCACACGGCCTGAGTTAAATTGCTACTTAGTAAACGGACGGGAGCCAGCCCAGAGCTATGCGAACGGTAGCGCTACGAGTCTGCTTTAAGCCGACGAGTAGTAAACAGGCATAACGATCGTTAGGTCTACCGAAAGGGGGCCAAAGGAGGATCACACCTGCTATTGAGAAATCTTTAGCGAATAGTGTACCTCGGGGATGGGCGTGCCCAAGGGACCATGGTCCCTACCCATCTAGGCGTTGGACTCGAGGGGTTTGTGGTGTTAGACAAGCGGACCAGCTAGAGTCGCATCCCAAGGTGGGGTTGCAAAGGGAGGCATCCCGGCGGAGAACACCCTCCCGGCTATCAGTCGGATAAATCTTGTCGTCCCGCAAGGGAGGGAGGTTATGGCCACATGGCTCAGGAACTCTCAATGACAAATGTTAGGTAGACGCAGGATGGATGTAACTCTGTATCCATCTATTGGGTATCTGGTCACACACATACAAAAACACATGTTAAGGGAAGGGCGGATGAACTAGAAAGAGTGGCTTCATTCTCGCTACTCATCGTTCCTGGTTAGTAAGACTACATAATTACTTCTAGGCTTTCTTTGGAGGCATTTTGGGCCCCGCTACCATCTTAATAAAATTGTTCTATCAAGGTTTAAATTGTACGTACATTTTTTTCTGAAAGACTCAATCCCAATTCGCAAAATTCTCAGCCTACAACCTGCATACACACAATACCCGCCAAAACAAATCCTATTGCGCTATCCCAAGAACGGATTTTTTTCTACACCATGTTTTTACCACCGTGATGTGTACTTGATTTATTATTTCCACCCTCAGGTGGCCGCCAAAAATACAAACAACAAATCGTTCGCTTCGCCACCAGCGCACCAGCATCACTCGCTCTCTCTATTACAACACCATTAACCACACAGCGCTTCAGGTAGAATTCTCATCTATCAGCTGCTAAAATACCAGAAGAAATAAAGGAAAAAGGATAAAACTGCACGCCACCATGCAAATACACTAAACTGAATGCGCCTATTGCCTATATGCATCCTATATCACGTGTATCATAAATTTTTCCATTATACTTCCATACAATTGTCCTTCTTTTGCATTTAGCAAAAGGCAAAAATTCACTGTTGTGCAGCGAGAAAAAAAAATTGGCGGTTCCTGGTATCATGGCGTAGTCCCGAAGGACTAAAACAATTCTAAAACTATACGTACAGATACGATAAGTGTGGTGGATGTCCTCGAGTCCGGATGTAATTCACGGAAAACCGACACGATGAAACGTCCGTCCTGGGTCGTTGTTGTTCTTTTATCCGCGTGGTGAAGGTCGAGCCTTGAAGGGCCCGGGCGAGGCTGGCGACGGTAGTTGCGGTCATAAAACATATTTACGAGTACAACCAAGGTTGCAATTCACCTTCATCGCGAGGTCGTGTATTTATGGTCGCGATTGTCATTAACTCGCCTAAGAGGTAGGCGTAAACAGGAATCTGCAATTTTCAATAGCCGGGCAATAAAAAGAGCGGACAAGAGAATAATGGAAAAGTTAACTATGGTGGAATTGCCGCGGATATGGGTACATGCCGAGGTTTACTGTCGTTAATTGATAGAATTCTTCGAGGCGTGAAAATGCCTGACGCGACGATAATGATGACGACAGAATGTTGAAGTTAGGATAGACCGTATAGGTCTAGGATTTTTTTTTTCGCGGAGACTTTACTTAGGATATGTATAAAGAATAACGTTTCATTGATAAGTTTCGATTTAAATATTCTTCTGTTTTTATTTTACATGTAGTCGGGAGACTGGAAATTGTAATACATATACATATAGACATAAAGTAAACAAACTGTCTGAAACAGACTACATTCCGCGAAAAAAACCTCATACGGTGGTCGCAATAACTGCTGAGTCCTCAAATCTCAGAAATATTGAGTGATACACTATCCGCACTTGCGATATTGGCGATATGTGATAAAAATTCAAATATGATTTCGCGAGTTGAGCTGAGATGGCAATTGTTTATAAAAATGTTTTCAAACAAGCTCAAGCCGCGGTCAGAGTCACTGCGGATCTTGACTTATAACGCGTTGCAAAATAGCCGCATCGCGACATGTGTTTTATATTACCACCAGAGACACGTCATCATCATCACATTTGCTGAGTTGATATTTTCCAGAATTATGAATTCAGTTCAAGTTGAGCTTTGTTTTCATAAATTACGGAGAATGTTAATGATACCCACAAATAGAAGGTGTCCCGAAATGGACACAGGCCTGACTAAAAAAAATTATCGCTAAACAGAGGCAGTTTCTTTTGCTACACGGGTGCTTGTGGGTTTTGTCGGAGGAAACCTTCAATATTAATTCAAATAAATAAATAAAAATAATTATAGGTACGGGTGGTAAATCTAGGGCAAATTCTCTGCATATGCAGGATAGTCCGATGCAAGAAACAACAAAAGTGGCTGCCTTGCTTGACAACATTTTTTGTTAAAAGAGTGGATACCTCTCGCATCTTTCTAACAAATTAGCGGATTCCCTAAATGCTAAATGTGCTTGTTCAATCAACCAACAAAACAATTTTCCAATGAACGCGCCTTATGATGGTCACAACACAGACTTTTCCATCACCCTCGTATGTAGAATTATATCAGATTCTTCAACCTACATGTTTCCCATAGAAATCATAAAATTTGAATGAAAAAAAATGATAATCGTGAATTGTCCCGTAATAAAAGACTTTTGAATGGATTGAAGGATCCATTATTTTGCTGAAAGTCCGTGGCAACTCCGGTTTTTTTTATTACCCATCTTTACTAATCCATAACTCTGAAAGTCAAATAACTCTTTTAAAATGTATCTAAAATCGATCTGCCTTTATCTAACGGTAAAACATGGCGGACAGCAAAAATTCTTTAAATAATACCTTTCAGCCGTGAGTTCATGGGGTAATGAAACACAAAATATATGGATATACTTATGTATATGGACAGTCTACGGCGACTCTTAGGGAATAATTTAAGTTTCGAAAGTCTAGGCTCACAAAATACGAAATTACAGGATCTAATGATGTTAATGACACTTACATGTGGGTGTTCAAGTTTCGGGTCGAATACCTGAAACTGCAGAATAACCGAGAACACCAGACTGATTTTTATACCCTTCGCTCATAGAGTGAAAGGGTATATTAACTTTGTCATGAAGTTTGTAACGCATTAAAGGAAGCATCTCCCACCATATAAAAAGTATACATATATGATCAGCATGACTTGGGGAGTCGATTGGGAGATGTCCGTCCGTCTGTCTGTCTGTTGCGACGCGTTTTACTCGGCGGCTATTGAATCTAGCAAGCTGAAATTTGGCACCAATGCTTCTTATTGTTTCAGGCTGTTTGTATGTTTGAATAACCGAAATTGGATCACTGCGTCATGGGGCTGCAATACAAACTCACCCCCCCCCCCCACAATTTAAGTTCTTCTAAGAAAAACTTTTTTGTTTATGAGCCAATCTTGACGAAGCTTCATATAAATGAATCCCTATTGATGCCACATAAAATATGTAAAAATGGATGAATTCAAACGATGGAATCATGGGGCTGCCATACAAACCTAACCCCTCAAATTAGGTTCTTCTAAGAAAAACTTTTTTATTTGGGCACCGATTTCAACCAAACCTCATGAATATGTATTTCTATCAATCTCACAAAATATATGGAAAAATGCATGAAATCCAACCATGGGCTGCCATACAAACCCAACCCCCGAATTAGGTTCTTCAAAGAAAAATTGTTCTTTTGTCCACCAATTTCAACCAAACTTCATACAAATGTGTTTCTACTGAACCCAAAAAACATACGGAAAAATGAATGGATAGGAGTCATGGGGTGGCCGTACTCCTCCCATTTTTTCTCTTTTAAGAAACATTTTTTTGCTACATTAATCTCACCAAACCTTTTATTAATGTGTCTTTATCGAAACAAGAAAAAATATAGAAAAAATACTAAGGAACCCCCGCTTCCCCCCAATAATGTTTTCTAATAGAATTTTGCTTATTTGCGCATTTATTCCGAAGAAAACATACTCAAAAACTGGGGCCACGAAACTTAAGTGAAAACGGAAGGGGGGAGGATTAAACACAAGTCATAGGTACGCCCGACAATACTTTTAGCGCGGGGAGAGCGAAGGGTATCCAAATTTCGGCCGCGCCCGAAATTAGCCTCGGTCTGTTTTTTTTTTTTGTAGTACAGACATTTTCATAGAATATCGATTTTTTATGAAGTACAGTAGTAAGAAAATGTATGTACCATATGATCATCGTTCAGGGGAGGGAATCGACCGCCACTCCCTGCCCTGACCCATCCGCCAAGTTGGCCCTGCGGGTTCTAATGCGCTGCCCCTGTATACATTTTGAGTATGAACGAACCAAGCCCGAAATTTTTTCAACATCAAGATTTTCTTACGAGTTGAAATCGTTGGTCGCGAAAATATTGTTAGGCATAATTTAGAGTAGTCTAGCTGGTGTAATGGTTAGTGCGAGCACCTTCTTTGCACATGGTCATAGGTTCGAGACTCACCGTGAACGAATTCAGTTTATGGTGTTTTTCAAACTCACGTCCCATGTGACGAACTATGATCTCACTCAGATGTTAAATTTTAGGAAAGGACAGTCGAGAATGATTTTCCACACCATTTAACCAAAAATGGCCCCTGAACGTGTTTAGACTTTTACAGGTGATTACGATTACATTCAACTGGCCTCCATTTCTGCTTTTTAGACCTAGGCTCGTTTATATTCAGTACTATTTTTGGCTTTTGGACTGCATATTCCACTTGCGAGATTAATGTCTGTTTTAAATTCTGGCTTTGCTTGGCTCTACAGGATCGCATCTCCTGCCAAAAACATATCGAGAAGCCTCTTATCTCACATCCACAGCATCCATAGAAAGAAACACCAAGCTCTCTTCCTTAAAATAGGAGCCCTAGCTCTTGAGCTGTTTTTCCTCTTCCAAATAGGAGTCCAAGCGCTTCAGATGCTCCTATGTTCTCTTTTTTCAACTTAGAGTCCGATCTCTTTAGCTGCTCAGCCCAGCTGCTCCTCTACGCTTCTACAATAACATATCGGGAGTCCTAGCTAACCCTCCCCAGGATGAAAACCCACAGTAAAGTTTATAACGAAGTTGGGCAAGATTGCATCCTATTTCCGATGGTAGTTTCTTGCTCATTCGACTTTCTTTGCCGGGATGCCGTGGATTTTGACATTTAAGTTCTCTCGCACAAAATCAACGATCTGAGCGTTATAGCTCTGGATCTCGAGGAGGAATTAAATGCAGTCGGGTTAAAGAAAAAATTGAACAAAACCAAAGTGCCTAGTCTGAGTGGAAATCCAACTCCCCCATAAATATTAATTTATCTATTTAGACAATATTGTTGCCGTTGATGGCGGTATTTCCACAGCCAAGTGCTTTCGGTGGGTTGTCCAAAATTTTGCAAACTAGATTGTAAAAACAAAAGCAGTTGTGAGGGAGCAGTACTTAGAAAGCTGTAACTACAGAAAAGCAGCAAACAATCGTCAACACTTAAGATCTTAGCTAAGCTAGCGAAATTAATCGCAATCGAAAGTGACAGTGGATTTAAGGTACGTGTTCGTAGAGACGACTCGTGTGATAATCGCTCAGCGATCATAATTTTGCATCCAATTCCGAGCCATACTTGCATATTTTTTGAATGGTGCTTCTTTCCTTGTGTCGACTATGACCTAAACGAATATACAAAATATACGCATATAGTGCTTAGAATCGGTGGTTTAACTGCTGTTGCTGAGCGATCATCACATGAGTCGTCTCTACGAACACAAACCTTTATAGTGTGGAATGGCCCTATAGGTGTAATCTTTGAACGGCGGTAACATTTTAGGGAAGACATCTAGAACTCGGAAATTTACAGCAAAACTTGCGCTTAGTTTGCAATTTTTTTCTCCTTAGATCGTATCTTTGAACGGATGTAACTTTTTTTTTCTGGGTAGAGATGGGGAATCTTCTTAGATACTGCATGCCGCGTAGCAGAAAACCTCCGGCATGCAATTATGTTCTACCGACTAAACCTACCTCTTTTTCACCGCTTGACCCTGCGGGACAACCTTTCAGCATAACTTCACAGGGGCAATACCGGCTAATCAGCCATCACCGAGTAGCAGACTTCCGTCTGCGTTCCTCCCTCTGTAGCTCGATGTGAATGGCACTAACGGCCCCGCTGAATCCCAGTTATCCGCTGATACAAGCATTAGAGCCACTAGATTCTGGGGACTTATGTTGTCTCCCAGCTGGCTGCGGATATGTCCAAATCTGGAGCAATCAAACACAACGTGTTTGGCATCTTCCGAAACTCCCTTGCAACTCAGGCATTCTGGCAAATCGTTCAGCTTAAACCGATGCAAATACTGTTGGTATACCCTCCGTGACCTGTTAAAAATTGGGTCATGTAAAAATTCACATCCCCGTGTTTTCGATTAACCCATATGGCCGGAATAAGGGTATGTTTCCATCGGCCAGTAGATGCCTCATCCCATCGAACCTGCCACCTTCTCATAGATTCCACCCTTTCAGAGTTTCTTCGCCCTGGGTGCATCTCCTGTGATTCGCCTTGGCGATCGTCTTACAAGGATCGGCAAAGTTATCATTCCAGCCACCATGTAGGCCGCTTCATGCGATGTGGTGCGGTACGCACAACACACTCTCAAAGCACACCTACGATATATCGCGTTTAGAGGTTTTGCATTGCATGCGAAGCGTAATGCACTGGCCCAAACTGGTGAGGCATATAGAAATAATGATAGATGTTACCACTCTTGACAGTAGCAGCCTCCTACTTGTTCTCGGACCACCTATGTTTGGCATCATTCGTGCTAGTGCTGCGGTGGCAGTCGCCGCCTTGTCACCTACATACCTTAAGTGCTCTCCAAAGCTTAGCCTCGAGTCAATCATGATTCCCAAATACCTAACGGCTTGCTTAGAGGCTATGTCATACTCTCCGACTCGGATCTTGAGGGAACACTTTTTTCTCCGCTTGAAGTTAGAACTGCTTCCGTTTTCTGATCAGCGAGCTCTAATACAACGGTTTGAATCCACAGCTTGATGGTTGTAATCGCCTCGCCCGTGTGTATCTCGGCCAACTCCAGGTCTTTTGCGACCGAAACGACAACTATGTCGTCAGGAAAACCTACCACTGTCACACCTTTTGGCATAGCAAGCTCCAAAATAGCATTATATGTACATGATATTCCACAAAAGTGGGCCAAGAACGGATCCCTGTGGCACCCCTGCTGTGACCACGTATTCCTTGCGTTCTGCACTAGTTTCATAGCTTAAGACACGTTGCAAGAGGTAGCTCCTAATCAGGGACGTAGCTAAGGGGGGTATGAGGGGGTGTCTCACCCCCCTAACATTTTCATTATTCATCTACAGTCGGCAAATTTGACCTCTGTGGGAACTTGTAGGATTGCGATTTTCGGCATTACAGTTAAACGAATGTTCAAAACTCGCGTTGCAACAAAGACGTCTCGTGTTTATTATTCAGTATGAAGTGTGTCTGCCATTTGCATTATACTCCGAACTCAGACTACACACATAGATACTAGTCGACAAAACCACTCCTCAAGGAGTACGGTAAGGTGACCAGACTCCCAAAAGCCCAACGATGTACACATACTTGCGGAATTTGATTCTCAAGCAAATCTGGAGCACTACGTCCAGGTCCGAGGTCTATGTCGTAACCATGTCGAGCAACAGGGTCTAAGTAATCATATGGACGAGCCATATGATTAAATTTTACGAAATGGCATCCATTGGCTTACCGAACGCTTCGCTCGCACCTCGCCTTATCATTCATAGCACCAGCACCACGTCGCAAATGTAGGCGAATTCTGGAAAACGCTTCCTCTACAGGATTTTAGTTAACTTAAGGACGAGTCAGATGTCTAAATTACACGAAATGCCATCCATTGGCTCACCGAACGCTGGACTCCCACCTCGCCTTATCCTGTTTCCCTACAGCACTACGTCGCAAACCTGAATAGCGCGACACACAGATCGAGGTCTGAGCGGAATGAGGGGCGAGGTACAGGGTCTGAGTATTTTTTGTGTGGACGAGTCAGAGAACTAAATCCTACGAATTGCCTTACATGAACTGCACCTCGCCTTATTCACTTCCTACCAGCGGACCGGGTATTTAACACCGTTTTTAATGAATTCTAAGGAAATTTGGTAGAAAAATTTATCTGAAACCAATACTGAGTCTTTTCTTTAGTATGCATTTTCCTATAGAGGTTGATAAAGGAATCGGATGGAGTACAATGGCTGATTTTTCCATATTGAAATCTCATCTACTGACGGCTGTAATCTCTGAACCTTGGTAGCTGAAGCCTTGAAATGTTCACCAAATATGGGCAGTGCGGTGCCCTACAAGTTTTCCAAATTTCAAAATTCCGTCCATTTTGCAAGTTATGGACAATTTTTGATTAGAAAACACAGAAGTGCGATTTGGGCAGCTAAAACTTTCGAATACAGATAGGTGGACCGTAAAATTGGGAGAAAATGCGCCAAGTAGATCTACAAGTTTTCAAATTTCAGTGAGATCGGGAAGGGTTCTCCAGTTATCGAAATTGGGCGATTGTCAAACATAAAAGTGCTATTATCTCGCTAAATATCGACAGGGGTCAAGCTTTACACCTTAAAAGCAGAAATGACTGATCACAGGCTTCATCGAGGAGATTATTATGTAGTGAACTAGGTTTCATTGTGTGGCATGGAGAGCACACTTTGCTGTACATTTCCCAATGCTGTACGACAGTTGAAAATGCTGTACTGTACAGCAAAATGCTGTACACTTGGTCAGCTTAATTGACATTTTTGAACAAAAATAAACTTTTTATGGATAAAGTCTAAATTAGAACATTTCGCATTTATTAGCCTAAATGAGCAATTTTCGCCGAAATTCGCATCTATTTCGTAAAAACAAAATTTCCGTACCTCTAATTATAATTGGTGAATTTACAAAAATGTAGTCGGCAAATTTTACTTTTCACCCCCCTAACAAATGTTTGCTCGGTACGTCCCTGCTCCTAATTATCATAGCTAAATAGTCGGGAACAAACATTCTTTGTAGAGCTGCATGGATACAAACCCAGCTCGCAGATTTGATTGCATTTTTCATATCTAGGATTACAACAGCGCAACAAGTGCTGTTACATAATGACTCCCTTGCAATAGCAGTTACCATGGTAATTCCGTCTACCGTAGATCGCGCTCGTCTGAAACCGTATTGGCGGTCCGATAAACGCCCCTCTTCTTCCACTACATCCGATAATCGGTTATATATATATGATTCGCTCTAGCACTTTTCCCGTTGTGTCTATAGCAAACAAATAGGACGGTGGGAGTTAGGCTCACCATCAGCAGGCTTATTGGGCTTTGCAATAAGCACCAATTTTTGTCTTTTCCATGGTTGTGGGAAAGTCCGTTCTTCTAGGCATTTTCCAAAGACGTCGATAAACATTGCTGGCGTCGTCAGAATCGCCGCCTTCAACGCCCTATTAGGGACACCATCGGGACCTGGTACTTTACCGTCCTCAAACCTTGATGCTGCCTTTAGAAATTCTAACTCTGTAATCGGTGGAATGATATTGATATTCGATGTAAGTCTTTGTGTCGCTGGTTCCAAATCATGTTGCGGAAACAAAGTGGAGACAATATCTTCGAGCAGTACCGGACATTTGAGTTGGGGAGCTCTCTGTCCAATCTTCTTCATGACCACTCTATACGCCGTTCCCCTAGGATTTGCGTCGACGTCCTCACAAAGCTGTCTGAAGCAATTTTGTTTACTAGTTTTAATAGCATTTTTAAGTGATCTACGGGCTGCTTTATAAGCCTCGAGTAGAGCATTATACGTCGTTGGTCTGATGGAGCGTTGACAAAGGCGCCGAGCTTTTAAGCATTCACGTCTCTTATTGGCAATCTCCTCGGTCCACCAGTAGTTCTCTCGGCGATTAGAGATCGAACTTTTTCTTGGCATGGAGGCATCGCATGCTATTGATAGTTGGTCGATCAATTGCAAGGTCTTCTCTTCGGCTGAACCGTTAGTTGTACCTAAACTGGATAGGGTTTCTATGAGCGAATCTTCATCGAAGCGTCTCGTAAACCATCCCTCAGTTGGAGCTGTCGTTGTACCCATATGTGTTCAATTCTATCCGCTTCGAGAATAGAATTGCCTGGTGGTCACTGTGCATATAGTTCTCACTAACTTGCCACTACGTGGTTGTGACTAAAGAGCTGCTTACGAGTATAAGGTCGATAATGGACCCCGTATTTCCCCTCCGAAAGGTGTTAACGTTCCCCAAGTTCATTAGAACGATATCGAGCCGTTTCCCGCAATTATCACAAGTGTGTGAATACTTGCGTCGTGCACAAGTGCCTCCAAAAAACACTCGAACTCTGTATCACTCCACCGTGGCGGAGCATAGCAGCTATACACGTAAACGCCGTTGATCCTAGCTGTGATCACCCCGTTTATCCCTCCCGATACACCCTGCTGAAACGCATAACGTCCACAAGTCCAAATTGCTACCTCGTTGTCCTTGTCTGCGATCCAAACCGAACTACGCGGATTTTTATATTGGTCGCAGATAATTGCAACGTCTACCTCCTTTTCTTTTACCGTCTGTGAGAGCAGATCAGCTGCCTGGCGGTGATTCAAGTTAAGCTGCAAGAATCTCATTTAGGGATCATTTTGATGGCCTCCGGAGGATATACTAGGCATTTGACGGATCTAGTTTGGTGCTTGTAGTTGGCCCTAGCTGCCTCTTTTCAGAAAATGCATTTGGGCTCCTTGTCGCAAGATGCCGCTTTGTGGCCATCCTCACCACACTTGAAGGACATGTTGAACCGATCTTGCTGGCTATTACAGTCCCTCACAACGTGGCCAAATTCCAGACACTTAAAGCATCTCTTCGGAGAGATTTGCCATTTTACCCTGCAGATCGTCCATCCCACCTTCAATTTGCCCACTTCCACAACTTTGCTGGCCACATCTGTAGGCAAGCTTATAGATAGATGGATTCAATTCCAACACACCCGCTACAATTGCCTTGTATCCATGATCCATCCACTGAATCTCCACCGCGGGTTTTCAGTTGCGAAGCAAGAGTTCCCCGTTTCATGTTCGACGAATTCGTGAAACGCTATCTCATATTTTTGTTAGTAGTGGTTCCGACTTCATCCTCTTTAGGATATCGTCATTGCTTCCGACAGGGAAATGATCATCGCGGCTGTAACTTTTGAACGCAGACAACGAGGACTCTGAAATTTTCAGCAAAGTGTGTTCCACAATATGCTCTACATCGGTTTCCTGATCTCTCTCTATATTTTTTTTTTTTTTTGAAAATCGATTTCAAATTTTTTGTCCTTAGATATCATCTATGAACGGCTGTAATTTTTGAACACAGTCAGCCAAAGGACTCTGAAATTTTCAGTGATATCATCTGTTCATGTAATAAACTCTCCCGACCCGTACGTCGATTTGAATATTTTTAAATTTTCCTCCGAAGCGATTTGCAAAAACCCTCCCTGCTCCCTCTATTCCTAAAAGACAAAGACACCTGGCCGATCGAAGCCTATTCTGTACATTCTCAAAAAACATACGAGGACGGTTATCTTCCTTTGAATAACTAAAGCTGTAGCCTCCTTCTAATTTCCTATATTTTCAGGAAAAAGTTTGAGTTTTAAATAGGTTGATTTTAACCAATTTAACCGGTGCGACCGGTTTTCACCGATATAACCACCACGTCTGGCATGAGAACGTCCATATATTTTTGAGTCTCATGTGACTCGTAAACGCGAACGTGGAGAAACGCTGTGGGCATATGTGACTCATACATAGTCAACGTATTAAAATAGTTTCATCAGAAAGCCTTTACCGAATCAGATTCGGTCATATTCGCCGGTGTATCACAAAAGACAGTTTGCAAGTTAGTAAGGAATAAAATTTGCCGTATTTGGTATCAAATACCTAACACAACCCCTGCCTATAATTTGCAATCACATATTCCAAAACTTAATCCACTATACTCATTCAACCGCATCGACTTTCTCCCTAACCAAAAGTATCAGAACTATTCTAAACCATCATCCGTAGCCACCCTCATGTCATATCCGTACAGTCAGCACCCTCACGCCACTACCATCCATCACCCCATACATGACGCAGTCCACTTTCTTCTCGCATAACCATTGTCCGCTCCAAACCCGAGTTCTCGCCAAAAACTTCGCGGTCCAGAAACTCGAAGAAAAAAAAGTATATTCGAAAAATGTGAAAGCAATTCAAGAAACACAGAATCCTGCTGCTCCCTTTCGCCCTCCCTCGCACCGTCATTCGTTGTGTCATTATTCTTTACAACAACGGTCACCAAAATCTCCCTCCTCATATTCGTTGTACGACTATATGTCACACGTTCATATGTTCCAGCATACATATCTTAGCGCACACGACGAAGGCGACAAGGATACGCGAAAAAACCCCTAACAGTGAGCTTAGTCTTCTGTATGCGATACGTATTCGATCGAGCAAAGCGAAAAAAAACTGCTGAATGCTACACGATGGACATCTCGCATCTTGGGTGGAAAGTATGAATACTCGCGTCCTCGTCATCGTCCTGTGTACGGGAGCATATACACAAATTTCGCATGCATTTATATACGATACGGACAAGATAAGGCATCGATGAAGAAGCATAGGCTAAAGAAAGGACGACAACGAAAAGGATATTCCAACATAGGCCCGAAGAGGCAGAGTATATCCGACGGGGAGCTTAAATTGAAGAGTAGCGCGATCTTCTTATGCTGATGTTTCTACGGACGAAGTCGCTCGCTCGCTCTCTCAGGATCAGGACATGTTAGTTCGTTCGTCTATATGCCTTGAGCCGTCCGTCGTTGGTTTTTGCCATACTATGCAAAACATCACATGGTCGGTTTACATATAGAGTATATTTTCAAGTATGTTCGCCCCCCGTTTTGGCGTCCTCCCCGGCTTTCTTCATACATACATGTATATCCTTTTTCGTCTTGCACACACCACACATATCATACCTTCTTCGACCGTACCGACATTTCTCTCTGCTGTATCCTGTATGTATATGCATGCGGGGGGCTATTATAATGGAGCGGCGATTTTAGTTTAGTTTTCTCCCCATACGTGTTTTAGTCATTCGCTTCGTTGTGACCGATACGATTCGCCACGCAGGCAGATCAGATACCCGCCAAACTTGGTACAGTAAGGACTAAACGTCGACGCGGCGCGATTCGAGAACAGCATCTTTGAGAATATCGCGCGCGGCATCTCATCATAGAAATTCTAGAGAATAGCCTTGTTCCCCACCACCCACCGCTCGTGTCCAGTTCTCCTAGTCCCGGCATCCCCCGAAAATCGTCGGGGAGATTTCTCGAAGTAGGGAAGAATGAAAAATTTTCAGATCGGACATTGGTCAGTGCGGCGTCAATTCAAGAAGTTGGTGTGTGTCGGTAGTGGGTGGAGGATGTGGGGAAAGGAATGAAATTCGTCAATTATTTTTCCTCCCCGCTCTCGGACATCAGGAGAGGAGAGTGTGAGTTAAACTCAAATTGGGGTTTCTCTGTGTGCTTGGCTGTGTGGTGAGGGTGTATTAAGGAATTCGTAAGACGATTCGATTCGAGTTTGGCTTTGTTGTTAATATACATATAACGGAAAAAATCAGCTGACTTTAATTAGGTGCATAGGGCACGTGTTCGTTTGAATAAACATTTATTATTCCTTCGAAACCGTTGAGCCGATGTTGTCAGTGAGTGCGGTCAACAAACAGGATACGAACGAAGCGTTGTTGCGCTTGGTTGTTTCGCGAATCTGCAGTTATGCTGGTGAAATTCATAAGTGGGTGGTGTACGCCGTGGAGGTTTTCAACAAGTTGCCAGTTGTTGAAATCAGCTACCGAAAGCACGTTTTCGTGCAAGTTCTTTGTAAGGAATTTTTCATGAACTTCACAGTAGTATTACTGTTATGGTTTCTGGTTACCTGCAAATCGGGGTGAGGTGTCCAAATCGAGGCCATTAGTGCTAACTACTATCTTCACACACGTCACCGCGTGCCGAAGGAGCACCGCAGCGCAATTTAAGTTCCTGCGGCCATACAAGAACAATAACTGTGCGACCGAATGCATATACGACGGAGGACACACATATGTGTATGTAAACGCCACGAAAGAACCATTTCAAGAAATCGTCAACCAGAGGCAAAAACTGAAGGACTAAAATAATACAAAAAAAATTTTAGAGCGTAGACTGCCTTTTGCAGTATTCAGACCCTTCAGCACGTACCGGATACGAAGCCAAGAGTCGTTCAAGAAGGGAAATCACGCCAAAGTCCTGCTATGTCATCTCGCGTATACCGTTACATATACATACCTATAAAGCAATAGCAGCAACTGCGGAGCTGCTGTCGTTCTTGGTGCGGTTCTTGGTTCATATAGAGCGATTGTTATTGTTCTGTTAACGTCGTCCTTTTGCGTCGCGACAATCCCTTGCCCAGCCTCGTCTTGTCATTTTCCGAGACGCGGGTCCTTGGCCGCACCGTGCTCGCAGTCCTTTGTACGGATCTTATTCTTATTTTCAACCTCATCCTTGCATCAATATACATATACACATTGTCCGTTATAGCCACCCGCATCGCATCAACATTTTCAACCATATCAAATATCATCCCCCGCACCACCCCCACTCGCGAGCGGTTCGGCCGACCGAAAGACCGACCATCCAAATCATTTGCACGAAATAGCCTCTAGCCGCCTGGATGGCAATGGTATGTATGGTGAAAGTCCTTTTCATAAGAAGAAGTAGCACACACATCGAGGGTGGCATATGAAATCACACCAGGACGATTCGCGCGCGCGATATCCCATCCCAAACCAGCAACAACATCAGCAGCAGCAATCTTCTCTCATATGTGTGTACGAGTATATCCTTATAAAGAGGCGACTTGACTTGACAAAAAAGGGGGAGGACGACGACGCTGCCAAGAGGTGGTAATGATGTTGATACGGTCACCGTTGTCGTCGTCCTCGTCGTCACATATCCTTGCGCTATACTGCCGGGTATCGAACCATCTATATAGAATAGAAACCCCTCGCGTATATTTATACTCAATGTTGGCGGCCGCAACTTTTGTATAGCTAAACGGTGCTGACGACGAATTTGCAAAAAGGACGAAGGACATACACCAGTCGCGCGACAATAGAGAAAGGAACGTGGCATCGGCGTCGGCGTTGGCGATTTCTATATAATACCCAGCGCAACAATAATAGCAAACGCGACGTCGACGACCACCAGAAGGGACATAATACGCGAGAAGCAAACGCGAAAGGACATGTGGCGATAGCCGCGAAGAAAGCAATATAGTGCGACGCCAAGGGATGTATGTGGACTTTACATGTACACATATACGGATGAGCCACATATAGAATATGATGCCGGGTACAATGTTTGCTGAACATCTCTAAAATCGGTCGTTCGCAACGAAAAGGACGAAACTTAATTTCATTTGCACGAGAGCAGCTTCGAGGAACTACGTTGTCCGCATTCATGCTTGCAAATTTGCTGCTGCTTAAGTCCACAACTTGACCAAGAGCCGCCGCCGCCGTATCAAATCCTCCACGAGGAGAGCGAGAGAGTAGGAGCGAGTCCTGCAACGATCCGGCATCCCGTTAAAGGATATATGTATACACGTCAAGGCATATCTATCCATCCGAAACTTACGGTTACTATGCATATGGATACGCCGTAACTACTTCTTGGCTAATTAGAAGTGACCAACACCTCCTTTTTGGTGTTTCAGGCAGGAAGGAGGGTAGCTAGCGCTCGCCATCATCCTTCAATCCTTCGGTTCGTGTATTCATACCGTACACTTCGTATAGACGTGCGGTCCCGTGCTTGCTTGCTTGCTTTTCAAGCAGCTCTCCAAGACGACGTCGACGTGAACCTTTTGACCCAATCCCAAAATTTGTGTTGGGAGCGAAGGCAGCGGCCAAGTGATTTTCATCATCATCTCGGAAATTTCGCATGTTTGGTCTGTATAGAGTGTATGTCCATCTCTCGCGTCGTCGTCGTCCAAGACCACCGTCTCGTCCTTGCCCCTTTCGTTCGGCATTTATCCCCTCGGTCATCGGTCTTGGACACAGCATATATATACGTTCAATCGCCACGGCTGCCTCACGGAAGGAGTCCTTCGTAAAGGGAAGAACAACATCAGCAACAGCAAGACGAGCCGCAGCACATAGTCGTCGTCGTCCCAACTATAACACACGGCAAGGAATAAGGAATAGTACACGGCCGTATTTACCGGAGGACATATACACACAGGAGGTTTTTGATATAGCGAGACACAAATTCGCTAGGCAAGTCCGACGACGTGGACATCGTTGTCGTGGTCTTGCGATTCGGTCAGCATAAGCAGAAGCAGAGACGATTCTTGAAGCTGCTTCTTCTGCTTCGACACAAAACGGTGCTGGCGCGGCCTCCCTATTTTCCCAAGACACTACAATCGTGTGTGTCGTGTGTCAGACAAAAACACACCATCGGATCGGCCGGACAAGGTAGCATACTACTAGCCTAGCCAAACCAAGCAGCACAGTCGTCTTCAAATCGTGTACGGGATTTCACGTTTATCGTTGCTAGTGATTAGCCTGCCACCATCAACCATAGTCCATCTGCACCATAGTACCACTATCGCTTGTTGGGACTCGGATCATTTTCGCTCTCTCAAATCGACAATCAAACGGAACCCCATACAATAAATTGCGGCACTTACTCTCTATCAGTGATTTTAAGAAAAAAAATTTCGCGCCAACAAACGGTCAAATTTCAATCAGGCGCTGACCCATTCGACGATAGTGTCCTATACCTGACAACACGAGTGTATTTCTTGCGGTTGTGTTATCTCCTCCTTCTTCGTGGCCACTCTCCCTCCTCGAGAACGACATTCGAATCGTACGGAGCATTCAATTTTTTCGCGAATTCTCCTGAGTGTAGCACACAAAGCGTGTGTATTGTGTCGCTTCGTCGTCATCCCCTTCTATTATCCTTTTTGGACGGACACATTCTTTGAACGGTTAACTTACAGTTTTTTTTTTCGCGCGCCCCATATCGTCTTATATGAGTGATATTGTGCCGTGTACAGTAAGCGTGTAGATGTGACTTGGACAGGCTCTCGCGTACATATTACCTGCTGCCTATACACGGCGTTATTCGGACAGGATTTCATCACAAGGATTTATATATGTACATACGTGTCTTTATATATCCTGCAGGACACTGCTCGCGCGCTATACATATACCGAGTCGTCGTCGTCTATTCGGAGCAAATAAGGAGCGGATATAGCGTGTATATCACACACAACACGTACACGAGGCTGCCGTACATACATAACATACATATCTGATTGGCGAGGACGACGCGCGAGGACATTCTCTCTCTCGACGTGTGTTATGTGTACACAGTACACACAGTACGGCAGTAGACGAAGAATAAGTCCGCGACGCGAATTTACAGTTCATCATTCGACAAGTTCGGACCATTGACGGTGGTCATGCCGGTAGTGTTATGTCGTCGTAGTTGCCTGTTATTGTACTGTTGCTCGTCGTGCTTTTCGCGACCGCCAATCGTTGTTGGTCATCCTCCACATCAGTCGCAGTCAGTTTTTCGGTCCAGTCAAGTGTTGATCGCTTCGGCCACTGTTCGATCGTCGTACTACACCACAGGTGATTACAACGGTGTTACGGTTAACTGATAACAACCGGAGTGCAATAGAGATACATACATACGATCGCGAATTCTCTGCGTCTTTTTTCGCGAACGTGTTTAAAACTTAACATTTTGTGCCAAGTGATCGTCGATTTAATCATTTTCTAGACCCCCCGAGGAAAAAGTGTGGATTATCCTTGGAAAAAGAACAACCGAGAATATCTTTTAGATATGCAAGGCACGTGTGATGAGACAGTGTAAATTTAGTCATTAGCGGATTGACGAATTAACCGCTAAGACGACGAGACAACAGTGATAAAATCCAAGTGACAAAAATTACAATACGAAGTGATCGTGTGTACCCACCATAGTCGAATATTGAAATTTGTGATATTTTTCGGAAGCCGGTTTAGCGGTTTTAGCAGCGCTGTTTGGACGCGGAAGGATTTTGAATATTCCAAAATACATTTTTGGAATATTTTCGACAATTTCTTTAGCTTAATAGGGTATGTATCTAAATTTGATATTTAATTTTTGGAAGTGTGTGAGAATTATGAGGAGCACAAATTTTATGAGATGTTTCTTGAGGCGAGTCAGCCTTTTTGTCGCAATATTGTTAGGATTTTTGTGCACACTTACTATTTCTGAGTCTAGAAATTCCATAGAATTGAACATAAATCCTAGACTTCTCTTAGTGTGGACTCCAAAGGAATAGACGAATTAAAATTAAATAATTGGAATTAAGACGAATTTAAATTAAATTATGTATTGCTACGTACATAATGTACCTACTTAAAACGATTTATTTTCTCAAGTTTTTAAACCATTAATTTTTTTTATTGTGTTATCCGATCTTAAACGATTTTACATTAATTTTAAGGTTACTTTAATTAAGTTTTTACTTTTTATTTAATTTAAAAAAATAAACTAAACCGTGATAATTTTTTTAAAGTTAAAACAAAATTAAAAATTATTTTTGAGTATTTTTATATACATATTGTGTTTATTAATTCGCTTGTCTCTTTATGTGGTGCATATGCTCGTATAATAATCTTATGAAAAAGCAGGACAAATGTTCTAAAAATCGGTGTTTGACAGGACAAGTCTACTGAACAACCAGAAAGACAAAAAATGCCGTATCTTTCGAATTATCAATTATACAGAGTGGCACACGGAAACCTGACAATTTTAAAGGTGTCATAAAATATCGAAAATTAACGCTACTAATTTTTTTCTGTCACTAAAACATTCAGGACAGTTGCGGAATTTAAATCACACCCTTTAAAAAAAATCGACAAAATGGTGTTCGTTTTCATCATTAAACTTTACAGTGGATCCGCAGTGGATCAACTTAAATTTGCCCCATCTCTTCGCAGGTGGATTTAGTTGTTTCAACGCATGTGTAGTTTATTTTCAAAAATGCGTAATTTCAGGATGTGACCCTATCTGGAAGCAACGAATTTGTAAAGCATGAAATTCCAACTTTTTGCGGCGTTTTATAAATCCTCAGGTTCCCGTGTCCCATCCTGTATTACCTAGAGATGTTTATCGCTTAGCAGACTGAAATGATATCACTTCTTCCACAATCACTTGTAATGACTATTCTAGATTGCTCTTTTCGAAATCCCTACTACGACATTTTCAGCGTGTCCTTTCGTATCAATGTTCCTAGATGGGGTTCTTCTCATCAGGGCTATCTAGTGTAAAAGCACAGATCTTTTGTTCTTAACCTAGGTACCAGGCAATAGGCGACATTTAGGCGCTTTTTTTGGATCGTATAAAGAAAATAAACGCGAACGAGTGGAATCACTTGTCTCTTTTGTTGTTATTTACGAATTTTTGGTGTGGTTTCCACAATTTGCTTATTTTCTGAAATTTAGATTTAAATTCCCAGGAAACCCAGAAACTAGATGACTCTGTGCTTTATTCTTATATGCCGTTCGAAAGCTAAGATACTACGCCAACTTTTGTCAACTTTGCAGATTTGCCACTACAATGTCCCGTTACGAAATTCGGGTTTAATTTTGACATTAAAAATTGAAATTGACATTTCTGCAAAATTCAAAACGTATCTCGGAAGATACGAAACCGTTCGAAACGTTCGATATGTCCTTTTATTGTAAATTTTGTGTACTTTCAGAAGAATATGAAAAACATTGATTTGGCTAAAGTGGAAGCTAGAAAATTTGAGTTTTTCGAAGAAAGTCGTGTTTTTTGACAAGAATCACAAAAAAGGCTATTATTCCTTAACGGTAAAAGCTAGATAAATAATTTTGGCGACATTTTTCCTAAAACATCCTGCAGAGTCTACCATTGGTCTATGGCTAACCAGTTGCGGGACACCCTGTATAGGAGACTAGTTTTCAAATTATGAAAATTCCAGAAAATCCCATCTTAATAATTCTGTACTGCAGACACGCTCACCACACCGTTGCAAAAGGGGTGAAAATTTCCCATGTTTTTGTTTTTTATTGTCATCGCTTTTTAATTTAAATATTTTAGGTTTAGATGTAATTTTCATGGACAAGGCACTGAAATTCCTACACTGAAAAAAAAATAAACCGATCATCTAAAAAGTAGTTTATATCGGCTAAAGTTCGTCTTCGATTTTCAGCTTACGAAAATCTACATAGTAGTAGTAGTAGTTGAAACAGCTATGAAGATGTGGGTAATTTGTCTATTCCTTATTAGTTGAAACATCTACTAAATTTGTAAACTCAATTAATACATTTGTAAAGGTAGTACTTAGCTATTCAACAACAACGCATTGGTCTCGGCGATGACACGATCCAAGATAGAGCTGCCTGTAGAAATATGCTGAGATATTACCGCCAAAACGGGCGATGTGCCTACACCGCAGGTCGAGCAACGCGAAACCATGGAGCGGTATAAAGAACGAGGCAAGGAAGAAGAAGAAGAAAGGTAGTAGCTATTCATTGTGTGTAAATTGAGCAATGTTAAAAAGTTGGATTGTTTTGATGAAAAGTTTTACTACTTCACAAAAATTTTATATTCGAATTATACCATTTCTCACAAGCCCACAACTTTGAAATTTTAAATTCGTAACTATGTATATGGACAACCAAATTTATATATTCCCATCATCGAAGATAGATAATTTTATATTTTTACTAAAATTCAAAAAGTTCAGTGCTCAAATATGCATCTACAGTTACGAATTAAGGCTCCGAAATATGGAATTTGATGTTCAAAACTTACGAACTTGATGCTCTAAAGTTATGAACTTGACCGAGAAATGGTATATATTTAACAGCTTTAGGGGAAGAATCCTCTAAAATTTGTCTATAATCTTGAATGGTTAAATGAACGAATTTAATAGTGTTATTCTGCTGCGAAGATGAGATAGATTGACTATTTCTATAGTAGCACTGTCTAAATTAAAATGAACTACTTAACTTTAGACAAAAAGTCTAAATCATTTTTCTCAGTGTACCCACTTGTTCTGACAGAAAAGACTTTCTTTAAAACCTGATTCATATTTTTGTTTTAGATTACACATTAGGAAATTGACAACAGACATTGCTTTTTTTAGAAAATTAAAAGTTTTTCATTTAATATTTTAATAATTTTAAAGTCCCGAAAAAATTATGCTTCCATAAAAAAAAATCCACAATGTATTTTACGAGAAAATAATTGTACGAGTGCTGTAATTTAATTTAGAATAGTATTTTTAATTAGGAATTTGGGGAAGCGTTGATAGAACGATATATACTTCGCTCTGTCTCTGTGGCTCACTCTACGCTGCTAGTAATCTAGACGTCCGGAGATCGAATCTGGGCGTGGTACAATAATTTCCGTACATTTGCGGATAGGAAAGTCTTATTTTGAACGGCGATCATCAATACCGACCATTGTCTATAATCTCTAACATTAATTACAAAATAGGAGTTCATATTATCAGAGAGCAGTGAACAGTGATATCCCTAATATCCCATAATACTCCGGTTTTACTGCAGTCACGTTCGACGTGGCAAAAAGAGTGAAAATTGTAGTCACGAATTATTTTGAGTTTAGAAGTAATTTTCATAGACGAAGCGCTTAAAAGATCCAACTTGCTAAAACAACGAGTTTTGCATTTTCGGATTTTTCAAATTCATTTTTTGTTGTTTATCCCTATAAACTTTAATCGTTAGATTTCTATAGTTATTTCATTGAGTTCCAGCAAACGTACATTCATATAGTATAGCTAAGAAGCATATTTAACTCTAAAACAAATTCATAATGACTGAAATTTGGAAGAGATGTTCGGGGACATCCCTTCAGATTGACGAACTGCTTATTCCATACATGTTACTATTTTTATTAATGTATGTATTCTATTTTTTTTAAATTTGTTTCGCGTGGGGTCAACCTTAAAAATAACAGGCGCGACAATCCAACATTGGACTAAGGCCGCAGGATGTGTTAGTGGCATCCTATTTCCAAGATCTTATCTGCTTTTGTTGAGGTAATGAGATCAGCATCACGCTCAGCAGTGCAGCATAAATGGGTATTCGTTTAACATCTGAGTGAGATCATAGTCCGTCACAAGCTCGTGAGTTCGAAAAACACCATGGCTCACGGTGAGATTCGAACTCATGACCCTGTGAACCGAAGGTGCGCGCACTAACCACTAGACCTTACCTAACCGCAAGACCTAACCTAGCCGCTAGACCAACCTTAGTGAAATTTTATACAAAAAAAAACGCTTGAAAATTCTTCTAAACAAAATCCCGGTCTACAAAAAATCATTTTTTGCATAATAACTTGTAGATACAAAACTATGCTAATGTACATATTTGCATTTTAGTGAGCTCATTCAGCAGGAGGCAAGTGGTCGGAAATTCATCTTGCGAGAAAATGACTCCCAGAAATCAAAGAAATATCTAAAATACATTGTTTCGCGATACAAGAATACTTTATTGGAGAATTTTTGCAATTAAATGAATTCATACCGGATTTTTTTTCTGTGTATATTCTCTGTTCGGCAATGGATAGTTCGCTAATTTTAGAAATAATAATTGCTGAAATTTACTTTTCTAATCCATAATAGGTATACACGCGTCACCATACCGCAGAAGAATCAACTTTTAATAGTCACGTTACATTCGTTAATCTGTGAACTGAAAAAAATACACAACTGTTTTTTTTATAGTCTCCGCCATAAGCCTGCGTAGACTATTGGAAATTAAATGTTTTTCCATGTTATGCATACAATGGAAAATTCTCTCCTGATGAAACGCAGCTTCTATATATTCTTGAATCAGATGATGATTGGATTCGCTGCAGATTATATAATGATTGGATACGTCCATTCATCTAGAGATATTTGAGGAGTGTGAATGGGCCTTTTCACATTCCGTACGGCAAGAGCTTTTATAGTGGGTGGTAAACAAGCATTGTGCATTTCACATTGTGAGAACGCGACGTACGACCGAAAAACAATCATAAGTACGATTATCCATGCTGTTTGTTGTCAAGTTTCCTCTCGTACGCTTTTTTCGTATGATGTGGAAAAGGCCATTATGCACCCGAGCCGCAGTCCCACTTCAGCCTAAAGCTGTCCGAGAAGGCTGTCGTTCCCACATCTTGAAATTACATTTCATTAATCTACTATAAAACCAGTGGCGTGACCAGGGGGCTCCAACGGAATGCTACTTGGTAATGGGACATTCACTTTCATATTTATTTTTCAAAAACGAGATTCACTTACGAAAAATACAAAATGATCTTTACCTAACTAAAACTGTGTTTTCATATACGAAGTTTTGGGAGAAGTTACAGTAAATTTAAAGCCTATTGACCGTACAGCAGACGTTGATAAAACAGATTTGAGCCATGGTTACTGTTAAGAATTTGGAATTTCCATTTCCATAACGTTTTGGTCAAGCAACGGTTTACCGTTATCAAAGTTTATTTTAAAATGCTATAAATTTAGAAAAATAAAAAAATTATTTCCAAGTTGTTTTGGGAATTAGGTATCAGTTCGTTCTTAAAGTAAATACATAATTCAGTTTTCTTCAGTGGCTTCGAGTAAGTCGTTTGTATGATTACTGTGTAGTTGGTACAAGTGCAGAATAAATTGAAGAAACTGCAATGGTAAAAAGAAAATGAATACTTTTAAACCGAATTCACCACATGATTAGAATGTACCAAGGGTACCTAGTATCCATGCAATGCACTATACAAAAATTTATGCAAAATACATCTATGCATGTATTTGAAATGCAATTAATAAGTGCAAACAATGAACCTGGTCCATTTTCGAAAATAGTCTAGTCATTGGCCGTTCTGTTGAATTTATAACACAGAAATTATCATAACTTTACGGAATGCATTTTTCTGAGTGTAGTTCTCTAGCTGTTTTAATATGATCCATCCTATTTTTTATCATATCTCATTTTGGTTATTTAATGGGACAAATTGATTAAAATCTAATCTGATATCCTATCGCGGATTTACGGGACACATTTCATTTCATACAAAACATCCCAATATGATTCGTCCAGTTACAATAATAATCATTGAACCTTTTTAGTTTTGTGAAAAAAAGCTGGCAAATTACCGTCCAATTAAAATAATGGGACGTAGTCTGGCTGGTGTAGTGCCCTACTAGCCAAGGAATGCATCGATGCCGGCATCATGAATCTCTGGATGAACCGAATCATTCTATGTATTTGTTCTAGCCGCGGGATTAAATTCCTAATATATTTTTCAAAGATATGGTTAACGACTGCATGAAGACCACGTGAACCCAAACATGACTTTCCCTCATGATTTTATTAGAGAGAGGTACTGATGATAGATGCGGTGCGGATCATCAATGAATTCATCAGAAAGGAACTGATGAAAAGTACGATGCGTTTTACCGGCGAACTCATAATGCTGGAACTGATGACAAATTTCCCCGAAAGAGTTCATCAAGTTCGCCCTAATGAAGTAATCGTTGGATTTCACTCATGCGTTCTTAAAGGAACAACGTATGAAAAGGTCGATTATTTTCATTAATTATTGTATTAGTAATTTATTCATTAGCCCTAACTAGCTGATGAACATCAGGAGCGATCTCTTCTCTTCAAAACTTACTACTTACTGAAAATGCACACGATCAAGTTTTGACACGGACAAATTACTCGACGCAGAGGCACATACTGCTAAGGTCGACTTTCAAGTAAAAAATGACTCGTTGTGATACAAAAATATACACAATATTGAATAATATGTATTTGAGCAAATTGACGAAAGCGGAACACTCACCGAAACCTTAAAAAAAATGTTTCTCGATGAATTGTCACCGATTATCCATCGAGACAGTCATCGGGTGATGGAGATTCAGTCGAAGTACATAAGCCAACGCGTGTCGATGAGAGAGTGTTCATGAATACTGCGACAACTTTTGCATTCCCCCGTCTCTTTGGATTTATCGTTCACCGATTATGGCTAGCAGGGTGGTTATTGCGCGCACCTTCGGTGCACAAGGTCATGGGTTCGAGACTCACCGTGAACGTATTAGTTTATATGGTGATTTTCTCAACACCTCAACCAAAAAGCAGTTAAGATCTTGGAAATTGGATGTCACTAACACATCTGCGGCCTTAGTCCAATGTTGGACTGTCGCGCCTGATATTTATTTATTTTTAAGTTTATTGGACCCATTTTTGAGAGTATAGTACAAAAAAGGTCATACGGAAATCGGGATTGAGTAAACTTGGGGGATAATGATAATGCACTGTCTTAGGAAATTAGTAACTATGCAGATTTTCAGTTTCCAACCCAATCAATGTCGATAAGTTCAGCGATTTGTCGGTTGCTCATACATAATCAACAACCAAGGCAAGGCCTCTTGAAAAATCTGTAACTCGGTTGTATTCCTTTTTTCTCCTTCTTGCAATCGATTGTAGAAAGAATCAGCCTTCTTTACAAATATTTCAGTTTATGGCGTATACACCAAAGGGTGTAGTAGGTCATGAGTTTCCTAGAACCCAGTACACTCTACTCTCTTTGAAAGGAACCTTTACTTCGAGTCCATGTTATTAGGTACGACAGTATTATCAACGGAAGCTAAATACATATATCGGTATCGCTCTGCATAGGCGATTACATTGATATAGGGTTTCTACAAAGCCACAAACATAATGAGGCATCTGTAAAAATGCTGTTGAAGCGTCGAATGCGTAAAGAAGAATTTCTGGCTAAGATCACATTTTTATAAATTCCAGGCCCTCATTCCATATCGCTGAGGTCAGATAAATGGCAATCCCTTTTCAGGAAGTACATATATAGAGCCTCAAATAAATTTGGTTCTAGTAAACTCCCTACAATTTGAAATTCATTGATTAACGAACGTAAAATTTCAGGAGATAGCAGTTGTAGTCATCGCGAACTTTGCCGTCTTCAGGAATGTGCCTAAAAATATTTGTTAGTCTTTTACATAAGATTGCATCATAATTAATTAAGGACATAAACACATTCTATTATAAATTAAGCACAACTGGGAGAGCCTCCATCTTGTTTTATTTATGTGTACCGGGGGCAGCCGGGCAAGAGACTTGTTCGATGTGACAACCTTTCTTCATACGCGGTTATCTACTATATTTGTTGTAAAATTAATTAATTCACGTGGTTATCATTATTATGGTATTCAGTTAGGTTTTTATATCTATAACATAAACAAATGCAACCACATTTTTTTGCAAGATAAAAAATCATTTTCCCCTACCGAAATTATAATTTGTCAAATAATATCACTTTTCTACTATACTAATTGTCTGATAGTCTGGCTGGTCTAGCGGTTAGTGCGCGCACCTTCGGTGCACAGGGTCATGAGTTCGAATCTCACCGTGAACAATGGTGTTTTTCGAACTCACGAGCTTGTGACGGACTATGATCTCACTCAGATGTTAAACGAGTACCCATTTATGGGGATAAATAACACTGCTGAGCGTGATGCTGATCCCATTACCTCAACAAAAAGCAGATAAGATCTTGGAAATAGGATGTCACTAACACATTCTGCGGCCTTAGTCAAATGTTGGATTGTCGCGCCTGTTATTTATTTATTTACTATACTAATATTCATACATAATTGTTTTTTGTATCCACAAATTTGCTAAGCTAGCAAAAATACAAAATCGAAACACACATAAAAAAATTAACCCTATAGCAAAACCAATACCCACTCATACATATAAAGTTGACATATTTTCGCAGATGCGTTTTTATGTAGGAAGTTATAGAAAATTGAAAAAGAAAACATCGAATCAAAAACGCACTACCTACAAACCACGTGCTATTCAAACAAACAAAAAATATTGCATGCACAACCACTAGCACAATATTATCATTTTGGCATCTTTTTCAGGAGAAAAATATGTACAAACTCTTACAATATTGTATTATAGGAGTACCAAGTACCTAAATATATACATATGTTTTTGTAGTATAGGTACATATAAAGATTAAGTTTGCTTTATTCAATTTATCCGTTTTTTTTTACTACAATTTTACTACTTCATCAAGAAGTCCTTACACAAGCACGTAGACCGGCATTCCTCAGTTCCACAAGTCACTAAATCACCGCTAATCGTTTTCATTTTTATTATACCGGCATTATCATCACATAAAAAAGATATAAAACTCCCTCCACGGTAGTCCAGAATGTAGCACTATATTTATCCTTTATATAGCACATACGAGTCTATATATGCCTTACTGAAAAGGAAGACATAAAATTATCCCAATACAAAATCTACGCACAAATACACACAGAAAAATTTCTGTGCATTTTTTCGCATACATTCTCACTGCACGATACGTGCATTTTCTGCTGCACAATCTGTATATCTACACATTTTGTGCCGCATAGCTCTCTTTCGATATATTTTTGCACAAAGTTACCTTTTCGCAGAGTCAGGATGGATAAATGTACCAGAAAAGATACATTTTTTTCTCTCCTCATTATTGCCATTCATTTGACCACTTTGGATTATTATTTAAATCTTCTGAGAGTGTTTCATCCCCATTCCCTGCGCCTCCTCTTCTTCAGTCTCTTTATAATCAGACAAAAAGAAATGCATATGACCAAAACCGTCTCTCTATCTCTCTCCTCGTAGAGTTAGTTGTCCGAAAAAAAAATTAAGATAAATATATCTTCGGATATCACAAAAAAACAGTTTCACAATTTCATTCATTCATACAATTCTCCGGAATTGTTCGGCACAATAATGCATTTCCCCGAAATTTAAGAGAGAAAAAACGCAAGATTGTTGTTGCACTGTTTTTTTTGTCCTTTGCGAAAAAAAGATACAATTTACCCACACAAAAAAACGTACCTGTGTATCGAATTCTCTTAAAACCAAGAGAAAAGATAAATAAGTATACTTTCCCCACCGCAAGAGAAATCCTTTTTTCTCTTCAAAACCGCTCACACACACTCTCTCAACCAACCATATGCATAAACCTCTTTTTGCCTTGTGTGTTTCCTTACACCCGAGGTTGGAAAGGGGGATTTTAAAAAAGAAATCTTCGTAATCCGATAGGACACTCATCTGAGATGCGCATGTGTGTTTTACCACCCGTATACAAACATAACACGACACGGGGCGGGACTTTTTCGGTATTGTTTGTTTTTGTTTCGTATAGTCGTCGTTGTTGATCGTTTGTTCGTTTTTTTTTTCGTTTTCTCGGAAGGATATAAACAAAACTCACGTGCTTTTGTCGCGTGCGTATATATGGCGGGAGATGTAGTATGAGTATTTTCATATAAAACGCGCCGCGGCAAGTACTGAGTGGTTTTAAAGTCCCTGCATCGTGCAAATTGCGCGACGACTGTTTTTGATTGGTTGTTGATTGGTGACCGTTAGTTAGGCGACACAGCAGCAGGTATATGACGAGGCGCGCGAAAAATCGCGATAGGTATTAATAAGGTGTGTGTTATAGGCTGGTGTATACACAAAAAGCGCGAGTTGAAATCGTCCTAGAAACGCACGAATCACAAATGTAATGTGCGATGACTATTGCGTTGAAGCGATTCGAAAGGAATGCATGCAGTTGGTGTGTTGTTGATGAATATGCGGAAAAAGGACGATCATTACTCGATTTCAATTAATATAGTGGTCAGTACCCACTATACTCAGTGGAGAAAAGGAAGGAGGGATTTGACTAGGCTTTTCAAATATTTAGCAGGTTGAAATAAGCTCTGGGCTGGAAAATGCTTAAATCATGGCACGCACAATGGTAGAATACAAAAAATACATCGCACCGGTGGAGAAAACTGAAAAGTTAGAATTCATAACGTGTTCGATTGAATTTACAAAAAAATATGATTCTGAGCTTGAGCTTTGTCAAAAGAGTAACGGATACCAGGGAAATTAAACACTTGAAGATTGAAGTGTTCGGTGGATGCACACAATTTTATATAAAAACAAGCTGTGAGAGCTCCAAAAAGAATCCCCAAACATATAATTCTCATGCCAAAAAATCCCTAAAAATTGAACCAGAACCTAATAACATCATAATGGAGATTTTTGAGGTTAGGTTCTATCAGTTTGTGGATTTATGGTTGTGCGATACTTCGAAGTTTGAGGTGTTTTTTTATGTGGAGATTAAATCATTAGGAGAGGCTTCTATTTCGTATCGCATCCTGAAACCTTCTGTATTTAGGGACTGTTCATAAAGGGGTGCATACATGGATGTACGAATTGTAGACGCAAATGAGGATCCTCTAAATATTTGTTTCGTGATTTTTCCCTTTACATTCCGGGCTAACTTAGCAGAATTGACTTCTTTATTTGCCGTCTGCACATAACGGTAACTCAATTTGTCTCTTTCTGTCTAAAAACATATACGCAGGTCATTCGGTTGCATTGTTTTACCATATTTCTTCTCTCTCAGTAGTCTACCTACTGTGGTCTCTGGATCTTTGAATGCGATTTAACGCCAGATGCTCAGAAAACTGCACAACGAGAGCTCCATCGGACATTGTATTTAAGTTTCAGTTCGATGTAGTATGCCAATGAACTCATCAGGTGCGGTAATTCATCTGATTTAAGCCTGCCCCAGGAAGCTTTTTCACATTTAGCGTATGGTGTTGATATCCACATACGAGAACGCAAAAAATTAGAGTGACTACTCCTAATTTGGTCCTTCATAGTCACTGTTCCCAGGAGCGGGAATATACGATGCGAACCTACAAATGATCCGATGGACCCTCATTGTTGAAGCAACCTTTTTCTCCAGTTTGGAAGCCCTAGCAGCTGTCTTTTCGGCGTCCTCGCCTAACGCGTACTCCCAGCGAGTTCTCGGTCGTCCACGCAATCTGGCTTCGTCCTCATTGTGCGTTGATCAGCTTCTTCAGAATTAGCGATTAACGCATCCATTCATTGTACACATGCTCTGCCCATTGCAATCGTTGCAGCTTAACAATTATCGATATATTTTTTTACATACTTCAGTCACCTACCGCGCGGTACACAAGATCCACGTTGTAGACAACATATGCCTGACAGAGACGAAGGGGGAATTCAACAAACGTTATTTGCTTGTTGAACTCCCTCATCGTCTCAACTTTGATATTTTGTACGCACGGTTGGGCAAACCACGGACAATGTGGTGCAGGCATAATATTGAGCTCTACTCTACGCTCATGCGTTTCGAGCAATGAAAATGTTTGCACTAAATATCTGGCTATTCGAATAAGCTCATTGGAACTCGCTGAGGCTCATCAGAGTTCTAGTGGTTCTAGCTAACCAAAAGCCGCCTCAAAAGCCGGTTCAAAAGCTAATAGAGGCGTCTGAGGCTCTATTTGCGGTCAGCTGCATTTTATTTCGTAGGACGAAATTGGCCGAGTCATCTGTAAAAAAGTATCTGTCTACCGAGAAAATTCACAGGAGAACACAGACTCTCCCCTAGCTTTTTTAACGGTTTAGCTGATTCTCGTGCCTAAATTTTGTTTCTTCGTAAGTCAATGAGCGATTACCATAGTCTTGGTACCTTGGTAGTCCTATTCTTCGTGTTGTAGTAGCAATTCCAGCTGGCAGTCTTTGGCCAGTGCAACGCCGAGTAGCTATGGCACGATTTATATCGTACCGCCGTAAGAGCCTATCCTCGTTTTTACTAGTCAGTTTTTCTCTCTTTATGTCCTATTTTTTTCACATCTTTTTCGATTTTTCGCTACTAATAATTTTGCATACTTTGGTGCCTTTTTGTACCTGAAGCTTTGGGAAACTTCAAAATTACTTGTAGCAGCCGATTAGAGTACTTCATTTAAGGATTCTCTGTGTGTTTCTGCCTAGTCCTAATTGTTCTCTCTTGTGAAGCATTGAACTCGATTGAAATCTCTTGGTTAGCAGAAAGAACCTGAATATAGTATTTCTTCTCTTCTGTTTATGTCTCTCCTTTCCTAATTGTCAATTGGACTAATGTTACTCTCTCTCCTTCCTCTCTCTCTCGTATTGTGCCCTGTGACGTGGAGCTTCAAACGTTCGTTGACGTACTTTATTCTTTTTATACAAAATATTTTTGAATCATTCTCGTTCTAATCCATCTTTACTAACGATATTTTCTCCTCCATTCCAGATAACAAATATCATTCACCATTTTCGCCAACGCAAGCAACTACACAATGACGTCGAAGGGCAAACGGCCCTTGCGTAGTCTTACGCCTAGCGACAAAGTTCAAGCCATCCAGCGTATACACGATGGCGAATCCAAAGCCTCGGTAGCGCGTGACATAGGCGTCCCGGAGTCCACGTTACGTGGCTGGTGCAAAAACGAGGACAAACTCCGTTTCATGTCACGTCAAAGCGGTCCCGATAAACTCTCCGCTGCCGATCATCATCTCGCCGATGCCGCGGCTGCCATGCTGGCCGCAACAGGTGGACCGCCAGAAAAACGTGCCAAATTGGACCCGTCCAGCCTGCCGCTGAATTTCTCCAACAAAATGAAATACGATGATTTGGGCTACAAACGCAACCCCCTGAATGGATTGGACTTTACAACGAACAAGGCTCTCTCGGATCTCAGTTTCAATGGTCTCGGCGGCGATTACAGTCCCTACGGCAAGGCGGATCTGTCGGCTGCAATCAACGGTTCGGCCAAATCGAAGGGTTTCGGAGCGGATTTGAGTCGACAAAATGATCCAGCCGTTGCAGCAATCAGTCCGTTGACAAGTTTAAGTCATTTGTCCGGTCTCACCGGTTTGGCACATAGTCCGCTGGCCATCAGCTTCAGTGAGCTTACATCGAATTTGAATTTAATCGCCCAATTGAATCCCAGTCTGGCTGCCATGTCCGGTTTGAATGGGCTGCAAGCCAACAACAACAGCCTGCGCAACACAAAGCCAAAATCATCGCTCACAAGTCCGCGAAATGAAAACGAAAAACCCCAATCGCTCAGTGTCAAAAATTGGGCCAAACAAAAGACCAGTTCCGATAGTTATGCCATGAATTTGGCCGACTGTAGTAAATTCAAAGCCAAAACTTCGCCATCGCCCAATATTGCTCCGATGAGTCGCGATCTGCCGCTGGACGACCCGCTGCTCTACTGGCTGAAATCACAGCAAGCGATGCTGGGTCTCAACAATTTGTATTCGGCGAACCCCAACTCAGCTAGTCCAATTCGGTCGTCAACACCACAACAGCCCGCCATGCATACCAGTCCGCCGCCAATATCATCGACGCCTCAGACTCCGTCGTCTACCCCCTCCGGAAGCTCGGATGATACTAAAAATTCGGCGTGGTTCAATTGGTGCAAAGCTTTCGGAGCTAGTCTCATGACCAACGATCGACATCCGCATACAACACAAAATCCGCTCAACAACACGAGCGCCAGCAGTGCGGACAGTAGTGGCAAACCGCCGTACGATAACATCCTCTACTCCCACCTGACAAAGGAGCCAGTGTCCACCACCCCAACGCCCGACCATCTGAATAACAACAATAACAACAACAACGAACTCAATGATAGTGCGAACAAGCCCGAAGATTTGTCGGCGAAAAGCTTCAACGCCAAAGAGGATCGAGAGGAAAAGGACCACGAGGACAAGGATGAGGAAGACGAGGATGCCATAGTGAAATGCGAATCGGACACGAGTCACAATAGCAAGGAGACGAGCGATGATAGCGGAAACGTGAACAAGAGCACAACGGAGACGAATGAAAGTCACGAAAGTGACGGCAGCTATAACGATTCGTTGAACAACAACAAGCACGATCTCAAGGACGACTATTACGAAAGTCATGATGCATGTGATTCGGCCGAAGCCATCGAGCATGGTGTGAAATTTCTCAAGTGGTTGGAGTCGTACAGTAATCCACGCATAACAACGGTCCAAGTGATGCAACTTCGGTATCTGTTGAAAACGATTCAATCCACTAACGATCAGGACGATACCAATCGGGTCACGTCGACCGAGTGTGATCGCAATAAGATTCGTCGTCGCAAATAGGATCGACCCAAATTGGCTATTGTGGGGTCAGTGCCATCGCTCATGGTATTCCAAAATAGCCAAGACTTTGATAATACCATTGAGGATAGTGATAATGACTACTACAGCTACTGTGACTATGATGGGGACGAGGACGATGATGGAGTAGTGGGCGAAAATGATCGCTACGATGACGACGAGGAAGACGATGACGGTGATGATTACTATTTGCACGAGGTGGACGATGTTGAACTCGATCTACATGATCCTTCGGGAAGTGACGAGGACGACGATGAAGATAACGACTACTTCAACGCAACTTCCTACAGTTACAGCGACAATTATGACTTTTTTAGTTAAATCGAAATCTTGAAAAGATGCAAAAAAAATAGGAAGAGGCTCAATTCTACCATTTACTAATGTATTACCACACACTTGGCTCGTGGATATGTATGCGATGTATGTTTTAAATACAAAGTGAAGAAAATGTACTTAAAATTACTCTTTACAAAGAATCTATTCGATATCCATTGTTCTACGATTAAGATAAAGGAAATGTTTCATTTTTTTCTTAAACATGAATTCCAATGATTATTTCACTGTACATACTAAAAACACAAAACTTAACTAGCAATAAGTAAGAATTAATTAAAAAATAAATATATATAAATAAATATCTATATTTAAACAAATACAGTTGCTCATTTAGTGATAATTAGTTAAATATATATTTAATGAAATTTAGTTCTAATCAAAGAAATGAAGAAATAAAAAGAAAAGACTTAAAAAATCCAACAAAAGATGGAATTGTCTTGTACACATTCCACATATGTATTAATATTATTATTACGTTTCTGGAACGAAGAATGAATCCTGATTTTTCTTTTTTGTTAATTGCAATTCTTAACGTTTCACGAAATATGAAATCATTATTTATATTTATGTATATATTGCGCGTATATAATTTATAAAAATGTAAATCGAACAAAAACAAAAAAATAAGAAAAATTTATCGTTAATTTTTTATCTGTTTGAATTGTTTTTATATTTTTCTTTGGAAAATTTCTAATACATAAAAGAATTTATTTAATGTGTTTTTTTTTCTATATCGAGAAATCAATTAAAATCCAAATTTTGAGTGAATAAAAAAATGTTTTTAGTGCGATCGACACAACAATTTTGAAAATTTTTACTCTCCAAATCATCATCTCGATTTAATGAACACTTTCAATTCCATATTGGCTCATTATTCATCTTCTGATTTTCATATTAAATATTATCTTTCGTCAAATCAATCATACGCCCATTACACACACCCAACAACAATACAGATGACATTAAACAAAAAACTCCATAGAATATACGTAATACTGTATAACAACTCTTTTAAAATCTAGAAAGAAGAATCATAACGAATTTGTCCAAAAAAATGCAAAAAAGACAACAAAGATGCGATTTGCTATCTATAAAAAATTAAAGACAAAACAATAAGGCTCACACTACTTGCACACATACACTTTCTTCAGAACTCATCCTTTAGGTTTAAGAAAGAAAATTGAAATTCACGCCCTCTTCGCCCGAAAAATACATAAGACATTTCGAAAATTTGATAAGAATAATGTATAGATAAAAATTCTATATTAAAAACAAAACAAAAACTTCTGATGAATGGAAAAACTAAAAAAACAAACAAAAGACAGAATAAAGTGTAAATTATGTGAAAAAAATCTTAATTGATGGAGTTTTTATTTGGTTTGGCATTTGCTTACAGGTTTATTCAACTTTTCAGAAATGATTTTGTTCCCATCGATTTTTATTCAATTTGTTCCCATAGACATTCATTGCAAATTTATTATTCAGAAGATGATAAGAAAAATTTGAAAACTAAAGGTTTGTGTTCGTAGACGCGAATCATGTCATGATCGCTTAGCGATCGAAGTTAAACTCCCGGGTTTGAGCACTTTATGTGGAAATTTTCTATACAGACATGTTCATAGTCGATACTAGGAAAGTAACACCATTCAAAAAATATGCAAATATGGCTCGAAATTGGAATCAAAACTACAATCGCTGAGCGATCATCACATGAATTATTTCTACGAACACATACCTTAATATTACAACTAGGAAGTGGTCTCATCGGTGGTATGGCTGACGACAATCGTATCACACTCCGAATTCAGGTGTCGTTGAAACGTTCACGACTACACACGGTAGTCGTCAACGCACTGTGCTCCTCAGTGGCGTAATGTTTCCAAAATTTCTTGTGGGCCCCTCACGTTCGAAAAATCAGAAAATTATCAAATTTTCTGTTTTACCAGCATGTTTCAAAGTTTTTTTAAAGACAAAATTAAAATTTTTATAATAGATCATCTATTTCTCACAAAATCCAAGAGGCGTAAACAGACCACCCAGAATCACATCAACTATCTGTCATAAAGAGTTTTGGCGATTCTGGTGATTTCAAGTTAAACGGCAAACTCAATCCACTGAAATCAAATTCATTCTAGACCTCCTAACAAAGATGCTGTTCGTAGGCAAAATGACGTACATATGTATGTATTATCTGTACTCACTAGTAAATCGGCAGGCATCTGTTGCTTGATTTCTAGAGTCTTAGTTAAAAAAAAAAGGCTTTCTGCCTTAGGCATTTCAGTCAATCGATCAATAGTTATCTCTTTCCTAACATATTTTTCCTGATGATGTAGCAATCACTTCAAGATTAAAATACTCTAACAATTGGATCATAGGCTTAATTTTACGCAAGAACCTTCAAGAGAGGCATTCCTCCTAGCAAATTGAACCTTTATGTCTTTTAAATATTCATATATGAGCAAAAAGAAATTGATATTCAGATAGATCCATACTTACTTAACCAGCTCCAAAGACAAATTTTTTGAAGGTGGAAATGTCTTAAATATAAGGTGACCCATGGATGTGATCCACAGATCTATAGTAATCAGTTCTAGTCTAGGATCAACGACTCTTACGAGATAGGTATGTAAGGGCACTCCTAAAGGCTGCCTTTTCGCCGCAACTCTTAGATTTTGTGATAAATAGATGATCTTATTAAATTATTCTAAATTCAACTTTTTCTCTAAAAATATGAAGAAACAAAATTTAGAAAATGATGTTCGTTGCTTTTGCTTATAATGTAGATTGCTTTAAATGTGGGTTATTTTCCATAATTTTTTTCTGGTGAAAAAAAAAATAAGCGTGAGGGGCCCCCATTTCGATCTCGAACACAAGAAAATTGGGAAACGTTACGCCACTGAAAATTATTATAGAAATTGTGCCATTCTGGTTTGATCGTGGTCTAATAAAACACAGTTGATATTTCTTGCCTACAATTTCTACTGCATCGGCTCCACCGTTGGCACTGGGAATCAACTGGAAAGCATCATAAGTGCCACCCACAAATCATTGCTGGCATTCTGAACATATTACGTATGTATTATGTACTACATTAATGAAAAAAAATTTATTCGCGACAAAAAAGTCCTTTGAATAGACTTCTACGTAAACTGTTTCAGCTATGCAGCCGGGCAGTAGATTTTTATCGTGTGTGCATTCATATGTAAATAAGAGTATGCCTTTATGCCTGTACGCAGTGGTGATCCTATGTAGGGGTTTTGAGGGTTCAAACCCCCTCCGACATTTTTTTACAAAACGAGACCGAGGCTAATTTCGGGCGCGGCCGAAATTTGAATACCCGTCACATTTGAATGAAACTTAAGCTCCTTTTGTGTTAAAAATTTCTACCGCAGCCCTATATGACGTGTTGGGATTCCATCTGTTCCTGGATACGTTGGGGTTAATCCAGCAACACACTTGGATGTATTTTGGTTAAGATTCAAAAAGAAAAAGTTGTTCTTACAAGAACCTAATATTTGGGAATTGGTTTGTATGACAGCCCTATGATGTAATGTTCCGATTCCATCCATTCCTAAATATCTTCTGAGGCTTTACTAGCCTAAGGTGACCAGATTCCCGAAGGCCCAATGCAGGACACATTCCGGAATTCGGTTTTCAGGCAAAGCCTCAATCGTACTATTTTATTATTTGTTATCATTCGCTTAATGTTATCAAAACAGCAAGGTTCCGATGTGATCGCATTAAGCGGCGTCAACTGTATGTCACGAGGCTACCACCATGATGGATGCCATAAAACGACCACATATTGTCCATCGTTTCATAAGTGATGTTTTCCTAAACGGAATACAGCAAGAATATAGTATTATATTATTCTGGGAAATGTGTGGTGAACCTTGGGAAAGCAAGGGACGTAGCCAGCGGAGGGGTCCAGGAGTCCTTAACTTCGCACAGTATTTCTAATTTATTCATTCCTAAAACTCTGCCGAAATTAAGCATGCAGTCAGATAAATTGTGTCATCTCGACGAAAGTTAATAACAATTTGAAACACATAAAAATCTGGTAACCCAAAATTGGGATGGTCTTTAATAATGGAAACTTCAACAAATTTCGTAAGACCTCATACAGGCTAGACAATTTGAAATAATAAAATATTTCCCTGTAAGAATGAAGTAATTTTTTTTGAGCTGTGCGAAGGGAAGGCAAAAGCAGCACGACGCGGGCACCGAATACTCGATCGTACTTTTCATAGTTCCATAGTTGCTGCTTCGTGCATATACCATGGCCCACGAGCTCTTCTGTAATAATTGTACAGAAAAGAAGTCTTTGACGTTGTAGACGTGGCACTGTCCGCTTTCGATGATAGCGGAGCAATTAAGTAATCGTGTGTGCTATCGTGCTCGTCCAGCCTCGTCAAGCGATAAAATTGAATTCGACACAGGAACAGTGGGACAGGAGGCATATTATTCATTGGGGCAACGCCGAAACTAGTGTCTACAATTAGCAACATGATTCTAATAATGTCATAACTTCTGAAGCCCAGCTAAATCTTGGCTACGTCCTTGCAAGGTTCTCTTGGTACTAAACAGGACCCAGAAAAGATCACTCAACTTCTAAATGTTCTCATTGACAAAACGTCATCAGCATGTGAAGTGCAAATGTATGTTCTAACACGCAAAGTTATAACAGGCATGGAAGAAGTGTAGCCAGGATCTCGTTTAAAAGGGGCAAACCCAACAATTGTTTAACACAATGAACCCGGAATTCTTTTAGGGTTAGGAATAGGTATTTAATTCAAATGTACGACAAAGATTAGGACTTTTTGTCAGTTTAAATTGTCGGTTTTTTTAAAACCATATTTCAAGAAAGGACAATTTATAATCCAATTTGTTTCAATACGGACTCGATTTCCGCTTTCTAGACAGTCGATACTCAGTGATTTTTCAACTTTGAAATTTCAGTGTTCGAGACTGCAGTCTCAGCAGCATTGTAGGGATGATGATGGCCCTTTCCCTATCTATGACTATCCGTGACCCTGAGACAAAAATCATGAAACTGTTTATTTGAAGTACGAAAATTACACCTCCTTGTACCTACCTATTTAAAAGTTTCGTTCTGTTTATTACAATAGGTAAATTAATACCTCATTGCGCAGACAATTCTTAAGCGGATGGCGACCCTCTGGGGATTTATCGCTACTTTATTGAATTTAGTCGAAATATAGGGGAAATCGTTCCAGAGTCCTTTAGTTTGCATTTTCTTTTTCCTAAAGAGGTTGATAGGGGAATCGGATGGAGTACAGTAATTTTCTCATCGTTTTGTGAAAAATTCAAATCGCACCTTTACATGGCTGTTACTTCTGAATCTTGGCACCTATAGATGCTTGAAATTTTTACCTAATACGGGCAGTGCGGTCCTCTATACTTGGCTGTTAAATTTCAAAATAAATTTTCCGCTCCAAAATTTCCGAATTAGGGACAATTTTCGATTGATACGATTAAAATCCCGAACGCAGATAGGTAGGACCTTGAAATTTGGAGACAATGTGAGCGGTGAGCGCCAAGTATAGCTCTACAGCTACAAGTGTGAGGAAGAGCCTTGAAATTTTCACAAGTCTGCCAATTTTCAAATTTATTGGACACATTTTATAGAGTTTTCGATTAGAAAGGACGAAAGTGCGATTTGGGCAGCTGTAACTGTCGAACGCAGATAGGAGGACCCTAAAGCCTAAAATATGGAGAAATGAAAGTAAATGTAGTCCCTAGGTTGTGGAGCTACCTGGCGCTTACATTTAGGTACATTAAATTTCAGAACGATTGACCAAAGAGTTCCGAAATTATCGGAAATGAACGTTTGCCACATGAAAGTGAGATTACCGTGCTAATAACACCTAACAGACTGACTACAGGCCTCACCGAGGAAGTTATTATGCAGTCATTTAGGTTTCTTTGGTGTGGCGTTGGGAATGCTGTTCATTTACTAATGCTGTACGACAAGTCAAAATGCTGTACTCTACAGCAAAATGCTGTACGTCTGGTCAGCTTATACTAGCCATACATTGGTGTGAAGTTTGGTTAAGATTGATTCACAAAGAAAAAAGTTGTTCATGCATGAACCTAATTTCCGGCGGTTGGTTTGTATGACAGCCCTATGACGTAGTGTTCAGATTTCATCTGCTCCTAGATATTTTTTGAGGCTTTACTAGGAACACATTTGGATGAAGTTTGGTTACGGTCGGCTTAACAAGGAAAAAGTTTTTCTTACAAGAATTTAATTTTCAATGGTTCGTTTGTATGGCAGCCCTATGACGTAATGTTCCAATTCAATTCGTTCCTAGATATGTTTTGGGGCTTCACTAGAAACACACTTGGGTGAAGTTTGGTTAAGATTGGTACATAAAGAAAAAAGTTTTTCTTAGAGAAACCTATTTTTCAGGGGCAGCCCCATGACCCCATGGTCCGATTTCATTCGTTCCGACATATATACAGCGTACACTAAAAAGAAACTTGTGTACAAATTTTTAGCCCGATAGCTTCAAAACTGAGGGACTAGTTTGCGTTGCAACAGACGGACAGACAGACAGACAGACGGACAGACAGACAGACAGACAGACGGACATGGCTCAATCGATTTCTCTCGTCACGCTGATCAATAATATATATATTTTATATAGTCGGAGGTGCTTCCTTCTGTGCGTTGCAAACTTCATGACAAAGTTAATATACCCTTTCACATAGTGACGGGTATAAAAAGTTATAGACAGTGATTACAAGCGTTCTTCTACATTTTGGAAACTCATTACTCACTACAGCCGTTTCAATAGACGAAAAGTGAAAACATTTCGCACCTGGCATTTGATGAATTCCTCATGCAATCTAACCGACATTGAGCAAGGAAACGTGCTGCTAAGATGTTTTCTGCTATTCAGAAGATGATTCTAGTATCACAAAAAAATGCAGGTTGATTTTTTGACCCGGCTATGAATTAAGCAGTACTTCCCAACCGGTGGGGCGCGCCCCCCAAGTGGGGCGTGACGGTCAGCAAAGGGGGGCGCGGGCTCAACACAAGTGTTGATGTGATCGATTATATTTCAACTGCCATGAGCTTTTAAAATTCTTCGATTCATGAACAAAATTTCTAAATCGCTGCAACCACAATAAAGTATATTAGCGAGGAGCCTCTGTCCAAAGTATATTTGATGATGATCGCTGAAATTGAAGAATAGAGACCGAGGGAAAAACCAGGAGTGCACCTTAAACTGGAAATGAAATTGAAATTATGCTTCATAAAATGTAGTCACTCCAATGACTTCAATATTGCTTGTTGCTGCACCGCGGAGCCAGAAAATTAATCTCACCAGGGAAAATGAGATCTTGGTGTAAAACCCGATCTCCAGGCAATATTTTCAGCGCGCTATATCCGTCCTATGATCATGCGGCATCAATTCTCGACCAAATTTGGTAGGGATGTAGGGCCAAATCTAACCCTCCGACAATGCTCAAGTTGTATAGTGGCCAAACGGCTGCTACGTTTTCTTTACTTCGTTCGTACCAGTCAAATTCAAACATTGCCATGGCGCGACGAATGTTCTCACTGAACCCATGTTTATAGTTTAAGTGTGGGATCAATTTAATATTATCGTTCTTGAACGAAATTGTCTATGGGGGCACCAGATTCTGCTAACCTTGCAAGGGGGGCATGCCCTGAAAAAGGTTGGGAACCCCTGAATTAAAGTGTTCCAAAGTGATTTGGTCACACTTAGCAGCTATACGTATATTATCGCGATGAACCTACACGGCCAACATCAACCTCCTCCCTAAACCCCCTCCCGAAAACTAAAGGTTTGTGTTCGTAGACGCGAATCATGTCATGATCGCTCAGCGATCGAAGTTAAACTCCCGGTTTTGAGCACTTTATGCGGAAATTTTCTATACAGACATGTTCATAGTCGATACTAGGAAAGTAACACCATTCGAAAAATATGCAAATATGGCTCGAAATTGGAATCAAAACTACAATCGCTGAGCGATCATCACATGAATTATTTCTACGAACACATACCTTAATATTACAACTAGGAAGTGGTCTCATCGGTGGTATGGCTGACGACAATCGTATCACACTCCGAATTCAGGTGTCGTTGAAACGTTCACGACTACACACGGTAGTCGTCAACGCACTGTGCTCCTCAGTGGCGTAATGTTTCCAAAATTTCTTGTGGGCCCCTCACGTTCGAAAAATCAGAAAATTATCAAATTTTCTGTTTTACCAGCATGTTTCAAAGTTTTTTTAAAGACAAAATTAAAATTTTTATAATAGATCATCTATTTCTCACAAAATCCAAGAGGCGTAAACAGACCACCCAGAATCACATCAACTATCTGTCATAAAGAGTTTTGGCGATTCTGGTGATTTCAAGTTAAACGGCAAACTCAATCCACTGAAATCAAATTCATTCTAGACCTCCTAACAAAGATGCTGTTCGTAGGCAAAATGACGTACATATGTATGTATTATCTGTACTCACTAGTAAATCGGCAGGCATCTGTTGCTTGATTTCTAGAGTCTTAGTTAAAAAAAAAAGGCTTTCTGCCTTAGGCATTTCAGTCAATCGATCAATAGTTATCTCTTTCCTAACATATTTTTCCTGATGATGTAGCAATCACTTCAAGATTAAAATACTCTAACAATTGGATCATAGGCTTAATTTTACGCAAGAACCTTCAAGAGAGGCATTCCTCCTAGCAAATTGAACCTTTATGTCTTTTAAATATTCATATATGAGCAAAAAGAAATTGATATTCAGATAGATCCATACTTACTTAACCAGCTCCAAAGACAAATTTTTTGAAGGTGGAAATGTCTTAAATATAAGGTGACCCATGGATGTGATCCACAGATCTATAGTAATCAGTTCTAGTCTAGGATCAACGACTCTTACGAGATAGGTATGTAAGGGCACTCCTAAAGGCTGCCTTTTCGCCGCAACTCTTAGATTTTGTGATAAATAGATGATCTTATTAAATTATTCTAAATTCAACTTTTTCTCTAAAAATATGAAGAAACAAAATTTAGAAAATGATGTTCGTTGCTTTTGCTTATAATGTAGATTGCTTTAAATGTGGGTTATTTTCCATAATTTTTTTCTGGTGAAAAAAAAAATAAGCGTGAGGGGCCCCCATTTCGATCTCGAACACAAGAAAATTGGGAAACGTTACGCCACTGAAAATTATTATAGAAATTGTGCCATTCTGGTTTGATCGTGGTCTAATAAAACACAGTTGATATTTCTTGCCTACAATTTCTACTGCATCGGCTCCACCGTTGGCACTGGGAATCAACTGGAAAGCATCATAAGTGCCACCCACAAATCATTGCTGGCATTCTGAACATATTACGTATGTATTATGTACTACATTAATGAAAAAAAATTTATTCGCGACAAAAAAGTCCTTTGAATAGACTTCTACGTAAACTGTTTCAGCTATGCAGCCGGGCAGTAGATTTTTATCGTGTGTGCATTCATATGTAAATAAGAGTATGCCTTTATGCCTGTACGCAGTGGTGATCCTATGTAGGGGTTTTGAGGGTTCAAACCCCCTCCGACATTTTTTTACAAAAAAAGTTATAGACAGTGATTACAAGCGTTCTTCTACATTTTGGAAAGGAAAATAAGATAGATAGAAAATAAGGACATTACTCACTACAGCCGTTTCAATAGACGAAAAGTGAAAACATTTCGCACCTGGCATTTGATGAATTCCTCATGCAATCTAACCGACATTGAGCAAGGAAACGTGCTGCTAAGATGTTTTCTGCTATTCAGAAAATGATTCTAGTATCACGGCTATGAATCAAAGTGTTTCAAAGTGATTTGGTCACACTTAGCAGCTATACGTATATAGTATATTCTCGCGATGAACCTACACGGCCAACATCAACCTCCTCCCTAAACCCCCTCCCGAAATATTTTTATACATACGCCCCTGCCTGCACGGTACGTGAGCAAAAGCATAAATCCCAACAAATTACCGGAATCGAAATCAAATCGGTTTCAGAAGTTTCCAAAATGATTTCGTTTGCACTTTCCAGACTCCGTTCTCGGCACCCTCTCGCCTCTTCAGTGTCTATACAAAGGTTTCTGAAGGAAAATTCGGCATTCGGGTAGCAAACAAAAAATAAGAATTTACCTATTGCGGTGTTTTTCAATACTTTGTGGCAAATATTGCAAAAAGTCAAATACCTTTTGGCTTCAAGCTAGTAAAATTCAACTCTTTGAATTTGGTGGTGCACGGTCTTCCTGGGTTCATTTTTACAGAATAACACGAACGGCAGCTTCACGCACAATAATACAAATCAAACTGTACCACGTAGTGACAGTTGCAAGAAGAAAAATATGATTTTTACATTTTTTACGTGCTTTTTACATTTTTTACTTATTTTACCTATTTTTTACAGTAAAAATGTAAAAAAAAAATGTTTTTTTTTTACATGGAAATGAACAACTCTGATCACACCCTCCAAACCCTCAAAAAAACGACAACAGATTCACCCAAAAAAAACTCAACTGTTTCGAGTGCTGCTATTTCTCCAATCAATCCATTATCAACTCTTGTACAATAATTTTCTTGTTGCTCGGTAGCCGATATGTGCTACGCTGATGCACTCGTTAATGAGCGGTCATGGCCTGTAGCAACAGCCACATATTTAACAATTTCGAGGATTTTCTTTTCCTGATTCGGGAATGCCATTTAACGTAATACTAGTAGTACACTGCTCGTCATCAGATTAGCACACCCCTTCGCATGAATAGTTTCGGCTGATTTCCAACCAAACTAAAAGAGCTAAAATTTCAAAATTATAACTGTTAATAGTCTATTCAATTCTGAGTTAATTAACACAAAAAGAATTGTGTTTACATTTTTTATTATTGATTTATAATTGTTTTTTGAAAACGAACAAACAAATAGCCATTTAAAATTTGTCATCAGGATAGCACATGCAATTTCTTTTTTGTCTATCTTCCACAATTAAAGACGTAGGACCCCTAATTTTTTGTGGTTGTTTGAGTAAGATATTAACTTTAATATGAATAAGGGAAAATCATTATCTGCGGAAGATGGATCAAAATTTAAGGCTTACAAGGAGTGAAGGTAGTCAAAAAGTGAAATTTCGAGAAAAAATTAATAAAAGTCGATAAAATGAATCCGAATTCGTGTGTAATAAGTAGCGTTAAGATAAAAATAACAGAGGCGGTAAAAATTGAGTATTTGTCAATCCCTATGAGAGAGTAATTTTGAGAGAAGCATCCAGTCCTCATGACTCGGTCGCAAGGATTAGGGTAAATTTTGACATTAAGGTGAGCCTATTGTTGAAATAGTGATACAAAAGTGCTCCACATCTGAAGAAACTAAAACTTTAGGAAAATGAGCTTAAATTAAGCTCGAGAGCACTTGAAATGTAATAAAGAATGGCGCTATGTTGTCTTTTCGAATAAAAAGAAGTATCATCTCCAAGTATCACTTGGCCCTCGAGACCATTACACAATCTGTCCGACAATGAATGCGATCCTAATGGTGTCCTTCCTAGCAAAGATCCTGGAAGCAGACATTATAACTGAGTTACTCTTCTAAAGTAAACTTCTTTTTATCCGAAAAGATAACATACCGCCATTCTTTGTTCCATGTCAAGTGTTCTCATGATTAATTTTAACGTATTTTCCTTCGGGGAAAGTTAATTCAATTCTTATCGCCTCTATTATTTTTACCTTAACGCTACTTGTTACACACGAATTCGGATTCAACTTAACAACTTTTATAAATTTTTTCTCGAAATTTCAGTTTTTGGCCGCCTTGACTCCTTGTATGCCTTAAATTTTGGTCCCTTTTCCGCAGTTAATGATTTTTAATTATTCATATTAAAGTCAATATCTTACTCAAACAACCACCAAAAATTGGGGGTCCTACGTCTTTAATTGTTGAAGATAGACAAAAAAGAATTTGCATGTGCTATCCTGATGACAAATTTTAAATGGCTATTTTGTGTGTTCTTTTTCGAAAAACAATTATAAATCAATATTAAAAAATCTAAACACAATTCTTTTTGTGTTAGTTAACTCAGAATTGAATAGACTATTAACAGTTATAATTTTGAAATTTTAGCTCTTTTAGTTTGGTTGGAAATCAGCCGAAACTATTCATGTGAAGGGATGTGCTAATCTGATGACAAGCACTGTATGCACATCTCAGCTGATATTGTAGATGCTCGTTATCCAGTTTCAATTTTTCGATTACATTTTTTAATTCAATTTTATTAAGGACCTATTTCTCATAACTCTTTTTTTTGTAGAATGGGATGGATAATAAAAATTGCAAAATTCCATTGGACAGAGATTATCATTGGTAGCTTAGCTCGCTTTTATAGATGTATTGGTGTGACGTTTGCTAAATATACAAGAAGAAGAATGCTATGGATGTCAACGGCTTGATCATACGATGTTCCTGTGTTCTGAAAATTCCATTTAATAAAAACCAAACCACAACTTAGTTTCCTTAAGTCGATTTTATTATATTAATTAATAAAAAAGAAGAAAATATATATATTTATTATTTACAGAAATAATCCTAAAAAAAATAGAAGAAAAAATAAACGGTAAATAAATCGCACTAAAGGAAGTAGAAATAGATAGTTCAAGGAAAATATATAGGAAAATAGTGAAAACTTCAACAAAAAAGAAAAATAGGAATAAAGAAGAATAACTGTTTTCATCAATTACAAATAACTACTACACATCATCATCATACCACTTTATATATATATAATAATCAATCATAGTATTATTACACTAGAGTAGAATTTACAAAGCCATATTATATATAATGTATATTTCATCTCATTATTATTTATCATATATAATATAATATATTTTTATAAAACTAAAAAAATAATTATAACGAATTGATTTTAGTTGTTTTTTTTTTATAGAGTGTGTTTCAATTCTCAAAAAACTGGTTTTTGTGTGTGTTCTTTTTTTAAGTTCTTTTTTTCGATATTTTTGTTTTTTTTTCTGTTTTACTTTCACTTAAGATTACAGCTCGTAAAAACTCACATCATTATAGTTATTTTATCAATTATTTATTTATTAATTATTTAGGCGGCATATGTTCACATATTTAAATATTTTCTTCTTCTCTTTTTTTTTGTAGGAAATAGTTCCAGTATTTTCAAAAAGTTTTTTATTTGACTATTTTTTGTCAAGAAATGATTTTGACTATTTTTTGTTGTTTTTTTTAAGCAATTTTGTTTTGATGTTTTTTTCGTAATACGTTTGAATATTTTTGCGGCGCAGTTATGATGATAGGGAGGGATAGATGGTGTTGTAGTAAAGAAGGATTAACAAAAAATAAAAGCAAATTTGTCGGATTTGGTAACATTGGCATTTTATCTCTAAATGCTTTTTAATGGTTTTGTTGTCACCGGCAATATCTTTCGTGGGGGAATAAAAAATATATATTTCACTGCGACACGCAGTAGGGTTGATTCTGAGAAAGGATAATTTCATTTTACGAAATTTATTTTTATATATAATTTCTGTAACCGATGTATATTGCATTTGATTTATAAACAACTTCGGGTGCGTATCAAAAAATAGATTAACTGAGGCAATCGCAATTTTACTTCTTAACAATTTTTTTTCGATATTTTGTATTTTATAATTTTTTTTCTAGGATTTTTCAATAATAAAAATGTTCCCGTTAGTTGAAAATAATAAACAATGATCAGACTTTAGAATTGTATGCAATTCTTTCGACTAATAATATCCCTACACCCGGGCCCGGATACGACACCGGAGAGGGCACAGCGAATTTCGAACAACACGTACAAATTGGATCTGATTCTCGTGTCAGAATGGAAAATGTCAAAACAAAGAATTTTGCTATCATCTTATACTCGATACACGCATACACAAAAATCATGTTTCTCTCTCACTCTCTCTCTCTACTATTTGGCACACTATGACTTTTTCGGCTGATTATCCGATTTAGCATTTTTCTGCGACGATTGTTGCGCACCACTGGTTTTGGTATTAGTCTGAGAATTGTTGGATGCCGTTGATGATGTGTTGACGTTCGCCGTTGTCTTGTCGGCCTTTGATTGTAAATCTTTTCCGCTGCTGGCAGGATCGTTACCACTTCCCGACGACTGTCGCGACTTGTTGCGATTATTGGCGGAATGACTGGTGAAATCGTTCGATGAAGTCTTACGTTGTCGATGCACGACCTGTGGCTTATTGCCCAACGAACCGCTACGAACACGGCCCGTTCCAAACGAGCCGGTGCGTCGTCGCTGTTGCTGTTGGTGACTAGATGCCAGCGAGGATGATAGCGAGGCGGCTTGGCTGCCCTGCGCCTGATTGTTGAAGTAGTCGCTACGATTCGGTATGGTTGTGTTGCGGTTGCGATTACGTCCGGCCACGGCCACACCCTCGCTTTCCGAGAGACTGCGATGACGGCGTGAATCGCCAGCGGCTTTCAATTTGCCCAGACCCTGAAGCATTTCATTGATTTCCGGCTCGACAACGCGGAAATCTTCGATTGTTTTGAATTTGGACAGATATTCGTCGAGCTTGGGGTCGACATTGAGCTTGTCCGAGTGTTTGTAGTATTTGATGAAGGCCCAGAATTTTTCGAGACCGTAGAGTTGTCCTGGAAATAGGCGAGACCCGAACGGGAATTAGTATATGTTTAAAGAGTGAAATAAGCTCCTCACACTCACCTGTTTCAAAATCATTAACCGTCTCCGTCTGGAAGTCCTCATACAAATGCGGTCGGAACTTACGCTCCAATCCGTACGAATAGAACCGGAACAGACACTCCAACCCGTAGCGGAAACCTTGTTCGGCATCCTCCAACGCCAGCTCGCGGAACTCATTGTACATTGTCTTGTTAAAGTTCTCCCTCAAGAAGAACGACCAGAAACGGAAAAGCGTATTCATCTCCTGCGATTGCCCGGAGCCCATACGACGTCGCTCCTTCAGGCAGCGATGATGATACTTGTGATAGGCCTGTTGCGTGAAACCGTTCTCCTTCAGCAGAGCATGTGACGGATGCTGAAAGACTGGAAGACTCTGTGGCACCGACGAGCCATAGCTTGAAGCGGTCGGGCTCGTTCCCGCCGAACTGCCCATACTCGATGTACGCGGACGATGCTCCACGGTATCCATGACCCAACCGACGTGGAACTCAACCGGCGGATTGCTCGAGTGACGTGTCTTACGTTTACGCGGCGTTCGCGGATCAATCATTTCCGACCGCGGAGCAGCAAAGAACCGAGCACGACGATGTCCGAGCGATATGTTTGAAACGTTCAGCTCATCTTCGTCGTAGACTGGCGGCGGTGGTGGGGGCACTTCTTGGGCTTTCTTCGCCGCCGATTTTGGCGCAATCTTTTTAAAGTCCTCCTGCGAAATTACAGTAACGGTTTTATAATTGGGCGGGGGATGAGTGTCACCCGTGTGTGTCCATAAATCTTCCTCGTAATTGGTAAGGCCATCGTTTATCACCTGTTCGAGATCCTGAGTGATTTTCGTTCGAGTTGTCCAGTCGCCGGTGCGATCGTGACCCTCATGTTTGGGGGCACGGTGCCCGACCTGTGTCACAATCAAAATTTTATTAATATCACGATCCGAGAGTTCGTAATCGGACTCATCATCCGAGAAATTCTCCGTGAAGTTGTTCACACGTCCGGTCGTGGGCACTTCAAGTTCCTCGTCAAATTGGAAGTCCAGCTCCTCCTTCTCCACGGTTTTACTTTTGGGCGGACCCGATCCCGCACCACCACCACCTTTGGCCACCTCCTTACCCACAGAGTTTTTTGAACGTCGTTTCACCTCTTGCCACAACGTGGACATGTTCTCGGACATCAAAATCGGATTGTTGGGAACCTCGGGCGACGTTGTTCCCGTTTGATTGTCCTTCTTCGCACTATCCGCATCCTTTACTTCCTCCTTTTTATTGTCTTTTGTTTCCGGCTTTTCGGACTCCTTTTTCGAACTGGAATCCTTACCGTTTGCAGCCGCCGCCGCCGCTGCCGCCTGGGCAGCTTGTGCAACTTTTGCACTCAAAGCGTTTTGAATTTTAAAATGCCTCGGTAAGGGGGGAGGCGGAATGCTTGGTAGGGGAGCTGCCGCAAAATTTGCCTTGAGTGCATTTTGCTCTTCGGCCGCGGAAATTTCATTGTCCTGAATCGGCCATTTGGTCGGCTCGACTTTTGTACGAACCTTGTAGCCGTCGACTAGATCAATTTTGTCAGACTCTTTGATGGCGGTGAGTATCAGAGCGAGGTCAGTCGTGAGTGCCAGAACACGATGGAACGATGCAATGAGCGTGACAGGAATGAAACCTTCCGAGTCCATCTTACGACGCAAGAAAAAGTCCCCGCGCAAATTCTCATCGCTGAAATAGTATTCACTGAAAATTGAACAACATTGAATTAGAAACATTCGGAACTATCTACACAAAACTTGAGTCTTACATCTGCTTCTTAATTGCATCCTTCACGGTCGTCACATCCATTTCAATATATCCTGGCATACCGCTATAATAATGCGTGCCCATCATCACATAAGACGACGGATCCAAACCGTCGGGCTTAAAGCCCGCATGATTCATATGACTGAATCGCGAGGAACGATATTGTCCGCGTCCGGTCGGATTTCGGCCACCGACACCGCCACCTCGCGGACGACCTCGATAGCTGGACGTGCGCAAACGACGCGTTCGTCCCGTACCGGCATAGCCGCCTTCGTAGTCATCGCCACGATTGCCCGAAATACGGCGGCTACGTACCGATGGTTTGGATCGCGAATTTTTCGCAACATCAATTTGTAGGGGGCGCCACTTGTGTTTCGGAATCTTTTTCGGTGGGGCACTGCCCGATGCCTGTTGACGGTTGGGCGAGGCGGAATCCTCTTTGCCGGATTTGTTTTTCGTCGAATCATTGCTTGCTCCCGAAGAACCAGCTTCAGGACTAGATTTCGATGCACTATCGTTAGATGCTTCGTTTGGATTCGCTGCCGAAGCACCATCGGTCGATTGTGGTGAACCGTCGGCTTTTTTCGGGTCAGTGCCGGGTTTCGCTTGACCGCCGGTCAGAACGGGCCAGTCACCGACGTTGGAGAAGTCACCAGCCTGAAAAGAAAGTGATACAATTCTAGCGGTCCTGCAAATAAAAATGACGAGTTGACTGTCTTACCTTGCTGTTAATTCTCTTTTTGTCTCGAGTGACTTTGACCACAGACGGTGCAGCGGGCTGAGCGGTTTCCCGTTTCGGTACTGGAAGTAGAGAAAATCAGGAATCACGCTGTCAGTAATAATTTCAGTTGTTGATTTCTTACCTGAAGCTCTCGATTGTTGCTTCGGCTGAAGGACCCGCTTGTCCAATGGAATGGAAGATGTCTGTGGACTACTGGCGGCTTGTTTCGTGATCTGTAATGAAAAAAGGGGAAAATCATTAAATTCAAGAGAAACTTAATTCCTTAAAACAACAATTTCCAGATCTAAATAGAAAATGATTAGGCTTGGACTATCATATGTCTACGAAACTAAGACTCGGACACAGTTAGCGGTACAGTTAGGAGCTAGGAGAGCAGTGTTTCCCTTGATTGTAGTATAGCATGGAACACTTTAGGAATACAGACCAAACTAAGCTTTCTCTCTCGATCTGTTTCTCTATGTTCTTGTTGTCGTCGTAGCGATTAAAAAGATTCTTTTCTTCTCTTTAACCAAAGGCGTTTCGTGAGCTTTTTGCCGTTATAAAAACGAGTAACTGCGGGACGATTTATACCGTACAACCGGCTACCGTAGAATAATTTTTAAGACAAGACAAACATCCATGGTCATAGTGGGATTCTAACCCACGCTCCAGCAATTCAGAGATAGTGTTGTCTCTATCTTTTAAGTTCTCGGCAACCAGGGAGAGAATAAGGGACATTGGACATTCTTTCTCTGGTTGCCGTGCCATTTCTGAAGTTTATTGCAACAATTCGAAATGCAAACACAGCCCACTCAATTTTATCAGATCCGAACTAACTGTTTATTTATATGGAAAATCAAATCCATACATTTTCAGGGCGGCCATTGAATCGTTTCAGCTACCGAGCGCAACCACAATACGTTTTTTTTATGAAACATAAAATTCGTGCGCCAACCTTAACTTAAATAAAAAAATATCCCCGAAAAATTAAGACAACGTAAACGAATGATGCCAAAATACCAAAAACAAATAAATTTCATTGATTAGCACAACTCAGACAAACACACACACCTTCAATTTGTATTATTCTAACAATAGATACAACAATTCGGTTGGGTTTGTTTTAAATGTTTTTCTGTGGGTTTTTTTTTGTGTTCGGGCAAATGTTCTTTTTTCTCTCTCTCAATTCCACGCATTTTATATTTTTAATTTTATTTTAATGTGCGGGTGCTTGAACGAACGCAACAACGATCATTTACACACACACAAACATTTTTTTTTGTCGATTCTAAATTTAACTACAGACAACAATATTTCGTTGAAGTCATGCCAAGTGTGAATGAATGAAGTAAAAACAAAATAAGATAATTGATAGAATTCCGCCCATAACTAAATGTGTAGAATAAATAAATCGATTACGATGGAATACCTCATGAAATTTAGCATTTCGATTCATAAAACAACGAGTAAGCTGGATTTTTGCATGAGCCCTCCTCTGGAGGTTCTAATCAGTAACCCACCTGTGCGGGTGCCTCTAGTCTCTAGTGCTCCTTAGCTTTTAAAGCTCATACAAAATCAAGTGTAAAAGAAAAAATATCAAAAGATCTGCATCAATTCGTGGTCTCCGTTACATTGACTGAAAGGTTACCTATTATGAAATCGTAGCTTCAGTGGCTCCAAATAATGTGTCACAAGATGTCCAAATTTATCATTGACGACTGTTTCATAAAGGGGACCGTTAGCGAAAATATTTAGAATTTTTTTCTCTGAAGATTAACTGTAAGTAGCACCCTTTGAAGAACACGGATCGTGCATGGGAAGCTTTTCGAATTTGATTCGAAGCGACTGACACTGCAATTTCATCATACCTTTAGTTTTCCTTTCAGTAAACGTTACCGTTATATCTATAACTACATATTTAGGAAAATGTTTGTAATTTTTGAACCCTCGTTCCTTATGATTTCATGCATTTATGGGGATATTTTAGGATATATTGTTGGGGACCAGATTAGTCACAAATTTGTCACAGACTACTTTCCCGTTAAGTGTACCGTTATGGGAGTATTACAGAAGACATGTTTTTTACACGCCTCATCAAGCGTTGGTCCCTTTGGATAGCACGCATCGATGGGGGCTTTTGTAATTTTTTTGGACGCATAGACACTTTAATTCTCTACACGAGGCTTTCTTAGTAAATGTACCGTTATAGAGATATTTTAAAAACAAATATCGCTGGAAACCTGAGGATATGTGCGTGGCAAAATGGCTCCAACTAAGCCCACAACATTTTTGCGTTGTAGGCTTACTTCCGATAGATTATGCGAATAGTTCCACCCAAAACCTCTAGAGGACTAGAGGTAGTCAAAAATTAAAAGACACACCGTTACAGATGGAGGAATCCTTAAATACAGCTTACAAATATGATCGATCCTGAGACTGACAGTGATGCTACCGTGACAATTATGGATTATTTTTTTGCATTTCAAGACACGCATCAATCTGGCATAGATCTAATCAGCTACACTGATAACGACATCGAAGCAATGGTGATCCTATGTAGAGGTTTAACCCCCCTAAAATTAATGCCACATATATAAGGAAAAATGTAAATTCCAGGACTAGTCCCTTATTCGGCCTGCATCGAGGGGATTTTAAAAGTTTTGGCCATGAGTGGCCAAGTGTTGGGGTATTCATTTTCCAACATAACTTCGAAAGTTGAAACGCATTTCGCACATTATGAAAAAGTTCAACGCCTGGATAAGCACAATATGCGTATTAAATTCAACAAACGTAAGTTTTAAACTGACACAATTGCGTAAATACTATACGGATACCGGATCGACAATCAAGACATGTATTTACAAATGAGGAAAAAGTTGAAGTAATCCAAAAGCTCAAAGTAGCCACTAAAAAAGATGAAAATCGATCGTTATATGGTTCAAATTTATAATTCTGATGAAAATTAACATTCCGTTAATTTAAACGGATCCCTATTGACGTCACAACACATTATGTAAAAATTAATGAAATCGGACCATGGGGTCAGGTTCGGAAACACAACGTTCCCATACCGTGCCGCGTTTTCCTAACCGTTCCCTATTTTGTTCTGTAAACGCATAGATCCGGATCACATTTGGTCGTCTCACCGCCATCTCTCGCAAAGTGGCAAATGTGACAATTGACACATCACAGCTGATACGTTTTGCTCGAAAATTAAAATGTCCAGTTTTAAACGAGATGCAGATACATTTTACTTTGATTATAAATTGTTTAATAAATAAATAAGGGCGGAAATGCGCGGTTCCACGGCAAATTATAAATTTCTGTCAATCAATCCAACTACATATACTTCTCATGGTGGCGCTAAGGAGATCTGTTTGAAAGGAGAAGTTTCTGATCCGTAGATTTGAAAGAGAACGGAACATGTTGTCGACCGGTACGTTTCAGAACCGCACCCAATGAGGTTGCCATACAAACACAACCCTCAAATTAGGTTTTTCCTAAGAGAAACTTTTTTATTTGAGCACCCCCATTTTGGTTCTTATAAGCAATTTTTTTCCTCCAATTCCAACCAAAATTCATACAGAGTGGTACAAGTCGTTATAAATCGGAAATTCTTGCTACACATTGTTTTTGCCACTAAAATACCCAAGACAGTTGCAGAGCTTAGTTGACACCCCTTTCCAAGAATTAATGCTAAGGAATGTTGCCCATTTTCATTACAAAACTTTTGGAGACATTTTCGGCCCTAAAATCTTTCCAGCAGATCGAATTCAATTTCCATTCAATACCGACGACGATCACGAACACGTACCCGTACCTTAAGCATTCTATTTCTTGGTTAAAAGCGTTTAGCTTGTAAGAAAGACCAGTGGACTATTGAACACAGTGTTTATGCAAATGATGCGTTAAAGCTTAGTAACCTTGATTTCAGTGAGAGTTTCGTCGTCCCATCGATATTCATCGGAATGCATCTGTTCCACCGCGTAAAACCGTATTACATTGACTGAAAGAACTTCGAACATGGTAGTTTCAGTAAAACGAAACAACAGTACACACTGCGTTAGCCTCAATACCAGTCCTCCGCAAATATAGCTTCTTGACAGGGCCGTATAAAGATTCTTCGTCGGTCCCTCGAATTAACCAGATTTGACTATTTTCTTTGGGTATAAATAAAATTTGTCATAGACGACTTTACGGCAAACATGCCCGTTACAGAGATATTCACGAACAACCCAAAAATTCTCGTTTTTCTAAGGTTTTAACCTCCGTAGCACCCTAACAGAGTAAATATTCATAATAAATTTGGTCACTTTCTTCAGAACCGTATCTGCTCCGAATTAGCCATACAACATTTTTTAGCCAGAGTTACCGTTATATAGATTTTCCTGAAACCTTGTTAAAAATACCGTTTGACCTGCTGCCACCGTTATGAATGTTCGACACATGACACATTATTCTGGAACCACAAGAGGTACAAACTTGCCACACCTAACTTTTCAGCACACATTACCGTTATCGAGATATTAAAAAAATGTTGGAGGTCTGTGGCACTTTGTAGCACCGCTAGCGGCACTCGTACAGACGGGGACTTTTGGGGTCTTCTTTAGGACTTCGAAAGGAAGGCTCCTCCAAAAATCCAGGATTCCCTAATTTTTCCGAAGTGAAATGCCAATTTTCCTGGGGTATAAGTGCACTACGGATAAGTGCACAACACGCTTAAGACCACGCATTTTTTGGCAACATTAACCAAATTTTCAAACGACTCATGACGGATAAGTGCACAAGTTCAAAATTCATTAGAAAAAACGTCTCCATGGAGCGGCGAATCGTGCGAATTAATGCAATCGGAGCTGAATCAGTTTAATAATTGTTACATAATTATACCCTATGCCAAGGGTTCCCAACTCCGTTTTGGGTACATTTTTTTTTGCGACGCCCCTCTCAAGGGAGTCAGTTGGTTATAGTCTTAGCGGGCAACATAATTTAATCTTCCTTCTCCCTGTTTGTAGTGGGTCATAAGGCATTAGCTACGTCATTTCCAATTTCGGAATTTCCTGTTTCTGCAGGGGTTCGTCTCTTAGCTCAACGATAATGACGTATTTTTAAGGCGGCGACTTTTGTTAGTCCGGATTTGATTTCAAAGTGTCTGCCCTATTTGTTGTTCGATTGACGTTGTACGAATTTATCAGCTCCAGCCCTAGACTAGGCAATCGTAAGTACACAAACTTCACAGACTTCAAATGTTATTCGAGGATCCTCAATTTGGTCTTTTGGAGGAGTTGTAGGGCGTAAATCTCAAAATGAATTTCGATAATCAAAAATAACTCAAAAATGACTTCAAATTTGCCACGTAGATACCCAATTCCAAAGATATGTTGTCTTGCTTTCTCATTCCCTGCTATTCCTCTCTAGGAAGGATCTTTCAAGCAAGGAATATTCATACAGATCAAAATTAAACGCGAAAATCACACTTAGAGAAAGTTGGAAGACCTCATCTCAAAACAGGGAATTGACATAGAATTTTCCCGTACGAAATCCCCTTCCCTCCCATTACTATAATTGTGCCTTGACGTTCAACAAAATATACTAGTTATCTTAAATTTTCATCATTGCCTAATTGTGACATACGTAGTAGAATCCAAAATTGTTGAGAAACGTACAAGTCCGCAACTCAGTGGGACATTTTCATGTTTTCAACAAATGCTAATGTACAGTACTGATGCAACCTCGAAATGATTTATGCATTATTTCGTGACGATTTGCTTTTCGAATTTGACTCTTTTTGGGTCGTTCAACAAAAGTTGAACGAAAGTTGAACGTGAGTTGAACCTAAGTTGAAAGTTACACTTTTTGGGTCGTTCAACAAAAGTTGAACGAAAGTTGAACGTGAGTTGAACCTAAGTTAAAAGTTACACTTTTTGGGTCGTTCAACAAAAGTTGAACGAAAGTTAAACCTAAGTTGAAAGTTACACTTTTTGGGTCGTTCAACAAAAGTTGAACGAAAGTTGAACGTGAGTTGAACCTAGGTTGAAAGTTACACTTTTTGGGTCGTTCAACAAAAGTTGAACGAAAGTTGAACGTGAGTTGAACCTAAGTTGAAAGTAACACTTTTTGGGTCGTTCATAAAAAGTTGAACGAAATTTGAACGTGAGTTGAACCTAACTTGGAAAGTTAGACTTTTTGGCTCGTTCAACAAAAGTTGAACGAAAATTGAACGTGAGTTGAACCTAAGTTGAAAGTTACACTTTTTGGGTCGTTCGACAAAAGTTGAACGAAAGTTGAACGTGAGCTGAACCTAAGTTGAAAGTAACACTTTTTGGGTCGTTTAACAAAAGTTGAACGTGAGTTGAACCTAAGTTGAAAGTAACACTTTTTGGGTCGTTCAACAAAAGTTGAACGAAAGTTGAACATGAGTTGAACCTAAGTTAAAAGTTACACTTTTTTGGTCGTTCAACAAAAGTTTAACGAAAGTTGAACGTGAGTTGAACCTAAGTTGAAAGTTGAATTCGAGTTGAGTTCGAGTTGAATTCAAGTTGAACCCAAGTTGCACCCAAGTTGAACCCAAGTTGAGCTCAAGTTTAACGTAAATTGAACCCAAGCCCAACCTCTGTTGAACCTTGAATGGCACCCAACACTCACAGGGTATACCACCTGTAATGCCAAAAACGTAACGCTTTTTGTTATGATTTTCGTGACGCTTTTCGAATTTATGTGCAGGGTCAAGACATTAAAATGTCAAAATACACTTACTCCGATTAAATTCATTTTACCGCTATTCGATAGAACAACTCTTCGGTCATAACAGGACTAAACATGAGTTCAGTGCAATCAAGGGCCCGACTAGGTAATTATTTGTGTCGCATTCTGATTTCGTATTTGAAATGGAGCAGATCAAGTACCGCGCGGTCATTGAATTCCTTTTTTGAATGGATACACGGCGTCCCAGATTCGAGATGAACTCATATCCGTGTACAGCAACTCTTCACCATCCCAGGCGACTATTTACCGGTGGATTTTGGAATTCAAGCGAGGAAGGACGAATGTTTTTGATGAACGCCGCACAGGACGCCCAATAAATGAGACCACCGAAGAAAACGTCCAATTAGTCGAGGAAGTTGTATTGAGTGATCGGCGGCTAAAGTTATCAGAGATTGCAGAAAGGACAAGTCTATCAAAAACCACCGTCGAAAGAATTATTACCGACCATTTGGAGATGAGGAAGATGTCGGCAATATGGATCCCGAAACTCCTCTCAGCAGATCAAATGAAGCAGCGGATGAAATGTTCGAAAGACTTTTTGGAGCTGTGTCGCGCCGACTCGGATGCAATAATCAACAGAATTGTGACAGGAGACGAAAGCATGGTCCTTTACTATGATCCCACGACCAAAAGGGAGTCCATGGAATGGAGGAGGCCTTATGAGGAGCGCCCCAAGAAGGCGAAGGTGCAGCAGAGCCGGAAAAAGATTATGGCCACAATCTTCTGGGATTCCAAGGGAATTATAATGATTGACTTCAAGAAAGAGTGCACATCAGTAACAGGGAAATATTATGCAGATCTTTTGACCCAATTGAGGGCCAACATCGTGGAGAAACGGTATGGAAAACTGGCGAAAGGGGTGCTGCTTCTTCACGACAATGCACCAGTTCACACCGCCGCGGTGGCCAAGGCTGCTGTGGTCAAATGCGGCTTTGAAGAAATTGAACACCCCCCGTTCAGACCAGACCTGGCCCCAAGTGACCACTTCCTGTTCCCAAAATTAAAAAAGGACCTCCGAGGACGAAAATTTGAGACTGACAAGGAACTGATGCTGTTTTGGACCATTTTCGAGACAAACCCGCGGACTACTTTTTGAAAGGGATGCAGGATCTTATTAAACGATCTCATCGTTGTATTGAAGTAAAGGGGAGTTACATTGAAAAATAAAACTTAAATGAATTCAATCGGATAACTGGAAGTGTGTTTTTCTCAACAATTTTGGATTTGGATTTGGATTCTACTACTTATCCTTGAAGTTGTCCTCCACCTCCCTTACAAAGGTATATCCAGTCAAATTTTTCGATCGAATTTTTGAAACATTCTTCAACCTTCAAATTTGGGTAAAATTATAGCTGAAGGATGTCCTTATAAAATATTTAAAGATGTACCGGATCCGACCCATCTACCCCTACAAAAAAAATTTAATATTTCGGATCTTGCACGCCTTCTGTAAATGGTTAGAGTGTCATTCGTGCTGTTCGCACAATTAGAACTCTTTCTCGTTCAAATTATGGAAATGTAGACTTGTAACTTCAATTAACTGGAGCGGCTTCGGGATTATCCGTGAGAACTTCCACCTTTCGAAAATGTACTTCAAGAACATTAAAAAATTAAGACAAGAAATACGAAAACGTGAAAAAAAAATTATCTTCAAGTATGTAAACACTTTTTGCTTATTACACGATTTGCGCCAAATTTTGGACGGATGATAAAAAAAATTGTAGCACCGGTCATCCAGGTCGCCCAAATAATATTGGGAGGCAAAACAGTCAGATTAAATTAATTTCAGCAGAAAGGTGGCTAAAAGAGACAAAAAGATGTTTGTGATATGGTTTTAAACAAATTCATGCACCAATTCAGCTTGATAAGTATAGGTCTAAAAATCAGGCACTTGGGCTGTAATTATTATCTTACAAAAGCAACTGTGTTGTAAAAGGTGTCCGCCAAGAAAAAGTCATCAGCCGCGAAAAGGATTGATATAAATACAATCCCGCCAAAATACTCGCAACTTGTCTCAATGATGGTGGTGGAGCAAATTTTTTTCAACGCTTATTGGCGGGGAGCTGAACGAGGGTACTTTTTGCTGCTATGTTTAATTTTTAAGCTTCCAGTCTTATAGAAAATAAAAATGCGTTTTAGAACATTATTTTGCTTTCCTTCGTATGGAATTCGTTTTTTTCTATACGATAAAAGTTCTTTCATAAATTTCTTAACCTTGATTTTATTCTGTTATTAACCTTATTCAAGCTCCCCGCCAAATAGCGTTAAAAAAAAATTTGACTTGTTGACTTTCCTTGTTGTAAATTTAACGTAAATTTCGTTAAAATTAAGGAACATGTTGAAGAATCTTTACGTTGTATTTAGGAAGTTTTTCTGGTTCAACGATACGTATATTTTTTATGATATCGATATTGACGAATTGTTCATAACATTAATGAAAGCTTTTCTTAACTCTGACAAATACTTTATGTGGATCTTAGAAACCTTCAGCACGTGTAGTCTGGTTGGTGTAGTAGGTAGGGTGCAGGTCTTCAAATCATAGGGTCCCGGGAGCGTATTTACAAACCCTAGTTCAACTGGAGGCATCATTGCCTCCAACTCAGCTCGGGTTTGTAAAGCAAATTCCACTTACAAACCCTTGTTCAGTACGAGGCATCCGAATGTTGCTGAACATTTTCCGCAACTTTTATGTGGCTAACAGCAGTAGACGGCATTTGAGTGTACATATTGTGCACAATGGAATTTTTGGGCGATTTTGTGTATTGCTTGCAAATGGTAGTGCAATACGAGGCAAATGAATTTTAATACGTACAATGAAGAGATTTTGGCCGATCTTGTGTAGCGCTTGCAAATTCTAGTGCAGTACGAGGCAACTGAAGCTTTTTACGTACAATGAAGAGTTGTTCGCCGATTTCGTGCAGCGCTTGCAAAGACTAGTGCAATAGAAGGCAAATGAATTTTAATTTTATTTCGTATTCTACCTGAAGTTATGGAGATAGTAAAAGTTAAATAGTCTTAAGGGGGATTCTTTTAACCTTTAAATGCTTGTGGCAGCTAAACGCTGAAGAAAATATAGTGTATGTACTATTCTTTTTACATGGTAGTCTCTTTGTATAATTTTTTCACATTCCAATTTGTACAATTAATGCTTTTTTGCTGGGGGTTCGTTGTCATGTATATTTTGGCTGATGTTGTGAATACGCTTTTTCTGGTGACTCTATTCAAGGTTTAATAACGCAGGATAACGCACTAGACGAAGTGCCAGAGGCATTTGATTTGCCAGTAAGCTCAGAAACACAAAACACAATCTCTGATGAAAGCTACGACAATGCTGTCGCAAACATAAAAGACAACTGGGAAAGAATAGCGCGTATATTAGGTAGCAATCGAAATCCTGACCATACGCGCATTCTCACAAAATTTAGCAAGGACCTCTCACTGCTGCAGACACCATCTAATATTATATCCTTTATTGCTAAAAAGAGCGTTTCACGAAGATCGCGAAAAATCGCAGTGCAACCCACTGCTATCGCTCGTCGCAAAGAGAGGGGTCTTCCAACAGCTGGAAAAATACAATCTGGGCGACCAGCGAAATCAGAAAGCACAAAGGTTAAAAGAATCCCCCTTAAGACTATTTAACTTTTACTATCTCCATAACTTCAGGTAGAATACGAAATAAAATTAAAATTAATTTGCCTTCTATTGCACTAGTCTTTGCAAGCGCTACACGAAAGCGGCGAAAAACTCTTCATTGTACGTAAAAAACTTCAGTTGCCTCGTACTGCACTAGAATTTGCAAGCGCTACACAAGATCGGCCAAAATCTCTTCATTGTACGTATTAAAATTCGTTTGCCTTCTATTGCACTAGTCTTTGCAAGCGCTGCACGAAATCGCCCAAAAACTCCATTTTGCACAATATGTACACTCAAATGCCGTCTACTGCTGTTAGCCACATAAAATTTGCGGAAAATGTTCATCAACATTCAATTGCCTCGTACTGAACAAGGGTTTGTAAGTGGAATTTGCTTTACAAACCCGAGCGGAGTTGGAGGCAATGATGCCTCCAGTTGAACTAGGGTTTGTAAATACGCGTCCCGGGATCGAATCCCACTGTAGTCAGGTAATTTATGATGCTTTTCAAAGCGTATTGAGGCAAATGAAACGTCCCTTACACTTGTAGAGGTCCAGGTTCAATGCTGCACTGCGTAATTTCTTTTTTTGTATTAAAAAAAAATAACGAAACCGAATATTTGCTTTGAAGAATCATTTCTTCAAATGGAGAATCGCGTTCCTCAACTGTACGAAATTTCCGCTTTAATATCAACGAAAGACTTTACACGAAATAATGAATGTTTTCGTTACGTAACGAAACTAGTTTCATTGAAGTGACAAACAAGAATATTGGTGGTTTTTTAATGAAGTTTTTCGTTGATTTGAAGATGGTTTTCATAGCATTTACGACAACTTTTGGTTCAGTGTAAACATAGTCTTAGTCGCTTCTCACTTTTTATTTGTTCAAATTTCTTCGTTTTTCTATGGCGTGCGGGACGCTCCCGCGTCCCTAGATGCTGGAATTTCACAATCAGGTGATTTAGTCACCAGTTCCAAGATTTCTGTCAATTCAATTTATGTTCGGTTAAGCCAACAATTTTTTTATTAACTGCGCTTCGGGACAGAGCAGTTTCATGAAGAGGCTTAACAGTTCGTAGTATTTGGGGAAAACCCCTAAAATAATTTTGCATAAGCTACTGATGGGTCCTAGTAGACTTGAGTTCAACGGCCGAGTTTGTACACCTTACTTATTTCACGGGCCACACAGTGCTGCGAGGTGGGTCGCAATCGGCCCGCGGGCCATGAGTTTGACACGTCTGCTCTAAATTGATTGATCTTTAGCTCTTCAGCTGTTCAAATTTCAATACATTGTTACTTATTAGAGTCGCCATTGTGCAATTACTAGTGCTACACTAGAGTGGAAAATCCCTGAAAAACAGTCTATCGTTCAGTAGGATTTATTTCAGCTGGGGCTATACCTTTTCAAGATAGCGAAAATGTTTGACTTGTTCCTTGTTTAAGAATTAGAATGGAAAAAAATCGCAGGGGGGGGCAGCGCGAACGAAATAAATTTTTCGATAAATTTAAATAGAAATTGGATCAAGGGTACATATAAGCCGTTTTGCTGTTTAAGTCTTTTTGTCGCCCCTCTTTTTAAATTGACGAAAATAATGGAAACCACATCCAAACATATATGTACATACATATTACCAAACAAGCAACAAACGAAATTCGTTCAATTCAAATTTCCCCATTGTAGATATTACTATCAAATTGACTTAAATTTTCAATCTTATCATAAATTAGCAGGAATTATACAATTGTTAACCCCACCTGAAATCTCTTATATCTTGTCAAACACTATTTTGTTTTTCAGTTATTTTTCACCCACAAAGTGGGGTGAAACGATAAGATTTCAAATAAGCCCAAATCGAATCTTGTACACCGCACAGGAACAATGAAGCGAATATTAAAACAAATCCTTTCTATTTTTTTGGCAAAAAGTCTAATTAGCTTTATTTTTCGATCAGTTCCATAATATCTGTTCAATGAATATCAAACAGCCACATTATCTACACTGCGAGATATTTTCTTCTATCACAGCAAAAACAATTTGACAATTTGTTTTCAGAGTATTAATTGTTGGTGCTGCTTTATCAGAAATGTTGATCGATGTGTAGTTATCGCGTAACAAAAACAGGGGAAAATAACTTAGAAACAGAACTAAGTACGTATGTAATCATAAACAATATTATTATCAAATAAATTTGATATGATGGCATGAAATAGAGTAGGTACAGCTTGTAATCACACTACATATAGTTTTCGGCAAAATGAAGTTTGTATGGAATATGGTGGCTAAAGATATGACCCAAAAAGAAAATTAATTAAAATTAATTTAAAGAAAACATTAGGATGTACCAAATACCTATCACCGAATTTCTTTCCAATTCTTCAAAACATTGACATCGTAGAGGCAAATAACCTGCGTCTATTACGAAATATTCACAAACAAACAAAAATTATGTAATACGTAATAATCGCTTTGCCGTAAGCGTAAACATAAACTGTAAACAAGCAGTCGAAGGCAAAAAATAGATTCATATAAAAATGTAGTTAATAACATTATTAAGTGACGAGTGGAACAAGATGTTGAAGATTCGTTAGAGCCAACATGCCATGCCGGCTTGCTAAACCAAAAAAACTAGTGGAACCATTAGAGACAGGCACAGATACTAAATAGCACTAGGCACCAAAAATGCTTTCTTCGTCAAATCCGAGGAGACAACATAATTGTCGGTGTGGCCTATCGCACATATGTATGTGCACATAACTAAAAATAAATGCCAAGGTCACGAAAAGTGAACGTGAACACGCTATACGATGGGGCAACAGTCAAGTTGGGATGGTCTAATCTTAAAAATACCGAGTCAAATGTTTTAGACAAATTGGAAAAATAGAAATTTGTTTCGATTTATTTTAGTAAAGTATTTATACAAATATAAAATATTTTGGGCTTGGCAATTGCAATGTCATTAGCATTAGCACCATGCTATACAAAATAGTAATAATATCGGTTAACTGTGGAGCGACAACATTGGATCTAGGCCGCGAATATATTAGTGACATCCTATTTGCAAGATTTTAAATGTTGAGATCAACAGCAACGCCCTGCAGAATTATTTATCCCTATAAATGGTTATTCGCTAACATCTGAGTTAGATCTTAGTCTGTAACACGCGAGTCGTGAATTCGAAAACCATCAGAAACTGAGTACGAATGCAGTGGGACTCGAACCCACGACCCTAAGCATCGAAAGCGAGTGCACTCATCACTATATACCAACCGGGCTACAAATTAAGAAATAGACATACTCGAAACGTATAATAATGAAGCAAGGATTCTGGCTTCGTTTTATGGAAACCGGAACGTAAACTGAATGCTAACAATCAAATCATATCAAATGCCGTTTTTTACTATGTACAGTAAAAGCTCCCACACTGACGGTTCCAGCATTTTTGTCCGGCCACGGGAGATGTCCGCTTGCGGGAGAGGGTTTAAAATATCGCTTCTATACGCATTAAAACAATAAGTATTGTTTGCATGTGTTTAAATTCATTTTTGGTTTACAAACCTCCACAATGTACAATCCGCAAATGCGGGTTTACCAATAAATTTCCCCAAGCTTTTATAGAGAAAAAACAAACAAGTGGCAAAATATTAGCTTTAATTAGGGATGAATTCCTTAAGAACCATATAGGAGGGGGATAATTCATTATAAAGGAAAATCACGAATAGCTTTAGCGCTGAATGTAGTTTTACCTAAACTTGCAATAAAATTTAAATTTGGAGTAGAGCGTGAGTTGAGAAGAGAGAAGAGTTGAGGCTTTGTCCGCAAATATGAAAGAAATTCAAATTCCGCATAACCGAAAAGTTGAACAGCCGACCAGGTTAAAAAAAAGACAAAAAAGCCGAAAATAACACGGTCCCGTACGGGTTTTGGGTCTAACCGCCCGCTCTGTTTCCATATCCCTATTTCAATATACAAATGCATGGTATCCGTGGAGCCAAACATCTTAAAAAACAAAACCTGTAGCGCATAAATGCATTTTTGTGATCGTATCCAGTTTTCATTAATTTCTGCAAGTCGACTAAAAATTAAATTTATGTCCGCTTACGGGAGATGATTCATGAGAAATGTATGGAGGAATAGTGTCCGTGTCCGGCCAGTAGAGCGTCCGGCTAGCGGAATGGATTTTGTTTTAAAATATGAAGGAAAAAGTTGGGACTAAGAAATTTGTCCGGCTACAGGAGATGTCCGCCCGCGCGAGCTGTCCGCGAACGGAGCTTTCACTGTATATATAATAATATAGGTATGGGCTCAATATCTCGGTAAGTGTTCCTGGTAACAGAATATCTGCCTGTAACTGTTACTACCGGTTCCCGAAAATAAAAGCTAACCTTTTAATAACAGAATCAAAATATCTAAACATGAAATCACACAAAACCTCCTCCAGAATGTTTATAAACTGTTTTCGAATTGGACATTTATCTACAGGAAGCAAATTATGGGCATGATGGGTGTCGTTCGAAAGGGGATGTTTAGGAGAACGTATGTTATCAGTTTTAAAGGATTTTTGGACTTCTGAAGTAACAGGATGACGGTAGATCCTTGTTTTAATCAACGTAAATATCAATATTCAACTGCAACTACAGTCATTATTGGATATTCAATTCATAAGGAAAGAAGTTAGGTTTAGCCGTAACAAATATAGTATGGTACAGGCAATACTGTTGCCTAGGTCAATCAGGACGAAATGTCCTTTTTTCGTCCTGAAAAGTACATGTAGGAAAGATTGGTATATTTCAGGATTTTCTTAGCACCCAAGATGCGAAAGGATTTTTTTTGAATCCTTCTCGGATAATCCTTAAGTCGAAAAATGACATTTTTTTTTGCAGACAGTGGTTAAATGATGATCTATGATCTATGTCAAACCAACGGGGATGCTGAGAATGATACTTTTGATATGTTTTGGGCAAATTTCGTCCTTCGCAAGCCGCAGTATAACCAGGTATTAGTCCTATAATTAAACTTAGGAAATTTTACTTCTTCGCATAAATCGAAACCAAACTTCTACCAAATTTAGGGTAATAGGGAGGGCAGGTAAAAAATAAGATTCCCAACGCTGTACACTCGCCGCGCGAGATGCTAGGTGAAATCCGGCAACACCGCCTTGATTGTTGGTCCCCCCACTCCATTCCCACTACCGGGAGCGATCGCTTCGACGCTCAGTGCCGGCCTAACAGAGCCATCCGCCATGGAGTCGGCTATCGCCGTCACCGCCAGGTGTGAAATCCGAGATCGGAGAGTAACGCTTCGGGAGCTGGCTGACCAGGTTCCTGAGGTTTGTGAAAAAAAAACCATCGAAAACATTTTGACCGAAAAACTTGGTTATGGCAAGATGTGTGCGCGATGGGTCCCGCAAATGCTTTCAGAAACCCACAAAGACAATCGTGTAAAGTGTACCGAGGGGTTTCTTCGAGAATGCGCCGAGAATACCGAAGAATTCTTGGACTCCATTATTACGGGAAATGAATCGTGGTGTCACTACGTCAATCCGGAAAGAAAAGAACAGTCGAAACAATGGCGCCATCCCGGAACGGCGGCCTAGCGGCGGAGTTCTTTGAAGCGGGTTTTCAGAAGTGGATAACTCGTTAGGAAAAATGCGTAGAAAAATCTGGCGACTATGTAGAAAAATAGTTTGAAGTACAAGCTTTCAGATGGTATACTTATTTATTGCAATAGAAAATGTCTTACACGTGAAAAAAATGTGAAACACATTTGTGTGAAGTTTGGTTGAAATCGGTGCAATAGTAAAACAGTTTTTCTTAGAAGAACTCAATTTGGGGGTTTGTATGGCAACCCCATGACCCCATGGTCCAATTTTAGCGATTCAAACATCCAAACAGCCTGCAACATAAATAAGCATTACAGCCCCGTAGCTTTTATAGCGGCCAAGGAAAACGCGCTGGAACAGACGGGCAGACGGACAGACAGGCAGACAGACAGACGGACATAGCCCAAATCGTCTCTCCAAGTCATACTGATCATATATACATACATACTTTTTATATAGCCTGAGATTGAAGGAAGCATGCGTTACAAACTTCATGACAAAGTTAATAGACCCTTTCACTCTATGAGCAAAGGGTATAAAAAGTAACAGTAACTGGATCGAGGAACGTGTTTGCCTATCCCCAAAATAAGACCGTTAAGCTTAGGCGCTGTACTGTAGGTGAGACCCGTAAATCTCACATTAACAACATTTGAAAGAATAATGTTGTCAAATATGGAAAAAAATTAAAGAAATTAATGAACTCGATAACAAGTTGTTTTTTTTTTGTAAATGCTCCAAAACGTATGCGTCTGAGTGGCTGTACTTCAAGTTAAAACTATCGACGCCTATAAAAAAACGTTCATACTGAAGTATAACTACTTTACAAATACTCAAAGATCCCCCTACACTTTGAACGTTATATTTAGTAAACTTCTCCGACCAGATCACCGCAAAATGAAATACATACATACATACTCGTAAGTATATCAGTCTTCGATAAGTTCCCATATATTTACACCAGTGCCTAACCTAACCTACACCCGTACTTACTAGCAGTCAATATATGTAGAATCAATCGATCAATCTAACTAAATTATAAAAACTAGTTTCCTTGGAAGTCCAGTTAGCCGATCCTAACCTTGATTAACATATTTCGCCAGTATTTTGCTCAACTCTAATATTTTTGGCGACATTCATCACTACTTACTACGCATCACATCCAAACTGCGTCCACACGCGCTTATCGAGAGACCACGAAAGCGTTAGCCAACCCCCCCCCCCCCCCCCCCCCCCAATGAAAAAAAGCGAGACGCGAGCAAGTAAGATGACCTAACGAAACACGCTTTACCGATTGACAGGGCTACAGCGTTACAGAAAAAAAAATAGCACACCCAAATCTAGTGAGGCTATTAAACTCTTCGATCATTGCAATAACGTGAGAGATATGTGCAATAAACAGATTTTTTTCACTGAAAGACTTAAGCGATTAATCCAATTTTAGAATGCAGTTTACAATCGTATAAAGACTTTTCTAGTGCCTCTCCCCGTGTTTGAATTTCTTTCTAAATTTGACACACATGATCCTTTGATGGTCGTATAAAAAAAAAATCCGAAACAGTCGTTCAGACCAGTGACTGAAATAACGGTAAATTATCCAAAGTGAACGAAATGATGCCTTCCATGTTGGCGAATATGGTTGAAATCAATCCTTCTTACACCTAATTTTTACTTTTTCTTTGGCGGAAAAAATTTTTTTTTCTGTTTTTGTGCGATAATCGAATACTCTATGCTCGTTGTCGTTATTATCGCCCCGGAACGGACATGTTTTCTTCTTTTATCGATAACACAGGGGAACAGCATTTTGTTTATTTAGATTTGATATTCATTTCTAGCTAATTTTTGGTCGTAGAATCCGGAAATGCTAACCGTTTTTCTCCTATACGTCCAGTTTTTGAGATACAGGGGGCTCAAATTTTGGCCCCCATACAAACCTCCCCGTCATTGAAATCAAAACAAACGAAACTCGCTAAAATTTTTTTGTTTGTAAATATTGATTTTATATCTTAACAACATTACCTAAGAATTAAAAAAAAATTTTGGCAAACATTTTCGTTTGTAGCTTTTTCTAGAGTGTTCAATTTCCGGACAGTCCCGTTTTATGCCCCATCAATAGTCCGCCATCATATTCGCATCCCATCTGCCTTGATATCGACTTTCCATGATTTTGAAATCTTGATGAAATCGCTCTCCTTGCTCATTACTCACAGCTCCAAGATTTTCCGGAAATTCATCTAAATGACTGTGTAAAAAGTGAACTTTGATGCTCATGTTGCAGCTAAGCCTTTGAAAACTGTCCAATAGTTGCTCGACTACTATCGCATAATTCGATGCACTTATATTGCCTAGAAAGTTGTTGACTATATTCTCAAATGCCAGCCATGCTGTCTTTTCATTTTCTTTCATTGATTCCATAAAATTTGTATCGCTGAGAAGCTGCCGAATCTGTGGACCGTCAAATACTCCAGCCTTTATTTTCTCGTATGATAGCGCAGGAAGGGCCGACAGCATATATTTAAAATAATTTCCTTCTGTTGGTAAGGCTTTTACAAATTGTTTCGCCAGGCCTAGTTTTATATGCAACAGCGGGAAAATGTTTTTTGTCGATCCACAAGCGGTTCATGAACAATATTTTGATCACCAGCCTTCAGATCAGATCTCGGGGGCCAATTCCTTTGTATCCAATGTTTATCGCGAGTTCTGCTATCCCACATACACAAAAAGCACGGATATTTTGTATATCCACGTTGCTAACCGAGAAGGAAGAACCATCTTGAGGTCTACACATATGATATGCATGGTGGACAAAGGGGCCTATTTTTTGCCCTTTGACTTAGAAATGTATAACTGCCACATATATAGCAAACTGACTCCGGGTGTTGAGACAATTTCGACAAGGGATAGTAGAGGCTTCCATTACACAAGTTAAGAGCACAAAAATAGGGTTATTTACTCGAACGGAGGCTTTTAAATACATTTTTTTGATTAAAAAAGACTTAAAAATGGCCGAAGAATTTCACAATTTTTAACAAAAAATCCAGGTCGCGACAAATTACTTTCATTTATTTATTTAATTTTATTGTATACAAGTACTAGAAGGTCCTGCACAAGGATGCAACCCCGTAGCTTTTAAAAAAAAGTTGTTATTTAAGGGGGCCTATTGAAATTTTCCGTAAAATTAAAAAAACCCCGTTATCTCAAAAACCTGACGTATAGGGGAAAAACGGACTGCATTTTTGGAATCAGCGAGGCCGTTTTACTATAAATTTGGTGCAAGATTAAAAAAAAAACAGAAAAAAGTGTTAAAATTGTTCTCCCGTGTAATTCGAGTATTCACGCATTTTCAATAATGAATTCGTTTGTGAAATGAAACTGTTTATACGAGTACGCTAACATTGGAATATAGACTAGAAAAACTGGAAATTTTGATGGGACGTCGAATGATTTGGGGGACAAAAATAACATATAACTCGTGAAATGGAATGAATTAAACATGCTATTCCAATAATATTTCCGATAGGAAAACGTGCCGGCAAAAGTTCACAAAACGCGTTATTACTATGAAGAGTACGATATGCAAAAATATTATAAAAGTGTTAAATTTTCGCTTTCTTTGCATTTAAAAATCTATTGATAGTTAAATGAGTTTGGTGCATTTTAATATTTTTAATAGTTGTCATGCTAAAACTATACGTACAACACAGTTGACTTTTACTATAGGATTACCAAATATTGATAAAATTTGTTGCGACGTTATCATTTTATTGCGGCCATTGACACTATTACGCGCCATGATAAGAAAACAATAGCAACAAACTATTTGATAATGTTGATCTAAAATTATAAGAACTATTGGATTTACCCCAGGAAATAAAGGAAATGTTTAGCTCTTGTGACTTCTAAGTAAACTGCCAAAAGGCCATATCGAATCACACCATGATCATGTTGCCACGGAGATCAATCGGTATTTCTAACTATATACCGAAAAAAATGTTTGAGGCCGTGTACTCGTACAATAGTCAAGTATGCCTTAAGTGTTGATCCACACTTTTCAGTCATCAGTCAGAGTTAATTGGTTGACTGACAATATGTCAACTTGTAATGAAAATGACTCTGACTGTGGCGGATGACTGAAAAGTGTGGATCGTGCTTAACTATCACAATCTACCGTAACACTTAAAACACGAAATTGCCTCTTATAGGCCAGTCAATAAACCCAAAAATAAGGCGTTAGGTCGCAAAAAATTGCTCGGCTCTGGTGTTTTGGGATATTGTTAGGATAGATACCAGAAGTGTACCACCAAGTTTGCAACTTCGAAAAACCTGAAATTTTCGGACTTTTTTCATATTTTTGTTTGTAATTTCTAAAAGGTGTTTCCTACAAGTAAGTTGTCCACTGCACTGTTAAAGCTAAGAATATCTTCTTTAATTTGAGTGTAACCCCAGTTTTGTAGGCGCAAAGGATCCCAAGATACAGCACTTTAAACATTGTTTTTTGAAAAAAAAGTTCGAAATTGTAATTTCAGTCATGTTCCGAGCTGAATATTGGCTTAAATGCGCATTTTACAGAGAAAGTCATGTGACATGAAGTTATAAGCCAGTTCCTTAGCTGTATATATGTCGGAACGAATGGAATCAGACCATGGGGTCATAGGGCTGCCCCTGAAAATTAGGTTCTTCTAAGAAAAACTTTTTTCTTTATGTACCAATATTAACCAAACTTCTGTTGCTGGTTAAGCCTAAAAAAATATCTAGGAACGGATGAAATCGGAACACTACGTTATAGAGCTGTCATACAAACCAACCTCTGGAAATTAGGTTCTTCTAAGAAAAACTTTTTTCTTTATGGACGAATCTTAACCACCCTTCGCCAAATGTGTTTTTTAGTAAAGCTTCAAAACATATCTAGAAACGGATGAAATCGGAACACTAGGTCATAGGGCTGTCATACAAACCAACCCCTGATAATCAGGTTCTTCTAAGAAAAACTTTTTTCTTTATGAACCAATCTTAACCAAACCTCACCCAAATGTGTTGCTAGTAAAGCCTCAAAACATATCTAGGAATGGATGGAATCGGAACATTACGTCATAGGGCTGTCATACAAACCTCCTAAAATACAATTTCGGACTTTTTTTTTTACAAAAAAAAACACATTTTTTAAAGTGCTGTATCTTGGGATCCTTTGCACCTACAAAGCTGGAGTTACACTTAAATTAAAGAAGATTTTCTTAGCTTTAAAAGCGCAGTGGACGACTTACTTGTAGGAAGCACCTTTTAGAAATTACAAACAAAAATATGAAAAAAGTCCGAAAATTTTGAGGTTTTTTGAGGGTCACGGGGTTAGCACAGGTTTTTCGAAGTTGCAAACTTAGTGGTACACTTCTGGTATCTATCCTAATAATATCCCAAAAAACCAGACCCGAGCAATTTTTTGCGACCTAAAATCGGTAATTGACTGGCCTATTATGCATGTTTGGAATAATGAATACAATTACAATTATTACAGATTGCTATAGTAAAGGCATAGGTACTTTAATTGGCCCTTAGGCCGCTATTACACAGTCATATATTGGTAATATATATTATAATAGATATTATCATATCCCTAAGCCTACTTGATTTCGCTTCCTGCACGTCTAAAAATTTATACTGAATGAATCGAGTAGGCTTAGGCATATGACATACATATTATAATATAAATATGACTGTGTAATGGAGCCCTTACTTCGAGTCATAGAGGTTTGAAATCGAAAAATGTTTCATGAAATAGATACCAGAGGACGGTAGAAAGGCTCAGCGCTCAAAACAAAGAAAACTGTCTCTTATGCCGCACACACAAGAAGATTTGGAATCATTTTTTTTTCGTTCTGTCAAAATGCAAGAAAGTGTCATTTTGACAGAACGTAAAATAAAAAAAAAGGAATCGGATTCTCCGTGTGTGTGCGGCATAACGGACTGGAAGTAGACTTTATAGAAACAGGGAATCTGCTGCAGCTTATTCCAATCCAAAAAAGTATAAATCTAATTAGAAACACATTATTTTTTTAATATTTCATTTTTATTAGATCTAGGGACGCGGGAGCGTCCCGCACGCCAAAGAAAAACGAAGAAATTTGAACAAATAAAAAGTGAGAAGCGACTAAGACTATATGTTTACACGACGGAACAAGTACGGGTTTTCGGACCTCTGTAGCTCGGACCTTGGTTGGTCCTGAGTCTTCAAATTCGGTAAGCGTTGTCGCTCGCGCCGTCTTACGAAGTGTAGAAAATTTCAAGATGATACAATAAAAAACACCGGAGATATGAGTTTGAAAATCGATTTTTTTTTCAAAAATCTTGGTCTCGTTGTTCTTGTTGTTTATTGACAGGGCTACAGCCTCGTAGAGAGCATCTCGGGACTCGCTCTCTTTTCCCATTGATAGAGTCTGTCCTGAAGGTGTGCATAGGCTATCATTTGCTCCGATCCGTGCGGTAGAAAAAAAGATACAGCGAAAAATGTGGAAAAAATGCATCGAGTTTCTCGCTTAAGTCTTTTTATATGTTTTAATGATGCACACACACCGGCGCGTCAGCGAATATTTCCGCGGCGTAAAAATTGTAACACACTGCGTTGTATGGAGATGCCCACACTAACGCGAATATTCGCCAGTTTTGCAGTATTTTTTCCGGTTCGAATATTCGCTACCTAATGTCAATTTATTCAAATATGTAATTTATTTGACAGGTGCAGTGTAGTACAACTTGATGTTGGTGTACCCGAAAAAGATGTAATTTTGGAATGAGTTGTTTAGGTATTGATTGAGCAGATTTGAGTTTTCAATATTTTATGGTATCAGTGGATGAGTAAAAGAAGTAACATTTTTGGAAACATGAATTCCAAGGAAGGAAGGTTTTTACTCGTTGTTTGGACAAATAAATTGCCCTATTGTGGCAAGTCCGGCGAGACCCCGATCGTATCGCTCGACCGAAGAATTGCAGAGATATCGACGATTTTCCAAAGTGCATAGTACGAAGTTGATCGTGAAATTGCTTTGACCGACATTTAGGTTGACAACTAACAAAAGCATACGTTTTGTGAATTATTGCACTTACCTCGCTTATCTCTGACGCCCCTGTGAGCTGCGCAGGAAAGATGCTCCGACGCCACCTTAGGGAATTTTGTTGCGAGTCCAGCGAAACCTTGATCGTTTCGCTGGACTCAAGGATTCCAAAGATATCGACGGATTATCGAAGTAATACGAAGCTGATTGTGAAATTGCTGTGGCCAACATCCAGGTTGACGGTTATCTTTGACCACCCTGTGCACTGACCGGAAAAAAGAGGCAATTTTATGGTGAGTCTAGCGCCACCTCGATCGTTCTGCCACACCAAAGGATTGCCGAGATATCGACGGATTTCCGAAAGAATACAAGGTCAATCGTTTCATTCATGAATAGTATATATATACGATAGAAAATAAGGATCCTAGTGGTTCGGTGCTTGCGTTTGTCCCTAAGTAGTTATATACAAGCTTGAATATTCTATTGAATTGCATGTTTACTTTGCATAGTTACGCCATATTTTGCTTGGTTACGCCATCGTAAGGAATCACGTAAGGATTCTACTAAAAATGATTATGGAATTTCATACGATGGCGTAACCAAGCAAAATATGGCGTAACTATGCAAAGTAAACATTCATTCAACAATTCAAAATAGCCACAAAACAATGTTCAAGCTTTGTGTCTTCTCTATACGATAAGACTAGCCATTCGACGGGCACAAGATAAGAGGTAAGAGTTTTCGGGTTACGCGATAGTCAATTGAAACAGTCAAATCGAACACTCCCGCAACTTTGTTTAGGGTACGGTTTATGCATATTTTCATCAATTTGCGCATGTCAAGTATAGACGTGGAGAGGTAAAATGTCGAATTTCACGTTGATTTCTTCCGCTTACGCTTTTACATAATAAGTAAAGATGCCGCGATATTTTGATATAGTGCACGAAACTTGCAGCATGATTATAAATGTTAAAATAATCGTATTTGGCCAGTTCTTGCAGTTATTCTCTATCATGTCTAAGTCCCTTCCTTACATAAATCTAATACCTTTTCTAAGGCAACAACATGATACCAGCTGTGAGTTGCATATTACCCAGCGAATTATTCGCGCCGGTGTGGGCACCAAAAAATGTACCGCGAATTTTCCGGTGCGGATTCGCGACGGAAAATTCGTGACGCGTTGGTCTGGGCATCACTTAATGGAAGCATTTTGTAAAAGTCGGGGATAGGCCCGAAAAAAAACCTAGAAAAAAATCGTAGTATAGTATAGTTGATAGGACCGAACAATCTTTTGTATCCAAAATTTTCAGTTTTAGATCGTCTGCAAGAGCGGGGGCGGGTCAAAGTTCCTGTTTTGGTTCGTCTCATATATACGAGTACGTAGGTACATATTAATTTAATATTGGATGAGAATATAGTGCGATTCATACGCACTGTTTCATTCATCCCGATGATCTTAAAGCTTCCACCAAATCAGCGCGGTAGCGGTACGCGGTACACACAACACACACCACAAGAATTGACAAGTAAGGTGCACGAAATAAATGACCTGATCAAATATATCATCTGCTACTACCTCTCAGTCATTCGTTTCTATAACTCCTTCTAATTACTATGACCTTCTAAAATACTTATTTTGCTTATGATGAAAACATTAAAGGCGATACGCAATCAGGTCCCGTTACTTTTCCCTAGAAGCTCTCGCAATTCAGTTTCCAGAACGAAATAATTGAACTTATCAATTTATTGTTTCGTGTGACGCAATTGCGATAGGAGGTAAATTATAGCGGGACTTTTATTTATCGTGAAACGAATTACAAAGAAGTGAGTTTTCATTTGAAATTTGCAGTATAAGGTTTTAAATTATTCATAATTCATAATTCAGGGATGCCTCTGCGAAAAATTGCTGCGAAAATAGGGAGAAGCTACTTTACAGTGCAAAAGTTTTTAAAGGATCCAGCGAACCATGGGAAAAAAACCTCGTAGTGGTCGCCCGCCACTAGTGAAAAATCGCGATAAACGACGAATAAAAACGCTAGCAGTCAAAGAAAACAAAAGCGCTGCACAAATTTGCCAAGAATTGGCTCTCCCAGTTTCAATACGTCGCGTGCACCAAATTTCAAGTGCGTATCCATTTGTGTCATATGAAAAAAAGCCGTTAAATGTCAGTTACTGCCTAGGCATAAAGCTGACAGGGTACATTTTGCAGAGACACACAAATTCTGGGACTTGGAGTGGCGAAATATAATCTTCAGTGACGAGAAAAAGTTCAATTTGGACGGGCCAGATGGGTAACTCCGAAAAATATGTAGAACTTTTAGACGGAGTTCTTATCGACTTCGCAGAAACTCATTTTGAGGAATACTGGACCTTTCAGCAGGATAACGCTCCAATACACGTATCCAAACGCACAAAACAGTTTTTCGAGCGAAATATACCGGTTTTGACGTGGCCTGCTAAGAGTCCGGACCTTAATCCAATTGAAAATATTTGGGGCATCCTTTCCAGAAAGGTTTATAAAAATGGAAGACAGTTTGATACTCTTAAGAAATTGAAAGAGTCTATTGTGACAGAGTGGGCAAACTTAGAATGGTTATGGTTCTTAACTCCAAAGGAGCTCCCCTCTAACCACAATTTAATTAAAACTACAGTTCAGGAGAATCAAATTTTCATTTTTTAATGATTAGTTTCATTTATTTCGTTCGGAAAGTGAATTGATCAGTTCACTTATTTCGTTCCGAAAAATATTGTTTTAATTTTTAAAAATGTTTGTGTTAATCGCTGAAATCTTTTTATGTTTAATTTTTAGTCTTAATTTTATGTACGTATATATAACAGAAAAAATAAAAACTTGAAAATATCCGCAAATTTTTGTTTTTACGAAAGAAAATATAGTTGGTCAGGTGAATTATTTCGCAGACTTTACTCCGTGGTGTACCGCGGCGGAAACTATTTCATACATTCTGACACGTACCGCTACCGTTCTGCGCTGGTTTGGTGGAAGCTTAAATATGGCGCTGGGACACAAAATCGGTTTTGTCTAGACGGTGTATTCTGTTGTGTTCAAACCAGAGTTACGTGATGATGGCATGTGGAAAATCGATTTTTCAAGGAATTCTGATGAGTTAATTTTAACAAAATTTGGCATGTAGATTTATTCTTGTAATTCCACCTGGTTTGATCCTGTTGTGGTAGGCAAAAAGGTACTGTTAGTTATACAGTAAATTTCTTAGCTATCCCTGATTCCTGGTCATGAAACCACTTTATTATTGTAAAAGCAATGCTAGTCAGGACTCAACAGGTTTTCGGGACCTTCGATGAGGGATAAAAGGATATTTTCACATGTACATGTCTTTCTCTATGGTATGATATACATTTTATGTCGTAACTAACGAGCGTAACGTAATGCAACGTAGCAACGACGATGAAGATCAAAAAGCCAAAAGCAGTAGATAGGGGTATTTTAAAAGGGAGAATGATGGAACCTGGATATAAAGACAGTCTTGGATCTGTAGTAACGGGACTTGTATCTTAACCGTTTAGTGTTAATAGGCGCAATGTGGAACTTAGGAAATATGGATGTAATTTGAGTCATATATTGAGTACACAGTGAGGCTTAATGGTTACATCAAAAATTAAGATTTAAGATTAGAATGAATGTGATAGAGATGAAGTATAGGTTTAAGGTACGTTGTGCTAGACGCGGCCGCACGACTGCGACTCGCTCATTCCATATAAAAACTCGTTTTTAAAATGAGAGAGAAACAAGTTTTTATATGGAATGAGCGAGTCGCAGTCGTGCGGCCGCGTCTAGCACAACGTACCTTTAGACTCAATTTATGGCTAAGGTTGAAGTCAAAATCAAGTTTAGGGTAACGGATAGGGTTAAAGTTATTGTTACGTCGCAGTTAACGTTATTATTAGGGTTAAGGTTAAGGTTGAGTCTGAGTTTGAGGTTTAGGTATAGGCCAGGGTTATGGTCAATAAGGGTTATCATTAAGTTTAATGTGATGTATAAAGATACCAAGGTTAGCGAGGTTACTGGGGCTACCAAGGCCATCGGGGTTACCAAGGTTACGAAGGGTTTGCAAAGTTGTCAAGTGTACTATGGTTACTAAGATTACCAAGGCGAGCAAGGTTACCATGGGGACCAGGGAGACAAAGGTTAGCAAGGGGTTTATCATTCTTATAATTATTGTTCTCAAACAAATTCGTGACAATAGGGCAATGAATATCGTCTTCATAATTTATTTACGAATTTCGTAAATCGAAAACTGCAAAAATATATGATATCTCACAAAAACAACTGTGTTGTAAAAGGTGTTCGCCAAAGAAAAAGTCATCAGCCGCAAAAAGGATTGATATAAATACAATCCCGCCAAAATACTCGCATCTTGTCTCAATGATGGTGGTGGAGCAAATTTTTTTCAACGCTATTTGGCGGGGAGCTTGAATAAGTTTAATAACAGAATAAAATCAATGTTAAGAAATTTATGAAAGAACTTTTATCGTATAGAAAAAAAACGAGTTCCATACGAAGGAAAGCAAAATAAGATTCTAAAACGCATTTTTATTTTCTATAAAACTGGACAGGGGCGTACCCAATGGGGGTGGGGGGGGGGGATTTGGGGGATGAAACACCCCCCGAAATTTTAAAATGAAAATTATAGGTATGAATAAAATTCACACAAAATATCTTTATTGATAAATCAAATACCTAAGTGATGATTTTCACTATGCCCGACGTCAGACTATCGTTTTAAAGTGCCCATAGACCTTCCAACCGATTGAAGCAATTTTTTGATTGCCCATAAATTGGAAGGTGTATGTGATCTAATCCATTTTTTTTATTGGACGCGTGGAACATATTGCCATACAATTTTTCATACAATCTGTCATGATAATCATGTGTTTTCAGTTGCTGATTTATTGACATAAACCAGTGGTCATTCTTCATGTTGTGGTTGTGGCGGTCATTGGCTATATCCACACATGCGCGCTTTTGTCTTCCCTATCGTCTTCAAGCTCCGTTTCCACTTTCAACATTGAACTGATTGCGTCAAGTCTATCCACATCTGTTCATCTTTTATCGTTAGATGTGTGTCGCGGCTTTGTTCAGGACAGATTAATGATCAATTCTTTCGTTTATAGTATCTGACCAAAAACAACAAAGTTGTAAAAGTTACCCCGCCAAAGAAAAATTCATCTGCCGCAAAAAGAATACATATCACTCCAATCCGCCGCTCATATGTCATTTTGTTTTAGGTGTAAATGCTGGAAAAGTTCAAATGTACAGGACTACTTCCTAAAGTAATTTTGTGGGAGCCGTCAAAGTGGCACTGAGTAAAATGTTAATGCTCCCACCAATTTACTTTAAGAAGTAGTCCTGTACATTTAAACTTCTCCAGCATTTACACCTAAAACAAAATTACATATGAGCGGCGGATTGGAGTGATATGTATTCTTTTTGCGGCAGATGAATTTTTCTTTGGCGGGGTAACTTTTACAACTTTGTTGTTTTTGGTCAGATATCATATATTTTTGCATACTTAAATAGCCACCTAATATTTTTGTTTTGGGGTCCTGATGTCCCAATGTTCCAATTTCCTACTGTCCTTACGTGCCAATGTCCAAATGTGCAAATATCACAGTGTCCCAATGGCCTAATGTCCGAATGTCCCACTACCCTAGTGTCCCAATGTCCCAGTATCGCCATATCCCAATGTCCCAGTCTTCCTGTGTGGAAGTGTCCCAGTCTCCCACCTAATGTCCTAATATCCCAATGTCCAATTGTCCTACTGTCCCAAGGTCCTAATGTCCCAATTTCCTAATATCCCAGTTCCCAATGTCCCAGGAACCTAATGTGATAATATCCCAATGGCCCAATGTCCTAATGTGCCAGTGTCCCAATATAAAAATGTCCCAATATCCCAATGTACCAATATCCCCATGTCCCAGTGGTCAGTGTCCCAATGTCGCAGTATACCAAGTGTCCCAAGGTCCCAATAGCCAAGTATCCGAATGTACCACTGTCCCAATGTCCCCATGTCCCAATTTCCCCATGTAACCTAATGTCCCAGTATCCAAATGTCCAAGCGTCACAATGTCCTAATGTCCCAATGTCTCAATATCCTAATGTCCCAATTTCCCAATGTCTATATGTCCCAATATTCCAATGTCCTAATACCGCAGTGCCCCAATGTCCAAATGACCCAATATCCCGATGTTCCAATAGCCCGATATCTCAGTGGCCCAATGTCCCTATGTACCAGTGTCCCAATGTCCGATTATCATATTGTCCCAAGGTCCAATGTCCTAGTATCCCAATGCCCCAACGTCACAGTCTCCCAGTGTCCTAATGTCCCAATATCCAAATGTTCCCATGTCCCAATATCCCAATGTTCCAATGTCCTAATATCCTGATATCCCAATGTCCCAATATCCCGATGTCTCTGTAGCCCAATGTCCCTATGTGCCTGTGTCCCAATGTCCGATTGTCCTATTATCCCAAGGTGATAATGTCCCAATGTCCTAATATCCCAGTGCCCCCATGTCCCTGTATCTCAGTACCCTAATGGCCCAGTATCCCAATGTTCCAATATCCCAATGTCCCAATGTTCTAATCTCTGTTGTTGCTTTATTAACGCTTTGTTAACGTTCTGTTACTGATCTGTCTTAATGCCCCCCTGACCCAGTGTCCCAATGTCACATTGTCCCAATGTCCCAGGGTCCCAATGTACAAGTGTCCCAATGTTCCAGTGTCCTAATGCCCTAAGGTCAATTTTCGCAGTGTCCTAATGCCCCTATGTTCTAATAACCCAGTGTCCTTATGTCCTAATATCCTAATATGCCAATGTCCCAATATCCTGTGTTCCAATGTCCTAATGTCCCAATATCCCAGTGATCCAATGTCATAATATTCAGTGCCCCAATGTCTCAATATCCCGATGTCCCAATGTCCGAATATTCCGATGTCTCAGTGGCCCAATGGCCCTCTGCGCGAGTGTCCCAATGTCCGATTGTCCTATTATGCCAATGTCATAATTTCCTAATGTCCTAATATCCCAGTACCCCCATTTCCCTGTATCTCAGTGCCCTAATGTCCCAGTATCCCAATGTGCCAATATCCCAATGTTACAATGTCCCAATGTTCTAATATCCCGATGTCCCAATATCCCGATGTCCCAGTGGCCCAATGTTCCCACGTCCCAGTTTCCCCAGTGTACCTAATGTCCCAATGTCCTAATGTGTTAATGTCCTAATATCCCAATGTCCTAATGACCCAAGACCCTCATGTCCACATGTTCTTATATCCCAGTGCCCCTATGTGCGAATATCCCGATGCCCCAATGTCACAACATTCCGATATATCAGTGGTCCAATGCCCCTATGTACCAGTGTCCCAATGTCCGATTGTCCCAAGGTCATAATGTCCCAATGTCCTAATATCCGAGTGCCCCCATGTCCCAGTCTCTCAGTGTCCTAATGTCCCAATACCCCAATATCCCAATGTCCCATTGCCCCAATATCCTGATGTCCCAATGCCCCAATATCCCGATGTCCCAATGCCCCAATATGCCGATGTCCCCACGTCCCTGTTTCCCCATTGTGCCTAATGCTCCAATGTCCTAATGTCCCAAGACCCTAATGTCCCAATTTCCTAATATCCCACTACCCCAAGATCCTAGTCTCCCAGTCTCCTGGTGTCCCAATATCCAAATGTCCCAATGCTGCAGTGTGTTTTAAAAAATGGTCAATGCGATGAGCAGATAGACGCAATTGTTGGAAATCTTTTGTTAACTTTACCTATTAATTTACCGTTATTCCATCCACTTATCTAAATGGAAGACATCGATTCTTTAGAAGGACCACCAGAGGATCATTCGTTCCAAATTTCATAAAAATCCCATCACGAAGAGAAACAGTAGAAGCAAGTCTTTCTGCAACTGTAGACTCCAGTCTAAGATTGGGTTACTCGCTTAAGTCTGTGAGGGTGAAAATTTCACCGTTTATTGCATATATCTAACCCGTTATTGTGCCGATCGAAGATTTTTTTTGAAAAGGCACTAGAACAGGATATGTGAAATATTTTGGTAAAAAAAATTTTTTGGGGGATGTTGCCTGAAAGGCTGTAGCCTGGTCAAACAAAAAAGCAAGTTGTCTCCGGTAATCATAGACTTGTTCGCTTTCGTTTTTCTTTTTCCTTTGGCGGGCGAGACGCTCTCGCGTCTCTTGATGATTAGATGGTGAGTTGTTAACATATTCATCATTTGCAATCGCGTTCACGAATTAATACCTTTCTTAAATAGCGCAGACCTCCCAAGTTTCAATTGTCAAAATGACGAAGACGAACGAAAATTGAGTGTCTAGACAGGCCCATTCTCCATCGAAAGTAGCAATGGATCTTCCATCGCCACAAAATCTATAATTTTCGCTATGTTGTGTTGTCTCGTGTCAAGCGCGAGATTGTCATTTCAGATTGCGCGATAAATTGCATAGTTTATATGCTGTACGGGCGTCAGATCGATTGGTCAATCGATCGGACAGTATATGGGCACTCTTAAGCCTAAGTTCTAAGAACATTTAAAGCGTTGCATTTCATGAGCCACTTTCCAAATACATATCACCCCCCGAAAAAAATTCCTGGGTTCGCCCCTGAGACTGGAAGCTTCAAAATAAAATCTGATCAAGAAAAGAACATAGCAGCAAATAGTACCCTCGTTCAGCTCCCCGCTAATAAGCGTTGAAAAAAAAATTTGCTCCACCACCATCATTGAGACAAGATGCGAGTATTTTGGCGGGATGGTATTTATATCATATATATATTTATATCAATCCTTTTTGCGGCTGATGACTTTCTCTTTGGCGAACACCTTTTACAACACAGTTGTTTTTGTGAGATTATATATTACTAATTGCAGAAGCTAAAATAGCAACTCTAACTACTCGCAAATCGGAAATGTCGGTGGGTTTTAATCAGTTTATTTTGAGCTACAGCTACGACTAAGAATATATAAGGGCAGAGTCATAGATGAAAAATGTGGAACCATTTACTCTCATTCACAATGGCAGTGGAGTGGACATTTTTATTGAGGGGGCTTAGCGTAATTTAGTATTTATTTTTTAATCGCTTTAATGGCAATTATGTAACCTATAAGTTCTTCAAAACAAAATTGCCAAAGATGTGATCTTTGTACTGAATTAACGATTTCATGTTTATCATTTAGTACAGGCCAGTGGCGATCGTAAGTAATGGTCTTGGGGTATCAAACCTAAGATTAAGAAAACATACCAGGATAGAGCACTTCCGTACGAATGGACTATCGAAAAGGGGACCACTTTCGATGTTCTCCTTCTCTTTCTATCCTACCATATGTATTGTTAGTCATTCTTAGTCTGGCTGTCATCCCAGTATATAATTTTTGGTCTATGACTCTTCTATTTTCTTGGTCTGTGGTTCAAACCCACTCCGAAATGGTCTGATGTTTGTAATTAATGTTTGAATCATTGTAGTGATACAAATATCATGGTGTTTGGTTGACAAATGTGTGTAAAAGAAAAATATGTCATTTTTCACGAGCAGCAATTCATGTATACATGTGAGTGAGCTTGAAATTTTTCTCTTCATCGGGCGTTCTTAAGGAATAATTGGAGAATGTGATGAAGATGAATTTAATTGAAATTGAATTCAGCTTTGTAGCAGATCCCGTTTCGATCCGTGACTAGTAAATATCGTTTAAACCCGTATCTTTGTTTGAATCGTAAATCTATTTGTATAATTTGTTCAAACACTTGGCCATTGAATAGTTGTGTAAAATCTTCGCAAGAGTCGTTTCATTTTCAAGTCAATTAAAAATGAGTCTAGAAAGCGCAGATATGAGGTAACCATCCCGTGATATAAGCTAGGGAAATAGGGATTCGAAGCCAGGAAGCTGTGAAGACGTTGCTCTCATCCTTTATGGACGATGCCGAGCAATGTAGCGATGAATTTTCCCTTCGCGATGTCATGTTTAGAGATTTGTCTGCCTCAACAAAAGAGGATTTGGAAATTCTTGAAATTACTGATCCAAACATTCAATCGACAATGATTAAACAATTTGAGGATCTGCCGAATCAGTAAATACGTTATGATAGGGTTTTTGCAACTGGCGGGCGCGGCGATTCAGAAGTTCACATGTTCATCTCAGTTCCATGAATGCATCCCTTTCGGCAGCTTATCTTAAAATGCTCGTAAGTCCATCCAATGACGTAATTGTAGATGATAGTATTTTTGCAAGTCGTTTCGTTTTGGAGGCACTAGATGAACTTCAAGCGACTACGACTTCTCTACCAGATAGCCAAATCAAAACTGCCCAATCAAACTTAAATCAATCTTTACAAAACATTTGCAATTTTAAGTGGTTTGTGTGCAGGCGCTTCTTTGGCGTTATGGTTTGGACTTGCAAATTTCGGCCGACATACATACAACTAATGGCGAACACTCAATGGTATTTTAAAACACCTCCAAGATTATACTTATTATGTATGATTATATGAACTAATGTATAATGCAACTGGTTTGAAGCTGTATTCTTTTTTAGTAACAAAAAAGGATTCAAATAAATTCTATAGTGTCCTTTAGCAATCACAGTGTTTTGATCGAGCTTAGCAGGTACATTTTCTTCGACACGATCCCGTTTCTAGCGACAGCGACTCGCTCATTCCATATAAAAATTAGTTTTAATAATAATGCTAAGCGCTTCTAAAACGAGTTTTTATGGAATGAGCGAGTCGCTGTTGCTAGAGGCGTTGGGATCGTGCCGAGGATAACAAACCTTTAGGATATAAATTCGTGATTGACTCTCTTAGCATCAACCTTTTCGCTAAAACTCATTCTGAACTATTTTTCTGCGTACAACCTGATACAGGTTGATTAAGGTTGCATCCATGGTAATGTCTGGTCGTTCCTTCTCATAGCAAAGTACCGTTGTTAACGAACTTTTATGTTCCACAAACTGTGACGTGTTTTGCCAGCTGTTGTCCATACCTTTGGGAAACATGTAAACGAAAAGTACCGGAGATTATCTCTCATCCACAAAATGGTTGTTAACGGATCAGAATTAGTATAGTACAGATGCCTAAAAACCCAAACATCCAACAGAAAAAGATATTGTTGAATGCACTGCCCAATATACACAGAAAAAAGTTACACTAATTTACACAATTAAGGGGGGAAGGGGTGGTAAAGGGGTGAAAATTCCGTTTTTTGCAAATATCTGGAAAACTATCAGTCTCACCTTAAAATGTCCTGAGGACGAAACAAACTACATAAAATTACCTTTGTAATGATATATAACAGTCTAGACATTTTTTCAGAAAATTATACCCTAGACCCTAAAGTATTATAGTAAATTTATATTTTTTGAATTTTACATTTTGCGCTGTAACTCTTGATAAAATAGAGTTAGGATCTCTTATGAGATCAAATATTCAATAATAATTTTCATCACTCAGGTTTTAGCAATCAGACATAATAGTTGCTCTTATAGTAGAATTTTGGGGGGCAAAAGACTTCTCCATGTGTCCTCCGCGCGGGCGCCCCCTGGTAACGGTAGTGGGTAAAACCTCTAACGGCTAAGTCAAATCATCTGATGCGACATTTGGAAGAAGCACCGCTGCGCCTGAGTGCTGTATTTACATCTGCAGCGTCTCAGGTTACTTAACGTGATAGGTGACAGAAAACGTCTAACTCAACCACTAAAGCAGCATCTTCGAGGCATGCCCATGATGGCCTTTACTCAACGATTAAACCCTATCATGGTTTAGCGATGTGCCGACAACTCATCCTAAGAAAAACTTCAAGTCAAGAAACCTGAAACAAACGCCTCGGATTGGACGGATACAAAAAACGACGACCCCGCAAACGAACAACTGATTACTCTTTCGGATCCGGGAATGTATACGCTCCCTGAATAGACCCGGGGCCTTAAGGGCCCTCCTGGATCAGGTAGAACAATACAAGCTGAGCATAGTTGCAATCCAGGAAACTAAATGGCTCAAAAGCGAGATTAACGACCTCAATTCGCACACTATTTTTACGAGTGGTAAAGAGGAGGGCAACAAGGAGTTTGGAGTAGCTTTCATCATGAATAAACAGCACAAGGACCGCGTTATCGGCTTCAAACCCATCAACGAGCGGCTATGTGTGATCCGCATTAAGACCCGTTTCGCTAATCTCTGGCTCATTAATGCACATGCCCCTACAGAAGTAAAAGAAGACGCGATTAAGGACGAGTTCTACAACGACCTAGAAACACTCTTCGACTCACTTCCATCAAACGACGTCAAGCTGCTGCTAGGAGACTTTAACGCCAAAGTCGGAAACGAAAGCTGGCATAGGGGAACTACTGAAGGTCATAGCCTCCACGACGAAAACAACAACAACGGTCAGCGACTTATCGACTTCGCGAGCGGCAGAAACTTGGTCATAAGCTCTACATGCTTCCCTCATCGACGAATTCATAAGCAGACCTGGAAGTCTCCAGATGAATACACCGTGAACCAGATCGACCACGTACTGATCAGCAAGAGATGGGCTTCTAATGTCCTAGATGTTCGATCCTATCGAGAAGCCAACTGCGACACCGATCACTATTTGGTGAAGACGACCTACAGGTGCAGAATCTCTTCGGTGCACCTAACGAGAATCAACCCTGCCAAGATCTTCGAGGTTGACAATTTGATTGATGATGCCACGGCAGCGTGCACTACAGCCCTTGAGGAAAAACTGTCGTCCATGCTTGATAACATCAATAATCTAGGCATCCATGAGTTCTGGGAGGAGCTCAAAGACAGCATCAAGGGGATCGCAGAAGAGGTCGTGGGCTATAAAGGCCGGCGCAGACTGCTTCGACGACGAATGCAGGGCCTCGATTGAGGCGAAAACTGAAGCCCATCGCCAATACACACAACGCGCATCCCGAGCCAAGAACGAAAGATACAACGAACTTCGGCGAGTATCTAATAGGTTAATTAGACGTAAGAAACGCAAACATTTTGACGAGCAGTTGCAGCAAATAAACCAAAGATTAGCCAGTAAGAACATTAGACAGGCGTACAAACTTATAAATAATATCAAGAACGGATATCAGCCCAGGACAAGCCTATGTAAGGACAAGGATGGTAACATCATCAGCGACGTCGAAAGCGTCAACAAACGATGGGCCTCGCATTTTGAAGAGCTCCTCAATACATCATCAACATCCCCCGCGGAGCTAGCTCTTGAGCAGTTAGCCGAACCAGGCCCTCCCGTTCTACCCCCAACAGTAGAGGAGGTGAGTCTTGCCATACAGTCGCTCCAAAATAATAAAGCGCCCGGCGCTGACGAGATCCCAGCAGAAATGCTGAAGCATGGTGGAACGTGCCTGACCAACGCTGTACATGTGCTACTGCTGAAAATATGGAACGACGAGGTAATCCCCGAAGATTGGCGCAAAAGCATAATCTGCCCAATCCACAAAAAGGGTGACAAGCTGAAGTGTGAGAATTACAGAGGCATATCATTAGTTTGTACGGCCTATAAGATTTTATCAAAAATTCTTGAAAAGAGAATCAATCCGTACGCAGAACAAATCATTGGCGAGTATCAAGGCGGCTTCAGACCTGGTCGTTCAACGACCGATCAGCTTTACACAGTGAAGCTACTACTCCAAAAGTGCTGGGAATACAACATCGACGTATACCAAATCTTTGTCGACTTCAAGCAGGCTTACGACAGTATCGACCGAAGTGTACTGTACAACATTATGCTGAATTTTGGTATACCGGCAAAGTTAGTGCGACTCACAAGGATGACGATGACTAATACCGTCTCGCAGGTCAAAGTGCAGAACCGATTCACTGACCTATTTGAAACTCGTACTGGACTCAAGCAGGGCGACGGGCTGGCGCTGGAGTATGTAATTCGAGCCATGAATATGGACAGCAGTGGAACGCTACTCATCAAGTCGACTCAATTAGTAGCGTACGCCGACGATATCAACATCATGTCTCGAAGGTTGGGTGATGCAGAAAGCCTCCTGCATAACCTCAATAACGCCGCAAAGGAAGTTGGACTACATATCAACGAAAGCAAAACAAAGGCCATGATGCAATCGAAAACAAGGACGCCAGCAAATTCAAGCATCACAGTGGGGGACCTTAATATCGAGTATGTAGACAACTTCAACTATCTGGGTTGTAACGTATCAAAGGACGCCAACGAAACCGACGAAATTAAGCGACGGATACAACTAGCCAATAAGACATATTTCTCGGTCCTCCCTATAGTTAATTCGAAACTTGCGCACAGGAACACGAAGCTCCGCGTGTACAAAACGATCATCCGACCCGTGCTATGTTATGGCTGCGAAACATGGACCCTTACCCAAGGTTCCGAAATTTTGCTAGACCGATTCGAACGAAAGGTCCTTCGGCGAATTTTCGAGGCCGTTCGCGAGCGAGACCAATGGCGTATCCGATACAACCATGAGTTATATCAATTGTACGATGGGCTGGAAGTATCGAAAATCGTGAAGCTTCAACGTCTGCAATGGGCGGGGCATGTACAACGGATGGACGACAATCGCATGCCAAAGAAAGTTATGAACGCACAACGAATTGACGGAGCGAGGTTGCGTGGACGACCGAGAGCTCGCTGGGAGAACTCCGTAGGCGAAGACGCCCACCAGCTGCTGGGCTTCCGAAACTGGAGGACAAGGTCACGTAACCGCGACAATTGGAGGTCAACGATTCAGGCGGCCAAGGCCCGACGTCGGGCTATCGTGCCACATTGATGATGATGATAGTAGAATTTTATTTGATCATATTTCATAAGATGTGACTAAACAAAATTTTTGACTTTTTCTCGGGAATTCACCGAAAACCCATTTAAAGTGTTCCAATTCCCAACCGTGGAACTCGGAAATCCAAACTAATTCTTAGAAAACGCAATTTCGGTGGATTAATTGTCACGTAAAAAACGACTATCTCAAAATGCACGCGTAGAGATTTCCTGAATTCACCATTGAGTTCATCAACCCCAAACGCACTGAATCAATATGCCCAGACCCGCGGTCAATATGGGCCGGTTTCCAGTCAAATTGGTTGAAAGAAATTTTAATAATTTTTTTCAAAGGTCCCGTTAGAAATAAGTTGCCTCTCACCTTCACACTACCAAAAATCAATTACAAACCGAATTTGAAAATTTTCGGGAAACGCCGCTAAATTAAACAAAACAATCAACAAAATTTCAGCAAAATTCTCCAGCATTTAAAGGAATGCTCAAAAATGCGATAAATCTTTGCATCACTATGATAGGCAGACTGGTCGAATGACTGTTGGCATTTCAACAGTGTATCCAGTGTCTCATAAATTCAGCTTGGGAAAAATTTACATAATTCAACAATTAAAAATCAAAATGTCTAACAGACAGAAAAACAAATGCTCAGTGATCAGTGTCAAGTAGACAAATTGTCATAAAATAATTTTTTTTAAATATAAAAAGCAAAGGTCCTAACATTGAATCTTGAGGAACATCATAAATTGCAGTAAAATACCAATTTTTTGCAGTGAAAAATTAATTAAAATATTCGTACTAAAATTAGCTCTAGGTTAGGAAAATTGCAAATCCGCATCGTCGGATTGATTGAACGAATTGATTGCATTCTTAGCATTCTCACTCCAGAGAGACAAACAGTCTTCCAAAGGCAAATCGTCTTGTCACAAAATGGAGCATTTTTGCATCATCAAATTCGCAGAATAACAACATTTCCAACTTTCTCCATCAGTACAATGCCTCCGAAATCCCTCATATATTTTTTATAAGATTATCCATAAAACGAGCCACTTTCATGTCATCATCTTCGAATCTTCAAACGTGTAACACTTGGGTCTCGTATGGCCAACCTTGGCAACTACTCTGAATCTGAACTCTGTTCAGCTACATAAACATCAAAATTTTAATGTGTGCTGTCTGATTCAAGGTCACAGCTGCGTTTTTTGGCTTAGAAAGTAAACAAAATGTAAACACACATCGCACACACAACACAATACATACACACAACCATTGTAAACTCGCCCGAAACAAGCGCTCCACACAAACATTTTGGCATTTTGTCGTGGTAGTGGCTGATTGTTTCGTTTTGATAAATATTGAGTTTGATAATAAATGAAACGAAATGAAATGAATGACAATCATCTGATGGATGAAGTAAATTATGGTAAGATAGATGCAGCCGAAAGATAGGATAGTCAATAGATTTTTCTATTAAATTTTAGTAGTTTGTTTTGTTGGAGCTGCAAACGTTGCAAAGGGGCGGAACACGTACAAAGGCTGGACCACAATCGCATGCACAAGAAAGTGATGAATGCCCAAAACGCGCGAGCGGACGGAGCTAGATTGCGTGGACGATCGAGAGCTCGCTCGATAGTCTAGATAATCAGTAGGAGTAGACGCTCAACAAATTTGCTAGGCTCTCAAAGTGGAGGACGAGGTCTAGCAACCGCATGACAATTGGAAGTAGAACGATGAAGGTCGATCCACACTCAGTCAGTCATCAGTCACAGGCATTTTCTATACAAGTTGATAGATGCTCAGTTAATTGATTGACTGACAATTTGTCAACTTGTATGAAAAATTAATGTGGCTGATGACTGAAAAGTGTGGATCTACCTTAAAGACTGCGAAAGCCCGACATCGGATTAACATGCTAAAATGATTCTGAATAAAGCCCAATTGGAAAAGTACGGACACATACTAATAACTACCATATCTCTCACGCCATACAAAATATTAACCCCGGACGCATACCGCAAAATATCCAATATTGGATATTTCGTGATTCAAACCAAAGTCTCTTTCAAAGCTCTTCAGCAAAGACCCTTTCCACTTTATTTGTAATCCAAATACTCAATCCACTTACTACCCTGACATCTTCCGGTGCTATATCATCTTTTAATGGTAAATGTATGGCGGGGATTCAGTTTGAAATTCAAATCTACGTTCATCCCAATCGGAAAAATTGGAAGCACTTCGCCCAGAAACAGTTTTTCAGCGCTTTCTCTTTATTCATAATTGTGCTTCTGGGGAAGCGCTCCCACTGTATCAGCTTTGCTTCGCTTTCTTTTAATTTGCAATGACGCTTATAGAGACGTGCCATTCGCGATTGCGCTTCTTGGAAAGCAGTTCCGTAAAAAAAAAACATGTTTACCGCTTCTTGAGATGCGCTTACCTCTGCGGACATGCAGAGGCCTTCTAGAGCGCTTATTTTCCCATCGGGATGTTTTGAAGTCATTAGTGCATCTTTCTCAGCAGACATGTAATACCGCGTGGCTTACGCAAACCTATCCATGCGGTAGATGTGCCTGCGAAAACTTCATATAGAAAAAACATGAAAGATGACGCAGGCTGCCGCTGAGGCCGCTCCGGATCAGGATGTCGTGCGTGCATTGCCTATGCCACGTGGCTTATGCAAATGCAATGAAGTGGCGGTACGCGGTATCTGCGCAAAAAAAAACTGCATATAGAAAAAACACGCAAGATGACCCAGGTAGCCGCTGATATCGTGCGCGTGCGGTTTGTTGATATGTTTTTGAGATCTTATGAGACTAAGAAATAATCGCTCTGTTGTATTGGAAGATATTCCCATACAATTTTCGTACAATCTGGCATATGATTGATTGACAATTATTCGTTATTCTTCGTTGAAAGTAGCGATGGCTATACCCTGGGGTCACCTTGAGTTATCGAGGTCGCAAAATATCTCTCTGTAACCGATTACACAAACAGGAGAATTTAGACAGAATATGCCTTATTGGTCCTACAATTTCTATACATATAATATGTTGAAATTTTAATTTACATGTATTTGCCGGAATCGAATGGATAGATGGATCACAATAAGAGCAACACAAAACATCCAACAAAGTCCTCGAACTACGCTAACAGTGAGTTCTAGAGATCGCGGGATTTACTTGAGTTTTTATTCTTCCTTTTCGTATCTTGCAGCTACATAGTGAATTGTAGTGGTCACATCTAACGGACCAGGATGGATCTTACGCAAAGCTTTCCGATCGGTCCCTTTTATTTGGGAAGTAGGACAAATCACCGAATTCAAGAAAATTTATTCCTGCACTACCTGCAAAACAAAGCGATAAGTAAACCGACCTCTGAGAGAATGTAGTGCCGTTAGTCTTATAGTCTAGAACCTAGATATACACTATCCGTTTTTTTTTTGCTTTTTTTGTCGTGGTCGAACGGATGCGCGTGGAGGGTCGAAGACATTCAATTGCGAGCGCATGTTTACGACAGCATCCCCCTCCAAGTAAGCAATATGCGTGAAAAAATTCCAATCTAAATTGTATTGGATATAAATCCAACAATTTTTAGGGTTTCTTAGAATTTTTGGAAAAAACACTTATGAAATCGATTTTGTCTGTCCGTCTGATCACTAAATAGCTTCTCGAACGGCTCAACCGATCGTTATGAAATTTGGTAGGAATGTGTTGAATGATAACAGTCTTTGACATGAATACTTTAAAACAGAGGTTCCCAACCTTTTTTATGCTGCGACTCCCTTTACAGCTTAACATTTTTCGCGACGCACCTCTAGTAAGACATTTTGTTTTCTGTGTGGTTATAGTTGGCTTTACTATCTGAGGAAGGAGGGAGTGCGTTGTTTGGTGAAAATTACAGACATTTCAAACAACAAATTTGTCATAATGAAATCAATTCATTATAGAAAATAAACAGAAGAGTTAGGGATGAAGTGAGCATGCATAAATATTCAGTTTGAAAGAAAATTGACATAGAAAAATATAAATTTGCAGCCAAAGATTTATTTCAAGAAGGCCATAACCACTCTACTGCATCAAATGTGCCAGTAATACGGTGCTTACTGCTCAATGTGTCATTCCAAGCATAAGCCTTCTCAGTGTACTTTGACTTCATAGAAAAAAGAAACGATAAAACAAATATTTTTCATTTAATTCAAATCTTGCGTTAATTCAATAAAAATAAAAAATTAAATTTTTCGTGTAATTCAAATAAAAATAACACAATTTTCATTTAATTCAAAGCTTCGCTTATAATAAAAATATTAAAATCAAAACTGTTCATTCAAATTTTTTCGTAAATTATTACTTTAGTTTTTTTTTATAACTGTAAAAATATAATTTCAAAAATGCCGATGAGTGAAATTTAATCAGTGCGATAGTTGAGCCTGCTTCTGTGAGCACATCTTTTCAAACCTGGGCTGAAGTTTCGAAATTGCTACTCTTACCTCTTTTTCTAAATTAAGTTTTGACGTGTACTTTGATTTAATGGCTGCATTGGCAGAAAAACCAGTTTCACACAAATATGATGTTGCGCATGGCAAAAGAATATTCAAAGCAGTCGAGCTGAGCCCAGGGTATTCTTACGATACGTTGGCCCAAAATTCAAAAAGCTTGTGTTTGTCGAACCGTAACTTTAAGCTGGTATCACCATGATAGCTCTAACAGTAGTTACTCTTCTTCGGCAGTAGGAAGTGAAGATGGAGGTGGAGTCGATTGAAATGGATCTCTAACCCAATTGTATTCTTCAAACTTATCAGGAAAATACTGTTCAAAATGCCTTTATAAAGTCACCAAATGTCGCATAAATGTAAACTTTAAGTTTGGACTTAAATTACTAAAAGATGTTTCCTGCAGCGAGCCTTGTAAAACTGGGAAACAATTTACCTGTCCCTCCTCCAGTTTTCCTTTCCAAAAAAGCAGCTTCTTTTGAAAAATGTTGAAACTTTATCTGAAAGTTGAAGAATATGTGTTTCGTTTCCTTGCAATTACTTATTAGGAGCATTTAATTTCTCAAATATATCACACAGATATGCGAGTTTTATTAAGAAGTCAGTGTCTTGAAACTTTTCAGCATCATTATGGGATTCCGTCAGTAAAAACTCATAAATTCTTTTTTTAATGCGTATACCCGTACCCGTGATAGAACATTTGCTCTTGGCACCCAATAATACAGTAAGCATGTGTGCTCAGCTCCCAAGTCCTGACAAAGCTGACGAAAGAACCTTACCTTCACGGGTCTTGATTAAATGAAGTTTACAACTGTAATAGTAATGTCTATCACTAGGCTTAATTCTGGTGATATGTTTTTAGCAGCAGGTGTTGAAATATTTAACAGAATGAGTGTGTCTCTGTCTTTACTTTGTACCGGTGAATACAAGTGTGGTTTCAAATTCTGAGAATATGGGGGTCTCGTTCCTGTTTCTACCTTTTTCACACCAAATCAACGACAAAGTTTTCACTACAAACTCGTCATAAATGCTGTTGTGGCGGTACAACCTAAAGGTCCCTCTAGACGTGTCGCCAAATGGCGACGCGTCCAAAAACTGGCATCGCGTGCAGCCATTTGGCTGCTACTTAGCATCCACACGAGCAGCCAAAAAATGACATAACCAAAATTTCATTTTGGTGATTTTTTTAAATTTAATTATCAAAATCGGACTCTGCGCGTTTGAATTATTACACGGCCATTCAAGAATTATTCAATTTCACACAAAAGAACGAAGAAAAGTTGCAAAATTGTCACTATGAATTTGACAAGCGGTTGTCAAAGCGGTTGGTTGAGTTGCCATATTGAATATCAAAACTGGACGCATAGCCAAATGGCGACACGTTTGGATGGAATGACAACATCCATTTGGCTGCGCGTGTCGCCATTTGGCGACACGTCTAGATGGACCTTAACACTTTCCCGGACACAACGTCTATAGACGTCCAATTTTGAGCATTTGACCATACAAATCGTGTCAAATTTTGGCGTTGTGTCCGGCAATGAGTTAATAAGCAGTGTCTTATCTTTTTATCGCGAAGGGATTTTAGTAAATATAATTTGTCTTTGGGTACGATACTCAGCAATTTGGTGTGTGAAGGCGACCGGTGTGGTGGGCGTCCCACGACGCTCCTAAGATTTCCTCGCGACGCCCCAGGGAGTCGCGACGCACAGGTTCCTGCTTTAGAAGTTGATAAAGAAAAGATAACAGGATGTCCCGAAGTGTAGCGGATCACGAAATATCCTTGAACCCGTAAATTGAAAAAAAGGCGTTTTGTAGTTTTCCATTCGTATACTTAATGCAAATCCATATCCAATTCCAAATTCCAGTAGAATATTCAAATCTATGAAGAATTACAATATTAGTTAAATTATTCTAATGACCCTTACCGCTTGCTGGTCGTAATCCAAGTGACTTAAAATTTCTCTATTACATGCTAGCAAAAAATGTATAGCGGTATGTACTTGTTTTACATGAAAATCTATTGAATCTAATACAAAGTGCTAGTAATGCGAATGCTAGAAATGATAGTAGTGATAATGCTAGAGATAATAATCCCAAATGATGCTAGAAATGCTAGTGCTAGAAATGCTAGTACGAAACACGAAGAGTTGAAAAAAGTCGACTTTTTAGTTTTGATCGGCGATGAACATATGGGTACTCAAATCAAAGGACTCGACGAGTACATTCATACGCCAAAAAGATAAACTGTCTTCTAATGGATTAAATTCGGATTCCGTCCGTTCTTAAGCAATTATTGTAACTTGCTTTGTGGGTGTGGTTTCAATGACAGCTCCATCTTCCATCTTTTCTATAGTATCGGTGACGTCGGTAGGACAATATTTGTGTGAAGCTTTGTTAGGATAGGTACACAGGTAACAAAAAATCTCAGATTGGGGAGATTGGGTCTGTATGGCCCTTGATTACCTTGACTCCACAGTAGGATTCTGTTTGTTTTTGTAGTTTCGATGTAAGGTTTGATTAGAATTTGTGAACAAATAACAAAATGACTTAGAAGAACATAATTTCGAGGGGATAGGCTTGGATGTCATGGTCCTATTCCATCCATTTTTATTTGTTTCGATGTTTATTTAGAAATACATACATATGCGTGTAAACTTAGGTTGAAAATCGTGTATAAATGAAAAAGGTTTTCTTATAAAAAATGCTTTTTGGAGTTGGGTTTTGTATTGCGTGCCCATGACCCTATTGTCCGATTTTGGTGATCCAAAAATACAACAACAACAGTCTGCAATAGAAATAAGCACGCATTGCAACAGACAGACAGACGCACAACCGTCCAATCGACTTCCTTCGTCATACTGATCAATTTATATACCCTTTTATATAGTCTGAGACTGCGTTACAAACTCCATGACAAAGTATCGTAATATACCCTTTCACTTAGAAATCGAACGGTATAAAAATTTTAGACTATGGGTATTAGCAAAATTAAAAATAAATAAAATTAAAAAACGGATTTCGAATCTATAAATTTTGATTCTATAAATCTATGACTGATTTCATTATTCCCGAATTTATTATATGCAAACAACAACATTCCTCCAATTTCCATTTTAAATAAGTATGTACAATTAATTAAATCAAAAGATACAACAATTAAAAAAATAGTTCTCTGTAATAGATATCTCTAACAGAAAATTGTTCTCGATCCTTTTGGGTAATCATTTGCTCGGACTCCGCCGCCGCCCTGTTGCGCCTACCGTGGTTCGGCTTCGGTGCATGCATCATTTCCTAAATCTCTAACTGCTATGCATACATGCACACTACACACATATCGTTCTCTTCTAAAACACTGCTCGAACATTTTTCAAAGATACGCTTCGACCTTCTACTTATGGTCTTGAGATGGTTCGTCACATTCGACATTCGATCTACATGTGTGGCTGGATGCGGACTGGTGTGTTCTACTCGCGCATCCAAGTGCAGCGCATTTGAATACATATAGGTAGGTACATGCGACAAAACACAAATTTCAGAAAGAGGTTAGCTCGTAAAGGCTCTATGTCGTCCATCTGTTGGCTGCTTTTGATGTGGATAGTATGGTTTGTAGACACGAACCATTGCTTTAAACGAGCTTTTGGACTTTAATTGAATTGTTCCAACTTAGATGGCACTGCTGAAGAATTTTAAGCTCCAAAATACCGATAAGACATCTGGTAGTTTTTCTTATCTGTGGTACGGACCAAGAAAATACTGCGAGAAACTATGGGTTTTCCTAGCAAAATCCTTTGCCGTGAGAGTGTGGTGTGACTCTCCTCTCTGCGAGATTGCTGGGTTTAATAATAGTGAAATGATGATCGCATTCCCAAAAAGGTGACGCGCAACGAGTGGGCGGATCCAGATTGCATGATGCTGGGCTTCCGGAACTGGAGGACAAGATCGCGTGACCGCGAGTTGACGGATCCAGATTGCGTGGACGACCGAGAGCTCGATGAGAGCAACCAGTATGTGAGGACACTCACCAGATGCGGGGCTTCCGGAAATGGAGGACAAGGTCGCGTAACCGCGACTATTGGAAGTCATTAATTCAAGCGAACAAGGCGCGAGTGCATTTGGTGGCTCAGTGGTAGAGATGACACTCTATCTCTGAGTTGCCGGAGCGTGGGTTCGAATCCCACTATGACCATCCTACGGCAGCCGATGTAAATCGTCCCGGAGCTACCCGTTGCCACAACGGCCAAGAGCTGCCAAAACCCCCTTCGATTCAAGAGAGAGAAAATATCTGTTAAGTCGCTACAACAACAACAACAACCAAGGCCCGACGTCCGGCTATCGTGCCATAGAGAAGAAGAATAGTGAAACGAATGATCAAACTCGATACTCGAGCTTAACGGTGCATGCCGAATTCACAGCGAATAATCATCATCGTATGTGGCATGATTACTGGACGACGGGCCTTGTTGTTGTGGTTGTAGCGACTCAAGAGATTTTTTTTCTTGAATCAAAGGATGTTTTGGCAGCTCTTAGCCGTCTTAACAACGGGTATCTCCGGGACGATTTACATCCAAGAACTGATTGCCGTAGAAGCATTTTTATAGATAACCCAAACTCCCATGGTCACAGTGGGATTGGAATCCACGCTCCGGCAACTCAGAGATAGATAGAGAGACATCTCTGCCACTGAGCCACCGAATGCCCATGTCGGGTCTTAAGGTACGTTGTCCTCGACACGACTGCATCGGCTCTAGCGACACCGATTCGCTCATTTCATATAAAAACTAATTTTTCTCTCATTCTAAAAACGACTTTTTATATGGAATGAGCGGGTCGCTGTCGCTAGAGCCGATGCAGTCGTGTCGAGGACAACGTTCCTTTAGACGCCTTTACCGTTGACCACTAGTTGTCGCACAAATTTCAGCAGCTTTTGGGCGTCTTCACCTACTGAATACTCATAGCGAGCTCTCGGTCGTCCACGCAATTTGACTGCTAGGCCTATTCGTTGTGCGCTCATTACCATCTTCGGCATGCGATTTTCCAATAATATTCGCGTGAAGAAGTTACAATCGAGGGAGCTTGAGACAATCCCTTGAAAGGACCGAGTGTGGGTGTGTGTAAAACGTTTTACCATGAACTTTGGGCGGTAGCGGTGTGCATCGAACCGTCAGTCACGGCTCTTGCCAGGGACGCAGGCAACTTTTTTTAACAGGTCAAGGAAATAAGGGATCAGCTCAGTTTTGTCACTGATTGGATTGTGTTTTGTGGATTTTTTGTGTTATCAAGCTGAACAGGATCTTCTTTCCCCGGTAATTTTACCAAAAATTAAGGCCGCGCGCAGACTAAAGGCGTATTGTAGCGTAAAACCTGTCGTTTGTATTGGGCGACAGGTTTTACGCTCCAATACGCCTTTAGTCTGCGCGCGGCCTAAGAGTGCACACCACTTGTGCCCTCAATCTAAATCTTTATTGCCTACGTCGGATGCTCGAACCTACTGACTATGTACTCTCAGCTAGCTCTCGGTCGTCCACGCAATGTGACGAGTGTGGTCGCTCACAAAGGGTTTGGATTGCCACAAGGCAAGGTTGCCAGTAGGACCACCGCATAATTCTGCTGATGAGATCACTCGCTAGTTCCGAGTTGAGGACAAGAGTCATGTGCATCTCTTCAAGTGCCTTCACATGGCACTTCGTGACACCAGGGAAATTCAGGATCAAAAAACAAATTTACTCACCTTCCAAGCGTTCACCTTTGGCGGCGGTGCGGCCACAAACTTCTTCGGTACCTCGTCCGCCTTATTCTCTCCACTATCGTCCGACGAACCAGCATCCTTAGGCGGTGCTTCCTTTGGAGCAGCCCCCGCCGCTGCAGAGGCAACACCAGCACCGCCAGCCTGTCCCTTGCCATGACCCTTCTCCTTGCGATCACGAGACTGACGCGGTGGTCGCGGGCCCTTCCGTTCCCCACCATTAGGCGGTCCACCGGCCGCAGCATTCGGTCCAGCACCACCGGTCGCTCCCTTCCCATTGGGGGCAGCCGATCCGGCCGGACCTCGATTAGGTTTTTCACGTTGGCGATCCTTTCGTCGGATCTTGCGATCTTTGCGACTGTGCGAGATGACCGGCGTAAAATCATTGGCATCGTCCACCTCCGACGAATTGTCCGGATTGTCTCCGGCACCGGCCGTGTTGCCCTGCGTCTCCGCCGACCAGGACAAGTCTCGTTTCAGCGCTGACGAGGAGGACGTTGAGTCCGTGTTGGCCGCAGGGCTCTTCTTCTTGCCGCCGGCATCAATGTTCTCCTTGTTCGAGTCGGACTCGGTGCCCGCGGTGTCGGGTGAGTCCAACGACGAGGAGGATTGTTGCTGCTTGTTGTTGGCTCCACCTACGGTTGATTTGGCCGTATCGTCGTTGAGCACGACCTTGGCGTACGAGGAAGAGACGGCGTCCAGTCCACCACCGATCGAGGCGGCAGCAGTCTCGTCCTTGGCAGCAGTCGAAGCCATGATTCAATAAACGTACACCACGCGAGGATCGGACGAGTACCAATCAAGCGACGACGACGAAAAGAAAATGCACACACTGTCACGCGAAAAGCGTAGCGTACCGTACACGACAGTCGTCACAAAACCAACGACGGCAAAAGAAAATTGCAAGACGCACGCACGTACTTTTTCTGGTATTTCGCGGAACAATTACGTTAACCGCATGGAAATTAGTTATCCATCTTCTTGGCGTGATGAGTTTCACGGACCACCAAGTCCCGCGCGCAGGCCAAGCTGTCGTTTGGACCTTTCGCGGAATTCGCGACGCGAATATGTGAGCTCACGGACTCGCGAAACAAACCACACACACGGGCAAACACTCTTTCTGTAGACCAGCAAAAAGGTAAATAAAGTCAAAATCGCACCACAAACTGTTGACAACCCGCACGCGACAGCAACTAAATGTCAAAATGACGCGCGGATTAAAAAAAACACAAGCTGCGCTGAAGTGCGTCGTCGTATGTCGTCGCGCTCAATTTCGGGCAGTTATACAATTTTCGAAAATTCGAAATTTTGACCCCTGTGCGCTTCGATCTGGGGACTATGACAAATGTCAAAATGCACTAGATTTTCACCTTGCGATAAAATGCCGAAAAACAATCGCCCGTACAGGCTCACTGATCTTAAAACACGCGCAAACGCCAGTAGAACACTGCAGACACACAAATTGGGGAAAACTATCCGCCCGGCGTTTGTAAACCAGACGACACAAAATCAATCCGCGCGATGATTACCAAACACGAAAAATTCAAAGTTCACTGCAATTCAAACACTGTCCCCGGGTGTCCTGTCCGGTTGCTGTCAACGCGATGCCGTGTGGCAAAATCAAAACACTCCCAAACACGGCAATTCCACGAGCAAAACTAAAATGTCATCAACACACTCGCGCCGCGAACAAAAACAACGAACGACGGCCGCGACGACGACGACCTGAACTGCTGAGCGAGGCGAGGAGCGCTGCTGACAACACGAACTCGTACGAACTGTCCTTTTGACCGAATGGCGAACGCACTGTGGAAAATTTGCAAAATCCGCGTGAAATTCGTTGCGATTTGTCGACACTTTTGCGTAATCGGATTGACACTGTCCAACACTGGTCGCACGTGCACAATTTGTAACGTTTTACGGGCCGTTTATGGCGAAATTCACCGTTTTTTCAGGGGACGTTCAGACATGTGCTTCGACGCCGAACGTAAACCTTCTCGAAAAGAACGAGAGCAGCACACGCGACGAGAGAAGACGTCATTTCGCGGTCGTCTTCGAAATAAAAAGCTGACAACGAGAGTGCACGTAAGCACTTTTGTGCATGGGATGTGGCAATGCTGTTCGGAAATTTGCTGTGGGCCTGAACGATTTTCTTGAATTTTAAGCAAATATTCGCTTCAAATGGATTCGAGAAAAACTTAAAACCAAAAAACTAAAAATTCCATTCATTTTCTGCAAATATCGATCAAACAAAATCGCCTGATTTTCGAAAATTCCGCTGAATTCGAAACTCACGATCCACACAAGCTGAAATCCACAGAAAAATGTCCGCCCGCTCTTCAATATATTTTCCGTCGTACATGACGCTGTCAGTCGCGGTCGTCGTCCACAATCACTCGTCGTTTGCACTGATAACACACACAATTTTCGCGTTGATTTGCATGCCAAGCCGCGCCGTCGATTTGTGTCAATAGTTTTCAATCGACCGCTCGATCGCGGGCGATATTTATCGCGTTTCGTCAATTGCCAATTGGCACCCTAATCTCGCGCGTCGCGTGTGTGAAAATTCGTGGTTTCATCATTTCGCAATCGTCAAAACACGCGGCGACATTTACCCGCAATGACAATTAGTCCGTCCGCAACGGCGGCTAGCACGGCCGAAGAGCCTCCGCCACCGCGTATTCGATGCTTTTTCGACGTCAGCCTAGGCGGTCTGCCGGCCGGTCGTATTGCATTCGAACTGTATCCGGACGTTGCACCCAAAACGGCCGAGAATTTCCGCTGTTTGTGTACCGGTGAAAAGGGAATCGGACTGCAAACGGAAAAACCGCTACATTACAAGAATGCCATTTTCCATCGTGTGGTGAAGGATTTTATGATACAAAGTGGCGACTTTTCGGCGGGCAATGGAACAGGCGGTGAATCGATTTATGGGGGCACATTTGAAGGTGGGTTGTGCTAGGCTGGAATGAGAAGAGTCTTGAGACGATTTCAATGATTTTTCCATTTTTCTTTCAGATGAAAGTTTTGCGCTGAAGCATGATAAGCCATTTTTGCTGTCGATGGCAAATCGTGGCAAAAATACGAATGGCTCGCAATTTTTTATGTAAGTTCCCCGGGGGAAGTCAAAGAGTTTGGACAAATATGCGACGTGAGGTGAAAAATTCGATTGGAAATTGTTGTGCAGAAAATGCAAAAAAAAAATTGTTTATACGGAGAAATTGAATGCAGTCAGATCGACCCTGCTTGGATCAGCAAATGTTTCGATGGAGAACTTGCTGACGCAATGAAAAGTGCAGGCAGCGGCCTACCTCGATAGAGGACATGAAATCAAATCGACCACAGTAGGTAGTTGTGCTATCGACAACATCTAGAAAATCGACAATCATAGTCCAGTTAATTTGAACCAAGGAATGAAGCAAGAGGTGCGATGGACTGCCAACTATCTAGCTGGGAGGCAATCCTACACGCGAGTTTCGGGGTAGTTGTTCAAAGCATAGAAGAATTAAGCTGGGAGTCCCACAATGTAGCGTACTCTCTCCTACATCTACCTGCTGAGCCTTCCAACGCCATCGGAAGGTATCGAGCTAATTTCCCTTTGCGGACGATTGTAGCGTAATCACCAAAGCCATCTAAAAACATACCCCGGAACTAGAAAAAGGCAAACCAGCATGTTACAAGTGCGTGATCATAATCTTCTCCTGTCTCTCCAATATATCTTCGGTTTATTATCGAGGCGATCACTCAAACCATCATCTCATGGACACTACTCCCCCTCCACGACATGTCAGGAGAAGTGGTCCTACGGCAACTGCCTCTCCGGGGCGGACCACACCCGTTTTTTTACAAAACGGCCAAAAGCTGCCTGACAAGAGCCCTGAAGGTTCGATGCAGGAAGGTTGTGTTTGTCTGTGTATATGTGTGGGTGCGATATATGTGTTTTTTCGTCATATTGGGAGCATTACATCTCGGCGCGGCTGGTCTCAATCTTACTAATCCGCGCCGGTGTTGGAAACAAATCCAGGCCCAAGGGTATGGATTTGTAGTGTCTGCAACCAACGTATCGGTTCGAATGCCAGATCAGTGCAGTGTAATTGTTGTTTGGAATGGGTTCACTTTAGGTGTTCAGGTTTACGAAGACAAGGGCAACACTCCTTAGCCTATGTTGCGGCAGGTTGTATAAATTCTAGGCAACCCAGGGCTGCTCCCAGCCCACCTTCTCCACCACTGCCCCCTACACCACCCAACAATATGATAAGAAATGCCAGACCCAGTCTTACGCCTAGCCCTCCTCTTTCATCAGATTTCACTGCACTATCTATATTACAGTTTAACTGTAATGGCATCCACCGAAAAATCGCTGAGATCACACTTCTTGAGTTCCAACAGAATTCTCATCGCCGCCATCCAAGAGACGTTGCTTCACGCAAACTCGTCTCTAAGCGTCCATAGCGAATATTTTATACTGCGGAAAGATCGACCGGCCGCCACGGATGATTCTCACCCTGAAGGTGGACTTGCCTTCCTAATACACAAATCCGTACATTACTGTGTATTAGATGTAGTTGCTGACGGTACGGCGGAAATTCAAGCCATCTCAGTTCCATCAGGGAGTACTAATATCGAAATTTTTAATATTTATGTACCACCTCATTCTAGTTGCCCTTCAGGCTATCGTTTCGATATTGGTCCTCTCCTTTCCGGAGAGCACAGGGTTATCCTTGGCGACTTTAAGGCGCACCATGAGCTCTGGCATTCGGACCTCAACAACAATGCCAGGTGTATAACTATCGCCGAATCACTTGACGCCTCAGAATTCTGTTCACTCAACGAAGACTCGCCGACTCGAGTCATGGGCTGCAGCAGGACGTATCCCGAAAATTCGGCCTAACTTCCCTTCCTGTGCCGCCACATTAGCCGATGAACGTAATAACATCAGAAGCGCTCACCCTGATGATCCCAGAATTCAGGAGCTTAACACCGAAACCGACCGACAAGTTAAAGACTATCGGAGGGCAAAATGGAATCAGCATCTCGATGACTGCAACCTTAATGAAATTGTCAGCAAATTATGGCCAACTGTCCGCGCCCTTTCCAATCCTAGGAAAGGAAAGGGCAATAACGCCATTGAATTTGACAGTAAAAAAAACCTGCGATCCTCTTCAGTGCGCGAGCCTGTTCAATCAAAAATTTATTTAACATCCCAACTCTGACAGCCTCAAGCGCAAAATTAGAAGACGCATTCGCCGCCGGAATGTTCACACCATACCATCGTTTACTGCGGACCAGGTTAAACAAGTCGTCGAGAATGCTAAAAACTCCAAGGCCCTCGGACCAGATGGCATTTCGATGGCCATGTTGAAGCATCTCGACCTTCCAGCCATCGAGTATCTCACGGCTGCCTTTAACTTGTCGATCTCCACGCTTGCCATTCCTGAAATCTGGAAAACAGGTCGAATTGTTCCCTGTCTCAAGCCGGGGAAGAGCGCAAATCTCGGGGGAATCCTACCGCCCCATTACGATACTGTCTCCTGACGCAAAGACGCTGGAAGCCCTTATTCACCCCACTCTTCATGGCTTCAGGAAAAGTACCGCCACTGCCCTCGATGCGATCACTACACGCATTCGTGATGGGCTAAATCAACATCGTCCTTGTCACAGAACTATTCTTGTGGAAATTGACCTATCAAATGCATTTAAGTTTCACTGAGTTTCGAGGCAAACGTTCTAAGCTTAGGAAAATCAAATTAGGTGTTCCACAGGGAGGGGTACTCTCCCCCACTCTGTTTAACATCTACATGTCCGGCCTTCCAACACCACCTGAAGGAATCGAGGTGATTTCCTATGCTGACGATTGCACCGTACTCGCCACAGGGAACGATAAGGATGAAATGCGCCTCCAAATGAATCGCTATCTAGGACGATTACAGGCATTTTTCCAAAGCCGAAACCTCACCATCTCTGCGTCCAAATCCTCTGCGACTTTTCTAACCACTTGGTGGGAGGACATCAGATGGGAGATGGATATACGTATTGGCAGCAATTCTGTTTCTACTGTTAAAAACCCCAAAATTCTCAGGCTTCACCTAGAGAACATGATGACATCTGCGAATCATGCAGCTTAAGTCTGTGAAAAAATGCGCAGTAGGAACAACATCCTAAAAGCTCTAGCTGGTAGCACCTGGGGCAAAGATAAAGAAACCATGCTAGCTACTTATAAAGCGGTGGGTCGAGCGGCCGCTGATTATGCAGCCCCAGTTTGGACACATAGTCTATGTGACACAAACTGGTCCAAAGTTCAGGTCTGCCAAAATGCCGCTCTACGCATCGCGACAGGTTGCCTTGTGATGTCTGCCCAGGATCACTTACATCAGGAGACAAAATTGATGCCAATACGTGACCACAATCTCCTACTCTCAAAAAATTATCTTGTTGGTTGCTACCGTGAGGATCATCCCAATAATCATCTCATGGACCGAATTCCTCCACCACGACATGTCAGGCGTGGTTTACAAGACCTTGAGAGAGAGGTTCAGGGATACAAACGGGACCCTTACGATGAAGTTACATACCGAGCCGCCATTGCAGCGATCCACACTGAAGAAGTGAATCGGTCTATCGCGAGTTTAGGTGCGAATAGAGTCCTCTCAGAGCGCCCACCACCAATTTCGCCTAAGGAGATTAGGCTCCCGAGAGCCACCAGACTGACATTCGCTCAACTTCGGTCGGGCGTTTGGTCGCGCCTCAATTCGTACCTTTCTCGCATAAACCCGGACATTCAAAACATCTGTCCAAACTGCGCTGGCGCTTCACACGATGTGGGTCACTTGTTTCAATGCCCAGCTGCGCTCACTGTGGGAAAACCCTATCGCAGCAGCTATGTTTTTGTCCGTTGACATCACGGACGAAAGCATCGACGAACCATAACTCGAATCCACATAGATGCACAGCGGTTCACACCTTTCTGCACCGCTAAAAGAAGAAGAATAAGGCCCGTATTTATGAACATTCCTTAACTCAAGGAGACTTTTTTGTCTCCTTTGACCAGGGTTGTGCTTTGTTCCTGATGTCACCGCCGCTATGCGAAAGTCCACAGGTCAAGGAGACCTTGGGTCAAGGATGCCGAAATTCAATAAATTAAAGTCATTTCCCATACTTTTTCATAGAAAAAAAAGTCTCCTTGAGTTAAGGAATGTTCATAAATACGGGCCTAAGACGCGTTTCCGTGATTAATGTGATGTCAGGCGTATAGCAAGGAAAGATATCCTGGAGAGCGACCCTTTTATCGTGCGATATAAGAGAATTGATATTTAGATTTAATACTTTAATCATGTTTAGTTTAATTGAGAACGAAATTGATTAAGGCTTCTGCTTTATCTTCTGGGGGAAGATTTTTGTATAAATCTCTGACTTTTGTCGCATTAGAGTATTATGTCTTTGCGAGACTTCTCCCACCAGATACGCTGATATATCTAAGGGACGTTATGTTTTTAATACCATCTTCTTTATTCAAAAGAATTTTGAAAAAGGGAAGTTCTACACTATTCTTTCTTGACCATGGTGTGGAAAATCTCTCAATTTTTATGTTTTCCGCTTTTATATCAGGACGCACTTGAAGGATGTCATCTTTCACCTCATCAGGTGGGAATGAGCATCGGAGTCTTGTAAAATAATAATTGGCTTTATCTCCTCGCGGGGTTTGAATGTATGCCCTTCTGCAAGCGTCTGTTTAAGTGTGTTGATAATTTTATGATGGGTATTAGCGTTAATTACAATAAGTTTATGATGGGAGACTGAGAAGTGTGTGTTCATCTATTTTTTGTAGAGGGTACCTCGTCCATCATCATCTTAATGGGATTTGGCGGAAATATTGTTTAGAAAAATAGGTGGACCATGTATCTTTTGGCGCTTGAACTGATTCCTGTGCTTCACAGTTAAGTCCCTCGAATCTATTATTTGTCTAGGCTGATACATTAGGGGTGGCAGTGACATTTTTTTTTTGTGAAACCAGCCTACCTGCAGCTAGCTTAAAGTTATTGTAATCCGAATTAAAGGATTCCTGTGTGTTTATGTTGAAGTTGACTTGGGACGACACGATATTGTTGCAGGCATCTGATGGAACTGATGCGTTGGAAATAACGTCAAGGGGCAACGTGTTGGTTTTTACCATCGTTTATATTGGAGATAGGACGTTACGGCGTCTTACTGATTGATGATCAGCGGCACTATTCGGCAATATGACTAATGCTCCTACGGCAGCCGGTTCTTCGATTTAAATCGTCCCGGAGCTACCCGTTGCTAAAAAACGGCCAAGAGCTGCCAAGACCCCCTTCGATTCAAGAGAAAAAAAAATCTCTTGAATCGCTACAACAACAACAATATGACTCGTTGGATTTCGCTAATCAGCAGAGGGTCGAGGGGCGATTCCATAGTAGACTCATTTTCTACAGGTAACGCTATTGAAAACACTGAGCATAACAGTGGGTGTTGTTGCCCTCCATGGGGACTGTAGCCCAGAGGAATACTCCAATATGATGTTCGCACTGTGAGCACGTGGTATCTTAACACTTTCCCGGACACAACGTCTATAGACGTCCAATTTTGAGCATTTGACCATACAAATCGTGTCAAATTTTGGCGTTGTGTCCGGCAATGAGTTAACCTTAAACGTTAAGCGATCACGGACGAGTTTTTTTTATTTTCACAATTAAATAAAATAAATAAATAACAGGCGCGACAATCCAACATTGGACTAAGGCCGCAGGATGTGTTAGTGACATCCTATTTCCAAGATCTTATCTGCTTTTTGTTGAGGTTCAGTGGTTCCCAACTCAGAAACGTCTGCGGACCACTTAGCCTGAAAATGGATCTCGACGGACCACCATTCAATAATGAAACGAATTAAAGTCTGAGGAATGATTTATTGAAAATTAGGTTCGGATTCCATCTCTTCGAAGGCGCAGCTCACAAATTCCCGATTATCATTGGGCTTGGATTTCCTAACACCATCTTGTAGGGAGGTTGAGAGAAGGGGAAAACTGATTTCTTTGCGTCAACACTTGCCTCGCCAGCTGAGATTTTTCTCGCACAGGAATAGGCGTCCTCTGGTCTGGAAGAGCTATATCTTCGAGTAAAAGTTATCCAGTAAACGGTATATACCTTGGTCTTTACACTCGGATTTGTGATAATGTTTAGCGCGAAAAATCATTTGAAGTTTTGGAATCGAGTTCAATTAGTTAGTTTGAATGATTTCGGAACTGAGCTATAAGGAACGAACCTAAGCAAACCATCGCCTTCCCATAATCATCGATAAATTGTTCATTTCTGCGAATAAATGCGAAATGTTCTAATTTGTACTTTTTCCAGGAACAAAATAAATTTTTCTCTAAAAAATCAATTGTGGAAGATAATTTTCCATCTCAGATTGTTTTTGAGAACATTCCGATTAATGAGAATAGAGAATTTTTAAAAACAAGGAGTTCGCAGCATCACGCTTAGCACCAAGCAAGCGGTTTAGTCGGAGGTTCCATGAATGTACATTGATTTTCGGTGATGCGATTTTTCTAGGAAGATTTTCTTTCATTGTTCGATGGGCCACAAAATTGAAATAAACTTTACGAAAAAACTAGAAAATCGTAACAATATTGGTCGGTCCACACTTTTTAGTCATAAGTCACAGTCATTTTTAAATTTCAGCGAAATTTCTTACATTCAAAATTAGTTTATGCGAAATTTATTTGCGAAATATCCGTACCTCTCTAATGAGAATGAGAGCACGTGTTTGGCATGTGTAAAATTAGTCACAAGAAAATATAACTTTTTTGTAAGAAGTTTCTCGAATCACCTTGCGGACCACCTACGGGTCTCTCACGGACCACCCCCGGTCCGCGGACCACCTGTTGGGAAACAGTGAGGTAATGAGATCAGCATCGCGCTCAGCAGTGTTATTTATCCCCATAAATGGGTACTCGTTTAACATCTGAGTGAGATCATAGTCCGTCACAAGCTCGTGAGTTCGAAAAATACCATGAGCCACGGTGAGATTCGAATTCATGACCCTGTGCACCGAAGGTGCGCGCACTAACCGCTAGACCAGCCAGACTAAAAATATTTTCACAATTAATCGCTCAAAATATATTCGACTCGGACCACAATAGAGATAATGTTCACCCGACATAACCCCTAAACCATCGTAAGATTGGCCACTTATTTATACAGTTATATTGATCTAGGATTTGTACCACCAATCTGGACAATTCATTGGCATTTCTATTGGAGCTTACGGCGATAAAGCCAATGAATCTCTCGACCACCTTATTTTCTACCAAATAGCGGAAAACGATGCTCAACTGTTCCTTGTAATATTATAATTGAGTAAATTATAAAAACACCTTTAATTTAAGTTTGTTGTTTTGCGTGTGACCCCTGTTATCGGTAAGGGGCAAAAGCTCAAATCACTTGTGATGCGACATTGATAGGTGACAGGAAACATTTAATCAAGCACCGAAGCAGCACTTTCCTCGGGCTGTCATAGGAAAACGTACTGGAAGTGATTGGGATTGCATACATTTAGGCGAAAAGCTCATTAGAACTGAAAAGCATGCTTTTCGGGTTTGAAATCCCATGACCCCATGGTCCGATTTTAACGATTCAAACATACAAACTGCCTGCATCAAAATGAAGCATTTCAGCTCCATAGCTTTTAAACTGGCCGAGTAAAACGCGTCGCAGCAGACAAACGGACATCGCCCAATCGGCTCATCCTGTCATGCTGATCATATAACGGGTGGGCCAACTACAAGTTCGTTTTTAAATCATAGGTTAGTTTGACACTGACAGCTGTTTTTCGCTCGAAATCGGGATAGAAAGTCATTATCATACCTCCGCGGAACGAAATGAGTCGCTTTACGCTTGAACAACGTTGGGAAGTTTGAAAACCTATTTTCAAAGTGAGTGCTGTCTAGCCCAAACAGTGCGTTTATTGAAAAGAAGTTTTGGCCGAAATTAAGCACTCACCGAGCGTCACGTACGCAAGTTTGTGCAAAAAGTTCGTGAGACTGGCATGCTAGTGGACAACACTCACGGTCCCCGTCGTCGTACGGTGTGCACAGATGAAATGTGGCTACTGTAGCCCAGAGTGTGAGACTCTATCCACGAACATCAACACGCCATCGATCTCAACAGTTAAAACATTTCACGCACTAGCCTGAGAAGAATTCTGCACAAAGATCTTACGCCAATTGACTCAGCAATTAAAGTCGCACGACCATCCACTTTGTTATCGCTTCGCAGTTTGGGCCTTAGAGCAGCTTCAATTGGACAACGATTTTGGGCAAAAAATTATCTTTTCTGATACGGCGCATTTTCATCTTGGCGGCTACGTTAATAAACAAAATTGCCGCGGCTCGGAAAACCCGCCCGTTGTTGTCGAGAAGCCAATACATCCACAGAGAGTGACAGTTTGGTGCGGATTGTGGAGCGGTGGCATCATTGGACCATTTTTTTTCCAAAAAGAAGCTGGTAACAACGTTTCGGTCAATGGTGCGCGTTACCGAGCCATTGAAATTGAAGACATGGATCTGGACCTCTGGTTCATGTAGGATGGCGCGCCATGCCACAATCGATATTCTACGCACCAAATTCCCAAATCGTGTTATCAGCCGTCTTTGCGATGTCAATTGGCCGCCTCGGAGCTGCGATTTGACCCCTTTGGACTGTTTTTTTGGGGGGGGGGGGGGGGGGACCGTGAAGGACCGATGTTATGCCAACAATCCAGAAACGATTCAAGCACTTAAGGCCAATATCATTCAAGCAATCCGTGAGCTACAGCCTGAAACCATCAACAGGGTCTTGAAAAAGTGGTGTGACAGAATGCGCTACTGCGACGCCAGCCGGGGCAGCCACTTGAATGAAGTTGTGTTCCATCATTAATGGGAGCTTACTTACTTTCTAATAAAGCCATAAGACATGGAAAAAATTCAATTTTGTTCATTTTATTGCATTCTTAAAAACGAACTTGTATTGGCCCACCCTGTATTAATGAGATTTTATCTGCAATTTCGGAAATATGTATTCGCATCAAGACTGTGATGGAGTTGCACATAGATTTCTCGATGTTGTGTTGTGCTAGCCCTTTCTGCAGCAGCTTCGATCGATGTGTGTCTTACGTCACTGAGCAATTTGTATAGCCATGCAATTAGTATCTGCTGTCCCATTCCAAGCGAATTGCGTTCGGCTCTTTTCTGATAGTGCCATGAGATCTCCGTAGCAAAAAGTGTCTTTTTCGACAGAATATAAAAGCCCTCTCCTAGGAAGTCTATCGTCGCCCACAGCTGCAACTGTCATTAAGTAGCTTTGTCTTTCAAGTGTTTCCTTGAACACTGGTGTTAGACCCGTTTCTTGATGTAGCCTATAGTTTGGGGTCGTCATTGGAAAATAAAAAAATGCGCATTAAATAGTATCTCTGTATGCACTCGACCTCGTTGTAACTTCTTCCTCCCCACACTTTCGTCCCGTATAGCATAATCGATCCGACGACCGCTTCATAAATATTGTACTTAGCCGTGTGGGATATATCAGCGTTGTTCAAGCAGTTTTTCCATACTGAATTCATGGCCCATTTAGCTTCTTTTAACTTTTCTGTAAGATGCCGCTCCATTGACAAATTGCTTCTAAACCAAATGCCAAGGTACTTGTACTCCGTGACAACTTCTATTTGTTTTTCCGGCATATGACCACGTTTCTTCACGAGCTAACCGGAAATCATTTCCTGGAGCCCGTTGGGTGATTCCGCGAAGAAGACCATGTCATCGGCATATAACAGGCCTTTTACCATCGTCCCAAAAGCTTCTGCACCTCCTGGCATATCGTCCACGTAAATGATATACAAAAATAGCAAAAATATCCGGACTAAGTTTGCATTCTTGGCGGACGCCTACCGTCGCTGTAAATGCTTTTTAAAGGTGTTTTCCATTCCACACCATCGCTTGTGTATCTTCGTAGAGTTTCTCCAATACTTTTCCAAACTTTGTGCTGCCATTGTTGTATAACTTGAAAAATAATGATAGACGGTCAACTGTATCGAAGGCAGCCTTAAAATCGACAAAGAATAAATATAATTTTCGTCCTTGGTTCAAAAACAATCGCGCACAGTTGTATAGTACGAAGATGTGATCATGCGTAGAGTAACTCTTTCCAAATCCAGCATGACTTTCAGTTATTCGTTGCATTTCGTTTAACGTTTTCGGCGAATCTAACCTGCAGGATAGATGTGAAAATTTTGCCAGACGCATTTAGAGATGAGATTCCTCTGTAGCAGAATGGTTCGTTCACGTCGCCCTTTTTAAACATAGGAAAAATAATCGATTCTCTGAACTCAACAGGAACATCACTGGTGTCACAGATCCTGCTAAAGTCATTACAAATGATCTCGACAAGATTTTCAGAAGCATATTTATAGTATTCGATGGGAACTCCATCGCTTCCTGGCGCTTTTCGGTCTTTGCACTTCGCAATCGCATCGATTACTTCATCCTGGGATATAGCCGCGTCAAGTCCCGGATGCAAATTGTATCCTATTCTCGGTGTTATGGCTCTGAAGCATTTGACTAAAGTAGATCTCCAGTTGTTCCACATGTATACCATTCTTCTTCTTCTTTATGGCACGATAGCCCGCCGTCGGTCCTTGGCCGCCTGGATTGAAAACCTCCAATTGTCGCGGTCACGCGACCTTGTCCTCCAGTTCTGAAAGCCTAGCATCTGGTGGGCGTCCTCACATACAGAATGCTCCCATCGGGCTCTCGGTCGTCCACGCAATCTGGCTCCGTCCACTCGTTGCGAGTTCATCACCTTTTTGGGCATGCGATCGTCGTTCATCCTTTGTGCATGTCCCGCCCATTGCAATCGATGCAATTTCACGATCTTCGACACCTGTAGCTCATCATACAGCTGATACAACTCAAGGTTGTACCGGATGCGCCATTCACCTCGTTCACGAACGGTTAACAAATTGTTAGATGGCATCATCTAACAATTTGTTAACCGCAAAAATGTTTGCCGGGTTGAACCTCGAATGATGCACCGAAGAAATTCTGCACCTATAAGTCGCCTTCACCATATAGTGGTCAGAGTCAATATTTGCTCCACAATAGGACCGAACATCCATTATGCTCGATGCCCATCTCTTGCAGACAAGGACGTGGTCAATTTGGTTGACGGTATGTTGATCTGGAGATCTCCAGGTCTGCCTGTGAATGCGACGATGCGGAAAACAGGTAGAGCTAATGACCATATTTCTGGTGGTCGCGAAGTCTATTAGTCGTTGGCCATTGTCGTTACAGTCTTCATGGATGCTGTACCCTCCAGTAATCCCCCTATGCCAACTTTCGTATCCGACTTTGGAGTTAAAATCCCCTAGCAGCGATTTGACATCATTTGACTGAAGTGAATCGAAGAGATTTTCTAGGCGGTGATAGAACTCGTCTTTAACCGCGTCTTCACCGATTTCGGTGGGGGCATGCGCGTTTATGAGCCAGAGATTGAAGAACCGGGTTTTAATGCGAATCGCATACAGCCGCCCGTTTATGGGTTTGAAGTCGATAACATGCGACTTAAGTTGATTGTTTACAATGAACGCCACTCCAAACTCCCTGTGGCCCGAAGGTTTTCCACTTGTGAAAATTGTGTACGAATTTCGGTCATCAATCTCGCTACTAAGCCATTTTGTTTCCTGGAGTGCAACAATGCTCAGCTTATATTTTTCGACCTGATCCAAGAGGGCCCTTAAGGTCCCTGGCCTATTCAGGGAGCGTACCTTCCAGGTTCCAAAAGAGTAATCAGTTGTTCGTTTGCGATGTCGTCGTTGGGTTGTATCCGTCCAATCCGAGGCTTTCATTCCAGGTTTCTTGACGTAGATTTTTTTCCAAGGATGGGTTGTCGGCCCATCGCTTAACCATGATAGTAATCGTAAAACGAAAGAGGTCCATCATGGAGAGGCCTCGGAGGTGCTGCTTCGGTGATTGACTGTTCGGTTTTTGTCACCCTATTACGTTTAGTAACCTGAGACGCTGAAGTTGTTAATACAGCACTCAGGCGCAGCGGTTACTCGGATAATGCGGGAAAGTAACGCCCCGTAGAGACACATAGGAATTGGCTGGAGCCGTTCACCCTATGAAGCTCCTCCTGCATAGCTAAGGATCTGCAGTTATGCCACAACTGAAGAGGATATAGGAATCGGTCGGAGCCTTTCAACCTTTATCCTCCCCCTTACGGGATATGTGTATGTATACCATTGCCAATCGAATAAGCATCGACTCCGTTGATGTCTTTTGATATTTTCCAGAAGTCGCTCGAACTCGCACAGCTTCCTAGTTCAACCTGTTTTCTGGGTTACTCGCACGTACATATTTCTTGCGAAAGAATCATTTTGTTCTCTGAACAGTTGTAGCCACGAAAAATACCGTTTTCTTTCATTATGCGCAGTATTAAGTGAAATCTTAAGACCGTGCATACACGGCAAATTCATGGATTTAACTTGAATTAAAATACAAATTCGCCAGTAGATTAGCTAATTTCACAGAATTCTGTGTTTATGTTTCTAGAAGCGATGCATGCGATCATCGCCAAGCGATAAATTGCTTCTTTCTAAGTCCTGGAGCATTCATTACAAAAATTATTTAGAGTGCAATTCTCGACAACAACACTATATTGAAACTCAGAACTACATTCAATTTCTCCGATAAACTGAAGGTATCCAATTAAATTTTACAATATATCAACATTCTCTAATCACCAATATTTTTTCACATTTTGTTATATACCAAAAAAACATCCATAATCAATTCAATTTTATATATACATGTATGTTCAGCGAGAACGAACGTGCGGTTGACATGTTGTGTGACTCCCCGCGCCCCACTTCAATCACGTAGTCCAAACCAAAAAAAAAAAACTCTATAATCGCGAGGATCAACAAATATGCTCTAGGGTCAAAGTTTCGTATTGTTAAGTGTGTATGTGTGTTGTATACTGCCCTAACAATATTACAACTTCCCACCCATCCAAAAATACAAAAATTATCACAAACAAAAAGTCTACACAGATCAAAACAAACAAATATTCTTGTTTTTTCTCTCTCTTCTCTCGTTATAGTACTACGCAACCTGCACCCCACCTTGACAAGTAAGTAAAAATGTTTTTCCCAGTATACTCGTACTTCCTGCCGCAGTTTTTAGGGTTGCATTAATGACCAATTTCGTTTCTCTTTACTTTGCAGTGTTCATGTTGTGTTTGGGAGCGTGGTATCTGGCCACGATTTAGTTCGACAACTCGAACAGTTGCCCGTCGATCGGAATTCTCGTCCTTTGCAAGATGCCGTCATTACGAACTGTGGCGAGCTCGTTCGGCAACTTAAAGGTAAGTTTTTGAGCGCAGTGATAATTCCGGTCATGTCTTCCGGCCCTAACCTAGCAATACAATTTTTAATAAATATCGCGACCATTTTCTATTTCAGTTAAAAAAGACAAGAAAAAAAAGCGGGCGGCATCGGAGGACGAAAGTTCCGACGACGATGATGGCGAGCGGCGACGCAAGAAGGAAAAGAAGAAGAAAAAGGACAAGAAAAAGTCCAAGGATGAGTAAGAACGTGATTTTATCCATTGATTAAAAGTGTTTATTTCATTTTCCAAATAAATTTCAAATTCATCTATTTCCTAGTCACGAACGTGAGGAGAAACCTACCGAAGAAAAGGACGAAGACATGGAAGAGGGTGAGCTTCATCCAATGGTGTCCGTTACAAAAATCGATCCAAATGAAATACCTGAGGTAGGTCGAAATTATTTTGTGTTGTCAGACTCAATACTTGTTTCCGCAGGTCTCCAACAAGTTCCTCATGCGAGCAGCAGAAACAGATGCACCGGCCGATGACGGGGACTCGAAGAAAAAGGACAGCCGTCGAGATCGTGAACGTGACCGCGATAGGGAGAATTCTCGTGATCGTGATCGCGGTCGTCGTGAATCAAATCGTGGATTCGGTTGGTCCAAACGGCGAGTGCCGATCTCGCGAAGTGGACGCGTCATCAAAGGTCGTGGCGTTTTCGTAAGTAACCACTTTTGTAGGCCCTCTCAATTGTGTTGCCCTAATTTGAGATTTCTTTTGTTTACAGCGCTATCGAACACCCTCCCGATCTCGATCACGCAGTATCACTCCGCCTCACTGGAAACAGGCGCAAAAACGCACGATAAAACTCTCCGACTTGGAGAAAATTGAAGATGAGAAACGTATACGCGAGGAAGAGATCAAACGTCGCGAGATTGAACGCAAGAAGCGTCACGAAGAATTGGCGCGTGATTCGAAAAAGTCTTTCTACGAACTATCACAGGAGACGAGCTATTCGGCGAAGGAATCGAAACAACGTTCCCCGCGCAGTGAGTCGTCGGAAAAGCCAGAATTGCCATCTCGCCATGCTGACGATGCAAAATCCAAATCACCTCATGACAGCGGAAAGCGACTAAACGAACTCGTAGACATGAACGCTTTGGACTATGAAGATCAAGCGGGTAGTGAGAATGACGAAAAGGATCCGGCACCGGTACAAAATAAACAAATCGTCGCAACAGCCATCGAATCGGAAAAACGGACAGCTGAAAAAGAGAAACCCGTTGAAGAAAAATCGGGAAAGCGTAGCGAGTCTCGCGATGCTGTTGGAAAGTCCTCAAAATCCGATCGCAAGGATGAAGTTCGCAAACGTTCGCGTTCACGTGATCGATCGCCCGACAATCGCGGACGTCGATCACGTTCGCGCGATCGTCGCGATCGTTACATGTATCGTCGGCCGGCCATGCGTTCCCCACGACGCCGAAACTTTAACAATCGCGGTGGTAACTTTCGCTTCAACGATCGTCGTCGTTTTAGATCGCGCTCGTTCGATCGTTCGCGTCAACGTCGATCGCCCGAGCGACGTCGTTCACGCGATCGCGATCGTGAACGCCGACATCGTAGTCGCTCCCGCTCGCCACGTGATCGTGATCGCGGCCGACGTTCGTCTCGCTCTCGCACACCGCCACGCAAACGTCGTACGGACGACTCGCCGGCCAAACGTTCGCGATCACGCTCTCGCTCGCGATCCAAATCAAAAACGGCCGATTCGACGAAACACAACACATCCGGGGGATCCGTCGATCGTCGTGACGATTCACGAAACAACAAATCATCGACGCCGCCCAAACCACCGTCGGAAAGCGACAAGGAACGTATTGCCCGCGAGAAAATGATGAAACGTGCCGAAGCGCTACAATTGCTTAAGGATCATATGCGCAAAGAGATTGCCCGCGAGGAGGAGAAACGGGCCGAGAAGAAGCGCCAGGAAGAGATGGAAAAAGAGGAGGCAGCCAAAGAGTTGGAAAAGCTGGAGAAACTGAAACGTGAGACGTTACTCAAGTTGCACGAGAATGAGAATAAGAAGTCGCGATCGCGTGCCGGATCGTCCGGTTCGAGATCGAGTGTGAGTGAGAGCGGGGGCAAGATGGCGTCGTCCAGGAAGCGAAAACGTTCGGAGAGACCAAAGAAGAGCAAGAAACGATCACGATCGTCTTCGACGTCGTCGTCGTCCGACTCGAATTAAACAATAATTGCTTAGCGGGCGGAGCCACTAGTCGTCGGTGATTGTAGCGATAAAAACGAAACTCTTAAAATGGATTGATTGGAATTTTTGTACGGCAATACACAAATAGCAGACTTTAAGATAAATATTTCAATGATTGTGTGCATATAAAAAAAACAGCATCTCGGTCGATACCTGCAATCGTAGCTACGATGGGTCAACCTGTCGTTTTGTGTTTTGTAAAGAATCTGAAATTCTTTTGGCATCATTACGAAATGTCGTAATTCTATTTAATTGAGTGGCAATTTTCAATGTTTTATTCCGTAGCTAAGATTACGGAATTCTTTTTGAAAAGAAAAAATTTATCATTAATTGGTTGTTTTATTTACGGAGAGACTGGAAAGTAATCCAAAATGTGTCCGCGGCAAAGTAAGTTTTTCCAAAATGCTGAGATCTTAATGTCCACAGTAACATACCGTAAGAAAGCTTACACGCTGTTAAAACTTTTGTCAACTTTGCAGAATTGACAGTTCAAAACCAGCTTCTTGCTTTGCCCTAATTCCTTGACAAGCATTGGGCGTTGACGACTATCGTGTGTAGTCGTCAACATTTCAACGACAACTGAATTCAGAGTATGATACGGTTATCTATCATACCTTTTCTATAATAAGAAAATTTCTTATCTTCTTCTGAATAATAAACGTGCGACGGGCCATGCCGAGTATCGAGACTCGTTTCTCTATGAATCCCTATCCAACAAAGTGCCGACCGAACGATCATGGCCAAAGAGCACGGCAGTTCAAAGTACCGTTATGAAACTATTGCTCAAAACTTCAATGCAAAATGTTTGTAGTTTCGTGCACTTTAGTCAAAATTTCGATTAATTGGTTAGGAAAAGTAAATTTTAACTTAACAGCTGTAATTCGACATATTCGTGGATTTTCCATGTGTGTGCGGCACAACAGAGCCAAAGATCGACTTTTGGCTCGAAAAGATCCCAGCAAGTGTCCCCATTTCCTTAGGGTCGAGTCAGCAATGGGGCCACCATATTTAATTTATCCCAGCGAATTCTCTGCAGGCATCATCACAGTGTGGCTCAGGTTCACGCAGGATATAAACGGAAGGCAACCTAATCCTGTTGTCGTTCAGCAGCATTTGGACCTACGACGAAAGGCTACTGGACGCAGTGGAATTGCCCTTGTGGGGAAAATGTATACTGAATCTGTGGGTGGATCAGCCAGTATCATGCTCTTCCATGGAATTAAGTCGATGGAGGTCTGCGGAAAACGCAAGGAAGGACTTATGGTGTAGAAAAAACCCAAATGAAATTTTTAGATTGATTCTATTGAATGCATACTCAAAATGAAGTGGAATAGTGCTGTTGTAAAAAGACCAGCCAAAGAACTTGGAAGGCGTGTCATTAGGGCGTTTACTGCTAGAACGGCTTTTGAACAAATCCATGTTGCAGCTGGTCTCTTCCGGTCGCCGATGGAGGTAATCGATTGGTTGAGGCTGACTACTTTTAGCCATTGATGTAGGCGTACGCTATTCCCAATCCAATCGTGAAACCCGTGGAAAACTTAGACTATGTCGCGGCGTCCTGAGTCATGTGGTATGATCAACAGCACGCTGAATGAATATCTGTCCAAAGTTGCACCGAAGAGTGGGCTTAATATCTTCCACATTATGTAATTGAGGACGCTGGTCATCCAAAGAAGTCCTAGGGCACGGAGCGAATGCGTCTACAACCGTGAAGGTTTGGCTAAATAAATGGCTCCTCAGCAAAGCGGCATACGCTTGCTGTAGCCCAGAAAAGAGTGCTGCGCTGTTAATTGTCCTCAAAAAGGGATCTCGTAATCGAACATGAACGAGAGGAGTCAAATTGGTTAGCAACAAGAGCGAAATAGCGAGGCCTTCTGCTTTTAGTGCTTCAAATGCAAATAACCTTCATCCATCCAAACGAAACCACGGCGTAATGCACAGGTCTTGGAACTCGGTGATTGCATGAATTTTACTGGGGTCAGTTCCGATGGTTTCATGACCGATAACGTGTCCACTGTGTCAGGACCAACTTAAATATACTCTTCTCTACCTTCAGTGTAGCTCTGCCTTCCTCAAACAGGGAGCTACTTCTTCAAATACATAGTTCTTGTTGTTGTTGTTGTAGCGGTGCAAGTAAGGGGGGGGGGGGGGCTAACGTCGTTATTCGTATATCGTTGGTATCCTCTCTTCCAGTTCGAGACGTAGGAAGATTACCACCTCAATGGAATTTCCCCAGAGCACAATGAGTGTTAGATGCGTTGGTGCGGCTGCACATTCGAAAAGACGATCCACGTTGTGCGGGCTAGCTCCACACGCTGGGCAAATGTCTGAAATAGTGCTATCGATGCGAGACCAAAATGAGTTTAGTCGGGAGCACCATTCTAAGCGAAGCTGAGCCAAAGTGGTACGTGTGGCTCTAGGTAGCTGTTGCTCGTCAGTAGAGATGTCAGGTGGTCTAACGCGTAGGGCACGATTTTCCGACAGATCATCCGTGGCTTTGATTACGTCGCTGGTATGCAATTGCTTTAGCACCGCCTTGTAAGTGGTCGTGTTATCGAGAGGAACACTTTTGAATCTTTGGAATTCCCTTAGCGAACGAATTACGTGACGTGGCGGTGGGGTTTTGTCCATAATATCGTGGTTCGGGTATTAACTAGGTTTTACTTTTCAGATTTAGCAGCTTTGTCTCTTGACGAAGGTAACCTTTAGATGTCATGCGTACACATCCAGTAATTGTACGCATCGCTGCATTCTGACACGTTTGAATCCGCTTCCATTGGGTGTCCATATAGGTGCTGCATAATTTACCACAGAACGACCGATGGCTTTATACGTGGTAAGTAACGTCTCCTTTTCTGTTCCCCATTTGCTGCCGGCAAGAGATTGGCGGCCAAGGTCCGACGTCGGGCTATCGTGCCCCATTGATGAAGAGATTTTAGGATCTTGTTGCTGCTCTTCATTTTATCACATAATGTTGTTGGCGTGGCTGTTGAAAATGCCATGATTGTCGATTGTGACACCGAGGATTTTGGGGTGACGAACAGTGGGGACTACGGTGTTGCTTACTTTCATGTCTAGCCGTAAGTTGTATTCGAGGTTGTAGGTTACGTGGTAAAAAGCGACGCCGAGGATTTAGGCGCTGATAGCTTCAGGTTCTGGCTGTTGAAGAAGATGTTGAGGTCTTCCAAGTAGCCATTGATTAGGTTGCACATGTCAGAAATATCGTTGCCGAATGTCATGATGGTACAGTCGTCAGCGTAGGATATTATGTCGATTCCTTCGGGTGGGGTGGGAAGCCCTGACATGTAGAGGTTAAACGAGGTAGGGATAAGACTCCACCTTGCGGTACTCCTTGTTTGATCCTGCTTAGTTTAGATTTCCCATTTCTAAACTCCGTCCTGGATTGACGTCCGGCAAGGTAGTTTGACTAGATTAGATTTGATATGGGCTGTGGTTGTTAGGTAGCCCTGGACACTGCGACCGTTGGTCTATTGTGCGTGGGTTAGATGAACTCATCTAACCGACTTGTTTCGATAAATAGACTAAACTGGCCCATGTTCAAAGAAGCGATATCCTCCTCTAAAGGGAACATAATGCCGAAGCATTCCAAGCGGCGCATTGGTAGCCTCTCACATTAACAAAGAATGTGCGCAGCCGTTTCGTCGTCAGCCTCGCAAAAGCGACAGCTCGCGTCGGTAACAATGCGCATGGTCTTTAAATGGCCGTTCAGAGGGTAGTGCCCCATGAGGAGCCCGCAAATTATCTTAACCGGGCTTTCTGTTCATTAGACTAAGGGTACGTTTAGGTGAGTAGTTAGCAACGAAAAGTTTTGACTGCCGAAGCCCTGGAAGGTTATCCCAGTGTGAGGTGGCTTTGGCTTTTTCCCATTCACTTATTACATTTCTGTTTATACAGAGTGGTATCCCACCGTAGGGTTCTGGGCCAAAGAAGGGGGTGGCGGATGCTCCCCTTGCAAGCTCATTGGCCTGCTCATTGCCTTCGACACCCGAATGCCTTACTTATCCATCCTAGCTGCACTGAGTTCAGTGGGAATGCCGCATCGCAAGCCTTAAGCCTGATAACGGTCAATCTTGACGCTGCCTCAAGGTGTATGTGTAGTGGTGAGAGGCTCAGCAGAATCTCCAGGGCGGCGGTGGGGCTGGAGATAAAGGCTCCAAGGACGGCTAGACAAGCCAGCCTCTGAACTTTGTCTAGATTCAGCCTAGTCTGTAGTGGGTGCCCTTCTCCACCACACTACCGCCCCGTATTCCACAATTGGTCTAACAATTGTCTTATAGATCCGCATCTGGTTTGATACCCCATGCTTTACCCGCAAAGCTTCTGCAGATCCATAAGGCCTTAGTTGCTTTCTCTGTTACCACCCTGAGGTGCTCTTTCCAGAGTAGTTACTTGTCTAGAGTGACCCGCAGATACTTGACAGTTTCTGTGAATTATACATTGGGGGGCACTTCAGTGCTCGTAGCGCCCCCTTCCTACTGAATGGCATCACTGCGGCTTTTGTCTGATTGACACGGTAGCCCATTAGCCAGTGGCGGCTCGCCCATATGTGCACATGTGCACGTGCACCCCCTGATAAAACAACCATATCAACAAATAATGTGCTAAATAAAACACTTCACAAAAAAAGAACAAACCGACCGACGCAACCTACTCTAAGAAGCGTACGTACATTATGCACATACGATATACCCAAGCCATGCATTGAATCTATATCTCGACCAGCGACCAACACCCACAGTGTTGGTGCACAGTCATATGAACTGGTGCACTCGCTCCAAAATCCGATATGCGACGGGTTCTCGGAGCGAGGGGACAGTGCAAAATTTACACTAGAATTTGTGCACAAATAATTCGTGCACAGCACACCACTTGGTGATGAACCGAATGTATGAATTTTGGGTGAGTATTTTCAATGAAAGAATATAGGTATAAGAATGATTAGAGATTTTATGTTTAACTAAATTTTTTGACAAGAACTTTTCTAAGGACACCAAATTCACGCTCAATATTCTGGGATTGGGTTTGACTTGTCTGAACTGAAAAGCATTTTGTGGAAAAATTTAATGCCAAGTAAACGATAAAAAATAAATGTTCGTGTGCTGCTGATTCGTAACTTTTTTTTCTTGGCTGTTATGTGAAAATCGCAGTGATTCTTTAGTTATAAAATCTAGATTTTTGTTCGCAGTTACAAGGAGATGCAGGAAAACAGGATAAAAACAGGCTTGAGGAAGTAGTCATTTTCGCAAAAAATTAGAATGTACGTATGTATGGACTATGCTTTGACATTAAAATAAAATAATTTTAATTCAAAGTAGGTAGTCTTAAGTATACGTTAAAATAGATTTTGAGGCTTTGATATCGTATTTAGTTTTCTTTTTTGTGAACCCCCAGTATTATTGTATACGAGCCGCCACTGCCATTAGCAGTGCACCATTCCTGTACAGAGCGTTTGTAAAACATCCGGTAGAACCTCCTCGAATTTGCCTTTAACCGTGATTAAGGGCGCCACAAACCTGATGATTTCTTGGCCGATCGATTGGGCAATCGATCTGCCACCCGTACAACACATACATTAGGCAATTTATCGGGCAATCTGAAATAGACAGTCTCACGGTCCACAAGACACAACACAAAATAGCGAAAATTATACCATTTTTGGCGATGGAAGATAAACATCCACTTTGATGGAGAATGACCGCCACAACCACAGAATGAAGAATGACAAAAAATGCAGTTGCTGCACTGAGAACACACATGATTGTCATGACAGCTTGTACAGAAAATTGCATTGGCAATACGTTCCAGATGTCAAATAAAAAAATTGAATCCGATGGTCATACACCTTCCGATTTATCTCGCAATCAAAAAATCTGGCCGATCGAACGGAGGGTCTGTGGCGCCTCTTACCAAGTCGTCCGCATACCCCTAAGTGGAGAACCTAGCTGAGTGTCTCACAGGAGGGGGGATAGTGCACCTCCTTGGGGGCAGTCACGTGTGGCTTGGACAGTGAGAGTAGTCTTGCCTATACTGGTAAATATGATTCTGGACGACAGCATGCGTTGCGCCCACATTGTAGTGGTATTGTCGGCCCCTTTGGATCTTAATGCCGTTCCTATGAAATCGAATGACGTATTGTCAAAGGCGCCCTCTATATCTAGAAATGCACACTGTGCCATTTCTTTATTAGACATGGCCTCCTCGATCTCTTCCACTAAACTTTGTAGTGTCTATTCCGTCGATTTCCCCCGTTGATAGACATATTGTTTCGGGTGCAGCGGCCAGAAGTGTTCTCCTAATATGAACGTCCAGTAAATTTTCCATAGTTTTCATAAGGAAAGATGTAAGGCTTATGGGGCGATACGAATTGGGGGTCGTCCGCCCGTCTTTTACACCACTTTGGGGATAAAAACTACCCTCACTGATCTCCAGGCTGTTGGGATATATCCCAAAGCAAAACTCATTTTATAGATACTAACCATGAAGGGAATCAGCTCCTTTTGCCGTTTGCAGGAGTGCCGGAAAAATTCCATCCATACTGGGCGATTTGAAGGGATCAAACGTCCCGATTGCCCACCTTATCCTGTCATACGTGAAAACACCTCTTGCTGCTGCCCAGTCGGATCTCTGTGCTCTGTTGGGTGGATTCGTGTAGCTGTGGCCATCATTCACGTTATAGTCTAGTCTGCAGCCGGGAAAATGGGTTACTAGGAGCAGCATGACCGTACTTTCGGCATCCCTCGTGATGTCCCCATTTTTTGATAATACTTTATGGAGTCTAGCGGCTTTGCTAGTGCTATTTGACCCTGTCACAAAAGTTTGCCCAGCCATGCCTTTTGACGTCTCTGATCTTTTTGTTGTATTCCGTGAGGGTGGAGCGATACATTACCCAGTCCCCGTTACGCTTGGCCCTGTTAAGAAGCTGCCTCACCTTTTTCCTGAGGCGAGCTATCTCCTTGTTCCACCACGGAATATACTTATTTTCCTTTATAACCCTCTGAGGGCAATTTGAAATTGCAGTATCTGCGGTGGCAAATTTTGATGATGCCATTTCATTAATATTGGCCTGAAACAACCGAACCTGCAATCGTAGCGAAATCGTAAAGGCTCTCCAGATATGTATTCAAAGCCAAAGTTTGATTTTTCTATGAAGCCAGTTATGTAATTTGATAAGAAAAGGGGAACATTTCCGCTTTACACATTGGGGAAAGTGTTCGATGCCATCAAATTGACGTTTTGATTTTAATCTCACGATTCAATTAAACTTTAACATTAAATATCTGGAGAACCGTTACGATTTTGCGAAAAAGGATTGCAGATTCGGTCGTTTCAGGCCAATAATAATGAAATGGCATCATCAAAATTTGGCGACGCAGATACTGAAATCGTACCGAGGGCAATTTTCTTCATAAGATGACACAATTGCTCTTGTGTTGTGTTTCTTCTACGAGTCTTTCGAGACTGAGCCACCCGGTGACTTTCTTGTTGATATGCTGCAGATGTTCCTTCAGTGTCTCGATATATCCGGACCAGTTGGTATTTTGTGGAGCTCTGCGCTCAATTGCAGAATCTGCATGGATCAGGTTGAATCGTATATGCACGTGATGGAAGAAAGAGGCTCATCCGATACGTGCCAGCTGCGAATTAGTTCCGCTACTAGGCTGTTACTCAGAGTCAAGTTAAGTACTTCTACAACTATCTGGGTCGTAACTTATCAAAGGACGCCAACGAAACCGACGAAATTAAGCTACGGATACAATAAGACATATTTCTCCTACCTATAATTAATTCGAAATTTGCGCACAGGAAGACGAAGCTCCATGTGTACAAAACGATCATCCGACCCGTGTTATGTTATGGCTGCGAAACATGCACCCTCACCCAAGCCTCCGAAATTTTGCTAGACCGATTCGAACGAAAGGTCCTTCGGCGAATTTTCGGGCCCGTCCGCGAGCGAGATCAATGGCGTATCCGGTACAATCATGAGCTGTATCGATTGTACGATGAGCTGGAAGTAACGAAAATCGTGAAGCTTCAACGTTTGCAATGGGCGGGGCATGTACAACGGATGAACGATAATCGTATGCCAAAGAAAGTAATAAATGCACAACGAATTGACGGAGCGAAGTTGCGTGGACGACCGAAAGCTTGCTGGAAGTACTTCGTAGGTGAAGACGCCCGCCAGATGCGTAACCGCGACAATTGGAGATCAACGATTCAGGCGGCCAAATCCCGAATCCGGGCTATGGTGCCACATTAATTATGATGATGAGCTCATTACATACATTTGTTTACTATTTGGTATCGATATTTCAGCGCGATGTTGCAGTACTCGTATAATGGTTGAAATACATCTCCCGCGTCTGCATCGGCAGAGGCATCGACATCAGCAGAAAAATTTCAATTTAGAACACACGCATTTGCCTTTGATGACCCACATTGACAGCAGAAGCAGAAAAAATGCTTCTGCCGCTGCTGTCAATGCAAATGCGTGTGTTCTAAATTGAAATTTTTCTGCTGATGCCGATGCCTCTGCCGATGCTGATGCTGACGCATCCAATCTATTTCAACTATAAATCATCCCAGCTTGATCCGTTTAATAACTCTTCGACTTCATGTTCATCCAGGAAATTTTTCCCGAAACATGATCTTCTAATTTCCTTTAGAATTGGGCATACTCCTATAAAGTGACGCGTGTCCTCTCTGGTGTTCAAGTTACAAAGATCGCAGGTCATCGGTAAATCGTTTCTATGCGGTATATAGTTCAGAGGCATCATCTCCCCTCTGGCTTTGAAGATGGTCGAAATCTTGTTCGTACTGTAGCTGTTTTGGAAATACGTATTTTGCTGAAGTTCTTGGTTTAGTTTTACGTATATCTCCCGATGTTGTGACGCCACTGTAGTCCCTTAAGGTTTGCCTCATTTCTTCTCAGGATGATAATTGAAGTTCAGATTGCTTGTAACGTGAACGCCGAGGTACTTATAGCTCTTAACGATTTCGATCTCCCTTCCGTCAAAAGTCCACTTCTCATTTCGTGCCAGTATATGCCGCTAAACGACTTCACTTTCGATTTCTGAAGGTTTGCCGTCAACTTCCATTGATTGCAATACGCCTCAATATGATGAATCATGCTTTGCAAATCTCTTTTTGATTTGGCGAAAAATGTCATGTCGTCATCGCAAAGTAGTCCTTTGAGCGTTGTTCCAAAAGCATCTACACCACCAGGCATACCGTCCAATATGTCGTCCACATATGTCGCAAATGCATTCGGACTTATGACACACCCTTGACGCACTCCTGCATATGTACCGAATGGCGATGACATTCGAAACCCGTTCCATATTATGGCTGTGGCATCCTCAAGAAAGCATATAGTCTGCGTTCTTGATTCAAGTACAACTGCGCCAAATTATACAATACAAAGACATATTCCTTCGTGGAGTATCCCGGACGAAACCCCGCTTAATTCTCTGGTATCATTTCATTTTTGCTTATAAAATTGTGGTAAAAATCTTCCCCGACGCATTTAGGTTAGTTTAGGTTCAGGGGCCGCTAGGTTCTACACCCAGAATTTGGTCTGAGAGAATCGTGCCTCTACTAACCGCTTATGACAGGAAACCAGCCCGTACTAATAATATATCTATTGAGCAGTATTGGGCTCACATCACGAAGGTCGTCGGTATCGTAAAAATACCTTGAGCCCAGAAAACGCCTCCGTTTCTCGGACAGGGCGGGACAGTGACAAAGTAAGTGGTGCACACTCTCTTCCTCGTCATCACAACTTCTTCAAAAGTCGTTGTGAGGAATTCGGAGTCTTCTTGTGTGCTCCCCAATAGGGCAATGCCCCGTTATTATCCCTACAACATTGCGAATATGCTTTCTGTCTAAGGACAGTAGCATGTTAGAACGGACATTGTCTAGTTTTGCCCAGATCATTCTTGTCGTGTCGCAAGTCCAGCCATTAGTCCATCTTGCGTTGGTTCTGTGCTCTGCAGCATCTTCTATTATCACTGCACAGGTGACAATAGGCATTTTCAAGTCGAAGCGGCTGTCTTCAGCGTTACCTGCTGACGCATATCGGGCCAAGTCATCTGCGTAGCGATTGCCTACAAAGCCACTATGGCCCGGTATCCAGCATAGAGTAATGTTGAAGAAGCGACCCATCTCTCTAAGTAATGCGCGGCAATTCTCAATAGTTCTTGATGTGGTTAGCACTGAATCAAGAGATCGAATTGCAGGCTGACTATCGGTAAATACAACCAGGCAGCCCAACCAGGTTAGGGCTTCGAATATCGCTGTAACCTCCGCTTGGAGGACGCTACAGATATTAGGAAGGCGGTAAGACAAATTGATATCCAATTCATCCCAGTGAATTCCCATACCAACTCCCGCATCTGTCTTGGAGGCATCAGTATATATTGCCAAGGATCCACTGACCAGCTGCCTGTTAGTATCCCAAGTTTCCCTTAACGGGATCAAGCTGCAATGGTTCCTACCAAAAAAGTGATTGGGAACAATGTAGTCCGTCGATGGGGGCAGGTTAAAGTTCCGAAGTATCGACGAGTGCCCATAATCCAGCGCTCGCCATAGGCCAGTTTCACGTAGGCGTAAGGCCGTGTATGCAGCCATCCGTTGACTAAAAACGTCCAATGGGAGCAGTCCGAGCACCATATCTAATCCTAATGAAGGTGTCGCTCGAAAGGCTGTTATGAGAAGAGAAGCCAACCTTTGAACTTTGGCCAGCAAATTATAATAGGTAGTGGTGCTCAGTGCCATCCACCACACACTAACTCCGTAAAGCAATATAAGGCCGCACAATAACGGTATACATCCAATATACGACAAGTCTTCCCGATAGCTCTCCTGCACGAGTGTTATAGTAGCTTTATTCACCCTTTCTTCGATGTTGGGCTTTCATTTTAATTTCTTATCTAAAATCAGACCCAGAAACTTCGTCGTGTCAGAAAACTCAATTTGAACACCTCCCAGTCTAGGGAGGTTAATAGAAGGAATCGTCCGTCTTCTCGTAAAGAGGACTAATTCCGTTTTGGATGGATTAATTCCGACACCACTGAGATTTGCGCAATCCGTTAGGATAGTCAGGGCGTTCTCTAATAGTCCACTCAGGATGTCAGGGAATTTCCCCCTAACAGCAATAGCAACGTCATCAGCGTAAGCATCCGATTTCTTCCAAGTAAAGGAGAGAGAACCCCTCCTTGTGGGGTACCTCTAGAAACATATCTAATAAAATAATGCGCCTAGAGATGAGTAACATATTCACGAGGGAGCAGATTGGATCTTCAACCTGTAGATTACGAAGAGCATCTGTAATCGCAATGGGTTTTATATTGTAGAAAGCCCCCTCAATATCTAGGAACACCACCATCGCGTATTCCTTATGATGAAGGGATTCTTCAATATAACTGAGTGTAAAGCTGTGCTAACCGACCTCCCTTTCCAATATGCATGTTGTGACATGGATAATCTCTCTAGCAGTTTCAGCAAAGTCGATGATGGGCCGGAGGTCCTTTGGACTTGCATGCGAGCTTCTACCCGTCTTAGGAATAAAAGTTACTCTCACTTCCCTCCATATAAGAGGAATGTGAACTAAATTCAGACATGATTTAAGGATGCACTCAATCCAAGGATACGTAATATCAGGACATTGTTGCAAGTCCGCTGGTATATTACCATCCGGACCGGCTGATTTAAAGGGATCGAAGCTAGATATCGCCCCATCGACCGACGCATTTATGCAAGAGATACCTAGATGCGATGCAGGGTCATTGACATTTCCGGCTTTAAACAGAGGAAAAATCAATGCCTCCCGAAATTCCTATGGGATATGTCCGTGGTCGAAAATACGATTGAACTTCGCGCATAAAATAGAAGCTGTTCAGTCCCGTGCTTGTAAAATTCAACGGGAATTCCGTCGGTTCCTGGAGCCTTTTTATCCTAGCACTTGTGTAAAGGTCCATCTAGATTAGTCGCCAAATGGCGTGACGTGCAGCCAAATGGCTGTTGTCATTCCATCCAAACTGATCGCCATTTCGGTGTGCGTCCAGTTTTGATATTCAATATGGCAACTCAACCAACCGCTTGTCAAATTCAAAATGACAATTTTGCAACTTTTGTGTGAAACTGAATAATTCCGTGTAATAATTCAAACGCGCAGAGTCCGATTTTGATAATTAAATGTAAAAAAAAATCACCAAAATGAAATTTTGGTTTGTCATTTTCTGTCTCCATTTGGCTGCTAGTGTAGATGCTAAGTAGCAGCCGTATGGCTGTACGCGATGCCAGTTTTCGGACGCGCAGCCATTTAGCGATTAATCTAGATGGACCTTAACAGCATCCAGTACATTCTCGCTCCATCTGGGCCGCGCATTGTATGGCATTTTCTTCACTTGTACTATGTAAGTTCCTTTTGAAGTGAACCTCCAGCATTTTTAACATCGATTTCTGCTCCGATAGTGTAGACATTAGTGTAGGTTAGAATTATACCATAGCGATCCCGGCTTGTCGTAAAAGGCGACTCGAGGGATAGGGTATGTGGGCTTGTATCCTGCGTACCTGAAATTTACTTTACACTCGAAACATTAAACGATCCTCGGATACCTCGGACTGATTCAACGGCAACGACTTTTGGCTATAAACAACGGACTACTATCGGTTTTTGGGACGTCTGGACGATGTGGGGTAAGTGTAATAACACAAGGCTCACAGAAGTCGAACAGGAAATGACCGCATACAACATCGCTATACTAGGACTGAGCGAAACAAGATGGCTCGGATCGGGGGCGACTTTATCACCAAACTCTCGCACTGTACTGCTCTACTCTGGAAGTGAAGACGATAATTCACCTCGGCAAGCGGGCGTCGGAATCCTGTTGACTAGGAATGCACGCCGATCCCTTATCGACTGGAAACCTATCTCCGACCGTATCATCACAGCCAGGTTCAAATCCAGAGAACGAAACATCACAATTATTCAGTGCTACGCACCGACTGAACCTGCAGACCAATCCGCAAAGGACGTTTTTTATCAGCGACTAGGCGACACCTTTGATAGGGCTCCCAGGGGTGACATCAAAATCATAATGGGGGATCTCAACGCCAAAGTCGGTACTGATAATTTAGGCTTGGAACATCTTATGGGCAATCACGAACTTGGCGATAGGAACAACAATGGCGAAATGTTCGTGGAGTTCTGTAACTCTCGGCAACTAGTCATTGGCGGAACGTTGTTCAAGCATAAACCCTGCCACCTAACAACTTGGATTTCTCCTGATGGCAGAACAGAGAACCAAATTGACCATATTGCTGTTTCTAAGACATGGAGAAACTGCCTCTTAGACGTCAGGTCGAAGCGTGGGGTTGATGTTGGCAGCGACCACCATCTTGTTATCGCGAAATTTCGCTTACGAACGGCAGCGATTCAACGATTTCACAACACGCGAATCTTGCCACGATTTAATGTGCAAAAGCTAAAAAATTCCTCAACTAGACGTGCATATTCGACCGTCTTGCACGAAAAAGCTTGTGCAGCAACATCTCTTCAGAATCCTACAATTGAAGATAGATGGAATTTTGCAAAGGATTCTTTTATTTCATGTGGCGAAGCGACTGTGGGAAGATTGGATCGAGGAGACCATTTATCAGTGATGCTACTTGGTCTCTTATCTCAGCACGCAAAAGAGTTAAGGAACAGATTAACTCTGCTGCTGATGATTCAGCTAAAAATCAACTTCGCGCTGAATACCGTTCACTGCAAAAAGGCGTGCAGAGAAGTGTGAGGCGTGATAAGCGTACTTACATCAACGCTTTAGCGAAGGAGGCAAATGATGCGGCTTACCGTGGTGGAAGCGGTACCCTATTTAAGCTAATTAAACCACTAATCGGCAAATCGTTCACAACGGACCATCCTGTGAAAGATAAAGAAGGGTTACTGCTTGTTACCGAAGAACAGCAACTTCAGAGATGGAGCACTTTTTTGAGGTCCTTAACAACAGTTTTGGGCCTGCAAGTGCATCTTCATCGGCAGAAGAAGACGTCCCTCCAGTAGCCAGTATTAATTCCAGACCACCATCTAAGACGGAATTAAAGGGATATCGAATCTATGGACGCCGGTAAGGCCCCGGGGATAGATGGAATTCCGGTTGAACTATTTAAAGTGGATTCGAATGCTACAGCGGATATTCTGCTTCCCCTCATCAGAGAGTGTTGGGAAACCGAAACTCTTCCAGTAGAATGGAAAAAGGGCGTAATTATTAAAATTCCCAAAAAGGGTAACCTTAAGGATTGTAATAATTGGCGCGGTATTTGCCTACTTCCAGCTGTATCCAAGCTGATGGCTAAAATTATTTTGAACCGGATCAAGGATGAAGTTGATCGCACTTTAAGCAATGAACAGGCTGGCTTTCGTGAGGGTTTTTCATGTAGCGACCATATAAACATCCTCCGAATTATTATTGAGCAATCCGCCGAATGGAGATCCCCATTACACCTCATGTTCATTGATTTGGAGAAGGCGTTCGATAGTGTTGATCGGGAGTATATTTGGAGAGCTCTTCGTAGGAGGGGCATACCAGATAAAATAATTTCCATCATCAAGGAATCTTATCAGGGAGCCCAATGTCACGTTTTGCACAAGGGTAAGCTTTCAGTTCGTTTTGAGGTGCACAGTGGAGTGAGACAAGGTTGCATTTTATCACATATTCTTTTCCTCATAGCCATTATGGATGCACTAGTGAGCGCGCTTCAAAACCAGAGGAAAGGTATCAGATGGAAAATTTCTGATTACCTGCAACACCTGGATTATGCTGACGATATTTGTCTGCTTTCAAATAAAAAGGAGGATGTAGCTCAAATGGCCGATGCTCTGCATTGCGAAAATCGTAATGCCGGGCTCAAGATAAACGCTGCCAAGACCAAGTACTTAAGCTCCCATCCTGGGGGACAAAGCGGAATTTGTGTTTCGGGCCAGGCAGTCGAAAAAGTTGACGAATTCGGCTACCTCGGAAGCATAGTCAAGCAGATGGCGGCGCGGACGCTGATGTACAATCGCGTATCAATAAGGCTAGGGCAGCCTTCTTCACTTTGACTCCTTTCTGGCAAAATAACAACATTTCCAGGCGCACCAAAATCCGAATCTTCAATTCTATTGTAATATTTGTGCTTCTTTATGGCTGTTCAACTTGGAAGGTGACCAACGTGATAACAACTAAGCTGCAAACTTTCGTAAACCAGTGCCTACGGCGCATCCTACAAATCCGCTGGCCGGAGATTATTTCCAATGATTATCTCCTGAGTATCACAGGCCTGGATTGGATAGGCAATTCTGTCAAAAGGCGAAAGTGGCAATGGATAATTCATACTCTCCGAAAAGGGCCAACAAATATTGCAAAGCAGGCCCTAGATTGGAACCCTCAGGGAGCCAATGCTAGACGCCGTGTTGGACGACCAAGAAACACCTGGAGAAGATCGGTTAATAGCGAGGCTGCTTCATTAAACAAACAGTGGTCAGACCTAAAGACGATGGCACAGAACAGAACGAGGTGGAAAGTAGGCGTAGTTGATGCCCTATGCCCCACAAGGGGTTAACAGGAACCAGAGAGAGTGTAGGCATCGGCACCATTGATGCATTTTACAATTTTCCAGAATTTCTTGGAATTCGTACATGTTTGTTGCTGCTTGCGATTGATAAAATTGCCGTTTCTTCAATCTGCAGAGTTGCTTAAATTTTTTATTAAGCCTAGTACTGACCTCGAGAGTGAAATTTTTCGCCGCTGCGATTTTTTCAATTGAAATGTATTCTTACTGTCGTGGAATATGTGGGGAATGCTGGGGAATTCCATAAGCTACAATCCGAAAACAGTTCCATAATTTCTCTCGCCCATTTTATGTACTTTTTTTCCGATTCCCCGGTTATTTCATCGTGAAATGTCAAATGACCGGGGAATCGAAAAGTAATAGATAAAATGGCCGAGGAGAATCATGGAACGGGTCTCGGATTGTAGCTTATGCAATTCCCCACATATTCCACGACAATAAGAATAAATTTTCATTGAAAAAATCGCAGCGGCGTAAAATTTCACTCTCGATCTTAATTCAACCCTTTAGCCTAAACGTACATACGGCGTGTAACTGAATTGATGGCTCTTCGAAAGATTCTCAATAAGGCAAAAGAGTGCTTTCACTTCTTATCTTATTCCATGTGATACCAGGCTTGCTTGAATGGTCTCTTCAAACTTTTTAAATTAAAATATTCAAGAAATCGGCGTGTCGTTCCTGCATTTTTCCTTGTCTCTAGTGTTCTGTTCCAAGCAGATAGTAACCGGCTGCAAAAGCTCCTCACCTCCGAAACCATCTTCACATCACATCGGGCAACATGTGTTGTCAACATCATATGTTTTCCACTGGAATAAGTAGAAGTGTTTTCCTCACACTCGTGACGCTTCACCTGACAATCCGATTCACTCCGACACACTACGACATCATACGCCATCCAACCATGGGAAATCCAATTAACCGGCATTCCACAATCGCATCTCCTCGTATCGCATCGTTATGCGTCAGCATCCAACAAAAACAAAAAACCACACGCACCACCACCAATACAAGTGCCTACAATTGGTAAACAAACATTTCCAGAGCCGGAGTTGCGGAGTGCGCACCGCCACTTTCCACCCGCGCGCATGTGTTTGTGTTTATATGCGTTCGTGCAATATCGGCTCGCTGAATCGGATGCAAATTTCCAAATTGGAAATCCCGTTGGGTTTCGGGTGCTTTCGTGATGGATGGTCATTTTGTTGTTGTCTGCACACATGCAGACGTGCGAACAGGCCACAAGAATTCGCAGCTCTTCGGTGTCTTTGGCAAGCCGCGGCACAGTTGTTTAATGGCGTGCACCGTGTGTGGAGCGTGTTTTGGTCGCTCGTCCTGTTCTTGTTTTGTTCTGCCACACGATTCGCGTTACTCCTGTTCCTGTCGTGTTTGTGTGTACGCGAAGTGGCCTTCGTCGTGTGTAGAATTCGTTTCCACGTAGAGTGTATCCCAACTGAATACCCAACACAGCATCCGGTGTTAGCGCCCGGCGCCGCCGTGCAGTTCGGTTCTACTTCGTTCTCCGTTTTGGTTCCGCATCTGTTTGCGATCGACTCGTGGTGTTTTGCGGAAGTTTTGTGCTGTTTTCGGCGGCAAATTTTCCCTGAAATTTGATTGAATTTGTGCCGCGGTAGTGTGGAATTGAATTGTTCTGTGAAAGGATAAGAAACGCGCGCGCGGTGTGTCCGGGTGACGGTACAATCACGACGTTCCGGTGTTTTCCGCGACATTGGGTTTTGTTTGTATTTTGGAATTTGCAGTGTGCGTGCAAGGTGGCTGCTGGTTTGGCCCCGCACGATCGTCATCCAATTGGAAGCCCATGCGAATGAGTGAGACGACACGTTAGTTGCATTCCTGGAATAATTCCGTCGCGCCGTGGGTGAGTGTGTATGCCGCGAATTTGGTCCTGTCAGAATTCGGGAACATTTGTTCAAACGTCGCGTCGTCGTCAAGGACTCGTCCAATTAGTATCCCTATGCCGCCAGCAACATTTGATTCTCCGGCCATCAACAAACATCGCATTGCACCGGCATCCGTCGTTAGTCTGTTTTGATGTGTGCTTTTATGCCTGCTGATTTGTTTGCCGGCCGCGTGTTGCAGTGTGCGTGTACTTCTTCTACGTCGTAAACCTGTGTTTGTCCTGCTCAAAACATCACCACCACGGTCCGCGGTCGTATGGTCGTGGTCGTCGCATCGCGACTTGATGCGAAATTCTTGCATTGTGCAGAAGAAAACGCGACGTCCGACACAACAAGACATCGCGAACGCGATACCGACAACAGATCAACCACCATCGTCGTGGTTGCCGCGACCACGGTCACACGGTAAATACGCGCGACCCAGGCAACAAGAAGGAAGCAAACATCGTCCGTCGTCGTAGCTGTCGTGGAGAAAAAGTGCGAAAAGCGCAAATAGCGAGAAATTTGTTTTTCACGATTTTTTGGTTATTTTTGGTGCATTGTGCGTGCGTTCTCATGTGTTGTGTGTGCTGTTTTGTCCGTGGCCGCAACAGAAGAAGTGGCAGCCGGATCGCGGCTTTCCCATTCATTCATTGATTGATTATTGTGTTTGCCCGTGCCCGAGTTGAGTTGAGTTGTCTTTTCCGGGCGCCCTCTGAATTGGAATTGGTTTTTGTTGTGCGTTCGAAATTGTGTGTGTTTTCCCCTGTAATTTCGTTTCCTTTCCTTGAATTATACATTGTGCCGAGTGTTTGGTTTTACACTGTTTTTCCACCAAAATTCAAATCGCGTTTCGTGCGTGTTTCCTGTGCGTATGTGGTGCGTGTCGTCGAGTTTTGTGCGTCTTTTTGACAGCAAAAGTGTCGTCGTCGTCGTTTTCGTCCTGTGGTGTCAAAATCAGCCGCCGTCATAGAATCCGTCGCATTTCCCCGGTCCTTGTCACTTTCCATGCCAAATCCCGGTCCGTGTCGTGCTCCACCAATGTTCAAACATTTTGAATGGCGCTGTTTTTGTTTTTACGACGTTCCGGCGGCCCGGTCGGCGGCCTCGTCGTTCACGTTTGGCATATTTTCATCGTTCATCTGATTGTGCTGCTGCTGCTTGCTGCTGCTGGTTTGCCGGCACTCAACATCATTCCAAAAGGTAAGTCAAAAATATCCTTCCCGGAAAGAGTTTCTAAAGTGCGTGTACCCTCGTCTCATCCCTTGTAAGTGAATTCGGATCCGAGAGCTGTGCAAGGCAAGTTTCACTTGTCGTCATTCGCCCAGGGGAGGCACAAGGCACAATGTGTGCGACAGGACAGTTGTTCGCACACACAACGGCCGGCTCCTTGAGGCAGGATGTCGGTCGTGTGTGCGGGGGACGACCGAATTGCAACATTCCGGGGATGTCATATCCCTCTCCCGAAGGATGAGAAACTGGCGAAAGTGCGTCGTTGCTTTTCAGTTGCGCGTCCTAAACCAACTCATCCCTCAGTTCCAGTTCAATCAACTTTACACTGTTCCTTCCATATATTCCTAGTGGAAAGTTTTTCTTATTCGATTTTTCCGCTCGCTCGCATCCTTTTGGGGTTCACGACCGACCGAAGGACTCGTTCTGCTATCGGAACGAGCGTGCACCATGCCCTTTCCCAAGACACCACCACCACGACGACGACGAAAAGTGTCCCTGACATGTTTTTGGGAATTCTTCTTTGCAAATGGAATGAATATGGCAGAAAAAGGATCTCGTCGTTGTCGTCGTCGTAAGTATGTTCTTAGTAGTTCTGAAGAGGTGGAGGCCGGGCAGTGTGGTGCCGGTGTCAAGGATCCGGGAACGGGAAGCAGCATTTACAATCAATAGGGTCGCGCAAACAGGACATATGTCCTTCATTTTATTTAGTTTTGTATACTGCAGAAAAGTTTTTCGAACTTTGACGTTTTTTTTATTTGCTGATTGTCAAGGATAATGGCGTGACGGGTTGGAGGGCGATTTAGATGTTTGGGGATACTTCTTCTTCCCAAATCAATTGACTCGGGAAGAAGGCGAAATGTTTCCATTCAGGAAGATTAATCGGAAGGGATTATAATGCCTTGCAAAGGATCTGAATGAAAAGCAGAAAGTGTATGAGGGAAAAGCTTTCAGAATTAATCTGCTGCCTTGAATTTTGTAATTTATAAATAAAATGGGCACCTGTATGTTGTGCATTGCCGAAATATCGACATCATCAATTACTCTCTGCCTCCTTATTTTGAAATTCTCAAAGAAATTGCTTATGGAACGATGGGCGATGATGTTTTTGCCTACTCGTTGAATTCTGATGAAATATGTGATGAATATTGCCAATGAATTCAGTGGCGAACAACAATAAAGTTTGATTGTTCTATAGAGCCAAATATTGAGGCAAAATTTACTAGCAAAGCAAATTTAATAGTCCTTCCTTCCTTCTTATACCCTCCAATGGCGTCGGTGTAGGACATCGCCCGATCTGGCTGTAATGTCTGAGCTAATTTATGGAGGCGGGAAAAACCTTGCATAAGGTACTGCCTAGAATCCAGGCAGTCATATCAGATTCTTACTGACTTAAAAAACAGGCCTTGCTAACGTTTTTTTCCTCCGCAATAGCCCTGAACACCTCCTCTCTGCTCTTTCCCTGCGAAACGACCTTTCTACATAACTTCACAGAGAAGGCTCTTGCCCATTGGCTACTTCGATATTGGCTACTCAGCCGTAAATTGCGGCGTTCTGCCTTTCGCCTCTCTTCCTCATTTCGCAACTCTCGATAATTGTTGCATATTGCACTGCTAACTGCCTCCCACATTCTGAGTGACTCAAGCATGCAATCGACCAGATTCTCCGGGCCAATGGCAGCATCAAGTTCTGCTTCCAGCTGCTCTCGGTATTCTGCGAACCGTGGACACTCAAACAGAACATGCTCTGCGCTCTCTTCAGCCTCCTTGCAAGTTGGGCAGTAGGGCAAATCGTCCAACTTGAACCTATAAAGGTACTGTCTGTATCCCCCCATGACTCGTGAGGAACTGGGCCTCCAATATTTGGCATTATCCTCGCCAAAGCAACTGTGGAGTTCGCCGCCTTCTCACATATATATTCAATGTGCGCTCTAAAGTTTAGCTTCGCGTCAATCATCACTCCCAAGTACTTAATTGCTGGGTTGGAAGTGATTAAGGCGCTCTCGATTCCGATCTTCAGTGTATTTCCCCTCTTTCTACGTGTGGTTATGAGAACGGCCTCTTTCTTTTGAGCAGCCAACTCTAGTCCGACTTCCTCCAGCCACAGCTTGATGGTTGTGATTGGCTCGCTGGCATACGCACTTCGACATTAGACGGATTTTTCTCTGTAACGACTAATGATGCCATATCATCCGCGAATCCGACGATGAGGTAACACCTCTAGGTACCGGGAAGTCGAGGATTGCGTTGTGTACATTGTTATCCAAAACAAAGGACCCAGTACTGAACCCGGTGGAACGCCCGCTTTTACCATGTATTCTTTCATTCCTTCTTCTTCTTGTAGTGGTGCAGAAAGGTGTGAAACCTCTGTGCATCTATGTGGGTACGATTTATGGTTCGTCAATGTTTGTGTCCGTGAGGTCTAAGGACAAAAACGTAGCTGCTGCGATAGGGTTTTCCCACAGCGATATAGGGGTAAGATCAGTGGGCGCAGCGGGGCATTGAAACAAATGGCCCACATCATGAGGAGTTCCATTGCAGTTTGGACAGATGTTTTGGATGTCCGGGTTTATGCGAGAAAGGTACGAATTAAGGCGTGAACAAAAGCCCGACCGAAGTTGAGCTATTGTTACTCTAATGGCTCTCGGGAGCCTAATCTCCTCAGGCTCTGAGAGGAGTCTATTCGCACCTAAACTCGCGATAGACCGATTCACTTCTTCAGTGTGGATCGCTGAAATGACGATCATTCATTCCTTCTTCAGTATTATACTGTAGAACTCTGCACGACAAATAGCTTTTGATTATACCTATCAGATAGTTTGGTATATTTATCCTTCGTAAGGCCGCATGAATGCAACCCCAGTTCGCAGAGTTAAAGGCATTTTTAACGACAAGCGTCACCACAGCGCAGCACCTACCCTTATCCATTTGTTCCCGAGCCAGGTTCTTCACTGTCACTATTGTGTCTACCCTGGAGCGTGACGGTCTGAAATCATACTGTCGCGTCGGTCGGATATACTCGCCTTTGTTTCGAATACCTCAGACAGTCAATTAAAAATTAATCCGTTCGAATACCTTGCCAGTGATGTCCAGTAAACAAATTGGACGGTACAAACTTGCTTCTCCAGGGGGCTTATTTGTTTTCGGTGATAGACCCACCGCTTAGGAAAAGTCCGTTCCACAAGACAGACTCTAAAAACATCAACGAATTTTCCGGGTATTGTACGGACTGCTGCATTCAACGCCCTATTGGGTACTACGTCGAGTTCTGGCGCTTTACGCCTGCCGTCCATTACCTGCTTCGAGCGGCGCGGCGCTCCCGCGTTTAAAGCTTTTCCGAATTTGAATGGCGTAACCAAGCAAAATATGGCGTAACTATGCAAAATAAACAAAAATTCCATTCAATACAATGGAAAAGCTTTCTGAATATTGTGTGTGCTTATACCTTTTACTAGTAAAAGCTTTTTTCGCACATTTTGTGAAAGCTTTGCCGCTGGAGCGCCGCGCCGCTCAAGTTTACGCTTGCAGTGGAAGAGAGCCCTTATCGTCACCAAATCTGGCTGCTACTTTGAAAAGCTTGTCCTCAGTTATGTCTGGTGCAATGAATAAGAAAATTTAAAAGGAAATGCAAATAACCGCAAAATACACTGGATATGCGACTTTTTTTCGGGACCAAAATATTTTCTATGGTAACTAGATCGAAGCTACAAGATGACATTTCTCATACGAATTTTATATGGAAAACTAGCTGAGAGAGCTCGCTTCGCTCGCTCTCTTATCTAGTGCTCGCTTCGCTCGCATTATTGGCTTCACTCACAACTTGACACTAATTTGAATGCCAATCAACCTGCTAACTATAATTTATTGGGATCGACCTCTCGATTATGAAACCAAAGTGTATAATGGAAACAACGCTATAGATTTCCGTCGGGGGGGGGGGGGGGGGGGTTTGTTAAGCGGTCAAGGTAATACAACAACAACATATGTACTCAACCCCCTGACTGATTGATGAGACTGCACTTGCCCTTCAACTATATTAGCGAGTTATCTCGAAAATCATTAATTTAATAAATTTCTATTAAATATGTCAGCACACTCATTTACTCAGTTTTTCGTGCACTGAAATGTGCGCACGCCACCTACAATGCTCATACTATCCCAGAAACCATCATACATCCAGGTTGACGGTTGTTAATGTAACTTAATTGTAATTAATTGTAACCTTGCTATGCCAACATCCGGGCTGACAGTTATTAGAAAAAAAACCCCATGACCCTTTAGGCAATTTTGTTGCGAATCCGGCGACATCTCAATCGTGTCGTTCCGCCAAAGGATTGCGGAGATATCGACGGACTCCCGAAGTAGTACGAAGTCTATTGTGAAATTGCTGTGACCAACATCAAGGATGTGTGTACGTAAAAACATAGTCACCTTGACTACAATTAACACTGTCTTTGATCCAATGACAACTAAAATATTCCCATTAAATTTAAATGTTGTCGATGAAAACTTGATTGCAACAGGTGACTCTGTTACAAAATGAAATTTCGATATTTACCACCACTTCCTTCGAGATTTTCAAAAAAAATTTGGTCCATAAACCTTCTCCAACGTAAGACGGATAAAACAAAAAAAGAATCATCCAAATCGGTTCGTGCGTTCTGGAGTTATAGCGTCAGGGAGGAAAACCCGACTTATTTTTATATAGTAGATTAATTGTAAACAAAATCATGCACATGCGCAGCTTGATGCTGTAACTTCGTAGTAGGGGCGTTGGAAAAATGGGGGCAATGAGTACGAAATTTCAAAATTAATAGATGCTTAAAATAATTAATCAACAACGTTCCTGTTGCATAACTTTATACCAACAGCATCACAATTTACACTATTGCAAAAAGGACATTTAAATGGGATTGCAAAGCGTTGCGTGGTATAAATTCGTTTAAATACAAAATTTTAAATACTGTGTATTCCAGTGCTTTGTGGTTGAATACTCCAACCAATGAAAAAGCCAAAAAGTATTAAACCATACCAGCCCCAAACACTAAATTTCCTACGCCACTGCTAGCTATACAAAAATCAAATTGTCCCCTTTATTTTCAGATATTTCGTTTCCTTCTTTTTCTTCTTCATTGGTCTGGTGCGATCTCGCCGTCCATCGGTGGTACCGGTTGGTTGCGTTCCAACTCGTGACGGGGCAAAAGAGTTGCAAGAATATTTCCTAGTAGATCTGGACACGTTAATTGTGGTGATTGTTGGCCTATTTTATTTGTGACCACTCTGTAGACCGTTCCCTAAGGGTTTAAATCTGCGTCCTCGCAGAGCTGTTTGAAACAGCGTTGCTTACTATTTTTTATTGCATTTTTAAAGAGCCTTCGAGCTCTCTTTTATGCTTAATGTAAATCGGAATCTGCAATTGTATCCGATGAACACTGGCTAAGGCGTCGGATTCTCAAGCATTTGCAGCGTAGCCTCATTCCACCAGTAAATCTTCTTTGGAAGATTTGATGACTTTCTTTTCGGCATAGAAGCGTCACAGGATGCCTCTATGTGTCTTGCAATCTGCGCTGCCATTTGCTCTGCCGACTCCTCGGCAGAACCCATCTCAAGGAGAACTTCTTGAAAAATTTCCTCATCGAAATTCTTAGCAGACCATCCGAGAATTCCTGTGTCCGGTATCCGATGTGCTCTTTCCTTTGTATCGAAGAAAATCGCCTGGTGATCGCTGTGTGCATATTCTTCGCTAACCTGCCAGTATATGCTAGGCGCTAAGGAGCTGCTAACGAATGTGAGATCTATAATAGATCCGTATAGGCACCGCCCGAGTTCATTAGAACGACGTCCAGTTTGGTGAAAGCATCAAGGAGTGCACGCCCCCTTGCATTCGTCTCTCAACATACAGCTGACCGTGCGATAAACAGGGAAATTCGAGATTAATCCCTCAGACTTCCAACGATTGCGATTTATTGATTGACATTGCAAAAGCCAATCGAACGGGGAACTGAATCCGCTTGAATTGAAGATCAGTTGGCAAATGAATTTTCCCTTGATGATTGTCGCTTGAATCACTTTGTTTATCAGTTTCTTGACGGCCAACCTCGAACCCAATGAAGAAGAAAAAGAAGGAAACGAAATATCTGAAAATAAAGGGGACAATTTGTTTTTTTTTATAGCTAGCAGTGGCGTAGCAAATTTAGTGTTTGGGGCTGGTGTGGTTTAATACTTTTTGTCTTTTCCAATGGTTTGAGCATTCAACCGCAACGCACTGGAATACACACTAGTTAAAAATTTGTATTTACACGAATTCATACCAAGCAACACTTTGCAATCCCATTTAAATGTACTTTTCGCAATAGTGTTGTTGCTGTTGGGATACAGTTCCGTTGCTAATTAATTAATTTTAAGCATCTATTAATTTTGAAATTCCGTATTCATTGCCCCCATTTTTCCGACGCCCCTACTACGAAATTACAGCATTAAGCTGTGCATGTGCACGATTTTGTTTACAATTAATATTCCATATAAAATTCACTGAGAAAAAAAATCCTGTAAATTCAAAAAATACGCATATGATTCAAAGAGATTCAAATATGATTTTGCTTCATATTTGTTTCCCTTTGAATCATTGTATATTTATTTCAAACGGATTTCCCTTTGAACTAATAAGATATTCCTTGTGAAAGTCTATCTATAATCACTTCAAATTAAAGTGATGCAGTGTCAATTTAATCAGGTCACAACCATAAATCGAAAGGATTTCCTTTTAATTTAAAAGGATGGACTCTTTGTTTTAAAGGGATATCATTTTATTTAAAATTAAAGGATTTCTCTTATTATTTATCCAAATGCATGAACTCAAAAGAATACTTTAAATTACACCAAAAGGAGTAATTTCCACAGGGTATTCTTTCCCTGTCAAAATTACTCATAAATGAGTTTTGTATAACGATCCCACCTTCAGCTGTAAATTATGCGGCGGGGTTCCTGACACATCAAGCGAGTTCAAAAACTCCGTCGAATAGTTGGTAGATCACGGTGTCAACGGATTTTTACGAATTTTTGGAAATTCAGCAGCCGATGGGTCGTTCTGCAATGCGACTCTCATGTTCGTAGTCAATTTCAACTTCTTGACATGCCGCCACAAAGATGACAATTTCAGATATGTATTAAGTTCATCCACAGCAGTAGATTTCGGGATGACGGGAAGCGTTTGGCGAAAATCTCCCGAGAGTAATATCAGAGCCCCACCAAATCGTCTCCAATCACCTCTTAAGTCCTTCATCGTTCGGTCAACTGCCTCCAAAGCTCGTTTATGCGCTATCGTGCATTCATCCCACATGATGATTTTGCATTCTCGCATCAATTTCGCTGTTGCCGAACTATTGGTGATTGTGCACGTTCGCTTCTCAACCAAGAGTAGATTCATCGGCAGCTTTCAAACGGAATGTGCAGTTCGACCGCCTTCTAAAAATGTAGCAGCAATGCCAGAGGATGCAAAAGCCATCGTAATTTGACATCTTGACCGAATTATTGCCAGAATCAACGACATGACGAATGTCTTGCCTGTCCCACCAGGAGCATCGAGAAAGTAAATGCCTCCTGTTCCTTCGTCAACAACCTTCATAAGCGAATCGTATGCTCGGCATTCAAAAGCGGCACATTTATTCGAACTCGTTCGGCCAGCTCTTCTCGATCATAATCTTGCTCCCGTTGCAAGTCGCGATTAATTACATCCATCAAACGATTTGGTGCTGGCATTCCCAATTTCGACAGCAGACTGCCGCACATGAGCACGGTCATGTCTTCGGTAAGAACTATCGCTTCGTTGCGCATCTCGTCGTTAATTTCAAGATCGAAATTCGAAGTTGTTATGCGAACTCTATGCAAAATGTCGTCAGCCATCTCGTCCTTGTATTTGTTCCACAATGCGGTCGGGATACGCCAATATGAACAGAAGAAGATGAATTTTCCGACTTTTCCGGAGGGTTTTCCAAAATTTTCTTTCGTAAGAGCTTTCTCCTGGCAATTGCAAACAACTGAAAAAAAAATTTGAACCAAATCGGTCCAGCCGTTCTCAATTGATGAATTACATAGACTTTTCCAATTTTCCGACTTTTCGGGAGGGTTTTTTTTCCAAAATTTTCTTTCGTAAAGACCTTTTCCTGGCAATTGCAAACAACTGAAAAAAAATTTGATCTAAAATTGGCCCAGGCCAATTGATGAATTTTTTCGATTTTTCCAATTTTCCGACTTTTCCGGAGAGTTTCCCAACATTTTCTTTCGTAAAAACATTCTCCTGATAATTGAAAACAAACTGAAAAAAATTTGAGTCAAATTGGTCCAGCCGTTCTCAATTGATGAATTACTTCGATTTTTCCAATTTTCCTACTTTTCCGGAGGGTTTTTCCAAAATTTTCTTTCTCAAAAACCTTCTCCTGGCAATTGCAAACAACTGAAATTTTTTTTAACCAAATCGGTCCAGCCGTTCTCAATTGATGAATTACTTAGACTTTTCCAATTTTCCGACTTCTCGGGAGGGTTTTTTCCAAAAATTTTTTTCGTAAAGACCGGCAATTGCAAACAACTGAAAAAAATTGAATTAAATTGGCCCAGCCGTTCTCAATTGATGAATTTTTTCGATTTTTCCAATTTTCCGGAGAGTTTTCCCAACATTTTCTTTCGTAAAAACCTTCTCCTGGTAATTGGAAACAACTGAAAAAAAATTGAACCAAATCAGTCCAGCCGTTCTCAATTGATGAATTACTATACATTTTTTCGCTCCATTTTTATCATTTTTTCGCTCCATTTTTATATATATATATGTATAGAAGATTTCCGAATAAAATATAATCGTTTGAGCATTCGTTTCACTGTGAATTTCGAGAATTTTTAGTTCAATAATGTTTAATAGCAACAAAATGTACAAAATTATGTTTTTATGCGAATTTCAGCGAAATTTCTAATTTTCAAAATTAGTTTATGCGAAATTCCTGTTTTTTATTTGCGAAAATTCCGTACCTCTACAAATAATAAATAACAGGCGCGACAATCCTAAATTGGCCGCAGGATGTGTTAGTGACATCCTATTTCCAAGTTCTTATCTTCTTTTTGTTGAGGTAATGAGATCAGCATCACGGTCAGCAGTGTTATTTATCCCCATAAATGGGTACTCGTTTAACATCTGAGTGAGATCATAGTCCGTCACAAGCTCGTGAGTTCGAAAAACACCATGATCCACGATGATATTCGAACTCATGACCCTGTGCACCGAAGGTGCGCGCACTAACCGCTAGACCAGCCATACTTTTAGATTAACACAAACAAAACCTAAATTCTTAGCCTGACTGGAAATCTTGCTCTTCCTATACGTATCAATGGACAATCTGTAGAACAAGTATAGACGAATTTGTATGCTTAGGCAGCATTGTTGCTGTTGATGACCGTACGTATCATGACATTATTCGCCGCATTGACCAAGCAAAGTGTTCTTTCGGCATGTTGTCCAAACTCTCGCTCCCTGATTCTTTCGGTGCTATTATATGCGATTAGCACTTGGAAAGTTAAGAAATTGCAAACTTTCGTAAATACTTGCCTTCGTCGAATATTAAGAATTTTTTGGGCCGAAAGAATTTCAAATGAAGATCTACATCGGCGCACGGGTCAAATACCTATCGACGAATTGACTCGCAGGCGAAAGTTGTAAAGGAAGGACTTGGCCATCCGAAGATGCCCAGGGGGGATCCATTGCCTCTACAGCCGTGCAGGTTAGGCAACGAAGATAGGGTTCCTCAACGAGCGTGCAGCGGCATGCGCTTGCTATAGCTCAGTTCGGGAGATACGGGTGGGGTTTGTGCCACTCGTTGTCCCTGTCCTTCTACCAAAAAAAAAAGGATATCGCATGCCTGCGGGATCACATCACAACATGAGGGTTTTAAAATTGGGGTAGATATCGCGAATATTAACCGACGCGTACAGGTGCCATCTATTTAGCTTCGTGGACCCGGATGGCGTCGGGTCCCGGCCAAACTAAACCCACTATAAATTTTCAACAAAAAAACCTGTCCTGAAGCGCCCGCGGCCGAATCGAAAATTGTAGGGCGCCTCCCTTTGAACTCACAAGTTGCCCCTGGAATGGGGGCGGGGGGTGAATTAAATCATTACGCGTTTTTCGGATGGCATCATAACCTTATTTTTGGTTTTAATGTGCTACTGAGCAGAACAGCACCAACACCACACATCAGACGTTGCACAATTTCTTTTACACACACAAGACATCACAAAGGCACTTATCTGCTGATGCTGTCAATTTATTTCTTTTTTCTTTCTCTTCTTCCTATTTTTTCACGCACTCCTACAAAACGCGTGTCCCGGGTGACCGCCGTCACCCAACTCCCCGAAGCTGGACGCTTCTTATCCCACCATTTTTCGGACCAGCTGTTCCGACCGTTCAGTGATTCCGACACATACTCGTAGATGTCCAGTTTTGGATCTGGCGGGATTTTCAAAAATATTAATGATTTTAAATTAACCAAATCATCAATATTTCTGAAAATGCTCAAAATCCAAAAATAGACGCAAATGTGTCGAAATTGGTTCTTTACAAAGTGGCAGTGAATTGGTCATACGAAAGGGTTTTCACTGCATTGCTGGTCGCACTATGTGATGGAACACCTTCTTTCAAAGGGGTTGTCCTAAAATCACGTGGCGCAGATCGATGGTTGGAGAGTGTGCTTCATTAAGAAAGCCCTGGGGTCAACTGCGATACATGGCCAAAACCGTACGCGATGGCGAGTAGGTATAGTAGACACGGGGTTAGGGCAACTTAGTAGTAGAACCAACCAGAGTCTGTTTAATGGCGGGGGACTATGGGAACCCAATTTCATAACACTCGATTACATGGAGTTTTGGGAAGACGTCAGTTCTATATATTCTTATAGTGTCATGGTCAACAAGCGTGTACCCGTTACTAAAGATAAAACTAGAGCTTGTGGTTGATCACAACCCCTCACCTAACATAGCAAATCTCGAGGCGCCCATAGATTTACCATCTTTGGACTGTTGCCATTATTTTTAGTTTATTTGTCTCATCGCACTGAGTCCATTTTGATTTCAATCTAAAATGCCAATTATAATATAATTTAATTTTCAAATCTATTTTAAATATCATCATCACAAGAATACCACGACGGATCTCACTCAATTTCAACCGTTCGTCGCGTCTTGCGAAACATTTTCATAGATTAAATTTTGCGCTTGGAATTATTTAACCGAGAGTGTCGGTCGTGTCATGAATACATTGTACGGATGATGCATTCTATTTATATGACATGCTGGTCATTCCGCCGCGCGATATCATTGATTAATGGCGAACATTTTGTGATAAGGAAATGAAATCGAGAGTACCTACATACTTTTGCTCATATACTTTCACACTGAAGCAGGCGGCCGGGGCGATTAGAAAGAAACAGATTTCGCACTGTCTACTACTTGTGCGTGAAAGTGAACGAATTTCATAAAGGTTTGTGTTCGTAGAGACGACTCATGGGATCATCGCTCAGCGATCGAAGTGAAACCACCGGTTTTGAGCACTATATTGGTATATTTTCTATACAGACATGTTCCTTTAGTCCATAGTGGATACTAGGAAACTAGAACCATTCAAAAAATATTTAAATACGGCTCGAAATTGGATGCAAAACTACGACCGCTGAGCGATGATCCCATGAGTCGTCTCTACGAACACAAACCTTAAGTAGGACGAAATCGTTCATCACTGCCATTCATCAATCATAAAAGCTCTAGGAGTAATATTCTAAATCTTTTTGCTCGATTGACGAGCACGAAGTGCCATGATTAAATTCAAATCACAATGCAGTGGGAAACATTATTCAATGATATAGCAAAATCAAAATAAAAAAATGCAAATCCAATTAGAGTTTTTTCTATTACCTCTTAGAAATATTCAAGTTGGCATAACAAAACGGAAAAATTAAAAAATGGTCCACCTTTTTTCACCCGCCCAACCATCATCTTTAAGCAATTCTGCAAGACATGAAAAAAAATACTGCGCAAAAGCCATGATCTGCTATCTACTAGTCAACTATTCGCAGAATCGTTAGTTAATGTTCAACTTTTTTTAGGTCTTGTTGCATTTAAAATTTCGTGTTTTCTTGTGGCGCTTTACTACTCTATTGGCGCGATGGAAAGATAGTGGCGTGGTGTAGTCGCGGTGGCTTTCAAACTTCGTTTTTGTCAACATTGCTGCGTCCGCGATAAGAATATTTCAAACTAGAAATATTAGAATATCGTTAGAGTGCGTATTATGCGGTAAATTGACTCAAACTCATGGTCGCGACGGACGATTGGGGTCATATCATTAAATTTTTTTTTAGAATATTCTCTAATACATTAGAATAAAATGCAAACATTGCAATAATAACGGCAATTGGTGGCCCGATATAGTTTTGTGTTTATTTATTCACTGTCGTTTCGACGGGGTCGAAATTTACATATATTCAAAACTACGCCTAAAAATTTTATATGAATGTGAATGCACATTCGCCTGGTTGGAAATGAGAAAAATGGCAAAAAAAAGACCAAACGAAAACTAATCTTTAATAAACATTTTTGATGAAATTTTATTGACATTAGCGACTCTGGACTGAACTTGAACGCGCTAGCTTCTATACGTACATTGTGTGACCACCATGCATTCAAACAAGTTTTGCATAGCGCGTACCGGATTGATGATGATAATCTCAGCTTCTATATAATCTAATATTCAGCAAGAAAAACAACCGGCCTTTCGAGCCAAATCTAGTACCGGGTGGAGCAAAATTCATCACTCAATGAGTGAAACTACACGGGGAACAAAAACACGAGAACAAAACCGGTTTTTATATGAAAATTGAATTTTTCCTTGCCTTGCTCCTCACGCTTATGACATTTCTACATCTGATCTCTAGTGCCACGTTATTTTGCGTACAATATTTGCTTCGTTGTGGCAAAACTATTGATCTGGAATTTCAGCTATAAGCAAGCAGAATTGAAACAATTTCGAAACCTTGAAGCGACAGCCCATTTTTCGATCTTTTTAGACCTCAAACGACTAAAGGATTTTTTTAATCGATAGAAAAGCAGAGGAGCAAGATGGTGGTGACTATTTCTTAAATTCCTTTTTTCGAAACACTTAATTTAATGAATTTCCCCTGGTATGAAAAATATATTTCCGACCGCTGATCCCCTCCCTCTCCAAAAAGCTATCTACGCCACTGGTTCTCCTCCTATTCCTTAAATTTCTTATTTAGAACCACTTAATTTAATGCATTTCCCCTGTGCTGAAAAAAAAAATCCTGACCGCTGATCCCCGCCCCTTCCGAAAAGCTATCTACGCCACTGGTTCTCCTTGACAACGAATCATCAGCATTTGAGGAACAAACGTATCTTTTAACACGAAAAGATATAACAAAGAAGAGTACTCAAAATTAGAGTATAAACATAAAATAGAAGACAGACTTCAGAAGTTTTCCATTTTTATAAGGACAGTCGTATGATCTCATCATCATCATCATCAATGTGGCACGATAGCCCCTTGGCCGCCTGAATCTTTGACCTCCAATTGTCGCGGTTACGTGACCTTGTCCTCCAGTTTCGGAAGCCCAGCAGCTGGTGGGCGTCTTCACCTACGGAGTTCTCCCAGCGAGCTCTCGGTCGTCCACGCAACCTCGCTCCGTCAATTCGTTGTGCGTTCATAACTTTCTTTGGCATGCGATTGTCCGTTGTATATGCCCCGCCCATTGCAGACGTTGAAGCTTCACGATTTTCGATACTTCCAGCTCATCGTACAATTGATACAACTCATGGTTGTACCGGATACGCCACTGGTCTCGCTCGCGAACGGCCCCGAAAATTCGCCGAAGGACCTTTCGTTCGAATCGGTCTAGCAAAATTTCGGAGGCTTGGGTAAGGGTCCATGTTTCGCAGCCATAACATAGCACGGGTCGGATAATCGTTTTGTACACGCGGAGCTTCGTGTTCCTGTGCGCGAGATTCGAATTAATTATAGGGAGGACCGAGAAATATGTCTTATTGGCTAGTTGTATCCGTCGCTTAATTTCGTCGGTTTCGTTGGCGTCCTTTGATAAGTTACAACCCAGATAGTTGAAGTTGTCTACATACTCGATATTAAGGTCCCCCACTGTGATGCTTGAATTTGCTGGCGTCCTTGTTTTCGATTGCATCATGGCCTTTGTTTTGCTTTCGTTGATATGTAGTCCAACTTCCTTTGCGGCGTTATTGAGGTTATGCAGAAGGCTTTCTGCATCACCCAACCTTCGAGACATGATGTTGATATCGTCGGCGTACGCTACTAATTGAGTCGACTTGATGAGTAGCGTTCCGCTGCTGTCCGTATTCATGGCTCGAATTACATACTCCAAAGCCAGGTTGAAGAGCGTCGGCGCCAGCCCGTCGCCCTGCTTGAGTCCAGTACGAGTTTCAAATAGGTCAGTGAGTCGGTTCTGCGCTTTGACCTGCGAGACGGTATTAGTCATCGTCATCCTTGTGAGTCGCACTAACTTTGCCGGTATACCAAAATTCAGCATGATGTTGTACAGTACACTTCGATCGATACTGTCGTATGCCTGCTTGAAGTCGACAAAGATTTGGTATACGTCGATGTTATATTCCCAGCACTTTTGGAGTAGTAGCTTCACTGTGAAAAGCTGATCGGTCGTTGAGCGACCAAATCTGAAGCCGCCTTGATACTCGCCAATGATTCGTTCTGCGTACGGATTAATTCTCTTTTCAAGAATTTTCGATAATATCTTATAGGCCGTACAAACTAATGAAATGCCCCTGTAATTCTCACACTTCAGCTTGTCACCTTTTTTGTGGATTGGGCAGATTATGCTTTTGCGCCAATTCTCATATAAATAACTTGCCAAGCAATAAATCTCCTGGTGAAGATGGTATAACTGCCAAGCTTCTCAAGGCTATAGGACGATATATCACCACCCCATTGCAGCATATATATAATACATGCCTATCCACTGGTATTTTTCCCGATCATTTCAAAAGCGCTATCGTTGTCCCCATTCATAAGTCAGGAGACAAAAGGCACCCTAACAATTATAGGCCAATTTCATTGTTATCCAATCTTGCAAAGATACTGGAAAAATGTATAAAAACACGTCTCACAAGTTTTTTAACATCTCAAAACCTCCTGAGTCCAAACCAATTTGGTTTTAGGGATAGTAGGAGCACGAGCGACGCGATATACAATGTTACCGAATTTATTAATCGGGCGCTTGATAATAGTGAAAAAACTATAGCTATTTTCTTGGACATTAAAAAGGCATTTGACACCGTCAACCACAACATTTTACTAAATAAAATTAAATCATTTGGGTTATCGAATAATATATACAATTTATTTTGCTCGTATCTGATGGGTCGTACTCAAAAGGTAAAAATTGGCTCCTATATTAGTGATAGTGTCGAGATAAAATGTGGAGTTCCTCAAGGTACCGTTTTAGGACCTATATTGTTTAATATTTACGTGAACCAGCTTTGCAGTCTAGCTGAAATTAAGCCACAATTTGAAGGACATATTACAGCGTATGCAGATGATACAGTGCTTTTGTTTAAGGCCAAAGATTGGAAGGATGTGCTATCCAAGGCCAAGTATGGCTGTGAGATGGTACATGAATGGTTAAACAGTCAAAAACTACAACTTAATCTAGAAAAAACACATTTCATAACTTTTGGAAATAAAGCTAACGTTAGTCCAAACGAGCTTAAATTGCAAATAAACACAGTTGATATTCAATCGGTAAAGGATATCAAATATCTCGGTGTTACTATCGATGATTCACTAAGTTGGAAACAGCATATCTCGCACACTATCAAAAAACTACGTAAAACTCTGTACCTTTTCGTAAGGCTAGCATTTAATGTAGATTTACAAACTATTCGAATGGTGTATTTTGCTTTCGTACAGTCAGTACTTCAATATGCGATAACTGCATGGGGCTCGACACTTACAACGTATATTTCACCCTTGCAAAGCCTGCAAAGTACTATCATTAAAATATGCCTGCGAAGGTCAAAATTTTCATCAACGACAGATGCGTTTAGACAGTTTAATGTTTTAAATTTACGGCAATTATTTCTACTCACATCCTTGAAATATATGTACATAAATAAAAATCGATTTGTCATTCATACTACAAATTATAATACAAGGAGGCAACTTCAGATACCTCTTTATACTACTAGATGTAAAAAAACCTACACTAAAAGACACTTGAGTATATTGGGACCGCGAATATTTAATGATCTGCCTCCTGATTTAAAACAAACCTTGAATCATACAAACTTTAAGTCTCTGCTGAAAAAATTTACATTTGACAACCCCAACTATTTGAATGCTTTTCTTTAAATTCTCTATGAAATCGTTTTTTCCTTCTATTGAAATTGTTTTTAACTACTATTGAAATTTTATTCTATTCAGCTCTTCTACTTTTACTATTCAACTCGGAAAAAAACCAATAAAACACAATCTCTCTGCATTTTACCTTTTCTTTTCATTGTTTTTATTTCTCATTTCTCTGATTTTTTGTTTCTACAATGTTTTCCTATTCTTTATTATTTTACATTTACTTCAAACTATGTATTTCATTATTATTTTCTTTATTTTTTTGTATTATTATTCTTAAATTTATATTTTTAGAATTTTTTTGAATTATTTCCATTCTAATTATGTTTTTTTTAACCATTTTACTTAATTTTGTTTTTTTGTTTTTATTTTATACATTTTCTTTTTTCACTTATTAAATCAAACATGTAATACTCGTAACAAGATATTTTCACCGCTCTCGCACTCAAGATTTTCTTTTGCGAGAAGCGAGCTAATCTAAAATAATAAAATGTTAACCATTGTAATATAAATTAGCTGCAAATAAAAAAAAAAAAATAAAAATCTTCGGGGATTACCTCGTCGTTCCATATTTTCAGCAGTAGCACATGTACAGCGTTGGTCAGGCACGTTCCACCATGCTTCAGCAGTTCCGCTGGGATCTCGTCAGCGCCGGGCGCTTTATTATTTTGAAGCGACTGTATGGCAAGACTCACCTCCTCTACTGTTGGGGGTAGAACGGGAGGGCCTGGTTCGGCTAGCTGCTCAAGAGCTGGCTCCGCGGGGGATGTTGATGGTGCGATACTGATGTTCAGTATCGTTTAAAAAAAAAAAAACCTAAAAAGACCGGAACTGAACAGGTGCTAAAAGTACCTGAAAAATACCGGCACGAAACAGGTACTAAAAACCTATACTCAACAGGCGCTAAAAAAATCCGGTGCATCGGTGTTTGGGAAAAAAACCGGGACCGGACCATGGTTAAAAAAAAACGGGATATTGGTACATACTTACCGGTATGGTACCGGTGCTGATTAAACACCGGTTTAAAACAGATGTACCGGTATTAGGAACTGGCCTAGTTAGATTAGTGATGCTATGCCGGGTCCCTGGGCTCTTAACGCTATTTTAACGGATTCGAAGGAAAAAAAAGCTTTATCTAAAAACCCTTGCAGAATCCTTTCTTAAGCATGCATTTTCCTAAAAGAGCTTGATAGGGAAATGGGATGGAGTACAGTGGCTGATTTTCCCATCTTTTAATGATTGAAAAATAAATTAAAATCGCATACTTGGACGGCTGTAACTCCTGAACCTTGACAGCTAACGCCTTGAAATGTTCACCAAATATGGGCAGTGCTCTACAAGTTTTTTTTATTCCCGAATTTTCGAGCTTTGGACAATTTTCAATTAAAAAATTCAAATTGAATTCGATTTGGGTAGCCGTGTAACTACCGAACGAGGATAGGTATAGGTAGGACTGTGTCATTTGGAGGAAATGTGAGTTCCATGTAAAATCGTTTTACAAGTGTGCCAAATTTCAGAAAGATCGTGAAGGGTTTCGAGGTATCAAAAACGAATATCTGCCAAACATGAAAGTGCGATTATCTCGCTAAATATCGATCGAATTAGGTGTATGACTTTGGGAATGCTGTACATTTCCCAGTGCAAGTCAAAATGCTGTACTGTACAGCAAAATGCTGTTCGTCTGGTCAGCTTAACTAGACAGTCCCAAGAATAGAGCACTATACTCCGCAAGCGCGTGCAAGCCACAATGGATATTGTGAAAAAAGCGTTTTGTGGTAACGAATTCTACCGTTTTAACGATTTAACATTGCCCGACTTAACCATCATTTTTGTTTTCTTTCGGTTGCTTGAAGTCGTGGGCTTATGCCAGTAGACAATCGCAAACCTTGACGAAAATATTTTACATGAATGCAAACAGCTACCATACCGGAAATCATGCGGAGATAACATCTTTGCGAGTGTGCGCTCCTTCTAAACAGATATTTGTTTCGAGGCTTGCGTATGACACATCTAAGGACGAACTTTCCTTATACGTTTACCAATCGTCTTGGCTTTCGACCAGCTATGTTCAAAAAGCTAACAAAGGATAATCTGCCGGATTGCCTTTACCCAACGTTACTCTTTGAATTGTCTGTTAAAACTTCGAGCTCTAGTCAGCTTCGTAAGCAAGCAAAATGTAAATTTCCTCAGGGTCGACCACAGTGCTCTTAACCTCAAGACTTGTTGAAAATGACTGGTCGAACGTACACGAACATCTTGATTGTTTTTTTTGCTCTTTTCACTTTCTATAATATTCTGTTTAACCTCAATCCTCATTTCCTCATTTATACTCCAAAGTCCGGCAACAGTCCCGTTTGGTTTACGACTGAAATTTTCAATTTACTTCGAAAAAAGAGACGTTGTCGTTTACGTTATAAACGGCTAACCGACCTAATTCCACAAGCGGCCAGAACTGCATACTAATTGACCAGCGTAGAAGAGTCCATTCAGCGAAACGAAAGTAAACAGTTTTGGGCGTACGTTCGGAATCTTCGCTCAACTCCGTCTTTGCCTTCAAGATATGTTAAGTGAACAAAACTGCCGAACTACCGAACCTCAACCAATCGGTGAGTTATTCGCCACATTCATTTCCTTTCCCATTTATCCTTCTAATTTCTTTTTCCTCTCAAATCACCAGATGAGCAGCATACTTCTCAGTAAGATATAAACCGAAGTTGAAGCCGGTGTAGACAACTTACCAAACATTTTTCTGAGAAAACTTGCCAGACTTTATCGTTGCCGCTTCGATTTTATACAATAAAGGCCTGGAAACAGCCATCTTTCCATCTGCTTGGATAAAGGCTTTAATGCCAATATTATACCAATTCCTAATCGTAGTGATGATCTTCTTCCGCCTCAGTCTATAGGCCCATTTCGCTTTTACCGTCTTTTGCTAAAAATTTGGAAAAAATCATAAATTACTTTTTGATAACCAATTGCGGACATTTTATAACCAATTGCCAACATGGCTTCCAAAAACACCGTTCAACCACAACTAACTTGGTGGAGATCACCCAATTTATTACCAAAATGTTTGATCTTCAGCACGAGTATACATGTTGTTTATACGGATTCTTGGGAGGCTTTTGACTCGGTGAGTTTGCAGAAACTTCTGTCCAAACTTGTAATTCATCACTGATAAAATGACCGACCGTTCAGGTGAAGTAACTTTCAATAATAGCTTATCCTCTCCCTTCATTCCAACATCCGGTAACCCACAAGGCTCCATTCTGGGGCCACTGCTATTTACATTTTTTTATTAATGGCCTTCCGCAGATCCTCGATTGCCGCGTAGCTTGCACTTTGCTGATGACCTAAAGTGTTATATTTCGGTATCCTTCGTCACCGATTGTTTACAATTACAATTACAATCTACACTAAACGCTCTCTCTTTCTGATGTCTGGATAACGGTATCCGGCTAAACTTGTCAAAATGTTTCTATATGATATTTTCTCTGAAGTCTTCTCCCTTGTCTTTTTCTTACACCGTAGTATACTTATCGGAAGGTTGTACTCTTTTGATGATTTAGGCGTGAAGTTTGATACTTAATTAAAGTTTACTGATCAGATCACTATGATGATATAGAAAATCGAGCCTCAAAACTTGCAGGTTTTGTCCTACACAGTATTTCGTAATTTCGGTCCATAGGGTCATGGGGCTGCCATAAAAACCCAACCCACCCAAATTTGTTCTTCTAAAGGCGGCCCCAGACCGACCGGAGTGTGGCACACACCGCACAAAAGACCGGTTCCAAGAATGATACCTTGGAGAAAAGCTTTTTTATTTGTGCACCATTTCCAACCAAACCTCACACAAATGTGTTTCTTTTGATACCACAAAACGTGTTTTCCCTGAATCCAAAAAACATATATAAAAATGAACCAGATCGGTCCATGGGATCATGGGACTGCCAAATTGCTCAATAGCAAAATTAGATGATTAATTTTGCGCCACCCTATGTATTATACACGTCGTACCCATAATATGACAAATTTTTACTAATCATAATCGAGTATGCGTGTACGACACCACAACGAGCGAGTCTAGCTATAGCGCACTAAATGCAACAAGAAAAACTCAAGAACACAACTCAATTTCGTCCAAGGGGACGACCTAAGACCCCGCCGGACAAACCGATTTTTGGAGCTTTTTTTACAGTGTGTGTGTGTGTGTTTGAAATAACGCGCGAGCGCATGCATACGAAGAGCATATTCTATCACACAGAGTATGAAATAAAATAGAAAAAAATGCAAAGACGACCATAGAAAAAATAAGAAAAAAACTTCCAAAATGTTAGCGCATTTCATTGGAATCAAGGCTGTCGAAGACGAAGAGTTCACGGAACGTTCTCTCATGGTTTCCGTTTTCACTCCTCCTTGTTTAGGCACGCTACACATAGACGATGATGACGATCCCGAATTTTCAAGAATGAAATCTACTCTCATCTCATATGCGTTCTGATAAGTTAACATTAACATTTAAAATCAAGATATGTGTGTTGGGACGCAGCCTCCGCTTCCCACGAAACAGCCGTGGGGCCCTCCGCTGCCGTCCCTGTTCCCATTCAGTGCGGGTACACTTAATCATACATACAATGTTAAGAATGTTGTTGCTCTCCGAGCGATTTCCCGATTTACGGGCATATCGACTCGGAGAGTGCAAAAATTGACATTCGTCGGTTTCGATCGAATGCATATGACACAGCACTCTCATCAGGTGCCGTCGCTAGTGCTGTGTCATATGCATTCGAGGACGGCACGACCTAGAATGCACTGGCTGGTTGTTGTTCAACCGTATATAAACTAACAAAAATCAATCGTTGCCACGGATCACATTTGAGGCGAATAGCAACTTACTATTTCAGTGATCCGTCCAACATCCCACTTTTTGGCCAAAACGCCAATGGTTCACATAGAATCAAGATATGTGTGTTGGGACGCAGCCTCCGCTTCCCACGAAACAGCCGTGGGGCCCTCCGCTGCCGTCCCTGTTCCCATTCAGTGCGGGTACACTTAATCATACATACAATGTTAAGAATGTTGTTGCTCTCCGAGCGATTTCCCGATTTACGGGCATATCGACTCGGAGAGTGCAAAAATTGACATTCGTCGGTTTCGATCGAATGCATATGACACAGCACTCTCATCAGGTGCCGTCCCAACACACATATCTTGATTCTATGTGAACCATTGGCGTTTTGGCCAAAAAGTGGGATGTTGGACGGATCACTGAAATAGTAAGTTGCTATTCGCCTCAAATGTGATCCGTGGCAACGATTGATTTTTGTTAGTTTATATACGGTTGAACAACAACCAGCCAGTGCATTCTAGGTCGTGCCGTCCTCGAATGCATATGACACAGCACTAGCGACGGCACCGGATGAGAGTGCTGTGTCATATGCATTCGATCGAAACCGACGAATGTCAATTTTTGCACTCTCCGAGTCGATATGCCCGTAAATCGGGAAATCGCTCGGAGAGCAACAACATTCTTAACATTGTATGTATGATTAAGTGTACCCGCACTGAATGGGAACAGGGACGGCAGCGGAGGGCCCCACGGCTGTTTCGTGGGAAGCGGAGGCTGCGTCCCAACACACATATCTTGATTCTATGTGAACCATTGGCGTTTTGGCCAAAAAGTGGGATGTTGGACGGATCACTGAAATAGTAAGTTGCTATTCGCCTCAAATGTGATCCGTGGCAACGATTGATTTTTGTTAGTTTATATACGGTTGAACAACAACCAGCCAGTGCATTCTAGGTCGTGCCGTCCTCGAATGCATATGACACAGCACTAGCGACGGCACCTGATGAGAGTGCTGTGTCATATGCATTCGATCGAAACCGACGAATGTCAATTTTTGCACTCTCCGAGTCGATATGCCCGTAAATCGGGAAATCGCTCGGAGAGCAACAACATTCTTAACATTGTATGTATGATTAACATTTAATTCGCGTTCAGTTATTTGATTTTGGTGGCCGTTTCTTTTTTTTCGGTCTTGTTATTGAATCGACTGTTGTGATTGAAATGATTTGGGGAATGTTGGTTCTTTGTGGTTTGATTGGTATGGTAATTCAAATACGAGGGGATTGTTTGTGGATTTTAAAATATTTGATTTGTTTTGATAAAGGTTTTGGTCATAATGAAAGTATGAACTAATTCCTTTCACATGATAGCTATGGGAATCGGATAAAAACTCGTCAATTTTTACTAGATTTTTACACATTTTACAAACGAGGTCATCTGATCAGTTTAAGTTCTCAGTGTTTACTATAGGCAATATGGGTATCAAATCACAATGCCCAAACCAACATTTGTGAAAAAAAATTAACAAACATGCTCAAAACATTCTGAGGTCTCCTAACGGTGTCAGCGGGCTTATAAATGGTGTTTCACTAAAAAGTTGTGCGTACCTATTGTAAAGAGTTCTACAAAAATGTACCAAATTTCCCACAGAAATAGGCACCCATAAAGGCGTCAAGTGAATTCAAACCACGTACGAAAACTGATTTTTGGTCGGTTGTATTCCCATTGGAATAAAAAGACTACATAATACCTGGGCCACTAATTCCTGCGCCAGAACCTGTATAAATCTTTGAGCCATCCGTGTAAAATATGATAGTTCTGGTGTGGAGTGTCCTGAATCTGTCAGTCCAATGAGGAGTCAAAACGTATAGTTTTTATGCCATACTATAAGGAGACTACTGCTGACTTATCCATCCCTGCTGTACTGAATGGGCACGCCGCATCACATGCCTTGATCCTGATGACGGCTAATCTTGCCACTGCCTCAATGTGGAGTGGAGTGGTGAGACGTCCAGCAGAACCTCTAGGGTGGTGGTGGAGATGAAGGCTTCAAGGACAACTAGAAAGGCGAGTCTATGAACTATGAACTCTAAATCTGTCAAACCTGGATTGGAAACACGCTGCAGCAACTGTGTCGGTATTGAAATTATGCAAGAGCATGCTCTAATCACCGTATCTAGTTTCCGTTAATTTTAACTTTTTAACTTTTAAAATGTGTAGACATTTCGAGTTATCTCAAATGTAACAGGCGAAGACGCTCACTTTAGATTTACGTATTTAATGCCAATAGAGGACGTAGCCCTCGTTACCGCAGTTACTTAGTGGCGGTGTTCGCCGCTAGAATAATGGAATTTTTCTGTGCGATTTCTGTCTATATTTACTACCATCAAAAGTCGCACGCTCCTGAGAAACTTTCAAATTAAAAAAAAATCAGTTCAAAAACTCACAAAAAAATGCTCAAAAAATTACCCAATATGGCTGGCTGAAAAGGGATCAGACTAAGATATAACACTTCTAAAATTGGAATAATGTCTGAACACCAAAGTTTTCATTTCAACGTCTGATTACGAGGCATTTTAAATTCTATTAAAAAATTCCGCCCCTAAAATTAGCCGTCCCAGGCTTGAGCCTACTTAGTCAGCTGATAAATCCGCCATATTGGCTTTGGTATAGTTACCAAAGAATTGCCAACTAAACAGAATGGCAATATGGCTGTCCAATCATATAAACTTACTGCTTTCAGTTGAAAGACGGTGTCAAGTTTAATTGCTTTATAATATTATTACGAAGTAAGTTGGGGAGGAATTGTGGATGGAGGGTCATTAGGAAGTGTATCTGTATAACAATAGTCATATAGCAGTGTCAGAGTCAAGCAAAGTAGACACGATCAAATCTACCTGTTAGTTAAACGGCTTATATGAAAAATTGTGCGATTAGTCGCTTCTGAACACCTCTCCTTTAGTTTTTTTACTCAATGGTAGATACTCATGCCGAATAAAAATACATATTCGAGAAATTGTGACTTGTTTGATTACATTTTTGGTGCTAGTTTTCAAACTTTCCATATGCTATCTTCTCCTAGAGCACTGAATTTAAGCTTCAATGAAGTATACTTAATTCAAAAATAACTTTGTTTGGTATAATTCATACAAAAGCTGTTGCTTTAGCAACGACCTTTTCTGTAGCCACATAAAAATACCGTGAATATTATTTTACCAAAGTTTATTTAGTACTTTTAAAGAATTATACGATTGTAGTTTTTATTAGCAGATTATAAACGCAAATCACGTGGTATAAAATAGAATTTAGTACGAGTGGTATAAGATGAAATTTAGTACGAGTGGCTCAAAAAGTTGGTCGTTCTTACCGCGTTCGAGGTTGGATTCGAATAGACCGCTTTCGTGCTTGATTCGCCCGATCATCGGCGTCGATCGATTCCACTGCACTGCAATCGGAAGCCACCAACCGGCTACTAGCAGTAACACCCCCGACCGTGGACGAATTCATACGTCCACCATCCATATTGTCAACGTCAATTTTTGCTAGCTTTATTGCAGGTCGTTCGTAGATACCGTCTGCTGTCTGTACAATGGCTCGTCGGACGCGGTCGTCTGATGATTTGATGACATTGACCACTCTTCCTTTTGGCCAAGTTCGTTTCTTGTCCGCTTCATTGATGATGATTACTAAATCGCCTTGCTTGAGTTCACTACTGGTCGTGAACCATTTGCCTCTCCTATTCAAGGTGGGTAAATACTCAATTACCCACCTTCGCCAGAACCGTTGAGCTATTTGCTGTGATGTTTGCTACCAAAATTTTAAAATCTTAGGATCGTCAGTGGGAGTACCCAAAACTTTGGAGCCTCCACTTGACCCCAATAAAAAGTGATTTGGAGTGATGGCTTCCTTTTCTGGACCGTCTAGTGGAATGTAGGTAAGCGGACGGGTGTTAATTATGTGTTCCACTTCGATGAGAACGCTATGAAACAGTTCCGGTGATGGATTACAATGTGGCGGTAGCATTACGTTTAGCGCTGATTTAATTGAGCGAATGAGCCGTTCCCAGGCTCCGCCCATATGTGGACTAGCAGGTGGGTTGAAGTTCCACTTCATCGAAGCATTTGTTTCGTTCTCGCTCGCTTGACGCAGGATCTTTTCGGCACCGATAAAGTTAGTTCCTTGATCACAAAAGACCTCTCGTGGCTGGCCTCTGCGATTCATAAAGTTTCTCAAGCAGAGTATAAACCCATCGGATGAAAGTGTTGATGTCACTTCAATATGAATTGCCCGAATCGTCATACAAGTGAAAATAACTCCCCATCTCTTCTCAGGTCGTCGGCTACGTTAACTAGAAACGGCCCAAAGAAGTCGATACCGGTATACGTAAATGGCGGACTATAATCCGCCAAACGAGCAGCAGGTAGAGGCGCCATCTCTGGAACTGTTGGTCTGGCGCGGCGAATACGGCAGGCTGCACAATCGCGTTGTATTTCCCTAACTAGTTGGCGTAATCGCGGGATGTGGAAACGTTGTCGAATTTCGTTAACGATAGTTTCGTTGAACTGGTGAGCACATTTCCTATGTTGTTCGTCCACCAGTAATTTGGAAACTTCATGACGTCGAGGAAGTATAATTGGAAATTTTGTATCATACTCAGCAGTTTCAGACGCTTGAATTCGCCCTTTCATGCGAATCACACCATCAGCTGACAGAAATGGTAAAGCCTTGTAGAGTCGATGTCTCTTATTCAATTTCAGTCCCTGTTCGAGAAGTAAGTATTCGTTTGGATAACATTCACGTTGTGCCTCCCTGTAGAGTGTCAGCTCAGCTTTGCGCAGCTCTTGTGATTGTAGAGGGCCTCGCTCCATGTTTCGATTCTTCAAGAGTTGGATAAAACGATGAACAAATGCCGTTGTACGGAGTAATTTCTTCCAGTTACTGAAACGTTTGAAGTCAATGACGGGTTCGATTTCTGCGTGATGGAACGCGCTGTCTTCTTCTTCATACACCTCTTCCAGGTTTGGTAAGGACGATCGCTCAGGTCTGGTTGGCCAATGTATTTCATTCAACCTTAAAAATGATGGCCCCTGAAACCATCTGCTTTCTGCACTAAGGTCTACGTGAGCACGCCATTTAGTGGCTTCATCCGCAACATTTAGCTTGGTCGGAATCCATCTCCAATCATTTAGATTTGTTTCTTCACGGATCTCCCCAACGCGATATGCCTCCCAGACGGGAAGTTTCCTTGTGGAATTCAGCCAGTCCAGAACTGTGGTAGAGTCGCTCCAGTAAAATGTTTTTCGAATGATGATGTTAAGTGATTGACGGACTGTTTTGGAGAGACGTACCCCTAGTACAGCAGCTTGAAGCTCCAATTTAGGTATAGAAAGGTACTTCAATGGGGCGGACCTGCTTTTAGCCGTAACTAACGTAATTTGTACGACCTGGGAAGATTGGATTCTCATGTAGACAATGGCAGCGTATGCATTTTCACCCGCGTCAACGAAAGTGTGTAGATCGATGGCAGAATTTGAATTTTTACAATTACCTTGTATATAAGGACGTGGCAGCCGTAGACATTCAATAGCTGGTAGCTGCTTTACCCAATTCTTCCAACGCTTGACCATTTCGTCTGGTATGGGTTGATCCCAATCGAGTTTGATGCTCCAAGCACCCCGAAGTAAAATTTTTAAGCCAATTTTAAAGAGTTCCAATAGTCCGATAGGATCGTAGATCGACATCAATATGCGAAGCATATCCCTTTTTGTCGGTGGTTGTTCCCCAGTTAGGACATTTTTGTCGCCTTTATTAAATTTAAGCGAGTACGTTATAGAATCCGTCTTGGTATCCCAAAACATGCCGAGAACTTTCTCAATGTGGTCATCTGGGCTGGTGAAATGATAGGCCTTTGGCAGGTCAGGCTCTCCATCGTTTACAAGCGTGTTGAAATTAGCTGCCTTCGAGTGCCAATTTCGAATTTTGAATCCTCCTTCAGCATGTATTGATTTTATTTCCCTCGCTAAGCGCACCGCATCGTCTAAAGAGTCGGCCCCGTCGAGCACATCATCGACGTAGTGGTTATCGTTGATGCTTTTAACTGCGCGGGGGTAATCCTTCGCAAATTTTGAAGCATTGAATTTCATTATATATTGCGCCTGATATGGCGAACATGTTGCGCCGAAGGTCATCACAGTCATTGCATACGTACGTGGTGCCGCTGATGTGTCACAATCTCTCCATAAGAAACGCTGAGCGTGTTGATCTGCTTTCCTCACCCGTATTCGATGAAACATTTATTCGATGTCGGCTGTGAAGGCGATGGTGTTTTCCCTGAAGCGTAATAAAATGGAAATTAATGAGCTCATGAGATCCTCACCTTTCAACAAAACGTGGTTAAGCGAAACTCCATCGACTTTGGATGCTGCGTCCCATACCATGCGCAACTTTGAGGGCTTGTTAGGATTTTGCACCGTGAAAATCGGCAGATACCAGGTGTGCTCGTACTCCTGATGTAGCTCATCTTTTGACAATTCGCGAATGTAGCGTCTGTCTTGATACCTTTGGATTTGCTCACGAAATGCAGCTAGCATCTGTGGGTCCGATAAAAGTTTCCTTTCCAGTGACTTAAGACGAGACATCGCCACGCCTTTGCTTGCTGGAAGCCGTATTGCATCGTAGCGCCAAAGTAGTCCGACTTCGTATAGTCCTTCCTTGAATTGAGTTGTTGATTCCATGATACGTCGTGAACGCTTTTCTTCTTCCGTCAAGATGTGCTCGTCTCTTTTAGAGATACCCATATATTCAACACTGCAGAACTGTCGGAAAAGTTCTTCGACGTTGTTATCCTGATCGGATTGACACTCGCAAACGTGGTACATCAGCTGTTCCGAATTCATCTTCTCGGGCGACGTCGAGTTGACAATATTTTCGCATACGCTCCATCCCAATCGAGTTTTGGCCGCTATCGGTTCGCTCAGGCCGCGCTCCTTCAACTTTAATGGCACACACAATCTCAAATTGTCCAAACCGATTAAAATTGTTGGCCTGGCAGACGTGTATGATGCAATCGGAATATGACGTAGGTGATCATAGCGTTTGGTTAGCTCACTCATATCAACTGTCTGTTTCGGTAGCTCGAGACATGAAACAGAACGAGCATTAAGATTGTAAAATCTAGAGCCGTCGTCGCCTGAAATTTCCAGCTTGACTGCCTTAGAGAAATGTTGCTTTAGCAACGACCTTTTCTATAGCCACATAAAAATACCGTGAATATTATTTTAACAAAGTTTATTTAGTACTTTTAAAGAATTATAAACGATTGTAGTTTTTATTAGAAGATTATAAACGCAAATCACGTGGTATAAAATAGAATTTAGTACGAGTGGTATAAGATGGAATTTAGGACGAGTGGCTCAAAAAGTTGGTCGTTCTTACCGCGTTCGAGGTTCGATTCGAATAGACTGCTTGATTCGCCCGATCATCGGCGTCGATCGATTCCACTGTACTGCAATCGGAAGCCACCAACCGGCTACTAGCAGTAACAAAAGCCTTTCATAAGAAGTGAATTACCTGGAAGTTTCACTCAAGCTCTGCTTCTTAAATTCATACAAAAAATACTACAAATATTTGGAAGAAGTGTAGAGAATTGCATTTTTCGCATAAGCCATTCATGTGAATCTCTTGCCCTCTTGTCTGCTTCGGCGAAAAACAGTACACAGTCAGGCTTGAAGCTCCGCTGCTCGTGGCATGCAATGCTGGTTAAACTTAACGATACGCAGAAAATTTCGTAAATTGCCCATATTTGCTGAATATGAATGATTTGCTGTTTCATATGGCAATGACTTCGGCTTTGCTGTGTAGTGGGGTTAAACCATCTTTGCCTCCGTCAGATGACCAAGAAATTGCACTGTTGGCATTCCGAAATGACACTTAGACACAACATAAAAGAGGTCGTAAGCTGAAAACTCAAACACGCTCAAACACGGTGCTCAGATGTTACATAGGAATAGGAAGTTTTTGCAGTAATAGGTTCCGCAACAGTTCTATGGAACAGTATGTCTCACCACCTAGCATGGAAACCGGCCAATCCTGCAAACGTTCGCCGAAGAGCTATGCTGAACTTCGAGCGGTCTTTGGGCTCGAAGAGTTTGACAATACGCGTTTTGAAAATATCATACGTATTTGCCATGCATTAATGATATCGGTCATGTAGGGCCATAGCTGTGCCTCGAAACAGAAGACGATGTGCTTAAAACGATTATGTTGACCCGTGATACGAGCCGTATCAAAGATCTCATCTGCTTTGTTCTCTGTAGATAGCAGAGCATATTTGGATAAAACGATTTAACGAGGCTGCCTAATATTGTCCTGTTGCAAAGTTGTGCAATCGAAGTCCCTGCGGAACAGAGATCAGTACAGACCACAAGGCCTCGGCAGAAGTTAACAAGTCAAAGAATTGAGAAGTATTTACTGGTGGTCTCAGGGAATTGCGGATCTGTGGCTCAATTTCTTCTTCTTCAAAGCACTATAAGTTTATGTCAGCGGGCAATTGAAAGCGGTGCTCATGATAGCCTACTAAAGTCTTATAAAAATGCTCAAAGATCGCTGAAGCTCTCCATAAGAATACTTTGCGACGATGCGGACATAAGCAGTGAACAATGAAGAAAATAGGGCCGAAACCACCCCAACTGAAGTGGCCAATGCTTCTCCAAAATGTTGTCTCAGCTTCAGCCTGTAGGACAAGGCCCGCCAGAGCAAGTATTTCACATTCACAAATGATCTTTAACAAACTGCTTCAATATTGGAGGGTGTTCTCTAATAAGGCGTTGAAGGTTGCACTCCGATTCCTCAGAAGCTTGCCTAAGTCCTTCAAAGTTGCTTGGCCGCGGAACCGTCTTCCCAATTACATGGAAACTTGATGTTCCTTGGCATACCGAGTAAACCGGCTGAAATACCCAGCTAATATCGCCTTATACCAGTAAGCATGTATCTTCGATTAATAAATTTTGAATTTGAATTTTGTCGTGCTTAACTATCCATTGTAATCGCTAAGCTTTGACGTGTCGTATTTATGGAAAAATTATCTTCTCTGGCCTGGATCGATGCCAAATTTATCAAATATATAAAATTGTTGGTTAACTTTACCGTTACAGGAATTTTTCACAAAAACTTATTGAAAAAGTCATTTCATACCCTGGTACCGTAGGGAGAGCCTGAGTCGACCTAGACCTCTGGGCACACTTTGAACCTCGCCCCGTCTATATAACATTGGTCGAAATTTATGTATTAAGTTTCCTAGCGTAATATTTTGCAAGAATATACCTTACAATAAATCCCAGGAAGTTTTAGCATTTCACTTTGGAAAAATTAGAGGAAAGCTGACATTTTGTCATTTTTTCGAGGTCCTAAACAATACCCGCCAACATTCCCCGTTTGTACGAGTGCTGCTAGCGGTGCTACAGAGATTCCAACATCCACAAAAACAGGATTTTCTGAATATCTCGAAAACGGTAACATGTGCTGAAAAATTATGTCTGGCAAATTTTGTAGCTCTTCTGATTTCTGATAAATGGGTCGAATGGGATTTTTTTTTGTTTTTTTTTTTTCGTAAATATAGCTGTAAACGTAGCATACTGCCCCATTAAGCTCGCAAATGTGTAGCTTTTGTGGCTACTGCACGTATCGATCTGAAATTTTTGTCATTTATTTAGGCGTTGTACTCGTATAAGCTACAAAATGCGTAAAAAAATACTTTGTAGCAAATATTACCATTATAGATATATTCTTCAAAAACGGTATATTTGGGGGCTGTTTGGCCTCACATAGCTTTCTTTCTTAGGCGACCAATCGATCAAGATTTTTGACATTTTTTTTTGCACCCACAGAGGTTATAACTGGTGGGCCAATTACAAGTTCGTTTTTAGGGTTTTTTACCCTTATGAAATCGATTTTGTCCGTCCGTCTGCCCGTCCGTCTGTTCACTAAATAACTCGCGAACGGCTTAACCGATCGTCATGAAATTTGGTAGGAATGTGTAGAATGGTAACAGTCTTTGGCACGAAATACTTAAAAGTTGGTAGGACAAAAATAACAGGGTGTCCCGGACATTTGAAAATTTGTTAACTAAATAACTCGCGAACGGCTTAACGGATCGTCATGAAATTTGGTAGGAATGTGTAGAATGGTAACAGTCTTTGGCATGAAATACTTAAAAATTGGTAGGGCCAAGATAAAAGGGTGTCCCGGACATTTACAAATTTGTTCACTAACCGATCGTTATAAAATTTGGTAGGAATGTATAGAATCGTAACAGTCTTTAGCACGAAATACTTAGACGTTGGTAGGACAAAGCAAACAGGGTGTCCCAGAGCCAGCCGGGGCAGTCACTTGAATGAAGTTGTGTTCCATCATTAATGGGAGCTTACTTACTTTCTAATGAAGCCATAAGACATGGAAAAAATTTAATTTTGTTCATTTTATTACATTTTTAAAAACGAACTTTTAATTGGCATACCTACCCTGTAAGTTTGTAATAGATGACCTTATAGCATGCTGCCCCGTTATAGCGATATTTACGAAAAATTCAAAAAATCCGTCTTTCTAAGCTTTGAATCCTCACACCGCCCTGAAGGGTCCACGTACTGATAAGAAATTTTGCCACTTTCTTCAGAACCGCATGGAATAGAATTTGTCATATAAAATTTTTTTTAGTCATAGTTGCCGTTATAGATATTTGCATCTAATCTTGTAGTCTAGGACAATAGGTTGAAAATAGCCCCAAACCCAAACATAAAAAAAAAAGAAATTTTCGATGCCAAATTGTTGAATACACTGCCCAATATACGCAGTAAAAAGTTACACCAATTTGCGCCATGGGTTAAGGGGGAGGGGGTGGCAAAGGGGTAAAAATTCAAACTTTTGAATATAAATTTAGAAGACTACAGTTAACTGTTATAATGACGTTCTAAGAAATAAATTTTATTTTTTCATTTTAAGTGAAAAAATGTGAAATTTGTTAGAATTTTTGTTCACTTTGTATGGGGGGTACCCTTAGTTTTGATCGGATGGTAATAATTTTTGGTAAGGAGCATAATGGGGATTAGACTAGGCACCCCACCAAATTTGATCTGCCTGGCTTAATTTGAAAAGATGCTACAGGCATGCCTTTTTGAAAAATTATAGGAGGAGTGAGGGGGGGCGTCAATTATCGGAGCCCTTCAATTTTTGGTACAAGCCAAATAAATCTTGTTGGTAATACAATGAACAATGTCTTGTCACCCTAGGTTCTTTCTATCAAGAGTTACAGTGTGAAATTTAAAACTCAAAAAATGTGAATTCTATGTAAGACTTTTGGGTCTAGGGTATAATTTTCAGAGAAAATGTAGTGTTATATATCATTACATAGGCAATTTTGTGTAGTTTGTTTCGTGCTCATACGATTTTAAGGTCAGAATCATAGTTTTCCAGATATTTGCATTTTTACCCTTTTGCCGCCCCCTCCCCCCTTAACCCATGGCGCAAATTGGTATAACTTTTTACTGCGTATATTGGGCAGTGTATTCAACAATTTGGCATCAAACCTTTCTATTTTTTTTTATTTTTGGGTTTTGAGCTATCTGTACTAGACTATTGTTAAAAATACCGTTTGACCTACTGGCACCGTTAGGAGTGCGAGAATAAATTTCGACTTTTGATACTTTATTAATAAAAACAGAAGAGCTCCAAATCTGTCACACCCCATTTTTCAGCACATGTTACCGTTATCGAGATATTTAGATAAACCTGTTTTTGAGGGTTTTTTGACAATGTGTAGAACCGCTGGCGACACTCGTATAGACGTATTTTGACGTCTTGTTTAGGGTCTGGAAAGCTTATGCTAAAATCCAGCTTTCCCTTAACTTTTTCCAAAGGTTGCCAAAATTTTTGTTCAAATTTTCTGGCGTAATAGGAATTTTGAAAATTTATATGTAATAAAAACGTTAGGTCAGTAATGAGTCCTGATCAGCATGAACGAAAATAGATTTACGAGATAGAAAATTCGTATAGAGAATTGTTTGAAAACAAATTTTCATTTTTTGTTTATAATAATTTGTTTTGAAAGACAATCAAAACCAAAATAACATCGAAAAACTTTCCATACTCTAAATGTCATTGACTTCCATTTGGTATTTGGCACACCCACTCTCCTCCCGCGACATGCAAATATCTAGCGCACACCCAAAATTTTCTTCAAGAACATCAATATTGAAAACAATCCGAATCAGCCATACATACATATGTTTGCACGTATTCCGCGAATTTATTAGCAATAAAAAAAGAGATGATGCATGAAAATAGTCTCCAAATAGGCTGCTGAATGGCATTAAAATTCAAAACGCATCTATAGAACGCCATATCTACCACCATCGATAGACGTTTTTGGCACAAAACATTTTTGACGGTCAGAGAAGCCTCTAAAAATAGTTTTTTGAAATCATCCCTGTTGAATTTTACGCGGATAGAGGGTGGTGGTGGTGGTGAATGAATGATGGTCATGCTCATGCTGCCGCACCACCCCTGTGTGATATTTGTTTCCCTCCAGTAGTTGGGGGACTATTGACCGTAAATATAAACAACAAGCACACGAGGACCATGATCTTCTCAATGTGGTGCAAAAACACGAAGCAGAAATGTTTTCAAGATGATTTTCAACAGATTACAGATTTTCTCAGAAGCTGAGATGGAGTCGAGATATTGGTCACTTCTTTTTTTGTTTTGTAATGTAGTGAGATGCACTTGAGCTCTGTTTTCTTAACTGAAGAAATATTCTCGAACATGTTGTTGTAATTACAAATTAATTGGCATATCTTTTTATGGATGGAGAAAGCAAGGGATATGCATCCAAAATATGTGAGTTTCCCCCCAATTTCTTTCGTTCAGGAAATTTTTCCTTCATAATCAGGAAATCATCGTCAACAATCCTGCTAATCCTGCTAGATGAACCTAATCTAATCTAATTTTCTTTGGCTAATTTCAGGATTTGTTGAGTTTTGTGACCTTACCCTCATAACATGAAACATTTACATAAAACAAATGCGCGCACACGCACGCAAACAACAAATCCTACAAAATCTTGTTAAGCATGCGATTCAAGTGTCTTATACGTAATCCAATTAAATCCGTTTCATTTTACGCCAGAAAGGAATCAATTTACTTCATCTCGAACATTTCAGTCTTTTCTACACACAGAAAATCCCCAAAAACAAGACGATTTAAAGTGGAATCATTTTCCAGAAAAAGCAAAAACAGATTCAGTTAATGTCATACACAACTTTTCTCTTCTTTTTCAACTTTTATAATATTTTCCGACGAGGAGGCGAGACACCAGTCCTACAAGAAAATCTTCCAATATTAAATCCTACTTATACAACTTTTTCCTCCAAATTTTACAATGCTCACGTTGCTCGTCCTACGATTCGTTGGTATTTTATTCATCACCCACTCCAATTAGGTGTCCTTATTTCGAGTAGGCCTAACGTGCACTTTACTGTTGCTGCTGCTGCTTATCCGCACCACAGGCAATATCAAAAAAACGAGGAAAGCATCTCAAGTTGCCCCTTAAGGTATGACAGACGACCGACGACCGAAGCGTATCCTGTGCTCTACTCTCGTCTAGAGAAACTGACAAAAAAATTTCTAAAAACATGATTGCTGCTTGTTACCCATTTGTTTGTTGACATCAATCGTTCATATCTGTGTATGGTGAAAGGGTTCCGAAAGGATGTAATGTGCCCTAAAGAAACGGGGAAAGGAGAGCATCCCGAAAAACAAACTGGCATGCAAGCCTTCCAGTAAAATTTTGTATACTAGCATAGGACCAAGTATATAGCCAAACAATTAGAAAAAAAACTTTGATTCAGTCAGGACGTTCCACGAGGATGCCATGTCGGCGAGAGGACACGTCATTTAAAATATACCATTTTCAAGACAAATTTACCATTTTCTCAACACAAATTAACTCTATACTTTAAAATGAAATAAACGATTTCACAAATTGAATTAGCGCTTTAACACGTCAAATTAACGATTTCGCAAATGAAATAAACTGTTTCACGAGTCAAATCGTTAATTTGACTTATTAAAACGTTAATTTCATCTGCGAAATCGTTGATTTGACTTTCTAAAGCGTTAATTTAATTTGCAAAATCGTTAGTTAATTGTCTCGAGAAAAAGGTGAATTTGTCTTGAAAATGGTATAGACGAAAACGGTGCCCGTGTCATACCAACGGAACGTGCCGAGTAAAAGCTAAGATGATAAACCTATGCGAAGAGAAGAAGGTTAATGACGCAAGATATAACGCGAGCTAAGGGAGCGCATAAGTGGAGTGTACATATCTGACGAAGAGGAGTCAGTGTGCCGGCACTTGAACTGGATCCCGAGTTAAAAAAAACGACGCCAAAGCGACATAATTTTAGACTTCAAGTGGCGAAAAAGAGGTGTCAAGTGTCAATGTAGGTGTAGTGTGCTATAAAAAGTGCTCATATTGATATTGATTTCTCCCACAGAGATAAGTGACATCAATAATAATAATTTGATGTGATATGTGTACCACTAAGGGATTTCTATGGGAAGAGGTCAAGTATTTTTGAGAAATACGTAACAATCGCAAAAGCTAACGAATATTCCGCTCTGAATTTGCACTGCGAAGTGAACGTCTAACAAAACTCGAACGTTGAGTAAGAGAGTACTGCTGAGAGGAAGTGAGTATTTTTTTTTGTTTTGCGCTCGCGGCTGACAGTCTAGCTCTCGAGGATAATGACGGCTTATCGCTCTGTTCGGATTTGGCCGCTCTGGATACCACCCCTCTTTGATGGTAGGAACCCTCGGATCCGACACGGATGAAGAGACGGACGTCACTGTGGTTGAGAGAGAGGCCTTATGCTAAGGTTTCTTCAAATTAATCTTCACCACTCAAAAGCAGCTGGGGCTGCTCTTATTCTTCGTTTATCACAGACAGAAGATGATATTGTTTTGGTTCAGGAACCCTGGGTGAGAGATGGCCTCGTTAAGGGTCTGAGGTGTCCTGATTATACCGTTTTCTATGTTACAGGACGGGATAGACCACGATTCCTGCAATTTTTGCTACGAACTGTGACTGTGTTTTAGTCTGCTTAGAACTCCGGGGTAGGGTGTATTATGTCGCATCGGCATTCATGCCTCATGATTCTGATTACTTAACTGCGTCAAATTTAAAAGAAGCTATAGCGGCCGCAAAGGCGTCGAAAACTGATCTGATTCTAGGATGCAACTCTAACGCGCACCATATAATTTGGGGTTGCTCTGACACCAATGAGCGGGACGAATTGGTCCTCGAATAATTATGGAGACCAATCTTTTCGTGTGTAATGTAGGCTGTGGACCTTTCAAAACTAAAAACAAGCAAAAAGTCTTGGACATCACACTAGCATCAGAGAATGTCATGTTTTTGATCAAAGACTGGAGAGTGTCGTCAGACCACTCCTTCTCTGATCACCGTTATTTAGTTTGGCCTTAGTGAACGTCCTGATGCAATTCCGAACATTCTGAATCGTAGACCTAGATTTCGTAATGGCCTTTCAGAAGGGCTACCATCAGGATTACCGGATCTGCCACACAGCGAGCAACAGTTGGATGATATGGTAAATATTTTTACGGCGTCTATTGGAGCAGAGATATCAGAGTCGTGCCCTGCCATCTCATATTCTGCTAAGAGGAAACCGTCATTGTATGGAGTTCCAAGATTTCCGAATTGAGATCAGTGAGCAGGAAAAGCTTCAATAAAGGAGCCAATAGGAGTCGGATTGGATCTCCTACAAAAAGCATCTTAGTTCCTTCAAAAAAGAGGTAGGAGCGTCCAAACGCAATGCGTGGCAAAGCTTTTGCAAAAGTATCGAAGTATCGGTTCTCTGAGACTTCAAGATTTAGGAAAATGATGGCATCTAATCCATCTATGCCCGCAGTTTCCTTCAAAAGGAAGACGGATCGTGGACGTCTTCGACCACTGAGACGATTGAGTGTCTGCTTGACGGACATTTTCCGTGAAGTTCATTAACTGGACCACCTGAATTCCCTTTGAGTCATACAAAACCGAGTGATAGTGAATCGATTCAATCTCGGGAAAAGATATTATGGGCGAAATCTAGCGGGACCTAATGGCATTATCACTGCAGACTTGCAACAATGCTTAGATATTACCTATCCATGGATAGAGAGCATACTAACGGCATGTCTCCGTTTAGTTTACACTCCTCGCCTATGGAGGGAGGTGCGGGTTACGTTTATTCTAAAAATGGGCAGAAGCTCGCATGCACGACCTAATGACCATAGGACCATTAGTCTCTCTTCAACTATGCTCAAACTACCTGAACGACTTTTTGATACACATCTACGAGTTACTATTCCGCCACATATCCTTTCAATGGCGCAACATGCCTACTGGAAAGGGAGGTCAGTGGATACGCCTCTGCATTATCTAGTCAGATTCATTGTAAAATCTATTCATCAGAAGGAATACACGATGGCTGGGGGTTCATAGGCATTGAAGGCGCCTTCAATAATATTAAACCTAGGGCGATTACCGAAGCACTTCGGAGTCTTCACGTTGACGAACCAATCTGCATACTAGTGAATGCGGTACTGACATCTAGACGCATTTTTACAACACTGGGCTCAACGTCTGTATATAAATATGTTTGTAGAGACACCCCACAGGGTGGCATTCTATCTCCCCTACTCTGGAACATAACAATCAATCAATTGCTTCTGGTTCTTGATAGGACAAGATGCAAGGTCATTGCATATGGTGATGATGTGGCCATCACTGTTGCAGGTAAGTTTCCGGAGTCCTTAGTGGACTGCTTGAGCACGCCTTATCTTTTTTTAACCCTTTCATGCCCAAATTATGGATTTTAAGCGTAGAATTTTTCTAACAACATTATATCGTTCAGTAGGCATCTTTTATGATATTTTCTTGAAAAAAAAAATGTTAAGCGCTATAGTTAACAAATTAGAGCATGATGCCATATGGCATCATTGGGACTGAAAGGGCACTTAGCAAGTTCCGTGTGAAAAATGAGATATTTGGTCGGCAAAAATCCTACATCGGATTTTTTTTTGCAGAATGGTTGGTGACGACCCCCAGATTATGGGAAAAAAAGTCCCAGCCGATTGGGGGTCCGCAACCTTGAAAAAGGGGAAAGAGGAAATGGGGGTCATTTTTCGGTTTTTTGCGAGTATTTAAAAAACGACAAAAGATATAGAAAAATAGTCTGAGAACGAAAAAAACTACATAAAATTATCTTTGCAATAATATATAACACATTAGAGATCTATTCAATGATTCGGCGCTAGCTTAAAAATAAATTAGAACTTTTTCATTTTATACCTTTTTTAAAAGCCCCATAACTCTTGAAAGAATGTTAGTTCAGCCGTAAAATATCGTACAAGTATTCCCAATAAGTTCAATATTATTTTGGGAGAAAAATTGAGTGGCTCCGATCAACGACCCCCATTATCCCCCATTTGAATTTGGCGATAGGAGATATCCATAACTCCCCCCAAAATCAGAGCAGAGTGCTAAATTTTGGTTTATTGCGATTGGAGCTCATAATCACCCCACCCACCAAAAATTACCTCATTCGGATAAAAACTAAGGGTGCCTTCCATACAGCAAGCAACTAGCATTTATATGAATAGGGGACTTACTGATATGCCTTTCACGCCCAATGATGCCATATGGCATCATGCTCATGCAAAACCACTTTATAGGGTTTTCCTAAAAAAAATCGAAAAATCTTTTGATTTTCTCTTACAACAACTTCTTTACAAAATAAAACCATTAAAATGATTTGCATAAAATGATTATTATCAGGAAATATGGGGAAATGGATTAATCAGTTTTTCGCCTTTACGACAATCAACTAGGTATTAAACTATTGGAAGAGTCTAATATCACACAAAAAGTTAAAATTGATTTCTTACATTTTCTATGAAAAATCATTAAATTTCATGATGCCATATGGCATCATTGAGAGCGAAAGGGTTAACCAACTCAGCTAACCTCAATGGCGTTGGACTTAATCCAACTAAAACAGAGCTTGTGCTCTTCACTAGAAGACATACTCTTCCTTCCATTGACCCTCCCACACTACGGGATAGTCCATTAATTTCGCTGAAAAAAAAAAAACTAAATTTCTTGGCCTCTTGTTGGACCGGAATCTTTGCTGGAGGCCTAACATTCAGGAACGAGTGAAGAAAGCAACTATACCACTCTACACGTGTAGGAAAAGCTTTACATTGGATCTACACTGCTATTGTACGTCCTATCCTACTATATGATGGACGGCACTCAACAAGAAAAACCTAGCGAAGGTTCAAACACATAAATAAATAAGAGGCGCGGCAGTCCAACATTGGATTTCTAAGATCTTAACTGGCTTCTATACCCTAGGATATGCCGATGACATCAGCATCCTTATAAGGGGAAAATATCCAGGAGTTATTTCTGAACTCATGCAACAAGCTCTAACCCAAGTGGAGGATTGGTGTAGGAGGGTAGGCCTATCGGTCAATCCCGCCAAAACAACATCAATAACCTTCAGTCGCAAATACAACTTGGAAGGGCTCATCGCTCCAACATTATTCAACCAACAACTGCAGTTTACCACGGAGGTAAAATATCTGGGAGTCACCCTTGATAACAAACTCACGTGGAACAAGCAGCTGCAAAACACAATTTCAAAAGGCAAACAGACCCTATATGCTACTAAAAGAGCAATAGGAAAAACGTGGGGGTTAAAACCACGAATGATACACTGGATATACGAAGCTGTGGTCAAACCCGGTCTGACCTATGGCTCCATAGTCTGGTGGACTAAAATCAAGCAAAAAAACAGCAGCAGCGAAGTTGGGATCAGTACAGAGACTGGCCTGCGCAAGCATAACCGGCGCCATGCGCAGTGCACCAACTTTAACTCTAGAGAAACTACTAGACCTGCCACCACTGGACCTCAAAATCACAGAAGAGGCTAGACTCGCAGCGTACAGACTCCAATCATCGAACATGTGGACACCACAAAGGGTAGGACACTGTACGATCACAGAAATCATTGCAAACCCAATCCTAGATATGGGCAGTGACTATACCCCGGCCATGTACACCTTCGACTCCAACATCCAAACCTCAACGGTTAGGGAAGACTGGAGTAAATGGAACGACAACCATCTATCAAATCACATAGTGTGGTACACTGATGGGTCGAAGACAGACGAAGGAACGGGGGCAGGAGTCTATACTAAAACCAACAACTATAGTATCTCCAAACCCCTAGGTCAATATACAACTGTCTTCCAGGCAGAACTTATAGCCATAAACCATGCAGCAGGGGAGAGTACTCGAAAGGGATATACCAATAAGACCATATATTTTCTCTCCGACAGTCAAGCTGCTATAAAAGCAATTGCAAATCCCAAAACAACCTCTAAATTGGTTTGGGAATGCCAACAAAATCTCAAAAACCTAGCAATCCGAAACAAAGTAACTCTGAAATGGGTGAAAGGACATAAGGGGATCGAAGGAAATGAGAAAGCGGATGCCCTCGCAAGAGAGGGTTCCGAACTACCCTTAACTGGCCCTGAACCTGCAATCGGGATCAGTAAATCTACTGCCAGAACCGTTGCCAGACGATGGACCGAGGATAAATTCCAAGACCGATGGAGACTCGCTGAAGGGCTCAGGCATAGCAAGCGCATGCTGGAATCTAACTGGCATACCAGCTGCACCGAAGCCCTCAGTCTTAGTAAAACGAACCTCAGGGCAGTGACAGGCCTTATAACCGGTCATTGCACCCTACGGAAACATCTGCATACAATAGGGATCTACACACAAGACCCACTATGTCGCCTCTGTAACGAAGATGAGGAATCAGCCTCGCACGTTATTTTCGAATGTCCCGCGCTTATGAGCTGGAGACAAAACTTCTTTGGGGCTCAAACCACCAGTATGGGTGCCCCCAAAGTAAACCTGGTTAGCTTTCTTCTAAGCCTTTTACGTAGGACAGAGCTCATAACCTGAAATTTTCTCGCTTAGATGGGTAATACAATAAGCCAGCAGGCTGCAGTACCGGGCGCAACCAGCCCAACCTATCTCAGCGCCATATCCATCCATCCAAGATCTTAACTACTTTTTTGTTGAGGTGTTGAGATCAACAGCACGCTCACCATAATTAGATTCGTTCACGCGCGGTGGGTTTCCCAAGACCCTTTGCACCGAAGGTGCGCACACTAACCGCTACACCAGCCAGACTTCTCTTGTCATAACTACGATACGATGCTTGACCTGCTTCCACTGGATCTATTCGGTCAAAAGCTGGCTGCTAGCACCGCTTTACTAATCAGTGGCGAAGTCTACCTATACTAAGTAATTTTAACCTGCCTTTGGAGACTGATTACAATACTCCTAAATACGCTTTTGGTAAGATTCCGCCGAGAGATTACTTTGGAAAAACATGCCCCGAGACATTAACTATCTACACTAGCTGTCGAAACTTGCCGTTCAGCTCTTAGAGAGATGGGTTGTTTTTTTCAATATTATACCCTCTGCTAGGTACCTAGTCATAGATTCTCAGGGAACTGTAGTGCGGATCGTCTCGCCCCTAATGCGATAAATAAGAATTTAGAGGACCATCATAGTAACCTAAAAACGCCTATTTCCTCCTGCGGACTGGCTGTCGTGCTCTGTGGCCGTGATCGTTCGGTCGCCACTCTGTAAAATAGACACTCATAGAGAAACGAGTTTCCAAACTCGGCACGACTCGTCGCAACTTTATTATTGAGAAGAAGATGATAAGAAATATTCTTATCGTAGAATAATAAACTAACAATGCGACTAGGAAGTGGTCTGGCTGACAACCGTATCACACTCCGAATTCAGTTGTCTTTGTAACCTTGATGACTACACACGGTAGTCATCAACGGACCATGCTCCACTAGGAGTTACGGTAATAAAGAGACTGGCTGTAGAAGCGGCTGTTCTGCGCAAGGCTAGTGACAGATTGACTAACGACAGCACCGACAACTAGGTTGATCTGGCCACGGCTTGACGCGGCCCGATCAACCATATTATTTTAACTGAGCAGGAGACACATTGGTACGGTGCTCGGTGCTATAACGGGGCACTGTCCTATTGGATCGCACGCGAGGAGGCTCCGCATTCCCCATAACGACTACTGCAGAAGCTGTGATGACAAACAAGAGGAGGATATCGTACATTACTTTTTCTGTCAGGTTTTTCTATCCCTGGGCCTCCTGCGGGCACGAATACCAGACCCGTTTTCCCTCCAAGGAAATGTCAGCCCACATCATACAGGTACCGCCGTCGTATGCAACCGTTTCAGTGAAACAGCACTGCGCAAATCGGTCAGTTGGACGCCTGTAGACTCGACATCTTCTGTCACTGACATGCAGACACATTCGCGACTCGTAAGTGAACAATACTGAGCTCCATTCCGTATAGCTCCAAGTAAGATGATCTCGAGAAAATAAGAGGCGCGCTTGTCGGTGTCGTGCAATCAATTTGGGGCCCCTGGCTGGCCGCCTTGGAGTGATATTCGCTTCCCTTAATCGTCTCCTTACTGTCCAGACGCTGACAGCTACTCCGCGAACACGCCTCAGGTTCCGCTGGCGCAGCAACACCCGTGAGGAACCGATTTCGTAACGTACTTGGACAATGAGTATGATTTTCCGACAATAGGGCTACAACTTGTGCCGCCTGATCTGGCGTCGTATCCATTGATGACAAAACAATGATTGAAATTACTTCAGATGTAAGTTACCCAACTTTTCTGACCCAACTTTTTTCAACGGACACTAAATAAGATGTACGAGTAATCGGCCCTAGATCTGTCACATATATGTCTGTAGATCCAGCCGACGGACACTAAATAAGATGTACGAGTAATCAGCCCTAGATCTGTCACAGTCTGTATTTCCATTCAATTTGAACAATTCTAATAAGACACAAAAAATAAATACAATTAATTTTTTTTTCTTTACAGGTGAGCCTTTAATTTCGATGCATTTTCATTATGACATATGAGCTTTTAATCCGGCGTGGTAAGTTGTTCTTTACAGCCAGAAATAGTTTCTTTTTTTTTCATTTTGGGACTAAGTCTTTGGGGATTTAATAAATTGCAGACCATACAAATGACTTTCGAATATTAGCCGGAGATCCTAAGGAATCCTCCACAGCAGGTTTTTGTGCTCGGCGCCATGGCATGAGCTTTTAAGAGCTTTCTCTGTAATTGGTAGTTGTACCAAATGACAGTGATACTGGCGATTGTGATACCGAATAAGGTCACCGTAGATTTACCAACTGGAACTGTAAAAATATCTGCTTTATCAGAAGATTGAAAACGGTACCTCGAGTACTGGGTGTTACTCGTCAGAAAAAGTGCAGTCAATCGTTTTTCGGAATTGTGTAAACCAATCAAACAAAATAGGCAAAAACTGCTGATAAAATGAACTGTTTCTTCTGGCCAATTTTGCAGATATGAAAATCGTAATTCAGTTATTGGAGGATGAAGTCTTTCAGTTGCGGGTGGAAGTTTACTAAAATACGTTATTCCGTTGAAGGGTTGGCTTCAATTGCAGTCTGCTGGCCAAGTTTGTGAAGATTTGTTTTGCTATTAAGGGTGGAAGTCAATTCCGGGAAGGAGGGGACATTCCGTTCAATATAAAATGAGAATTTGTGAAATGCTCTAAATGCGAATTCAAGAGGTATAGACAAAAACTGGAGAAAATAAGCTGCCTTCATAATTTGACTCCTAACCAAATTTTATTGGGTGTATAACTCATTCAGATGGGTGGTTGTGGAATTTGAAAAAGTTCGCTAATCGGGCAAAAGGATTAGACAAGTTCATTGATACTTTTCTGTTGGTCAATTTTGCAGACATTTCAGTAGCTGTTCGGGTGGTCCTTATGCTAATCCGCTCAAGAGATATAGACGAATTGCAGAAAATGAGATACGCTAGAAATTTCCCAGATTTGCTACTTTGTTATTATGGCTGTAACATGGAGCAGGGAGGAGTGGTACCCTAACTTCGCTAGGCTACATCCACAGACCATTAAATGGTTTACTGACGGCTCAGGAGCGGGTGTGGTTGGACCACCACATAGGATATCTATCTATACCTATGAGCCTCCACACCACTGTTTTTCAGGCAGAAATGCACACAATAGAAACCTGCGCTGATCTCTGCCTACGAGAGAATTACGTAAATAAACGTATAGCCATCTTCTCAGACAGCCAGGCGGCTATTAAATCACTTACTAAGTACACCGTCACGTCAAGGCTTGTTCAGTGCTGCCTGAAGGCGTTGCACAAACTAGGCGAAAACAACAGCCTAACACTTTTCTGGGTTCCAGGTCACATGGGCATCGCAGGGAACGAACAGGCTGATGAGCTGGCACGCATAGCTGCATCATCCCCCTTCTGCGGACCTGAACCCTTCTGCAGCATTTCTTTATGTTTAGTAAAGAGAACATTCAGATACCAGAAACGACTCAAGGCAACTGAGCACTGGGATAAACTACCTGGGCTTAGACAATTGAAAATGTTTATAGCAGGGTATTCCCACAGAAGAACGGCTCAGCTGCTGCAGTTAAGCAGAGCTAAAGTACGTATCATCTGTGGCATTCTCACAGGTCACTCCTGCCTGAGATCACTTTTACGCACAATAAGGTTCGTGCAAGATGCGAGCTGTCGTTTCTGTGAAGAATATGACGAAACCTCTTTCCACGTCTTATTCGAGTGCGATGCACTGGCCCAGCGTCGCTGGTCACACCTCGAAGTGGCCTTCCCAGATACGGACAACATAGCTTCGACATCTATAAGCGACCTCAACTCGTTTCTCAGCACGATCAACCTTGACCGTCAGGCATAATCGTCCCCATGTGCCACTAGGGCGATAGCACAATAGGCCCATTGGCTTCAGTGCTGCGAAACCCTTCGGGTTCACGCCCCTCTACAATCGCACAATCTATCTATTATGCGGATGTAAGCCATTAGGAGGGGTTTCTGAAATCCTTTCCGGGAATATATAGGCAATTGGACCGTGGATTCAGTGTAATTTACTGAAATTGCGGTGGTCACAATCTAGGATGGAATTTACCGAAATCCGTTAAACCGTTTAGCAGAAATAGGCAAGGAGCAATTGTTCTCAGAGTTTTCCTCATTGTGAATTTTCAGCATATTTCAATACTGCTTATTCTGGTATTTAGGGTAGATAGCAACAAGGTGGAGAGAAATCAGCTTATCTCTTCAGGTGATGTTAGAGATACAATCTGGTTGGGAAAATTCAGTAAACTGCACTCATTGTGAATTTTCCACTGTTTGAATGTTTATTTCGTTATTTAGGGCAGAATCCAAATATGTGGTGAACATTTATTAATCATCTGCAATTCCGCTTAAGAGAAGTCATAAAAAAAAGGCAGCTGCCTGCAAAATTTTGTCACTGTAAATTTTACGTATGCTTCTTCTGCTCATCGTTAATCCGCTAATCATTTTCAGAGGTTTCCGGCGGATTAGAAAGAAAGTAACTTTGTAAAATTTCCTCATGTTTCAATAGTTGTTCTGACCGGATAAGCGGACTCCAAATTGGTCTCTAATTTGGAAAGACAAATTTATTAGAGTCCGCTTATCCGGTGAGAAGACATGGTCATCAATTCGAGGATGGGAATGCAATTACAGGAATCGATAAATCCGTTGAAGAGATATTGACAAAAATTAGAAAAAATTTTTAATTGGCCAATTTTGCAGATTTTTTAACAACGATTCAGTTTTTCGTCGTTGTCGTTAGATATAGGCCAGTCAATTACCGATCTTAGGTCGCAAAAAATTGCTCGGCTCCGGTTTTTTGGGATAGATACCAGAAGTGTACCACTAAGTTTGCAACTTCGAAAAACCTGTGCTAACCCCGTGACCCTCAAAAAACCTCAAAATTTTCGGACTTTTTTCATATTTTTGTTTGTAATTTCTGAAAGGTGCTTCCTACAAGTAAGTCGTCCACTGCACTTTTAAAGCTAAGAAAATCTTCTTTAATTTGAGTGTAACCCCAGCTTTGTAGATGCAAAGGATCCCAAGATACAGCTCTTTAAAAAATGTGCTTTTTTTGTAAAACAGTCCGAAATTGTATTTTAGGAGGTTTGTATGACAGCCCTATGACGTAACGCTCCGATTCCATCCATTCCTAGATATGTTTTGAGGCTTTACTAGGAACACATTTGGGTGAGGTTTGGTTAAGCTTGGTTCATAAAGAAAAAAGTTTTTCTTAGAAGAACCTAATTATCAGGGGTTGGTTTGTATGACAGCCCTATGACCTAGTGTTCCGATTTCATCCGTTTCTAGATATGTTTTGAAGCTTTACTAAAAAACACATTTGGGGGAAGGGTGGTTAAGATTGGTCCATTAAGAAAAGAGTTTTTCTTAGAAGAACCTAATTTCCAGAGGTTGGTTTGTATGACAGCCCTATAACGTAGTGTTCCAATTTCATCCGTTCCTAGATATTTTTTTAGGCTTAACCAGCAACATACTTGGGTGAAGTTTGGTTAATATTGGTACATAAAGAAAAAAGGTTTTTCTTAGAAGAACCTAATTTTCAGGGGCAGCCCTATGACCCCATGGTCTGATTCCATTCGTTCCGACATATATACAGCTAAGGAACTGGTTTATAACTTCATGTCACATGACTTTCTCTGTAAAATGCGCATTTAAGCCGATATTCAACTCGGAACATGACTGAAATTACAATTTCGAACTTTTTTTCAAAAAACAATGTTTAAAGTGCTGTGTCTTGGGATCCTTTGCGCCTACAAAGCTGGGGTTACACTCAACTTAAAGAAGATTTTCTTAGCTTTAACAGTGCAGTGGACAACTTACTTGTAGGAAGCACCTTTTAGAAATTACAAACGAAAATATGAAAAAAGTCCGAAAATGTTGTGGGTTTTTGAGGGTCTTGGGGTTAGCACAGGTTTTTCGAAGTTGCAAACTTGGTGGTACACTTCTGGTATCTATCCTAACAATATCCCAAAAAATCAGAGCCGAGCATTTTTTTGCAACCTAACGCCTTATTTTTCGGTTTATTGACTGCCCTAATAGGCGGAGTATAGGATGGAATTTACCGAAATCCGCTAATCTGTTCAAAGGAAATAGGAAAAAATGGTCTTCATAATTTTGATCATTGTGAATTCTCCACATGTTTCAATACTACCTGAAATTCGCTAAGAATTTCCATTCCTCATTTGAGGTGTGGTCTTAGAACGTGCGCGTTCTACGATGACACCTCAAATGGGGAATGTGGATTTTAATTTGAGGATTTTGATTTGGGGATTTTGTGATTGGGCATATTGTATCCCACCAATGATGATTCGTTTAAAAAATGTTCAGAAAAGTTTGTGAAAAACAACTGTCTGGATAATTTTGCTCATTGTACATTTTTATTTTTGGAGTAGAGACCGATTCGGCGTAGCATTTTCACCGGAATCCGCTTATCCGTTCAGGAGATAGATGCAAAAGTGTGTAAAAAAGAACTGCCTCCATAATTTTGTTCATTGTAAATTTTGTGCTTGTTTCAATTCCGCTATTAGGGTTGGAGCCCAATCCTTATTCTTCCTTACTTCTTACTGCGCTCCATGACGTCGCGTTGTTTGGTCTGCAGTGTAGGCACGTTGCTCGTTCTAGCGGTAATGTCTCAGCCCATTTCTACAGGCACCTCAACATGTTCAAGCAATTCAGATGCTTGAAATAGATTATGCGCATTAGCAGCAGCATCGGCAGAATTTCATAGCTGACAAATATGCTGAATGCCAAGTCTTCTGCTCAACATTTTTGTCAGCAATGTAAAATGCATTGCGCTTGACGTTTCGCGATGCCGATGCTGCTGCTGATGCGTGTAATCTATTTCAAGCAAGACAGAAGTCTGTGACAAAGAACTCATTGTGAATGTTGCTCATTGTGAATTGCGAGGCAGGGCAATTCAAACAAAAATCATAAAATTATTAACCCCTTGACGACTAGGGATCCTACAGTAGTATGACATGACGTGAAGAACAGGGAAAAATCACTTTGATCAAAATGCTCTTCCCAATTTTTCCGATATTTCTATACTTCTAATCGTATTCGGCACAGAAATAAATACGATGCAGCAAATTTACTTAAATCCCCTTATCCGTTCAAAGTGACCAAGGGATAGGAAAAGAGCTCCCTTCAAAATTTTGCTCATCCCTTCAGTCGATTTTGCATGTTTCAGTGGTTATTTAGCTATTTTAGGTGAAAAAGGGGGAAAATTTACAAAACTATTCTAACCAATACGAAAAGTGACCAAAGGATCATATTGAATTTAATGCATATTTCAATACTTATTCTGGTGTTTTGGGGTTAATGGTCGAGAAAATGTATTGAAATAAACTTTTTCGCTAAGGAGATTACAGGCCCATGAGCTCAAATTTTCTAATTTTCAATTTGTTGCAAGTTTACGTAGCCAAAAGTTAGAGACTAATCCGGTGGTGTAAATTTGCCAAATATGTACACTAAACCGTCCCAGAATGGTAGTCAAAGGATAAGAAAACAGCTGCCTTGAACATTTTCCCATTGTGAATTTTAAAATTCTATTGTTTTTAGAATGCGGCAGCGTAGCAAATTTACCGGCATCCGCTTAACCATTAAGGAGATAAATACAAATTATGTGAAAAGAACGGTCTTCATAATTTTGTACATTGAGAATTTTGTGCATGTTTTAATGCTTATTCCGCTATCCGAAGAGCAGTCCAATATGGTTTTGCATTCTGCGACTTAGATGAGGAAGGAACAAAAGTATTTGAAAAATAACTGCTTTTAGAATTTTGCCCATTATAAATTTTCGCGTGTTTCTCCGGGTGTATAGATCAATCCGCTGGAATCGGTACACTGAAATCTGACAATTCGTTCAAGGAATACAGAAAGAAATATACGAAAAACAAATCTTGTAATTTTGCTCATTGTTCTTGTGAAATTGTGAGAAGACCAATTCGGCAGGAAAATCTTCCAAAAATCCGCAATCAAGAAATATAAACAAAAATATGCGAAAAAAACTCGAACGGAAAATTGTGAATTGCTGCTCATTGTGAATTTTCTCCTTATTTCAATGGTTATACTGCCATTCCGGTCGGAGCTTTGTGAAGACCACTAAGTTGGGGTCAACTTACTGAAATCTTGTAATTCGATCAAGAAAGACTGAAAGAGTATAAGAAAAAGAATTGTCTTCATAATTGTGCCCCATTGTTAATTTTTCATATGTCTCGATATTTTTCCTGTTACAATGGGTAGAGACCAACCCTGTGGAAGAAATTTACTGAAATCCGCTCATATCTTATAGAAATACACGCAGAAATAGGTGAAAAAGAACCCATTGGGAATTTAAGCTCATTGTGATTTTTTTTGCATATTTCAATACATGGTCATGGTCAGAGCCAAATCCAAAATCATGAAAATCTGTCAAGCCTATCTCAAGTTATAAATGGTTGTAACTAACACGACTTTCTTTTATATATATATATATAAGATTGGTGGTGGTGGTCATCAGAGGGGGTCAGGGTCAATTTCCCATCAATTGTTGTTATGTCATTGAGGGTAATTTAGCAGGAGAGGGCGGAGTGGAACGTATAAGAGAAAATTATCTGCCTTGGAAACGTTCTCTTGTTCAATTTTTCTTAAATTCTTCTTCTTCCATCGGAGGTGGAAGTCCTTCAAGATAAGGGGGCGGGGTGGAATTTACTGAAATGTGCTAAGTCGATCAAAAGATATTGGCAAAAGCTGGGGAAAATAAACTCTTCACATTTTTTCCGGACAATTTTTCAAATGTTTTGATGAGCGATTCGAGGCAGTGATTATTGAAGCATTGAGGGAGGATGGAGAGTAGGTGGAGATCAATTACTGAAGTACGCTGATTCGATCAACAGATACACATAAATTAAGAAAATAAACTTATCCTTCACAATTCTTGTACTAGTCAATGTTACAATGTTTCAAAATGTATTGTGCTGTTGAGCGTGAAAGTCATGCTGATGAGGGCAGAAATAAATCAGGCGAGAGATGGAATTTACTAAAATCCGCTTATCTTTTCAAAAGTATCGTAAAATACTATCTCCATAAATAAAGGTCGGGGTGGAAACCATAATCTCGTCCATTTTACTAAAAAACGCTAATTCGTTCCAAATATGTAGGCAAAAGCATGTGAAGATAATCTGTCTTCATAATTTTGCTCATCGCGATTATTTTGCGTGTTGCAACAGTTATTCTGCTGTTCGGGTTAGAGATCAATCCGGGGAAATCCACTTATCTGTTCAGAAAATAAAGACAAAAGTATGTGAAGAAGAACTGTTTTATTTTGCTAATTGTAATTTTTGCACGGTTTAATGAATAGGTATGGCTTGCATTCTAATGATGTAGGTTAAGCTTACTGAAACTCGGTGACGCGTTTAAGAAATGTTTTGGGAAAGAAAACAAATGTCTGCATAATTTTGTTGTGTTGTTGATTTTCAGTACATATTTGCAAAATAGCTCCAATTGCGAATTTTATTATTCTGTTTTTTTTTTTTTTTGAGTAGGGACCGATTCGACGTAACAAATTTACCGGAATCCGCTTATCAGGGAGTAAATGCCCAAAAAACACAGTCTGCATAATTTTGTTCATTGTGAATTTTCTGCATATTTTGCTTATTATGCTATTGGGGGCACCAATCCGGTGATGCAAATTTCCTGAAATCAGCGAATTCGTCCAGGAGATATAGACAAACGTATTTAAAAAAAAAACGGTTTGCATAATTTCGAGCATTGTGAATTTTTTGCATGTTTCAATATTTATTCTGGGTGTAGACCAATTCGGTGGAATGAATTTGCTAAAATCCGGCAAATCGTTCAAGACATACAGAAAGAAATATGTGAAAGAGAACTTTTCTTTTAAATTTGCTCATTGTGAATTTGTTTGTGTATTTCAATAGTTACTCTGCTATCAATGGAAGAGACCACTTCGGTGGGGAAACCTTTCAATAATCCTTTAGACGTTCAAAAAATATAGGCAAAAGTATGGTAAAAAAATTGTCATTGTGAATTTTCTGCATATTTAAATGGTTTTACTGCCATTCCTGTCGGAGCCTTGTGTAGACCAATCCGGTGGGGTCACCTTTCTGAAATCCGGTAATTCGTTCGAGAAATATATAGTTATAAAGAAGTATATGAAAAAGAATTGTCTTCATATTTGTGCCCATTGTAAATTTGTCATTTGTCTCAATAGTTGTTCTGCTTCTAGGGGTAGAAACAAGTCCTGTGTAGTAAATTTACTGAAACCCGCTCTTATGTTCAAGAAATACACGCTAAAATAGGCGAAAAGGAATTCATTGTGGATGTTTGCTCATTGCGAATTTTCCGCTTGTTGCAATAGTTATTCTGCTATTCCAGCCAGAGCTTAATCCGACAAACCTAAAATCATGCAAATCGGTCCAGCCATTCTTGAGTTATAAATGGTTTAACTACCACGACTTTCTTTTATAAATGTAGATAGAAGAAAGATACCGTATTTGCACTACGACTTAAGTTCAAATTAGATAGAAGCTTAGATAAGTTTTTATTTAAATTTTTCCTTTTTTTAGTTTTAAATATATACTAACGTATGAAAGGTTTTTGTTTCCCAATGTTCCTTTCAGTATATAAACTTTATTCTTCTTCACACACCTACTACCCTATTACAGCCCATTCACATTGCGGGCGATACGATAAGAACCGATAAGCTTCCCATCGCAAGAAAAAAAATTTCTTAACATTTAACTAGGAACCAGCATGAACCTGCTTGTACCATTCAGAGTGCTTGCGATGCGATGTCGGGTTGTACGATGCAGAACTTTTCCATGTCGAATCACCGTGCCGTTTCAGCCGATGTAATGAGCGTTGTCGCCGAGGAAAGCGACATGGATGTTTGTGTTTGGATCGGTTTCGTAGTGGCATGGTGTATTGTATGTATGTACATATAAATAGAGAGATTGGTTTCGTGCTGTTTGATGCTGATAGGGAGATATCTGTAATATATACGAATTAGTATTAGTAACATTGTATGCATCTCTCTAGATCTCTAGTGCAATGTACATAGAATTCTCTCTTAGTCTACTTAGTATAAGTGACTTTACTATGTAATACATATAATGTAAATGTAAGCAAGGGCAGTACATTAAATTGATACGATCCAAATGGAGTACAAAATACTGTAAATTTTTTGGAGCTTTCATCCAATCCAAGCTGCCAAAAACCTTCCTTTAGATCTAGTACAGTATAAAAATTCATTCCATCCATTTTGTGACGAAAGTCATCTAATGTTGGAATTGCAAAGTGCTCATCTAGCAAACTCAAGTTCAATTCATGCGGGTCTAGACAAATTCTGAGTGATTTATCTTTTTTCTCAATGATTACAATAGGGTGAGACCATTCAGATGGTCCATTTACTTTTGAAATGATGCTACGCTTTTCCATTTCAATTAAGGTTTTCTTCAATTTTTGTTTAACTGTCAGAGGAACTCTTCGAAAAGGTTTATTGATTGGAGCAGCAGTATCTTTTATCATTAATTTGCACGTATCTGGAAAACGCCCCGTTCCTGAGAAAATATCCATGTTCTTTTCTATAAATGCCTGTTTATCCACCGGTTCTACTACAGCATTAACTCGTTTGATCAACCCTAAATTTACGCAAGTATTTAAACTCAATAAAGGCTGTGTCTCCTTCTCTACAATAATAAAATTAAGCTGATGCTTTGCCTCTAGAAGATTAACCATTTAATTCCTATAAATGTAATCAATTCGCTTATGATTGGAATTTTAAATTTACATTCTCAAGCCCTCACTACCCTAAATCAAATGGTTTAGCTGAGAGATCAGTTGGAATTGCTAAGAAAATACTCAAAAAGTCGGACATGAGTGGATCTGATTTACAATTAATGTTATTAGAATATCGTTCTACAGTCGTTCCTAGTTTAGGATACACACCATCGCAGCTTCTTATGAGCAGACTCCTTCGAGCGAAACATCCAATTTCAGATACTCACTTATCTCCGAAATTAGTACCAAAAGAGGCTACTCACAAAATGAGCTTGTTGAAATATAACCAAAAGTCTTACTATGATAGACGCAATCACCATCGCTAGTTAATCACCATTATACTACTAGATATGGAAGGGTAATTAAAAAACCTGATTATTTTAATGCTTGATCATAAAAAAAAAAAAAACGAAATCACAAAATGAATTTAAATATTGATGAACTTTATAATTATTGTACATATTTTGAAAATCATAATATGGATCTGCAATAACTACATCTTATTTGTAAAGAAAGGGAGATGTAATATATACGAATTAGTATTAGTAACATTGTATGCATCTCTCTAGATCTCTAGTGCAATGTACATAGAATTCTCTCTTATACTTAGTATAAGTGACTTTACTATGTAATACATATAATGTAAATGTAAGCAAGGGCAGTCATTAAATACCTGTTGACCTGAACACATCTTTTGATAACATCAAATACCACAATCGACATGAGAGGCATGATTTGTGAAGAACGAGAAAACCGGGGTACCATTTCGGGGCGGACAACCCCGAAATCGTTTTTCTTGTTTTTGGCCTCAAATTCAAAATCAGCGGCCCATAATTCTTTTAATGTGCCTTCCCACGCCGATTGAACGAATTTTTCCCCGAGAAAACAGGGGTAGCATTTTGTGGCGGGCAACCCCAACTTTTTTTTTCTTATTTTTGACCTTAAATTCGGAATCAATAATTCTTTTGGTGTTTCTTCCCACGCCGATTGGACGAAAATTTTCCCGAGAAAACAAGGGTACCATTTTGGGGAACAACCCCACAAAAAAGATTGGTATTCGTATTTGACAATTGTTCTTGTATAAATCCAATTCATTGTTCAAAGAAACAACATTTGTGGAAATATGCAGTGCAGCACAACCCGGTTTGTAGCGTACGCTTACGTATAAGAAAGTTTCGGACAGCGCATGTCTTTGCAATGAATTATTGAAGGTGGCAGTAGATAGGTCAGTTTTGGGAGCAAACGGTGACGAAAAACCGCGGTACCATTTTGGGGCGGACAACCCCGAAATCGTTTTTCTTGTTTTTTGGCCTCAAATTCGGAATCAGCGGCCCATAATTCTTTTAATGTGCCTTCCCACGCCGATTGAACGAATTTTTCCCCGAGAAATCAGGCGTACTATTTTGAGGCGGGCAACCACACAATTTTTTCTTATTTTTGCCCTCAAATTCGGAATCAGCGGCCCATAATTATTTTAGTGTGTCTGCCCACGCCGATTAGACGAGTATTTCCCCGAGAAAACAGGGGTACCATTTTGGGGCGGGCAACCCCAATATTTTTTTCTTATTTTTGACCTCAAATTCGGAATCAATATGTAATTCATTTGGTGTTTCTTCCCACGCGGATTGGACGAATATTTTACATATTTTAAATTTGGAATCGGCGTCTCAAATTTACCTTAGTATTGCTGCCACGCCGATCGGACGCGTATTTCCCCGAGAAAACAGGGATGCCATTTTTGGGCCGCCAGTCTCAAAAGGGTGCGCGTACGCTACAAACTGGGTTTCATTGCACTGCATGTTTTCATAAATTACCATTTGGCGTAGCATTTTTACCAGAATCTGCTTATCCGTTCAGGAGATAAATGCGAAAGTGTGTAAAAAAGAACCGTCTCCATAATTTTGTTCATTGTGAATTTTGTGCTTGTTTTAATTCCGCTATTCTATTTCTAGAGACACCACTATCTTGGATCGTGTCATCACTGTGACCAATAAGTTGTTGTTGCTTTCTCATTTGATACATCCAGATGGAGTCCAGACCAAATTTACTCAGTATTGAATTAGCTCAGGAGATATAGACAAAAGTATTTGAAAAAAAAACTGTTTTTATAATTTTGCTTATTGTGAATGTTTTGCATATTTCGATAGAGACATTCATGGTTGCAGGAAAATCCGGTGGGATCAATTTCCTGAAATACTGCAATTCGTTCAAGAAATACAGAACAAAATTATGTGAAAAAGGACAGTCTTCATAATTTTGCTTATTGTGATTTTTTTTCCGAAGGTTTCAATACTTATTCTGCTATTCGGGAAAAATTTTCGAAAATCCGCTAGTATGTTCAAGCAATTCAGACAGAAGTCTGTGAAAAAGAACTCATTATGAATTGCGACGCTGGGTTCAAACAAAAATCATAGAATTATTAACCCCTTAACGACCACGGTTCTTATAGTAGCATGCCATTTTTTAGAAATGGGAAAAATCACTTTGATCTTTATAATTTTGCTCATTGTGATTTTGTTCACATGTTTCAATATTATTTTGATATTCAGAGAAAGGACCGATTCGGCAGGAAAATCTTCCGAAAATCCGCTAAGAAGTTAAAGAAATATAAAAAAAAACTCATCGTGAATTGTTGCTCGTTCTGAATTTTCTGTTTACTTCAATAACAGTATATCTATTCCGGTCGGAGACTTGTGTAGACCCATAAGATGGAGTCAACTTACGGAAATCCTGTAATTCGATCAAGAAAGACAGAAAGAGTATAAGAAAAAGAATTGTCTTCATAATTGTGGCCCATTGTGCATTTTTCATATGTCTCGATGGTTGTCCTGTTACTTTGGGTACAGATCAATCCTGTGGAAGAAATTACTGAAGTCCGCTCATATGTTAAAGAAATACACGAAGAAATAGGTGAAAAAGAACTCATTGTAAATTTTAGCTCATTGTGTATTTTTCGCATGTTTCAATAGTTATTATGCTATTCTCGCCAGAGCCTAATCCAATCAAGCCAAAATTATGAAAATCTCTCCAGCCGTTCTCGAGTTATAAAACTAACTAACACGACTTTCTTTTAGATACATATATACACTCAAAAAAAAATATATCTGCAGCAGATATAAAAAGACAGAGATATAATATTTTCAGGTTTTATCCGTAGCAGATATATTAAATCATATGAGGCCATATTATATCTAATATTATATGTGCTAATATAGCTATGAGAACCAAAATTTAGCTCTACTGAAATAAGTTTATTTCTCTATAAGAGATATGTTTATGCATTTCACAGCTATACTGTAATATCCATAAGAGATATTGGTTATCCATGAGAGATATAATTATATCTGTTTCATTCATATTGAAAATGAGTATGCATGTTATAGCTAATATCGATATACACATATGGCCAAAAAAATAAGTACACCCATACGAATTTTTCTTATCACCCTGTAGCCAAGTAGTTCTTCGAGTAAATAAAATCATATTGAAAGATTTAAATACTTAATTGGTGGGGAATCATATAATATGTAAATTACCATATTTTAATATATAACAGCTTTCATCTACCTTGAAAAGTACGAACTGACTAAAATAGGCTGGACAAAATAATAAGTACATGTCAGTTAATTTGATTAAAACTGGTTTTAATTAAAATATTATGTTCTGATTCGACAAGAATTTGATTTATTTTATTATTTAAAAGAAAATGATCCATTCTTTTGAAAAAAAAAGGTTTTTGTTCGCCCTCTGGTGCAGAATTACTCTTAAGTTCCCATACATCCATATATCCAGTTACTTCCAGGAAATTCCGTAATTGGTCCGTTTTGTGAAAACTTTGTTTCTAGTTCATTGATTCAACTCTCCCTAAACATTCTGGATTCAATTTGACTCTAGTAACAACGTGAAAAGCCACTCGATTTGGTTGAAGCGTATCCTTGACCAGTTTGTGAGTTATGGTTAGGCTTAATATTCTTCTGAAATCCCCATTTAAAGTGTATGGGCTCATCAGTAAAATATTCTGGGACTATCAACTAACATTTCTTATATGGAAATTGCCTCATAGTAACGGTTATTAGGTACATTTGAACGAAACCAAACTATGAAAATTAAGCCATAGACGAAGTTTTTTCCGACTCCATGGGAAATAGCCAGTTGGTGTGCCGTATATCATATTATTCCTTTCCTGAATGAAGAATATTACGATAAGAGTAGTTTCCAATCAAATTTATTACTTACGGTCTCATAAATAAAACAAAATATTCTGTGAGTTTTCATTGTTCGGTCTGAAACAAGAAGAACTATCCATACAAAATTATCTTGTACTGTCAACACTTTTTGACTTCGCCATGGAAAGTTCTAAACTTTTTACGAAAACTGCTTTACTTCTTGTATTCTCCGATTAACTTTTCAAAGGGATTCTCTATTTTCAATATTTACCGCGAAAATCATCAGTCAAGCCAAGGGAACTTTTCTCGCCATAGTTATAATGAGATCGACAGTTATCCTTAAGGCCCTTACATGAACCTATTTGACGCATTTGAGACTGCTTTTATTTAGTTTAATGAATTACACACTAAATACAATGTTTAGCTGGTTTATTTCGTTAATGAGAGAATAATTTTTCCGCTATTTCAAATTTTCGGACTCAAAACGTCTTTTTTCGTACCTACCATGCGTTTTTCGCCCCTTAAGAATTTTTGGTTGTTTTTAATTTAACGCTTGTTGCATACACCAATGAATAAAAAAAAAATCCTTACGGAAAATAGTAAGTTTTTTGTATAAAAATTTAAAAAACCGATAGTGTACTTATTATTTTGACCAAGCTGAAAACCCACTTCAAAGCTAATATCGGGAGGGACTATGATAATAGGGGGATGCCATTTAGTTTTTCGGTTCCGTTGGCATTGTTGTATCCTAATTGTTGTAATGGGTATCTATTTGGAGTAATTCAATTTTAAAAAGGGAATGAAAATTTGGCATAAAATAGTACATGAGGGGTGTACTTATTTTTTTGGCCATATGTGTATAATATCGTATTGGTCTTAAATTGTCCTTTTAAGCCACAAATAATACAAATTCATTTTTATATTTAAGTTTGTTGTTTATTTTTCATAAAATAATTTGTACTAAAAATTACAGCTGTATTAACAAAATGTTTATTAATGTTGTATTAACTATTAGAATACTTGGTATGGATATCTTACAAATTGTACATGTTACAATCATACCTACACTCAAAAAAATATAAATCTGTAGCAGATATAAAAAGACGGAGATATAATATTTTCAGGTTTTATCCGTACCAGATATATTATATATAATGAGTCCATATTATATTTAATATTGTATGTGCTAATATCAGAATCAAAATTTAGCTCTACTGAAATAAGTTTATTTCTCTATGAGAGATATATTTATACCTTTCACAGCTATACTGGAATATCCAGAAGAGATATTGGTTATCCATGAGAGACATAATTATGTTTCATTTATATTGAAAATGAGTATGCATGTATTATATCGTAGGGGTCTTAAATTGCCCTTTTAAGCCACAAATAATACAAATTCATTTTAAATATAGATTTGTTGTTTATTTTAAATAAAATACTAGCATAAAATAATTTGTACTAAAAATGACAGCTGTATTCACAAAATGTGTTTTGGTGTGCTATAAAAAAACTAGAATACTTGGTATGGATATCTTACAAATTGTACACTTTAACATGCGTTCAATCTCTTTAGACAGTGTTTCGACTATAGTTGATGGACGGTCGTACGGTGTCGTTATTTTAAATATTTCTTTTTGTACAAAATGCCATAAGTGTTGACATTCTAATAGATATTGCGAATTCAACGCTAAAGAGAATTTAAAGCATGTCTCAAATGCGGCCAGCGGATTGTAGAACGTATAGGTTTTCTCAATAATTTCAACATACGCGGTGGGATTGTTTAAACAAACCAGATAAATCCTCGGTTGTGCTGGATTATTTTCCAATTTAAACTTGCTTGCTTCGATGTGATTAAAAAAATGGAATTGTTAGAAAAAGAAGGAATAACTTTTTAGTTCTTACCTGGAAATGACGCATAAAACTGCTAGCCACTTCTAATTTGACGAAATGACAATTTATGCATTAATTTATTTTACAGCTTACTTACTCAGTTACTTGTACTTACATTAAGCTCCAATAAAGATTCTAACCGACACAGATATAATATAACTAAAAGGGGATTCACACTATAGACAGGATTTACTAAAACCACTAAATTAATCGTGTCGAAACCCGCCTACTAGATTAAATCGTACGTCATTAAATTCAGAATGCATCGTAGAATGTAATTCTGGCACTGAGTTCCAAAACTCGCTTCTTGCATTTCGAAAAAAATATCAATGCCCAAGTTTCAAGTTTGATTGTAAAGTCAAGAAAAAATGCTTGAAATCGTTTTGTCTTTCAATATATTCTCCAAACAGTAAGAATTTTATTATGTAAAATTTTTAGGGAAAAAGCAAAGTCAGACTTTAATTATTTGCAAAAAACCAAACCTACTTTGAAATTTTCCAAATTGCAAGAAGCGAGTTTTGGAAATAAGTGCCTCAATTGCATTATTCAAATTGCAGTACAATATGGTGCAACTGTCAACTAAATCTAGGATTTAGCAAATCTTGTCGATAATCTGAACCGCCCCTAAGATAGATAAATAAATAAAATAGTACCTGATATAATTTAGCCTGGCCACAGCAATTTATATCTGTGAAGGATATTTTTTAGTTGTCTGGAAATAGTACTAGCTCCGGCAACAGTATCTTTATTTTGTGAGCTACAATTAATTTCATACAGCCGTATGTGATATATTTTTGCTGCCTTAGAAATCATATATCCATAGCAGAATTAGTTAGCTGAAATAGCATTTTATTAGCCACATTAGGTAGAAATGTAACTACTCCAGCTATTTTCGATGAACTATTTTTTTCGGTGTATATCAGCAGCAAATCGCACGAGATAGCGCCGGTATAAAATCCCATTTGAAAATCAGGTTTTCTTGTCGTGGAAACAAATCGCATCGTCTCGCAACTAATCAAAGCCGTGTACACACATCGCGTCGCATCGCATTACCCGGCCCGGAAAAGCTCGGCGTCGCACTGTATGTGTACGCACCCTTATAGTTGCAAGAGCAAAGCCTCGTTACCAGACCCTCATTCAGTATACTACCTGAAGAACTCTTAACAAAACGAAGTAAAGAATATTTAACAATCTTTGGAAAAAAAATTGTTCGTCTGTTATTTTTGACTTCACCTAGTAATCTATAAAAGTGCAAATGCCAAAAACTCGTCTAAACATTTTGGAAATTTATCAACCAAACACTCGGAAAAGTAAGCAAAGTCAAATCGCATGGCACTTAATCAGTTTTGGCGGGTTATCAGTCCAGCAGTCTATTGGTACGTACGATATTTTCGTACGAAATTTTTATGAATTATTTTAACATTTTTCTGACCACATAATTTCTAGCTAGCGTCTGATTCTATACAAAGTTAAAACGACTGGTAATCTCTTCTGCAATATAATGAGCAAAATAAAATTCCTAAAAGTCTGCTCAATACACATAATCGATATTATTCCAATTTATTACTTTCCAATCGTCTTGTTTTGTTATTGTTTCCGCAATAGCATGAATTCACTTTCGCCATAAATACATTCCAAAGCAAAACAAACGCCATAGTCATCCGGCCACCGCGCGATGTACACATCTACTGTGTTTTGCCCTGCAATATTATATTTTCTGTTGTTGTGCTGTATATTGTGCAATAAAAGCATCTGATCTGAATCGGAATCGTGTGTGTAAATGGGTGGAACAAATCAAGAGCAGCGACCAACAGCAGCCGGCAGGCACAAAGTCACAGAATCGCAGTGCACAACAAAATAAAAACAATGTACCGAAGCCAAAGAAACATTAAAAAAGAAATGAATGAAAAAAGATAATTCAAAACAAACACAACACGCTGCGCCGGCTGTGGTCGCCTTGCATTTTGCACGTATCGTGCGGGATGAGTGTATATTTTCATCGCAATATGCAAAAATAATAAATGACCTAGTGCAACAGTGAATCCAGTGTGTTGGAACTGCGTCCGCGAGATTATAATTTCATTTCATGTCAATGAGTGAATTTCTGTTCAAAATGAATATGTTTACTAAATATCGCATTTTTATTGGCCATTTCGCGCGAAATTCCATCACATCATCATATACCGACACACCACGGCACACATATGGAAAGATACAGACAAACGCAGTCAACATCATCAGCAGCAGAAAATAATAAAAATATTTAACTTACATGAAAAATTGGATGAGTAGTATGTAGTATTACATGCAATATACATAAATGTTCATGATAATGCTCTTGTCCTAGGTCCAGGCCGTATCAGCAGCGCACAGACTTGGTAAATTTTTGGATTCTTGTGTTCTGGTCTCGCGCAGACCGCAAGTCAATTATTGTTGACCAAATTCATTATTTTTCAGTACCGTGTGTGTATGTCCATTTGTCCATCCTCCCTGGCCGGTTGCGCACAAAAAGATTCCGGTCAACCATTAATTTTTATTAGCAACAACTTGCTAAATTTCACGCCAAAAAAAAAATGTTCACCAATAGCACACGGCGCGGCGATAATAATAAATTCGTCAGGAGAGTTTGACGACCGCCCGGGTGACGTGCATTCATATTCAAATTAAAATTTTGTATGGAAAATGACAAGATATGGAGACTATGCATAAAAACGTAATGTACGTACAACGAAAACAAAATCTCATGTCGTGCCGGATAGTTAAAATGATTATCCGTAATTATTCAATTTGACTGAATGGCCGAATTTTAGATAGTCGAAATAGGGGTAGGTTAGAGCCCCTGATCGTTTCAGTAATGAAAAATGCTCAGTTAAAATGCATCTGAAAACTATTTTAACACGTTCACAAATATGCAAGTAGCCCAGGCAGAATAAGGAAAATAGCTGCAAAAAATCATATAGTTCTAATTCTTTCAGGAATGCATAGGAGCGGGTCCCATGAATAACCTGTAAAAAGTCCCAACGATTTCGAGCGCCGCCGGGGTCAGGAGGAGGGTTTAAAGGTCCTTTTTTTTTTGTTTTTTGCTTAAAACTTCAAAACTATCAATTGTATGCAAAAATTATATGAGACAAAGTGAAAGAAGACAAAATTCCCTATAAAATAGTATAATGCACTTTACATCTATCTTTAACCGTTTCCGAGATATTGATAAGTGAAAATCATCAATTTAAAAAAAAAACTCTTCTACCACGTGTTCACTGTAAAAATATTACCCCTCACGTGACAGAATATTATTTTAAAGATCAAAATTTATGTGAAGTATGTGGAACACAATATTTCCAACGAGAATACGAGTTAACATGCTCATTTAACAATCGCTGGACGAGCGGTAGGGTTATATGAATTTATTAGGTGATTTAAAATTTGTATGGGAATTCGCCGTTTTGTAATTCGGGTCTATAAAAAAATGTAACGACTATTAGGTCAGCCGCGGACAAAATTAGTCGTCATCATAAATGTCATCATTTTGTGATGGTGCACTGTTTACACGATCCGTGGCATGAACCACAGATAGGCGAACAATAAATTCCACTTTTGCGACATCCACACCTTGAACCACATCCGGTGCCACAACTGCAAAATATGGAGTTTAACACATTATCTGGAGCTATTGGTGCACTTGTTTTCACGGGGCATAGTAATCCGTCTTCATCTCGACACCAACCCCAATGTTCGGGGTTAAGTGAGTGGTTACCAAGCCATTGTTGTACCTGAAAATAGACTCTAAATGCATGCTGTTGTGCTGCTGATGTGGTTGGTGGGAGTAACGATAGGTTAGCTTTCACCTTGCTTGTTGACCTTATGAATGACATATATTGATGATCATCCAAATCATGTTCAGCAGGTGGGGCGTGATATATAACTAGGAACATCCGCTCCCCAGCTTTGGATATATCCTTTGGTGTTGAATTGGGGTCGTAGAAAACTTTAGCAATCGTTTTCATATCATTTGGAGATCGCTTGAAGCATTTGAGGATAGTCGATTTGCTTTTGCTGTAAATGGCGGATGTGGTATCACATCCTGTAAAACTGTGAATGAACAGAATGGATCCACTATAATCAAGTAGTTGAAGCTGTGCGGTGCAGTACATCTTGTCCTGCACTTTTCCTCGTCCAGGGTTCAGGAAAAACACATTTCTATCTGGTGGCGCCAATGCTATTAGTAGAACGAGAAGGTCAACATCTTCCCCAACAATCACTACACTTTTTGCAGGATGTTCAGGGGACCTTCCTCTATGCATTTCTGAAACATTTGGGACTATATGATTTTTTGCATCTATTTCAGCTATTTTGGCTTATTCTGCCTGGGCTAAAGCGAGTATTCGTCCTGAGTGGCATACTACCCCAGCCAGCAAAAAAAAAACATGTGTTTGTTACCTATCATTCATGCACTACACGTCAGTCATTTATCACGTTTTCATACAAGCAGTATATGATGAATGACGATGTACCCCTGTATCTTCTATACACCTCTTTGCGCCTTATTGTGGATAAAGACTACAAAATCGTCACTTACAAAGATGATGGAATATTTATGTAACATATATATGTTTAATGCATTGCTCGTGAAAAATATTCATAACTTACGCGAAATGAATGAATGAAAAACGAGATCTAGGCTAATTTCGGGCGCGGCCGAAATTTGAATACCCTTCACTCTCCTCGGGCTAAAAGTTTTTTGGGGCAAACCTATGACTTGTATTTAATCCTTCCCCATTCTTTTCCTTCGGTTTTCGCATAATATTTGATATTGACAAATTCTGTGGCGTCGATAAAACAATATTTGTGTGAGGTTTGGTTGGAATAAGTGGTAAAATAAAAAAAAATATCCCAGAAAACTTTATTGGGGGGATGCGGGAGCATGGCCCCATAGTACGATTCCATTTGTTTTACTTTTTTTTTGTGTTTTGATAAAGACGCATTGAGGTTTTTTTAAATTGGTGTAGAAAAAATGTTTCTTAGAAGATCCAAAATGGGGAGGTTGGGCTTGTATGGTAGCCCCATGACCCCATAGTCCGATTATTTATGGCATCAATTGAAGTGCACTTTTACGAGTTTTGGTTGAAAGTGGTGCACAAATAAAAAAGTTGTTCGTAGAAGAACTCAATTTAGGGGGTTGGCTTTGTATGATAGCCCCATGACCCCATCGTCCGATTTCATTCATTTTTACACATGTTTTGTGGCATCAAATGAAATGCACTTTAATGAGGTTTGATTGAAATTGGTGGAGAAATAAAAAAGTTTTTCTTAGAAAAACTCAATTTGGGGGCTGGGTTTGTATGACAGCCCCATGACCCCACAGTCTGATTCCATTTATTCTTACATATATTTTGTGGCATCAATAGAAACACATTTGTGTGAAATTTGGTTCAAATTGGTGCACAAATGAAAAAGTTTTTCTTAGAAGAACCTAATTTGGGGGGTTAGGTTTGTATGGCAGCCCCATGACCCCATGGTCTGATTTGATCAATTCTTACATATGTTTTGTGTTATCAATAGAAACACATTTGTGTGAAATTTCGTTGAAATTAGTAAACACATGAAAAAGTTTTTCTTAGAAAAACCAAATTGGCGGGGTTAGGTTTGTATGGCAGCCCCATGACCCCACGGTCCGATTTTAGCGATTCAAACATACAAACTGCCTGCAATAAAAAGAAACATGTGTGCAAAATTTCAGCTCGATAGCTTTTAAACTGGACGAGTAAAACGCGTAGCAACAGACGGACAGACGGACAGACAGACAGACGGACATCGCCCAATCGACTCAGCTCGTCATGCTGATCATATATATACATATTTTATATGGTCGGAGATGCTTCCTTCAATGCGTTACAAACTTCATGACAAAGTTAATATACCCTTTACTCTACGAGTGAAGGGTATAATGAACGCCGCAAAATAAATCCATATGAATCCCACGTCAAAATGATTTTTGAATTTTGCATAAATAAGGAGGAATGGCTTCAAAGCGGTCCAATTTCTGCAGGGGCGGCATGTTGAAATTTTAGCAAACAACAAAAATGTTGCTACGCTTATAAAAGAATCATTGTATTTTCCATATGGAAGGACACATACTGATTAATGCTATTTCCCTCAGCTGACCATCATGTGTTTCACTTTCAATGCGTCCTATAGATACAGCACGTCGACTCGTGATGCATGAAGAGAAGTTAATTTTTGACTATTTCGACGATATATTACGCCAATGCCGGCTGGTATGCTACGAGTAAATGTCATGCAACTATGGAGCTACGAGTAACAGCGAGTGGAAAAGGGCATGCCCAATTGTATTCGTGTCAGGTTAGTTGGTAGGTTGGTAAAAGTGGTGGCTAAAGGCGAGACAGGCCAAGAGCCCAATTAGTACGAAAAGCGCCGTTTTGAGACAAAAAAAAACTCTGTTAAGCTACTTAATGGCGCGTGCACATGCAGCACTACGGTGAGCTTTGCTATGCTGAGCGATGCTTTGCTATGCTGTGCTGTTCTTTGTGCACATACAAATACAATGCTAAGTTGGGCTGGGCGATGCTTGTTTCGATGGCAAGAAAACCTGTTTATTCAACGGGATGTTATAGATATACTATGGTCTATTCTGTTTCGCGATGTTGAATTTTTGACCTCCGAGGGTTTCTTTCAGTGGTCCAAACATATGGTAGTAGCAGGGTAATAAATCCGGCCTGTAAGGGGATTTTTCCAGTACCTCCCACCCTAATATGAGGACGCGCGTTATCCTGGAGAAGTTCAATAGTTTGGGGACCCATCGCGCTGTTATTTTGCGATATTGAAGGGGTTCGTGGCTGAGAGACTCTAAACTACCAATACTGATGCCGAGTTCAGCCGAAATGTCTCGAACATTCATCGTACGGTCCTCCAAAATGGTTTGTTCTACGGGGGGAATGTTGTCTGGTGTGATGTTGATTCGCGGTCGCCATTCATGCAGCTTATTCTCGACGGTCGGCACTTGATGTTCACTCATGGTCGTAGCAGGAGCGTAAAACATCCTTTCGCGACGAAAACTATGCCACACTGTTCGTAAGGATCCCATCTATCATATATTCAAGCCGCGACCTTCAAAACAAACATGTGCTACAGTGTTTGTCTCCATCATATTTTAGATTTGGAAGGAATTATTGTGGGTACCGATGGATATGTCAATGAAGTAACCTTTGTAGAAGTGTAGTGCAGTGTTGTACAATCGGGTTGTACAACACACGCGTACCAAAATCATATTTGTACAACATTTGTATTTGGTATGCATTTTTGTTTATATCTATGAATGGTTTTTAAAACGTAACATTTGTGGAAACATGAAGTTCAGTATAACCCGATTTGTTGCGTACATGTACCCGAAATTGGGATAGCACATGGATTTGGAGTGAATTATTGTATGTATTGATGGATAGGCTAAAGAAGTTACCCTCGTGAAAACATGCAGTGCAGTCCACCCCGCGTACCCGTACCAAAAAAAACATGCCACAAATCATGCCTCTCATGTCGATCTATCAGCGCTGTTTGACGATTTCAGCTGCGGTAATGCGATTTCAGCAGCTTGATACTTCATCATCGCCCATACCGGCGCGCGCCGTATAGCAAGGAATGTGAACGGCACAAGCAGGCTCAAGCGGGGTTCCATTTAAATGTTAAGACATTTTTTTTTCTTTTGATCAGCAGTTTTTCGCATAGCAAAGCTTCGCTTTCAGTGTGCACGGGCACTGACGGATGGAGGTTAGGTACATGAAAATATAATTGCGAGTGGGGAGACGCACCTACAGCCATTTAGAGAGATTTAGGAAGTGAAGAATTTCGCCTCCGGCGTATCCTCTAGGCGGCCAAAAAAGGCACATCCCAACGTTTGGTAGCGGGATCTGGCGAGACCTGGGCATTCGCATAGCAAGTTAAACAAAGTTTCTCTTTCATTTGCATTATCGCAACTATACCTGGTGTAGTGGTTAGTGCGCGCGGCTTCATCGCACAGGGTCGTGTGTTCGAGATTCACCGTGAACCAATTCAGTTTATGGTGTTTTTCGAACTACCGACCAATGTGACGGACTCACTCAGATGTTAAACGAGTACCTATTTATGGGGATAAATAACACTGCTGAGCGTGCTGTTGATCTCAACACCTCAACAAAAAAACAGTTAAGATCTTGGAAGTTGGATGTCACTAACACATCTGCGGCCTTAGTCCAATGTTGGACTGTTATTTGTTTAACTGCGACAGTCGGAGTTGTGGGAAATACGTAGCCTGGCTGCATGTTCCTCTATTTGTCAATGTCCAGTAATAACCGCTGTAGGTCAATGTCTTTCCCGGTCTGGTCAAAATCTCAGACGTTTTTTCCGGTTATAGGATGACCGTAGCTTCCTTGATAATACACAAGGTCCAATGTTCCGCCAATTACGATTAGCATACGCGTGATAATGAGAGGAGATTTTTCTTTTGACAGATGCCATCGGAATGTCCACTCGCTCCGCATGAAAGCTGTTCAGAGTTGCCCCCATAGTTTTTTTCCGGTTATAGGATGACCATAGCTTCCTTGATATTACACAAGGTCTAATGTTCCGCCAATTACGATTAGCATACGCGTGATAATGAGAGGAGATTTTTCTTCTGACAGATGCCATCGGAATGTCCACTCGCTCCGCATGAAAGCTGTTCAGAGTTGCCCCCATAGTTTGGCCAATTTATCTGCAAGCTCATTTCCCTGTATGCTCTTGTGTCACGGCACCCAAAGTAGGGTGACTGTGTGCGTTCCTCCAAGGTTGTCCAGTGCTTCTGTACGCAGCTTTTCACAAGCTTGGAGGATTTCAGTGCCATGATAGCAGCCTGACTATCTGAACAGATGGCTATGTTGTTGTTTTCTTGTATGTTCCCGAGTGCGTGACATGCCTTTATGACTGCAAACAATTCAGCCTGGAAAATGCTGGCATGATCAGGGAGACGTTAAGATTCAGAGATATTAAGTGTGTCAAAGAAGACTCCTGCACCCACACGACAGTCCATTTTGGACCCATCTGTGGAAAGAGAGTGATTGCATTCCCCTGTCAACTTGCTCCCCATTGATTCGCACCTGGTCGGAAATCTGACATCGAGGTTATTCCCGAAACTTAGTGTAGTCACGGCATAGTCCGTTGTATAGCTTTAATCGTACCTTTTGGCAGTTGGTTGAGAATATCAGAGTGGCCACTTGGCTTAGCAGTCCAGCAACCCGACTCTTTGAGCCTGACCGCACTATGTACATGCCGCTAGTTCTTTGATAAAAAGGTTGATAGGCAGAAAATCCCGCATCCCTCGGACCTGTTCGCATACCCCCTGGGATGCCAAGACATTCCGATCTTTGAACTCTGCTTCGTTACATTGTAAGCTCTATTGAGCGCTGGCCACCAGACCAGTGACCCATATATTAAGATGGGGCGTACAATCGGAGTGTAGAGCCAGAGTTTCACATTTGGCTTAATGCCCCACCTTCTATACCAGATAGTCTTGCAGTCGTAGAAAGCTACGCAGGCTTTCTTAACACGCTCTTCTATGTTTAGCTTCCAGATACTTTGAGCTGGGTGATAGTGTGTGTGGAAAAAGGTGGCAACATGGTTTATGTAGTAAACAGCATCAGTTTTGTTTCCTTGGACTTACGCCAAGGCCACAGCTTCTGGCCCAGTTGCTAACCAGTCAATAATCCGACTGATGATGGAGAGGCTCATTCCTGATACTACTATCGCTACGTCATCCGCATATACCACCACCTTTATATACCCTTCTCATCAAGCTTAGTTAATTTTGTTGTTTACTATTAGCCACAGTAACGAAGGGATAACACATGGCACCACCCTGAAGTGTAGCTCTGCAAACGAATTTAGTCAGCTGTCTGTTTCCCAAGTTCGTAGGATTCACTATCCATTTGCCGAGCCCCGTCTCCACTCCTGAGTCCATTAGGGGATTCTGGAAGGGTTCTACACGAACATTGTTGAAAGCTCCCTCTATGTCGAGGAAAGCGGCTAACGTGTATTCTTTAAATTTAAGGCTGTACTCGATGCGACGCACCACCTCATGGAGGGCCGTTTCTGTGGATTGACTCCTGACGGTTGCTTGCTGCGGCCTAAAGAGTACTGAGTTCTCTAGCCTTTGCCGAATATGGTGGTCGACGATACCGCTCCAATGCTTTTAATACGAAGGAAAATAAACTAATAGGCCTGAAATCATTCGCGGTTTCATGCCCACATTTATCTGCTTTCGGTATGAAAACGACTCGAACCCGTCGTCGCCACGACTGGGGAACGTAGTTGAGAATCAGAGAACTCCTGAAGAGTATGGTAAACACATTGGAAATACAAGATCCTGCATTTTCTGCATCATGATCGGTAGAATGCCGTCTGGCTCAGGAGATTTAATTGGGGAGAAACTATAAATAGCCCAGGGGACCTTCTCCCCCGTAATGATAGAGTCTACAAAGTCAACCAGTCGGCATTATGCAGTGTTAGTCTGGGCGTGCAAGGGCAAGTTGTACAAAACGGTTGTACGTCCCGCCCTCATGTATGGATCAGAATGCTGGACCATGTATGAAGGTTACGCGAAACAAATGACAGCGACTGAAATGAAAATGTTACGCATGTCAGTTGGTGTAACGAAAAGGGACCACATCAAGAGTAGCTACCTCCGAGGCAGCTTGTCCATAGACCAACCAATCACCGAAAAGCTCGAAGACCGACAAATGGATTGGTATTGCCATGTTCAACGGCGTCCGCCTGAGAACCCCGCAAAGAAAGCGATATCAATGTAAGTTCCACTTGATGGACCCAAGGCCAGAGGCAGACCAAAGAACACCTGGATGTGTCAAATGAAAAAGCAACAACAACGCATTGGTCTCGGCGATGACACGATCCAAGATAGAGCTGCCTGTAGAAATATGCTGGGATATTATCGCCAAAACGGGCGATGTGCCTACACCGCGGGTCGAGCAACGCGAAGCCATGGAGCGGTATAAAGAACAAGGCAAGGAAGAAGAAGAAGTCTGGGCGTGCAAAAGCTTTTGCACCCAGGGAAGTGCGTACTCAGAAGAAGTTGGAGAGACTCATCCGTGGATTCCGTCCAGGTTCCATCTTCTCTCGACGGACATGAATATGCTTTTGACAGAATTTTATTTATCCTTGCTGAGTCCTTGGTGTGATCCAAGTATTGATAGACCTCGTCTCAGACTTGGGCTTTTGCAGTTTCGATGGCTTTCTTGTAGATTTTCCAAAAGCCTTTCTCTGGTTGCCAGAACTTGTGTTTGTTGCGGATATTGAAAATATCGCAAGCAATTTTCCTGAGCTTGGATACGTCTTCATTCTACCATGGACGAAGGGTTTTTTTTACTACGCTTCACCGGACATGAACCTTTGACGGCCATTTCCATGGTCAATTCCCTTGTCCAACTCCTTCACGGAGCCTGTCGAGTGATATGGAGGACTTGGGAGTTTTTTCTCAAAAATCGGTCTAAACATTTTCCAGTTGCTTGTTTTAGGGTCCCTGTAAGGTCCGGGAGTCTCCCTGGAGTCGTTTATATTAAAAAGTATCTATTTATGGTCTGAGAAGGATTTCATATCGGATACTCTCCACTGTTTCACTGTTAAATTTTTCGTTATTCGGCAGGAGTGGAACGTCTAGTACCTACCTCCTCTCACTCCGCACTGTTTGTCGAGTTTGGTAAAACGAAGCTTAAACAGTTTTCCTCATTGCACACTGTGAGGTTAGTATTTAGTATGATAGGTCCTCACCTCTAGTCTTGCGTTGGTCAGGAAAGCGGAGGAGATAAACAGCTCACCCATCCCTCGAACCTCCATTCTAACAACTGTTAGATCCTATGAGCTAACTTGCGGACAGAGGAAGGAATTAATCATTTTTTGACTAAAATACAAGTCCTTGGTGGACCTTGGTCCATGTTTCTACTATTGTAGAAGAGAACGTACTGCTTGTCCACAATCCCTTAGGAAGACAAGTACTTTATCCGAGGCAAGCTTAGAGTGATGTAGGTTAATATGTACTACCTTCATGCTGATCCACTGATCCTCCGCTGCCCAAATGCACATTTCTTCCAGTACGTGTTTGGCTCCGTCCACCAGATCCTACTCGTCCTTCGAATTCGACCGGAAATCCTGTAACTTGGCATTACGAGGGTAGTCTGATAAGTACCCAGCCTCCCCGTCTGATGGTGTCAGTATCGCAAGAGCAATTTACTATCCTGTAGTACATTCTTCTAGACGGCAACTGTCAAAATTTCAGCCGGATCAGACACGTAGTTTTGCTTTGGCCGCGTGTGAAAGCTGTAGTGTCCGCCGATTTTAGAAAAATGGAAAAAGAGCAATATCGGTCGGTGATTCGATTCTTGTTTTTGGAAGGGAAATCGCGCATCGAAATCAAAGAGCGTTTGGATGCTGTATACGGTGACTCTTCTCCTTCGAAGGCGACCGTCAAAAATTACATAGTTGTTTCAACGTGATCGCACGCCGGTTTTTAATGAGCAACGTCCAGGTGCCCCGAAAACGGTTAGCACGCAGGATAACGTAACAAAAATCCACGATCGCGTATTGGTAGACCGCCGATTGAAGGTGCGAGAGATAGCTGATACTGAAGGATCGCGATTTTGGGCATGAGAAAGTCGGCGCGATGAGTTTGCGCACTCCGGACAACAAGCGCAACCGTGAGACCACTTAAAAGCAGTGTTTGACGCTGTTTAGGCGCAATCTGAAGGAGTTTTTGCGTCGTTTCGTGACAGTCAACGAATCTTGGATACACTGGTACACACCAGAGACCAAGGAACAGTCGAAACAGTGGACTTCACCCGGCGAACGTGCTCCGAAGAAGGCGCAGACTCTCCCATCGGCCGGAAAGGTGATGGCCAGCGTTTTCTGGGATTCACAAGGTGTGATCCACATCGGCTACCTGCAGAAGGGCAACACGGTCACAAGGCTGTACTATGCCGAATTATTGGGCCGATTCGACGCCGAATTGAAGAAAAAACGGCCCCACTTGGCAAAGAAAAAAATGCTCTTCCACCATGATAACGCTCACACCTCCGCCCGCCAACGCCAAACTACGAACTGCTGCCCCATCCACCGTATTCTCCAGATTTGGCCCCGTGCGACTTCTTTTTGTTTCCAAACTTGAAAAAGTCACTCGCCGGGCAGAAATTTCAGTCGAATGAGGAGATCATCGCCGCCACGGAGGCCCACTTTGCAGGCCTCGAAAAAAACGTATTATTCAGACCACCACGACACAATGGTGTGGCAAGCATATTTTATTCAATTTTTGGAAACATCAAGAGATCCCCTAAACCTCCAACACCAATTCCGGATATAAGTAAAAACATTTCCACGAAATAAAATACTCAATAATATCCTGTGATTACATCAAATAAAAATATAATGGCACGAATTTGTCTTGCTTCTCTTCTTGTAACTAGAACAAAAATATGTTTTCGCAAATCGTTTCCAAAACCACATATGCTATGTACATACATACATATAACGTACAAATAGATTGCTTATAAATTTCTGAAATTGATCTGGATGTTGATTTCCTACAAGTATACATATGTAGGTCGAAAACAGAATGTACAAATATAATAGATTTTGTCAGTTTTGTAGGCGATGTTGATGTTGAAAAGATGCTGGATTTTGCCAAGAATTCACAGGTACACACATTTGTGTATACGTTCAACATCGACATCTTCACAAAAATGTATCCATGCATAGGAAATACAAAAGAACGTAACAATGTGAGCGACACGACAAGGAGCTATATTGTAAATTGGTATGCGGCACGTGGATCCATAATTGGAAATGTTAATTCCTTTTTTTCTTTTGGTTGTGATGGATACAAGAGTCGAAAGTGGCTCGTGGCAATATTATATGGGAAAATCGATCAACACTGCAACTATAAACATGATGTGTTAGACGTGCTGAAATGGAATATATAATTGAAAATCAAGGACTGCCATTTGAGAACTTTCAGGAAGGTCCTAGTGTGAGCTAATTTGTTTAAATTGAATGATTTTGAATGAATATATCAGATAAAAATAAACGCGATTCATTTGTGAGGATTTTGAAGCCTTTAATCAAAGCGAGAAAATAGGTATTCGCAGAAACAGTTTTGTCTATTTTACTAAATTTCAATACGATTTAGAAACAGCTCTCTATAATCCCGAAAAAAATATGTAAACCCATTCCAAAATCCCTGACGCACACTCCATTGTCATACCCTTAATACTTGAAGCTAAAGGCATAAAATAATATAAACTAGGAATCGCAAAATTCACAAAGACCATTTTATTTTCTTTACCTATTTGAACATGATTCTGTTGGACTTTATCTCGTCATTTGTTAAGTTTAATAAATGCATATTGTAGATCATATTTTTTGTCAATTTTTATTATTAAAAGAATTTCGGTGTTTCTTGCTTGTTTCTGAAATGTTTCACAAAAGTTTCAAAATTGTTTCGAAACAAATTTTTGTTGCCTATCCGCAGTGTTGTGCTTGTCGCCAGATAATATAAAGATGTTCGCTAGGCGAAGTCTCTTGGATGACTAGTTTATCTTTTATCTTTATATATAAAAGAAAGTCGTGTTAGTTACACCATTTATAACTCGAGAACGGCTGAACCGATTTTCATGATTTTTGGTTCGTTGGATTTGGCTCGGGCCGGAATAACATAATAACTATTGAAATATTCAAAAAATTCACAATGAGCCAAAATTCACAATAGGTTTCTTTTTTGGCTTTTTCTGCCTATATTTCTTGATTGTATCAGCAGATTACAGTAAATTTTCTCCACAGGATTGGTGTTTAGCCCAATTGAAGGAACAACTATCGATGCATATGAGAAATTCACAATGAGCGGAAGTATCTATCTATTTATCTATCGTACCTTTTCCTGTATTTCTTGGGCGAATTACTGATTTTTAGTAAGTGTACCCCAACAGGTTGGTCTACACAAGCAGTATATGTATGTACAGGAAATTCACAATAGGCAACAATTCACAATAACTTTTTTTTTCATAATTTTGTCTTTATTTTTTGATCGTTTAGCGAACAGAACTGCAAACGATTAGGTCTCCTCCACGAATAGCAGAGTAATTATTGAAACATGCAAAATATGTATTCACAATGATCAAATTATAAGAACAGTTCCTTTTCGTACAGTTCATAAATGAGTTGCTGGATTTCAGTAAATTGATTCCACTGGATTTGCCCTACCCAATGAAATAAGCCGAACATTCACAATGAGCAACAATTCACAATGAGTTTTTTTATAATTTGGGTTATATTACTTGAATGTCTTGACGTAATTTTGGGTTTATAATAATATTTACGGCAGCCGGTTCTTCGATGTAAATCGTCCTGGAGCTACCCGTTATTCAATGGCCAAGAGCAGCCAAATCCCCTTCGGTTCAAGAGCAAAAAAGCGCAACAACAATAATATAATGCTCACACGAACGCACTTCGGACGGAACAGACTAACTGCACACAGAACAAGCCACTAATGAGATACAGGAAAATGCAATAATGCACAAAAGTATTGTACCACACTCAGTTTTACACGAACGTAGGTGTAATTTCTTACACTGAAAATGTAAAGTTACCAAATGTGGTGTAAAATTACACCAAAATCGAGTAATATTAAGAAATCTGTGTAATATTACACTATTTTGTGGGTTTACTACAAATTTTGTTGAAAAATAAACGTTTACTGTAATTCAACCTTGTTTTTACAGTGTACGTATATTAGAATTATTCTCCAGTTTAAATCTCAGCATTTTCAATCGAGGTAGCAAGCCTACCTTTGTAACTAGGTCGAGGCGGGAAGTACTCGCCCAAACCTTGGGCAATTAACGGACTGAAAACTGGATCAGCGCATACCACAGCCAACTGAGTCGGGTAACTACAAAATTTGATTTGCAGGAGAGGCTATCTACCACCGATAGGACTGCTTTCGTAGCTGGCTAAGCCTGGACAGCTTGGTAACCAACGTCACCAGGGCCAATGTGGCCTCATTTGAGGAAAACTGACGCCTCAGAAGAAGGAATGATCAACTAAGGAGTTCCCTGGTGGACTAACGAGGCTAACAAGAAAACTCTTCAACAGAGCCAAAAGAACAGTAGAATGGGACGTGTATCGCTCTCAACTTCACAAATACAATAGGAATATACGCAATTTCCGGGATGCCATATTCTGAAGAATGGGGGTACTTCAAATGAAAAGTATATGTACACTGAAAAAAATAGGCGTAACCAAGCAAATATGGCGTACTTATGCAAAATAAACAAAAATTCCATTCAATACATTGGAAAAGCTTTCTGAATATTGTTTCTTCTCTATGCGATAAGACTAATCAGCCGACAGGTACTGAATGGGTGAATTCAAATTGTAAGACGAAACCGGACGGGTAAACTTGCAAGACAAGAACCATCGATTTTACAATCTGAAATGCACAATGCTTGTCTGCTGGCCACAACAAAAGCTCTCGCCCGCCGTCCGTTTATTAGCTATCAGAAACCCATCCAAACTATTATTCTCAATTCAAGCAAAAAAAATCTTTTCAATAGATTTTTTTGACATTTCTCATGTAAAGCTCGTGGAAAAGCTTTATTTTAGCTTTAGCTTATCTTGAACCCTTGTAGTGGATTAGTCAGTAGTGTCTCTGGTGTAGTAGCAGTAGGTAGCGCGTATGACTGGGAGAATGTATTTCAGTTAGTAGTACACGCAATAGCAACTTGCGCCGAACTCGTGTCTAGGTGCCAACTATGCAAACAAACGAATATAAGTCACTCACTAAGTATACCGTCACGTCAAGGCTTTTTCAGTGCTGACTGAAGACGCTGAATCAACTGGGCTCCAATAACAGAATAACAACTGTTCTGGGTTCCAGGTCAAATGGGTATCACAGTGATCGAACAGGCTGACGAGCTGATACGCAGCATCCCACTTCTGTGGACCAGAATCCTTTTACAGCATCTTCACCTGAATGGTAGGCAAATCAAACAACAGAATTTCGACTCGATGCTTCTGATCATTCGGATAACTTACCTGGACTCAGGCAATCAAAACTATTCACTATTCATAGCAGAGTACTCTCATAAAAGATCGGCACAGATCCTTCAACTAAGCAGAAGTGAGGTACGAACTATTTGTGGAATTATTACAGGCCTTTTAGACTTAGACAAGACGTGAGCTATCGATTTTGCAAAAAAAAAAAGACTTTAACTCACGTCCTGGGCGACACGGACGACATTGCTTCTCAGCTCCTTCCTTAGAACTATAGACCTGGCTCTTCCACTAGAGTGATAGCACAATAGTCCCATGGCTTCTGGGCTGCGACACTCCCTTTATGCCTCCTGTTCACGACCCTCTACAATCTCAGGAGGAATTTCGGACTAGATTCAATCTACTAAAGAACTGAGTATTAGCGAAAAACGCAACATGCGTGTATAGTATCCATGTAATAGATTTTTATTCATATCATCCAATAAGCTCGTCCAAGTCCCTTTTTTTCTGCGCCACCATTTCCTGACCAATGGTCATACTTAATCGATCACTTCCGAATCGATTATCATCAATTAATATAATATTTTCCTAACTGAATAAATTTCGCGTGTCTCATTAAAATGCCATTCGTATTGTCATGTTTGGTATGAAACAATTTCGTCCAACAGATGAGCACAACGTACAGTTGCCGCGACTTGTACCATTTTCGTTTTTTCTTAATTTATTTGAATTATTAATATTCCAAGAAAAAGAGAACAACAAGATGAGAACATCTTTAAATCTATACACATTGGATAAAGTGTGTTTGAAATTTTTAAGCGCATAAGTAATGAGAAAAATTTGAATTTTTTTCGGTTTCTTTTTGTGGCTTAGACCACATCGAGTTTTACTTGTTTTCATTTTGGGATTGTGCGTCGTTGTATTCAAATGTAGAGCCGTACATTTAAATTGGCAATCAATAAAAATAATCGTGCATGTTAATAAATAATATGGACATGAATTAAAAACGATGAAATGACTACATAATTATAAAATTGCATTCAGCGAGCGTGTGGGTTGAGATTGTGAGTTGCTGTACATATACGGATTGACTGAATAGGCCTCTTCGGTACTGGCAATGACTGCACTATTTATTATTGAGTAGCGCGCTATGAAATGTGAACAAATTTGGTAGAATGATGGTCATCACGAAGCGCCCCACGAAGAAGACCATTTATGTATGGCGTGATCGTGCATGCGAAATTGTTATTATGAAGTGACAAAATAAAATCGTTGTAATTGATGGACAACATATTTGGATTCAACCGACTAATTTAAGTTTTATTGAATTATTTTTTTTCGTGGATATGAAATACGAAATAAGGCTTGGATAAGATCGGTAAGGAAAGCGAGAGGACATCACTTTCCTTACCGATCTTATGTTTACACAGACATAAGTATGTATGTACATATAGCTATACGCACACTAGTCTTACTAATAGTTGTAAGTATACTACTAAGCATATTATTGTAGTTTAGTCTGTAAGTGATCTTACTAGAATAAAGACCTATAAAAGTCAATCCATAGTCTTTTGTGCACTAGTACATTACATGGTGTCAGGTAATCGTCGAAAAAAGTAAGAAAAATGTCAACAGACTCAAAGGAAACAGTCAAAGGAGGAATTGCTACAAACTCGAAAGCTGGAGCGCAACAAGCAATGTCGATGGAGCCATCAGCCTGGATTTTTTGCCACGGTTCCTCAACTCCAGGTCAAATCGAATATGGCGGCAGAATGGAACTCATGGAAAACCCAATTTACGATTTTCTTACGAGCATCAGGCTTGGAGTTACAGTCAGAAGCAAGGAAGGTTGCGTTATTATTGCACCATATGGGCCCACAATCGTTACTCTCGATCATATCGTGGTGTAAGTTTACTACTATAATAGAAGGAAAAAAAGTTTCCTCCTATTATTGGAGTAAAATTTTTTCGAGTGTAGGTACTCGTCTCTCGTACTAATATTCGTGCTTCCCCAGCTGTGTTGCTGGTACCCCTTCGTCTCCGGGGAAGTAGGCTGACGCTACCACAAACTTTGTGTTTGATCTTGAATCATATAGGATTTATAACCCGCTTACCTTGAGTCCTTTTATTACTCCGCGTATACTTGACAGGGTTCATGAATGAGTGCTAAGCCCAGGTTCTCTCTGGCGAACCTGGCAAGTAACGTATCCGAGGCTGTGATGGTGTAATGCAGGTTAGCGTGCAACACGCCCACAAATGCGCTAGTCATCGGGTAGATTAACATTAAAGTCGTCCCCGGGCTCGTTGTGTTCCTGATGTGTTCCCTTCCTCACTTTCCATGTGTATCGCCGTTTCTGAGAGAGGGGATTGGACGTCGTCATCTGTGAGTAGTCGATATCCACATCTGCTAGTGCTTCGATGTTGTCCTGATCGCTGGCGGTGTTCGTTGAGCTCTTCGTTGCTGCTGAACTCTCAGCAATGGCACAGCAATGGAGGTTTCTTAACAGTGTCGCTCCCTGGTTTGTTGTGCTTCCAAGTTTTAGGTAGATCGTGACCCTGCTGAGTTCATAGTTTAGGACAAGTTCAGCTTTACTGATTTCGCCCAAGGACACTGGATGGATCGATAGGGTTGCTGAAATGCCTTTTTTCACGAGGTGGGGAAATCTTTCTAGACTCTGCTAATGCAGTTATGCCGGATTTCTACCTTTGCCAGTTCCCCGCGGGATTACCTCTCGGTATTACTTCGTGGGGGCGGCTTCGGCTAATTAGCCCTCATGGTTGACTTCCGTCTAGCTTCTTCTCTTTACAGTTCTTTGTGGATGCTCCAGACAAACTCACTCACTGCCTCCCAATTGTGTTAGCACTCCATCATATGGTTGACCACATTCTATGGGCTTAACGTTTCTCCCAATCCCATATTGAGTTGCATGCGCCGCAACGCAAATTTAGGACAGTGAAAAAATACGTGTCTTGCGTCATCTACGACTACTCCCTTGCAGTTAGGGCACTCTTGCGAGTCATCCAGCTTGAAACGGTGCAAGTATTGCCGGTATCCACCATGATCCGTTAGGAATTGTGTTAAAAAGAGGTTGACCTCAGCGTGTTTGTGTTTAACACATTTTGCAATATAAAGGTACATTTTCCTCGACACGACTAGTCTAGTGAATTAGTCCAAACCGGTGAGGCATACAATAATATGGATGTAACAACCTTTGTCAACAACAATCTGCTCCTTGATCTTGGGCCTCCTATATTCGGCAAAATCCTTGCTGGTGACACGGTGGCGACCGCCGCCTTTACTCATACCTACTTCAGATGCTCTCCAAAGTTCAGTCTCGAATCAATCATAAACCCCCAAATAACCTAGTGGCTTTTTTTTAGTAAGTTATGATATTGTTTCCTACTCGGATATTTAGAGAGCACTTTTTTGTGCGCTTACTGATAAGAATTTTTTCCTTTTTTTGCTCAGCAAGTTCTAGGCCATCCGTTAACAGCCAAAGCTTTATTTGTAGTTGTAATCGCCTCGTTGGAGTAGGGTCCAATCCTGGTATTGTATCGGAGGACACGATTTGAGAGGTAGCACCCGATTATAGCTTTAAGATAGTCTGAAACATTCATTCTTTGCATAGCAGCGTGAATGTAGGCTCAGTTTGCGTAATTAAAAGCGTTGACATTGAGCGTCACCACAGAATAGCATGTGGCGTTGCGAAGTGATTCGTTTGCCGAATTGGTAAACAACTACCGATAACACTCTGTTAAAAATTATGCTCTGAAACAGTTTTCCCAAGGTGTCGAGCAGGCAGATTGGCCGATATGAGCTTGGCTCTCCAGCTGGTTAATTCGGTTTGGGAAGGAGCACCAACTTTTGGCGTTTCCATTTCGTAGGGAACGTGCCTTCGACCAAACCAAAGTTTCGAAAACTTCTGTGGAATGGTATGAATTGCAACCTTCAGCGCCTTATTAGGGATCCAATAAGATCCTGGAGCTTTGCCCTCCTCTAATCTTGAAGCAGCTTGCCAAAGTTCATCATCTGTTATAGCAGGAATATGTGGACCATCTTGTCCTACGGGCTTGCCGTTCATGCTGAGGGAACAGAACTCAGACAATATTTTGGAGCAGCGTCGGGCACTTTAAGGTGTGGTGCTTTTTGTCCTATTTTCTTCATCACCGCACCCTATACGCCATTCCCCACGGGTTTACGTCCGCGTCATCACAGAGTTTCCTCCAACAGTTTTGCTTGCTTTTTTTAATAGCGAGCTGAAATGCCTTCGCTATCAAGCGCTTCGCGGTATCTAAGGTGTTTCCAGGTATCTAACGGCCTACTCTGCGTTGCATTGCGTGGTGCGCGGGAAGAAGTCGTTGGCTATTTAGTTTCGAGGAATTGTCTTAAGGGATGCTGCCGGCCATGGTTGCATGCTACCTGACAGCTGTTTTGAGCCAGTACACTGTGGTTTCATTTTCGCACTCAAACAAAATAAGGCCTGGCCTGAATCGTATGCCGCATAATTTCGGTTTAACTCGCTTTGGACTCTAAGTTAGGATCCCCGCCAACATCACAGTCTGTACTAGTGTCTTTTGCTCTGTGGTGAGCAGTTCTGTTGGGTTGGTGGAGATTATGGCCACGCTGGTGTGTGAGGCCACTTTGACATAGGAAGCCTTCCCGTTCGCGTATTTCGAAATGCTTGTTCAGCTCGTCCCCACGTAGGTGACGAAATCGATCAGCTTTTCAAGTGGCAAAGTACTTAGAAACCCTTATCGATTTCGTCCCCTGATAGTGGACGAACTCGCATAGGGTTTCGAGTAAATTTTTCGTGTAAAACAGTTTGAAACCCTTGTTCAGCTCGTCCCCACGTAAAGTAACGAGATTTCGCTTTACTAGCGCTAAAAATAACAAAAGTCATGAAGTCAAGCCGTTTTAGACAAATAATGTACTCGAAATCCTATGCGAGTTCGTCCACTATCAGGTGACGAAATCGATAAGGGTTTTTAAGTACTTCGCCACTTGAAAAGCTGATCGATTTCGTTCCCTACGTGGGGACGAGCTGAACAAGGTTTTCGATGTACGCTTCCCGTTCCCCTTGCCTCCAGCGGGAGTAGAAAAACCGCTTCTTTCGGCCGTTCCTAAGGTCGCCTTAGGCAAGCAAAAACCTGCTTGGTGGAACTCTAAGATCTCCGAGCTAAGAGCTACGTGTAAAAGTAGTTTCAATAGAGCTAAAGCCTCAAGACTTGAATCGGATTGGAACTCATACAAAAGGCATCTCAGCTCTTTAAAAAAAGAGTTACGAGGAGCTAAGCGTAAAGCCTGGAGAAGTTTTTGCGAAAACATTGAAGGGTCTTCCGAAACATCTAGATTCAGGAAAGTCTTGGCGTTTAACCCATCTAGTCCAAGCTTTCTTCAAAAAGAAGACGGCTCTTGGACGTTATCAAGCATTGAAACCATCGAATGTCTGTTTGACACACATTTCCCTGGCAGTTCAACGGCTGCTTTACCTGATCTACAGACAGTTCGCATAGAGCCATGCGACACGGAATCCATACTCAGTCATGAGAAGGTTATGTGGGCCATAAACAGTTTTGAGCCCTTTAAATCGCCTGGGCCAGATGGCATTATTCCTGCGGACCTGCAACAATGCGCAGACATCACTTATCCGTGGATCCGCATACTTACAGCGTGCCTAAAGTTGGTACATATTCCACACAGCTGGAGAGAGGTGATAGTTACTTTTATTCCTAAAACAGATAGAAGCTCGCATGCGAGTCCAAAGGACCTCCGGCCCATTAGCCTTTCATCGACTATGCTAAAATTATTAGAACGACTAATTGATCACATACGAACGATCGTCCCTGCTAATCTACTATCCATGTCACAACATGCATATTGGAAAGGGAGATCGGTTGATACAGCTCTACATTCGCTGGTCAGTTATATTGAAGCATCTCTTCATAATAAGGAATATACGATGGTGGCGTTCCTTGACATTAAGGGAGCCTTCAACAATATTAAACACAGAGCAATAACAAATGCTCTCATGAGCCTACAGGTCGAAGGTTCAATTTGTACCCTTGTTAATAGGCTACTCACTTCTATGCGTATTCATAGTACATAGGTTGGGTTCGTCTTCTGCTAGTAGATATGTTTGCAGGGGCACTCCACAGGGAGGTATTCTGTCTCCTCTTCCTCTACTTTGGAACGTAGCGATTAATCAATTGCTCTTGAATTTGGAAAGAATCGGATGTAAAGTCATCGCTTATGCTGATGATATTGCTATCGCCGTTAGAGGCAAGTTTCCTGACACACTTAGCGGACTTTTGGAAAACGCCCTTGCTATCCTAACAGACTGGGCAAGTCTCAGCGGGGTTGGGATTAATCCAGCAAAAACGGAGTTAGTCCTGTTCACAAGAAGGCGTGTGATCCCCACTTTTAACCTCCCTAAGCTAGGAGGCATTCAACTTGGTTTCTCCGACAAGGCCAAATTTCTTGGCCTTATCTTGGACAAGAAATTAAAATGGAAACCTAACATCGAGGAAAGGGTGAACAAAGCTACTGTGGCACTGTATTCGTGCAGGAAAGCCATCGGGAAAACCTGGGGCCTTCAACCAAAAGTTGTATATTGGATGTATACAGCTATTGTGCGGCCTATTTTGCTTTATGGCGTTAGTGTGTGGTGGACTGCACTTAGCACAACTGCCTATCATAATTCACTTGTTAAAGTGCAAAGGTTGGCTTCTCGTCTGATTACAGGAGCTCTTCGTACAACACCTTCATTCGGACTAGACATGATTTTGGGACTGCTGCCATTGGACATATACGCCCAACGGTCAGCAGCTTACACGGCCTTACGCCTTCGTGAAACCGGTCTGTGGCGAGCGCTGGATTATGGTCACTCAACGATACTTCGTAATTTCAGCCTGCCACTGGGTACTGATTACACTGTTCCCAAATACTTTTTTGGTAGGAACTATTCTACCTTAATCCCGCCTAGGGAAAGCTGGAGCAACGAAACGACCCAGTCCATCAGGTCCTTTTCCATCTACACTGATGGTTCCAAGACGGACGCTGGAGTCGGCATTGGAATTTACTCGGAGGAACACGACATCAGCTTGTCTTTTTGCCTCCCTAATTTTTGTAGCGTCCTCCGAACAGAAATCACTGCAATCTCGGAAGCGCTTTTATGGCTAGGTAGGCACGTTGTCACTGGTAAGGATGTCACTATATACACTGATAGTCAGGCTGCAATTCGATCACTTGAATCAGCATTTACAACATCTAAAACTATTGAAGAGTGCCGCTACGCTATGCACTCAGAGAAATGGGTCATTTCTTCAACATTACACTATCCTGGATACCGGGACATAATGGCTTTGCTGGTAATTGCTGCGCAGACGATTTGGCTCGGAATGCGGTAGCAAGTATTGTTGAAGGCGACCACGAGAAGATTAAAACACCTATTGCCGTCTGTGCATCGATAATTGAAGCCGCTTCTGAACGTAGGACCAACGCGAGATGGGCCTGCGGATATACTTGTGCTACGACGAGGATGATCTGGCCTATACTAGATATATCCCGTTCCGCCATATTACTGTCGCTAGACAGGAAATATAAACGCAACATAGTGGGTGTTATTACGGGGCACTGCCCTATTGGGGAGCACGCCAGGAGACTCCGAATTCCTTACAACGACTTCTGCAGAAGTTGTGATGATGAAGAGGAGGAAGAGAGTGTGCATCACTTTCTTTGTGAATGTCCGGCCTTATCCGAGAGAAGGAGGCGTGCACTGGGTTCGAGGTATCTTTACGATACAGATGATCTTGGAGATGTGAGCCCTACTTTGCTTAACAAATACATTGTTAGCACTGGCTGGTTTTAAACGGAACGTAGGAACTACGGTGGTATCACAATGACCAATTTTTGGTCTAAGTGCGCATGGCGCTAGTCAGGCGGCCCCTTTACCTAACCTAACCTAACCTAAGGTCGCCTTGCTTGATAAGGGCTTCACGTCTGGCCTCTTGACTCCGGAGCGGCATTCAATCGGGATAGTGCAACCTTGGTATTGGCCCACCCGTTGCCTCTTACTGTGTAATGGCAGGTGAGACGTTTGCCGCTTAGCTTGGGGTGCGTGCTGAGGGGAGTTCAGTGAGGGGCTCGTCGGTAGCTCCCCGGCCTTGGTTGGTTCAAGTCCCCGTGCCAGTAGTCTATGGTAAAAATCCATCAGTAAATATCTATCTGCTCAAAATCTCCCTTTTCAATTAGTAACGCAGAAATATCGTTTCCTATCTTAAAAACTGTTTCCACCTTAGTTATTTCGAAAAGGTAGAATTTGAAATTTGGGGATTTTTGACATATCGATTCTACCTTTGGAAGGATTTTGACGCGGCTGGACTTTGTACCTTTGTACCTTTTTATTTTCAATCTGTTTTTATTTATTTTAAAGCATGCATTGCATACGAAATAAATTAATGCAATCATCAGCAATAATTTGCGCGTGTAAAATTTAAATCAGAACACACTTGTTTCTCTCACTACGACGCGATGGTTTTATGGTAATCACCCGAATTTCAAATTGATCGAGGTCAGATAAGAGAGCATCCGCATATTATAAATGAAGTTCAATGACAATAAATTTAAATCTGTCCTTTCTGTCCAGAAATGTAGCAAATAGATATTTTTTCCCAAAAAAATGTACAAGTATTCACACTATCTAAATCTGTTCTAAATCGAAAATATCGAATTTCTGCGAAACAGCATTTTGCATAACCTTCGTATATATAAAAATCAAATCTTGACAATTAGCATTTTAAAAATGTGTAAATCATGTGTATACTCGTATAATTGACGCGATAGATTTCAGTCGATGTTAAGTTTTTTAATTTTCTTTTTTTCTGACTAGTTTAGTTTTTTTTTGCTCTTTTTTTCTACAGTATCTGGTCTGGAAAAACATTCGTGATCCTCGCTTACGTGTTGCATAATTCATTTACTAACTATGCGATGAGAGAGACCTTTTTTTTTCGACTGAGTTTTATGTCTTCATTTCGTGAAACAAAGTTTTACTACGCATTGCGCATAAAATTTGACTCTTGGCCTATAGACGAAGTCTAGAAATTGAACACTCAAAACCGATCGATCGATTCGAAAATTGGAAGCAAAAAAAAAAAAGACATTTGCAACTCGCAAGTGGTTAAAAAGCTAGTCGCACTATACATTGTGAGTACGTACAGCGGACATCAAAAATGAGCAGAATAAGAACCAGTGTTATAGCTATACACCATACACGAGTACACAAACTTCCCAATAGGAAAGGCCAAGAAAGCCAAAGCCTTCTGGAGAAGGTTATGAAGGGAAACGATATAAAGTCTTGGAAAGATAATGAAGTGCCTCCCCTGAAGCGAATAGTGTCGAAGCACTTGAAAATTTTCATAGTTTTTCTCCACAGAACTACTTCGCAAGAAGTGCAAATGAAGAGGAAGCGCTGAAAAATTCCTCTCATTGTGATATGTCAAACACTCAACTAAACAAATACTAGTTTGACTCACGTTTATATTTGACAGGTGTCAGATGGTAGGGCTGTGCTCTCCGTACTCTCCCAGCCTCGAAATGCATAACCCAGTAGTAGCGCATTTGCAAATAAAGAGGAAGCACAGCAGAGCTGCTCCAATAGAAGCGTTTCTCTACGAGTACAATTGCGAATGAAAAGAAAGCGCTGAAAAGTTGCTTTTGATGGAAGTGCTTCAAATTTTTCCCATTGGGAAAGACACTCGCACATATCAAATGGGGCGAATAGACAAAACTGAATTTGAAGGTCGCGAATTTAATTCGATTAGACATTAGCGGAATAATAAAGAATAATTTAAATATAACGAACGACAAAACAGTTTCTTATATTGTACAGTAGTTTGGACGGACTTTGGGTGATCTGTTGTCTGCCTGGTTTTCAAATTGTGTATTGTTATAGTAGACGCGAGCATAAGGCCTGCGAGGTTGAGGAAATTTGTAATTAAGATGTTTAAGAATGGACGACATGTTTCGATGATATACGAAAGAAAGGCAATTGGCAAAGATAAAGAACCGTAAGATTGGGTAGACAATTATTTTTTATTAGTTGAGTCTGTATAGTTAGTCTGTCGGTGCGGAATTAACTTCTTGGGAAAATGTCTGCATAATTTGCGAATATTTAATTTTTTTTTTCTAATTTCTTCCTTTAGGTGCTTTACTACAATCTTTTTGTTAATGGCTTACTAGCACAAAAGAAAAATCTATTTTAAATATGTATGTGTGTGTGCATAAACAACCGTCCTCAAGACGCGGAAATTGCAGGCTTCGTCTCTAGGAATTATTCGTTGTATTCTGCAGTAAAAGGCTAAAGAGCAACCCTCAGGATTTGCACAGCCGAGAGTTGAAAGCCGCAAGCTCATTTCTATTTATGAGAAATGCGAAATTGCAAGTTAGCAAATTTTACAGGAGAGCAAAAAATAAGAAAATGCAATTTATCAATTGTGAATTCCCTAGATCACTGTTTCGCAACGGGTGGTCCGCGGACCGAAGGTAGTCCGTGAGATTCATAAGTGGTCCGCGACATACTATGGGGAGTACTTCTGAAAAAGGAGTTTCAAACGTGATTAATAAAAATAACAGGCTTGAGCTTTGAAAAATATTATAGTATAAATAAAGTACTGAATACTTTCGTTACTAGGTATGTATGTGGTCGATTTGAAAATGCGATGTGTGCAGACCTTAACTTAAGTTGCATAAAGCTCGGTGGTCTACACTGTACCGAGGACTTTCAATAACAGGCGCGACAATCCAGCATTGGTCTAAGGCCGCAGGATGTGTTAGTGACATCCTATTTCCACGATCTTATCTGCTTTTTGTTGAGGTAATGAGATCAACATCACGCTCAGCAGTGTTATTTTTATCTCCATAAATGGGTACTCGTTTAACATCTGAGTGAGATCATAGTCCGTCACAAGCTCGTGAGTTCGAAAAACACCGAATCTCGCCGGCGAGATTCGAACTCATGACCCTGTGCACCGAAGGTGCGCGCACTAACCGCTGGACCAGCCAGACTATCAGTTTCTCTCAGTTTCTCTCACATAATGTAACACTATTGTCTGTACCTAATTGATTTTACTTCCTAAGTTAATTGGTACCGTGGCAGTACAGTGTCAAAATGTTGCCACAGTATCATTTGAAGACAAACCGTGTTAGAGTAATCAACCACCTCATTTCTTCATAGAAAAAGTTGAAATTAATCCCGGTAAAACCTCATCCAATGAATTATTATCTGACATAGTTAAGCGCGTTTAACTCTCAAAGTTAGATGTGTCTGTCCTGTTCTAAAGAACCCAAAGAAATGCCGATGTTACTGCCAATGCTTATACTTTAATTGTGGAAGTTACTACGGTAAACTCTTCACCCATATACATTTTGCCGAAGGAATAATAGTAGTCACAAAAAATTTACAAAAATCGGTACTACTTAGCGGGCCGCCGGTCCAACTTAGTGCGGTGTTCGCCGTACCGCACGCGAAAGAAAAACAGGGGAATTGAATTTGATCGTAATTTGCGTTATTCAGTGAATTCAACCCGCTAATGGTTCGGCCGACCTTTTTGTGTGTGTTTCGACAAAGCCTACCCGCATATTGAGTTCTATACATGTCGAATAGGCCAATAAAACAAGACATTATAGAGAACATCGATAGGGGTGACGATTTTTTTCTTCGGTATTTTGTCAGGAGTAGTTAGGAGGTAAAGGTACTAATTTTACGCGGAGCTGAGGGGTGCGCTAACGCGGGGAGAGGGGGTTAAAGGTGCAATTTTGTGCAATTTTTGGTGTTTTGGGCTATAACTCGAAAACGGTGAGTCTCACAGAAATAAGTTGTGTGTAAGCATTAAAGCTTTCTAAATATCCTATTTATTCGCCCATACTTACATATGCAAAACTCCTAACGGTTCTTCCAATATTGTTCAATAAAAGTAAAAAAAAAAATTTTTTGCATTCTATTGGCTCTGGTGTCTCTCCGATTTGTTTTTCAAAAAACTTTTGTAGGGTAAAGTTAGTAAGTGATAAATTTTCCTTAATTTGATATACTTCTTCTTGGCTTGTCTCCTATCATTCGAGAGTTAAGAGAGTCTCAACGAAGTAATATTCTATACTCATCAGAATGAAGACAAACATTGTGAAAAAACGGCAAGGGGGGGACGGTTTTTTATTTCATGGATCCATAATGGGCGGTTCGGAGTAAGACATACTACAAGCTCGCGGCCATGAGGTGTGCGCTAACGTGGGGAGGGAGGGGGGGGGCTAAAGGATTCATTTTTGCAGGTTGTCGACTTAATCTTGAAAATATCTCGGAAGCGGTGAGTCGTCCTGAGAGTATTTGTATGGCAGTACTAAAGCCCATTAAATTTCCAAAAACTTATTTGAACAATCAAATGCCTTTCGATTATGTCGTTCAGCCGGAATAAAATAATTTTTTCTAGGATTTTACTCATAGTGGGTAAGAGGCTTATGGGTCTATAATTACCTGGAATTTTAGCATATTTTCCTGGTTTAGCGAAGGGTATTATCTTAGCATGTTTCCAAGAAGAGGGGAAATAGCTTGAGACCATGCATGAATTAATTATGAAATTCAGACGCACTATAGCCTTCCTAGGGAGATTTTTTAAAACTAGATTTGATATTTTATCAAAACCCGCAGCTTTTTTTATTTTGATACATTTAATTATTTTGCTAATTTCCTTTGGAGTGGACATGCATGATACATTAAAGTCGCTAGCGGAATAAGTTAATTTATTTATTTCATCGTTAACTCTTTGGTTGTGTAGGTCGTTTCCTAAATGGGACGAAAGATGATGGGCTTCCTGGAATTTCTCAGATATTAGCTCAGCTTTATCCTTATTGTCGAACACTAACATCTTGTTTTTAGAGTATAATGGTGGAATAGGTTTACACCGCCGAAAGATTTTATTCAACTTCCAAATATTTTTATTATTTTTTGGTAGTTGTCTCAACATACAATTCCATTTTTCATTCCTTCTTTCAAAAATTTTCTTTCGAATCATTTTGGTGAGTTTATTAACTAAAGCCTTGGTGGTTATATTACGAGTTTGCTGCCACCTGCGACGAAAGAGATTTCGGGTATGGATAATTCTTTTAATATCCTCATCGATGGCTTGATAGTTCGTTCCGTTAATGGTTACTTGGAATGATGCATAATCTAGGGCAGAATTTATCTTGTTATAGAAGTCTTCAATCAGACTATCAACTTGTGATGAGTGTTCAATCCTTGAAAGATCTTGGGAATTTAGATCAATATGACTGTTTAAATACATTTTAAATTTTGCCCAATTGACTCGCTTCAAATTAGGATTCTCGAAAGGGCTATTGAAATCAGTGCAAGTGAATTCAATGTCAAAAATTACGGGCAAGTGCGGTGACGACAGATTATGAGAAGTGCGCGGCTGAGATATAATATTAGGACATTTAGATATGGCTAAGTCTAAGGTTGAATTATGACCATTTGGATTAATGAAAGTTGGTTCTCTAGGAGTGTGGATGATCCAATTATTTCGTGAAATTAATTCAAACAAACGTTTCCTCGCTTGGTTGGCTCTAACACAATTCCAAAACCTGTGTTTCGAATTGAAGTCACCACATAAAATCACTTTCGTTCCCAATCCAAACAAGTACTTGACATCTTCTTCAAACATAAGATTAATTTTGCTCCCTAACTTGGGGATGGGTGGTCACACATTTCTGAAACTTGGAATACATATTTTAAACTAAAATCGTAGAGATGTCAGAAAATTTCAGACCGATCGGACCCATAGCAAAAAAGTTACGGTGTTTTAAAAACGAAAAAGGTACACCTGTACCTATCCCGCTGGATGAGGGTAAAGTGGTGTTCGAGAAATTTAAAGCTTCTGTGATTTTGGAAAGTTTCAAAAAGTTGCCTTCGACTCCTACTCTTCCACTCTTCCATCATTTCCAACAAGCTTTAAAAAACTCTGAATAATGATAAAGTTCTTATGGTACATCTGAAGTCCGTAGAGGTTGAAATTAATTTTCCAAGAAATACCTTTCTCTCCTAAGTGCACCATGTGAGTTCTAACAGTTTCAAAACAGAATTTGAGAGAAATTGGGGATTTTCGTAAATATCGATATAACGGTAATGTATACCAAAAAGAAAGTCGGGTTATTTACACCATTTATAGCTTAAGAACGGCTGGACCAATTTCCATCATTTCAGGTTTGTTGGATTATTCTCCGACCGGAATAGCCGAATAACTAATAAAACATGCGAAAAATTCCCAACGAGCAAACTTTCACAATGGGTTATCTTTTTCGCCTACTACTGCGTGTATTTCTTGAACATATCAACTGATTTCAGTCAATTTGCTCGACAGCATTGGTCTCGACCCCAATTAACAGACCAACTCTATTGACACATATGACTAATTCACAATGAGCAGGATTATTATTAAGACAGTTCCTTTTCACATACCTCTTTCTGTATTTCTTGAGCGTATTACCGGTTTTTAGTAAGTTTACTCCACCAGATTGGTCTATACAAGGCTCCAGCCGGAATAGCAGTACATATATGAATACATACTGAGCAACAATTCACAACGATTTTTTTTTGCAAAGACAAAAGTCTTTATTTTTTTAATGTCTAGCGAAAAGAAATCTAACCGAATAGGTCTCCTCCACAAATAGCAGAGTACCTATTGACAAAAACACGCAAAAAATTCACAATGAGCAAAATTATAAAAACAGTTCGCTTTCGTAATAGTTCTTAAACGAATTGCTGGATTTTAGTAAATTGATTCCACCGGATTGGCCCACACCCAGAATACTATTGATACATGCGAAAAATTCACAATGATCAAACTGATGAAAACAGTTTGTTTTTCAAATACTTTTGCCTATATCGCGTGAACGAATTCTCAGATTTGAGTAAATTTGCATCACCGCATAAATGGTGGAGAATACCTGCCGAAAATCTGCAAAATTTGCCAATAGAAAAATTATTTCTATTGCTTTTTTATATTATCTCTTGAACAAACTATTTAGGGCTATCGGGGGATTTTTAATTTGGTATTCCGAAAAAAAATCAACGTGCCCGGTAAACATTGGCCGGTAACATAATTTACTTCCCCGGGGCACAACAGGGTATCTTTTAAATGTGTCCTAACTAAAGGGTTATCCATTTCGTGGTTTCAAAAGTATAGGGCTGGAATTCGACATCTGTCAAACTAAGTTGTTAAACCAATTTTTTTTAATTAAGTTGAAAGTCTGACATTTACGAAAATGGATCGCTTAACTATCGCACAACGAATAAAAATTGTTAAAACTTACTACAAAAATGGTGATTCTGGCACAGCCACATATCGTGCTTTCAGAGGAGATTATGGTTTACACAATCGTCGACTTTTTCTGCCTGCTATTGAAGAATACGACTTGGAGAATATGTGGTTTCAACAAGACGGTGCCACATGCCACACAACTCGAGCGAATATGGCTTTATTGCAAGAGACATTTCCTGGCCGCGTAATTTCTCGTCGTGGCGATATCAACTGGCCACCAAGATCATGCGATTTGAAACCGTTGGACTTTTTTTTGTGGGGCTACGCGAAAGACCGTGTTTATGCATATAAACCTTTAACTCTTGAGCACTTAAAAACCAACATTCGTCAAGTTATGGCTGAGATACCGCTCAATATGTGTCAAAAAGTGGTCGAAAATTACCTCAAAAGAATCAAGGCTTGCAACAATTCGCGTGGTGTTCATTTACATCATGTAAATGAACACCACGCGAATAGTTGCAAGCATTGATTCTTTTGAGGTAATTTTCGACCACTTTTTGACACATATTGAGCGGTATCTCAGCCATAACTTGACGAATAACTTGTAGTGTTTCACACATAATGTCAACGTTCAAACTTTATAATAAACAAGAAATATCAATGAAGAAAATATTTTATATGTGTTTTATTTACGTTTACTTTTGAAACCACAATATGGATAACCCTTTATAAAAATACATAACGGATTTTTTAAATAACCGCCAAAACATAGTGCACACCTTATTGACACACCCTGTATTTATTACAACTATCATTCCCGAAAAAAAAATTATCAAAATTTACATTTACCTTTTTCCCCATTTTCTGTTTTAATTTCCGTTGCTTCCAAATAACCTTCGAAAAGTCTCTTGATGTTTCCATCATTTATACAATTCCCGCAAATGAATTACACCGGAGCAATTTCAACTGAATGAAAAGAGTATCCAAAGAAAAAAAATTCTCCATCACCTTGGGGCGTATTTCATCAATTCACGGGATGTTGAACTGGGATTCTGCATCGCACGATGTCGATGAGTGATTTCGGACATTTTAGTGCAAAAATGGCATTCAAAATGTTATCCAAACATTCAGAGTACATAGCATAGGGATTACTGAGCGAAACTCATTGAAGAATGTTTTGGGATAAGTATATCTAGGTAGGGCACTGCTTGGCATTGGTCATCTATGAGTATACTGGTACACGGATGTACACTATTTAATGATTATGTGCAAAGAAGAGTTAATAATAATTTTAGACTGTTCGTTTTTTTCTTCTTCGTAGCGTATAACACCTCTTAACCGACCATGAATTTTTTCGTTTCGTCGATCATTAACTATGACTTGGTTTTCTCTTTTTTTGGCCGCCTCTTCTGTGTGCAATTATTTCTAGTGTTGTTCAGTTTCGGTTGTGGGTAAATGGCAAATAGTGCTTCTAGCTAGCTTCTTTTAGAAGCATACAACAAGAGACTAAAAGAATTCATTATTCATTATTTTCAGTACCACAAACTGCAATCAACCCAACTGACCTTTAAAGTAGTTGTTTAGATTGTTCTATAGCGAAAACAATAATTATGACTTGAATTGTTTTTAGCAAAGCACTTTTGGGTGTGATAATTGCGCTTTTGTTCAAAAATATGTAGCCAATTTTATAAATAAATAAATTGGCAACATATTAAATTCAGTTAGTTCAATTTTATTTACTATAGAAGTCTGTTGCGAAATCCACCTCTAGAACAAATCCACCACGGTGAAAATCCAGCATAAAAAAAATCATACGGGTCAAAATCCACCCGTTCGGAATCCGACCGATCAGAAAACAAACTAATATGGAAAATAAATTTATACGTTGAAAGAAGGATCTCTATATTAGTGCATAATTGAAAAGGTGGATTTCGACCGGGTAGATTTTGTCTGTGTGGTGAGTATAGACGCAAAATCCGACGTGTAAATCTTCCTCTATTAAAGAAAAACATTTTGAGACATGAATTGACAAGAGACCAGTAAATCGAATTTCTCTGAAAAAAAAAAATTAAAGATGTCTACATCTCCGTGGTAGCGTGGTAATGTATATAAAGGGTAGGATCGTAGGATATACTGCAAAAAAAATTATGCCTTTTAGAAACGTTCGCGCAATATTCAAGATATGAGTTTGCAACCACATTGATCGTGGTTTGCCGAAACGCACAGTGCAAAAATCAAAGTTGTGGACAACACCCGACTGCGAAGGACAGAGGCGATGGGGGAATCCAACGAACGTAAATCGGCATTCGGTCAAATGCTAGAAGAGTGGTTGGGGAAATCCAAAGTACCGATCTTCTGCGCTGGGTTCGGCGAACTCCGCGCAGTGTGGGGCCGCGGCATGACGTTAGCGCATAAAAACCTGGAGAGAGATATACCTCTTTGCCTTGAGAATTTACTGCGCAGCGAAAACTTATAAATGTGTTCTAAGCATTATATACTTCTAGTTGATTCGATAGTGTAAGTATGTTCAGTTCATTGTTTCCAGAGTTCGTTCCGTTCGAAAAAAAACCAGAAATAACATTGTAACATCCATGAACTTTACCTCGAACAATGCTAAGCATTCCACTCAACATTATTTCCTATAATATTTATTTACTTATCTATTTTTCCGTCTATTGTATCTCCAGCAGATCTATGTATCTTTACTCATGTTTTAGTAATACATAGGTAATACCAAATAGCAAATACCACTAACGACGAAAGAAATATGGAATTTCAATTTATATTGTTTCCGATAGAAGATAAATGAATGTGATAGATATACGAAATTGCCGTGAGAAAACCATCAACTTCTTAGATGAAAGATCATTAAGATTTTTCTATAAACACCTGTCAATTGATTGGATCCATGAATTAGTCTTATTTTTTGAATATTATGTATTTAATGTTAATTATATGGAATGTAAATGGAAGTCGGTAAGATTTGATGAGATTATGTTAACCCTTTCGTGCCCAAATTATGGATTTCAAGTTTAGAATTTTTCTAACAACATTTTATCGTTCAGTAGGCATCTTTTATGATATTTTCTTGCACAAAAAAAATTTTAAGCACTATAGTTAACAAATTAGAGCATGATGCCATATGACTTCGTCTCACTAAAGCGAAAGCAATACTTTAGTCAAAGTTGTGCTGATACGGCCTAGTTTGACAATCACGTTTTATTAATTCATATATTTCTCTTATTTGTATTAAATAGTATATTGTTCCTGTAAATTTTGAGGGCACCTCTAGAAAACCCCCTTTCGTCATCCAGGGCGCCGATCTTGCTATAATTGGATCTGAGAAAAAATAAATGTTTGCCTCAATCACTGTTACCCAATTCCCAATCCAAAATTTAGTCGAGATTAGGTGTTTGTAATGACAGTAGGAAGTTACTAACACTTACATATATGAATACGGGACTTGCTGTTAGCACTTTCACTGCCAATGATGCCATATGGCATCATGCATATACAAAACCACTTTATAGGGTTTTTCCTAAAAAAAAACAAAAAACAACGGAAAATATTTTTATTTTCTCTTACAACAACCTCTTTACAAGAGAAAACCAGAAAATTGATTTACATAATAGACCAAGCAATGAAAGCCTAAAAAGGGGGTGTAGAGAACATCGAAGGGGGTGACGATTTTTTTCTTCGGTATTTTATCAGGAGTAGTTAGGAGGTAAATGTACTAATTTTACTCGGAGCTGAGGGGTGCGCTAACGCGGGGAGAGGGGGTTAAAGGTGCAATTTTGTGCAATTTGTGGTGTTTTGGGCTATATCTCAAAAACGGTGAGTCGCATAGAAAAAGTTGTGAGTAAGCATTAAAGCTTTCTAAATATCCTATTTATTTGCCCATACTTACATATGCAAAACTCCTAACGGTTCTTCCGATATTGTTCAATAAAAGTAAAAAAAAATTTTTTTGCATTCTATTGACTCTGGTGTCTCTCCGATTTGTTTTTCAAAAAACTTTTGTAGGGTAAAGTTAGTAAGTGGTAAATTTTCCTTAATTTGATATACTTCTTCTTGGCTTGTCTCCTATCATTCGAGAGTTAAGAGAGTCTCAACGAAGTAATATTCTATATACTCATCAGAATGAAGACAACCATTGTGAAAAAAACGGCAGGGGGGACGGTTTTTTATTTCATGGATTCATAATGGGCGGTTCGAAGTAAGACATACTACAAGCTCGCGGTCATGAGGTGTGCGCTAACGTGGGGAGGGGGGGGGGGAGCTAAAGGATTCATTTTTGCAGGTTGTCGACTTAATCTTGGAAATATCTCGGAAGCGGTGAGTCGTCCTGAGAGTATTTGTATGGCAGTACTAAAGCCCATTAAATTTCCAAAAACTTATTTGAACACTCAAATGCCGAATTCCTGACGGTTTTTTTACCGTTACGGGGCTAGCACAGGTTTTTCGAAGTTGCAAACTTGGTGGTACACTTCTGGTAGGATAGATACCATATCCCAAAAAACCAGAGCCGAGCCATTTTTTGCTACCTAACGCCTTATATTTCGGTTTATTGACTGGCCTATTAAGGTTTAATCCTTTCGGACCTATTGGGACACATACGCTCCGACACTAACTTCAAAGCTGATTGATCACTATGACTGTCCTTTTCAAAGCAAAAAAGACGCACAAAAATATATGAGAAAAGGGTCCAATTCGTCTTTGCAAAAGTTGTTTTGAATCGTACCATAAGTGAAAACGTTTTAACCTTATGTTTCTCCTAAATCAGAGTGAATATGACGTTATATTGGCAAAAACAGTATTCTGTTATTATTTGACTGTAATGATGTAGACACCTATCGGGACATATATGTCCCATCTAAAACACCGAACGGGACATATATGTCCCAAACCCCACAGGCAGCTGGAGGAGGTGGGAGTGCAATTTTGTACCTCCCTATATTTAAGACATATCCCGATGATTCCATTATAAAGCTGCAGCTGCATTTTTTAGGTTCGAAAGGGTTAAGTCGTGCAAGAAAATGTTTTTTTTTTTTTTTTTTTCAAAAATCTTCAAATGCCTGTGGCAGCTGGAAATTACATAAGGAATCACAATCTGGTTTTCTTGTTCTGAAATCTGGTTTCCGCACATCCTGTATACAAATTATCAGGGTGGGTCCCTGATTCGAATAAATCATGTTCGTCTGTCTGTTTGTCTGTCCGTCCGTGTGTCGTGTGCCAGTTCGCACGATAACTTCCGAAACAATGAAGCTATAGTGGTTTGAAATTTTGGTCAGATGTTTGTTTTGACGGACGGTTTTGAAAATGGCCCAATCGGACCAAGGGTTCCTCTTACCTCCCATACAAATTACCCAACCTTGATATTTCAACTTGCCAATAACTTACGATAGAATATCGCTACCGACCTGAAATTTTGATCAATGCCTATTTGTGATATATGCTTGTAGATGATGGAAAGTGGAGTAGGTCTGACTACCCCTACCTCCTCTACAAAGCTATAGTAAGCCATATCTTTCGATAAAATGCATCGAAAATTTTCAAATTTGTAATAAATGGTAGCTATTGGATGTCCTTATAAAATACTTAATGTGTGCCAGATCCGTCCCATCTACCCCTACATCCCCTACAAATTATTATCTGATTCGACTCATCTTCCCCTTTATGCTTTGCGTGCCTTCTAGGTCCGTATTTGGGTCTCGTTTTTTTCTCCTATCGTTTTTTGAATAACTGCAAAAAAAAACTATCAAAAATTCCCCCTTTTCGCCATGTTTCGGACCGCCTTAAGTAATCGTAAATTTAAAAAAAAAATCGGTCAACCACATCATTTTAGCAAAAGTTTAGAAGAGTGTGTCTGGTTGGTGGAGTGGTTAGTGCGTACAAACCATGTATACATTTTCCGTATTGCAGACCACCATACCACACCATGTTCATAGATTATTTTAGCACAAAGCATTTGTTATGGGGAGCTGTTATAGAAAAGATCTAAACCCGAAAATGATTTGTCACCAATATACACAATACTTTCTGAGAAAACAGCATGATTGATTTTATGATCGATTAATCGAAATCGTCTAATCCGTTCAGTGTGTGTATGTATAACATTTCATAAATCATACGAAATCCTTTTTTTTTTCTGAAACTCATAAAATCTGTTTGTCTGCAGACATGTTATGCACGCGAACAAGACAAGACTATGTCGACGTGATTGACCTACCTAATATCAATTTTCTCACACTCGCCTTTTTTACGGTTCGTTTCAGTACATATTTGCTTTATGGACGCATCAGGGTGTAGTAATTATGCATAATGTTCTCATAACTACACTGAACAGATTAGATACACACTAGAATAGCATATTAGCGAGATTGTAGATTTGCTTCGTCTTATTGTTATTTTTTTCTAGTCAGTCTTAGAACTTTGTGTACATATTTAGTATACAAATCAAAGCAAGAGGAGTCTATTGTGTGATTGTGATATATTCTTCTAGACTAGAAAAATAGATAAAATCTATCCTATTTGCAGACAGAAGTATCTAAATAGACAGAAGAGGAGGCGCTAGTGTCTGGCCTGAATAAATTCTTGTATTGTTTATGTTGTTTGCACAATAGTGTACTGAAAGAATCTCAAGCCTACAAATGACCATCGACGCCAGCTTCATTGCCTTTGTCGTTTGTTTTTGCGTGAAGACTGAAGAAGCTTCCTTGGAACTTTAATAAATGGATGGTGTGTAGCCATACGCTTGCCAGGCGACAGCCGACACAATATGTTATGTATTTTGTGCAAACACCTACAATACAGGCGAGGCGTGTGATTTTGTCGTCTCAACCTCGAGGGTGAAGAAACGGCGTCCTTGGGGCATGTTCTGAATCATTAATGAAGCCTAGAAGTTGATTGTAGATTTATTTCAAAACCGTTTCAACGGATTGCTGACAGTTGTTGCGGATTGATTCGGTGCATGCATATTGGGCTAGGTAATGGCCAGACGTGTATTCTACTGTCTGATGGGACCTCAGTATATTCTCAGCAAATCGCACCGTCAAAACATGCCCTCGAAATTCCTGACGTCGTCTATTAAAAACTTCAATTGACGACAAATTAAAAGTCATTTGTGAGCACAGTGTGTGTCCTACATGTGTATTATTTGCTAGAAGACCTACTTTTAAGCATTTTATATAAGAAACGAACATCTCTCATCTCATTCTTCGATGCATCGTGTATCATTTTTATCAAGAATCATACATCAAACAAAATTGTGGCTTAAACAACATATCTTACGACGATAATGACGACTTCCAATTTACAATAAACTTATATGACCAGACATGGCCGAGTGTAATCCATGCAATGCACAGGGCCAGAGAGAGAAACTAACTAAAATAAGAAGGGAAAAATACATCTCGAGTCCAAGCCAAGACACTTTAATGCATCCGAGGAAAAAGATATATGAAAAATGGGATGGCACAGATTGACAAAGTGACGATGTTGTCGTTGTTTTTCGTTGAGAGAACAACAACAACGACGACGATGATGATGATGATGATGTTGACGTGAATGATATTGCATGTGACATCGACTTTAATTTAGCTCCCTTGCGCCTCTGATTGCAGTACGACTCCGGTGCAGACATTGCGTCTGACAAGATTTGTGTAATGGGCACATGTATCATATATTAGATATGACCACTTGCAAAACACAAAAAAAAATGTGCAATCAGACTCTCTACAACATTGCTGTCGGAATTTCCCAGATTTATTCGCTTAACCACTTGATTATGTATAAACTTTTCTATGACATTCTATGCAGTCGCTAGGTGATCATATTTTGCGTGTCCAATAGCCGGGGCCTAGTCTTACGAATTCTATAAATACGTATGATGAAAATTCTGCACTTCTTCTAAGTGGACAACAGCTTCACGTGTCGCAGAAAAATACAAACTGTTGCGATTGCTAAGCAAATTCTCAGACAATTACATACATTACCACGTATCGTACATTTTTATGTTGTTTACAAAAATATTTTCAACTAAATTTGATCGCCATGTACAAAAGCGTTATTCTAAAATTAAAATTTGATATCTGATATCCGCGAGTGAGTGTACATCAAAACATGAGCAAGCTATTTTGTGGACACAATAATAAATGCAATGAGCGTTTAGGTTAACGACTTTCCCATGAGTATAGTAGAGAGTTGTCCAACATGCGATCTGCGGGCCACAAACCGGCGCGCAGGCGACTTCGACACTTAGAGAAATTTCGCACGAGCTTTTATGCAAAAAAACGACACATTTCTGCACACAAACTCAGAAAAAATAACATCTCAAGATTGTCCTCCTCACGGGAAATATCTTTTTAGTAAAAACATTCAGTTTGCTCCCGCTCGATTCCGGATTTCCTATAACGATCAAAACTAGAACTGGCTAGTTCAGCAAAATGAGAGAGTTAGTGTTGGGCTTGTGCTACTCCATATCCTTTCTTCCTTACAACACACAGTTCTTGTTTCAAGAAGAGGATTCTTCATTTTATTCTCCAACCAAAACTGTTCTTATCCATTTCGCAAGGCTCTTCGTGGACAGCTGTCATCCGACTGCCGACAGAAATATATTAATAATTTGAAATTGATCAACTCAAACATACTTCTTTGCGTTAGGCATGAAAAGCGTAAAAGAATTTCAACTCCTTCATAAAAATGTTGGGCTCAACATCGCTTTTCAAACCAACAATCTGGCCCGCCTAAAAAAAAAAAACAAGTGAGACACACCTGTTTTTGTATATTCGCGAAATTGTACACCTAAAACGACACACGAGTTTACTCAATGTATACAAACACACTTACACTTTCAGTACCTATTGCGTCAATGTCCTCAGGTGTTGTTTTTAGCTTTAACTTTTTGTGAAAATTCCAAAACACGCAAATATCGTCAGAAAAACAAGAATGTGTATATCCCCACGGCTACACTAGCTAAAATAGCAAAATATCCGATTTTAGTGTGGTTAGTTTTAATATTTAGGTAAATTTTTTGGCTGTAATAATCATCTCGCTATTCTAGCTAGTCTCGCTTTGGAGATATTGAAGATTAAGTCGTTCAAGAAAATGATTTTTTCAAAAATCTTAAAATGCCTGTGGCAGCTAAAGGGTTACGAATTGAGGGTATGTTTAATACAACTTTTTTGCTGGAAATTACATAAAGAATCACAATCTGGTGCGTTTATGCGGCAGTTTCCGGACAACCTGTATATACTTTGGTCATACATAATAAGCTGCTACCATTTGACACAAAATTCTATCAAAAGATATGGCTTAATTATAGCTTTTTATGGCAGGAAGGGTTAAGGGTAAGCAATACCTACTCAATTTTTCAGCAACTCACTTACTATACTTGGTTTCCGAGAAAATATCAGATGTAGTCCGTTGAGCTTCTGCAACGCAATTTGCTTAGATTCTTCAAGACAAGTGGGTCTCTCAACAAATGGAGACGCTCAATGTTTTCCTCCGTGGTTTTTAGTACATAGTAGTTGTCGAGGAAAACCGTTCACATTCACTATCCCCGGGTTAAGGCAAGATTTGTACTTCCTCCAGTTGCTAGAATAGCTCCAGTTGCTCAACCAGATTTCTCGTGACCCCGCAATATTTATTTTGTCGTAGTTTGTATTCCGTTTTATCAGAGATTAGCCAACCAGGTACAGAATTTTGTAGTCAAATAGATGTGATCCAAGAGAAACTCTTGCTGACTGCCTTAAGCCGGTCCCACACCGACCGGAGTGTGGCAAACACCGCACAAAAGATTGATACGAAAAATCGTGCAGCAGTGTGGTTAGGTTACTCCAAGGTATCATTCTTGGACCGATCTTTTGTGCGGTGTGTGCCAAACTCCGGTCGGTCTGGGGCCGGCTTCAGACTGAATCGTATCGACAGACACTTTTTAGACAGTTGATCCAAAGTTGCCGTTTCTCCACGCAGTGTTTTGGTGAGCCAACGTCCATTTTCGTAAATTGTGGACACTGATTGTTCCGATGGGTCCCCCTTGCATATGGGGCAAGTTTCAGTTGTTGGTGGTTAATGCAACAACATGTGTGTTGTTCGGTCGAGCTTTTTCGAAAGTAGGAATTGTAAATATGGGATCCCAGTGATTCACCTTGAAGTCTAATGTTTTCAGACCGCGTAGGTATTCTTGCGTTGTGTCGTGAAATCCTTTCACTCCCTGAGCAATGTCGTTTCCAATTACTGGTTGCGATATTAGCTTGTTCAATACCGCGTTTAACAACAGACGTTTGTTGTGGCAGTGCTCCTCTATTAGCTCCCAAGCCGGTATGTAGTTTTGGTCGCACATCGGTAGGTGTCGTATTAGGCCTTCCGCTTCAGCTTTCAGGTTAGTCTTAAGAAACCACAGTTTTTGAGCTGGAGCCAGGTTGTTGTTATGTATAAGTTGCGTAGTTTTCATGCCAAATAGTTCCCGTCAAATTTGCGAAGCTCAACCCTGAAAAGTTTGATGTTCGTCTGTACTGCACAGGGGGCAGACACCGTCGTTTCCATCAACCCAAATTTAACACTCTCCATCCGTGACTCCAAGTCGATATATACATACACTCCCTGTCATAACTATAGCCGCACCATAAAACAGACTGATCCTTGGAAATTGAAAGAGAGCACACCTATTCCACATATTATGTACTTAGGGGATATTAAAAAGACAAATAATTCTACAAAAAAAATCCTTATATTTTAAACCGTTATTGTTCTATAAAGGAAAATCTAAATTTCCGGTCCGTCATAACTATAGCCGCACTTGGAATCAGTATGGTAAAAACTGTTTAAAAAGTCGAAATTGAGGAAATTAATAACGGGAAAAATCTTTTTAAAGAATATTGACTCTGAGGAATTATTTTGTTTATTTCTCAATAAATCACTATAACGGTTTTTCAAGATTTTTGCTTATTGACTTCTCAGTATCGATAACCGTTTCTTTTACATAGAAAACTCTTTGAAATTGTATTTATTTTATGAATTTCACGTAATAATGTTTCCTAAAGATTTCCTGTCTAATATTTAAGAAAGAGGAGCAACCTCCGTAACATCTGTTACATTGGAACCTTCTTGAAGTGCAATGATTGGCGAGAGATGATGCAATCTCTTACTAGAAAATCCGTTATGTGCCATGTCTTCTGTATTAAAACGAAAACAGTTTATCGTTAGGATATTCCAGAGAAGTTTTTATTGTATTAGAGGTTGTTACATCAACTTTTAAACACAAAATCAGCCCTGCTTAACACTATTAAGAAACCCTGTCCAAAATTTGTATTGAGATCTATGAAAATCTGGCAAGTGCGCATTAAAAGTATTGGACAGGATAATCTACGTATAGAATACTTGATTTCTTTACTTCCAGCATAGGAAAAACTTCATAGGATTGTCCTGACGATAAACGGCTTTCATTTTATAAGGCGGATAGGACACATAACGGATTTTAAAGCAAGAGATTGCATCATCTCTCACCAGTCGTAGTACTTAAAGTTAGTTGCAATGTTTCAAATGATGGGAAGGAACCTCCCATTGATCCAAATTAGACAGGAAACCTTCGAGAAACATTATATCGTAAAATTTGGTAAAAAAAAACACGAGTTCAGAAAGTTTCTATGTAACAAGATAATAAGCTTAAAACTCGAAAAACTGTTAAAATGATTTCGTGAAACATAAACAAAACAGTCTCTCAGAGTCTATTTTATTCGAAAAGGATCTCTCCCGTTATTAATTTCCTCAATCTCTGCTTTTTAATCAGTTTTTGCTATAATAATTCCAAGTGCGGCTATAGTTATGAGTATGACATACCGGAAATTTAGTTTTTCCTTTATACAGAGATAACGGTGTGAAATGGAAGGAAACTTTATGTAAAATTATTTGTGTTTCAAGTATCCCTTTTGTTTATAGTATGTGGAATAACTGTGCTCTCTTTAAATTTCCAAGGAGCAGTCCGTCTTATGGTGCGGCTATTGTTATGACAGGCAGTGTAGTTCGATGGCGTAGTCGACCGGAATCGGCTCTTCATCCATGAGCTGAAAATGCTTTGTCCTTATGGCGTCCCATTGCTGCTTGATGGCTACAAGCTGCGCCTTCTTGAATTTGAAAGGTTTACTGCTGTTCAACCTTTCCTAGGGTAATATTTCAGTTGTTCTTAATTATTTTTCAAATCTTAAATGCAACAAAATATACCATTGCAATGACATATAACACACTAGACCTTTTTAGACAGATTATATCCCACACCAAAAATTATTGTCATATTTTACCAAAACTCTGGAAGGAATGAAAGTTCAGCCAAGATAGTTTCGGAAAAATCAGACTAAGGACACGCCACGTTTCCCTTTGCGAAATTTGTTAAATCTTAGATAAACGAACTGAAAAAATATTTTGTTTTCTGCAGGTACCTTGAAGTTTATATTGCTCCACCCCAAGGCATACATAATGTAGTAACAAAATGTATGGAGTGACACGTTATAAATTCCATTTTGAGTAATTTGAGAATATTCGACAATAACAAAAATTGTCAAGTTTACTGGTTTGTTTTCCGTAATCTAGCGCAATCTACTAGCTCTTTAGAGCGACAATAATGTGACAATAAAGAGGACCGACAATTGTGAATGAGCTCTTGGCAAGAACAATAATAGAGAGTTTTAGCATGTCGTACAACATACATCAACGTATATGAGATTCTAAAGGCAAAATTCACTTTTGAAGCCTACACAAAACAGTATACGCCCAAGTAGGCGTAAGTATTTTGACGTACGTTAAATAGTCACTGTCGTGTAGTGTTGCGATTAAAGTTGAAATCTTTCGATTCCTTTTTTTTGTGTACGGAACGGATTTACCAGTAGGCTGGAGCCTAGGGTGGCAGAATTTACGGAGGCGGCAATTTTGTGGCAAATATTTTCTTTAAGATAAGCACATCATATACACATTTAATACCGTGGAAAATCCAATTCCTAATACGAATTTCAACGCCAAATATACAGGGTGTCTCACGACTCATGGTACATACAATACTGGATGATAGCACAACTCATTTGGATAGAATTAATGCTCCACATGACCCCTCTATCTTTAACCGTTGTACAGTTTTAGCATTTTTTGTAAATAGGGTCAAAAAGCTCCACTTGCCGAGCAAAATCACTATTTGCCACACTCCCAAATATTTAATCCGAGATTTGACTTCATTTTCTGAAACACGTAAGATATGCAAGACCCCAATTTTTATATGTTGTTCGAAAGCTAACATTATGAAGAAACTTTTGTTTGCATATTTGTCAGTTTAAAGTACCGTTACGATTTTACAAGTTGAATTTTCAATGAAAAATCTATTTTTGAATTTCATTAAAGTTTGAATGGTAGTATCTGGGAAGTTTTTTAAATTATTTAATTGGGATAAGAGGTATTTCAAGTAGAATTTTATGCAGTTTCAGAGAATGAAGTCAAATCTCGGATTAAATATTTGGGAGTGTGGGAAATAGTGATTTTGATCGGCAATTCGAGCTTTTTTACACTATTTACAAAAAATGCTAAAACTGTATGACGGTTAAAGGGGTCATGTGGAACATTAATTCTACCCAAATGAGTTGCGCTATCATCCAGTATTGCATGTACCATGAGTCGTGAGACACCCTGTATAGTACTTACTCTGATGAGATACGTTTTGGGAACAGTGTGTGAAGTTTGTTTTTACCTCAGTGAGACATACGAGTGTGAACTGTTTGTCGCCGCTATGTCAAAGCTTCAAACACTTAGATGGATTTATTTATTGAAGATAGTTCTGCGTTAAGTTCTCTCTCTCTTCTCTCTCAATTGTATGCAGGCTAAAATTTGAATCCCAGGACTTTTTTTTGTATTGTCTCTTAGTCTGACAACTTTTTTAATAAAACCCCCAACAGCTTAATCTTGCACTGATGATCCCGGTTTATTGTCAGTTCCATAAAATGTCCAATGGTCAAACAATGTTTGAAATTCAGACAGAGAAAACGCTTAAGAAAATAAATCTCATAAATATTCAACCGAACATTAAACATTAAAGGTACGTTGTCCTCGACACGGCTGCATCGGCTCTAGCGACAACGACTCGCTCATTTCATATAAAAACTCATTTTTCTCTCATTATAAAAACGAGTTTTTATATGAAATGAGCGAGCCGCTGTCGCTAGAGCCGATTCAGTCGTGTCGAGGACAACGTACCTTAAGAGAGACATTTTAATACCCGTCACTATGTGGAAGGGTATATAAACTTTGTCATGAAGTTTACAAGGAAGCACCTCCGACAATGAAACGTATCTATACACCCAGAAAAATAACGTCCCTTAAAATTAAATCGTTATCACATTGAAATCGAGTTACATTCCTATTAAATATAGTCCTTTCCTTTTAAATATATATCGCTTTAATTCAAATTCATTCTTTTTGGGAAATCCTTTAAATCCAAATTTTCAATGGGAAATCTTTTTAAAAAGAGTCAATTAATGTATGTTCTAACGCGAAATCGCTTTGTTTACATAGAAAATAGTATTTTTTTTATTGTTTACACTCGCAGTCAGTCGGCAGTAAGTGGTAGAGCGATGTGACAATGTATGGTATAAATTACAAACTTCATCACTTGTATAGTTTGGTTGGTCTAGTAGGTAGGGCGTTCATCTACAAATCATAGGGTCACGGGATCGAATCCCGCTGTAGGTAGGTAATTTATTATGCATTTTAGAGCGTTAAGAGGTAAATTAATTGTCGCCAACACCAAAAAGAGAGGTCAATGCTAGTTATACAAAATTCATTTATGAGTAATATGTTCTTTCCCTGTGAAAATTACTCCTTTTGGTGTAATTTAAAGTATTCCTCTGAGATCATTTGGAATCCTTTGATTTTAGTTGCATATAATAAAATTATATCCCTTTAAAACAAAGAGTCCATTCTTTTAAATAAAAAGGAAATCCTTTCGATTTATGGCTGTGACCTGGTTAAATTGACTGCATCACTTTAATTTAAAGTGATTATAGATAGACTTTAAAAAGGAATATCTTATTAGTTCAAAGGGAAATCCGTTTGAATTAAAAAGTCTATGAAATAAAGGGATTATACAATGATTCAAAGGGAAACAAATATGAAGCAACATCATATTTGAATCTCTTTGAATCATATGCGTATTTTTTTAATTTACAGGATTTTTTTCTAAGTGTATAAAAGAAAGTCGTGTTAGTTACACCATTTATAACTCGAGAACGACTGGGCAGATATCCATGATTTTGGGTTTGTTGGATTAGGCTCTGGCCAAAATAGCATAATAACTATTGAAACCTGCAGAAAAATCACAATGAGCTAATATTCACAATGGGTTCTTTTCCACTTATTTCTGCGTGTATTTCTTAAACATATGAGTGGATTTCAATAAATTTCTTCTACAGGATTTATCTCTACCCAAAATAACAGGACAACCATCGAGACATATGAAAAATTCACAATGGGGCACAACTATGTAGACAATTCCTTTTTCTTTGTAGGCATGGCATTTATTTAAAATTTATTTCCCGCCATCCATTATCCATAAGTATACATTGAACGCTCTCAGTAGCAGTGATACCAACGTAGTAGAAGAAGAAGCATCGACAACAATGTGACGTGCGCTTTTCTTAGAATCGCGACAGGATTATGCTTGTATCATTGGCAGAAGATTGTACCTCCCATACTAAATGAAATAAATGTGTTCGTTTCAAGATTAAAGTTTCGATTTATTTTCAAAAGTGTTTGCTGATCCCCCATATCTTATACTTTTTTCTGTCTTTCTTGAACAAATTACAGGATTTTAGTAAGTTGACCCCACCTTATAGGTCTACACAAGGCTCTGAGTTATACTGCGCTATTGAATTAAGCGGCGAATTCACAACGAGCAACAATTCACAATGAGTTTTTTTCACATATTTTTTTATATTTCTTAAACTTCTTAGCGGATTTTCGGAGGATATTCCTGCCGAATTAGTTCCTTCGCTGAATATCAAAATAATATTGAAACATGCAAAAAATCACAATGAGCAAAATTATAAAAATTGGTTTTTCGTATATTTCTTTATGTATTCCTTAAAGGAATTACCAGATTTCAGTCAAAAGATTCCAGCGGATTTGTGTACACCCAGAATAATTGTTGAAATATCACAAAGAATATTTATTAAAAACAGTTCTTTTTCAAATATTTTTGTCTATACATTTTATCAGCAGGTTTTGCCTATTTCGTTTGATCGATTTAGCGTATTTCATCAAATTACATTACAACTCTCTCCCTTGAAACTAAACTTAAACTTGATTTCGAATACTAAAAGCATAAAAGTTGGCACGAGGGCCCCGAATCAAGTTATTCCGCCACTGACTCCAGACATATGCACCTAATGCAAATCTAGAGGGCCCCACCCTCTCTTGCCACGGGCCCCACGCTTGCTTAATCCGGCACTGGTCCAACCCCAACAGTCCACACTTTGAGAGCCGCTGTCTGTTATACAAAAAAGGAAACATTATTGATTTTTTAATTTTTTTCCACTACGGACCACTGCGCTTTTCAGCAATATTATCGTAGAGCGTGGTAGGGGCGGCAAAATGTTAACAGCCTACTTGCGGCAAATGTGTAAATCCGTCATTGGTAGTGAATCCCTCTCGGTAAAGCTTTGACGCATAGTGCTAAAACTCTCTAATAATGTAATTAATTGGAGCCTTTTAAGAACCAGAGGCTCCATTTATTGCTCTTACCTGTAATTTTATTTTTAAATATCTATTTGACTTTCGATCATAAAATCAGGAATTTTGGAGTCATTTGGGATTTTTTTTGCATTTATGTACGTAATACTTTTAGTAAACCTACGCCAATGGGATTATTTGTGGGTATAAACCAAAGAAAAAAATTTAAATATTTTTCCTTAATGTAATATCTAATATAATAGGTATGTGAATTACAGATACAAATTAATGGATAGGATTTTGTTAAACCCCTAATTTGATTTAGTACACATTGTATAGCAATTTGAATAATGCAAGTGTGTATGTAACGGGTGGGCCAATTACAAGTTCGTTTTTAAATCATAGGATAGTTTGACACTGACAGCTGTTTTTCGCTCGAAATCTGGATAGAAAGTCAGTATCATACCTCCGCGAAACGAAATGAGTCGCTTTACGCTTGAACAACTTTGGGAAATATTGAAAACTTATTTTCAAAGTGAGTGATGTCTAGCCCAAACAGTGCGTTTATTGAAAAGAAGTTTTGGCCGAAATGAAGCACCCACCGAGCATCACGTACGCAAGTTTGTGCAAAAAGTTCGTGAGACTGGCATGCTAGTGGGCAAAACTCACGGTCCCCTTCGTCGTAAGGTGCGCACAGATGAAAGTGTGGCTGCTGTAGTCCAGAGTGTGAGACTCTATCCACGAACATCAACACGCCATCGATCTCAACAATTGAACATTTCACGCACTAGCCTGAAAATAATTCTGCACAAAGATCTCGGATTGTTTCTTTACAAGGTCCAATTGACTCAGTAATTAAAGTCGCACGACCATCCACTTCGTTATCGCTTCGCAGTTTGGGCCTTAGCCCTTAGAGCAGCTTGAATTGGACAACGACTTTGGGCGAAAAATTATCTTTTCTGATGAGGCGCATTTTCATCTCGGCGGTTACGTTAATAAACAAAATTGCCGCATCTAGGGCTCGGATAACCCACACGTTGTTGTCGAGAAGCCAATGCATCCACAGAGAGTGACAGTTTGGTGCGGATTGTGGAGTGGTGGCATCATTGGACCATTTTTTTTCCAAAATGAGGCTGGTAACAACGTTTCGGTCAACGGTGCGCATTACCGAGCCATGTTATCCGGCTTTTTTTTACTGAAATTGAAGATATGGATTTGGACGACCTCTGGTTCATGCAGGATGGCGCGCCACGCCACACAGCCCGTGCCACAATCGATCTTTTACGCACCAAATTCCCAAATCGTTTTATCAGCCGTCTTGGCGATGTCAATTGGCCGCCTCGGAGTTGCGATTTGCCCCCTTTGGACTTTTTTCGTGGGGAACCGTGAAGGACCGATGTTATGCCAACAATCCAGAAACGATTCAAGCACAAGGCCAATATCATCCAAGCAATCCATGAGCTACAGCCTGAAACCATCAACAGGATCTTAGAAAATTTGTGTGACAGAATGCGCTACTGCGACGCCAGCCGGGGCAGCCACTTGAATGAAGTTGTGTTCCATCATTAATGGGAGCTTACTTACTTTCTAATAAAGCCATAAGAGATGGAAAAAATTTAATTTTGTTCATTTTATTGCATTTTTAAAAACGATGTTGTAATTGGACCACCCTGTACATTCTCCGATGCATTTTGAATTTAGTGACATATGATTCTATCTATAGTATGCAGGGCTTTGACCGGATTAATTTTAATTAAGTCCAGGATTTGTTCGTAGTCTGTATCGGCTATTAGACTCTCTAATGGTGTCAAAAATAATGTCTTCAAGTTTTAGAACATAATGAATTACACTGTAAATACAATATTTATATTGACGTTAATTTTGTCGTATTTCTAAGTAAATTGACTAACATTCTTTTTATTTTTATTTCAGGTTAGTAAAATCAACTTAGGAGACAAAGTTGGACTAGAAGTAAGTGAACAAATTTGCAAAGTGCAAACGTATGCTAAACAATTTCCGGAATTGAACAATAAAAACAAATTACGAGTAGGAAAACGTTGATGATGGATGAAGAAGTCAGTTTTACCAATTCAATTGATGTTAATTGGTATTTTTGCTCAAACAAATTCTCCTATCGATCCTTTTAGTATTGCCCACTCAATGCGAGATACCCTATATACATATGCTATCAATAATTTTTTAATGACCATTTTTTAAATTGTTGCCCAGGGTGCTATAAAATTTGATCACTTCACAATTCACTATTTGTACTATTAAAAATTGACACAATTTATTTTTTTACCAGTGTTTACAATATAAAAGAAACATCCTATCCTAAAACTCATATTTAACTATAAACCATACGATACACATTACACAATTAATTCAAATAAATGGTTCTTCAATATCATTATTACAACGTCAATATCTATCAACTTTCCCAAGTTTAAAAATACACTGTAAATAATGTGCATACTATTGTACCGAATAGTTTAAATTCTGAAAAGATTTTTATTTCTTTACCTATAAACTAGAAGAATCACACCGAATGTTGCACAAATTTATTTCATAAAGTTGACTGAACTTTTGAAAAACATTTAACGATTAGCCGTTGCGCGCTGCTAATTTAATATTTCCGTAGATCGTTAGATTGTGGTTTTATTGGATTTTTTATTTAAATTTAAAACATTTGTATAATTGCGCAATAATCAAAAATTATTTTTTATTAATTTGAATCGACATAAGATAGGATATTTTGAAGGTGAGCTAGTAGTTTTAGTTTCTATAGAAATGTACGGAAATAATAACTACTCTAATGCTAATTTTAGAACGAAAACCGAAGTAACTATAATAACGAGATAAACATGCATCTTAATTGATCATAACTTGAATTGTATTAGCCATATACATAGGAATTTCATTCATATATCAAAAAAGAATCTGCGCACTTATCTGAAACAAGTTTGATGTTTTCGTTGGGACTGTACAAGTTTGTAGTTATTTTTGGACTATTCTTATTATGCTACATACTATAGATTCGGACAGCAACAGGTTTTCAATTTAATCAAAAATAGTAGGGAGTATGCTTTGATGGATAGATTTATTTTTGTTGCCATTCGGCAAAGCGCAATACAATTTCTGTGAATCGTAATGGTAGCCACACACTTTTGTAATTATCTGAAGATTCAGAAATAAAGTTTCAATTTTCAAATAACGTAATTTTCTCTAGATCCTGTAATCCCCAACTGTTGCGTCGCACATATCGACAGTTAGATCTTACGATTAACATAGGATCGGACCTTCGGATGCAGATAGGACCTAATCCGCCATCAGTTCTTGATCTTAAAATAATTTTGTATTGAAAGCATGCGAAAAGCTTCTTTTGTGTGGTGGGATGACAATCAGATTTTTATTTTAATTGTCTATGATGAACCATTAATCCTAATTACCAAATGACATTTTGATTGATGTCTCGTGTCAAATCGCTCGATTCATCTGGAATCCGCAAAAACCATTAGCGAAAAAAAATCATACCGAATTGAATTTTAACCAAAATCGGTTGTTTTATGACCTTCGTTAACGACTAAATATGCCGCATGGAATGATGCATCATCCCCATGTCGGTGCATTATTATTTATGCGTTAGCGTTTACCATTAGAATATGAACTGAAGCCTAAATAAATTTTACAAATTTACCAAACAAAAAAAAAACAGCGTACAAATCCAGAATTGCAGCTCTATGGTGGCATTGAAATTATGTATTAAAATAGTTTATAGACGATTTATATTATATTTTGTGCAACTAATGATCGGCCATGTTTTAACTTTGACAAGATTAATGATTCTAATCTTTCTGAACCTGATAGGTACCTGATATATTTTTTTAGTTTCGAGTTTTCAAGGTGATTACCGGATTTGATGCATTAATGTAATGCAAATGGATTTTTTTCTAATGCGTCTATAATTACTATGTAGTTGGATATTTCATGTTTGTACGAAGGAAATCCGTCAACTATAAGCTATGTTATGTTAGGCTATAGGTACACAGGCGGCCACGTCTACGCCTAGCGCACAATGTTCAATCCTCTTTATCAACTCACATACGTTCTACTAGTATTGAATCGAATTCTCAACATCTGTACATGCTTTCGGGACATCATAAAATAAAGGAAATCCGAAACGCATGGAAATTCCGACTGCCTCTCACGTCTGTCAATCGAGTCTGAGGATTCTTCCGCAAAATTCGACGTTTTCGACGAAACTTCAGTTTTTCATTCGGAGCAGTTAAATTCATTGCGGATAACATTCCATGAAATACGTAAAGCACACAAGAAGATCCTAAATTACGCGAATTATACGAACAGCTTCGAGTGGGACTTTCTCATGGACCTAGTTCATTGGATTATTCGCTCCAACATGGATGTATCTTTAAAGGAATTCAAGTATTTATTCCACCTAAATTCTGACATCGGGTTCTCGAAGAACTTCATCACGGCCATATTGGAATTTTCAAAATGAAGACAGAGCTTTTGTATGTTGCCCAAACATAGACATTTCTCTTCACTTATTGTCGTGCTCCAAATATTATATATATTACCCAGGAGGCAGTGGTGTAGATAAGGGGGGATCAAGGGGATTAATCCCCCTCTTTCGGTCACACGTTTTTCGTCTTTACTTTACAAAAACAAAACAAAGCAAATGTGAAATTTGCTGAAATCATTTAAAGTCTGTAATAGTTTATAAAATTCCGGGAATCCATTTTCACAACTGCAATAGAAAATGTACTCAAATTTAAATTTTAAAAACATGTCGATAAAAACACTACAGCACAGGACCTCCATTGCGATTCTGATTCATTCACTGAGGTGTTGGTGATATTTAAGCATAGCGGCCTAAGTTTGTAACTTGCTGGACAATTGAAAAAAGCGACACGTTATTAATTTAACTCTATTCCTTGTTTCAGCTTTAAATTTAAGTGTACTCTAATTTAAATCCATCAATCGCAAGACTCCTTTCAAACTAAATGTGGCCTCTGGACCACATCCCTATGACCGTGTATATACCGCAAGCATGATAAAATATTTTAGTCTTCAACGACATATACAAGCCGTACTAACTAGTTTGAACTAACTTTAGTACTACTCTCAAACTATTTCGTTCGTGTTTGACAGTTCATGACAAAATAGATTGGTATTGAGTCCGAAAGTTTAGAAAGTACTATCACCAAAAATGTTTTAGTTTATTTTCAGAGGGACCTAACGAAGCTTTTTGCCCATATGGTAATTGGGTAACGCCAGTAACGCCGAAATATTCGAATAAAATCTAATGTGTTATACATCATTGCAAAGATAATTTTGTGTTGTTTTTTTCGTCCTCAGACCATTTTTCTGTATCTCTTACCGTTTTTTAAATAATCGCAAAAAAAAACAGAAAAAATGCCCCCTTTCCCCCTTTTTTAAAGGTTGCGGATCCCAGATCTGTTGGGACTTTTAATGCCATAATCTGGGGACCATTTCCAACCATAATCCAAAAAAAAATCCGATGTAGAATTTTTGCCGACCAAATATGTCATTTTTCTTAGACTAAAAGATATGCCGCCAGTAACTTGAACGCAAATCAAATTTGCATTCGTACGATATAACCCAATATGAAGCTCCAATTGTCCCCTCACATTAGCAAAAATTTGTACAAAAACTAGAATGGTGTGGCTTTCTCCCCGTAATAAAGAGTCCAAAATTATCGATGCAGTTTCAAAATTTTTTTTTCAATATTTTTAAGAATTTGTTTTCAAAAATTGTTTTCTTTTTTGCACAAAAATTTGCACATTAGTTGTTGCTATTTTTAAGTGTAACAAATACAGAAAATTTCATTCTGAAATTCCAAATTTTATAGCCGAAAATATATTTGCGATCAGGCAAAGTGGTTCCCTCCCTCTCCGAAAAGCTATCTACGCCACTGCCAGGAGAGCCCGACAAAACTATTTTTCGGCCGTAAAATACGATCGCAATTGGGCGTACTCAAACCGGACTTTGTAAAGAATGTATCCGAAAAATTATAAAAAATATATAAAATAGTATCAACCACGTAAAAAGTGGGCCTTCGGAAAGATCGTAAATAAATACGGAACCCTTAACTACTCGGTTCTCATCAATGGAGACATTTGCCGCTTATCAACTACAGACGGTTGGGTCATCTGCAACTCCTAACTATGAGTATCCGTCCTTTAATAGATATCTCCCAATTCTTTCGCTCAAGGTCATACCAGAACGCAAAGCAACGGCCAGTAAATAATAACAGAGTGTTTGCGAAAGATTATGCAGACGACCTTGCTGTAATAGTCAAAGGTCAATCTGTGACCGAATGAAATCGAAACTACGGCTAATCGACAGATGGAGTAAGCAAAACTATCAGTAAACCCCGAGAATACATTTTTGGTTATGTTTACCAGAAACCGAAATTGGGGTAAACTTCACCTTACCCAGGCTTCACGTTGTCGAACTTCATCTATCGCCTACAGTCAAATATCTAGGGGTGCACTTGGACCCCAAACTTACATGGAAACTCCATATTCAAGAACAATGCCATAAAGCCTGTAGGCTGCTCTGTTCCTGCAGAAGTCTAATAGGCAAGCTTTCACCACAACAAGTACACTGGATGTATACTTCCATCATATTACCCATCCTGCTATACGCTTGAATTGTTTGGTGGCCTAGAGTCAGCGTAGGTGTCAGCAAGAAGCTGCTGACGCATGTGCAGAGACTGCGCTGCCTAAGCATCACGCGCCGTCCGCGGCACTGGATCCCTCCTCCTAAACTTCCCACCACTTGATGTGGAAATAAAGAGGAGGGTAATGGTCGACGCTTACCGTCTTGTAAACATAGGTACCTGGAAGATAACAAAATTCCACGGTCATGCGTCAATAATGAAATCACTTCAAAAACATCCTCAGGCGCTGATGCCTTTGGACAGCATGATTTCAAAATAAGTCTTCGATAAGACATACCAAGTAATCCCCACTGACATAGAAGAATGGTCCTTTGAAAGCCACTCTGACTTCGTTGGAGATGACATAATTATCTACACTGATGGATCAGTGATGGATGGCAGGGATCCTCTCGGCTCAACCAAAAATTGAGCGGTATCAGTCTCTTGGAACCATCACATCAATCTTTCAAGCAGAAATTTACGCCATTATAGTGGCAACCCATGAATGTATGCGATACAACTGGCGCGGCTGCAACATTCGAATCTGCTCTGACAGTCAAGGTGCCTTAAAGGCGCTGGACTCTTCAGAAATATCAAGACGGTATGGACTGGTATGGAATTGTCATCAAGTGCCTGTAAGGCTGGGGAGACTCAACGGGTGTTGATGCCCGGACACCCAAACATCACTGGCAAAGAGATGGCAGATGAGCATACCATCATGCATGATCAAGCTTACCCTAAAATGGAAGTCGGCTGCGATCCATGCCGGATTCTGGGAGAACATAGATTCCTGCCGACCGACAGACTAAAACCTTCATCGCCATTTCGGGCGAATCGTGCTGGGAAGCAACCGCATGAAATGGGCCTGCTTCCTTCTTTTGCCATGAGAACCCCGCAAAAAAAGCGATATCAATGGAAGTTCCACTTGATGGACCCAAGGCCAGAGGCAGACCTCGTGGATTGTCAAATGAAAAAGCAACAACAACGCATTGGTCTCGGCGATGACACGATCCAAGATGGAGCTGCCTGTAGAAATATGCTGACTCATTACCGCGAAAACGGGCGATGTACCTACACCACAGGTCGAGCGACGCGAAGCCATGGAGCGGTATAAAGAAAGAGGCAAGGAAGAAGAAGAAATCATAATTGCCAATTCAATTCTTTTATTAAAATTTAAGCGGGAAAAATTCATTACATGATATTGTGAGTTCACAATATACTTGTTAGTGGAACCGAATTCACTAACAAGTATATTGTGAACTCACAATATCATGTAATTAATTTTTTCCGCATAAATTTTAATAAAAGAACTGACTGTCAACAAGACCACACCATTTTTACGCTTATCTCTTTCGATCCATATTTTCCGTACATCTACAGATATTAAAGTAGGTACCCCTGTTTGTTTTCGGGGAAATATTCGTCTAATCAAGCGCGCCGATACGATGAGTATTTCGGGAGGAAAATGGGGTAGCCCCTAAAAAACCAGCGCACATCCATGACGGAAATTTGACGTTCGCGTCTGTGACCAACCGTGAATACTATAATATTCTAGTAGGTATCAATATCGTTGTTTCCTCTTTTATTTAGTTTCTTTGATAGTAACGATCACAAATCAACGTATGTAATGTAACGATTACTCGGAATAAAAGTAACGAATACGAATATCACTGATTACTGATATGTAACTAAAGTTAATATCACTGCGTAGAACGTGTCTGTCTTGCTAGACTAGTTCAGCTTTGTGTTATCTAATATTATTGGAGATGGTTTCGCAGAAGTGCATTAGCAATTTAACAGAACGCTTCTAAAAACTAATGCAAACCTCACACTAGGGCACTAGGCGGCTAAAGTCTCCACCAAACGTCAGGTCAGGTGTGACTATTTTCTCGAATCGCGTTGCCTGTTTTTTTTTTTTGATTCCGCATATGGTCTTCGTCTGCTTGGAGATACAAGGTAAGATCTATTGGGCCGCTTCAGTATTCATGCCCTACGATGATACTATACCTCCTCCTAATTTAAAGAAAGCCATTGCGGCAGCAAAGGTTTCAGATATAAGTGTCATCGTCGGATGCGACTCTAATGCGCATCATGTAGTCTGGGGCAGCTCAGATACAAACGAACGGGGTGAATTACTTCTAGAATACCTTCTGGGTACCGATCTCCTTATTTGCAATGTGGGCCTTGAGCCTACTTTCATCAAAAAAAACAGACAAGAGGTTTTGGATATCACCCTATCATCAGAGGATACGATTCATTTGATCAAAGACTGGAGAGTGTCTGCGGAACATTCCTTCTCGGATCACCGATATTTACAGTTCAGTCTGGCGGAGCGCCCTATTGTGAATCCGCCTACTGTCAATCGTAGAAGAACATATTGGTCTAGATTTGAAGAGGTTCTCCTTGCGGAGTTACCTTCACTACCGGACATGCCAAACAATGGACAGGAGTTGGATAACATGGTTGACCTTTTCACGGAAGCTATGAGGTCTGCGACCGCTCAATCATGTCCTGTTAATGCGTTTCGAGGTAAGAAAAAACCTTCTTGGTGGACCCCTAAGATCTCTGAGTTAAGGGTTACGTGTAGGAGAAGCTTTAACAAAGCTAAGTCGTCGAGACTTAAATCCGATTGGTACTTCTATAAGGAACATTTAAAGTCTTTCAAAAAAGAGTTAAGAGGAGCAAAGCGCAACGCTTGGAGAAGTTTTTGTAAAAACATAGAAGGGTCTTGAGAGACATCTAGATTTAGGAAAGTCTTGGCGTCGAACCCATCCGTGCCAAGCTTTCTTCAAAAAGAGGACGGATCATGGACGTCATCAAGTATCGAAATCATTGAGTGTCTGTTTGATACGCATTTTCCGAGAAGCTCAGCTATTGACTCATCTGACCTTCGGATAGGTCGCACAGAGTCTTGTGATACGACATCTATACTCGACCGGGCAATATATAGTTTTGAGCCTTTTAAATCGGCTGGACCTGATGGCATCATCCCTGCGGACCTGCAACACTGTGTAGACATCACCTACCGATGGATAGAGGGCATACTAACAGTTTGCCTAAATTTGGTTTATATTCCTCGTATCTGGAGAGATATGAGAGTTACGTTTATTCCGAAAACTGGCAGAAGTTCACATGCTAGTCCTAAAGACGTGCGGCCCATTAGCCTCTCGTCAACTATGCTGAAATTGTTGGAGCGACTAATCGACACTCATCTACGAACGTTTATCTCACCTTACCTATTATCTATGTCACAACATGCAAATTGGAAAGGGAGGTCAGTTGATACAGCTTTACATTCGTTGGTAAGTTATATTGAAAAATCACTTCATCATAGTACACGATGGTCGCATTCTTAGATATTGAAGGCGCTTTCAACTTTATCAAACCCAAGGCAATCACAAATGCTCTTCTGGGCTTACATGTTGAGGGTCCAATTTGTACCCTCGTAAACAAGCTTATTACTTCCAGACGCATACGCAGCACTTTAGGTTCTGCGTCCGTATCTAGGTATGTATGTAGGGGCACACCACAAGGAGGAATTTTATCTCCTTTACTCTGGAATGTAGCGATTAATCAATTGCTTTTGAATCTAGAAAGGATTGGATGCAAAGTCATTGCCTATGCTGATGATGTTGCTATCGCCGTTAGAGGTAAATTTCCTGAAACCCTTAGTGGGTTATTGGAGAACGCGCTATCTATTTTAGCTGAGTGGGCAAGTCTCAGTGGGGTTGGAATCAATCCAGCCAAAACGGAGGTTGTCCTTTTTACAAGAAAGCGAACGATTCCTATTATTAACCCCTCTTTGCTAGGGGATTCCCAGCTTGTGATTGCTGACAAGGCAAAATTTCTTGGTGTTATCTTGGACAAGAATCTAAGATGGAAACCCAACATTAAAGAAAGTGTGAGCAAGGCCACCGTTGCACTATACTCTTGCAGGAAGGCTATGGGGAAAACCTGGGGCTTACAACCAAAAGTTGTGTTTTGGTTGTATACAACTATTGTCAGGCCAATCTTACTATACGAAGTTAGTGTATGGTGGACGGCACTTAGCAAAACCACCTATTATAATTTGCTTGTCAAAGTACAAAGGGTGGCTTCTCTTGTCACAACAGGAGCCTTTCGCACCACCCCTTCAGCCGGATTAGATATGCTGCTGGGTCTGCTCCCATTAGACCTCTTTGGACAACGACTTGCCGCAAACACGGCCCTACGCTTACGGGAAACTGGCATATGGAGAGCACTAGATTATGGCCACTCAACGATACTGGGTAACTTTACGCTATCTTTGGAGACTGATTACACTGTCCCTAAGTATTCATTTGGTAAGAACTACAATACCTTGATTCCGTCGAGAGATCAATGGGGTAATAATACGCCCCCGGCAGGTGGAGCTATCTCTATTTACACTGATGGTTCAAAGACCAACGCAGGAGTTCGTATTGGAATTTACTCCGAACAACTGGACATACGTTTGTCTCTTCGTCTTCCTGATTTCTGTAGTGTCCTCCAAGCGGAAGTCTCTGCGATTATGGAATCGCTAATTTGGTTGGGTAGTCACGTCGTAACTGAAAGGGACATCACTCTGTATACTGACAGTCAGGCTGCAATTCGATCACTTGAGTCGGTACTGACCACATCAAGAACTGTTGAAAAGTGCCGGCTTGTTCTTAAAGAGATGGGTCGCTTTTTTAACATAAAACTATGCTGGATACCGGGTCACTGTGGATTTGCAGGCAACTGCTGTGCGGACCATCTAGCTAGTGCTTCAGCTGATAAGAGTTGAAGTCGACCGCGGAAGCATCAAAGCACCAATTATCAACTGCAAATTGGCATTTACAGCAGATTCTGAGCGCCGAACCAACGCAAGATGGATCAATGGTAACACTTGTACTACAACGAAGATGATCTGGACATAATTAGATTTTATCCGCTCTACCAAGCTATTGTCATTGGGCCGGATGCATATTAGCAGTGTAGTTGGGGTTATAACGGCGCATTGTCCTATAGGGGAGCTAGCCAGGAGACTCAAAATTCCTCACAACGACTACTGCAGAAAATGTGAGGATGAATAGGAAGAGGAGAGTGTGCATCATCTTCTCTGTGAATGCTCGGCTTTGGCTGAGAAACGTTTAAGGTTTCTTGGTAGTAGGTACTTTTACGATATGGATGATCTCAGAGATGTAAGTCCAATACAGATCAATAAATATATTGCCATCACACGCTGGTTCCAAACAAATTTTTGAATTTTTTAAGGCTCTCATAGGCGGTATCACAATGGTCTAAGTGCGCTGGTCTCACTTCTGGCGGCCTCACTACCTAACCTAACCTAACCTATATGCTTGAATCTTTTGGCATGAATTGTTTGAAGGGATAACTGGGCAGCACTTTTTTTTCTGATTGACTTAAATGCATAAGGACACCTGCACAGTCCACTCTCAATGCTTTTGTCCCGAAATCCTGCAAATTTATTTAGATAGACAGTAGGGCTAATGTAATAAATTCCTCTCGGTGTCTATTTGATTTTCTTAAATTTCGTCAGCGATTAGTATCAAACAAGTAAAGCATCGACACAATAAAGGGATGGGTAAAAGATGGCCTTTCATGTTAATTTCAGTACATAGGTACACAACATTCAATGTTAAGATAAGGGATGATGCGGCTGCTGTGCGATGATGATGGCATTCACCCAGCACCCATATCGTAACAAGTTTATCAGTCATCATACCGTAATAAAACCACACACAACATTACCATCATCAACCACTATCGCATTATAACATTTCAAAGCATACTAAACTCATCTCACTTTCATTGTAAAGAAGTGAGCGCAAACACCACCCTGCTTACGGATGATAAATATAAAACACTTAATTCGGTCCGTGTCTAGACAAATTGCTTCAATCAAAGAGCCATTACGCAATGTGTTTTCTTATCAGTAAACGAGAAGAGTGAAAAGTGTGTTCTTGTTCTGCACGACCACAACTATACAAAGTTCGTATTTGCGTGCGGTGAGTGAAGTGCGCTGTGTATGCTATCGGCTTCATGACCCCTGGCCCTCAAGGCCCAGTAATGTCAGTCAGTCAGAAGCTTGCCGTATGCCCGGCTGCTGTCTGTAGGAGTGGATGACTTCTCTGCACAAGTAGTGTAAGAAAAGAATCATGCGATGCTAAGTAGATAATAAAGGTCTGCGGTGAAAGTTTTCCAATATGCCATACTTGCCAAGGAGTAAAAGACAAAATTATAATGATATTGTAAGAGAGTCGCTGTAACGGGGTAAATAAATATGTCTATCTAAATCAGTGGTTCCTAACTCAAAAACGTCTGTGGACGGCTTAGTCTGAAAATATATCTTGAAGGGAGGTCCGTCAATTAAAGAATAACGAAACGAATTATGCTTTCGATTTTTTTGTTGTCGAGGTATTGAATTCAAAAGCTCACGCTCTATTTCCCATCACAAATTGCTCTTTTTTTGTTATTTTCTACTAAAAAATAAAGTGGAAAACCACTGATTATATAAAAATCCTTCGCATAACACTTACATACGTTATCTGCTTCAGTCGGAGGAAGATGATTTATTAAAGGTTAAACTTCCATCTCTTCGAAGGCGCAGTCCCCGACGCAAGTTTCTATAATTTCGGAATTGGGCTAAGAAACCCATCGCCTTTCCATAATCACATAATACATATTCATTATCCAATTATTATTCTGTTACATGATAATGAGAGTGCGTCTTTGGCATGTGACTTTAATTAATCACAAGAAAATATAACTTTTATCCAGAGTCTCCCCTAGAACCACCTACGGGTCTCTCACGGACCACCCCCGGTTCGCGAACCACCTGTTGGGTGTGATCTAAAAAGAAACAAGAAAGGAATGAAATTTAAAAAATTTTTCCATTTGGCTTTCTTATAAGTATCTTATAAGTTGTATCTGCAAGAAACTAACAGATTGCAGCACAATAAAAATTTTTGGCTCGTCATTTATGTAGTTCAATGTAAATCGCCTTTTATGAAGTGGTTTGTAATTTTGGGATGTTTAATTCGCATGGTGTACCGTTTGTTTGCAATTTTTCGCAGAATTGTGCGATTCTTCTAGCGTAAGGTGACCAGACTCCCCAAGGCCCAATGCTGTACACATACTTGCTGAATTTGATTTGCAGGCAAATACTCAGCCATACTACCATGGTACGGCAATTTCATTATTTACGCTTGATACTGGCACTTAGGCTTCCGTAGGAAAGGAGCTTAACGACAAAATCTACGTATTTTAAATTAAATTATTGGTAATAGTTAGGACTAAGGAAATTTCGAAGAACCTCCTTATTTTTATACTCATCGAATTTGTTATAATTCCTTTTCTGTTAATATGAGGAATCATAAAAAAGTTTCCTAAGGCTATTTTTCTTATTTCATAAACCATTGGATCGTAGGATTTGCAAACAAGTTTTCCTTTGAAATAAAGCTGTAGAGGACAAAAAAGCACTAATTGAACATTAATCGAAGATCAGAGGCATCAGATGAATTACAGTCGCTGATTTCTCATCGTTTGGTGACAGGAAAAATAACGAAAAATCGCATCTTTCGACGGCTGTATCTTTAGAACCTTGGTAGCGAGAGCATTGAAATGTTCCCCAAATATGTGCAATTCTCTACAAGTCTACCAAATTTCAAAATTTCGCTCAATAATTTCCAAGTTTTGAACAATGCAATTAGAAAACACAAAAGTCAGATTGGGGCAGCTGTAACTTCGGAACGCGGATAGGTAGAACCTTCAAATTTGGAGGAAATGTGCTCCAAGTATGTCTTCAAGTGTGCCAAATTTCAGGAATTTCGATCGGTTTCCGAGTTATCGGAAATTAACGATTGGCAAACATATAATAATAATAATATCGATCGCCCATGGGTTGAATTTTACAACTTGAATCGCAGATTTCGACGGCTGTAACTTCTGAACCGTGCGATAGCTAGAGCCTTTAAATTTTCACCAAATGTGGACAGTACAGTGCTCTACAAGATTTTTAAATTTCAAAATTTTCGCTCACGAATTTGCGAGTAATGGACAATTTTCAATTAGAAAACTCAAAATTTCAATTTGGGCAGCCGTAACTTCCAAACGCGGATAGGTTAGGGCGGTTAGGACCATGTAATTTGGGGGTAATGTGAGCGCCAAGTAGCTTTGTAAGTGTGCCAAATTTCAGAATGATCGGGAAGTGTTCCAGAGCTATCGAAATGAACTTAGTATGTATTGAATCAGATTTAATTGTGCTGCTTGAAGAATGCTGTACATTTTGCTGTACACTTCCCAATGCTGTACAACAGATCAAAATGCTGTACTGTACAGCCAAATGCACGTACGTCTGGTCAGCTTATTCTAGCGGGACATGGGACTATTATTAGGATATGCTATGCGCTTCCACTGCGTTTAGAACTGGACGGCATGACATCAGAGACTCAACCTTGCGAAAGTTTTATTTTTGTAGAGAAGTGTGTCGGCCAGACCCTTAACCAAGTCAAGAGAGCTCTCGGTCATCCACGCAATCTCGCTTCGTCAACGCGTCAACTCATTGTGTGTTCATCACCTTCTTCAGCATTCATGATTACCGCTCATTCGTTGTACACGCCCTGCCCATTGCAATCATTGAATTTTCACAATTTTCGATACTTCTAGGTCATCGTAACGTAAGTATGTAAAAGAGCAAAAATATTCAATTCTCCTCCGACATTACTCGGTCGGCAAGAACAAGTATGTACCTAATTCGGTTCAATCGCTAAGGTCAGGCCTCTCTAATGACTCTGTGCTGATGATGTCAATTTGCAGCAGACCAACATCCCCTAAATTTTCGGGACAAATGCTTTCATAAACATCTGCATAAATCACATAGAATTACGTAAATTGGGTTAACTCCTCTCTAGACTAGAGTAGGTAGCTTAATTTAGACAGTTTAGTTCGATGAAGATGACAATCATTTGCGTAGTGGCTGGGAATATGTCTTTTTTTTTCATGAACGAGTGTTTAAGTAATTAAGATTTTGGAATAGATAGAGACTATAATTAATAGTCGGAGGATAATTTCAATTTTAGATTATAATGGATATTTGACGATAGTTTTCGGGTGACTGTTTTCACGTTAATAGTCGAAAACTTTTGACCACCTTGCAAATTTATTTCTCGAATCTTGTGAAAGGATGCTGTAGTATGTACTTCAATTTGCTGGTTCACCGTAACGCTATAATCTGCGCACAATCGAATCCTGTTGTTGGGTTTCACCACGAGAACAACAGGTGTAGTGCACTCCGAAATACTAGTTTTCGTGGTGAAACCCAACAACAGGATTCGATTGAATGGTACTTGCCTTGCTTCAGTTTAATGTCGTAAACGCAATTCTTTACCGGTGCCACTGTATCGATTAACAAGAATTTGTGCTTTTTGCAGATATCTTCTAGTGATGATTGTACTTCGATTTTGGTCACCGTCAGATTTGAAAGAAGCTCCAGCTCCGTTAACCACTCGCGACCCATAAATTGATGAGTTGTTACCTTTGACCACATACAAACGTAGCAATATTGTCACATTTTTATGTACAACGTTCGCGCTACTAATAATACAAATATTTAGTGGACTTTACCAATGTGGTAGGCACTGCTACCTAAAAGGTATAGGTATTGTGTCATAGTTCTTTAATTTAGAAGGTTGTCAACCAGCTTAATAAAGGCTAGAAGATCCTTCGGAGAGGAGCTCCTATTCAGTAAATCACATCCAAGGAGTGATCTTCTGGTCCTGGCGATCGCCGGGCATTCCAATAAGTATAAGCTCAGTTCTGCGCAGACATTTAATATCGGAGTAGTTGAAGGGGCACACTAGCTCTTTTGTAACACTTAGGCCAGGGTGCGTTGTCCAGTAGTTCAACCTCAGGCCGGATGACCAGCTACCAATCACGCCTCTAGCAGCTGTCCAGCTAATTCCACGGAAGGGCTCAGGACCGATGAGTATAGAGGATGAGCATTGTCTTGCTAGAGCAATTCATCTACTACCAGCGACCAAAGTAGGGGTGAGAGTACAACGCCTTGAGGGCAGCCCCTTGATAACGTTGATGTTGTGAGTATGACCCCCAAGCGAGGAGTGAATATTCCTACCTTTCAGAATGGTGTCAATTCACCTTATGGTAGGCACTGGTACCCCTCTATCTCGAGGACTCTGGCTATAGCATCGTATTCAGTATTTTCAAAGGCACCCTCGATGTCTAAGAAGGCGCACAAAGCGATCTCTTTTTCATCTAAAGATTTTTCAATAGTAGGCGTGTTTTATTGTGCTCGGGTGTAGGTTAGTTTAGGGTAACTACATGGGGTTACAATAACAACATAACCCAGATAAACCCAGTAATGTATCGGGGGTACGTACTCTGACCAAAGTTAACCCGGAAGAATTGTTACAGATGTGACAACCAGAGGCGCTCTAACACGAAAAAGCATTAGCTAATACCAAAACCATTGGTTTAATGTTACGGGTGGGAGGTTGAGTGTTGCGATAAACCGACCGCAATGTTCATTGTTGTTTTTGTAAGCCATGCTAATTTACTGGTTAATTATTTATCACAACTTTGAAACTTCAGCCTTTTACAAAGCTGGTGCAATAGATCTAAACAGCTTTTAACCCAAATCGTATTTTTGTGCTTATATACGCCAACCTGCACCTTTTTTTACAACACGCTTAGTGTTGACGAGCTTGTAGAGCGCCGCGCCGTCACCGTCGACTTGCCCTTTACATAGGCAAATTGAATGTGATGTGTAGGTCAATATAGTTTTGAGGAGAAAGGAGGGTAGACCCATCAGGCCTGTAGGTCTTCAGGTTTGTTACCTTGCTTATGGATGAAAGTTACAGTAGCTTTCCTGCAAGCAAGTGGGATATGATAGAAGAGCCGTTAGATGTGGCAGGATATGCAGCCAGTTTTGAAGGAGAGCAGAAAATACTCCATCAGTCCCCGCGGCCTTAAATGGATCAAAGGACTGAATAGCATACTTCCATTAGTCCTTGTTGAAGATTACCCCAGAGAGACTCACTAATCTTCTAGCCGGCTGTCCTGTATAACCTGGTATGGACACTTGGCAATTGTCTGAGGAGACAGATCCAGGGAAGTGCGTGTTAAGGAGAAGCTCGAGGGTCTCCTTGGGAACCGTCCGGGAATTTTAGCAACCCAACTTCGTTGAAGTTGCTTCTGGAGAGGGCTTTGTGAAAGCGAGCGGCCTCAGGTAAAGACTGAATTGCCTCACACTGCTTCCTCAAGCAATTCCATTTGGATTGCCTGATCATTGTATTACATTAAGCTAAGGAGCGTCTGTTCGACCCCCACTGTACACAACGCTTGACCAAGTTAAACAATTTCCTAACCAGAGACTGTTTCGGATTGAGTTCATCATTCCACCAAGGGACCTTACGACTTGACCTGTAATTTGGAATGAAAGAGCTCTCTGGGTAGGCGGAGATGAGTACATTATTTAGTTGATCTGTGGCAAGCTCTACATCGCAGGGGGATTCAAAGAAAAGTGACAGAGTATCGACATTCAAAATACCAAATCTTTGAACAATTTCCAATTGTTTTTTTGGGACTACTTGCTGACAACCGTACGTGGTGGACACGTTGACCAGAGCGGCTGCTAAATCCCTAAAAAATGAAGTTGGTTAGTAGTAAAAAATTGGCATGATTGTCAACAACGAGCGACGCCCGAGGGCGGTCCACTGATCTGTCGTAAATCAACTTACCGCTGATTAATGTTTAGTCCACATATGCGTCCCATGCCCATCCATGGTTCTTATATCAGCGCTATCTAGGCTGTGTTTGCGGCGAAGATACTGCACAAGATGGCCGATGCTCCCTTGGCATGGTGCAGGTGCGCCTGGGGTATCTTACTCGGGGAACATTATGCTATCAGCTCTCGTAAGAAGAATTTTCTTATTCTTCTTATCGACACTAGCGACACTTATCTTACCGTCCGCCATATAGCGGACACATAGCGGAAAATATCGGAAACACAAAAGTTCCCCTATGAGAACGGATAGCAGAACAAGCCGTACTCGGTTATAGCTTCGGGACTGCTACGTTTGCCTTGCCGAGACCGCCCGTCTCGTTCGTCCTTGCCGCGCTTAGGGCCGCGGTGTTCGGATGCGCTTTTGTCGTGATGTTGGATCCTAGTCCACGGGTAATGGGCTCACCCATGTTGTTGATGTGTTAGTTCGCCACTGCTTTTGCTTCGTTTTATAAGAAATTTTGTTTACTTGCGATGCCTTGTTATCTATAGTATTTCACTAGCACCAAATGTTGCTTTTTCTATCGCCTGAGCAAGGGATAGCGTTTTATCTAGTGAAATGTCATCTTTTTGAAAAAGACAGTCAAGAATGTTTCGACAACGGAGACCACTCACAAACTCATCACGTAGTATTGTATTTAGCACTCAGAATATTTACACGGAGCTGCCAATTTGCGCAATAATGTGTTTGTTGTTCGTTATGTAACGAAGAAATGACACTTTTTGTACTCGGTAGTCGTTACTTCCGATATTTTAGAGGAACGACTACTTAAGTAACGATTAGTTACTTTTTTCACATCTCTACAGGTACGCGATGTTCAATTAAATGGTGATGTCATGATGCGCCTCTATATTGTCGAAAATTCTCGGTGACATTTTTGTTCGTTTTTATTGTAGTAGCGATTCAATCGATTTTCTTCCTTGAATCGAAGGGTTTTTTACAGCTCTTGACCATTGCAACAACGGATAGCTCCGCGAAAATATACATCTTAGAACCGGCTGACGCAGGAGCATTAGTAAGCATTATAAACATTGAACCTATAAATTTTGGAAAATATATTACACTCTTACCTCGGAGTGGAACATGATATTTTGGTAAAAAAAGACAATCTCGAAATCGTTTTTTTTCCAACAGCTGCTGTTTTTTTAGGGATTGCCCGGTTTCATTAAATACTAGGTAAGCAAAACGGGGTTTGTCGTTTTTTTTTCGCTAAGCAATCATCACATGAGTCGTCCCTACGAACACGCACCTTTAGTGTTGTGATCAACGTCACTGAAGAGTTATAATAAACGAGTGCTTTTAGTATACTGACCCCCAATCTATCCCTGGAGGCCGTCTACGATATTACGACATTGCATACTTTGAAAAGAAAAACCCCAGCGTTCAGCGCCAACCATAGGGTCGGTTGAAATGGGCAAATAATCACACAGTGGTTTTTGTAGGGTAATAAATTTCGGTTTCCGCGTGCGATACTACATTTGGAAACTAACGAGCAACTCAAACGGGGATACTAAAGTCTCGACTTTCCAAAGGCCAGGCTACTATTTTACAAAATTAACATGTTCACTCTAAATCACATGTGTACAAATCTGTTTACCCTGTTCACGTCTATGAGTCACATGTGACTCACAAATGTATTTGTTTTCGGATGCCAAACAGGGTGGTAATGTCGGCAAAACCCGTTCATACGGTGAACGTATTAAGTACCCTGGCCATTGGTTCGCCAATACTTAAGTATGCTCGTGTAAAGAGACGCTTAGTTTTTTTCTTCAATTAATGTTGATAGGGTTTGGTGAAATTCCAATATTCCTACGTTTAATAGGATCTCACCTCATTTTCGAATTTTATCCTTCATCAGAACTTCTTTCTTCAGTTAATGATCATTGATCATACCAATGTTATGCTAAGGTTCGAACTCATGCCCAGCTGGCAAGAGTGTTTGTTTTTTTTATCGCAAGTTTACAAAATATGTAAAGTGTAACTAGGCCAGTCATTTAACAATTTTAGGTCGCAAAAAATTATTCGGCTCTGTTGTTTTGTGATATTGTTGGGATAGATAGCAGAAGTGTACCACCATGTTTGCAACTTCGAAAAACCCGTGCTAACCCCGTAACCCTCAAAAAACCTCAAAATTTTCGGACTTTTTTCATATTTTTGTTTGTAATTTCTAAAAGGTGCTTCCTACAAGTAAGTGGTCCACTGCACTTTTAAAGCTAAGAAAATCTTCTTTAATTTGAGTGCAACCCCAGCTTTGTAGGTGCAAAGGATTCCAAGATACAGCACTTTAAAAAATGTTTTTTTTTGTAAATAAAGTCCGAAATTGTATTTTAGGAGGTTTGTGTGACAGCCCTATGACGTGTTGTTCCGATCCCATCCATTCCTAGATATGTTTTGAGGCTTTACTAGGAACACATTTGGGTGAGGTTTGGTTGAGATTGGTTCATAAAGAAAAAAGTTTTTCTTAGGAGAACCTAATTATCAGGGGTTGGTTTGTATGACAGCCCTATGACCTAGTGTTCCGATTTCATCCGTTTCTAGATATGTTTTGGGGCTTTACTACGAACACATTAGGGTGAGGTTTGGTTGAGATTGGTTCATAAAGAAAAAAGTTTTTCTCAGAAGAACCTAATTTCCAGAGTTTGGTTTGTGTATGACAGCCCCAGGCATTCATTTACACTTTTATAACGCCTTACGATCAAATAGAAAAATTTGCCCGGCCAAATACGAAGATCTGGAAAAGGTCTAATAGGACGACTATAGTTTCGCCAAATTCGGGCGTCTAATTAGCCGGTAAATGAACCAATTTTGTTCGAAAAGTCTTGCGAAATTGCAAGGACTTTAGATCTAAACAATTTTGCAGGATGTATCGAGAGATTTAAAAAACGTCACGGGATCGTACGTATACAAACAAATCAGTGGTGGAACTGTAGAAGACAACGAAGATGTTGTGACTACTTGGACAGAAAGTGTCCTTCCAACCATTGTGAAAGATTATCATCCTAGAGAAGTCTACAATGCGGATGAGCTCGGACTTTTTTTCAACCTCTTGCAAGACAAGTGTAAGCGTAGCAAGGAGAGGTTGACTGTTCTCCTATGCACAAATGCAGATGGAAGTGACAAGTTGGAACCCGTTGTGCTCGGGAAGTCGCAAAAGCCTCGCTGCTTTAAGGGTATTCAGTATTTTCCCTGTGAATACAAAAATCAAAACTGGGCGTGTGTATGACAAGTTGCTTATTCGTAGAATGGATGGGTAGATTAGACCGGAAAATGGCAAGGCAAAATCGACACATAGCTCTTTTCATTGATCACTGCCCTGCTCATCCTCCTAACGTCGATTTATTTTAGCAACGCCGAAGTGATATTTCTGTCACGGAATCGCCAGGAACCCCTGAACCAAGGGACTATTAAAGTTTTTAAGCAAAACTATCAGCGAAGCATATGTTTCATTCTAAATATTTTTATAGCGCTTTCACGCTTTCGCGTTATAACTAGGCCTGTTTCAAAAACCGGGATCCCGGTACAAAACCGGTGTTCACTTGGTACCGGACCCGATATTCTAAAGTACCGATATCCCGGTTTTTTTGGTACCGAGTTAAAAAACCGACCGACGAGTCAGTTTTTTGGTACCGAGTTCAAAAGAACGATTCATTTCAACCATGAGCTGTTTTTTTTGGTACCGGTTTTTAACCCGGTACTCAAAAAAACCGGTCTATGGTTCGAAAAACCGTCGGTACTGAAAAAAAAAACCTGAGTCGGTTTTTAACCCGGTACTCAAAAAACGGCTTATGGTTAAAAAAAACCGTCGGTACTGAAAAAAAACCTGAGTCAAGGAAACCGCTTGTGGTACCACCGGGTATTGCAAAAACCGAAACCCGGTACCGAAATCTCGGTACCGAACAGGCCTAGTTATAACCATGTTTTACTGTATTATATTGGGATTTGGGCACCTTTGCCCTATATCCAGATTCTTCCATTCAACGACATCATCAACGTTTAAATTACTTACTACTAGTAAATGGAGATCCATGTGAAATTAAGGCACCTGCAAAATAATATAATAAAAAGCACTAAATAGTAAATTCTTCCAGTTGATTTCTATAGTCTTCTTAAAGCCTCTGATCTAGATAAGATACATATTGTATTTATTTATAAAATAATTTCAGAAACAAGCTAGACTAATCTCATTAGCATAAAATCGTTAGAACATTATCGCCAAGATTCAAGATTCCGACAAACAATTTATTCTTTCTCAAAACTATATCCAAAAAAGAAAATGAAACCCAACATTATGCAGCGTTGTTATTTTGTATCTAATTTCGTTGAATTTTAAAGAATTTTCAACCGGATGTGTACACATCTACATTTTTTTATTATATCGAATTATGGCGTGCTTTGAATCACCACACCAAACTATGTCCGGTCATTGAAAGCGTGGCTATGATGGTTCGGTTCGGTTCGATTCGCGTCACCTGTGTAAGTACATACATGTTGAATAAGGTGTGACAACCGCGATGCAAGAACGCCAAAATAAAATCCAACAAAAAAAAATCTAGCGCCAAGTTCTGCTTCCGCAAGGAAGTCGAAAGGTGCCACCCAATCCATGAGAAAACGAAAATGCATACTCATATTGCATTATAAATTAGTTTATGTCAGAATTTAAGTGTACTAAAATGAAAACATTAAGAAAATCTCGAGATCTCTCATCAAGATTGCATTTTGCATAATATGCTTGATGATGACGGTTGAGTCACTCAATTCGCAGATAGCATGCCAGAGCCAACACACGTGGTAGTGGTGGAAGCAAGAAGAGCAAGCAAACCAAGAAGCGTAAGATTTAGTGCTCGAAAATGATGGCGTTCCGAAACGTTCCAATATTTGGCCTTGTTTATTTGTTCTTCTTCCTTTTTGTGCTGTATGTGTGTATAGTTCGAAAGATGTAAACTGGTTCTTTTTTTCCTGAGCCGATGATGATGATATCAGCACTTTTTGATCTAATTATTGCCGCTTGATGCTTTGCATGCAAAATTGTTTAATGTGTTGTGGCCTTCATCGTACCGTTGTGTGTGCAGTACCCCTCTCCGTATACTAAAACATTTTTCTTGTTCTTTGCATCCTCATACCATACACATATAAGATGGATGATGATGATGTGCTTTAATTTAAATCTTTTTGCTTCTTGGCCGATTTTCGTTCCCTCCCGAGTTTTTTGATTCTGCTTCACAGCCTTCAGGTATGTAGGAGAGCGCACCAGGTAGGAAATCTGTACATGTATGATGCATATATTTGGAAGGCGCAGTTTGGAGACTAACAAAAAGAAGCAAGGAACCAGAAAATAGACAAAAAGAAATTTCAAATGTGGTTGTCGTTGAGTTGTTTGTTTGGGATTAGACCCGATTTGAATTTTTATCTTTGCAAAACATCAAGGGGAGAATATGGATAGAACTTGCATGCCAAATAGATTTTTTGTGCACACAATCGGAACTGGTTTCCTAGTTATACACGCTCTTCTAATTCCTAAACAGGAAAGCACAATTTCGCCGCATTGTGACATTCTGTTGTGCGGTTCTCACAACACTTTATTGATTGGATGTGTCTTTTTGGTATTAGCTAGCAAAAAAGAAGCAATCAAATCAAAATGGCCTGATCACCGTTTCCCAACAGGTGGTTCGCGGGCCGAAGGGGGTCCAAGCTACAGGTACACTTTGAGGATGCGCCCATATATTTTGGAAATTAAAAAGAATTCATGCTGGCAGGATATAATAATTTGGTGTAATTTTTTTTGTAGGCAAGTCAATATAGCGCGGGGCTCGCCGAACTACGCGCAAAAGTTTCGCTGAACCATCAGTCAATTGAATTCACCAAACAATAGTGATTGCGGCTCGTTGAACCACAAACAAAGGACACTTAATCGGTCAGTTATATAAACATAGAATAACGCAAATATGGAAGATGCGCTATTGATTGTTCCGCTTGCTCGGATTGTGTCCAAGCTCGCATAAATCTTTGTTATATATATGATGGAATCACGCGCAATAGTTCGGTCGAACTCTACACAATTAACTTGTATGAATTGAGTTAATTTCCGGGAGAAAGGGGTGGGGGGAATGGGGCAGTAAGTTACGAATTTTTTCTCAATTTATACGTGTTACGCAATTTAAAAAGCATATGAAAAATATGTGAATAAAATGTTGTTGTCATTTGCGTGGTTCGCCGATCATTTGCGCGTGTTTCGACTGAACTGTTGCGTGTTCGGCCGAACTGTAAGGCGTGGTTAACCAAATCGTAATTAATTGATTACCTGTCATAAAAAATAGTGATCCGTTTAGCAATTTATTTTCAGGCCAAATGGCTCGCAATCTTCCGCAAGTTGGAAGCCACTGGCGTTAGATCATGTCGTCTTTTTTCACAGACTGTATCAAAATTAGCCAGGCGTTGTATTCAAATCTATTGAAAAATCGTTAGAATGTGCGTTTTTATTGCTAACGACACGAAAAAAAGAGAATACGTTCCGATTCATCTGAATTTTATTAGTACGAGTAGGCCTGTTCCAAAAACCGGGATCCCGGTACAAAACCGGTGTTCACTTGGTACCGGACCCGATATTCTAAAGTACCGATATCCCGGTTTTTTTGGTACCGAGTTAAAAAAAACCGACCGACGAGTCGGTTTTTTGTACCGGGTTAAAAACCGATCGACGAGTCGGTTTTTTGGTACCGAGTTAAAAAAACCGACGAGTCGGTTTTTTGGTACCGAGTTAAAAAAAACCGACGAGTCGGTTTTTTGGTACCGGGTTAAGAAAACCTACGAGTCGGTTTTTTGGTACCGAGTTAAAAAAAACCGACGAGTCGGTTTTTTGGTACCGGGTTAAAAAAACCTACGAGTCGGTTTTTTGGTACCGAGTTAAAAAGAACCGACGAGTCGGTTTTTTGGTACCGAGTTAAAAAGAACCGACGAGTCGGTTTTTTCGTACCGAGATAAAGATGGTCGATGTTTTTTTATTTTTACACGTGGCTGTGGATGTGGATTATTATTATCGGAAATGGTATCATCGAAAGGTGTCGACTAGGAATGAGCATCGAACATCGATGTTTCTGAAACATTCATATTTTTGGTTCGATGGTCGATTATTTTTACACGTGGATGTGGATTATTATTATCGGAAATGGTATCATCGAAAGTTGTCGACTAGGGATGAGCATCGAACATCGATGTTTCTGAAACATTCATATTTTTGGTTCGATGGTCGATGTTTTTTTATTTTTACACGTGGATGTGGATTATTATTATCGGAAACGGTATCATCGAAAGGTGTCGACTAGGGATGAGCATCGAACATCGATGTTTCTGAAACATTCATATTTTTGGTTCGATGGTCGATGTTTTTTTATTTTTACACGTGGATGTGGATTATTATTATCGGAAATGGTATCATCGAAAGGTGTCGACTAGGGATGAGCATCGAACATCGATGTTTCTGAAACATTCATATTTTTGGTTCGATGGTCGATGTTTTTTTATTTTTACACGTGGATGTGGATTATTATTATCGGAAACGGTATCATCGAAAGGTGTCGACTAGGGAGCATCGAACATCGATGTTTCTGAAACATTCATATTTTTGGTTCGATGGTCGATTATTTTTACACGTGGCTGTGGATTATTATTATCGGAAATGGTATCATCGAAAGGTGTCGACTAGGGATGAGCATCGAACATCAATGTTTCTGAAACATTCATATTTTTGGTTCGATGGTCGATGTTTTTTTATTTTTACACGTGGATGTGGATTATTATTATCGGAAACGGTATCATCGAAAGGTGTCGACTAGGGATGAGCATCGAACATCGATGTTTCTGAAACATTCATATTTTTGGTTCGATGGTCGATGTTTTTACCATCGATGGTACAGCGTCGATGTTTTTTTGACCATCCATGGTCGATGTTTTTCACCATCGATGCTTTATAACCATCGATGGCTTGAGGCTCAACCGATTGTCATGAAATTTAGTAGGAATGTGTAGAATGGTAACCGTCTTTCGCACGAAATACTTAGATCTTAGAAGTGGGTAGGGCAAAGATAACAGGGTGCCCCGAAGATTTGAAAATTTGTTCACTAAATAACTCGCGAACAGCTTAACCGATCGTCATGAAATTTGGTAGGAATGTATAGAATGGTAACCGTCCTTGGCACGAAATACTTAGAAATTGGTAGGGAAAAGTTAACAGGGTGTCCCGACGATTTGAAAATATGTTCACTGAATAACTCGCGAACGGCTCAACCGATCGTCATGAAATTCGGTAGGAATGTGTAGAATGGTAACCGTCTTTGGCACGAAATACTTAGAAATTGGGTGGGCAAGGATAACAGGGTATCCCGAAGATTTGAAAATTTACTCACTAAGTAACTCGCGCACGGCTCAACCGATCGTCATGAAATTTGGTAGGAATGTGTAGCATGGTAACAGTCTTTGACAAGAAATACTGAGAAGTTGGTAGGGCAAAGATAACAGGGTGTCCCCAGGATTTGGAAATTATTGTTAATTTCTGGTCCAATTAATATGATCTCTCCGCAGAAACTACCTGTATTTTATTGATGAATGTATGGATTTAATCAACATGGTCTACCTGTTTAGAAGCAAACAAAAAACAAAAGGAACACGATAATATTTAAAAAAAACAAGCTTTGCTCCTGAAAGTCGGTGAAATATTTTTATTTTCTATATACGTAATTTGGCAGCTATTTGTATATAGAAAATAAAAATATTTCACCGACTTTAAGGAGTAAAGCTTGTTTTTAAAATATAAAAACAGTCTGTGCAAACAAGCCGACGAAACTGGAAACCATAACACGATAATATTCCTGAACCGCAAAACGGCGATTTGTGGATCGGAAACGCAAACATGTTTGCGGAACAGAACCTTCCTCAATGATACAAAATGTGTCGCGCGTCACACTAGTATACACTACATTGTCGCGCGACAATAAACTACCTGCCGCGCGCCGGTGTTACATATTTTTGACTCTTTAGTTTCGAAAGGTAGACAAAGAAAATCCTTTCGTAAGAATAAAAATGAGCGACACACAGACTGGAGTGCAACTGCATGTTTTTTATTGCTGAAACTTAAAGATTTTATGGCCTGACAGGCGCCTTCTGTTTTGAATTTTCAGGAGAGAAGATCTTGAATGATTTTGTACTTCACACACAAATGATGGAATGTTACAAGTTACGAAACCGGTTGAAATTTTGCACCAATAATGATTACGCAGTAAATGGTCGTTAACACGTTCCAACGTTTGAGTCTTTATACCTACTAGTTAGCACTTGCATGTAAACAAAAGCTTTCCTACAAGTTTGTATTTAGAAGTTGAAAGAGCATTGAAACAAGTTGGTACGTGTAAACGAAAATTGGTCAACTTTTTATCCGAATGTTTTTTGTATATCTTACAATGTTGCAAGATTTGGTAACGACTAGTTTAACATATCTTGTCGGCCAACTTTTTTTTATGTGTTGACGCAGCATTTACCATCTACGATTGATTTTATGGCTGAGACTCAAACCATTTTTTGTTTTTCCCAAAAATGCTTATTCTCAAAATAATTGAAAATTTGCGTAATTGCGTACATAGTACAGTCTCAGGACATCTTTCGTTCAGTGAAGGTATGTGAAACAAAGCCTTAAATTCCAAATTGTTTCTCAGGGACACAGATATTCCCAAACGGGAAAACTGCAGATACTGCCGACTCGGGAACTATCACAATCGTACATTTCAGACATTTATTGTCCGTGAGTTATAGTAAATTATGTAATTGATTTCCGGTACTTAAATATCAGATCCTGCAATTTCGACTTTCGCCTCATCATTCGAAACTGTTTGGATTAAAGTACTCAACAGCAAATCTACAGACATTTCTCGATTCGATAATTTCCGATTTCTCAACAAAAAAAACTGAGGCAAACGTGAATATGGCTACACAATCCGTTACCGTTTTTTCCGAATCAAGAAAAACCTACTTATATCAAATGACTTCGTTGAGCCCGTTGATATGGGTACCCACACAAACCTCTCCGTTCCTTATCTTATTTCCTAAGAACCCTCTTCAACATTTTCATATTTTCAGATCTAAGAAGGGCTACACACGCGCTAGTTGAAATTTCATAAATTTACTGTTACTTTTTCTTATCAAATATCAACACTCTTAGCATTTAGCGTATATAAGCTCATACTAACCAAATTTTTGTGCAAAGTTTCATATAGGTACCTATAACAGTATAGAAAAACCGAAGTGATAACTTCAAATGCCTATCACTCCGTTGCCGTTACTTGAATAACTGATATAAAATGTACTCTTAGAGTCCTTTGAATTGAGTACCCATACGTCCATCTCCGATTAAAAATAAAAAAGTCGGTTTTTTCACCTCTTCGGGACACCCTGTTATCTTTCCCTACTAACTTCTAAGGTATTCGTGCCAAAGACTGTTACTATTCTACACATTCCTACCAAATTTCATGACGATCGGTTGAGCCGTCCGCGAGTTATTCAGTGAACAAATTTTCAAATCTTCGGGACACCCTGTTATCGTTTTCGTTGCTCTACCAACTTCTTAGTATTTCTTGCCAAAGACTGTTACATTCCTACCAAATTTCATAAGGATCGGTTGAGCTGTTCGCGAGTTATTTAGTGAACAAATTTTCAAATCTTCGGGACACCCTGTTATCTTTGCCCTACCCACTTCTAAGATCTAAGTATTTCGTGCCAAAGACGGTTACCATTCTACACATTCCTACTAAATTTCATGACAATCGGTTGAGCCTCAAGCCATCGATGGTTATAAAACATCGATGGTGAAAAACATCGACCATCGATGGTCAAAAAAACATCGACGCTGTACCATCGATGGTAAAAACATCGATCATCGAACCAAAAATATGAATGTTTCAGAAACATCGATGTTCGATGCTCATCCCTAGTCGACACCTTTCGATGATACCATTTCCGATAATAATAATCCACATCCACGTGTAAAAATAAAAAAACATCGACCATCGAACCAAAAATATGAATGTTTCAGAAACATCGATGTTCGATGCTCATCCCTAGTCGACACCTTTCGATGATACCGTTTCCGATAATAATAATCCACATCCACGTGTAAAAATAAAAAAACATCGACCATCGAACCAAAAATATGAATGTCTCAGAAAAATCGACGTTCGATGCTCATTCCTAGTCGACACCTTCCGATGATACCGTTTCCGATAATAATAATCCACATCCACGTGTAAAAATAAAAAAAAAATCGACCATCGAACCAAAATATGAATGTTTCAGAAACATCGATGTTCGATGCTCATCCCTAGTCGATACCTTTCGATGATACCATTTCCGATAATAATAATCCACATCCACGTGTAAAAATAAAAAAACATCGACCATCGAACCAAAAATGTGAATGTCTCAGAAACATCGATGTTCGATGCTCATCCCTAGTCGACACCTTTCGATGATACCGTTTCCGATAATAATAATCCACATCCACGTGTAAAAATAAAAAAACATCGACCATCGAACCAAAAATATGAATGTTTCAGAAACATCGATGTTCGATGCTCATCCCTAGTCGACACCTTTCGATGATACCGTTTCCGATATAATAATCCACATCCACGTGTAAAAATAAAAAAAAAATCGACCATCGAACCAAAATATGAATGTTTCAGAAACATCGATGTTCGATGCTCATCCCTAGTCGATACCATTTCCGATAATAATAATCCACATCCACGTGTAAAAATAAAAAAACATCGACCATCGAACCAAAAATGTGAATGTCTCAGAAACATCGATGTTCGATGCTCATCCCTAGTCGACACCTTTCGATGATACCGTTTCCGATAATAATAATCCACATCCACGTGTAAAAATAAAAAAACATCGACCATCGAACCAAAAATATGAATGTTTCAGAAACATCGATGTTCGATGCTCATCCCTAGTCGACACCTTTCGATGATACCATTTCCGATAATAATAATCCACATCCACGTGTAAAAATAAAAAAACATCGAACATCGAACCAAAAATATGAATGTTTCAGAAACATCGATGTTCGATGCTCATCCCTAGTCGACACCTTTCGATGATACCGTTTCCGATAATAATAATCCACATCCACGTGTAAAAATAAAAAAAACATCGACCATCGAACCAAAAATATGAATGTTTCAGAAACATCGATGTTCGATGCTCATCCCTAGTCGACACCTTTCGATGATACCGTTTCCGATAATAATAATCAACATCCACGTGTAAAAATAAAAAAAACATCGACCATCTTTAACTCGGTACGAAAAAACCGACTCGTCGGTTCTTTTTAACTCGGTACCAAAAAACCGACTCGTTGGTTATTTTTAACCCGGTACCAAAAAACCGACTCGTCGGTTCTTTTTAACTCGGTACCAAAAAACCGACTCGTCGGTTCTTTTTAACCCGGTACCAAAAAACCGACTCGTCGGTTCTTTTTAACTCGGTACCAAAAAACCGACTCGTCGGTTCTTTTTAACTCGGTACCGAAAAACCGACTCGTCGGTCGGTTTTAACCCGGTACCAAAAAACCTGAAAAAACCGGCTCATGGTTGAAGTGAATCGTTCTTTTTAACTCGGTACCAAAAAACCGACTCGTAGGTTTTTTTAACCCGGTACCAAAAAACCGACTCGTCGGTTTTTTTTAACTCGGTACCAAAAAACCGACTCGTCGGTTTTTTTAACTCGGTACCAAAAAACCGACTCGTCGGTTTTTTTAACTCGGTACCAAAAAACCGACTCGTAGGTTTTTTTAACCCGGTACCAAAAAACCGACTCGTCGGTTTTTTTAACTCGGTACCAAAAAACCGACTCGTCGGTTTTTTTAACTCGGTACAAAAAACCGACTCGTCGGTCGGTTTTTAACCCGGTACTCAAAAAAACCGGCTTATGGTTAAAAAAACCGTCGGTACTGAAAAAAAAACCTGAGTCAGGGAAACCGCTTGTGGTACGGGGTATTGAAAAAAACCGAAACCCGGTACTGAAATCTCGGTACCGAACAGGCCTAAGTACGAGTATGTAACGAGATTGCGGTTGATGTGGCGTTGTATGAAATCAATAAAAACGCGCACGTTTCATAATCGACGCTCGTTGCGTCGCGATTCGTCACAGAAATTTTATTCAGGATTTCAGAAGAAGTAGAAGAAGAAAAAAACGTTAATGCTAATTCATTTCAAAACATCTAATCATGTCTTGTTTGTTTATAAAGAAAAATTAATAGAAAATATTTTGCGTAGTTAATTTTTTGTTTATTCCATAATGAGCATCATCTAATCAGAGTCAGTTAATCATTCGGTTTTTGCTCAATAAAACGCAGCAAAATATTCTACGTCTAAATTGGTGTCTGCGGCGCAATTATAAGTGTAAACTTTATCTTCCGAACGGTGATGGCTATGACTCTCAACAAGCAGAGCAGAGTGCAGAGAAATGTTCGCCGGAATATACATACTCTACATCGTCCAAGCCTACAAGCACCAATTTTTGAAAATTTCTATTTGAAAACATAGAAATGCGACTATTTCGCGTATTATTGTAGCTAAGGGGGTTAAATTCAACTAAAATCCACACTGTCAATCACAAAAGGAAATGGTTAAAAGTTCTTATCAGTTTTCACTTACTCACTTACTCACTTTCAATTTAAGTCCTGAGTCCCTTGGAGACATTGACGACTACGATTAAGCCTATCAGCTAACCTTTCGCTGGCGTATAATTCGCACCATACGACGGTCACCGGCTTTACCATTGAACTCGTCCTTCAGTTTGAGAAACGTTTTTTCTACGCCCTCCATTGGCCATTGCTCCCACCGAGCTATCGGTCGTCCACGCAATCGGGTTTTGGTTGCTCATCACTCTTGATTGAGATTATGCACCAGACACCTTGCAGCAGTCCAAACTGTAGGTGTTTACAGGTAAATCTGTTCAGATGGAGCCTTGCAACGTTTTTATATTCGGGATGATCCACACACGTTTTTTTCCAGAAGGGAAGAACAGTTACGGGAAATGCTGCAGTGTTTCTATTCGCTTAGTTTGATGCCGAATTTAAAAAGACACGGTATCGTTTAGAGAGAGCGAAAAATTTACTCTCCTGTAACGACAAAACCTCGGCTCATTCATCCAGACTTAGCTCTATCTGATTGGTATAAATGACCAATAAAATGTGGCACCGCATACTCGTACTTTAATAAGAACTGGTCCTGTGTGCCTGTTTTTACCTCCCAGACGTGAAGACTATTTGGATGGGGACGTTAAATTTTGTCGTGATTCTCAAAATCCTACTCGCATAATACTGAAATTCTCGTAATATGAAAAACCGCAGGAATACCACTACGAAAGTGTTGCGATGGGCGCGCCCTATCATGGTCAGATAGAGGACTTTTCGGACACACCTCTTGCAGTGAATTTTTCAGAAAATAATGGAGTATATTTATAACTTAAATGCCATATCAAATTGTGTGGCCTTCAGATAGTCATAACGGCAACGTATTCTAAAAGGTAGTCTATAACCAATTTGTAGTTTCGATGGCTCCAAGTAAAATCCCAAAAGATCACACCAACGCGTATTCCAGACGAGAGCTACTAGAAATTAAACTTTTAGGCCGTTATGGTTCCGTGGCCGATTTGCACAAATCCTATAAGTATTTATAACGGTACTTCCCCAGGATAAAAAGCATTTGACTTTGGAAAAATTAAGAAAAAGCTGAATTATTGCATCATGAGCCTTTCTTTCAATGTCCTTAACAAGATGCCAAAAGTCACCGTCTGTACAAGAGCCACTAGCGGACAGGCGATCCATCACCCTAAAAAAAAACAGATTTTCCTCAAAATCTCGATAACGGTAACATGTACTGCAAAATGGTATGTATGGCAATTTTCTAGCTCTTGTGGTTTCTCAATATACTGTGGAAAGCCGATCTTGATTCGGGCACTCCTAACGGTGCCAGGAGGTCAATCGGTATTTTATAATAAGATTTCATAAAAATCTCTATAACGGTATATCTCGCTAAAAAATTTGTTGCCCATACGGTTCGGAAGAAAATCATCAAATTTCTCATGAATAAGTGCACCCTTTAGAGCACTACCGGGGTTCAAACCATAGAGGCCAGTCAATAAACCGAAAAATAAGGCGTTAGGTCGCAAAAAATTGCTCGGCTCTGGTTTTTTGGGATATTGTTAGGATAGATACCAGAAGTGTACCACCAAGTTTGCAACTTCGAAAAACCTGTGCTAACCGCGTGACCCTCAAAATTTTCGGACTTTTTTCATATTTTTGTTTGTAATTTATAAAAGGTCCTACAAGTAAGTTGTCCACTGCACTGTTAAAGCTAAGAAAATCTTCTTTAATTTGAGTGTAACCCCAGCTTTGTAGGCGCAAAGGATCCCAAGATACAGCACTTTAAACATTGTTTTTTGAAAAAAAGTTCGAAATTGTAATTTCAGTCATGTTCCGAGCTGAATATCGGCTTAAATGCGCATTTTACGGAGAAAGTCATGTGACATGAAGTTATAAGCCAGTCCCCTAGCTGTATATATGTCGGAACGAGTGGAGTCAGACCATGGGGTCATAGGGCTGCCCCTGAAAATTAGGCTCTTCTAAGAAAAACTTTTTTCTTTATGTACCAATATTAACCAAACTTCACTCAAGTATGTTCCTGGTTAAGCCTAAAAAAATATCTAGGAACGGATGAAATCGGAACACTACGTTATAGGGCTGTCATACAAACCAACCTCTAGAAATTAGGTTCTTCTAAGAAAAACTTTTTTCTTTATGGACCAATCTTAACCACCCTTCCCCCAAATGTGTTTTCTAGTAAAGCTTCAAAACATATCTAGAAACGGATGAAATCGGAACACTAGGTCATAGGGCTGTCATGCAAACCAACCCCTGATAATCAGGTTCTTCTAAGAAAAACTTTTTTCTTAATGAACCAATCTTAACCAAACCTCACCCGAATGTGTTCCTAGTAAAGCCTCAAAACATATCTAGGAATGGATGGAATCGGAACATTACGTCATAGGGCTGTCATACAAACCTCCTAAAATACAATTTCGGACTTTTTTACAAAAAAAGCACATTTTTTAAAGTGCTGTATCTTGCGATCCTTTGCACCTACAAAGCTGGAGTTACACTCAAATTAAAGAAAATTTTAGCTTTAAAAGTGCAGTGGACGACTTACTTGTAGGAAGCACCTTTTAGAAATTACAAACAAAAATATGAAAAAAGTCCGAAAATTTTGTGGTTTTTTTAAGGGTTACGGGGTTAGCACAGGTTTTTCGAAGTTGCAAACTTGGTGGTACACTTCTGGTATCTATCCTAACAATATCCGAAAACAACAGAGCCGAGCAATTTTTTGCGACCTAAAATCGTTAAATGACTGGCCTAATAAGAAACATAGTTTTTTTTGGATTTGTCGTGTGGTTTATAACAAATTTGTAGCTTCTGTGTTTGCAAAAGAAAAACAAAAGTCCCATCGATGATTCCCCCTCTACAGGGAACGGAGCCAGGCAGGTTAGGCAAACGAAAGGGCTCCTCAGCGAGTCAGCAGCGGCATGCGCTTGCTGTATCTCAGAGCGGAGTATTGGGCGGAGTGTGTGCTACCCGCTTGCCTCTTGTCCTCTACATTAAAAAGGTATTTTGCATGCCTGGGTTACCAGTATAATAAACGAAGGGGATACAAATTTGAACGATCGAATTATAAGGCTGGTGATGGCGGTAACCGAATGAGGGGTTTTCTGCTAGATATAGGTCCTTTGTTGCTTGTCGGGTTGCCACCCGTGCAACGGCATACAACTTACATGCCCCTCGTGCATGCGGGCGCTTTTTGTGGAGGAGTGCTCCGATGGTCAAAATAACCTGCTTATGAGATCATCAACCAAACCGTGCGGTAATGCACATTCTGGATTGCGGTCAGGGGAAATTTTTTATTTCAGTAGAAGCTCATAACGGGGCGTTGAATAATTTTTCTCAAGTTATGCGGGAATTACGTTCGATTTTGATGGGAAAGTCAGATTCATAGCCTTTTCTTGGAGATACTACAAAACATCAGAATAACGCAACACGAACAAAAAAAAAACACAAACCAACACAAAAAAAAATACTGTTGGATTTTTTTTTTGTTTTTCTTCTATTGTCCTTCACCTGAATCCGGCTCATGAATCCTTTTTCCAACTTTAATTCACTAAAAAAAAACTTCCACCGGTCAACCAAAAAAATCCACGCGCGGACTCCCCGCCAAAAACCAACTGTCTCCCGACTTGACAGTTGTCAAAAACGACCGTCGGCCGTCACCATTCCTTATTTTAGCATGGCCGCTAACTGAAACTGACAGAATTGTCAATATTTATAATATGGCAATGCCACTTCATTATGGCTCATTTGACAGAACAGCTGTTGCTTTTAAGATTAATTCACACGCATAAATGTCGTTTTTTGAATTTGGGCCGGATGTTAATGATTTGAAATTAATCTGATCGAAGACGTTTGTAGAAACCAAGCAAATTAAAAAAAATTACACCTTTGCGTCTGAATTAGTCCATTACAAAGGAGCTATGAGATGAGGTGTCCTATAGAACGAATGCCGGCATTGTTCACCTTAACGTATTTCACGACGAATTTGTAGCTTGTTCAATACCTAAATAAATGTCGAAAAATGCAGATCGATACGTTTAGTCCTAAGGGCGCTATGAGTATTCAGTAACGGTATTTTCTGCTATTCACGTGACTATCACGGTAACGGCAATGTATACGGAAAAGTTGTCTGCGACAAACACATTCGGACTACACATACGTGCTCCCAATGGAAATTACGTACAGTCAAACTTTAAAAACAAAAATGTTTTCTGGTCGATTGTTCTATAACTGCAGCCTAACGGTATAATTTGTAGCTTGGATTCGTATTCAGAAAATGGTTTTTCGTTCTGAATGAGCTCATACGGACTTAGATTGCAATTCAATTAAATCCATGGATTGAGCTGTGTGTGCGACCTAAGGAGGGCTTTGATGAGCCAAACATCTAAATTAGTGGTCGCCAACCAGCAGATGTTGGCGGACCCCTTATAGCTTCAAATTGAAACACAAAGAATGCCAGAGAAAAATTATGAAACCATTTTCAGATGTTAGTTAATTTATGGAATTTCCGCGATAGTAAGTAGCTATGCATTTTGATTTAAACAATTTGATTTGAGAAAAAAGTCCGAAGTGACTTTTGCATCCAGACTTTAAGACTAAAGGTACGTTGTGCTCGACACGACTGCATCGGCTCTATCGACAGCGACTCGCTCATTTCATATAAAAACTCATTTTTCTCTCGTTCTAAAAACGAGTTTTTATATGAAATGAGCGAGTCGCTGTCGCTAGAGCCGATACAGTCGTGTCGAGGACAACGTACCTTAACAGTGGCTCTACATTTCGGTAATGTCTCTCAGAGATCAATTTGTATATCGCTTTATTTTGCAGGGAGTCCAGAATCAATTTTCTATAAAATCTCGAAAAAATTCCGAAACGTTTCGTCTGTGGAAAACTGTAAGCCAAACGAAATGCCAAAAGAGAAAATCAAAGGAGTTTTTTTTCCAGAATAATTAAAGCCAGTGTTACCAGACGCATGAAACTATTTCTACTATACCTAAAATGCTCCGGTTTGTTTTCTGTTCATTTTAAATCCAACTATTTTCTTCGTTTGGTGCACAACTTAAAATTTGGGAAGAGTTTTTGTCTTCCTTCTCCATTTACCCAATCGTGAAAATAAGATTAAAATGGCTTTTTTTGTTGCGCTTACATTTCAAACAATTTGAGCCGATTCTACGATATATTGCTGTTGTTGTTAAGAAAAAGGCTAAAGCAAAAAAAGTAACAAAGAATACTTAACGTTAGAAGTGAATCGAATAAGTGGTTTTCATAGCTAGTCTTTTTTGCACTCTATCTCTTATACGTGGTAGGTATAATAGTTTGTAATAGAAAAACAAAATTCTCCATCAGAATAGGATGCTAAATGCAACACATAGTGAAAGAAACTTGTTTCATTGCCGAAGAAAAGTAGTGTGGTAACAAACTAACAATGAACGCGTGACTTTCATATGACCCTATGTATGCGGTATACCATTAGAGAGTCATTAAGGTGGTTACCGATTTGTTTTGGTCAGGCTCACGTTGCATTTCGGGCAAGCTGTGAATTAAGTTCAATCAAGGGGTGATTGTTTTTCCCTCTCTTTTAGAAGATAACACCAGGACTATTCTATTAAAAAAAATGTCCATCATTTCCCGGAATATTTTCGGATTTCAACTAATCTTTCTAAAAAATAGGCCGATCTACCAATTTCCGTTGTTTACCCCCTTTTTGCACATCAGCAATCAATGTGGTCGTCCATCGCAGATAGCAGTTTGTGTAGCCTAACTATTTCCGACACTTCCAACATTCAAAATCACGCCAAACCTTCCCCTATCTACCATTGACACGGGTTAGTTCGACGCCGAGCTTTTCCGGGCCGCGCGATGCGATGCGATACGATGTGTGTACACACAATCCGACGTCGAGCTGGGCGATTCGAGACGATGCGACTGTGGGTATTAAAGAATAAAGTGTCGTAGGTCATGTAATGATGAATTAGTGAAAGACGTAACCTTTGTAGAAATTTGCAGTGTACTCGTAAAAGCTTACGCGTTTCAAAAAAAGAAAAAAACATTTGCATCTGAACCGAAAAAACAAGTTCTGGCGGCGCGACTTTTAAAGAAGGAGCAGAGAGAAGAAGAATTATTGTTGGTATCAATGAATGGGTAAAACAGGTTGTATTTGTGGAAACATGCAGTGCTACCCGACCCAGTAAGTAGCGTGCGCGAGACTGAATAAAATTGTGGCATGAATAATGATAGTATAGGTATATAAATAATATTTTCTATCGGATACGCGTACGCTGCAAACCGGGTTGTACTGCACTTAATAATAAGATAAGATAAATATATGTAGATATTTTTTAGTGCGCTACTAACTTGGCTGTGCTGCACTGCACCGGCAATGGGAAGCGGTGTTTACACACAATGCGACGTCGCGGCTGGCCGAACGACAAGCGGGATAATTCAACATTTGTGGAAATTTACAGTGCATTACAATCAGTTTGTAGCGTAAACAAAAATTTCGTGCTCAAACCAGAGAGTGCTCCTGATTTTCTCCGGAAGGCGGAATTACTCGTCTATTCGGAGTGGCAGAAACACTAAGTTAAATTTGGGTTGCTGATTCCTAATGTGAGGTCAAAAATAAGAAAACCAATTATGGGATTGCCGGTCCCAGGCGGGTACTCCGGTTTTCTCAGGGAAATACTCGCTCAATCGTGGCAGAAATAGTAAGGTAAATTTAAGTAGCTGATTCCAAATTCGAGATAAAAAAAAAATAGTACCACTATTGTCTTGTGGAAATACTCGGTTGTGATGCACTGCATGTTTCCACAGCTTACTTATCCACCGATAACTACAATAGTTTATCCCAAATCCATGCGCCGACTGAATTTTCCATATAGGTACGTACGGCGTACGCTACAAACCGGGCGGTGCTGCACTGCATGTTTACACAAATGTTACTTTTTTAACCCATAACAACCGTTCTTGTCAAATCCGAATCCCGCCAGCTTTTTTCTTGGTACGCGTACGCTGCATACCAGTCGATCTGAACACGAATTATGCCTCTCATGTCGAGCTCTCAGCACAGGTAGACAATGTCAGCGGCGGCAATTCGTATTTTAGCCGCTGCAAAAGCACGCTTTTTATTATGGAACAGTTCGTCATCGCACAACCCGACGTAGCATCGCAATCAGTCTGAATGGTACTAGCAGATTGGTGCTGGCTTCCATTTAAATTGTAAAGGTACGTGTTCGTAGAGACAATTCATGTGATGATCGCTCAGCGATAGTAGCTCTGTATCCAGTTTCGAGTCACATTTGCATGTTTTTGGAGTGGTGCTAGTTTCCTAGTATCGGCTATGCATCGCTTCCAATGTGAACGGGGTGTTATAGTAAAAAGAAGGCTGTCTCCGCATTTATACTTCTTGCTTGACTGCAACCGACAATTTGACCGTAAAAAAAACCATACCATTAGTACGGCTATGGTTCTATTGACTTCAATTAAAAACGCAAATTTAATCCTTGTTGTTGCAAAATCGAAGATTTAAAGGGTAAATTGCCATACATTCAATTAGGGAGAAGTTTGTAAAATCTGGTTAGGCTTGTGGTATTTCGACGTCTATTCGAAGCTGACGGGAACTATTTCAGGCGTGTTTGCGTCTATACTTATAGTCAGCTAGTCGCCGATGTTATTAGGGATTTGTGTCGCTAGACGGAATAGGATACCTTTACTGCTTTCTTCTTCTTCTTCTTCTTTTAGCGGTGCAGAAAGGTGTGAAACCTCTGTGCATCTATGTGGGGACGATTTATGGTTCGTGATACCTTTACTGCTTCATTACGTTCTCCCACCATTATGAATTTACGCCGTTGAAGTCCTTTAAACCGCGGTACGACGAATTAATATTTCGAATACATTATTAAAAAAAACTTAACTTGTAGCTTCATAAAATCATGGCTAATTGAGCGACTGTCCTATTGCATTTCTGGTGAATGTGGCGAATATTTTGACCCGAAGAAGAATCTCCATCGATGTGCGCATGATTTTGTTTTTAAATCACTGAACGACTAATTTGTCTTTAGTTTGAAATATCGTGAGGTAGTTGATGTGTTTTATCCCTCTTTTTGCTGTTACCAGTTGTGCCTGTTGCGTTGTCCCAGTCTCAGCCATGTATCATTATAGTCGAACATAGTGGCCCCAATCTTTTTTAGTCCACGCCCCCATTACGCAGACTGATATGATTCGCCATAAACTTGACCAATCACACACTGATTTTGGACAAAAGTCTAGATTAATTTTTTTGCAATATAAATTATGACCAAGTCCAATGCACAGATTTACCTCGTTAATACTCCAAATACTCGTATGCCCATGCGTAACCTAAAAATTGTCCAGCCATATTTCAATGCATAGAAAAAGCACAATTGTTTGTTAGTGAAGCCCAACTTTTAAAACTTTTGAACATTTTTGAAAAGCACGCAAAGTGAGTTTCGTCGGAAGTTAATTGGTGTGGATTTGGACAACCGAACGCAAGAGCCAGATGTTTACTGAAAATCTGCTTTTGCCAAAAATAAAAAGTAATCTTAACACAAAAGATCTATTTTTGGCTGAGCGATCTGTCGATAAGTAAAGAAGTGCTATTACTGGAGCTAAATAATAAGAAATTAAATTATCATAGCACTTGCCTACCCGTCAATATCAAGTTATTTCCGCTTAAAATGTTTTCAGCTGTTTTTTTTTACCAGAGGAGAAGCTCTTAAAATAAATAACAGGCGTGACAGTCCAACATTGGTCGCAAATATGTCAGTGACATCCAATTTCCAAGATCTTAACTGCTTTTTTGGTTGAGGTGTTGAGATCAACAGCACGCTCAGCAGTGTTACTTATCCCCATAAATGAGGGGCATATTTTTAAAGCCGCCATCTCTGTTACAAAACAATTTAAGAAAATCATAAAAAACAAAAGGTAATTGAATTGATTTATGCCAGCGTCGTTGGTCCATACGGTTTAGCCCTAACTCCATCATTACTACAACCTTTTCACCTGAGGAGGAGGAGCTACAACTGTATCTGGTAAAATTAAGCAGCGTAACTACAACTCGAAATAGTAAATACATGACGGAATCCTCGAGTTACGATTCGGCAGTGAGTTACGGGATATAGCTGAGAAAATATAATTTAATATATCCCAAATAAAGCAACAACTGCAATGTTCACTGAAAATGTATACGACAAATTTACAGCCTTCTAGCTAGCCTATATTCCAAAAGCCTTCTGGGCAGTGCTACCGAAGCTGCAGATTGTATAATTAAATCGACGGTAGCATCAACAGAATATTTAGGGAGTGAATGTCTATTGGGAGCTTAAATAATTTTTAGACACACAACAGTTTACATGGTAAGCATATAGGCCCTATGCTTCCCATGCAGACAGTGTAACCCCCTGTCTGCATGGGAAGCATGAGTAATGACATATTGAATCATTTAAAAAAATATTTATTCTTCAAAAAAGGTTTCTGCTTATTAAGCTAGCTTTGGGACCCGTTTATTGTACATTTGATCTGGATCTCTTCGGGCGAATGGATTTGGCCTTTTGGCTAATTAATATACCCGTCACTATGTGAAAGGGTATATTAACTTTGTCATGAAGCTTGCAACGCACAGAACGAAGCACCTCTGACTATACTATTGATCAGTGTGACGAGAGAAACGCAAAACGGAAATAGTCCCTTAGTGTTCAAGCTATCGGGCTGAAATTTTGTATACAAGTTTCTTTTAAGTGTACACTATATTTATGTCGAAACGAATGGAATCGGACCATGGCGTCATGGGGCTGCCATAGAAACCCAAAATCCAAAATTAGGTTCTTCTAAGAAAAAATTCATTCATTATTAACCAATCTTAACCTAACTTCAACCATATGTGTTTTTTGTAAAGCCTCAAAACATATCCAGGAACGGATGAAATCGGAATACTACGTCATGGGGCGGCCATACAAACCAACCCCTGAAAATTAGGTTCTTTTAAGAAAAACTTAATTCTTTTTGAATCTTAACCAAAATTTATCCAAGTGTGTTCCTGGATTAGTCTCAACGCAACCACGAATAGATGGAATCGGAACACCTCATAGGGCTGCGGTAAAAATTGTTAACACAAAAGAGGCTTAAGTTTTATTCATATGTGACGGGTATTCAAATTTCGGCGCCGCCCGAAATTAGCCTCGGTCTCGTTTTTTTTTAACATTTAATTTACAATTTTGGCACGCTTTAATTTTCTGACTTCTTCCATAACCTTTGTAGTGCTTTGTTTTTTTTTTCGTAGTTGCTGCTGCTATAGCTGCTAATATTGACTAGACAAAAAAGCATTTGATTTATGGATGTGTACGTTTTGATAGTGACCAATTTTCAACTACCAAATACTGTACAGGTGTTTTTGTTACTATATGAAAAACATTGATTTGGCGTATTTTGAAACCCAAACTCGATTGGAGGTGACGGAATTTGAAAATACACGGCATTTTTTCGTACTAAATTTCGAGGGATATTGTACGAAAATCAAGGATTCTGTTCTCTCAAATTAATAGAGAATTCAGTTGCCTATCGATTGGCATCAATTGGCTCAAAATTTTTAAAAGTAGGAAATGGCGGCTTTTAAAAATAGGCTCCTCAAATGCGTACTCGTTTAACACCTGAGTGAGATCGTAATCCGTTACATGGGACTTTGAAAAACACCATTAAGTCACGTTCTCGGTGAGACTCGAACCCACGACCTTGTGCACCGAACGTGTGCACACTAACCACAACACCAACCAGACTATAGAGACTTTAAGCTAGTATGAAAACAAAATTTAAAAATCCCAAACCGTCACACCTCCCCATGGGCGCGCGCCCCACAGTTTGGGAATCACTGCTCTAACATAACATACATACTTTTGTTAAATTTATGCTTTCTAATCACATTTTCGTGGTATATGAAAAATAACTACGCCAAGAATTTATTTACAATTAGGCCTCCATTTTCAGACGTTATTTCGTTTATGGAAAGTCAGAAGTGACTTTTGCATCCAGACTTTAAGACCAACAGTGGCACTACATTTCGGAAATGTCTCTCAGAGATTTTGCAGGGAGTCCAGAATCAATTTTCTATAAAATCTCGAAAAAAATTTCGAACCGTCTCGTCTGTGAAGAACTGTAAGCCAAACGAAATGCCAACAGAAGATCAAAGGAGTTTTTTTTTTCAGAATAATTAAACCCAGTGTTACCAGATGCATGAAACTATTTCTACTACGTAAAATGCTCCGGTTTGTTTTCTGTTCATTTTAAATCCAACCATTTTCTTCGTTTGGTGCACAACTTAAAATTTGGGAAGAGTTTTTGTCTTCCTTCTCCATTTACCCAATCGTGAAAATAAGATTAAAATGGCTTTTTTTGTTGCGCTTGCATTTCAAACAATTCGAGCCGATTCTACGATAGATTGCTGTTGTTGTTAAGAAAAAGTCCACAGCAAAAAAAGTAACAAAGAATACTTAACGCTAAAAGTGAATCGAATAAGTGGTTTTCTTAGCTAGCCTTTTTTTGCACTCTATCTCTTATACGTGTAGGTTAGGTTTAATAGAGTCTGTAATAGAAAAACAAAATTCCCCATCAGAATAGGATGCTAAATGCAACACATAGTGAAAGAAACTTGTTTCATTGCCGAAGAAAAGTAGTGTGGTAACAAACTAAACAATGAACGCGTGACTTTCATATGACCCTATGTATGCGGTATACCATTAGAGAGTCATTAAGGTGGTTACCGATTTGTTTTGGTCAGGCTCACGTTGCATGATGTCTAACTCGTGGATGATTTTGAATTTCGGCCAAGCTGTGAATTAACAATTATTGTACATAAATGTATTAATTTTGGTTTCCAAATTTCCTTCAGAAAAATGCGAGGATCTGTAGACGAGTTGTCGTCGACGAACCATTCTCCGGGAATCCTCAAGGTGGTGCCAAAAACTAATTCTGCCGGTGAGCTGCCGAGATCTTCCTTGAAGCAATTTCGCAGCCCCAGAAGTACAGTGGGCAAAATTTCGGTCCAGTTGTCGCTATCTTGATGACACATAATAGCGGCTTTTAGTGTACGATGCCACCGTTCGATTGGACCGTTGCTGGCAGGATCGTATGGAGTAGTGCGAGTTCGTTTGCACCCACACATTTTGAGGAGTGCGGCGTAGAGCGCTAACTCGAATTGCGCTCCCTGGTCGGTGGTAATTGTCTTAGGAGCGCCGAAACGGGATATCCACGATGAATAAAACGCCTCCGCGACGCTTTCTGCAGATTGATCAGCCAGAGAAATAGCCTCGGGCCAACGGGAGAATCGATCTAGCATCGTCAAGCAATAGCGATAACCTCGAGACGTAGGAAGCGGTCCCACGATATCGAGATGAACGTGATCGAATCGACGGTCAGGAACTGGAAACTCCTGTAAAGGACTCTTGGTATGTCGAGTCACTTTCGATAGCTGACATGGTTGACAGGAACGGGCCCACAATTGTATGTCTTTGTGCATTCCAGGCCAGACATACTTTTTGCTGATTGTACGGTGTGTCACACGACTGCTAGGATGCGATCCATTGTGGAACAATTCAAAATTTGGTTTTCGCAACACCACGGGAACATACGGTCGAATGCTGGACGATGACGTGTCACACACAAGCTGTTTGCCATTTGCAATTAGCAAATGTTGCAAAACAAGCGATGTCGAGTTGCTCGTGAGCAAGGATTTGGTCGTCGTGCTCCTGAGCTGCTGCAAGCTCTTCCGTATTGAATTGAGTGGGAAAGGTGATAGCTTCGATTCGCGATAAGGAGTCAGCGACTAAATTCTGTTGTCCAGGAATGTACACAATGTCAGTCGTGAATTGCGACACGAATGACAGATGTCGAGACTGGCGTGCACTAGCCTTCTCCGATTTTTGTGAAAAGGCGTGGACCAAAGGCTTGTGATCGGTTTTAATCTGAAACTGAGCTCCCACGAGAACGTGGCGAAAATGCTGGACGCTAAGATAAATCGCCAGAAGCTCTCTGTCGTAGACGCTATATTTTCGTTCTGCGGGTGACAGCTTTTTCTGGAAATATGCCAGCGGCAACCACTTGTTGTTTTGGTACTGTTCCAGAACGGCACCAACGGCTGTATCTGACGCGTCGGTAACTAAAGCGAGTGGCGAGTCTGGCTGATAGTGCACGAGTAAGGTGCATTGTGCGAAGCTATTTGTGCACTTTTCGAAGGCTTCGTTAGCTGCGGGGGTCCAATTAATCGGTGTTCGATCGCCCTTCTTCGAGTTAGTTAAAATGTCATTCAGCGGTGCTTGTAATCCAGCGGCATTAGGAATGAACCGCCGGTAGTAGTTGATGGTTCCCAGAAAACGACGAAGCTCCTTGCAGGTCGAGGGCCGTTTGTAGTTTCGTATCGCTTCAACACGCGAACTGGGCGGAGAAATACCATTTGCTGATATGTTGTAGCCGGGGTATTCGCTCTCAGATACGCCGAACGAGCACTTGGCTACATTAATCACAACGCCAAACTTACTAAGTCTCTCGAAGACTAGTCGAAGATGCTCCATATGTTCCGTAGGTGACTCGGAAGCAATTAAGATATCATCGATGTAACACGTGCAAAAATCTAGCCCACGCAGGACTTGATCCATGAATCGCTGAAATGACTGCGCCGCATTTCTCAAGCCGAAGGTCATAACCACAAATTCAAACAAACCGAAGGGTGTGGTTACGGCTGTTTTTGGAATATCGGCTTCAGCGATTGGAATTTGGTGAAATGCACGGTGTAAATCGAGTTTGGAAAATATGGTCTTCTTGGCCAGACCACTGACGACATCTTGAATGTGCGGCATTGGATACCGGTCTGGTTTCGTTGCAGCCATTTAATCTGCGATAATCTCCGCACGGGCGAAAACTTCCGTTCTTTTTGGGCACAAGATGCAACGGCGACGCCCAGGGACTGCTCGACGGTCGGCAATAGCCCATTTTCAACATGTAGTTGAATTCCTTCTTTGCTGCCATGCGTTTATCCGGCTTCAGGCGGCGAGGCTTCGCAGCGACAGGCGGGCCATCGGTCACAATATGATGTCGCACCTCATGCGGACTGCTACTCTGCACAGACGAATTTGTGAGAGTCGGAAACTGCCTAAGCAACTGGTGATAGACGGAGTCCCCAACGACGGTGAAAACGGAGCGGTGCTCTACGCTGCTGAGATAACCGCAAGACGAAAGTTTTGTATTTGGGTCAATAAGACGTTTGTTTCGGATGTCGATTATCAAACCAAAATGTCGGATAAAATCGGCACCCAGAATTGGTCGGGTCACGTCGGCGACGATGAAATTCCAGGGAAATTCCCTGCGCAAACCCAAATTAACAGTAAGAATGCGCTGACCGTACGTGGTAATGGCTGAGCCATTGGCGGCAAACAATTTGTTGGCAGCTGGTTTCGAAATTTTGCTATTGTTGCGCTGTGGTGGTAAAACTGACACGTCCGCGCCTGTGTCAATTAAAAATTTGTATCCGGACATGTCGTCGAAAATGTGGAGTCGGCTTTGTCTTGTGACGCCATCGGCTGCCGGTTCCGAGAGCGCCTCTACTCGTTTAAAGGTACGGGCTGAGATACCCACGAGCACGGCTGTTGACACGAGCGCGCATTTTCCCGAAATTTCCAATGGTAGTAGCACAGTGAGCCGGTTTTTCTACTGGGGCGACTATTTCGCGAAAACGAGCGGCGACTATTTCGCGAAGAAGAGCGCCTTCCGCCACTGGAGTTCCGCCGTCTAAATGACCGCTCGGTGCTCATACGATCAAGACGACTTCGTAGTTCGCTAATTTCATTACGCATGTCACTATTCGTTGACGAAGCGATAGCAGCTACACAACTTGGCTCGCGTACTTCAAGAATTCTGTCGGCCATTTCTGCCAAACGCGACAGGTCTGTGGCCTCAGAAATCGATAAAATCGCTTGTAAGTTGGCTGGGAGCCTTTGCAGCCACAAAGATTTAAGGACGGAGTCGGTGAATTTTGTTCCCGCCTTCAGCCTCATATCGCGAAGTAAACGCGAGGGCTTCTCGTCTCCGAGCTGAAGACTGGTGAGAAGTTCGCGGAGCTCGACTTCCTCTGAAACAGCGTACGTTGAAATTATACGCGTTTTAATAGTATTATATTTATTTGAATCCGGGGGCGAATCGATAGTATCAGCCACTTGACTCAAAAACTCTGGGTCAATCTCGCTTACCACCTTGTCGAACATCGCGTCGTCTTTAGTTATACGATTCGCACGGAACTGCGCCTCCACGCGACCGAACCACATTGCGGGGCGCGCCTTCCAAAATGGAGGTAATCGAAAATTTGCCAGGGAGCCAACTTCCAGCTCGACGGGGTCGCTGCGCGCATCGTCGAATTTTTCATCGGTCATAATTTTGGCCGAAAAACACAAAATAATCGAAAAGTTTTACCAATTGCTGTCCAGCGCCGTGTTGCTCCGGACAAAATGGCTGTCGACTCGAACAATTGCGAAAATTTCTGCAACGGCTACTCTGCTCCTCCTCGAAACTCGGGGTCACCAATGTAGATAATATGGCTGGGAGTATCCTCAGCGTGAATACTTCCATCTACTGTCACTGTCCGCGACAAATATCCGAAGAGAAACTCTGCTGCTTGTCCAAGAAAATACATACACGACAACTTAAATTCCGCTTGTAACAATTTATTTGATCTATACAGATTGCAAATTCGAACGGGAACCATACGAAATCCCCAATCACAAAATCCCCAAACGTAAAAAAATCCCCGAAACCAAAATCCCCATATTCAAAATCCCCATAATCATAATACCCAAATACAAAATCCCCATAATCATAATACCCATATACAAAATCCCCAATCATAAATTCCCCAAACACCCGAAATATGATGGTAAATGTTATATGGATGGTAATAAAAAATGGTAGATGGTAAATGGTTGATGGATGAAAGACTGTCAATTGTTGATGGTTGATGGTAAATGGAAGGAGTTAAATGGTAAATGGCACTAGGAGGGACGTAAATCGATACTAACTTATTTTTTGATTAGCACAAACAAAATATTCGAGTCCATTGCATATATCGTTCTAAGCATAATAGGTTTTCTTTAACATCGTCGAGACAAGTCCTCATCCGAACGAATATTCGCGGAAAGCTTGGTTGGCTTATTGTTGGAACCGATTGCATATTTAATCGCCTGCACATTATCTGCTGTTGTTCTGTGTTACTTCAAAGAGTTTGCCGTTGATTAGCATATATATCAGTCCACGACGGTGATTTTTTTATTGCATAGTAGGACTATTCAATTACAATAGTCTAAAGCACCTACCATTTATTATCTACCATTTACCATCTATTATTTGCTATTTACCACCCACCATTTGCAATTTACAATCTACCATTTACCATCTGTCATCAACCATTTACAAGCTACCATCCGTCTACCATTAACCATTTACCATTTGTCAAACCATTTACAAGCTACCATCTGTCTACCATTAACCACCTACCATTTACCATCTACCATTTACCATCTGCCATTTAACATCTATCATTTACCATCTACAATAGCCTAAAGAAAGTCTCCATTCCCCATTTGAGGTGTGATCTTGGAACGCGCGCGCGTTTTTAGATCACACCTCAAATGGGGAATGGGGAATTTCGTTTGGGGATTTTGATTTCGGGGATTTTGATTATGGGGATTTTGATTTGGGGATTTTGGTTTGGGGATTTTGTGACTGGGGATATCGTATCCAACCCGTTCGAACAGGAATGAAATATAACAGTAATTTACAGTGACTAACAAAAATATGAATTTTTGACAATTGATTTTATTCTACAACAAATGCTGCGCAGCAGGTGGCAAGAAGATGAACTAAATAGTGCTGCCATACTAATCCGTGTTGCCACAGGCATGGCAACTTACCAGCTCTATGGGAGCTACGCGGAACTTTGTCTGTGGGAGGAGAAGAGCCTCCTGAAGGATAAATATCGAGTTATTCAGTTTCGGAAATGTCACATTGCAATGTTTGCATTGGGACCTCTAAGCGTCTGTAGCTCAGTAGATTACTTTGCTGACCTTTTGAAATCGGAGGTTCGAATCCCGATTGGAACGAAACTTTTTTTCCTCAATTTTTGGAATTTTTTCCCAAAGTTTTGTGGTTTCGTACAGAGATAGGTCTTGTGTCTGTTGTTTATCTGTGCACAAGACGAACACTTGAATTTTAGTGAAAGCTTTCTGAAAATTGTGTTCGTCTTCTCTATACAATAAGACTAACAATTAGATAAGAGCTTTGAGAAATCAGCCCTTAATAAAAAATTTCACGGAACTGAAGTTCCCGACGAAAAAGACGTGGCATATAGTCTAATTTTATTAATAAATTGATAAATGTAATTTCGATTACTTAAAAGCATAGCGGGGTTAGCATTCTTGTCAATAAAGAGTAATAGACAAAAAAGACTACGATTTATATCAGGGGCCCAACTCAAGAAATTGGCGGTAGGGCCCCGAGTCAAGTTGCTCCGCCACTGTTTATCGATATTATGAAAATTTGCCTAAAATGTTCAAAAACTTTTCTTTTTTTATCCATATGAATTTTTATCTTGAACACGAGAAACATTTTCTTATAGAGGCGCATCTTTTTCTATGCAAAATAATGTCCACGAGTCATTCAATCAATGATGCCACCGGTCAATAACATTTCTTTTTTGTGCTTCCAAACTCGTAAAGAATAATCGAATGCAAATCGGATGAAAACAGCGTGCGCTCTATTGAATATTGAATCGCCTGGAGGCCATTATTGTGTATAAAGTAGATGATAGAAAAGAACCTGTTTGCAAACATTTTAAAAGTATCTTTACGGATTTTAGAAGATTTGCAAGAATACATTGAATATAAATGGTTGTGGTTAATTTTATTTTGTTATTCAACACGAAACGCTTTAGGAAGAAAAAACTTGAAAAGTTTAATTTACTTTACAAATTTGAAAATGAAAAAAAGTTGCATTTATGGATGAGATGAAAAATGTTTGTGCTTTGTTATCGGTTCGCAGACATCTGTTTTATTAAAAAAAAAAACAGAATTGGAAAAAAATAATGCGTTTTGAAAAAGGTCATTAACCTGTTTCAAAACGCAATTAAAATTTAATAGTGATTTGTAAAATTCCATTCATAGTCGAGGGTTTTACTTTAATTTACTATGCTACTTAATCACCCACATCTGGGTGAAATACAAAAACAAAGTCCAACCGACCAATCAATTTAAACAAAGTTCCATGTTTTGAGTCCTATAAAAACATACAATTCAGCCAACAATCCACCCACATCCTAACAAAAATTAGAGTACACAAAAAAGTAACCTTGCCCTCAATAATCGCAGGACATTTTTATGTCCAGACATCCATTATAGGGCCCGTAAACAAAAATCTAATATCCATAAAGCCTGCCTCGTATACATCACAATAGGAATTTTTGTTTGTCCCCCATACTATCCATTTCCATCACCTTCATCGCCTTGAGAATGACATTTTGTAACGCAGCGCCCGAAATAATTGTTTCGTTACAAAAAACCTTCGGATCGAAATACTAGAGGATAGAGTCGAGATGCTGTAGTCGTCCTTGACTGCGTTCCAGATGTACACAAGGTATGTTCGTAGAAGAATTCCAATCCAATTGGTGTAAATTCATCAGAAATTCGTTTGTATTCGCGACGACGATAAGCGATGACTACGACGTTGTCGTTTCACACGTTTTTAATTACAACCTTCAGTCGTAGAATTGAGAGTGCCAGTGAATGCTCAATAGACGATTGACGATGATTGAAATGCATGCTACGTCTACGTACGCCTCATTTCGTGTAACCTTGTTCCAGAAGCAGTTCGATTTCAACAAAGCACAGGATCACTTTGATTGATTACTTAATAATTTTCGAAGTTATGTACACCTGTCGTAGAGTATTATAAATTCCATAAGGAGCTGCCAAACGGTAAGAGGCTTTATGTTAATTAAATCCATAAGACCTCAATTTACCTTGGTTCTTTGGATATTGAAATTGTAAACAAAGGACTTCCATATAAATATTTCAATTTCAAAGTTTTAGTCAAGGATTTGTTGATGTTGTCATAACTGATTGGCTATTATGGTGCATGACTGAACAAAATATTTGTCATTTCAGTATCATCATCATCATCAATGTGGCACGATAGCCCGACGTCGGGCCTTGGCCGCCTGAATCGTTGACCTCCAATTGTCGCGGTTACGTGACCTTGTCCTCCAGTTTCGGAAGCCCAGCAGCTGGTGGGCGTCTTCACCTACGGAGTTCTTCCAGCGAGCTCTCGGTCGTCCACGCAACCTCGCTCCGTCAATTCGTTGTGCGTTCATCACTTTCTTTGGCATGCGATTATCGTTCATCCGTTGTACATGCCCCGTCCATTGCAAACGTTGAAGCTTCACGATTTTCGAAACTTCCAGCTCATCGTACAATTGATACAACTCATGGTTGTACCGGATACACCATTGATCTCGCTCGCGAACGGCCCCGAAAATTCGCCGAAGGACCTTTCGTTCGAATCGGTCTAGCAAAATTTCGGAGGCTTGGGTAAGGGTCCATGTTTCGCAGCCATAACATAGCACGGGTCGGATGATCGTTTTGTACACGCGGAGCTTCGTGTTCCTGTGCGCAAGTTTCGAATTAATTATAGGGAGGACCGAGAAATATGTCTTATTGGCTAGTTGTATCCGTCGCTTAATTTCGTCGGTTTCGTTGGCGTCCTTTGATAAGTTACAACCCAGATAGTTGAAGTTGTCTACATACTCGATATTAAGGTCCCCCACTGTGATGCTTGAATTTGCTACGATATTCCTTGGGCAAAATCTACCTAGAGCCACCGAAATAATTCTAAGTTCGCCCATAAAAAGCTCGTCTTGGGACTGAGTTTACTAGGTTTTCCAGGATATTTTGGTCAATTTTCTTCCCAAGCTTGGCGGATCGCTCCTTTCAGTTCCGATACGGTCTGATATTGTTTTCCACTGGCGTAAACCTTCCTAACAAATATTTCCCCCATAAATTTTCAATGGGGTTGAGGTCGGGGCTACGGGCTGGCCAATCTAAAACTGTAATGTTTTCTCTTGGAACCATTCTGTTGCCGTTTGCGCCCGATGGATACTGGCATTATCCTGTTTAAAAATAAATTCTGGTCCAATAATTGACTCGGCATGGCCAATGAGCGATGTCTAATATCTCCACATAATCACTCGTACTCATTTTCTGTTTAACCGAGGGTAAAGGTAAAGGTAATTTGCCTGCAAATGAAAATGCGCCCCAAATGATCACAGAGCCACCACCAAAGTTTCGGCTCATGGCAACTTATTTTTCTCGTCCTAAATGGTGCCAATAATATTGAACACCGTCGGGGCCATCCAGATTAAATTTCTTTTCGTCACTTTTCGCCGAAATCTATATGTTATTGGCCCCATTGAAGACGCTTCGCCTTATGATATTGCGTCAAAGGTGTTTTTTCTGCCTTTTGATAAATTTCAGGTCCTTGTTGGAGTGTGAATCTGCTGGACACGACGCACACTTACAGGCGAATTCATCTCGCTCCGGATTTCTGATGCAAATTTTGATTTCTCAGTGGCTTTTCGGCTGCTGGTTGCGGTCCAGATCTTCGTTGTTTTCCACAATTTTCCACGTGGCATGTTGCAAAAAAAAACTGAAACAACGTTTAGATGTTACCACACTGTTTCCCAAAAAAACACGGAAAACAATACTTCCGTTGTGAGAAATTGAAAAATAACGGACGTGAACGCAACACTTAACGCACGATACGGACACTATTGAGTCTTCAGTGAAACTCACGGAAATGATTTCTCCAAAGTAACAGTATTTTGAAACCGAAGTTTGTAGACAACATAGTAAAAATCATTTTCGAAATTTATAACGGTCCAGGAATTATTAGAAACGAAAAATGGTAGAATTTGTGTGTGAACTTATATTTATGTCGGTGGCTGTATATGTATAGTCAAATCCACCTAATTAAGTACTAAACGGAAAATCCCTTTTCTACCTTTAAAGTAAATTTCAGCATGTTAGTTATCACGAAAAAAAAGTTTAAATTTGATTTTATCCGGGGGGATTTTGAAAGGGTTGTTTTTTTCTTTAGGTCAACTATTCTTAACCGGTGGTCCGCGGACCGCTGATGGTCCCTGAGACGACATTAGGTAGTTCGCGAAGCCTTTGCCATCTAATTCGATATAATTATTCTCACTAAAGCCAAACTATGTTTTCAAACAACCTTTTAATGTTGTGCGCTTCTCAAACACAAAATTCAGAAGCAGTCGACAAGTGAGTGTAACTGTTTTAATTGAGGTGTATCGCTCTTGTTGAAGAATACCCACGAAATTGATGAATAAGAGAAACAATTCTAAGTGCTTGGGAGGCCTTTGACCACCATCGCGGCCGCAGGAACATATCTGGGAACTTTTGTCCGGCTTACCTTCGGCATGTATTTCGCGTTTTTTATGTCAGTGAGATACGGGAGACACCTTCCCGCTCAGGTTAGCCCGACTTAGAGGTAAAGCGAGCGCTGTTGACGCTCCGCCTGTTTTTTATGTAGAGATAGGAAATCGATCATAGATAATACTGAACCCCGCGTGTAGCAGCAAACGCTAGCATTCAGTTATGGAGAGTTCTTACCGACTAAACCTAAACACCTCTTTCGGCATCATTACAACCTCTCAGTATTGCTTCACATCAGCCATCAGCACGGATAGCAGACTGATGGAACAAAATGGATGGATACGTCCGTGCCATTTTTTTTTTGGATTTCACAAATATTTGGGGCATCAACCTTGTGCGTTCAGATATGGAAGTAATATTAGAAATTTTGGAATGACTATTAATGCTACCTCAATGAGACTATTGAGGAAACTTATAACGGTTTAAACGCTCACTTACTAATTGCCACCACCACACTAGGTATAACATTTCATCATTTGTATGTCTCTTCATAGACTTTCAATGTTAGTGATCCGCGACAAGTAACGAGTTTTATCAAGTGGTCCCTGACCTACAAAAGGTGAAGAACTACTGCTCTAGGTGGATTTTGGCCTGGTGCATAAATTTAAAGCAATGCAAATAAACAAATTGTATTTGTACACGCGTTTGATTGGCATCCATAATTATTTAACCTATAATGTCAGTGAGATAAACTAGGTATGTATATGCAAACAAAATTTTTCATAGTACAATCAAAATATATTACATATGTATAGTCAAATCTAGTAAACTAGTTCTGTCAGCTTGTCACTTCTACCCGAGTGTCCTTTATCCACCATTTTTTCCGTATTATTGTTCCCCACCAAATAAAATTCTAAAAGCTATAGTCCTTGGTTTTGGCTCTGTACTAACATTATGGACCTGAGCTGCAACAGAAGGGGAGGGGGGTACTATACACCAGTAATCATATTTTGAGACCATACCTATTCAACGTTCTGAGGTCAGGCTAGGGCAATCATGTTTCGACGCCCTTAACCATTCAACGTTTCTGACGTCAGCCCGGGGTTGTCATGTTTTATTGCCTATCAACCTTCCACGCCCTAACTATTCAACGTTTCTGTATTTTGAAAAAAAAAAGGGTCTTGCTTAGGACCAACATTTTGCGACTGTGGACTACGGAGTTGGAAAGTATTGATGGTTATTTTGTTTGTTTACCATATTTGTACGACAGAAATTTCAAAGTGTTTCAGTGGCTTCCGATTGTCCGTGCGTGGACCCTTCGTTATATAAAAAAAAAACGGTATGAAACGAGAAAATCGGCGCGATGAGAAACGATGTAATTATTATCAATTTTATTTTGTTATTTATATCATACCAATCAGTGATTTTTTTTTTGTTTATGTGGCATAAAGAAATGAGAGATGAATTAGAATTTCAGTATTATAGATCTGCTGTAATTTTCGATTTTTTTCGTCACTTTGATCACTTGGACAGTAGATCCATCTACCGGATTAACTAATTTGGCCTGGAATTTTCCGAAGCTGACAGGCAATGAGCAAGTCCAACAGTTTTGCTATCTTGGAAGGATAGTCACAGTTGAAGGGTTCTCTGGGATAAATAATAGAAAGTTTTAGCATGTCGTTGAAAATAGTACGACATAATTTGACATTCCATGTAAAAATTCGCTTACTTACAGTATACGAAACTGGTATGTATGTATTTCATAATTTTGTATGTCCCAAGTAGGCATGGGTGTATTTCTGTATACATATTTGATGTTCTGGAAGCAGTCGAAATTGGCGAAATCATTTGTCGTGATTATCACCCATGCCTACTTAGGACATGCAAAATTATGATATACTGTTTACTGTTACCGTATACGTAAGCAAGCGAATTTTTGTATGGAATGTCAAATTATGTCGTACAATTTCCAACGACATGCTAAAATTCTGTAATGTGTCGATGATGATACTCACGTTGAAAACTTCAATTATATACATCCAGTTAGTAGACAAATAAAAATCACGCCTTTTGTAAAAAATCTCATTTTCGAAGACAATGGAAACGCAACCAACTTTCCTTAGTTAAACATAAAATCAATCAGCTGCATTCCAGAATTATAGCCGAAATCTAAAAGACTAGGAACTCTCACTGGAATAACAAACTGGAATCTCTTGGAAAAAGGAAGCAAACCATTTTTGAATGTGTCTAAGGCGCTAAAAAACGTTCGTAATACAATGCCACCAATTAGGGTAGGTAACCATACATATACACAGGCATACACAACCTTCCTGCATCGAGACCTTCGAGGCTCTTGACAGGGATGCGTTTTGGCAACTCTTGCCGTTTGCAGAACAAAAGGGTGTCGTCCGCCCCGGAGAGGCTTGAAATTGCCGTGAAGCAATGGTTGCCAGTAGGACCACATAGGACCATACCGGGCCGCCATTGCAATGATTCACACTGATGAAGTGAGTCGGTCTATTGGTACGAATAGAGTCCTCTCAGCGCTCCCACTACCTATTTAGTCTCAGGAGATTAGGCTCCCGAGAGCCACCAGACAGACTTTAGCCCAACTTCGGTCAGGCTTCTGCCCACGTCTTAATTCGTATCTATCTCGTATAGATCCGAGCCAGGGCCGGCTTTAGGGTGGGGCGAGCGGGGCGGTCGCCCCGGGCGCCAGGTTTAGGGGCGCCGAAACCCGTACTATTAATTTAATTTATTTTTACAAATTTGTTTGTTGCTTAAGACAATTTTTTTTAAACTGCTGAATTAGTATGATGTAAGAATACTAATGCAGGCTATAGTACACGACCATCCAAGTATGAATGTATATAACAACATTAATTTAACGCGCATTCTAATCACAAGTTAACAGGATATTTATACCCTTCGCTCATAGAGTGAAAGGTTATACATATTAACTTTGTCATGAAGTTTGTAACGCATTGAAGGAAGCATCTCCGACCATATAAAAAGTATACATATATGATCAGCATGAATTGGGGATTCGATTGGGCGATGTCCGTCTGTCTGTTGCGACGCGTTTTACTCGGCCAATTTAAAAGCTATGAAGATGAAATTTAGCAAGAATGCTTCTTTTTGCTTCAGGCAGTTTGTATGTTTGAATCGGTAAAATTGAACAATGGGGTCATAGGGCTGCCATACAAACCCAACTCCCCAAATTAGGTTCTTCTAAGAAAAACTTTTTAATTTGTGTGCTAATTTCAACCAAATTTCACACAAATGTGTTTCTATTGACAACACGAAACATATATCAGAGTGGATCAAATCAGACCATGGGGTCATGGGGCTGCCATACAAACCCAACCCCCCATTTTGGTTCTTCTATGAAACATTTTTACACCAATTTCACAAAACCTTGAATTAATGTGCCTTTATAAAAACAACTAAAAAGGTCAAAACAAATGGAATCCTACTATGGGGCCGTGCTCCCCCATCAATAAAATTTTCTGAGTAAATATTTTTATTTGCCCACTTATTCCAACCAAACCCCACACAAATATTGCTTTGCCGATGCAACGGAACTTTTGTTAAGACAGAAGGAAAATAATGGGGGGGGGGTTAAATACAAGTCCTAGGTACGCCCGGAAAAACTTTTAGCCCGAGGGGAGCGAAAGGCATCCAAATTTCGACCGCGCCCGAAATTAGCCTCGGTCTCGTTTTATATACAAACGCAGACCTGCGACAAGAATTCTATGTGCAATTTCACAACGTTCACTCAAGGCCGCACGGCGCAAATTGTCACCTGTATCTTTATAGAAATCAGGTATTAATTTAGATGGGAACTCATAATATCAGATTCCCACTTCAGGAATTGATTGCGTTCCAAAAATAACCTTTCATTAAGAAAAAGCAGTATACAATTCTAATAAGCACATTCGTTTTCGAACCATTTTCTTCAATATTTTTTACGTGGAAATGCAATTTCTGGATTATGTTTATGCTTTTGTCTTTATTAAACTTAAGGGCGCCAAAAACCTGACGATTTTTCGGCCGATCGATTGGGCAATCGACTGCCCACAATCGATCTGCGCCGCACATACATACATTAGGCAATCTGAAATTGACAGTCTCACGGTCCACAAGACACAACACAAAATAGCGAAAATTATATCATTTTTGGCGATGGAAGATGGACATCCATTGCTACTTTTGATGGAGAATGACCGCCACAACCACAGCATGAAGAACGACCACAGGTTTATGTCAAAAAATCAGCAACTGAGAACACATGATTGTCATGACAGCTTAAAGGGAAAATTGCACTGGCAATACGTTCCACACGTCAAATCAAAAAATTGAATCCCATACACCTCTCGATTTATCTCGTAATCAAAAAATCTGCCCGATCGATTGGAGTCTGTGGCGCCTCTTACGTTTATTGATATTTATGTACATGTAGAAAAGTTTTTGGATTTTGGTAATATGTATGATGCCACAAAAATGTAAGTGTGTAGTTTGAGGGATAATTTTGTTCTAATTTTGTGGTCTCCGAAGGTATTGCATTTTAGAGCAAACATTGTTGTCTTTCTTTCTCGCTCAATTAAATTTACTAAAACTACTTAAAAAATAGAAAAGTTTATAAACGTATTTGTAAAATTATTAACTTAATGAACGTTTAAATGTTGGTGATTTAAAAATGAACCGGTGGTACCTACATTGTATAACCTGTAGTAATGCAAAATAGCCAGGTTTCCCGAACAAACGATTTCTAACCAGGGTCAAAATTACAAAATGAAATGAATTTATGCTTTGAAAAATATGGAAATAGTCCATACGTAAAATCGATACTGACTGAATTCGGTACCATCAAATTCAACCGTATTTAGAACCATTGGTAAGTGCGTTTTCGCAGGGACCAGAGTATGTGAATCAGGAAGGCAGTCATTGGAACTGTCCATCTTTCCTTAATTTTCGTCTTCTTCGTCAATTCCGCAATTGAAGATAGCAGTGTACTTTTGAAAATGATTACTAATTTGAAAAATTTTAACATCGAAAAAGATGAATGGAAAAGTGCAACCTACTTAACCCATTTCTTCCCAGCGTTGCGTATACGCAACACAAACTTTGACCTCTGTAAAAACCACCAAATTTAAATTGAAATGGAAAAGAAATCATGTAATTTTTAATGGACATTTCTTGGCTCTATTTTTGCATATTTGTTATATCAAATCAGTCATTGGGTCCTTAAGGATATAAGAGAAAGTAATACCATGTTTTCAGGACATTTTTTATCATAATTTTAAAAATATTAAAATATCTTAAAATCAATATCCAAACACACTTTCTAGACGAAAAACAATTGCTAATTAATTAATTTAACTTGGTTTTGGAAAAAGGTTGGTCCTTACTGCAGGAGCATGAGTTAAACATAGTTGATGCGTTCACGCAACGTTGGGAGTTTCCCGGTACAGTAACTCTGGGGCAAATGCCTAAGGAGCAAAGCATTTTCTTGCTATGTAACGCAGGTTTCGCATTAGCAATATCTTAAAATGAGTCCTAAATACCTCACTTTTTACGAGACACATGTGACTCATGGTATTCATATCCAATACTCTTTTATTAGTCACATGTGTCTCATTGAAGAAAGGAAAACGATAAAAGAAGTTGCGGGACAATGACAGCTAGATACTTGTCAGTTGGTCTAAAGTAATTTTCCAAATACATATTTCATGATGGTGTCGAGATATCCAAATATGTTACAAGGACTTCTACAGTGGGTAAAGGGAGCCTTTGTAGTATATGTATATGTACCCTGAAAAGTCTATGAAATTATTGATACAGTTTTCACTCCACGGTACGGTCTGAAGTCAACAAGTAAGGGACCAGAAACCTTTTCCATTTAAGGACAGTTTTGTTAGAATAGAGCTACTAAGTAAATGTGTCATAAACTTTTCTGTAGTAAATTTTTCTTTTGCTCTAGACGCAACAACATATTTATTTCTAGCCAAGTTATTATTTACTTTTGTCACAAGGAATTGTGAAACAATCCGGAATCGCTAAAAGGTTGTAACACAAACTTTCCAGCGATAATTGTGGCTAGCAGTCTACATGTTGAGCAGTTCCCCTCTATGTATTTTGGCTGTTGACTTAAAAACCTAAATTGTAATATGCCTGTTCAAATCTGAAATAGAAAATAACAAAAACAAGAAAAATCCGGGACAAAGTTATTATGAATTACCACCTGACGCTAACGGCAAAGTACGGCCGACCCCCATTATGTTACAAATGGCCAGTTAAATTTCAGATGTAACCAAGCAAAATATGGCAGATCTATCTTCAATTCAATATAATGTAAGGCTTTCAGAAAATAGTGTGCCTCTTATCTATACGATATGACCAACCACTAGAAAAAAAAAACGAAAACCCCGCCCAAAATGTTGCAAAAAAATATCATCTATATTGCTGTAGTGAGTGTTTCAGGATTTTATCACTAAATTTATTATTCGCCATATAAATCTACAATTTTTTGCAACACAGAAGCTTAAAATTTAAATTTTGGTTTAAATTTTTTTTTACCCAAAAACTCCCAACGTTGCGTCCACGCAACATCACGTTGGGAGCCACTGGTAACACTTACTGAATTTAAAATTTTTTTTTTTCTTAATTGTATTGTAATTGATTGGAATTTACCAAAAAACTTTGTAGTTTTAGCGTATTTCTATCCTTGGGAAGAAATGGGTTAAGTGGGATTCGCTATCGTCTTCCCATTCAACATAATGAATGTTTGTGAGCTAATATGTATGGTTCCTTATGTTTCTCCGACATGAGATTGCCTGTTTTTATTTTTGAACGATTATAAAACTGGCAAAGTATTTTGTGGTTTGTTTTAAAAATTGAAAAATGAGCACTACAATAGATCCTGCAATTAGATCTACTCTTGCTTACACAAAACTCGCTTTTTTATAATATTAACGAAATAATAATTTTCTAGGGCGAATTATGAAAAATGTGAATGGATAGAGGCATACTTTTCTGTTCGCTTTAAGCAATCAATTGATTGGGAAACAGGGAAAAATTAACGTGAAATTAAAAAGAGTTAAAAGTGGATAGTTTCAATGGCGGCGGGGCAATGGAGAAAAATATTTCCCAAAAACGTTAAAGTTCAAGTTCTATTGCAATTTTTTCGTGTATAGAAACTATAAGGGGCGCTTCTTTCAAGTTCGCCCCGGGCGCCGTTACACCTAAAGCCGGCCCTGATCCGAGCATACAAAACATATGCCCAAATTGCGCTGGTGCGCCTCATGATGTGGGTCATTTGTTTCAATGCCCAGCTGCGCTCACTGATTTTACCACTCTATCAATGTGGGAAAACCCTATCGCAGCAGGCACTTTCCTGTCTCTGGAGACCACGGACGAGAACGATGACGAATCATAAATCGAATCCATATAGATGCACAGCGGCTTTTTCCAAATATTTTCATAGACAACCATCTAATATCACTTGGGAGAAGAAGAAACACGAAGCACCGTGAATGATGTTATTTATCTTATTACGAACTCCAACTATGAATCATTACCCTTCCTTACAGTTGCTTCCCTAGAGAACTTAATAAAGATTACTACTAAACGAATACAGCACCAGGACTAGATGCTATTTCTATGTCTTTTTTGAAACACATGGACACCAAAACTACGATTTACCTGTGTAAAATATTGAATGCTTGTGCGAAACTATCCTATTTTCCTAAAGCACGCAAAACGGCTTCGATTATCTATTCTTGCATGGTTGAGTTAACGAATTTAGTAGTATTTTCAGCTATGCAAAGATTAGAGATATTGACTTTTTCTTTAGTAGAACTATCAAAAGTTTCATTAACTACCTACTTCACTTTAGATAAAAGTCTAAACCATTTTCCTCAGTGTACGCCAATAAGCTTAATTGGTAACGCAAGGAAATTATATTTAAACGTTGAACCGAAATTCATAATTTTATAAACGAGAGACGAACAATTTGGTTTTTGAAAACCAAAGACATAGCACATCATGTTGCCAGCATTAAGAAAATTGTCAAATCAAATTTTGAAGCGAAAAATTCTACCGGAATGCTCACCTTAGATATTGAAAAGGCGTTCGACTGTGTTTGGCACGATGGCGTAATTTAAAAAAATTCACACTTACGGCTTTCCAGTTTATCTGATCATTGCTTTTCTAAGAGATCGCGTCATTTTGATGCTAGCATAAATGAATCCACTTCTTCGCATTATAAGATAGGTACTCGCTGGCGTCCCGCAAGGCTTAGGTCTCGGTCCTCTGTTACACTGTTTCTTTGTATGGGAGGTACCCATAATTTTTTTATACCCTTCGCTTATTAAGCGTAAAGGGTATATTAACTTCGTCATGAAGTTTGTAACGCATTGAAGGAAGCATCTCCGACCATATAAAAAGTATGATCAGCAAAACTGGGGGAGTCGATTGGGCCTTGTCAGTCTGTCCGTCTGTCCGTCTGTCCGTCTGTTGCGACGCGTTTTGCTCGGCCAGTTTAAAAGCTATGGAGCTGAAATTTTGCACACATGCTTCTTTTTGTTGCAGGCAGTTTGTATGTTTGAATCGCTAAAATCCGACAAGGGGGTCGTAGGGCTGCCATACAAACCTAACCCCCAAAACTAGGTTCTTCTTAGAAAAACTTTTTTATTTATGCACCAATTTCAATCAAATTTCACACAAATGTGTCTTAATTGGTAACACATAACATATGTAAAAATCGACCAAATCGGACAATGGGGTCATGTGGCTGCCATACAAACCTAGTCCCCCAAATTAGGTTCTTCTCAGATTTTTTTTATACCCTATACCCATAAGATGGTATAGGGTATATTGTTTTTGTTACGACGATTTATGTAACACCTCAAAGGAGCCACCGGAAGTATGGCAAAGTATATATATAAATGATCAGGGTGGGTCGCTGATTCGAATAAGCCATGTCCGTCTGTCTGTCTGTCTGTCTCTCCGTCCGTGTGTCTGTCAGTTCGCACGATAACTCCCGAAATAATGAAGCTAGCGTTTTGAAATTTAGGTCAGATGATTTTTTTGATAAAAGCTTGGATGGTATTGAAATTGGGCCAAATCGGACCAAGGGTTCCCCTACCTCCCATACAAATGACCCCTCCGTGATAGTTTAATTCGCCCATATTTTTTAACAGAATATCGCTAGCGACCTGAAATTTTCATCAGTACCTAATTGTGACATATGCTTGAAGTTGGTGGAAAGTGGAGAACATCCGACTACCCCTACCTCCTCTTCAAAGTTATATTCAGCCATATCTTTTGCTAGAATGTCGTGAAAAACTTCTAATTAGTATCAAATGGTAGCTGTTGGATGCCTTGATATAATATTAAATATGTGCCAGGTCCGAGCCATCTACCCCTCCCTCCCCAACAAAAAAAAATGAAATTGAATTTTTGGACTTTGCGTGCCTTCTAGGTCTGTACATGGGTATAGGGTATATACTCATCGTGCTATTCGCACGATTAGAACTCGGTCTCGTTTTATTTTCTCATTGATTACAATCAAATTTCGCACAAATATGTTTCTAGTGATACCACAAAACATATGTAAAAATGGACCAAATCGGACCTTGGGGTCATGGGGCTGCCATACAAACTTACCTCCCCAAATTAAGTTCATCTAAGTTTTTTTTTAATACATTAATTTCTACCAAACTTCACACAAATGTGTTTCTATTGATGACACAGAACATATGTATGAATAGATGGAGTCGGACCATGTGGTCATGGGGCTACCATACAAACCTAGCCCCCTAAATCAAATTTGTCTAAGAAAAACGTTTTTATTTGCACACCAATTTCAGTCAAACCTCAGAAAATTATATTTCTATTGGTGCTACATAACAAACGTGAAAATAATTGAAATCGGACTATGGGGTCGTGGGGCTGCCATACAAACTTAACCCCCAAAATTAGGTTCTTCTAAAAAATCCTTTTTATTTGGACACAAATTTCAACCAAACCTCATGGAAATGTATTTTTATTGATGTTACAAAACATATGCAAAAATGAATTAAATCGGACCATGGGGTCATTGGGCTGGCATATAAACCCAACCCCCAAATTAGTTTCTTCGAAGAAAAACTTTTTTATTTGTCCAACAAATTAAAAGTGTTTTAATTGATGCCACAAAAATACCCCCTCCCCTCTTTTTGGTTCTTATAAGAAACCCACGTCCCCCGCTTCCCCCAATAAATCTTCGCCACGGCACTTATGTGAAAATTCAAGGAAAAGCATGGAAGCGGGGAGGACTGAACACAAGTCATAGGTACGTCCGAAAAAACTTTTAGCCCGAGGGGAGCGAAGGGTATCCAAATTTTGGCCGCGCCCGAAATTAGCCTCGGTCTCGTTTTCTTTTTGAACGCTCAACGGATCCAGGAACAGATGGAATCGGAACACGTCATAGAGTACGTCGTATTACAATTTCGAATTTTTTACAAACAAAAATCTTTAAAAATGCTGTATCTTGGGATCCTTTATACCTACAAAGCTGGGGTTGCACTCAAATTAAAGAAGATTTTGTTAGCTTTAAAAGTGCAATGGTCGATTTTCTTGTAGGAAGCACCTTTTAAAAATTACAGACCAAAATATGAAAAATGTTGAGGTTTTTTGAGGCTCACGGGGCTAGCACAGGTTTTTTGAAGTTGCAAACTTGGTGGTACACTACACTGAACCAAAAGTTTTCGTATATTCCATGAAATGCGTTCTAATGAAAATGTTCATTAAAAAACCTCCAAAACTATTTTTCGTCACTACAATGAAAACATTGTCGTTAAATTATGCTCCTACGAAAAAATTCGTTGAGACAATGAAAAAACTTTCATGGATGATACGAATGAAGTTTCGTATAGTTAACCATGTTTTTCCTTACCTTCAGGAACGTAGTTGTCTAACTAAAGAAATAACGGCTTCAATTCAATCATTTTTTTTTTTCGTTGATAAGCAGCAATAGTTCTTCAAACCAAGGAATATATTTCATGTATAATATGAAACTTTACGTTGCTTATCAATGAAAAGATTTCGTTGATCCGTTGATTTTGTTTCGTTGATCCGTTGACTATTATGATTGTTACGTTGATACAAGTATGAACGACTCCAATTATCTTATAAGCAATTGAAATGCCACTACAAGGCTAATATATTAAAGTATATATATATCCCTGTAGAGGAATAATAATTGTAAATAAAATAATTGCAGTTCAATGTTGGGAAATGATTTACCACAATCCAAGCACTGCATCTTAACAAAATATATAAATTTTATCTTTTTAATCGTAACTCAGTCAGTATTCAGAATTTTCAATAAACCACCACTTCATTAATTCACTTCACTGTAACTGTTTGGAAAATTAACAAATTTACTCACTTTGCGTATAAACACGAAGCTAACACAAGACTGTGACACAATACGAATGTTGGACTCTTCAAAGGACTGCAATGGTAAAATCATAACAACAGCATATTTTCCTAGAATTGATAATGAACATCGTGTATCGTGCGTTTATTAATGAATGTTATCCTAACGACAACGTATTTGTTTCTTAAAATCACTTATACCCATGCGGAAGTATTTTATTTTTAGGAAAAAAATCGTGAATACAATGCATACATTTAAGAATACACTTCATCACTTTTTAACGAAATTTTACCTTAAGTTCAAAGTTAAGTAAATTTTCGTTAATTCAATGAAATAAACTGTTCGCGGCTGTTTGACGAAAATAATTTTCACATCAATGAAAGAATACATAATATTGATGACGAATAATGTTGAGGAATCAGGTTTCCTTGCATTAACGAAAAGCACGTAAAAACGTTACGAACATGTTCATTAACCTAACGAAAAACTTCGTTATGCTGATGAAAATAAGGTATAATGAATACGTTTCGTTATTATCAGGAAGGATTTTATTTTCAGTGTACTGTTATTTATCCTAGCAATATCCCAAAAAAAAACAGAGCCGAGCTATTTTTTGCGACCTAACGCCTTATATTTCAGTTTATTGACTGGCCTATAATATGAATACACATACAAAATTGTATGGTCCAATGTGCGTTCATTCCAGAGTTAAGGAGCTTTTAAGAAAGGTCGAAAATTAAAATACTCTAATTTTTTAGTCTACCGCCCAATTTTCCCAGAAAAAGTTCTGGTATTTTATATAATTGCAAAGGAAATTTTATGTAGTTTTTTTCGTTCTCAGGCAATTTTTCTGTATTTTTTCCGTTTTTGGAAATAATTGCTAAAAACCCTTTTCCCGTTTTTAAGGTTGCGAACCCCCAACCGGTCAGGACTTTTTTTCCGTAGTCAGGGGCGCATCCCCAACCATCTTGCAAAAATACAGAGATTTTTGCCGACCAAATATCGTATTTTTCTTTGACTATAATTCATCGCTTATTTCTTCCATTCTAAATGCATTTTGTTTCCCAGGCAATTTCCTTTTTTTTTGATTCATGAATGTTGCATAACATCAATAAATTTCTTCGAATGATTACAACACACATTAGATAGCGTCGTACAATATGCAACACATCCCCCAAAAAAATAATATGAGTACATCCAACAATATCATTCGAAAGTCAGAAGAACATTGGCCTTTTCGTATAGTACGTACCATACGTACATTACTCACTCGCACTCAACACATTTCATATTGAGCGCTTACTTCATAACCATTGAAAGAGCGCAGCCATACAGCCAGTTCATCAAACGCATTTTTTCCGCGAATATTCACATCGGTTCATTGCACTTTTGCCTTAGTATGTGCAAACATATTCGCCTAGTGTAGTGTGCACTTGTCTTATACTTTTTTTTGTTTGTTTCTCCATTACTGATTATTATTATTATTATTAAAAACAAACAAACGTACCTCCCGGTATTTAAGTATCTTATATTTTCGTTTCATTGCAAATAAAAATCCAGAAACAAAAATATCTAATATATACCATGTCCAATTTATCACAGCGTAAAGCCCCGCGAGCGCAGTTCGCGGTGCACAATAGATTTCTGCAAAAAGACAAAATGAAAAGAATGCACACCGAAAAACAATACTAATATACACACAGAGAAAATGGGGAAAAGATTAGACGTGTATTTTTTCAATGAAGGCCACTTTGGCCAGTTTTTTTTTGTCGTTTCTTGCTTTTATTTCTCTCATTTTGACTGACGAAATTCAAGCGTAATGCATAATCACTTTTTGGGATGACTTAGAATATTTTTTAGTGATATATTTTTTTTTTTGTTGGAAATGTGCTTTAAAAGTTGTTTTCAACTATATTTCATTTATTTTGGTATAGAGATTCGAAGAAAAAGTTCATGGACAGAGTTCATATAGCAAGTAGAGTGTTGCTGAGTTATAATAAAGATGAGATCTTAATTCCCCAGGAAATTTGAACGTTATTGTTGCATTTTTGCACGGACCTTTCTTTCGATGTTCTAAACTAGACCAAAAAAGTCCCTATGAGTACGTGTACAGGCGGCGCTACAGAGGGTCAAACATCTGCAAAAAAAAAAACCGTTTCTGAGATAATCTCGATCGCAATCCCCTAACGGTGTTTTTTTTTTCAAACAATGTTCTATCAAAATCTCTCTGATAATTTTGTAGCCCGTAGATTTCCGGATACATGCACCACTTGCCACTTGTATGTACAAATCTGTGGAAAAACGGGATGCATGCCTCCTGAAAGCTATGTGGGATGTGTAGGGCTTGTCTTAAGGGGGAATGACTTAAGGAAGGAATAAAACGCGTCCGTTTTCGTCCTTTATTATCTCATTTCCATATATTCAATGTGTCTTATCAGGACATGTGGTACGAAACAACCAAACGTCGACTAAATCGAAAGGTGGAGGACTTCTCATCGCCGTCAACAACAATCTCCGATCGAACATCGTAAACATCGTCGAACTACATACTAATATTGAGCATCTATTCGTCTCAGTCAAAACTTCAGTATCCGAACAAATAATCTCAACCGTCTACTTGCCTCCGGATGCCTCTGCGGATATGTATGAGAATCATGCTACTGATGTAACCAACTGTCGTACGATGTTTCCCGATGCAATTTTTCTTGTAACTGGCGACTTCAACTTACCTGGAATGAACTGGAGTACTGACCATTGGGTAACTAACTCAAATTGTCCAAAAATAAGTTCCATAATCGATTCTTTCTCATTTATAAATCTACTTCAACATAATCATATTTTAAATTGTAATGGTAAAAGACTATATCTTATTTTTTCAACAAACGACAATTTACAAGTCTCAAATGATCTACTTCCATTAGTTTCAGTCGATGCTCATCATCCTCCTCTGAGTATTAATTTTGAATTAAATGAACAACCTCATGAAAAAAGTTTTCCAATACAAGCATATAATTTCAAAAAAGCTAACTATAATTTAATCAATTTGGCATTGGCAAAAATTGATTGGCGTTGTCTCGAGAATCTTTCAACTGAAGATGCAGTCAATATTTTTTATCTTAAAGTAAATAGTATAATATTACCGATTATGTTCCTAAAACTTATATTATATTATTATTATTGCATTTCTGTGCGGCCCGCGGCCATGTCGAAGCAGCACAATGTGTATCAATACAAAAATGTTGAAATTGGTAAGGTGAACAAATTAAGCCGTTGAAATCAAGTCTACAAAAATTACGAAAACTCGTCAGTGGCTTGTGCAAGATTATTTTAGGATTTTTTCTCCAAATACTACCAACAATTTGAGGTCGGTTATTTGATTTTATAAGACAGCTCATCTTTTTCGTACAGGACAATACTAAGTATCTTCATGAAACGGTTCTGTCCCGAAATGCAGTTAATAAAGAATTGGTTGGCTTTACTAAACATGAATTGAGATTTATTTCGAAAAATGGCAAAGCTTAAAAAACTACAGAAATCTTGGAATTGTTAACTAAATCACCTGGATGTGAAATTACAACATAATAATTACATGTGCCTGATTTTTAGACCTATACTTATCATGGATTGGTGCATGAGTTTGTACCATATCACAAACAAATTATTGTCTCTTTTAGCCACCATTCTGCTTAAATTAATTTAATCTGACTATTTTGTTATTTTGGGTGACCTGGATGACTAGTGCTAAATTTTTTTTATCATCTGTCCCAAATTTGACGCAAATCATGTTATTCACAAAAAGTGATTACTTGAAGCTCAATCATATTTTCACGTTTTCGCTTCTTAATTGTTTAATGTTCTTGAAGTACATTTTCCAAAGGAGGAAGTTCTCACGGATAATCCCGAAGCCGCTCACAGTGATTCCCAAACGGGAGGCGCGCCCCCCTAGGGAGGCGTGGCGGTGCGGGCACAACTCTAATATTGATACCATTAATAAATTAGGGCTTGCTTTGCTTGCCATAATTAATTATGGTTTTCTTGCGAACTTCTTTCGAAATATGTACACCAGGAGGTAATCGGTTGTTGCAAAGCTTTGCAAAATGGCAAAAATTGTATTTTCGTCGATTAATTCGCTGCTACAAAATCCATTTGATGAACACCGCTGAAAATATTTTAGGTCGAGAAAAAAATAAAAAATCTCTTGATACGGCTGATAATAGTCTTTAAATGTTTTTTTTTTAAATAACAGTTACGGATTTTGGTCACTCCAGTAATATCAATTTTGCTCATGACGAAATTCCTTTCATGAAATTTAAATAATACTTCCTAAAAATCAGCAGTTCCAAAAGATGGGCTGCACTAACAAACAATTTAAATTGCGGCAATGGATTCCTGGATGAAACTTATGTCTAAAATTAAAGCATACCTTGCCCATGGCATGGGGAGGGGCAGGATCAGCAGATCTCGCAAGGGGGGCACGAGCTCGATCACCACTGCGCTAAAGTGATGCAGACTTTCTGTCATATTTTAAAAATAATATTCTGTAATCAACTTGCGTAATACGATTATACCATTTCACAGTCAAGTTCGTAACTATGGAACATCAAATTCGTAACTTTGGAACATCAAATTCGTAACTATGGAACATCAAATTCGTATTTGTGGAACTTCAAATTCGTAACTTCGGAATAACAATTTTCATAATGCGGACCCTTAAATTCACAACTGAATAAAACTAAATACATCTTTCACAACCTGTCTGGTTGAATTTCATTAAAAACCTAAAAATACCCATGCATGACAACATCAAGACATAGATTTAATCTTACACAATTACGAATTTGATGTTCCACAAATACGAATTTGATGTTCCATAGTTACGAATTTGATGTTTCCGAACTTACGAATTTGATGCTCCAAACCTACGAATTTGATGTTCGAAAGTTACAAATTTGATGTTCGAAAGTTAGGAATTTGATGTTCCATAGTTACGAACTTTACTGAGAAATGGTATATATAAGTTTTTTAAATTTTCCTCCTGCGGCCCACCTAAGCCTGAGGAGAGTCTTCTTTGGCCCGCGACAGGTTTTGAGTTTGACTCCCCTGGACTAAAGGAACATGTATGTAAATAAAAATATAAAATACCCATATAGTGCTCAAAACCGGTGGTTTCACTTCGATCGCTGAGCGATTATCCCATGAGTCGTCTCTACGAACACAAACCTTTAGCAATTTCAAAAACGTGATAAAAAATCTAAAATTCATGCTTCGCAATTCTTTTTGCTGCTTAAACACTAAGGACTAAGCTTTGCCATCTAAATTCCGCAAATGTCTTGAGTATTTTAATGGCAGAAAAAAATGGTGGGCTCCCGTGTGCCATTCTGTATAACTTTGTTAAGTATTACATTCATACTATCAGACGCCGGATATTAGAATCACATCGGCTTTTCGTATGGTAATTTTTATTAACAATTTTGTTGCACTTGTATTTGTTTTTAATGTTTTCATTGATTGGAATTGACGTAAATAAAAATAAACATAATGGTGAAGAGGATTTAATAAATCCTAAGAAAATTCAAATATAAATTTATTTTCAGTCGAGATTGTCGAGATTTTTCGAGGTTATAATTTGTCGGTATTGTCAACTGTCGAAATATTGTAAAGTCGAGATTTTGAAAAATCGAGATTTTGGAATATTTTTTTGAAAGGAAAAAATCTCGACTTGGGCTGTCGAGATTTTAAAAGTCGACTTTAAGTACCCCTCCCTTTTGGAATCATATAAATTCTTTTAAAGCTGACAATTCAATACCTTCGGAAATGCAAACTACAGTTCCGACAAACAATCTATCGCCAACATGTTCGCTTCCTTCTTCTAGGAAGTCTACGACTTTTCTGCAAATAATTATATGCCTCAAGAATCTCCACTTAATCTAAATATATGCAATTTCATGGTTGCCGTTGAATCTGTCAATAATATTATTATTATTATTTTTTTATCTTTATTGCAGTAATCCAGTGGGTAAATTCTTGTTACAATTCAGTAGATGGTAATTCTTTATGGTTACTTGCAACTCACGTAAGCCAGAAGGGCTTGTGTGTGAGCGCTAAAGCTTCAAACGATTACGTAATAAAATTCATTAAATTAAAAGAGAAGAAAATAAAATTATTTACATCATTATTACAACATTTATAAGTATAACGATTCCCAAACTTGTTGTGCAGACAATTACGTTAAAATGTGTGTTAATTCATTATATATATTTTTTCGATTGTGAACAAACTTCTGCAAAATGTATTTAAAATTATGGGGTGTTAGCTGGATCTTTATATCTACCGGAAGAAAATTAAATGCTTTGGGTCCTAGGACAGATGCATGTGATTGTCTAACGAACTTTTTACATTTTTCTACTTTGAGACACTCATGGGCTTGACGACGTGTAGAATAGTTCATACAGAGCTTTGGAAATTTTCTGTGATTAAGGAACATATATTTGTACAGCGTAAACGTATACATCTGTCGGACGTTCATAACATTGAAGGTATCAAATGCTAAACTTAAATCTATTGGTTCCAATAAAAGTGCTGGTCCTGATGGCTTACCACCAATTTTTCTTAAAAACTGTGCTGAAAATTTTGCTTCACCTTTGGCTCTAGTTTTCAACAAATCGTTAAAAGTTGGTTGTTTTCCATCTACGTGGAAATCAAGCTATGTTGTACCAGTTTTCAAATCTGGGCGCAAATCGGATGTTAAAAATTACCGGCCAATATGCATACTTCCAGTAATACCCAAAATTCTTGAAAGTTTGCTAACCGACTATATAACTCCATTATTAAGACCCCTAATTACTCCACGTCAGCATGGCTTTTGCAAAGGCAGATCTACATCCACCAACCTGATTAAATACCATGACTACATTATTAAATCTTTTGCTCGCTCAAAGCAGGTACATGCCATTTACACTGACTTCAGTAAAGCATTCGATAGAATCAACCATGATTTACTAGAACGTAAACTGAAAATAGTTGGGATTGATGGACTTATTTTCAGATGGTTGTGTCAATATCTTCGCGGCCGTTCCTTAATAGTAAAAGTTGGTGGTTAGAAATCAAGAGAGTTCTATCCAACATCAGGTGTACCTCAGGGATCCCACTTAGGACCGTTATTATTCCTTATCTTTATTAATGATATTACTTCGATTTTCGATAACGTGGAGTATCTTCTTTTTGCAGATGACTGCAAAATTTTTAAATCTGTGGATTCCTTTGAGGATATCGCAGTACTTCAATCCAATCTGGACAATTTTTACACATACTGCACTCTGAACAGTTTGTATCTCAATATAAAGAAATGCCAATTCATGATTTTTAATCGAACCAAGACCACGTTTAGTTTTAACTATTCCATTGATGGAGCCGCAGTTAAACAAACTGAGACAGTTAAAGACCTTGGTATATGGTTCGATTCGTCTTTAACTTTTGTAGACCATATAAATACAGTGAAATGTGAAGCGTTTAGAAGTCTAGGTTTTATTATAAGAAATACGCGCGATTTTTTAACGTAAATGCATTGAAAATGTTATACTCCTCACTAGTCAGAAGTAAATTAGATTATTGTTCAGTTCTCTGGAGTCCATTTTATGGTACACATAAAGATGCGCTTGAAAAAGTGCAGAACAGATTTCTTCGATTTGTAGGCTAAAAATTGGGGTTCAACGATGATAACATGTAGTCAGAAGTAAATGTGGAATAGTTTCGCTGAAATGTCAGTAGGTGAGGCGGAAAAGGCACTTGGAGTTTCGAAAGGTCCACTCCACACGAAGAAAGAGACATGGTGGTGGAACACCGAAACTAAGGAAGCAGTGTAAGCCAAATCGAACGCATTTAAGGCATGGACGAAATGTGAGTCAAGCAGTGAAGCCGAACGGGTTCAACTTCGCGAAAATTATATGCAATGCCGGAAGAAAGTAAAGCGCTTGGTAGCTCAAGCAAAGGCGAAGGCAGCTGAGAAATTCTACCAAGAATTAGAAACTCAGACTGCGACCGAAGGACCGTCTTTGCGCAAGAGACCTAAGCCCGACGCCAAGATATTTAGGGTCGCAGCCCAAAGGAGAAGGAACGCTCGGGAAATACAGGCGCCAAAGTACGTGGAGGACTCGCAAGGAATGTTGCTGATTGACGATACGGCAATTTGTAGCAGGATGCGAGAGTATTTTGACGAACTTCTAAATGAAGAGCAGCTTTTCAAGATGTTGAGCCGAATACCACAAATATTGAAGATATCTCAGAGGAAGAGGAAGAGGAGGCAATGCATCAGATGAAACGCCGAAAGGCAGTCGGACCGGACAAAATCCCCGCCGAATTTTGGTTGAAAATGGAAAATGTCGGGCTTATAGTTGGCTCCCAGTTCTCTTCAACAAAATCAAAGGTGGGCAACCGATGCCTGATGCTTTCAGGGAAAGTTTTCTTTTTCCTTTCTATAAGAACAAGGGAGACTCACGCAAACTCAACAACTATTAAGTTAACACCTCATACACTGAAGATCTACGAGCGAGTTGTCTGCAACCGATTGAGAAAGATTGTGCGGTTGAATGACAATCAATGCGGCTTTGTTGAAGGTCGATCTACAGTCGATGCGATTCAGTGCATTCGTATTGCGATGGAAAAGTATAGAGCAGCACGAAAGGACTTGCACTTTGTAATTATCGATTTGGAAAAGGCATTCGATAGAGTACCTCGTGGTTTGATATGGTCGGCCTTGAGAGCACTTGATGTCCCTGAGGTATACGTCAGGATGATACGAGACATGTATGATGGAGTACGTCAAAGGAGAGCAGCTTAAGTCTTGTACCAAGTTTAAGTACCTTGGCTGGATGGTGAACAACGGAGCTACATACGATGATGACAGCAAACATCGCACAAAGGTATCTCTGGAGTTTTCTGCGATAAGAAAATGCCACTGAAGCTAAAGGGCAAGTTGTACAAAACGGTTGTACGTCCCGCACTCATGTATGGATCAGAATGCTTGACCATGTATGAAGGTTACGCGAAACAAATGACAGCGACTGAAATAAAAATGTTACGCATGTCAGTTGGTGTAACCAAAAGGGACCACATCAAGAGTAGCTACATCCGTGGCAGCTTGTCCATAGACCAATTAATTACCGAAAAGCTCGAAGACCGACAAATGGATTGGTGTTGCCATGTTCAACGGCGTCCGCCTGAGAACCCCGCAAAGAAAGCGATATCAATGGAAGTTCCACTTGATGGACCCAAGGCCAGAGGCAGACCGAAGAACACCTGGATGTGTCAAATGAAAAAGCAACAACAACGCATAGGTCTCGGCGATGACACGATCCAAGATAGAGCTGCCTGTAGAAATATGCTGAGATATTACCGCCAAAACGGGCGATGTGCCTACACCGCAGGTCGAGTAACGCGAAACCATGGAGCGGTATGAAGAACGAGGCAAGGAAGAAGAAGAAGGAAAAACCATGAAACAGATTTAATTTCTTTATTTTTGTGTAAACCTATCTTTCTTATTATATTGCAGCAGGGTTAATTTTTTTCCACTTCTTGTGGAGGCTTTGGGTGACTGTTTCTTCCAAACGGTTATAACTAGGACTTTGAATTTTATTATTGCAACTAGGGGTGATTAAAAAAAAACAGCAAGAAAAATTTTATGTTATCTTATAGCTGTATATCCTGTCGACAGAATTATTACACTTATTATAGTAGTATAGTGCAGATAGGATCTTTTTAGCTTAATTTGAAAAGAAGTTACAGGCATACCTTTTTGAAAAATGTTAGAAGAAGTGAGTCGGAGTACTCCAATTTTTGGTACAAATCAAATAAATTTTGTTAGTAATATATGGACAAGATCTTATAATTATCTATAAGTTACAGTATGAAATCTAAAACTCAAAAAATGTAAATTCACTGATTATATAATTTGTTCAATTAAAAATGTCTAAAGTGTTATACTATATCATTGCAAAGGTAATTTGTGTAGTTTGTTGCATCCTCAGGACATTTTGCGGTAAGACATTTAAACAACAGTCAGACGCTACTAGTTACTAGCTATGCTAGTGAAGCGAGTAAGCTGCATGAGGGAAATCTCCACGGTGAAGACGACATCAACAACGAAACAGTGTCATATAAATGGGTGACTATACGCGTTGTTACGACGTTCGTCACCGATAGTGTGTGCAACTAGACGCGCGAAATTGCCACGGTGACGACGCGACGTCGTAAACAATTAAAAAAAGTGTTATGCAATTTTACCAGTAGCTAGTAAAATGTATGTACTAGTGGAATAGGACATGTTCAATTCAACTAGCAACCAACCAGCGAATGAATATACGCTACAATTATTTCTCGGTGGATTTCGAATTAACTGCTTAACCGATTGACACGAAATTCAGTGTGAATGTGTAAAATGGTAGGGTATTTGCTACGAATACCTTTGAAATAGGGAAATGTTAACAGGGTGTCCCAAAGTGGGTGCAAAAGTAGATTACTTTATTTGTCATATCGACATGAAATTCAGTGTAAATATGTAGAATGGTAGGGTATTTGCTACAAATACCTTTGAGATTGGGAAATGCTAACAGGGTGTCCTAAACTAGGTGCAAAAGTAGATTATAATCGAAAATAAATTTAGTATGATTGTGTAGAATGCTATAGAGTAGAATGCTATAGAAGTAGTGAAATGTTATCAGGGTCTCTCAAACGAGGTGCAAAAGTGGTTGTCATAATCGACCTACCCAACAAACAATAGCTAACAACACAATACAACAATTCGAAAAAACTGCGTTTACCCTACCATTCTAAACATTCATACTAAATTTATTTTCGATTATAATCTTCTTTTCCACAACGTTTAGGCCACCCTGTTAACATTTCTTATTCTCAAAGGTATTCGTAGAAAATACCCTACCACTCGACACATTCATACTAAATTTATGGCTGATTGTAATCTACTTTTGCACCTCGATTAGGACACCCTGTTAGCATTTCCCAATCTCAAAGGTATTTGTAGCAAATACCCTACCATTCGACATATTTACACTGAATTTCATGTCGATATACACCCTTTTCCGATGACAAATAAAATTATCTACTTTTGCACCGCCTTTGGGACACCCTCCTAACATTTTCCTACTTCAAAGGTATTCGTAGCAAATACCCTACCATTCTACACATTCACACTGAATTTCGTGTCGATCCGTTGAGCCGTTAATTCGAAATCCACCGTGAAATAATTGTAGCGTATATTCACTCGCTGGATAGTTGCTAGTCGAATTGAACATATCCTATGTTCACTAGTAGCTAGTAAAATATATCTACGAGGGGTGCCTTTTATTTTTCGGGATTAGAGAATCATCGAAAATCGCTTTATTGTTTTTCAAACTATTCCCAGATCTGCTACACTAGTTGTCCCATCCCGAAATATAAAAGGCACCCTAAGTATTTACTAGCTACTAGTAAAATTGCACAAAACTTTGTTGATTGCTTACGACATCGTCACCGTAGTAATTTCTCTTTTGCAACTAACTCCTGTAGATAGGGTGACTAGTTACACGTCTAGTTGCATCACACTTTCGGTGACGACGTGTCGTAACAACGCATAGTCACCCATTTACATGACACTGTTTTCGTTGTTTATTACGTGTCGTCGCCTATGGTGATTTCTCGAATGCCACTTTACTAGCGCTAGTAACTCGCCAAATGTGACTTTAGCTTTAGGACTGGTTACTCATACATGTTATCCAATAAAGAAGTTCAAAGCATTCTATAGCCAGTGTAAACGACCATGCTTAGTATGCTTTAAGCCTAAATTATGGATAAATATCTACGAGTAACCGACTCATAGTTTTCAAGATATTTGCACCCCTTTGCCAGCCCCTCCCTCTTTAAACCATGGCGCATAATTTTTTTTTACGTTCGGCTTTAGGCCTTTTTTAACTATAAATTGTACTATACTATAGGTTTTCTGTTAGATAAATCCCTCTCTTCTGAAGATCTTAAAATCCTCACAAATCTCATTATTCGTCGATGGACATTTCCTTCGTCCTTCTAATGCGTATGTATATACGTATTGTTTTTCAAGTTGATGCAGACTTAATGGCGTCGTCCTATATGAAATGAATGATTCTCATCTCATCGCCCTTGTTACGCATACATTCATACGCAGAATGTGAATGATATCACTTCAAAAGCACACGCAGACAAAGTGAAATGTTGCGTTTCAAATGATCCTTGACATAAATTTCAAATGACTTGTCTTTCGATGGGATAACAATAGAAATCAAATTATCTTTTTTCTTTATGCCTTATTTCGTTTTCAAAAGGATATTATGCGTTTTTCAAGCAGCCTATAAGATGATTATACCTAGTGCTTCTGAAGTATGTTGGTTTGGGGTTTAATGGAAAGTATTTGTGTAAGAAATTGAGTGATAAATACTAATAGGCTCTCGCTTTTGTAAAAATTTCAGTCTTGAAAACTCTTGACAAATTTCAAGCATGAGAAACTAGGAGACTGTCTCACTAATAAACGGGCCACATTCCCGGAACAATCCCAAACATTAAACAGGCTCGTAGAGTTCAGGCCCTTGGTATTCGGCACTTGAATATTTCCAAGTTAGTATCGCCATTCAAGTACGCAATCGGATTTTGGGTTGCCAAGCCGGCTATAGCGGCTATATGTTGCAGAGACTAAAGTATCGCCGTGTGAGTGAAGCCTTATTAGCTTTCAGTGGTATCAACATCAAACGTTTTAACTGTAGCACAAAAAAAAAACTTTTTAATGAAAAAAATATTTCAAATTTTGTAAAATTCGTTTTTTTTTAACATTTTAAATTCAACAATTTGGCTTTTTCTACCCAAATCAAGTATGTCCTTTGAAAATTGGTTTTCATATCAAATCACTTAAGAATTCCATAAATTGTGAATGTGTTTTAAACTTTTTTATTTACCATGATACAGCTAGAAAAAAAGGAATTCAAACGAACCCTTTCAAGATTAAAATTCAAACCTACACACACTTTTATTTTTATACCACAATAACTCTTCCATAAATTGAAATTTTTACTTTATACACAAGTATCTACCATCATATTTCAAGTACACGTTGATGTCGTCTTTGCCGCACAATCCTCAATAGAAGAGGAGAACAAGAAAAAGAAACAAACAAACAAAATCGGTTCAAGGACAAACCTCTAACATTCCATTGACATATCCTATTAAAATGTACAAAAGAGTGAGATATTACCTACCCGAGTGTATTTGTATTTAGAGAGCCTTGCGGGGCTTATTTTTTGAGCTGTATGTGTGTATGTGTAGTGAATAGCATAGCTAATCTTTGTCGCCGGGTTCCATTTTGTTTCTATGCCTATAGGGGTAGAATATTGTCCTTGAAGGATATACTTATACGTTTGGGTATACTAGACGAGGCAGATAAATTATAGAGTGGATTAATTGACAATATTCGCATAATGTTGGAAATAATCTGTGCAATAAATACATTTTCTTGATATGCCCTCAGGATACAATTATATTCTTATTGTTCGTGAGTTTTGGCATGTGTATAATTTTGTATATTGAAGACACTGGAACAGTTCCTACGTTGAACTAGGTTGGAAAGTTACCAACCCATGGAGTTCGTCGAAGCACAGCTGAAGACCTCGAATCGAACGCCATCTGGTTAACATACGAAGTGATGATGATTTGCCTGCAAGTCGTTGGCATCATTCGATAGTGGCGTCAACTGTCTTGAATTCGTTCTCTACGTATGTTAGAGAAGCGCTGTCCATTATTCTTTTACGCCGCGTACACATACAGTGCGACGCCGAGCTTTTCCGGGCCGGGCGATGAGATGCGACGCGATGCGATGTGTGCACACTCATTGCGATGTCGGGCCGGGCGATGCGATGCGATTTGTTGCGAGCCGACGCGATTCCTTTCTATGGCAAGAAAAACAGATTTTTCAAGGGCGCTGGCGCTGGCTCGTACGATTTGCTGCTGATAAGGCTATGATTTCAGATCGACTTCGTGACATGGCGCTTCGAGTGTTCTACCATTGACATTTTTAATATATACTAATAAACGGTATTGGTATTTTTATGTAGTGTTGTAGATAATTGTGGGTATTAATGAATGGATTGTTGTAGGTAATAATAATGTAATGTAGTACCATTGGTATTTTCTATATATGTACATACGTACTTGTCGGTATGGCTATGTAGTGTTGTAGATAAATTGTAGGTAGGTCATGTAATGATGAATGACTGAAAGACGTAGGTAACCTTTCTGGAAATTTGCAGTGTTAGCTTACGCGTTTCAAAACAATTTTCGGGCGGCATTTGGATTTGGTGTTAATTGTTGTTCAAATATGTATGTATGAATGGGTGCAATATAGGTAATTTTTGGAAACATGCAGTGCAATAAAACCCAGTTTCTGGCGTACGCGCGCTTTTATGAGCCTGTCGGCCAAAAAATTGTATCCCCGTTTCTCGGGGAAATACACGTCCAATCGGCGTGGCAGAAACACTAAGGTAAATTTGGGTCGCTGATTTCGAATTTGAGGTCAAAAACAAGAATTTTTTTTTGGGGTTGCCCGCACCCAAAATTGTACCCCTGTTTACTCGTCCAATCGGCGTGGCAGAAACACTAGGTAAATTTGGGTCGCTGATTCCGAATTTGAGGTCAAAACAAGAAAAAAAATCTCGGGGCTGCCCGCCCCAAAAATGGTAACCCGGTTTTCAAATCACCGTATCTATCTACCGCTGCCTTTAATAATTCATTGCAAATACATGCGCAGTACGAAATTTTCTTATACGTAAGCGTACGCCACAAACCGGGTTGTGCTGCACTGCATATTACCACAAATCTTACTTCTTTGACCCATTCATAGATACAAGCACAACTGTTAAATCCGAGTACCGCCCTTTTTTGGGGGTACGGGTACGCCACGATCTGGGTTGGACAGCACTGTAAATTTCCACAAAGGCTATTACGAGACCAATCCATTATTACATCACCTACATACGGCTCTATCTCTTCATTTAATATCTACAAATCTCTAACACTATACAACACATCATCTATGTATGTATATATGTATAAATATTCCCAATGGTAATGCAACTCGATCTGCACAAAGCATGCCTCTCATGTAGATATCTCCCTATCAGCATCAAACAGTACGAAACCAGCATCTCTATGTACGATTACATACATACAATGCACCATACCACTACGAACCCGATCCAAACACAAATCGCATCGTTCATGTCGCTCACATCGGCGACAAGGCACCTTGCAGCAACTGCTGAAAGCACGATGATTCGACATAGAAAAGTTCTCCATCTTACAGCCACATGCCACTAAGAACCCGATCCAAACACAAATCGCATCGTTCATGTCGCTCACATCGGCGATAAGGCACCTTGCAGCAGCTGTTGAAAGCACGATGATTCGACATGGAAAAGTTCTCCATCGTACAACCCGACGTCGCATCGCAAGCAGTCTGAATGGTACAAGCAGGTTCGTGCTGGTTCCTATTTAAATGCTAAGAAATTTGTTTTCTTGCGATGCGAAGCTTATCGCATCGCATCGCGTCGCCCGGAGTGTGAATGGGCTGTTAAGGTGGTACCTGGCAGATTTTACAACAGACTCCCATAATCCTCCAAAATGCGGGGCGGGATATGAAGCCACTCTATTCCTTCTTTGTTATATGTTATTCGGAGCTTTTCCTGGCATTACTTTTGATAAAAGATGGCTTGAAGCTTTCCCAGCTCGGATTGCGCGCCGATGAAGTTAGTCGCGTTGTCGCAGAAGATCTTGGAAGGAAAACCTCGTCGAGTGATGAACCTCTCTAGACTTTCAATGAAAGCTGCCAAATCCTGTACTAGTTCAAGGTGTATCGCGTTTGTTGAAAAACAGACAAACACCGCAATGTATGCATTGGATCGTGGGTAAAGGGTAGACTTACCACGTATCTCACTGACGGATCTCTAGTGGTCGTTTCCTTGAAGAATATCTCAGAGTCTTCGTCTTCGATCGCTTGAGATTCGTTTGGAGCTGACACTTCCTCCATTTCCCAAAAACGTTCGAGCTGCTCATCGAGGTCCCTGATTGTTCCACAAAAATTGCTCTCTGGTCGGTAATAGTTAAGCTTTCCAATTATTAGCCATCCAAGTTTTGAGTTCTGCAGTGCTGGTAGTTTTTTACCCAACGAAATCGTTCCTGATTTCATAAGTGATCCAAATAGTTCGGCTCCAAGTAGAACATCAACTCGTTGAGGGATCGAGAAATTTGGGTCTGCTAGGGTAATGTTCTTGGGTACGGCACAATTGCTGATGTTTATATGGGTGTCAGGATGCAGGCTTGTGATCTCCCTCAAAACAGAGGCCTCAAATGGTATAGCGAACTTATGGCATCTAGATGTCAACTCTAGATTTACATGTTGAGTCGAGTTTTGCTCGGAATTACCAATGCCTTGCTGTTGTGGTACTCCCCTTATCTTCAGTCTTTCAAAAAGACCCTCGGTAATGAAGCTTAGTTGCGACAGTGCGCGTTGGACAGTGCTATAGAAACGACTCACACTTGTTTAATGCGTGGTTTCCTTTACAGCGATGGCAGTTCCACTCCGGTTTTCCCTTGGCTGACAGTAATGATTGATTGGCTTTGTTGATCGAGATTGTTTTCTTGCCCAACGCTTCCAGGGACTGTAACCGATGCTCGAGGAATTGCAAGAATTGTTGTATGCTCGAAATTTCTCTTGGTGCTGTAAGGGACTGCTCAAAGAGCATGTGGGACGTCTTGAATGGGATCCCACTTGTCCATTTCCAAAGTTCTTATGCACTCTTGAGTGACGTCGTGCAATCCTTTTAGCCCCTGGTATGTTCTACTGTCAGTGATGGTTGAGATATCAACTTGTTGATAACCGCATTTACCAACAGTCTCCTGTTCTGATATCTCTCCTTTACTATAGAGACTATGCTGGCTGGCAGTTTTTGTCACACACTTCGATTTGCCTGATGAGGGCTTCCGCTTCGCCCGTCAAATTGGTTTTGAGAAACCATAGCTTTTGGGCTTCTCTCAAATTGGATTTGTCGATGAGTTGGCAGAATAGATCGTGAAATTCCTGCCATGCTATAAGTGACTTCCATCGAATGTAGGTAGATTAATTCGTGGAAATTTGATCTCTGATGGCGAAGGATTTCCGGAATCCGCACACTTCCTTATCAGGCGCAGCTGCAACTCTTCCATCTGAAGCTCGACCCTTGAGTGCAAGTCGTAAACGTCTCCTGACGGTATATGACCTGCTTTTAGAGTCTCCAGGTGACGATGATTGATAGCGTCCCATTGCTTGTTCAACGCCTTCAGCTGTGCTTTGAAGAACCTCTTGGGTTGGCCACTTTCCAACCTAGTCACAGTTTGTGGTAGGAACTGTTCCAGTGTCTTCAACCTCTCTTCCTGGCAGCGAATAAATGGATTAACAAGTGTTGGGTCATGCGGGTCATCGCCTACTGGTGGATTGGTGTTTCTGTTTCGAGGGTCGTTAGCCATTACCGGTGAGCTTGTCTGCCCAGATTGTAAGCCATCATCGCGTACCGCTGGATTTTCGTGCCTGTACCGTGGGTCATCATCGCATACCGCTGGTTTCCCTTGGTCTTCATGAGCCTCCTGTTACTTTCCAGATCCCTCTCCTTCTTGGTCGGCGATTTCCAGCAACCTCTCCTGGCAATCTAGCATGGTCCTTGACTTCCTCAAAGCACTTGTTTTGGAAGTACTCTTCGTACTATGGTACTCCTCAGCTTCGGCCTGCAGGATGATGTGGTTGGCTTGGAACGTCGCCCATTGGTTTTTGCAGATGCTTTCAGCGCCATTGGTAGTTCCTCCTAGTCCGCCTCTCAATCCCAAGCTTGACCAAGTTCCTAATGGCTCTGAATGTCGTCTCCGATATCAAGCTGATCCTGAAAATGTCCTCCATAACTGCCCTTCTCACGGGGTCACCAACATGAATAAAGAAATCTAAAAAAGAGAGAAAAGACTGGAACTGAGCGAAATCCGTATTAGTTTGATTTATTTCTTTTCATACTGGCTTCTTTTATACATAAAATTCAAGCTCCTTTTTTAGGTTCCACTGCCGATTTGAAAAAAAAAATGAAAATTAGTTTTCTCCACAGATAATGTGCTTTCTGCACGGAAAATGAGCTTAATTGTACAATCAATTGCACCGTCTCTGGCGACTCTTAAAGTCGGTATACATTATCCAATCGATTGAACAATCAAAGCTCATTTCTGTGGAGATAGCACATTTTCTCTAGCGAATTCGATAGTGGAACCTAAAAAATGAGCTTTCTACAGAGAAATGAGCTTTGATTTTTCAATGGATTGGATAAAAGTCGGCTTAGAGTCCTTTCACTCTATGTATATTAATTTTGTCATGAAGTTTGTAAGGCATTGAGGAAAGCATCTCCGACCATATAAAATATGTACATACATATGAGCGTGTATGTACACGTGTACATACATATGAGCGTGTGCATACATATGAGCGACGAGCTGAGTCGATTGGACGATGTCCGTCTATCTGTCTGTCTGTCCGTCTGTTGCAGCGCATTTTTCTCGGCCACTATAAAAGCTACGGAGCTGAACACACACACACGTGCTTATTATTGTTGCAGGCTGTTTGTATGCTTGAATCACCGAAATTGCATGACTGGGTCATGGGCTGCCATGCAAACCCAACAACCTCAAATTAGGTTCTTTTAAGAAAAACTTTTTTATTTGTGCAACAATTTCAACCAAATTACACACATACGTGTTTCTCTTGATGACACAAAACATATCTAAGAATTGATCAAATCTGAACATGTGGTCATGGGGTGGCCATACAAACCCAACGCCCCATTTTGGTTCTTCTGAATCTGGCCCCAACCCGACCGGAGTGTGGCAAACACCGCACAAAAGATTGATACGAAAAATCGTGCAGCAGCAGTGCAGCAGTGTGGTTGGGCGACTCCTAGGTATCATTCCTGGAACCGGTCTTTTGTGCGGTGTGTGGTGAATTGTGTGTGTGTGGGGCCGGCTTAAGAAACATTTGTTGCACCAATTTCACAAAACCTTGAATTAATGTGTCTTTACCAAAGCAACAAAAAAGTTCAAAACGAATGGAATCGTACTATGTGGTTTCATGCTCCCGCAACCCCAATAAAATTTTCTGAGTAAATATTTTTATTTGCCCACTTATATGAACCGAGCCTAAAACTTTTGTCAAGACGGAAGAAGAAGAATGAGGAGTGGTATTAAATACAAGTCATATGTACGCCCGAAAACTTTTAGCCCAAGGAGAGCGAAGGGTATCCAAATTTCGGCCGCGCCCGAAATTAGCTTCGGCCTCGGGGGGTTGGCGAGCGTAGCGAGCAGGTGGCGAAACCCCCTAGTTTTTAGGTTCCACTACGGAACTCGCAAGAGAAAATGAGCTTTCTCCGCACATAATGGGCTTTCTCCACAGAAATGAGCTTTGATTGTTCAATCGCTAAGTCTATGGCGACCTTAATGTATGCCGACTCTTAGGATACCATTATAATATTTTGTGAATTGCTTAAACTTCGTGAAGTTGCGCTTAAGCTTTTAAGAAGCTTTCAGCCTTAGACGCAATAGCAAGCAGTTTAAAGGTTTGTGTTACTAGATATACACTATATGCGTATAAGAACATTTGTTGCTTTAAGTTTAAGTGATAGTCAATACAAGCCACATTAAAAAAAAGTACACAGAGTGCTCAGAATTGGTTGCTGAACAATGATCGCTGAGCGATCATCGTATGAGTCGTCTCTAGCAACACAAACTTTAAGCTATTCGGCATTCATAATTCACAAAAGATCCTAATCGCAGCCTTATGGATATTTAATAAATGTACTGGGGTACCAAACTTCAAACAGCACATTATCCGAATGTTTGCGATCAAAATTTGTCTACAGTATTGCCGCATCTTAGCTGTTTGTCTACGTTTCTCCCCGTGATTAACTTAAACTTTCGTTTCAGAACATTTTGAATTTTCAACAAAAATACTGCTCTACATGTTGGGTTGCGCTGCTCCAACGCTTTTGTGTACAAATTACGATTTATCAACTGGAATTTCTTCGTTGATATCTTTTGCCATTTCAGTATACATACTTAATAATTTACCGTTCAACACTATATTCAAATAAACAATTGAAAATGAAACTACGTACAAATAAACACTGAATCCATTTCTAAAAATAAACGGCATCACCCACAATCATTTAAATACTTATTTAAACATTTTAAATACGCCTAATAAAACTGAACTAAAAATGTTACTTTTTATAGGCATACGGAAAGCATACGGCATAGCAAAAAGTTGATGATGAAATGTTAAGCACAGTCTTTTGTGTATATTTAATGTCAAAAAGTTAGCCATTTAAGGATGTGTAGTTGTTGTGTCTCTTTCAATTATATTTGTTTATATATTTATATTTTCTGGAATAAAAAAAATGTGCAATTATAAAACTTTTAAATTTAGCAGATTTTCCAATAAGTCCATAAATTAATTAGGGAATTTTCTCCGAGGCATAATGTTTATGCTGTAAAGATAATGTAATAATGATGTGACATCTATGTTTAATGCATCACTCGCGAAAAATATTCATGAATTGTGCGAAATGAACGAATGACATTATCATTCATGATAAATGAAAAATGCATGCAGCAAAATTAATACATCGTAAATCCCACCCCACAGTGATACTACCGTACAAATGTTTTTCTAGTCTGGTTGCATTTTAGTATCGGACAAGGAAGTAGGGTAAAAGTATGATTGAAGGGGCGCAGTTGTTTGAAATGATGAACATGAAATCGTCAATTCAGTACAAAGATTGCGTATTAAATTTTAGATGGCTTTTGAAACTAGGCTTGCGAATATTGCACATAGGAAAAGTACCAATAAAAGAGAATAATTTTCTATGGGGGCTTTTAAAACTCTTCATGACGGCTAATCAAAAATTATATTTTTTTTTTTTTGAATTCAATTATTAAATTTTGGGCAACTCCTTTTGGGAAACACTATGCGCTAGCATACAACCACTCTGTCATTTTAGGTGAGAGACTCCCAAGTCTTGCCATAAAAATAGCGACAAGTCCACATAAATCGCCTTATTTGATGTAGTATTCAGCCACTCATTTTTTATTTTTACAAGTAATGCCATTTGACCTCTTTGGAGTAGGTGAAGCCCCTTTTAAATGAATTAGTTCAAGTGTACATATACACGTTAATAACATTTTTGCGTATCTCAATAACATTCTTTAACGTTTTATTTTCTTTTTTCATTTACAGGTGAGTGGCACGTGACAATAATCCTGAACATAATCCTGAAAACACAATCTTCGCATGTTCAAGTACGTACGATATACAAGATCAAAGCGCATTTATAAAGGTCGTCTCGAAAGTAATTACCTCTAGGCTGGAGAGAAATTCATTACGAACAAGAGTACGTATAGGAGGATATTCGTGTTTATGGTTTCTAAGACATTTTTTTTTTACTTTTTTCCTTAGCAATCAGTAGGTTATTGCGTGTGTTTAAATTTAGCACAGAAAATACATTTTCTGTCGATGACATGGTTTTTAATGAAATTTGGTACTGATGTATCAAAAGCAAAAGAAAATTAACCGAACATAATACATACTTAGGTTCCACAATAGACATGTATATGTATGGAACTAGACCACTGCTAGAGCATATTTTGATCTAATATATGTTATGTAGGGTTCATTTTATGGTATGGTCCATGTGGTCGGCGCCTACCGAAATGTTTGCAAAAATAATCGGAGTCCGCATTTTGATAACATGATTTTGAAATAGATTGACGTCTTCTTACACGGTTAAAAAAAATGGTATAAACTTTATAAATTTTGGTATACATATACATAGTTCCATAGACTTTCTATATATGTATAAAAATTATACCAAGCTTCTTTATTAATTGAAGTTATCAGTTGAAGCTATACAGTTCATGCTAATCGCGTATAAAATATTTTTATAAGCTTACAATATAAAAATAATCCAAATAAGGTGTAATAAATAGTATTCATCCAGATATACGATTAAAACTGTACACTTTTTTTATTTAAAATTTAAAAAAATGACATTCATTTATATCTGAAGGATAAATGTATGCCTGCAGAAAACCCCTTGTGGGACATAATGTTGCAGATATATTTCCTATCCGCACATACAGACATTTTTGACCACGCCGAGATTCGATCTCCGCACCCTCTACATTACTAGCATGCACTCTCAACCAAGTGAGCCACAGCGACGCACGGAGTCCACCTTACCAAATGCGAATGCAATGAAATTATTTAGAAATGTACAATTGTAGGATAAACATTACCTCACTTTGGTATAACATTTTTCTATCAGTTGAAAATTATTAAACAAATTCTCGATTGTTATGCAAGTTGTAATTTATATTATAAAATCAATAACACGTTCTGATAAAAGATTCATATAAATGCTGCATAATAGCTTGTAATAGCTTCGTATAATTTTTATACAAACATCTCGAATGCAATATTTTAATGCAAGCTTCGGATAAATTTAATAAAAATTAATATAAACAAAATTTGTACATCGCGGTTTATTACAATTCATACTAAAAAGTGTATGAATGAGCTTTATACCATCAGTTGGTATAAAAAATACACCATAATTTTTAACCGTGTAGCTCCGCTATTTTATCAGATATCATTACTCATTCACCCAAATAGCAGTCAATTTCAGAGTTTAATATATATTTTCAAATTGTTAGCTCATTAGCAAGTGCAGCTAGTAGTGATGCGGTGAACACTACTAATTCGGTGTTGAAAATTTATCGGTACAGAATTCTCTTTATTATTTATCCTAATTTGCCCAAGAGGTTGGTTGGTCTTTTGAACTTTCTGCTGCAGAGGTCCTGAAGAAATAATTTCAGAAAGCGATGATGAATAGTTTAGCCGTTAGCCGCTACTGGCTGCGGCTTAACCGATCCCGATCGTCATGAAATTTGGTAGGAATGTCTTTGGCACGAAATACTTACAAGTTGGTATGGCAAAGGTAACAGGGTGTCCCGGACATTTGAAAATTTGTTCACTAAATAAGTCGCGAACGGCTTAACCGATCGTCATGTATTTTGGTAGGAATGTGTAGAATAGTAACAGTCTAATTGTGGAAATCTTGACTTATAGTTCCATTCTCTACACCAACTGCGGTGCATGTCTGTAGTATTTATGGCATGGCAACTTACCAGCTCTATGGGAACTACGCGGAATTCTGTCTGTTTGGAGGAGAAGAGCCCCAGCGGGAGAAATATCGAGTTATTCAATTTAGGAAATGTCACATAGGAATCTTTGCATTGAGACCTCTAAGCGTCTATAGCTGGTAAAGTTGCAGACCTTGTGACTGCACTGAAGGTCAGAGGTTCGAATCCCGATTGGGACGGAACTTTTTTCCATCAATTTCCTCAATTTTTGGTATTTTTTCCCAAATTTTTGTGTTTTCGTACAGATAGACACACTCATCAGGTCTTGCGTCTGTTGTCTATTATGATCCGCAAAGTCCAAGATTTTTTATATATTTTAAAATGAACTTAAAACACCTTAAGTGACTTTGCTTATAAATTTTTATTTGGATGCATTTCGACTTTTATGTCATCCTCAGCGAGTACAAAATTTATAAGACGGACAGACGGACGGACAGACAAAATCGATTTCTAAAGGGTTTTTTGAAAAAAAAATTTCTAAAAAACCCTAAAAAATATTCGCTATGCATTAAAATTTTAACCCTTAAATGCATGAGGTCTGAGCCAATTATCGTAACGGACCTCCTCTTATGTAAAATTGGTCACTGAACACGGAATCAGCCTTTATTTTCCCAGGAAATAGCCCGTTTTCCCAAAAAAGCGAAAATAGTAGAATTTGTATTGTGTACCAAATATGGCACGCCATGCATTCAGGCCATTACATACATATGTTGTGAAAGACATTTTTCAAACTTCATTTAATCTGCCTCTTACTTAAATAGGAACAGTGTAATGATTATTGAGAGTTTTGATAGAAATTATAGTGGAAACTCGATATAATGAATACCTCTTCCTTAAAGGAAAGGTTGTCATTTCTGTAGAAAATCGCGAATATTCAGCTTTTCACTAGTTTCCTTTCCTTATTGAAATTTGTATCGATGCGTATTTGTGACATATCCTGGAAGTTGATGGAAAGTGGAGTAGGTCTTACTAACCATACCCTGTTTACAAACCAAAATTTAGCCATGTGTTTTGATAGAATGTCGCGAAAAACTTCAAATGTGTGTCAAGTGGTAGCTGTTGGATGTCCTTATAAAATATTAAAAGGGCGCCAGATCCGACTCATATACCCCTTCCTCCCTTAAAAAAAAAACACGGATTTGATTATTTTGGGCTTTGCGTGCCGTCTAGCTCTGTGCATAGTAATGCATGAGTATGCACTCATCAAGCTATTAGCGCGATTAGAACTTGGTTTTGTTATAAAATAAATCTTTTATATAATAGTTCGTTATAAACGGGAACCATACGAAATCCCCAATCACAAAATCCCCAAACGTAGAAAAATCCCCAAAATCAAAATCCCCATATTCAAAATCCCCAATCATAAAATCCCAAAGCACCCGAAATAAGCTGGTAAATGGTAGATGGATGGTAGTAAAAAATGGTAGATGGTAAATGGTTGATGAAAGATTGTAAATTGTTGATGGTTGATGGTAGATGGAAGGTGTTAAATGGTAGATGGTAAATTGCACTAGGAGGGTCGTAAATCGATACTAACTCTTTTTTTTTTATTAGCACAAACAAAATGTTCGAGTACATTATATTAAATAAACGTTTGCATATATCGTCCTAAACATATTAGGTTTTCTTTAACATCGTCGAGACATGTCCTCATCCGAACGAATATTCGCGGAAAACTTGGTGGGCTTATTGTTGGAACCGATCGCATATTTAATCGCCTGCACATTATCTGATTTTGTTCTGTGTTACTTCAAAGAGTTTGCCGTTGATTAGCATATACAAGTTGACCACCCAAGGGCGGACAATTTTTGGTAGGACTATTACAATTACAATAGTCTAAAGCACCTACCATCTAGCATCTACCATTTACCATATACTATTTGCTATTTACCATCCACCATTTGAAATATACAATCTACCATTTACTATCTGCCATCAACCATTTACAAGCTACCATCCGTCTACCATTAACCACCTACCATTTACCATCTACAATAGCCTAAAGAAAATCTCCATTCCCCATTTGAGGTGTGATCTTAGAACGCGCGCGCGTTCTTAGATCACACCTCAAATGGGGAATTTCGTTTGGGGATTTTGGTTTTGGGTATTTTGATTTCGGGGATTTTGCTTTCGGGGATTTTGATTTCGGGGATTTTAATTTCGGGGATTTTGATTATGGGGATTTTGATTTGGGGATTTTGTTTTGGGGATTTTGTGACTGGGGATATCGTATCCAACCCGTTATAAACATGTTCCACTGTGAAACGTATATCTCGAGACTTCTTTTGACTTATCATAGCTCATGGGATTCCTTTCTTGAAAAGTATATGGATTGGTTTGACTTTGCTAGGATTTGAATATGGAAATGAATCTTTATAACCCAAATTTGTGCAGGTCCAAGGACATGTCCACAAGAATTACATCCATGTAATTTTTTGTTTATCGAATGTGGTACTCCACATAGTCTTCCATATGAAATGGTTGACCCTAAAAGCACATTTTCTGAGGATCCTGACCGTGGACTTCCATGACAATACTTGTCATAATCAAATGGTTTAAGAGTTTGGATCAAGGCGCAGCTGCTTGAGTCCTGGTGAAAGTCCAAATATCTTACAAAGATGTCCAGTCCAGGAGCTCGTTTTTGATGGCGTGTGCTAAGGACAAAACAAAAGATGTGTTTCAGTATACTTGCCTGCTAAAAGGCTGGGATTATAAGAAGCAGCTACAAAAACACTAAGCCCTGACCAGTGTGAAAACAAAATGGCAAAAACGATCCTTCTAATTCAACTATCACAACTCCGTTTCCTTGGATTTTAATCAGGACTGATTAACCTAGCTTTCATAAAAAAGTGCAGTAAATGTCCTGAAAAAATGCATCGGTTACATAATTTGTATGAAAATTTGTGTTATTTGGACCTGTTCTGGGTCCAATAAAACGCACCATCATGTTGAAAGAGCTGATAATTAAAATTTTATGAACATATCCTACCCTACCCATGGCTAAAGGAGAAAAATTTCATCAACTAAGAACGATCAGAATGTATGTATCAAGAGACGCGAGTGCGTATCGTCCGCCAAAGGAAAAAAAAAACAAAAGCGAACAATCAAGAGACGCGAGAGCGTATCGTCCGCCAAAGGAAAAAAAAACGAAAGCGAACAAGTCTATGATTACCGGAGACAACTTGCTTTTTTGTTTGACAGGGCTACAGCCTTCCAGGCAACATCCCCAAAAACATTTTTTTACCAAAATATTCCACATATCCTGTTCTAGTGCCTTTCCAAAAAAAATCTTCGATCGGGCCAATAACGGGTAAGATATATGCAATAAACGGTGAAATTTTCACCCTCACAGACTTAAGCGAGTAACCCAATTTCAGACTGGAGTCTACAGTTGCAGAAAGACTTGCTTCTACTGTCTCTCTCCGTGGTGGGATTTTGATGAAATTTGGAATGAATTATCCTCTGGTGGTCCTTCCAAAGAATCAATGTTTTCCATTTAGATAAGTGGATGGAATAATGGTAAATTAATTGGTAAAGTTAACAAAAGATTTCCAACAATTGCTTCTTTCGGCTCATCGCATTGACAATTTTTTAAAACACACTGTGACATTGGGACATTAGGATATTGGGACACTGGGAGACTAGGCTCTTGGGGCAGTGGGATATTAGGAAATTGGGACATTGGGGTCTTGGGACATTATGACATTAAGACATTGGGGCGTTAGGCACAATGGGGAAACTGGGACGTGGGGACATCGGGATATTGGGCCATTAGGACATCTGGATATTGTGACAATTGGGCATTGGAACATTGGGATATTGGGACATTAGGACACTGGGAGACTTGGACATTGGGGCACTGGGATATTAGGATATAGGGACATTATTATGACTTTGGGACAATCGGACATTGGGAAACTGGAACATAGGAACATTGGGCCTCTGAGACATCGGGGTATTTTGACATTGGGACATCATGATATTGGGACATTGGGGCACTAGGATATTAGGACATTGGGACATTAGCACATTATGACTTTCGGATATTGGGACATTAGGCACACTAGGGAAACTGCGACGTGGGGACATTGGGCCACTGGAACATGGGGTATTCGGGATATTAGGACATTGGGACATTAGGACATTGGGCCATTGGGATATTATCACATTAGGATATTGGGACATTGGGGAACTAGTATATTAGGAAATTGGGACATTAGGACAATTGGACATTGGGATATTAGGACATTAAGTGGGGCACAGGGAGACTGGGACATTGGGATATTGCGATACTGGGACATTGGGACACTAGGGTAGTGGGACATTCGGACATTAGGCCATTGGGACACTGTGATATTTGCACATTGGCACACATTTTAACATCTGTTATTTTTATTAATTTTTCCTTTTCCGAAGAACGGTAAAATTTCGCAAAATTATTTAGTTGTAAAGATTAGCTTTTAAAATTTCACAAAAAATTACGTTCATCCACTTTGACGACTCACAGACAATTCAAGGAAAGCTTGAGGGAGCAAAAATTGAATTTATGTGAAGGCTTATTTTGTCTATTTTGGGAAAAAGTAAAAAAAAAATCAAAAATGTAATAATCGCTAGACTTTCACAGGAATCTAGCCAAGTACCATATATGGTACGCTATGCATTTAAGGGTTAAAAAACCCGCGTATTGCGGGCTCAGCCCTCTGTATGCCGGTATTTTTAACTTTGTCATGAACTTTGTAACGCATTGAATGAAACATCTCCGACCATATAAAAAGTATACATACATGATCAGCATGACTTGGGGAGTCGATTGGGCGATGTCCGTCTTTCCGTATGTCAGTCCGTCTGTCCGTCTGTTGCGATGCGTTTTACTCGGCCAATTTAAAAGCTATGAACCTGAAATGCTTCTTTTTGCTGCAGGCAGTTTGTATTTTTGAATCGGTAAAATCGGACAATGGATTCATGGGGCTGCCATACAAACCCAACTCCCCAAATTAGCTTCTTCTAAGAAGAACTTTTTTATTTGTGTACCAATTTCAACCAAATTTCAAACAAATGTGTTTCTATCGATAACACAAAACATATGTAAGAAGAATGGATCAAATCGGACCATGAGGTCATGGGGCTGCCATACAAACCCAAACCTCCATTTTGGTTCTCCTAAGAAACATTTTTTACACCAATTTCACAAAACCTTGAATTAAAGTGTCTTTATCAAAGCAACTTAAAAGGTAAAAATAAATGGAATCGTACTATGGGGCCATGCTGCCGCATCCCCCAATAAAATTTTCTGGGTAAATATTTTTATTTGCCCGCACTTATTCAAACCAAACCCCACTCAAATATTGTTTTGGCTACGGAACGGAACTTTTGTGAAGACAGAAGGAAAATAATGGGGCGAGGGACTAAATACAAGTCGTAGGTACGCCCGAAAAAACTTTTACCCGGGGCGCGAAGGGTATCCAAATTTCGGCCGCGCCCGAATTTAGCCTCGGTCTCGTTTTTTTCCTACAAATGTTTTACACGTAAAGATTAATTTTAACACGGCAATTCTATCAACCTTTATTCTCAGTTCCAAATGTTTTATATTACAACAATGTTCTTTCTTACTGTTTTTTATGATTTTTTTTAAAATTCTTTTTGTGTTTGATGAATCACACAAAATATGAAAAAAAACATTTACTGTGTGAAGGGAAGAAGAATACAATTTCGTTGCGAAATCAACAAACTTTAGTTAAGGCTTCTTATGCGAATAAAAATGTGGGACGCGCTTGTATAAATAAATTAATCACAACAAAATTTTGTTGGTCTCACTTCTCACATCTCCGAACGATAACAAAACGTAAAATGTTATTGTTATGAAATCGAAGGACATATAGAAAACATAGCGAGTATAAATGAATACTTTATGAATTTATGAATACGGTTATGATAAAAGTTTGGAAATCGAAAGGATGTTTATATTAAGGAAAAAAAGAATAACGTTAGCAAATGGAAACTTACCCACAAGAAACTTCTACGCATTTTGTTTCATTTATAAGTAGGTGTGTTTTTTTGGTTATCCCGTGTAGGTTTGGGTAACGAAACTTCATATAAAAAAAATGACAGATGGATCAGCTGTCAATTTTTTTTTTTTTGAGTTTCGTTACCCAAACCTACACGGGATAACCAAAAAAATCACACCTAGTGTTAATGACAATAGTGTATAAGAAAAAAGAATAATGGTCTTAATTATTTATAAATAAAGGGAATTGTGTGAATTTCATGCAACTTTTAAAAGTAATCTTAAATTAGTTTTTGGGACTAGGTGAATTTTAATAAATTTCGTACAAAATTCAGTAAAATGATAAAATGGCATTTGGCATATAAAATATTTTTTCTATTAAGACGAACAATGGTAAAACATAAAAACTTTAAGCCGGCTCCACACTGTCCGGAGTTTGTCGATAAGGTGCGGCAGGTGGCGTTAACTCAATTTCATACAGAGTGGCACACAGAAACCTGACGGTTTTCATTATTTCGATTGTGGTTCTGCTGCGAAAAATAGTAGGAAATTAATGAAAATTATTCCCCAATTTTTGCAGCTTCGCCGCCCTGTATAATTTTAAAATGCCCTGGAACAGGAGAGCATATTAAGTTAACATGCGCGTATACATCGGTAAACGCGGTCTTTGACGATCATTTACGCCGGGTTTGGCAAACTCCGGACAGTGTGGAGCCGGGTTAAATCTGCCTCAAAAGCCAATAAATGTTCATCATAACAATTCCAAGGAAATGCATGCAAGAACCATGACCATACCAACAGGAAATTTTATCAACCGAAAACAAAATCAATATTAATCAATTCTCCTATTTTCCCATGTATTCAAAGTCAATGACTTCCCTTATCAGTCATTGATTCATATAATAATAAAGTGCAACAAATTTATTGCATGTTGCCATGTCATCATCGATATCATCGCATCGAAATTTGCCAATAAAAATTGAACAAAACTTATTTATCGAAACAAAACTCACCTTCGCTTACGACGCTATTCCCTCTACTATACATGTACCTATAAATCACTGTTTCCCAACAGGTGGTCCGCGGACCGATGGTGGTCCGCGAAAGACTTGTCAGTGGTCCGCGGTAGACTAGGAAGATTACTTATAAACTTATCTTGTTAATATGTAATTAAAATTACATGCTAAAAATTAGCCTTCAGTGACATTAAATCCACTATGTTCAGACCTTTATAAACGTAAAGCTCAGTTTCAGTCTGCATTTGGTAAGGACAAGTCATGTAGAATAGTGAATAATAATGCTAAGTCCTATTGGGAGAATTGGGGCGTTCATAGGAAAATATTTTGAAGGGGTTTTCGGAAACATAATAATAATGTCGACGATGCTCTGTGGGCATTCAGTGAGCTCTACACTCTGCTTCAGTAAATCAAGATTTCTTGATTACGTACATGAATACATCTGGACCGAAAGCGGCCCAGCCAATCTTCACAAGCAGTTACGTGATTACAGTGAGAAACAGGAGGGCATTTTTATTCGATTTAGTCCAACATTGTTGTAATCCCTGTGAACGAACATATTCCCGAAAACAAAAATTATTTCCTACTGTATACTATTAAATAGTAAATCTAGGCCTGTTCGGTACCGAGATTTCAGTACCGGGTTTCGGTTTTTTTCAATACCCGGTACCACAAGCGGTTTCCCTGACTCAGGTTTTTTTTTCAGTACCGACGGTTTTTTTAACCATAAGCCACTCGTCGGTCGGTTTTTTAGCTCGGTACCAAAAAAACCGGGATATCGGTACTTTAGAATATCGGGTCCGGTACCAAGTGAACACCGGTTTTGTACCGGGATCCCGGTTTTTGGAACAGGCCTAAGTAAATCTTCCCATCATAAATTCAAAACTCAGTTGCTTAATACAATAAACAGGCCAAACCAAACCTTTTTACCCCTTAGTGCTCCTGGCTGACCAAGATAAAAATTTCGCCTCTTGATACCTCGAAATGTGTGTTCACAGAACTTTAAATTAATTGAAAGTTTCAGAAATATGCCGCCCCTCAAAGTTTGCGTCCGGGCATTTTCTCATGATACCTATATGGGAAACCCGGCCCTGTGCTGAGCTACTTGTTTCGCTAATAATTTCAGATTGATTAAATTAGGTCATAATATATGAAGGGCAGAAACTTTGCACCTATTTGCTTTGCCCCTGAAAACCCGATACACCAACATCTTCATGGCCTTCGATGCGGCGGATTCTTTTTGATGATTTCGCTCATTGCAGGTGTTAGGTTACCTATAATTCTAGAATGCATCGCCTTTTTAGCAAATGTAAAGGAATTCACCTTAAAAAATGTGTGGTCCTTAACGACTCATTGTTAGGCTAAGTGGTCCCCAGACATTTGTGAGTTGGGAACCACTGCTATAAATCGACAGACAGATAACTCATAGCATCCTTATCGCCGTGTAATTGTATTTTAAGCCCATTTCGTGTGATAACGATTACAATATGTCCATACGTATATGCGGTGATTCTGATTACACCGCATTTTATGGCATACTATCGTGTTTGTTTGTTTGTTTATTCATTTCGCCTGTTTTATGGCTCCCACTTTTCAATATAATTTTACGAGATGTTTTGCGGTTGCAGTTAGTATTTATAGTCCAGTCATATTAGCATTTCAAACAGAAAAAAATAGAGTAAGGCTAATTTTTGTTGTTTTTGAATCAGTGGGCTCCCAGGAATCTAAAACAGATTTTGCCAAAAAAAAATGTTGATCGGAAATGTCCCAAAAAGGACAAGAAAGGATACTCTTTAATCCTTGACCGGAGGTCGGCATGCGGGGTATCATATCAAAGGCGATGTCGATTACATTACATTTCCCGTGTTTATTTCCTGTTTCAAGGACTCTCAAAGGAATAAATCGAGCTTAAATGGGAAATTTTCGTGTTTCCCGTGTATCTTTCCAAAGCCATAACTACGAGAATAATTCGTGTTGTCACTACTTTTATCACTTTTCACAATCTATAATAGCTGGTGAATTTACCATTAAATTTGCTAAGAAAAATATTGATCGGAAAGCTCTGAAAAAGGATACAAAAGGACACTAATTGTACACCTTAATCGAACGTGGGCATGCGGGGGTGTCATATCAAAGTGGATGTCAAGTACATTCCATATCAGGCGTTTGTTACTTGTTCCAAGGACCCTCAAAGGAGAAAACTGGGCTCAAACGAAAAATTTTCGTGTTACCCGTGTTTGTATCTTTCTAAAGCCGTAATTTTTACATTTACGAATTATTCCATTTAGTGTCCTTGAAACAGGAAACAAGCACCGGTTATGCAATGCACTCGACATCCTCTTTGATATGACACCCCACATGGCCACGTTCGATCAAGGTGTAGAATTAGTGTCCTTTTATGTCCTTTTTCAGAGCTTTCCGATCAACTTTTTTCTTAGCAAATTTAATGGTAAAATCTTCAGCTATCATAGATTCGGAAAATTTATAAAAGTAGTGACAACTTGAATTATTCTCGTAGTTATGGCTTTGGAAAGATACACGGGGAAACACGAAAATTTTCCATTTAAGCTCGATTTATTCCGTTGAGAGTCCTTGAAACAGAAAACAAACACCGGATATGTAATGTACTCGACATTCCCTTTGATACGATACCCCGCATGCCGACCTCCGGGCAAGGATTAAAGAGTATAATTTTTTGTCCTTTTTGGGACCTTTCTTTTTTTTTAGCAAAATCAGTTTTAGATTCCTGATCCAAAAACAACAAAAATTAGCCTTACTCTATTTTTTTCTATTTGGAGGTCTGATATTTTGACTGGACTATTATAATACGAACGAGTACAATATGTACACACTCGGAAAAAGTGAATTTAATTTTATTTGTGTATTATTAATTTTATTGCACACCTCATCAGCCAGTGCCTATTGTGTGTGTATAGTACTATACAGCCTCCGGATACATTAACATTGCATTCGACGCGATGACTGTCATTTGTGTGCAATTCATGTTTGTATTGGATGTATGTATGTAAAATTTATAAACTGATTTTACATGACATTAAATTATACGGTCAATCGGTATTGTGATAAGACGAAAAAGCGAAAGTGTATTCAGTATGTCGCGTTAAATTATTGATTTTTTGATTTGATTAGATGGGGGTAATTTGGAAACAATCTGAATAAAGCAAATGCAATTTATCATTTAATTAAAATTATAAACTGCAGGCAGGATTAACAGCCATAACAACAATTAAGGTATACTTCTTGTCGATACACCTTGATATTCGCCAATGGTTTGTCCTGGATGGAGTGTCCTTATTTATTGATTTATTTATTAATGTACGGACGTAAGTACTTTATACACTAAATTACAAAGTAGCTGTCTTGTAGATTGTAGAGGGGCGTGAACCCGAAGGGTTTCGCAGCACTGAAGCCAGTGGGCCTATTGTGCTATCGCCCTAGTCGCAGATGGGCAGGACTACGCCAGACGATCAAGGTTGATCGTGCTGAGAAACGAGTTGAGGTCGTTAATAGATATCGAAGCTATGTCGTCCGTATCTGGGAAGGGCACTCCGAGGTGTGACCAGCGACGCTGGACCAGTGCATCGCACTCGCATAAGACGTGGAAAGAGGTTTCGTCATCTTCTTCACAGAATCGACAGCTCGCATCTTGCACGTAATGTGATCTCAAACAGGAGTGACCTGTGAGAATGCCACAGATGATGCGTACTTTAGCTCTGCTTAACTGCAGCAGCTCAGCCGTTCTTCTGTGGGAATACCCTGCTATAAACATTTTCGATTGTCTGAGCCGTGGTAGTTTATTGGCGTGAGTCGTTCTTGGTCTCTGAAAGCTCTCTTTACTAAACATGAAGAGATGTTGCAGAAGGGTTCAAGTCCGCAGAAAGGGGAAGATGCAGCTGTGCGTGCTAGCTCATCAGCCTGTTCGTTCCCTGCGATGCCCATGTGACCTGCCTTCAGGCAGCATTGAACAAGTCTTGACGTGAAGGTGTACTTAGTAAGTTATTTAATAGCCGCTTGGCTGTCTGAGAAGATGGCTATACGTTTATTAACGTAGCTCTCTCGTAGGCAGAGATCAACGCAGGTTTCTATTGCGTGTATTTCTGCCTGAAAAAAACAGTGGTGTGGAGGCCCATAGGTATAGATATCCTATGTGCTGGGCCAACCACACCCGCTCCTGAGCCATTAGTTGTCTTGGAGCCGTCAGTAAATCATTTGATGGTCTGTGGAAGCAGCCTAGCGAAGTTAGGGTGCCACTCCTCCCTGCTCCATGTTACAGCCCGGAAGCACCGTCCGAATGAGAGCTCTTTTGCAAGGTGGGGCATATTCACGATAGTATTGTTTTTGAGGCATCCGAGCTGCCTCTTAGTGAGCTCCAGACTGGCATCATTAGCAATGAGTCGTATCATTGCTAGTTTTGCCTGGGTCTCGAGGTGGATTTCAATTGGGTGTAGATCTAGTAGAACTTCTAGAGCATTGCTAGGGCAAGATCGGAGAGCACCGGTGGTAATCAGACACGCTAGTCTCTGTACCTTACCTAGAACGGACTTACCCTCCGTAGTCAGGGAACTCTTCCACCAGACCACAGCACCATAGTTTAAAGTTGGTCGAACTATTGCTTTGTATATCCAGATCATAATGGGTGGTTTCAACCCCCAGGTTTTCCCTACGTATTTTGTGCATATCCAAATGGCTCTGGTGGCTTTTTCCGCCATTGCCTCGACATGCTTATTCCAGTAGAGTTTGCTGTCAAGGATAACTCCAAGATATTTGACTTGACTCCCAATTTCTAATAAAATGAAAATCAAAGAAATAATTAAATTCAAAGTATGTAATCGAATTAATAATTAAAATGTAATTAAAAGGGTTAAACATGAGTTCGTATTTGTTACAATTCAAATGATTGGAAACACAGAAAAACAGTAGCTTTAATTCCTTCAATTGGAGCGTTTATTGCGTAATTTGTTCGAAACGTATTTAGATAAAATAATTCACGATGCCTCGTATTTCTGGCCGGTATTTTCAGAGAGAGTTCTTGTAGAATTTCCGGTACATTATTTATTCCATTAATTACATTGTACAAGAAAGTTGCATCGTTGTATGTATTTTCTTCTGGCTTCAAGAGTATTAGTGTCGAGTGGTTTGATATATGTGAGCAATCAATATTATCTGATGAAATATGTATTTGATACATATATCCAATATACCTCAAAAACATGTGCTCTACCTTTACAAGAATATTACTGTAAGAACTATAAAAAGTATTCCTCACAACTGGCACATAATCCAATTTACTTCTCACTAAAGAATTATATAGGCTTTTCAATGTATGTATATTGCGAAAATCCGTTGAATTTCTTATTATAAATCCAAGCATACGTCGAGACTTCTCAGATATATCCATAATGTGCTCTCACAGATTTATCGAAGAGTATGCCGAGATCGTTAATTGTGTTTGTTTCGGATATTTGAGAATTTCCAATGAAATATGTGGTATTGAAATTTGTTACGTTCAATGTATTGACATATATTATTAATTTCTATGTTATAACTACAGTGGATGGTAAATTTGTTTAGGTTCGATTGCAAAGTAGTAATATCATCGTAACTGGATATACGTAGTTTTGCAAAAAAGTAGGAACTCTACATCATTAAAAAATATCTTTTATGTCATTAATGTAAATTAAAGATAGTAAGGGCCCTAAGTGGGAGCCTTGTGGAACACCCGAAGAACAACTGGAGTCGATACTTCATTATATAGTTTTACAGTGGAAGAACGGTAATAGCGGAACTATCTCTTCAAGCAACAACAACGCATTGGTATCGGCGATGACACGATCCAAGATAGAGCTGCCTGTAGAAATATGCTGGGATATTGTCGCCAAAACGGGCGATGTGTCTACACCGCGGGTCGAGCAACGCGAAGGCCATGGAGCGGTATAAAGAACAAAGCAAGGAAGAAGAAAGAAAACAGTGGAAGAACGGTTCCTTTAATAGTCATTCAACCAGTGCCACCAAATCCAAAATTTCTTAGCTTTCTGAAAAGTAGGTCGAAATTGATTTTATCAAAGGCCTTTTTCAAGTCCGTGTAGACTAAGTGAACCTGCGACATATTTGCAAAAGACTCGAAAATATAATTTGCATAAACAATTAAGTTGATCGCAGTGGATCTTCCAGCACAGAATCCATGTTGGTTGGATGTGATAAAATGTCGAACTAAAAGAGTAATACTATCGACGATGTAGCTTTGCGTTGTTTATTCGGAGAGATGCTGCTATCGTGTTAATAATTCCAAGAGTTATTTATAACTCTATCCTCTTCCGCTGATGTTTCCTCGATACCATGGATGATGATATTGGCAGATCGTGTACGGCGATCTTCGAGTTCCGCTATTACATCGTCCATATCCAGTGAAGATGAATTAGTTGTTGTTCAGTTATTGATTTCCCTGAGAGCGAATATTTATTTGGGATATTTCGACTTTCAATTCATCGCAAGAACTCTTATAGGCAGTGGCGTAACGTACGGTGTTCGGTGGAACACGGACCGTCAAGCGACAGGAGCCTCTATTTTGGAAGGCTCTTTCTTTTTTTTCCTAGAGTCGGTGAAATAAAAAAATCCTGGCGAAGGCAAGTCAAGGTTGTATACTGCCATTAATGGGGCTTACATTAAGTGTCTTTATGATTTATAAAATACATCTTATCTTATATCCAATCTCGTCAAATACAGTGACGAAAAATCGCAATTTTTGGGACAGTAATTGAAAATTACGTTTTTGTGAATTTTTGGGTCACTGGAGTACTGGAGTATTTGTCACGCTCTGTGGCTCACTTGGATGAGTCGAGATACATTAAGTGCATTCAGCGAAGCAGAAAAGAGCGCGATCTCAGTACAATTTTACTATTGTGTAAAAAAAGGACTTGGCCATCCGAAGATGCCCAGGGGACGGAGCCAATGCCTCTACAACCGGTCAGGTTAGGCAATGACGATAGGACTCCTCAACGAGCGAGCAGCGGCATGCGCTTGCTGTAGCTCAGTTCGGGATATACGGGCGGTGCTTGCGCCACTCGTTGCCCCTGTCCTTAAACAAAAAAAAAAGGATATGGCATGCCTGCCGGATCACAACACAACACGAGGGTTAAAATGAGGAAAACTAACGCGAATTGTAGCCAGCGAGCACAGGTGCCATCTTATTGATGCTCCGTGGACCCGGATGGCGACGGGTCCCGGCCAATCTAAACCCACTATAATTTATTAAATTTACCCGACCTGAGGCGCCCGCGGCCGAATCGAAAATTGTAGGGCGCCTCCTTTAAAAATCAAAATTCACCCCTGGAATGGGGGGGGGGCTCTACGCGATAGCAAACATCACGGTAAAACAAAAAAAAAGTGGGTGGTGACTTCGTCGCGGATGATTTCTACTCAATTCATCGGGGAGCTTAAGAAAATTACGCGGCGACAAGACCGAAATCAATTTTTAAACAACACAGCAACAAAACTAACAAGACTCAACACAACAGACACTGACACCGGCACTCATCTGTCCACAAATCGGTTTCCGCCTTCTGGTAGGATGTTTTGGAAGGTATCCAGGAAATAACGTTCTTCTTCTGCCGTCCTTCTTCTCAAGCAATCCTGACCCCTAATTTTTTTCTAGCCGTCACTCCGTTATTTCTTAACCGCCATCCTCACCCGCGTGTCACCTCCATGACATCTCGCACCCAACTCGCCGTTCGAAGTTAGCCGCATATCCCATTATCCATTTTCGGACCAGCTGTATCTCAATTACGGTGTTTCCGACACATAGATGTCTGCTTTTGAATGTGGCGGTTTTTTTTCCAAAAATTAATATTTTAAAATAAATCAAATCATTAATATTTGCTAAAAATGTATCAATTCCATAAGCAGACATATATGTGTCAAAAACCGTCCGTTACAATTGTTATAAGAATTTCTCGCACCATCACACCCTATATCCGCTAGTTTATATGCGAAATTAGAATCCATGCAAATGGGGCAATTGACAGCTAGCACGTTTCTGCTTTGCATCGCTTCATTTAAAGCAATGAAACAATTTAGAATGAACGCTGTCTTAGGCAGCACATACACGGATTCAAATCCATTAATTTCAATGGATTTTCGTTCTGTCTAAATCCAAATCGACATGTGAATAGACTAATTTGACGAAACGAAAACCATGGATTCGCCGTAACAAACGGGTCGTACGAAAGTTAAAATCTACTTAAAGTAAAAAATCCAGTCGGTAAAAAGCCACCTAGTCAGAATCACAGTCTACCCATCTTTTAAGGGTTTTTTAGAATTTTTTTCAAAATTTTTTTCCAGATATTTGCATAAAACTCAATTTTTACCCCTTTGCCACCCCCTCCCCCCTTAACCCATGGCGAAAATTGGTGTAACTTTTTACTGCGTATATTGGGTAGTGTATTCAACAATTTGGCATCCAAAATTTCTTTTTCTTTTGGATGTTTGGGTTTTGAGCTATATTTGTACTATACTACAAGGCGTGCAGCCAGATTTTATAAAAAAGGCATGCAGGAACAAAAACCTGGCTGATGTTGCGCTAATATCTTTCTAATGGCTTTAGGAAACCTTATCTTCTTAGGTAAAATAAAACATGGAAACAGTGATCCAACCTTACAGCCCATTCACATTGCCGGCGATGCGATGCGATGCGATAAGCTTCCTATCGCAAGAAAAAAAAATTCTTAGCATTTAGATAGGAACCAGCGCGAACCTGCCTGTACCATTCAGACTGCTTGCGATGCGACGTCGGGTTGTACGATGGAGAACTTTTCCATGTCGAATCATCGCGCTGTTTTGAAGAGGCAATGCGCATTGCGGCGGCCGGAATCTTCTACCAGCGACATGGGGGATGTGATTTGTGTTTGGATCGGGTTTGTAGTAGCACGGAGTTGTACGGTTGTACGATGGAGAACTTTTCCATGTCGATTCACCGTGCTGTTTTGAAGAGGCAATGCGCATTCTACCAGCGACATGGGGGATGTGATTTGTGTTTGGATCGGGTTCGTAGTGGCATGTTGTTGTAAGATGGAGAACTTTTCTATGTCGAATCATCGTGCTTTGAGCAGCTGTAAGGTGCCTTGTCGCCGAAGGGAGCGACATGGACGATACGATTTGTGTTTAGATCGGTTTCGTAGTGGCATGGTGTATTGTATGTATGTACACAGAGAGGCTGGTTTCGTGCTGTTTGATGCTGATATCGATATGAGAGGCATGCTTTGTGCAGATCGGGTTGCATTACCATTGGGGATATTTATATATATGTACATACATACATGTCGGATGCTGTATAATGTTATAGATTTGTACATATTAAATGAATGGATAGCCGTATGTATGGAATGTAATAATGGATCGGTCTACTAAAAAGCCTTTTTGGAAATTTACAGTGCTGTACAACCCAGTTCGTAGCCTACGCGTACCCCCAAAAAAGGGCATTCGGATTTGACAGTTGTTGTTGTATAAATCTGTGAATGGGTCAAAGAAATAACATTTGTGGAAATATGCAGTGCAGCACAACCCGGGTTGCTGCGTATACTTACGTGTAAGAACATTTCGGACTGCGCATGTATTTGCAATGAATTATTGAAAGTAGTGGTAGATAAGTGAGTTGTGGGAACATACGGTGACAAGAAAACCAGGGTACCATTTTGGGTCGGGCAACCCCAAAATTTTATTTTCTGGTTTCGACCTCAAATTTGGAATCAGCGGTCCATAATTCTTTTAGTGTTTCTTCCCACGCAGATTGCACGGGAACAGGGGTGCCGTTTTGATGCGGGCAACCCTAAAAAAATTTCCTTGTTTTTGACATCAAATTCGGAATCAACGACCCAAATTTACCTGCTTCTGCCACGCCGATTGGACGAGTACTTCCCCGAGAAAACAGGGGTACAACTTTGGGGAGCGGGCAACCCCAAAAAAAATTTTTTTGTTTTTGACCTCGAACTCGGAATCAGCGACCCAAATTTACCTTAGTGTTTCTGCCACGCCGATTGGACGAGTATTTCCCCGAAAAAACAGGGGTACCATTTTGGGGGCGGGCAACACCAAAATTTTTTTTTTGTTTTTGACCTCAAATTCGGAATCAGCGACCCAAATTTACCTAGTGTTTCTGCCACGCCGATTGGACGAGTATTTCCCCGAGAAAACAGGGGTTTAATTTGAGGGGCGGGCAACCCCAAATTTTTTTTTTTATTTTGACCTCAAATTCGGAATCAACGACCCAAATTTACCTAGTGCTTCTGCCACGCCGATTGGACGAGTATTTCCCCGAGAAAACAGGGGTACAACTTTAGGGGCGGGCAACCCCAAAAAAAAAATTTTTGTTTTTGACCTCGAATTCGGAATCAGCGACCCAAATTTACCTTAGTGTTTCTGCCACGCCGATTGGACGAGTATTTCCCCGAGAAAACAGGGGTACAATTTGAGGGGCGGGCAACCCCAAAATTTTTTTTTTTATTTTGACCTCAAATTCGGAATCAGCGACCCAAATTTACCTAGTGTTTCTGCCACGCCGATTGGACGAGTATTTCCCCGAGAAAACAGGGGTACAACTTTGGGGGCGGGCAACCCCAAAATTTTTTTTTTTGTTTTTGACCTCGAATTCGGAATCAGCGACCCAAATTTACCTTAGTGTTTCTGCCACGCCGATTGGACGAGTATTTCCCCGAGAAAACAGGGGTACCATTTTGGGGGCGGGCAACCCCAAAAATTTTTTTTTTATTTTTGACCTCAAATTCGGAATCAGCGACCCAAATTTACCTAGTGTTTCTGCCACGCCGATTGGACGAGTATTTCCCCGAGAAAACAGGGGTACAACTTTGGGGGCGGGCAACCCCAAAAATTTTTTTACCTCGAATTCGGAATCAGCGACCCAAATTTACCTTAGTGTTTCTGCCACGCCGATTGGACGAGTATTTCCCCGAGAAAACAGGGGTACCATTTTGGGGGCGGGCAACCCCAAAATTTTTTTTTTGTTTTTGACCTCAAATTCGGAATCAGCGACCCAAATTTACCTAGTGTTTCTGCCACGCCGATTGGACGAGTATTTCCCCGAGAAAACAGGGGTACAACTTTGGGGGCGGGCAACCCCGAAAAAAAATTTGTTGTTTTTGACCTCGAATTCGGAATCAGCGACCCAAATTTGTCTTAGTGTTTCTGCCACGCCGATTGGACGAGTATTTCCCCGAGAAAACAGGGGTACAATTTTGGGGGCGGACAACCTCAAAATTTTTTTTTTTGTTTCTGACCTATTTCTCCGGGAAATGGGGATGCCATTTTTTGGCCGGCAGGCTCATAAAAGTGCGCGTACGCTAGAAACTGGGTTTTATTGCACTACATGTTTCCAAAAATTACCTATTTCACCCATTCATACATATTTGAACAACAATTAACACCAAATCCAAATGCCGCCCGAAAATTGTTTTGAAACGCGTAAGCTAACACTTCCAGAAAGGTTACCTACCTCTTTCAGTCATTCATCATTACATGACCTACCTACAATTTATCTACAACCGAAGCGCCATGCCACGAAGTCGATATGAAATCATACCTTCGTACATACAGCAGCAAATCGCACGAAATAGCGCCGGTATAAAATCCCATTCGAAAATCAGGTTTTCTTGTCGTGGAAGAAAAAGCATAATCTCGCAACAAATCTCATCGCATCGCATCGCCCAGCCCGACACCGCAAGGAGTGTGCACACATCGCATCGCATCGCGTCGCATCGCATCGCCCGGCCCGGAAAAGCTCGGCGTCGCTCTGTATGTGTACGCGGCCTTAAGCAGCCTAGGCCCTTATTGTAGGCAATACATCCCCACATCATGACAGAGCTTCCACTGTGGCAAAATGGGTACAAAACAGACAGGTTTTAATACATTTTGATTAATTTTAATGCAATTAAAAACAGGAATAGAGACTCAAAAAATTTTCCTAAAGTTACATTGGCTTGAACTTGTCCCTTTGTAAAATAGCTTTGCTCGGCTCATACTCATAAGTCATAACTATAGCTATTTGTTGATCTGGTTTCTCATTTTATTTCAACGTTATTATGTTATGTTTTTAAATTTAATTACAGTTATCTCTCCAATTTAATATAATTCTATATTTTAATTTAATTCTATATCCTCCATTCTCTTCTGTCATTAAACATTAACACAAATTTCGAATACATCATTATGATGATACTCGCGTATAGTATAGAACTAAAAGTACTTTCACAACATTCTGAAGAATCTAATCATCATCTTCTTCATGATGATGACTCTGCAACGTATAAAGTCTAATTACTAATGTATTCATCACTCGTAATAATAATGTAGCCGCGAGTGTGTCTATAAATCCGCAGATGATCTTGCGTAGTTCTTAACAAAAAAAATGCATTTAAGAATTTTTTATTTTCCCAATAATTAAATTAAATAATTCAAAGAGAAAATTTTACGAGCAAATTTACTTGTTTGTACTACTAACGGGTGGTTCAACTAGAATGCACGATGTTGAGTGTCACACCTTATCGGTAAGTTTCTCGCCAAACTTTATTAGACATTTCTTTGCCTCAGTGTTTGGCAAATTCAACTATGGAGAAGTACACAATTGAGCAGTGCGTTAGGGTCGTTGAAGCCTTTTACGAAAATGGACGTCCAAATCAAAAGGCTTTTCGTGCATTTCGTGATTTTTTTAGTCAACATAATCGACCAAATGCGTCCACAGAACGGACTTCTTGTGGCCCAGAAATCGAGGATATGGACCTGGACGATATTTGGTTCCAATAGGATGGGGCCACTTGCCACACAGCCAACGAAACAATGACTCTTTTGCACGAGCAATTCAATGACCGTGTTATCTCTCGTCTTGGCGATGTTAATTGGCCGCCACGATCATGTGATTTGACACCGTTGGACTTCTTTCTCTGGGGATATTTAAAAGAGAAAGTATACGTCAATAAGCCAAAAACAATTCAAGAGCTAAAGGATGAGATAATTCAGCACATTAACGATATTCAACCTCAATTACATATGTCTCAGAGTCATTGAAAATATGGACCATCGGATAGAAGTATGCCACCGTAGCCATGGCGAGTATTTGGCCGATATTTTTTTTTTCATACATAATTGCCATATATCCTTCTATCATAATAAAAAAATTTAGATAATAGAGAGTTTTAGCAAGTCGTATGGAATAAAACGACATAATTTGACATTCCATATAAAAATTCGCTTGCTTACCGTATACGAAACGAAATATCTTAATTTTGCATGTCCCAAGTAGGCATGGGTGTATTTCCGTATATTTGATTCTCTGGAAACAGTCGAAATTGGCGAAATAATTTGTCGTTTTTTACACCTATGCCTACTTAGGATATGCAAAATTTAAATATTTTGTTTCGTATACGGTAAGCAAGCGAAGTTTTATATGGAATGTCAAATTATGTCGTTTTATTCCATACGACTTGCTAAAACTCTCTAATTCTCTAAAAACTTTTTCTTTTATTAACAATTAACTTCGTGCATTCACGTTGGATCACCCTTTATTATATATATATGTAGTTCGACAGCCTGTGTATTGATTTAATTTTTCTTCATACCATATGTATCTTTTTTTTGCAAGCAAACTAGATTAGCGAAAGATATAGCATCATCCTACTATGCCGGTGTTTGTTGCTTATAACTATGTTTATGAAACATAAATGACATTTGTTGTCGATACAATGTTTGTAAACGAACTAGCTGCCGTAAAATGTCTTCTTCGAATGGTAGACGGTAAATCTGTGCGGTGTTTTGTTGATAAGCATCTTAATTGAAAGCAGCAACGCATACAGCAAGATGTTGAATTACATGTTATCATTAAGATTATTATTTTTAATGGGCAAACATGCTACTCGTAAGTTGATTAGATTGGGGTAGTTTCGTTTTGATTAGTATTATTATTAGTGTCTAGTCAAGTTGTACATATGTAAACATAGATTGAAAATAAAGTATGTTCTCCTTTTTCTTTATATTTTTAAACTTCCGTCGTGTCTTTGAAATTTTGTAAATCTATAATATCAAAAAGATTAATAGCAAACATAAAGACATGAAAAGAAACTTTCTTGACTACAAATTTTCTTTATAATATCAGAAAAAAGATGCCACCCATGACAATTCAAATAAAAATAAAACATTTTCAGCAGCTAATCTATTTTACTAAACAAAGATATTAAGATATTATTATATTATATGATTTATAAAAAATACAAAAAAAATGATATAAAAATGAACGTAACGAGAATTAATCATATAAATTGTCATGCATAATCTGCATGTATAGTTACTTTAAAAATATGCTTCATCTCCTAATCTGCATATAGTGGAGTACATACACATTTCCTTGAATTGCACCCGCAATTAACAGAATCAAATAAAATGTCGAATTTGCGTAGATACTTTACAGTACAGTCAAAAAATACTGTATTTGGTCAGCTAAGCTAAATTGCGTTAAGTTTTTCTTTTTATTTTCTACTTTCTACTCAACAAATAGTTGAAAGTTGCATTAGATATTGTCAAGATATAAATTTTTTTAAGCATTTTTATTATGTATTTAACTTTGCATTGTTCTAGTGGTTTGGGTTATTTGAATTAGATTTGGATGAATAAATGAATATGTTTCTTTCTATTTATTTTTCAGTCGCATACATTGTAGTACAATGTATTCAAGTTATTAGTTAATGGTGCTTTTTTATTTTCATGGTTTTGCAATTTAGACAAATTAGAAAAAAAAATGTCAGAAGCTGCAATATATTTCTCATTAACGGTTTATGTAAATTACTGTTAGATTAGGCTCTAAAAAAATACCTCGCACACCATGTGGCTAAAGAGGTTGGGATACGAAACCCACTGCCAAAATCGCGACTGCTAATTGAAAATCCCAAAAATAAGAATGCTCTAAATCTTCGATCACAAAGTCCCCATATAAAAAGTGCAAATAAATCATAGAATTCACAAAATGCATTTCTATCGAAGCAAATATGAGAAAACGAATAAAATTCGATCATGGTGCAATGCAGTCATAGAACTTACTAAGGGAAATTGTTATCTTTCCGAATTTAATAAACATCATCATCAAACGGAATCGAAAACCTTTGAAGGGCGGTTTAAAAAATTTAAAGATTGGTAATTCAACTATTTCTGAACCCTCTCAATTCGCGGATGTTCTTGTCTGTTTGTTTTCTAATATTCTTCAGACTTTATCATATTCCTGTATTACCTTCAGTTCCATACCCTTGATTGGTAATGTTCTATAATAATAATAATATAATAAATGACGGTTAACTTTCTGGAGCTTTATTTGTTTACTCTTTAAGAAATCATTCGACACTGTCGACCATGAGTTATTGCTGGCTTTAGAGCACTGTTTCCCAACTAGTGATCCGTGGGCCGGAGGTGATCCGTGAGACCCTTAGAGGAGATCCTCGGACTAGTGACTATTATTGTAAAAACAGAATATTCCCTTGTGATTAAATCAATTTTTTTGGATTTGCATTAAGCAATGTCTCTAACGGTGTTAAATTGATCTCTGGATAGCCAAAGTTAAAAAAAAATCGATCGCGAACTGAATTTGTAAATTGCTAAGCCTAAGTCATTGCACCAACGACTTAGATTTACCATGAAAGAAACTTCGCTCATCCGAAAATTAGCAGTTGTTTAGTCTTCTTTGCAGTGGCGTCCTGGATTCTCCTCAGCTATTTAGATTTCTTAAAACTATAATTTTCTCGTTATTTAGTAGAATATGACAGACAATGACAGGCAATCTTTCGATTACAAAATTTCAAAATTGCAGCAGGTTTGCTGTTAGAAAACATTGGCTTTTCGTAAATATTCGTCGAGAAGCAGGGTGCCTCCCTATATTTTCAACCTCATTTTTAGTACCATAGTGTTTATTTTCTAAATATGTACATAGTTTAAAAACTAACAATAAAATTTACTAAGCTGAAGCTGTGATTGAATAGTAATACGTAATGAAAGCAGAAAAGTTAAAAAAAAGATATTTAATTTATTACTATATTGGATTATAGGGAAAATTAGAAATAGACAGTTTGGTAAAGTTTTGTGAAGTGAGAGTATCAAGAATTAACCATACGCAGTGGGCGTCAAAGACGGTTACAAAAAAAGAAGTGATCACGTGATACCGGATTATATTGGACGAGATAGAAGAGGCAGCGTGCATATATCCCTTCTTAAGGGCTGAATTAAGATCGAGAGTGAAATTTTTCGCCCAGGGATTTTATCAATAAAAATGGATACTTACTGTCGTGGAATATGTCACAAACGGTGGGGAATTCCATAAGCTGCAATCGGAGACCGGTTCCATAATTCTCCTCGGCCATTTTATGTATTATTTTTCGATTCCCCGGTCATTTGACATTTCACGATGAAATAACCGGGGAATCGGAAAAAATACATAAAATGGCCGAGAAAAATTATGCAACTGTTTTCGGATTGTAGCTTATGGAATTCCCCAGCATTCCCCACATATACCACGACAGTAAGAATACATTTTCATTGAAAAAATCGCAGCGGCGAAAAATTTCACTCTCCAGGTCAGTACTAGGCCTTACTGTGGAGATCTTTTTTTTTTCTGTTGACGGAATATCGCTTCAAATAGTTGTCGCAAAAGTAAAATTTTTAATTGAATGACCCTTTTTGGAATAAGGCCATAATTATGGGACATGCAGGCCGTCGCCATTACATACATACATACATACATTTTTTTTTATTCAAAAGGGAAGAAACGTTGACAAACAACACTAAAGTGATTTATTGGGTAAATTCGGTGCGCTGTCATATGAGCACCGCTTACAGTGGCAAGAAAATGCTTATCCATTCCGACAACGCATCAGAGTCTGGTCATTCTAAAGAACTAGGCCCACTTCGTTAAATGGTACCGAATCGATTTACTCTGTAGACCTCAACATCTTATTATTACAAAGCCTAAAAAAGCTAGAGTACTGCTTGGAAGAGTGCATCGACCCGGAAGGGCTAAAATATAACAACCAAAATCTGACCACAACTGAATGGATAATAAACTATCCAAACTTTTTAATCCATCCTCGGAACGGTGGTCCGTCCCTTTGAGACTAAGTGGTCCGCAGACATCTGCGGGTTGGGAACCACTGCTTTAGACGGTTTATCTGAGACTGGATTTGTTCGTTTTTATCAGAGAAAACACAATTTGTAAAAACTGGTAGTATTTACAGCATAAGTATAGAAAAATAAATTTAGGAGTACCCCAGGGGATCTGTATTAGGGCCGCTATTCTTTATCATTTTTATAAATTCTCTATTTATTCAGCATTTTCCTAGCAGGCTCACAGCGCTCTATTTAATCTGTTAAAAATTATTTATTATAGCATTTTTCACTTTTAACTAGCATTTTACTCTTTGTTCAAGGACTAGGGAAACTTTGGTCCGATTTGGCTCATTTTCAATACTGTTCAAGCTTTTACCAATACAAACATGTAGGGTGTAAAAAAAATGTTTACCATGTTAATTTTTTTCAGATAGCATTAATGCAATCAGGATTTGAGCTGGAGAGATAAGACCGATCCATATCACTGAATGGGTTTATACACAAATTTCGTTGAAAAACCGAGTCAAAATGGCATAAAAAAAAACCTCAAAAATTCAATTCTGGCGATATCGTTAAACGGATTTTAATATAATTTTCTCGTTTGACATACTCCTGAAAAGCTTTTCAGAGAAATGATCAGTCTATGATTTATAGGTCAACAAAGGGGAAAGAGCTTACATCCCAAGCAACATTTTATGTAGCGAAAACTAAGGCTTTTGATTCCGCCACTTCATGAAGTTTCGGTCACGTTTTTGCCACCCAAATTTTAACTTGAACAAATCCTCCATACTACTTCTTGGAACGTTCCAGCATGGTAGCAGTTGTAACTTATTAGTGACAAGAATGTTGCCACTACATATACAACAAATGCAGGGGAATGCTACGATTTCGGCACCCCACTTTGCTCCTACACAGTGAGCAACTTCAAAGTATTCTTTTTAAGTGACGAAACCGTAGCCGGATAATTTCTTTGTAACTTTGCAGGAATTTGTACCTATAAGGTCGGTAGCGTCACTACAAAGTCTTTTTGGGAACTTTAATGTACCATGTATGTTAAATTTTTCGTAATTTCCATTGTTTTAAGCAGCGAAATGTTAATGCGATGCTTCGGATTCGTGCCCAGCATCCTCAAAAAAAAAAAAAAAATTATATCCACCACATTTTGCACACTTAAAATTCATGTAATGCCTGGACTAATCTATTTGACTGCCTGATTCCATAAGTGAATGATGCTGGAAGAGTGACGCCTTTTCTTTTCAGCTTCGATATTCGTAGAAACTGTTGGGAAAAAATATCAGCATTTAAATACTGGCAATACGAGCTACTGTTTCTTACACTCTAGACTAAACTGAATGCATGCATGCTTGAATGTCATCATCATTAGAAATTTCTAACTACCCGTTACTTAAGTAGTCGTCACTATTAAATATCGGAAGTAACGACTACCTAGTACAAAAAGTAGTCGTTACATATGCACCGAACAACAAACAAACACAGCAATCTCGTACGAGTATGTATGCAGGTACTCAGGCACGAACACCAGAATCGAGCACACCGAGTATGTTGTACACAGTCTGGTATCTATTCATAACGGTTATCCCTAACACCCCTGTGAGTTACGCGCAAGCATCGAGCAGACCGAGTAGTAGTCGGTCTACTCGATTTTTGCGCTTCCACTACTCGGCGAGTAGCACACAGTCTGATATCTACTATCAGGTAGAATCGCCAGACTCGCAACAAAATTCTCTAAGGGAGAATCTTCTCCGCGTAGATCACAGGAGTGTTAGGGATAACCGTCAAAATACAATAATTCACAAACCTGGATGTTAGACACAACAATTTTAAGGTCGACATCGAATTCTTGCGGAAATCCGTCGATATCTCTAATTGCCTAAAGGATCGTTGAAACCTCTTTCCAGGTTAGTGCACAGGGTGGTAAGAGATAACCGTCAACCCGGATAATGGCCACAGCAATTTCACAATCAATTTCGTACTGCTTCGGAAATCCGTCGATATCTCTCCAATGCTTTAGCGGATGGATTCCGCCCAAAATTGCCCAAAGGGTTGTCAAAGCCTTTTACCCGTAAGTGAACAGGGGATAACCGTCAGCCGTCAGCAATTTTACGATCAACTTGGTACCATGTACGTATACTTTAGAAAATCGTCGTTGTCTCTACAATTCTTCGGCTGAGCGATACGATTGGGGTGCCACCTGTCTCCCAATTTATTTGTGTAAAACAGTGCAAAAAAAATGAGTACAAGCCCTCTTACCTTCTATTCTATACTATGTCTGCGACCAACCGTGAATATGAGTACTATCGCTTTCGAGTAGGTAGTCGTTGTAGTCCTTATAGTTTTTTATGTCTATCTTTAAAAGCAACGACTAGCAACTAAGTAACGAATACAAAGTAACGATTACTCGAAATAAATGTCACGAATATCAAGAGACGCGAGAGCGTCTCGCCCGCCAAAGGAAAAAGAAAAACGAAAGCGAACAAGTCTATGATTACCGGAGACAACTTGCTTTTTTGTTTGATCAGGCTACAGCCTTCCAGGCAACAGCTCCCAAAAAATTTTGTTTACCAAAATATTCCACATATCCTGTTCTAGTGCCTTTCCAAATAAAATCTTCGATCGGCACAATAACGGGTAAGATATATGCAATAAACGGTGAAATTTTCACCCTCTCAGACTTAAGCGAGTAACCCAATTTCAGAATTAAGTCTACAGTTGCAGAAAGACTTGCTTCTACTGTCTCTCTTCGTGATGGGATTTTTATGAAATTTGGAACGAATGATGGTGGTCCTTCTAAAGAATCAATGTCTTCCATTTAGGTAAGTGGATGGAATAACGGTAAATTAATAGGTAAAGTTAACAAAAGATTTCCAACAATTGCGTCTATCGGCTCATCGCATTGACCATTTTTTAAAACACACTGCGGCATTGGGACATTTGGATATTGGGACACCGGGAGACTGGGAGACTAGGATCTTGAGTAGTGGGATATTAGGAAATTGGGACATTAGGGTCTTGGGACATTAGGACATTGGGGCATTAGGCACAATGGGGAAACAGGGACGTGGGGACATCGGCATATTGGGGCATTGGGACATCGGGATATTGGGGCATTGGGACAATGGGATATTGAGATATTGGGACATTAGGACACTGGGAGACTGGGACATTAGGACACTGGGATATTAGGACATTGGGACATTATGACCTTGGGACAATCGGACATTGGGACACTGGTACATAGGGGCATTGGACCACTGAGACATCGGAATGTTGTGAAATTGGGACATCGGGATATTCGCACATAGGGGCACTGGGATGTAAGAACATGTGAACATTAGGGTCTTGGGTCATTAGGACATTGGGATATTAGGACATCAACACATTGGGACATTAGGTACACTGGGGAAACTGGGACGTGGGAACATCGGGGCACTGGGACATCGGTATATTAGAACATTGGGACATTGTAACATTGGGATATTGGCACATTAGGATATTGGAACATTGGGATACTGGGACATTAGGGCACTGAGATACAGGGACATTGGGGCACTGGGATATTAGGACATTAGGCTATTGGGACCTTCGGACACTTGGTATACTGCGAGATTGGGACACTGACCACTGGTACATTAGGACATTGGGCCATTGGGATATTATCACATTAGGATACTGGGACATTTGGGACATTGGGGTACTGGAATATTAGGAAATTGGGGCATTAGGACCTTGGGACATTAGGACAGTTAGACATTGGGATATTAGGACATTAGATGGGAAACTGGCACATTGGGATATTCCGATACTGGGACATTGGGACACTAGGGTAGTGGGACATTCGGACATTAAACCATTGGGGCACTGTGATATTTGCACATTGGGACAATAGGACCTAAATTGGGACACTGGGACATCAGGATATTGGGACATTGGCACACTAGGATATTAGGACATTGGGACACTGGGATATTAGAACATTGGGACATGAGGACACTGTGACAATGGACCTTAGGGCATTAGGGCATTAGGACATTGGAACATTGGGACACTGTGACATTGGGACAATGTGACATTGGGACACTGGATCAGTAACAGAGCGTTGGTAAGGCAACAACAGAGCGTTAGCAGATCGTTAACATAGTGTTAACAGAAAATTGACAGAGCCTTAACAGAACGTTAACAGAACGTAAATCGAGTAATAAAAGAAAGGTAACAGACCGTTTACAGAGCGTTAGCCGAATGATTAAAGAGAATTAAGAGAACATTAACAGAACGTTAACAGAGCATTAACGAAAAGATAATAGAGTGTTAAGAGAACGTTAATAGAGCATTAACAGAGTTAACAAAAAATTAACAGATTACTAACAGAGCCATAACACAAAGACAACACAAATCTATTTTACACAAAATACATATTAATAAACTGTACCCATTTCATCCCAAAATTATTTTTAAAAAAGCTCAGCAACAGCCATTTGTGGCGTATTTGCAATTGCGTTTGCAGTATTTATTTATTTTAAACAAGACCCTGTGAATATAACTTATGATATTAAATTTATGGAATATGCTGAACAAAAACCTATTGAAACTTTTCCCAAAACAAAAATATTAGTTGGCTATTTAAGTATGCAAAAATATATGATATCTGACCAAAAACAACAAAGTTGTAAAAGTTACCCCGCCAAAGAAAAATTCATCTGCCGCAAAAAGAATACATATCACTCCAATCCGCTGCTCATATGTAATTTTGTTTGCTGGATGTACTTTTGTTTTAAGTGTAAATACTGGAGAAGTTTAAATGTACAGGACTACTTCTTAAAGTAATTTGGAGGGAGCCGTCAAAGTGGCACTGAGTAAAATGTGAAGTAGAGAATAGAAAAGAAAACCATCGGCAGGGTCAATTCAACCACCAATTTATTATTATCTGATCATCATAACATAACCTAAACGCCTAAACCATGCTCGCTCCCGACAATTTTCAGCTAACAATAGTCCAGACATGCATTGTCTGCAAAGTGAAGTGCAATGACACTCTCATTGCAATACACATAATCACCAAATTTTAAAGAAGTCTCTGGAACCAAACTTAAATTTGGCAATAAACCCTGCACAATTGTCTACACAAGCGCATTAATATCCTCTACTCCAGATCCAGACATATGCAGAGACATACCCACTAAATCAAAATCAAATCGGCGCATACATATTTGTTCCATTGTACTCGCTGTACGAACCTCTAAATCTAGTTTCGTGTGTATTCATCATTGTACTGGCGATTAATCCTTGCGTGTGTACTTATTTTTCGTGTTAAAAAATTATTCCTATCCGATCGTCTCGCGTCTGTGCAGACGAGAGGAGCGCACTTACAAAAGCCACACCAAACTTCCTTTCATGTTTTCGCAATTCCCGCAAGTAGTAGGTACCTTAAGTTCCTGGTTTTATGCCCTTGCCCCGTGCAACTGGTGGTGGGCACGGGTACCTGTATGGCCAGACGGTATCATCTATTCTATAACACTCAACCGGAGGAGCATTATAGAGAATATTTACCATAAATTTATTCAAATCCTCAGACCAAGCTCATACAGAAATCCTGAATTGTCGCTGCTGATTCCTATGTACCTCACCGATCGCGCGTGTACCATATGGTTGGTTGTTCCTCAATACTATAATTTTGAACACACAACCATATAGGCAAGAATAAGCACATTCACACATATTTTCGCTTTCAATGAAACGGCAACTATTGTTGTCGTATTTTTTGGAATCATATTCTTCTGATTTTCACGGTTAAAACTCGTTTCGCGTCTTCTTACGCAATCGTACACGGACAAAACCAAAACTCCTATATGATCTCCTCAGAGCTCAGACCATACACACAGGGAAAAAAAAACATATTGCTGCGCGAATTTGTTCAATGAAAGAAATGTGAGATCGCACTTGAACAAATTTCAGCAGAAGAGTGCTCTGTAATTTTTGTACATATATTTGAACCGCGAAAATTATGCAAAAAGAAGGTAAAAACAAGAAGACAACAACAAGAACAAGTCGCATCATAACCACAAACAAACAAGAAGGAAATTCTAAAAAAATATATGCATACATTGAAAAGAATCCTTTGGATTTCGGATCGTTCGTACAGGGACAACAATTATTATCATGTTGTATTTTTGTATGTACATTAGGACACGTATAGGAACCATTTTATTCCTAGGACAAAAGATGATGTGCGATAGATATGCAAAAATCTAAATTTTTTGCATAGTTGTTGATTAATGATTTTGCCGAAATAATTTCATATAAGAACTCCGCTGGACGTACACATGAAAACACGAAGAAGCGCGGCCATGGTTCATTGTTAGTTCCAGTTCTTTAATACTCCTGTGTACAATGAGCGAGAAAATATTGCGTCGTAGCATTTATTTCACTCATATCAAATTCAACTGCGTAGAATACTTTTTTTTTGCTTAAATTTCTATCATTTTAAAATGGCAGTTTATGCTTTTTGTGCTCTGCTTCAAGGCTAAATCACAAAGAATGAACACCTGCAATCATTAGATTCAGATCCGATATTAATTCAAAAGAAAAAAGTGTATGTACAATAAATCGGAAACATTTATAGAAAAAAAGCCGAAAGATTAACCTCGACTAGTCCAGTCAAAATATCCCAATTCAGGCCTCTACATAGAAAAAATAGAGTAAGGCTAATTTTTTTGGTTTTTGAATCAGTGGGCTCCTAGGAATCTAAAACTGATTTTGCTAAAAACAAATTTGATCGGAAAGGTCCCAAAAAAGGACAAAAAGGATACTCTTTAATCCTTAACCGGAGGTCGGCATATAGGGTATCATATAAAAGGGGACGTCAAGTACATTACATATCCTGTTTCAAGGAGCCTCAACGAAATAAATCGAGCTTAAATGGAAAATGTTCGTGTTTCCCCGTGTATCTTTCCAAAGCCATAACTAACTAATTACCTTTTATCACTTTTCAGAATCTATAATTGCTAAAGAATCAACCATTAAATTTGCTAAGAAAAAAGTTGATCGGAAAGCTCTGAAAAAGGACATAAAAGGACACTAATTACACACCTTGATCGAAAGTGGACATGTGGGGTGTTATATCAAAAAGGACTTCGAGTGCATTGCATATCCGGTGTTTGTTTCCTATTTCAAGGACACTCAATTGAATAATTCGGACTTAAATGGAAAATTACGGCTGTTGAAAGGTACAGATACGGGAAACACGTATATTTTTCATTTGAGCCCGATTTTCTTCTTTGAGGATCCTTGGAACAAGTAACAAACGCCGGATATGGAATGTACTTGACATCCTCTTTGATATGACACCCCGCATGCCTCCGTTCGATTAAGGAGTGCAATAGTGTCCTTTTATGTCCTTTTCAGAGCTTTCCGATAATTTTTCTTCTTGGCAAATTTAATGGTAGAATCGTCAGCTATTATAGATTATGAAAAGAGATAAAAGTAGTGACAACTTGAATTATTCTCGTAGTTATGGCTTTGGAAAGATACACGGGAAAGACTAAAATTTTTCATTTAAGCTCGATTTATTCCGTTGAGGGTCCTTGACACAGAAAACAAACACCAGAAATGTAATGTACTCGACGTCCCCTATGATATGATACCTCGCATGCCGACCTCCGGTCAAGGATTAAAGAGTATCCTTTTTTGTCCTTTTTGGGACCTTTCCGATCACATTTTTTTTTAGCAAAATGCACTGATTCAAAAACAACAAAAAAGAGTCTTACTCTATTTTTTTCTATTTGAAATGCTAATATGACTGGACTAGACATCAAATCCTTATTGTTGATGATGCGGAAAATTTTCTGCATCATTTCAGGGTCAACTATGTTTCTAACCTATCTGATTGTACAACAATTGGACAAATCTTTCAAGTTCAATCTCCATCATTTTTCAGTTGATTAAATCAATAATGCTGGGAGCGATTTTTTTATACATACACATACATAATGCTTTATTATTTGATTATGAACTCGTTCTATTTATTAATGTCTTCGTAAACATACAACATTTTGATTATTTTCACAAAAAGAAACGCATGCAAATTCGATTGGTTGGTTTGTTCGTGTTTAAGCCCACCCAGCGGCAAATCTATAAGAAATTGTTTATTATCCGTATACTTTTGATCAACAAAGACGACGACGATAAAGTCCTTGGATTTCATCATCGCGTCAATGATTCTTCTAGTCTCTAAGCTAATGCATTTCCATTCTTTTCAAATAAACATTAATTGGTGAGATATAGAAAAAAATGTATTCATTTTGCCTACAGCGATAATGAAATTAGTGTATCTACACATTTAAAGAAGATTTTACTTAGCATAGTAAAAGCCTTAATAGGGGTTTCAGACTATGCACAGGGTATACTAAATCCTGGAGTTCATATTGTACTGCAATAATGCACAAGTGCATTTTTAATTAAGTGACATAGGAATCAAACTAGCGTGTCAGTTTTGACTGAATGAATGTAAATTCATTCAGTCCTGCCGATAGTGTGAATCCTCTATAATACACTAGGCTAGCCATTATGTTCAGATTGCAAAACGTGGTGGAGAATTTTTTTTATTTCTTATATTTTTGTGGTGCTGATCACGAATTCGGAGTTTCGTTGCGAAACTGTGTCAAAAACGCGAAAAACCCCAACATTTTTGGAGCTTTTCGCATTTTGAGGGTTATCACTCTAAAACCGTTCATTTCTGCGAAAAACATAATTTCGCGTCGAACGCGACATAAATATTCGAAATATTCGTTAAGCGGTATCGCTACAGTGGATAGTAATTTTCGTCTGACGTTCTTTTACGATTTTGACCATGTTTCGCAACAAAATCTTGGTAGGAAGCTACCCCCAAAGTACAAACGATGTAGTTTTTACAATTTATGCACATTATTACGTCCTTGACGTTTGCAAAAGGTTGCTTACAAGTATGGCACGAGTTAACCATGATTAACGAATTAATGAGTGCATTCAGCGAGCACATATTGGTATGTCCTACATATCCCCACCACAAGAAATTGGAAAACTGCTAAGTTCGTGTTCGCTGAATGGACTTGCCACACGAAATGTCAGTTCTCTCTAATCAGCTGATACATCCGCAGACATTGCGGCAATCAAAAATTCAAAAAACCTAAAACTGCAACTTTCCTTTCAAAATACGTACTCTCATCGCACAATATTATAACTTTCACTAAAACCTGGCTCAGAAATGACATTTTTTCAGCTGAACTGTGAACAAACAATTTCCAGTATTGATGGTCGAGCAGCTGTGCGTGACAGTTGATCGAGCAGTCCAAGTAGCAGCTACACATCTAAATGTAGCATTCCAATTAAAGGCTACATAGGTGAAATTTTCGATACATCGCATGTGGACCGATTAGCGGCTGAGTGGGACGCGGGGAGAGAACACTTTCCAGCTGGTTTTTCCAATATGTACTCGCTGAATGCACTCATTTTGCACAAAATTCGTTGAAGTTCAGCGCTTGCGTGATGATAATGAGGATAACAGTTGAGATTAGTGTTGATTTGCGGTTATTAGAGCTATTTGCGTGTATTGAGCGACGATGAAGGTAAGAAATGACAAACAGAAATACAGTGCCTGTCAAAACTATAGCCGCACCATAAAACAGACTGATCCTTTAAAATTGAAAGAGAGCCCAGTTATTCCACATACTATAAACATAAGGGACATTAAAAAGACAAATAAATTCCCAAGAAATTTCCTTAAATTTCAAACCGTTATTTCTCTGTAAAGGAAAATCTAAATTTTCCGTATGTCATAACTATAGCCGCACTTGAAGCTAGTATGGGAAAAACTGATCAAAAAGCGGAAATTGAGGAAGTTAATAATGGGAAAAATCTTTTTTAATTAAAATTGATACCGAGGGATGATTTTGTTTATTTCTCAATAAATAATTATAACGTTTTTTTGGGTTTTTTGCATATTGACCTCTCAGTATCGATAACCTTTTTTTACATAGACAACTCTTTGAAATATTATTTTTGTCATGAAATAATGTTCCTTAAAGATTTCCTGTCTAAGAAAGGGGCCACCTCCGTAACATTTGTTACATTAAAACCTTCTTGAAGTACAATAATTGGTGGGAGATGATGCAATATCTTGCTACAAATTCCGTTATGTGTCATGTCTTCTGTATTAAAACGAAATCAGTTTATCGTCAGGATATTCCAAAGAAATTTCTACTGTATTACAGGGGGTTACAACATCTTTTAAATGCATAAACCACCCTAATTAATACTATTAAGGAACTTTGACCGAAGTTTGTACTGAGATCTATGGAAATCTAGCAAGTGCTCATTAAAAGTATTAGTCAGGATAGTCGACCTAGGGAAGAGTTGATTTCGTCACTTCCAGCATAGGAAAAATTATATGGGAATGTCCTGACGATAAACAGCTTCCATATAATACAGAAGATAGGACACATAACGGGTTTTGAAGCAAGAGATTGCATCATCTCTCACCATTCATCGTACTAAAAGTTGGTTCCAATAGTACAAATATTAGGGAGGGGGCTATCCATCTATTCAAATTAGACAGCAAACCTTGGAGAAACATTATTACGTACAATTTATAAAAAAAAAAAGAAATTTCGACGAGTTTTTTATTTAAAAGCAGCGGTTATCGATGCTTAAGGGTTAATAAGCAAAAAACTCGAAAAACTGTTAAAATGATTTCGTGAAAAATAAACAAAACAATTCCTCATAGCCTATTTTATTCTAAAATGATCTCTCCCGTTATTATTTTCCTCAATTTCCGTTTTTTAGTCAGTATTTCCCATTTTTGTTCCAAGTGCGGCTATAGTTATGACAGACGGGAAATTTAGATTTTCGTTTACAGAGAAATAACGGTTTGAAATATAAGGAAACTTCTTGTGAATTTATTTTTCTTTTTATTATCCCTTATGTTTATATTATGTGGAATAACTGTGATTGCTTAGATTTTTAAAGGATCATCCTGTTTAATGGTGCGGCTATAGTTATGACAGGCAGTGTATTTTGTCCGAAAATTTCATTTTAGGTAGCCTAATTTCTTACGTGATCTGGCACCGGTCATTTTCACTAGTATTCGTATAAAATAATAGAATCAGTTCTCCAAAAACTCTGCATTTCACAAATTTCTCTCATTCGGAGAGAATATCTAAAGCAAAATCAAAATCAATCTTTTTGAAAAGTATAAACAACGATACTTACACTCTTGCTTATTCTTCTTATCCAAAATTTACGCAAAATAAAATGTTTACGGGCGGAAAAGACAAATTACCAACACTCGACAAACATTCCAAATAATATGTGCTTGCGTACGTGCATAGAAATTATGCAAAATTAACTACGCCTATGGATCGAGCTCGGAGACTCCCATTCAAACATGTTTCGATTGCAAATTGCACCTAATAAATTTGACATAGACGACAATGTATCAACACAGGATGGCGAAGTAATAATGTAAAATGTCGCGCGTACTCTTGCCAGATACATTTGCTGCTCCTCTTTTTCACCCAATTTGGATTCTGATTTTTTTTTTCATTGCATTTGAATTTCATTGGAACATGTTGAACGTGTCAAGTATGAAGTAGCGCTGGGTTGGCAAATTTGTAAGTGCCTGCGATTGGCCTACGAGCATCCTTCGAGGCTGCATTGTTTCACCTAAGGTATGTAGTACATACCTATGCGTGTAGAACATAGTTACATCCTTCATTAAATATTGATATTTTGTGCAAATTCATTTTGGAAGTTGTGCGAATGAGTTTCAGGAACTATTTCCCGATTAAGATTAATGAGCTAGCACTAGTCAGAACAATGCTAAAATTCCTTGTGGAAAAGTTCAAAATTTTGTATACGAAAATTACGCAATTTTTATTGAACTTTTTCTGATCAGTTGCTATACTGATCGCGCATTGGGTGGTCAATACTAAAAGGATTTAGAAGGCAGTTTGTTTCAGCAAAAACGCCATCAATTGAATCGGTAAAATTTTTACCGTTAATGTGCTTTATCCTCTCTTGTGCAAGTGAACGAAAATCACGACTTGTACTGTTAAATTGAAATTGACTACTCGCCTAGTCAATACATAAATGAAAAATGACTTCTCTTTATGAAAATATGTAAATAAAATTTCTCTTAGACTGAATTTCTCGCGGTTTCAAATGAAACGTTGCTGCTAAGATACAGTTTAAATACTATAGAAAAATTGCATAATTAATTTTTTATTGAAACTTCAAACAATAATTTCATAACGGTACTTTGAACTGTCAGATCTGCAAAGTTGACAAAATTTGCTCAGTGTGTTGGCTTTCCAACGGTATGTCATTTTAGATCCCAACATTTTAGAAAAACATACTTTGAAAGAAAAAAAACCTATTCCCAGCAAACATTTGACAGGAGCTTCATAATTTTCAAAATTAATTCTAAATATCTATCTACATACATATATACATATGTATATAAAAATGGAGCGAAAAAAATATATACTAATTCATCAATTGAGAACGACTGGGCCGATTTGGTTCAAATTTATTTTCAGTTGTTTGCAATTGCTAGGAGAAGGTTTTTACGAATGAAAATTTTGGGAAAACCCTCCGGAAAAGTCGGAAAATTTGAAAAATCGAAATAATTCATCAATTGATGGGCCGATTTGGTTAAAATTTTTTTTTCAGTTGTTTGCAATTGCCAGGTTTTTAGGAAAGAACATTTTGGGAAAAGTCTCCGGAAAAGTCGGAAAATGGGGAAAATCGAAGTAATTCATCAATTGAGAATGGCTGGGCCGATTTGGTTCAAATTTTTTATTTCAGTTGTTTGCAACTGCCATGAGAAGGTTTTTACGAAAGAAAATTTTGGGAAAACCCTCCGGAAAGTGGGAAAATTGGAAAAATTTAAAATTAATTTTTTTCCTTGCAATTTTGCTGAATTTTCGAGACAGCTGCTGGCGCTTGGCAATGGCCAAATTCCCGGCATACTCATCCACAAAGTGTCCCCCGGCATTGCACAAAATTTTGAAAATCTCGATTAGATTAATGAACGGCAATACTAGCTGCAAAGAATATAAATGTCGATAGCTTGGATTTCATTATTCAAAGTCAAATCACTGGAGAACTTCATTCGTACAAATCCGTTGACACGGTGATCGACGAGGATGAAGCGACCAACTATTTGACGGAGTTTTTGAAGTCGCTTGATGCGCCAGGAGCCATGCCGCATAATTTACAGCTGAAGGCGGGATCGATCATAATCATGTTGGGGGATTTTAATCATCCGAAGTTGTGCAACGGTTCGCGGTTGTGATGTGATTCAAGCGACGATCATCAAGGGAAAATTCAAAGGAGAGGAAGTACTTATCCCACGAATTCCGATTATTCCAACTGATCTTCCATTCCAATTCAAGCGGATTCAGATCCCCGTTCGATTGGCTTTTGCGATGACAATCAATACATCGCAAGGCCACTCATTGTGTTTGAACAACGCCATCTAGATATACAAGCCAGATTATCAGCTGATAAAACTGTCGTTAAGAACCCCAAGTAACACGTATTACAACAATAGCAATAGAAACAACCACAGGCGCTAAGAACCCAAATTTTCGAAATCGAATTTCGACAGTCTGTGGGACTGATCTCGAATTTTCCTGTTTCGCACGGCCAGCTGTAGCCTGTTCGCGTGTTTGCAAACAACAACAACGAAGACGGTTGTTTGCTTTTACGCCAGAAAACAAAACGATAAACATTGTTTATAATTTCGCTCTCTACTGATTTTGATTCAATTCAAATAAATCACACTGAAAATTGAACTATCTGTGTTTTATTATCACTGATAGATAGATAGATAGATAGATAGATAAATGTTTTATTTGTAAGCAATATTTTCTCTTATATAATAATACTAATTCAAACTAATTCATAAATAAATACAATAATTCAGTAGTAATAAGTAAAAACCGTAAGGGCATGGCATAGCCGTCAGCCCGATTAAGTTGACTTCTTCATTATTAACTGCTTAATTAACATTTGCGATTAGTTTCCAATTTAATTCAGTTTATTATCATGTATTACGTTAACGGTTATTATTAAGTTTTATATACAAATATATTATATAGCATAGCATCACCTGAAGTATCTTTTTGTTATAATCATGTATTATATTTTCCATTTTGTTGCGGCGTGTTGACTGTGCTGGGCGATGAAGTTCACACAACTCCAGATTCTGCATGTTCATCTACCCAGCACCGTCAGCCACAGGTTTTCTTTTAAAAGTTTTCGTCGACTATTCGCTGTCGATAGCGTAATGCGATTTTACAAAACTCGTACAAGCCACTCCAATTTAGTCCATTTAGTAATGCGGTTACTTCCATGTTGTTCAAGGTATCCTTCCCAAAAAGTGATCTTCTTACTTCCTTAAATACAGGGCAGGCACCAATAAAATGGTTTGTGTCTTCTTTTGCTTGCAAATTGCATAGACTACATAATCTGACCAAAAACAACAAAGTTGTAAAAGTTACCCCGCCAAAGAAAAATTCATCTGCCGCAAAAAGAATACATATCACTCCAATCCGCTGCTCATATCTAATTTTGTTTGCTGGATGTACTTTTGTTTTAGGTGTAAATGCTGGAGAAGTTTAAATATACAGGATTACTTCTTAAAGTAATTTGGTGGGAGCTTTAACATTTTATTCAGTGCCACTTTGACGGCTCCCTCCAAATTACTTTAAGAAGTAGTCCTGTACATTTAAACTTCTCCAGCATTTACACGTAAAACAAAAGTACATCCAGCAAACAAAATTAGATATGAGCAGCGGATTGGAGTGATATGTATTCTTTTTGCGGCAGATGAATTTTTCTTTGGCGGGGTAACTTTTACAACTTTGTTGTTTTTGGTCAGATATCATATATTTTTGCATACTTAAATAGCGAACTAATATTTTTGTTTTGGGATAGGTTTCAATAGGTTTTTGTTCAGCATATTCCATAAATTTAATAAAGTTATATTCACAGGGTCTTCTCTAAAATAAATAGATACTGCAAACGCAATTGCAAATACGCCACAAATGGATGTTGCTGAGCTTTTTTAAAAATAATTTTGGGATGAAATGGGTACAGTTTATTAATATGTATTTTGTGCAAAATAGATTTGTGTTGCTCTGCTAACATTCTGTTAGTAATCTGTTAATTTTTTGTTAACTCTGTTAATGCTCTATTAACGTTCACTTAACACTCTATTATCTTTTCGTTAATGCTCTGTTAACGTTCTTATAATGTTCTCTTAATTCTCTTTAATCATTCGGCTAACGCTCTGTAAACGGTCTGTTACCTTTCTTTTATTACTCGATTTACGTTCTGTTAACGTTCTGTTAAGGCTCTGTTAATTTTCTGTTAACACTCTGTTAACGATCTGCTAACGCTCTGTTGTTGCCTTGCCAACGCTTTGTTAACGTTATGTTACTGATCTGTCTTAATGCCCCCTGACCCAGTGTCCCAATGTCACATTGTCCCAATGTCACAGTGTCCCAATGTCACAGTGTCCCAATGTCCTAATGCCCTAATGCCCTAAGGTCCATTGTCACAGTGTCCTCATGTCCCAATGTTCTAATATCCCAGTGTCCCAATGTCCTAATATCCTAATGTGCCAATGTCCCAATATCCTGATGTCCCAGTGTCCCAATTTAGGTCCTATTGTCCCAATGTGCAAATATCACAGTGCCCCAATGCTTTAATGTCCGAATGTCCCACTACCCTAGTGTTCCAATGTCCCAGTATCGGAATATCCCAATGTCCCAGTCTCCCACCTAATGTCCTAATATCCCAATGTCTAACTGTCCTAATGTCCCAAGGTCCTAATGCCCCAATTTCCTAATATCCCAGTACCCCAATGTCCCAATTGTCCCAGTATCCTAATGTGATAATATCCCAATGGCCCAATGTCCTAATGTACCAGTGGTCAGTGTCCCAATGTCGCAGTATACCAAGTGTCCCAAGGTCCCAATAGCCTAATGTCCTAATATCCAAGTGCCGCAATGTCCCTGTATCTCAGTGCCCTAATGTCCCAGTATCCCAATGTTCCAATATCCCAATGTGCCAATATCCCAATGTTACAATGTCCCAAGACCCTAATGCTCACATGTTCTTATATCCCAGTGCCCCTATGTGCGAATATCCCGATGTCCCAATGTCACAACCACAACCAGTGTCCCAATGTCCCAATGTCCGATTGTCCCAAGGTCATAATGTCCCAATGTCCTAATATCCCAGTGTCCTAATGTCCCACTCTCCCAATGTCCTAATGTCCCAATATTCAAATGTCCCAATGTCCCATTGTCCCAATATCCTGATGTCCCAATGCCCCAATATCCCGATGTCCCAATGCCCCAATATGCCGATGTCCCCACGTCCCTGTTTCCCCATTGTGCCTAATGCCCCAATGTCCTAATGTCCCAAGACCCTAATGTCCCAATTTCCTAATATCCCACTACCCCAAGATCCTAGTTTCCCAGTCTCCCGGTGTCCCAATATCCAAATGTCCCAATGCCACAGTGTGTTTTAAAAAATGGTCAATGCGATGAGCCGATAGACGCAATTGTTGGAAATCGTTTGTTAACTTTACCTATTAATTTACCGTTATTCCATCCACTTATCTAAATGGAAGACATCGATTCTTTAGAAGGACCACCAGAGGATCATTCGTTCCAAATTTCATAAAAATCCCATCACGAAGAGAGATAGTAGAAGCAAGTCTTTCTGCAACTGTAGACTTCATTCTGAAATTGGGTTACTCGCTTAGGGTGTGAGGGTGAAAATTTCACCGTTTATTGCATATATCTTACCCGTTATTGTGCCGATCGAAGATTTTATTTGGAAAGGCACTAGAACAGGATATGTGGAATATTTTGGTAAAAAAATTTTTTTGGGGGATTTTGCCTGGAAGGCTGTAGCCTGATCAAACAAAAAAGCAAGTTGTCTCCGGTAATCATAGACTTGTTCGCTTTCGTTTTTTTTTTCCTTTGGCGGGCGAGACGCTCTCGCGTCTCTTGATATGGGTAGATTTCTTCGGTGCGGGATGTAGTTCAAAGGGAGTAACTCCCCTCTAGCTTTAAATATTAACGAAATTTTATTAGTTGAAAAATCATTTTGGAATTACGTATTTTCCTGTAGATCGTGGTTCAGCTCCGCGTATATCTCTCGGTGTAGAGTCGTTCTCGCCCTTTCTGCAACTGCTCGGGACTCGGACAGTTTAATCTCGTTTAAAAGAGTCTGTAGCAAGGCGCTAGTCTCGACTGTACCGTTCCAGTTGAATTCGGAACCGATCCTATTCGCGAGTTCCACCAAATCTGCAATGAAGACTATTTTTTTTTCAACTGCGTACACTAATATTTGCTTCGGTAGCCGATCGTTACTCATCCCTGAGACCTTTTTCAAATAGTTGAGGTGAATACTCAAGGTCTCCACAAATAAGGGGGCTAATCCGGTTTCCTGATGGAGCATATAGTTAGGAGTACTGCTCGGAAGACGAAAAGTGCGCTTTAAGTAGAATCTCAACAGTTTTTCAACTTCTTCATACTTTTTATTCCCCCATACTTGCGCAGCGTATAGCATGATTGACTTAGAGACTGCCTGAAACACTTTGTATTTTGCCGTATGTGATATGTATGCATTATTAAAACAGTTCTTCCAGCTAGCATTTATAGCCCATTTCGCCTCTTTGAGCTTCTCCTCAAGATGTGTTTGCATATTCGAGTTGCTGGCAATCCGTATTCCCAAATACTTATATGTTTGAACTACTTCAATCTCTTTGCCCATATAGGTCCATTTCTCGTCACCTGCGAGACGAAAACGTTTCTTGAATGCCATTATTTTCGATTTATCTAGATTGACCGTAAGCTTCCATTGCGCGCAGTAGGATTCTAGATGAATTATCATTTTTCGCAGGTCCGACGGAGATTCAGCCAAAAAGACCATATCGTCTGCATACAAAAGCCCTTTCAAAAGTAGTCCAAACGCCCTTGCACCACCAGGCATGACATCTAGTATGTCGTTCACGAATATCGAAAATGCGTCTGGACTAAGCTTGCATCCTTGCTTCACGCCCACGTTGGTGTTGAAAGACGTTGACAGCTGTGTACCATTCCATACTGTAGCGTTTGTACCTTGGTAGAGCCTTTCAAAAATATCGCCAAATTTCTTCGACATTCCGCAATTGTAGAGCTTGTAGAAGAGGCTCTGTCGGTCGATCGTATCAAATGCAGCTCTGAAGTCCACAAAGAATGCATACAGTTTCCGGCCTTCGTTTATGTAGAACCGCGCCCAGTTGTGCAAAATAAAAATGTTGTCGCTGGTCGAGTAACCCTGTCGAAACCCAGCTTGATTTTCAGCTATTAAATTTTCCGCCTTTAACCAATTAGCTATTCTCGATTGTAGAATGGTTGTGAAAACTTTTCCGGCAGAATTCAGGAACGATATTCCGCGATAGCATGTTGGATCATCGACATTTCCTTTCTTGAAAATCGGGAAAATAACTGCGTCTCGGAACTCGCTGGGAATATCTCCACTATCAAAAATTCTGTTATATTCGTCACAAAGAACATCCACAAGGCTCTCAGGACCGTATTTGTAGAACTCTGCTGGTATTCCGTTGCTTCCTGCCGCTTTGTTATCCTTACATTTGTGCAGAGCCCTTTGCACTTCATATTTCGTTATTGCCGCATCAAGTGTATGGTGATGCCAATTCGGCCTTGCAAACTGTATAAAGTTTTCCTCATTGTTACTTTGTAGCATTTGCATGAAATGGCATTTTAAGCGGTTCACGTTAATTGCGTTGCCAATGGTGTAGCTGTCAGTTCCGTTTATCTTCTTTACTAGTTTCCAGAAAGATCTTGAATCTGTGCAATCACTCAGCGATTCGGCTTGTTGCTGGGCATACTGTTTTCTCCTTTCTATACATGCGTTTTTGAATTGACGGTTGGCAGTAGTATACCTTTTCCTAGTAAATTCGTCGTTAAATTTTTTAAACAATTTCAGCCAGGTGAACGATCGTTTCCTCATTTTTTCGCACTTACTGTCGAACCAGGGGTTCTTGGCTGTGTTTTTCTTTTGTGGCGATTTCAGTGCGCATCTCTGTATTATTTCCGTTAGTTGCTTCATATCAGGTCTTTCCGTTCCCGCTAGTTGCATATTCACTTTTTGTTCGTATTGACGCCTATTTTCTTCATTCCATACGTACTTTGGTAGGAGGTGCATTGGTCTTGTCGCAGTTCTGCCGATGCATTCTAGCCCAATCGTGGTGATTATTGGGAGATGATCGGAGAACTGCTTGTTGTCTGCCATGAAGTCCGTTACGAGAGGCAGCCAGTCCCCTCCGGCCAGGCATAAGTCAATAACGCTGTGACCATTATGACCAATATAAGTGCACTCCCCTTCTTTGTCACTGATTGAGCAGCCGTTTAATATTTTTAGACCATACGAGTCACTCAAATCCAATATTTGTTTGCCGCATGCATTCAATTTCGTGTCTTTCGATCGCCGGATAGAATTGTCCCTTCGATTGGTAATCGGTTGTTCACAGCCAACCCTAGCGTTCATATCTCCCATAACGAGTAGATTGTTGCTATTTACTCTGGCTAAAAAGTCTGCAAGCTCATTATAGTCATTATTCCAATTGTTGCAATTGAGATATGTCGGGACCACTGTCATTTGCTTATTGTTTATTCTTAACGTAATGTAAATGTAATTCTCTTCATTTTCAAAGGCACAACTGCTGTTCTCAAAATTTAATTCTCGTCTAAAACCGTATAGGCATCCACCACTAGCTCTTCCTTTCTCGTGTCTCTTTTTGGCAGGAATCCATTTTATTTCATAACTTTTAAGTTTTCTTTCGTATATTTCATAGCTATCGATGACGTATGTTTCCAATAAAAAAAAGATATCAAACGAGTTTATATATTCATAGAAGTTATTAAATATGCTTTTATTTTTTAACCCGGCTATATTATAGGCTAATAATTTTAATTGTTTAATTTGATCATGATCGGTGACGGCAACCCTTTCCTATGCGATGTTTGTTGTTGATAACCTCGCATCTATTGGCAGTGCTGTACTGTCAATGTCACTGCGTTGATTGTTATTGTTTTTCTGAATTAGTTGTTCGTTTTCGAGGATCTTCTTCAATTCGGCTTGCCCATCTTCGTCGCCACACATTAGTTTGTCAATCACTGTAGAGTTTATTTGAAGGCGTTGAATTTGGGCGAGATGAATATATATAGGTATAGCTAGGAGGTTGATTGGGAGTCAAAATGGCTCATAAATTTAAAGTAATGTCAAGTTGTGAGCGAAGCGAACAACGCGAGCGTAGCGACCCCTGATGAGGGAGCGAGCCAAGCGAGCTCTCTTAGCTAGTAAAATATATTTAATTCTTTTAACAAACAAATATAATTTATGTTTTTTTTTTCTTTCCTTTCAGGTAAGCGTTATCAGTATGAGGCCTGTCGAGAGGAGTGTTTACAAACGCATTTATGATGTGTTTAAGTTCGGTATTTCGAACCTTTAAGTGAAGTATGCAAAAAGTTAATTAAAAAATCGGGATTGTAGGTGACCCAACTTAGATCCGTGTATTTTTTTTTTCTTTTCCTAGACTAAGAGACTTTCCTTTTGGGGAGCATTAGGGAAACTTCCGAAAGTGCATTCATGCTCAGCCAATTTTTCAAAAAGGCTAACTCTCCTTAACTACGCTAAAAAAGATAAAATTCGACTCTAGGTTATGCCCCGTTATCTCTTTTTCTCTGGTTCCTGTTAACTCCTTGTGGGCAAGGAAAGTACGCGCCTGTGACATTAAGCAGATCATCATTCGAAATAATCTCCGGCCAGCGGATTTGTAGGATGAGCTGTCGACGAAAGTTTGTAATTTAGTTGCTATCTCGTTGGTCACCTTACACTTAGAACAGCCAAATAGAAGCAATGATTTCACAATTGCATCGAAGATTCGGATTTTGGTGCGCCTGGAGATGTTGTTATTTAGCCAGAAAGGAGTCAAAGTGAAGAAGCCGGCCCTAGCCTTATTGATACGAGGTTGCACATCAGCGTCCGCGCCACCATCGGCTGTAACTATGCTTCAGAGGTATCAGAATTCGTCAACTTTTTCAACTGCTTGCCCCGAAATACAAATTCTGCTTGGTCCCTCTGGATTAGAGCTCAAGTACTTGGTTTTGGCAGCGTTTATCTTGAGCCCAGCATTACGCTTTTCGCAATTCAGAACATCGGCCATGCAACCTGTTCATCACCTAAAGTGCTAAAGTGCGATCAACTGTATCCTTGATCCGGTTCTAAATAATTTTGGTCATCAGCTTACAGACAGCTGGAAGTAGGTAAATCCCGCGCCAATTATTACAATCCTTGAGGTCACCATTTTTCGGAATTTTGATAGTTACGCCGTGTTTCCATTCATCTGGAAGAGTTTCGGTTTCCCAACACTCTCCGTCTTGGATGGTTGTCTGAAATTAATATCGGCTATTGGAAGGACTTCTTCTTCTGCCGATAAAGATGCACTTGAAGGTCTAAAGCGGTTGTTTAGGTCTTCCGAAAAATTATATTTCCATCTCTGCAGTTGCTGTTTATCAGAGCAGTTATCTCATAACTAGAGACCGGATTATATGCAAATGCATAACTGCATATGCATTTGCATGTATTGCCCATTTCACTGGGTTTTTGCATATTATATTGGTTATGCATTGATGATGCATATTTTCTAGTATAATTCTCGATTTGTACATTTGAAAATAGAGAAAAAGAAAGCATTACCATCAACAGCGGGTACTCAATTCTATGCCAACCTTGAGAATGTAGCATCTCCTAGAAAGGACTCCATCGAACTAATTAAAAGTGTACAAAGATTGAACGCTGAGCTACCCGCTATATTCGCAGAAAAACTCAAGGAAAAGTTTCACAAAATCCTTGATAACAACCCTGGAAACGAAGAAATATGTGAAATTGACAATTATATCAACGGAACCGGCAAAAAATCTGCTAATATAGCGCCTAAATTTAAATATTGTCCAGTGACATCGGCTGATGTTGAACGTTCCTTCTCAAATTATAAGACAATTAAATGATAGGAGACATTTTGTCTTTTGTCTTACTACGTAGCATTTCCCAAGTAACAATTTCATTCCTAGAATACTTCGTAAAATACTCTCTTCTAACAATAATAGGGGCGTTTTACAATGAATAACCACTGAATAATAGTCCAATAATGGCATTTGGCGCCGTTTTTTAATCCAATAGAACCTTATTGTAGCACTAAATTATGCTTCAAAAAAGGCGTACGTTATTTGCTTTATATCATCATTTTCTGTCATTAAACAAATTTGCAAAAAAAAATGAAAAACAAAATTTCCGCAGCTAGCATCGAACCCGAGTCTGTTGATTGCCCGTCCTACAGGCTACCACTTAGCCAACCTCACATATAGTCTTCATTGCTCGTAAACGCTACAAATCGTTAGTTGATTCTATAGAAATGCTTGACAATTCTTTATCGAATCTTCTGCAATGAACCCTATATCAATCAGGTGACGTTGATTAAATCCACACATTTCTCAATAAAATGCAGTCAGTTTCTCCGCAGAGATCACCTTAATTGGTTCCGAAGATAACAATGAGTAAGTGTTTCATGCAAGATTTCAAGGATTTCTATTGAAGAAATTATGTATTTCAGAGCACTTCATAAGTGTCAATTCATTAAAAAATCAGAAAGTCCATCCTTCTAAAAAACCACGGTGAAAAATTTATTGTATGACCATACGAATGTCACACTATAAAAATTAAACCGACTGTGCTATAGAAGAATATATGCATGTGTGTGAGTTAACTTAGAGAGACTATATTGCATGTGTGTGCTGCATCATCCAATAAACCATGTTGGAGTGGAGTATCTTTTTAGGTTACCGTTTAGAGACAGTTTTATCGAAGTCTTCAAATTTATTCCATAATGATGATAGAAGCTTTCCGGAATATGCTTTAAGGATGTTTTATCGGATCAAAATATGTCACTCGATAAATTGATTTCGTGGTACTATATGATTGCCACAGTGTGAAGTGCTTCTTCAAAGCTAACGAATTGTTGCTTGGGTTTGAACAATATATAATCGTTAATTACTATAAAAACAACCAATCTTTAGCTGGAACCAACTAAAATGATTTTTCCGTGCTCTAGAGTACTAATAAAGACTGAATAATAAGTTTTTTCTTTCATTTTATATTGCATATTTTGTCACTTTAGTTGCATATTTCAAAGGTTTATTATGCATATTTGCATGCTTATTTCAGCCTTTTTAAGTTGCATATAATCCGGTCCCTACTCATAACAATAAGTTGACCTGTCTCTGATAATCGTTTTTGCCTTCGTCAGAATTGCTTACGGCGTTTTCTGCAACGTCTTACTTGGTTCCTTGGAACCAACCGAAATTTATCTGCATCTTCAAATCTGCAACAGCAATCATCTCCTCCTGCGTCTTCTCGCGGCAGCTCATCTTCTAACGGCATCGTGACTAGGGCAAAAGCTAAGTCTAGAGCTTAAGGATTTACTGTTAATGTTAGCAGTGGCAATTTGGCCGGAGTAAGTTACTTGTATTTCAATTCCATCTACATCGACTGCTGCTGCCATATCATACACTGCGGCTGTATCATCACATCAGTACTCGTAGTTGCAACCCCATGCCTTCAGGCTTTATCAAATGATCTTCGAGTGTGTACCAGCGAAATAATTCGTATCGACACTTGCATATATCCAAATATTTCCAGTATTCGCAGGGAAAATATAAATTTTAAATCGACTTGATGGAATTTTAACGAATGGATGACGATTTGGATGGATTCTGTACTAGATCCAGTTAAAGCGTACATTATGCCAAAGCTCCAAATAGTAATCGAAACTACAGAACTTTTGGAAATCATAATTCCAAAAATTATTTTTTTCGCCAAAGTTGAGGCATCATCTACAGAAAATTTACTTCTAAAATGGTTAACAATAAATGACATTGACAGAGAAGGGTGGAAACCCAAAGTGTCGTATTTTGGGCAGATGACCGACCTCTTCCACGCGTTTCAGTTTCAGAAAGAAATCTATTGGACTTGTAAAAAAGAAACACTTTACTTCTTAGCTTAGTAACAGCATCCTAAAGAAACTTGAAGCGTTATATGTTAGCACACACACTTACACATATAGGTATGTGGAAACGAAAGATAAAAATCTTCAAAGTGGTATGCCCCCTTTAAGGTGTCAGATATTTCCTGACATTTCTTTTTATGTTTATTGCATAAAAGGTCCTAAAATACCGACACCTTCAAAAGGATGAAAAACATATCACCAAAATGACAAAGTGTCAGTAAATAATACGGCGCACCTTTATTAAACTGTCAATATTCATTTCATCTACTACTCATCCGCAACGATTTAATGCGAATGTATCCATCTTTAGGGTGTCGAATCTTTTTTTTTAGGCTTTCAGGCGTTAGGTATGACCGAAATGCCGCAAACACCTAAAGACCCGAAAAAAATGTATCAAATTCTAATCTCAACTGGACAAGGATTTATTATATAATCCAACTATATTCGTACGTGCATTTTATTTAGAGCCAATATAATAACCTTGACTTTATACTAAAATGTGTACTTTCGTATGTGTATACAACGTTAATCCGGCGTATGTCACATGATATTATGAAAAACTGGCCTGCGCCTACGGTGAATCTTTCCGATTGCAAATAAAAACGAAAAGATTTTGATGAAACACATTTATTACCCCCAAAAATCCAAACCGATCATGTCTTAATAAAATTCCATATTTTCTTATCAATAAGCAACTTTGTATTTATAGAGTAGATTATGCACAAAAAAAGACATGAATATGTCGTGAGTGCATAAGTGGATTTTCAAGAGTTCCAAAAGCAAACCAAACAAAAAACAAGCCTATCTATAATTCAAGTATTTTATGCTAACTGCGGCACGCAGATTTACTAAATTCAGTTTGATTTGCTTATCAACTAAAAAGCCGCACGCAAGACCTCAATATCGAACAAGAGATAAGATTTTTTTTTTAAGTCATTGCAAAGAAATCTGAGTTGTGAAACCCGTTAAAATTTGAATGAAAACGCACAATCAAACGCATATGTATAAAAAGTCAACTTGGTAGCCAATGTCAAGGTTATCAAATTTTGGCATTTTTGGTACGTTCAAATCAGGCAGACGTAGAAATAAATTATGTTTAGTTCCAGAATTTATTATCTTCTCATAAGAATTGTATAAAAATAGAATGTAGTGAATAAAAATTTGAAAAAAAGTACATTTTTTCCTAGGCCCAAAACTATCCCGCAATTACTATAAATGCATTAAATCCAAAATAGAAATAAGTGGTTGGAAAAATTATAGGTGACAGAAAACATTTAATTTAACCACCAAAGCAGCATCTTCGAGGCATGCCCATGATGGCCTGTACTCAACGATTAAACCCTATCATGGTTTAGCGATGTGCCGACAACTCATCCTTAGAAAAACTTCAAGACAAGACACCTGAAACAAAAGCCTCGGATTGGACGGATCCAAAACAACGGATCCTGGAATGTACGCTCCCTGAATAGATCGGGGGCCTTAAGGGCCCTCCTGGATCAGGTAGAACAATACAAGCTAAGCATAGTTGCAATCCAGGAAATTAAATGGCTCAGAAGCGAGATTAACGACCTCAATTTGCACACTGTTTTTACGAGTGGTAACGAGGAGGACAACAAGGAGCTTGGAGTAGCTTTCATCGTGAGTAAGCAGCTCAGGGACCACGTTATCGGCTTCAAACCCATCAAAGAGCGGTTATGTGCGATCCGCATCAAGGCCCGTTTCGCTAATCTCTGGCTCATTAATACGCATGCCCCTACAGAAGTAAAAGAAGACGCGATTAAGGACGAGTTCTACAACGACCTAGAAACACTCTTCGACTCACTTCCATCGAACGACGTCAAGCTGCTGCTAGGAGACTTTAACGCCAAAGTCGGACACGAAAGCTGGCATAGGGGAACTACTGGAGGTCACAGCCTCCACGATGAAAACAAAAACAACGGTCAGCGACTTATCGACTTCGCGAGCGGCAGAAACCTGGTCATAAGCTCTACATGTTTCCCTCATCGACGAATCCATAAGCAAACCTGGAAGTCTTCAGATGAATACACCGTGAACCCGATCGACCACGTACTGATCAGCAAGAGATGGGCTTCTAATGTCTTAGATGTTCGATCCTATCGCGGAGCCAACTGCGACTCCGATCACTATTTGGTGAAGACGACCTACAGGTGCAGAATCTCTTCGGTGCACCTAACGAGAATCAACCCTGCCAAGATCTTCGAGGTTGACAATTTGATTGATGATGCCACGGCGGCTGCGTATACTACAGCACTAGAGAAAAAACTGTCGCCCATGCTTGATGACATCAACAATTTAGGCATCCATGAGTTCTGGGAGGAGCTCAAAGACAGCATCAAGGGGGTTGCAGAAGAGGTCGTGGGCTATAAAGGCCGGCGCAGACGAGCAGACTGGTTCGACGACGAATGCAGGGCCTCGATTGAGGTGAAAAATGAAGCCTATCGCCAATACACACAACGCGAATCCCGAACCAAGAAAGAAAGATATAACGAACTTCGGCGAGTATCTTCTTCTTCCTTGCCTCGTTCTTTATATCGCTCCATGGTTCCGCGTTGCTCGACCTGCGGTGTAGGCACATCGCCCGTTTTGGCGATAATTTCTCAGCATATTTCTACAGGCAGCTCTATCTTGGATCGTGTCATCGCCGAGACCAATGCGTTGTTGTTGCTTTTTCATTTGACACATCCAGGTGTTCTTCGGTCTGCCTCTGGCCTTGGGTCCATCAAGTGGAACTTCCATTGATATCGCTCTCTTTGCGAGTTCTCAGGCGGACGCCTTTGAACATGGCAATACCAATCCATTCGTCGGTCTTCGAGCTTTTCGGTGATTGGTTGGTCTATGGACAAGCTGCCTCGGATGTAGCTACTCTTGATGTGGTCCCTTTTGGTTACACCAACTGACATGCGTAACATTTTCATTTCGCTGTCATTCCTTTCGCGTAACCTTCATACATGGTCCAGCATTCTGATCCATACATGAGTGCGGGACGTACAACCGTTTTGTACAACTTGCCCTTTAGCTTCATTGGCATTTTCTTATCGCAGAAAACTCCAGAGTTTTCTCGCCACCTCATCCACCCAACCTTTGTGCGTTGTTTGATGTCATCATCGCATGTAGCTCCGCTGTTCACCATCGAGCCAAGGTACTTGAACTTGGTACAAGACTTAAGCTGCTCTCCTTTGACGTACACTTCAGGTATCGGTGCATTTGGGTCTGAGAATTGGCAGCATAAGAACTCAGTCTTTGTTATACTTACCCTCAGTACATGCTCCTCCAGAATGTCACACCATTTTGTAAGCGCAGCTTGCAAGGCAACGATGTTTGGACTACTGAGGACTATATCATCAGCAAAAAGAATAGATATTTCTAGGCCGTCGGAGACACGTGTTAATAAGTAGCGCATGATGATGTTGAAGAGCAACGGACTCAATACACTGCCCTGGTGTACTCCGACATTCACCGGAAATTCTTCTGATTCACCAGCTGTGCATCTAACCTTAGTCGTAGCTCCCTCATACATGTCTCGTATCATCCTGACGTATGCCTCGGGGACATTAAGTGCTCTCAAGGCCAACCATATCAGATCACGAGGTACTCTATCGAATGCCTTTTCCAAATCGATGAACACAAAGTACAAGTCCTTTCGTGCTGCTCTATACTTTTCCATCGCAATACGAATGCACTGAATCGCATCGACTGTAGATCGACCTTCAACAAAGCCGCATTGATTGTCATTCAACCGCACAATCTTTCTCAATCGGTTGCAGACAACTCGCTCGTAGATCTTTAGTGTATGAGGTGTTAACTTTATAGCCCTATAGTTGTTGAGTTTGCGTGAGTCTCCCTTGTTCTTATAGAAAGGAAGAAGAAAACTTTCCCTGAAAGCATCAGGCATCGGTTGCCCACCTTTGATTTTGTTGAAGAGAACTGTAAGCCAACTAAGCCCGACATTTTCCGTTTTCAACCAAAATTCCGTGGGGATTTTGTCCGGGCCGACTGCCTTTCCGCGTCTCATCTGATGCATTGCCTCCATCACCTCTTCCTCTGAGATATCTTCAATATTTGTGGTATTCGGCTCAACATCTTGAAAAGCTGCTCGAGGAAATTCTTCATTTAGAAGTTCGTCAAAATACTCTCGCATCCTGCTACAAATTGCCGTATCGTCAATCAGCAACATTCCTTGCGAGTCCTCCACGTACTTTGGCGCCTGTATTTCCCGAGCGTTCCTTCTCCTTTGGGCTGCGACCCTAAATATCCTGGCGTCGTGCTTAGGTCTCTCGCGCAAAGACGGTCCTTCGGTCGCAGTCTGAGTTTCTAATTCTTGGTAGAATTTCTCAGCTGCCTTCGCCTTTGCTTGAGCTACCAAGCGCTTCACTTTCTTCCGGCATTGCATATAATTTTCGCGAAGTTGAACCCGTTCGGCTTCACTGCTTGACTCACATTTCGTCCATGCCTTAAATGCGTTCGATTTGGCTTGCACTGCTTCCTTAGTTTCGGTGTTCCACCACCATGTTTCTTTCTTCGTGTGGAGTGGACCTTTCGAAACTCCAAGTGCCTTTTCCGCCTCACCTACTGACATTTCAGCGAAACTATTCCACATTTGTGTTGGACTGTGCTCGGTGCAGTTTATGTTGTTTTGAAACCACTCCGTCATTTTATCAATGAATGGAGTTACTACAGGTTCAAAGTTGTCGTTTGTGAGATTGTGCCACTTGATTTTTTCGACAGGCTTGGGAGTTCTTCTATTTCTTGCTCCTCCTGCTTTCAAAATAAATTCTGACAGGAGCAAACGATGTTGGCTAACGACAGATTCACCCAAGATCACCTTGCAGTCTTTTACCCACCTTCTCATAAAATCGAAGCAGAGGTGGTAATCGATCTGCGTTTCGTGTTTCCTATCTCCGTGTCCACTACTGTAGGTGATTAGGTGTCTCTCGTTTTTCACAAACCATGTATTTAGGATGACCAAACCATGCGATCTGCACATGGTCAGAATAGCTTCACCTTCGTCATTTCTGACCGTTGAAGGGCTACCCTTTCCACCATGGCAATCCTCGTAATCATAATTTGATTCACCCACATGGCCATTTAAATCTCCTCCCAAGAACACCAATTCGGTATCTGGAATGGTCTGAATTAGGGTGTCAACGTCGTTCCAAAATGCCGCTTTTTCTTCCTGTGGCAGTCCCACTTGGGGAGCGTAGGCACTTATTACGTTCCACACCCTTCCGCAGATAACCAATTTGATGCTGATCAAGCGGTCACTTCTCTTCGCGACACTTATTATACTGCCAAGTAAAGACGACGCCAGAATAATGCCAACTCCGTTTCTTTGGTTTGTAATTCCATAGTAGTACAATTTGTACTTCATGGAATTCGTAAGAAACCGGGCTCTGTCGATATGGGTATTTCGCCACTTTGTCTCTTGCACGCACATAATGTCTATCCCTCTCCGCTTCATGATATCCTCAATCTCCTCGCTCTTTGACGTCATGGAACCGACATTCCAGCTTGCAACCCTCAGCTTCTCCACAATGTAATTGGACTGCCTTATATTGCTCGCCCCCGGAAACCGTCGAGCTCTGGCGCGAACTAGGTTCGCCCCGGGATCACTCAACCGCATAGCAGAAGTAGTGCCCAGCGGGGTAGTGCTTGTATCTGCGTCAATTTCCATAAGGCCTTCCATTCTTTTACACCTTTTGGAGAAAGGTTGTGTTTTTGGCACTAGTGTGTGGAAATAAGTAAATTTATGGACTTTCCTTTTACGTCCGCCGGCTATCTCCAGACGCGGCAACCCATACACACACACACTAACCTATGGGAGGTCTTGTTGATGTTAAAACGTGCCTCAGGCTTCAGATGTCATGGTTGCCTGCGACTTTCGCATACTAGCGGCCAAGCACCCTCTTGACCATGCATCCCTCGGCGCATGCTGATCCACCTTGGATTAGGTCCCTTTTTAGTCGCCTTCTACGACACGCCGGGAAAGGCGGTGGCATTATTCGCGACCCATGCCACAGGGCACGACAACAAAGTGGACACCTTATGAAAAAAATGGTTGGAAACATCAGAAGAAATCACCATATTCCTCCTCAATTACCGCCTCGTATTGAAATAATTTTAAGCAGACTCTACTTAGGCTTTGTCAAAACATACTCGAAAAAGTTCGTCCGAACCACGCGCAACAGTTCAGTCGAACCATGCTCAAAAGATCAACGAACCGTCAGAGGGTTGAATTCACTGAACCACGCAAATGACGATAAAATGTGATTCCTCTGTTTTTCTTTTGTGTGGTACAGCGAACACCGCGCTAAGTTGGGCCAGCTTTAGAAAAACTAAAAACCGGCAATGTATGATTTCATCGAGTAACTTAGTACCGACTTTTGAACATTTTTTATAAGCACTCTTATACCTTCGACAAAATTAATATGGGTGAAATGTTTACCGTATAGTAACTACCAAAACTAAAGTAGTAGGCACAGGCAGTTACATCGGCAACCTAAAGGGTTCTTCAGAACAGGACAGACACACTAAAAGTTAAACGCATCTAACTTTGTCTGATAATAATTCATTGGATGCGGTTTTACCGGATTAATTTTAACTTTTTTAACGAAGGATTGAGGTGGTTGATTACTCTAACATGGTTTGTCTTCAAATGATACTGGCAAAATTTGGACACTGTGCTGCCACTGTGCCAATTAATCTAAAAAGTAAAAACAATTAGGTACAGAAAATAGTGTTACATTGTGCGTGTGCGGGGAAAAATCCACTGCTTCCCGAAAATCACCGGTACAATGTAGACTGAGACTACCGAGCTTTTTGCAACTTATCTTAAGGTCTGTACATCGCATTTTCAGATCGACCATATACCTAGTAGTCTGGCTGGTCTAGCGGTTAGTGCGCGCACCTTCGGTGCACAGGCTCATGAGTTCGAATCTCACCGTGTTCCATGGTGTTTTTCGAACTCACGAGCTTGTGACGGACTATGATCTCACTCAGATGTTAAACGAGTACCCATTTATGGGGATAAATAACACTGCTGAGCGTGATGCTGATCTCATTACCTCAACAAAAAGCAGACAAGATCTTGGAAATAGGATGTCACTAACACATCCTGCGGCCTTAGTCCAATGCTGGATTGTCGCGCCTGTTATTTTTATATACCTAGTAGCGAAAGTATTCAGTTCTTTATTTATACTATAAAATTTTTCAAAGCTCATGCCTGTTATTTCAATTAATCACGACTAAAACTACTTTTTGAGAAGTATGTAGTCCCCATAGTATCTCGCGGACCACTTACGGGTCTCTGACGGACCACCTTCGGTCCGCGGACCACCTGTTGGGAAACAGTGCTTTAGAAGGACCACCAGAGGATCATTCATTCCAAATTTCATAAAAATCACATCACGGGGAGAGACAATAGAAGCAAGTCATTCTGCAACTGTTGACTCCAGTCTGAAATTGGGTTACTCGCTTAAGTCTGTGAGGGTGAAAATTTCACCGTTTATTGCATATATCTTACCCGTTATTGTGCCGATCGAAGATTTTTTTTGGAAAGGCACTAGAACAGGATATGTGGAATATTTTGGTATGTATTTGGGGGATGTTGCCTGGAAGGCTGTAGCCCTGTCCAACAAAAAAGCAAGTTGTCTCCGGTAATCATAGACTTGTTCGCTTTCGTTTTTTTTTTCCTTTGGCGGGCGATACGCTCTCGCGTCTCTTGATATTTAAAAAATCATAATTTCCATTTTTTTTACGAAGATACCTCTGAATTTTAAAATGAACCTTCTGAGAATCACGTTGACTTCTTATACAAAATTCGACTGCAAATGAGGTAATTGATGACGTTCTTGAACATGTCACTATACGCCATGCCGTATGGCATATAAGAACCACGAACTCTACGTTTAACATTTTCATTGTCAAATTCTGGGCAATTGCATACATAACTGCGACATCGTACATTTTCAAGTCACAATTCTTCCCGTGTACAGCTAGCGCCTGACCAGGTAATATAATTTCAAGGTGGGCAGCAAAGAACCACCGCTCCGCCACCACCACCGTCACCTTAGTCATTCCAACAGAATAACCGGCGCAGCAAAGGAACATACGGGGCAGCCTATACCACCTCTTCCAAGGTGCGTCGTCGGTGGAACCATAGCAATAACAAAGGAGCCTACAACACGGATAAGTAGGTGGGTGAGTGTACTATGGACTCTGGCTGTCTCGAAACATGCAATATTACACGCGGGAGCTCCCCAAACTTTAAGTGCGGGGGCCATCGTCTGGCGGCCCCCAATATACATACGTACAATGTGTAATGTGCACGTACTACGAGTATACTCGTATTATTCCTTTTTCTTGTTCTTTTTTTTGGAACTGGTTAGTTACTCGTAGCTGTTGGGTGCGATGAGCTCATGCGACATGGCCCAGCCAGCCTGCTCACTGTGGATAATGTCGTTACAATTTTTACAGTGTGGTAGGTCGTGAAAGGAGCCCCACATGCACAGTAGAATTTACACAACAATACAACACGAGAAGCACGAAGAAGACCAACCACCACCGCACCTCAAGACACTTACAACGCAGAAGTGCAGTAAAAATTCCAACGAAATTGAAAATGTTGCACTCACAAGACTCATTCCTTGTAGAGAACTCGAAGTTGGCAACATAAAATATGGCGAAGTGTCCATGCTCCATGCCTGCCTGCGGTCTGCTGGTTTCGTCTCTTTTTTTTTAGGTATGCGCGGAGCTTATTTTTTCGGAATAAATTTTCAGTTAGCGCGTTGCATTGCGTCATACTGTCCGCAATGTATGTGGCCCCCAAAACCGGGCTGGACGATTCATTCATAAATTGGACGAAAATTCAATAATAAATCAATTGACGATGATTGATGATGCCATGTCCAAGTTCACGAGTTAAGTAGACGAAATTAGAGATGGGAACTTCTGTATGGAAAATGAGTTTGTACCCGATGAATGTAAAGGACACACATCACATAGTGAGGTGTGTGCGTATGTGAATACTGAGGAGTGAAGTGGATTTTTGAGTAGGCAGGATGATTGAGGAGAACATAAGAAAAAGGAAGAAGTGTGCACATATGGAAACTAATAAATTTGTTTATTAATTGGATTCAGGTGTTGATGGACTTGGATCTTTCGACAATATAGCTATCATGACAAATCGGTTTTTTTATTAAGCAAATCTTTGCTTTAATGAAAGGTAAGATGGCGGAATCGCCGAGAAGCTACGGTGACTCTGTAGGCTTAGAGGTTTCGGAACCTAAATTATTACACAGATATTCCTATACTCTTCTCTGCGGTAAATTCGCGATTTACGATTCGCAGAAATGGAAGTTGGTGCCACCCGGTTTTAAGTGAAGTCCCGATGCCAGCCAACTTGAAGCGCGAAGGAATCGACGGTTGTTAATTTACAATGTTCACAAAATCAACCTACCGAATAGACCACTGCACATACCTAAGGCACTGTAAACGTTTCGAGCGCCATCTTGCTTCACAATAAACAACTACCAACTTTTTTTTAAAGTAACGCTGTAACTGAAGTGACTAGTTAGGGAGGATATGGTCCTGGAAAAATGCCTACGCACTTATATCTAACTGGTTTGTGGATTGATGTCTACACGAACCGAGTCGTATTGCTGACTAGTAAGCTGAAGGACCCAAATCGGGATGTCAAAAGCATGGACGTCTGGATTCAGAGTGAGGCTTAACCTTGGAATGGATTTGCCCAGGGGACCATAGTCCCTACCTATCATTGGTGTTAGACTCGAGGTTCTTACTCAAGTCAACCAGCTATGGATTTGCTGACCCGGGGTTGGGTTTCCAAAGGCGAGTGCATGCACTCGACGAATAAATCCCCATTTGTCAATAAGGTCCAAACACCGGGAGGTAAAAGAGTTAAGCTTAGGCACCCTCCTGACGGTATCGTCTTGTAGATGACTCTATCTGTAGGTTGGTACTGTATTCTCGACGCTCCTTCAAACAAGGCTTGAATTTTTGCCCTTGTAATCTGCTGCAAATTATGCCCTTAAATGCTTACTTGTTTGTCTTTTCGAAATTGTACTTGACATTTCGGTTTTGAATTAGGCCAATTGAGTTCGTCAACAGGAATACTCCATGGGTTTAGGGTCGGTACCTGTCGTCGAGGCTTACCATAGATGGTTCTCGATTAGGAGTATCTAGAAGTCTAGAGGTAACAGTAAATGCCATGAAGGTGTTTGACGTCTCTTCCTACCGTAAATGTTTACCAGACGGCCTCGAATAGGCAAACGGATTGATTTTGGGACGTCAATCAGCGTGCCTAAAAGGTGTTAGTCTTTCTTACCAAGTGCGTTTACATACTGCTTGATGCGAGGCGTTTTTACTACCTCTGCCGTTGTAGCGCAACTCCACGTTGTTGTGAAACCACAGCCCGCACGATACTCCTCTCATGGGGTCGAATAGGGGAATTGCGCCCATTGGTGCACCTTGCTGGTATCTCGACACCCCGTGGTAACAGAAATGAGACCTTTGCTCTGGACTGCAGACTGCGGTGTTGGGCGCCTTGCACACCCACGTACGACTGATGGCCTAACTATTGGGGTAGAGCGAGATAGTCATCTCCCGAAGGTCCCACTGGACGCAATTGTACGAAATGTCTTTTGAGCCAGTGGGGTCCTCCCTGCTCATAACAGCGAGAAGCCGAAGTAAGATCTCACAGTAGCACCCAACCTAAACAACGACAATGCCAGACGGACCAGAGCTGGACTGTTGTACAACATCCCGATGCAAGCGCCTGTAGTGGCGACCAAATGAGCTAAGGCATTTGGAGCCAGGACATATTCATGTCTTAAGAGACAACGAGAGACATTCGGAGAACCATCCTCGATAGTGACGCCAAATGCGTCAAAATTCCAGACATCCGCGTACGCCGGGCAATGGCACCGCATAGTACATGCGTCCAATTTTTGCCGAGAAGCTCGCACATTGGACACAAAGTATCCTCAGCATCAGCTGAATAGTGCATATGAAGCCATGCTTTAAGTGATCCGTGACCTGTGATAAGTAATCCTAGAGTTCGATTGAAATCTAAGTCAGTTTCTCTCACGTCACTAACCTGCCTAACGTATTCGTATGTAGTTCTTCCATGGGACGCTGCTGTTCCCCACCTGGATTGCCATCTAGGTAGGATACACTCCTCTAGGAGGCCAGCGATTTCATGCCGGGATCTTCCAGAGACACTCTCGGGAGATAACAATCTATAAGGGTATATGTAAAACGCCGTTCCTCGAAGTAGAATCTCAAGTCAAGAGGGGGTGCACCTTTTAGGACCTGCAGAGCCACGGTAGTACATACTCGGAGACATTTAGTAAGCGTGACACATTGAGACGTTTCACAGAGTTCCCTACCACCAACGGTAAGGGTCGGCGTAGTCCATAAGAGCTGCGGATCCATAAGCTGAACAGCCAACGAACAATGATTTTTAGATCCTCTGGACTGCGCCCCTACCCAGAACCCAATCCTTCCTAACGACGTGTGTCAACCACTGACATATACACTGCGCGACAAATGCTTAGGTACATGGATATTTTCCTTTAAAATTATATAATTTCTATGTACTCTGATCAGAAATAATTTTTAAATAATGCTCTCTCAATTAACGGTTATTTTAATAAATATTGCAACTCTATCAAGCAACTCGCATAGCTAACGGAATTTTTTAAAATGAAAATCGCAATTTCCACTGCGACAATTGTATAGGTTCACTTACTTTAAAGAGTTATCTCGTCCTGGTGAGAAGTGTTTCTGTAAACATTTTTTTCGCGTTATACTCTGTGAGTCGTATAGTGGATAATGTCAAAAGGAAAGCAACTTTCTGCCGAGGAAAAGGCGACAATTTCCATACTAAAGCAAGAAGGATATTCAAACGGACAAATGGCAATATGGATTCAGCGGAGCTCGAACGTTGCAAGTAATTTTATACGAGATAGTGAAAATTATGGCCGACGATACGCAGGAGGCAGAAAAAAAGCGATTTCCGGTGCATTACGGCGACGCGACGTCTCTTAAGATAAGCCTCGAATTCGTCCCTTACTGAGCGTAAGCATGGGGAGAATTTGGGGTTATCAACAATTGTGAGGACCATCCAACGAGTTCTTAGATCTTCTTCTTGTTTGAAACGTTTATGGTTAAAGAAAAAACCAGCCTTAACCCCGCAGCATCGCCTACAGCGCCTGGAATTCGCCTCAAGATTCATGAACTGGACATCGCAATGGAGAGGTAATATTTACGGATGAAAAACGGTTTTGTGTGGACGGTCCAGATGGGTTCTCCTACTATTATCATGATACTAGGAAGGAACCTATGTACCTGTCACGCCATCACTCCCGAATAGGTTCCGTTATGGTATGGGGAGCCATATCATATCATGGAACTATCGTCTTGGTCATCCTACGAGGTCGCCAAACGAGTTCATCTTATAAACCGCTCTTAGAAGAGGATATCCCTAAGATAAATGACATAGACGAAGGCGACCTTTGGATATTGCAACATGATCTTGCCCCAATTCATACAGCGAGGGTAGTTAAATCGTTTATTTTGGAGGAAAATGTGACTTTGTTAGACCGGGTGCCCAACTCCCCTGACATTAACACATTAGAAAACATTTGGGGGTGTCTTGTTCGGGAGGTTTACAGTAGTGGTAAACAGTAAAACCCTAAAGAAGAGTTAATTCATGGAATTAAGACAGCTCGGTCTAAAATACCGCTATCCGTGCTGCATTCTTTACACAATTCCCTACCTTGAAGGCTTTATAAAATTATAAATAAAAATGGCGGAAATACACACTATTAAATAACAACAAATTCTCTTCTTTTTTTTTGTATTTCTCCTGCTTAACACTTTTCTGAAATTATTTTCAGCGAAAACATTAAGTATAACGGTAAAATCGTCCCTGAACCTAAGCAATTGTCGCAGTGGAAAAAGACTCTTTGAATGAAATCAATTACTGTAATTTAAGGAGAATGTCCTGTAGGGCCTCAGTCCATCCATTTTATTTGTGATATTTAATAGTTTCGAAAATAACATTTCTTGAACCGGTAAATTTTTTTTTACCGTTTCCTGGAAGGAAATATGTGTGAACCTAAGCATTTGTCGCGCAGTGTATCTACAAATTTTTCCGTGACAGCTGTGAACTGGAACCTAAAGTTCATCCTCTCCTCCGTAGTTATGCCCAAGTACTTGACCTGGACCGCCTCGTACTTGAGTCTAACTTCCTCCATCTTTACCACTAGAGGGTGACTTCGGTTGAAGCTGCCCTTGAGCAACATCGTCACAGTCCTAGAGGACGAAACTTCAACTCCCATCTGCGATCCCCATTGATCGACAACGTCCTTGTATGATGATCCCAGACGCTCTAGCGTGTTACCCTCCACAAGAATGAGTAAATCATCGTCATAGGCGCAGCACATGCACAGCCTGTCGAGTGACTTAAGCAGGCCATTCATGATTAGGTTCCAAACGAATGGAACTAGGATGAAGGCCTGCAGACAGCCAAGCGATGCACGTTGGTGCACCACGTCGTAGGGCCCCTCTCGGAGAAGTAGCTCCTCCAAAGACAACTCCAGACAGCCAACTGCTTCGAGCTGGCGCAGGATCGCATCCCACAGCAAGTTATCAAAAGCACCCTTGAAGTCAATAAAGAACCCAACGATGCATTGAAACGAATTGCGGGATACTGACTCCCTGATAAAGATCCACACATCATCAGTACATTTGTCAGCACAAAATCCATACTGGCTGTCAGACATCTGGCCGACAAGCCTTTCATCCATTCTCCGGACAAGAATCCCTTCCAGCATTTTACCATATACTTACTGGAAGAAGACTAATACCCCAATATTATTGAGGTTTGGACTTGTCATTGTCAAGATCTTTCAGCAGTACAACCATGCGGGCAGACTTCTAACTCGTCAGGAAAAGATGTGACCGGAAGCAATCTGTAAATAGGCACTCCAAGTATTCCGGGAAGGCATGCCGGGTGTGCTTGCACATCCCGCTAGTGCTATTAAACCCAGGCTACGCATTGAGTCGTACCCCTGCCTGTCATCCCATCCAACCAAGTCGATTTCCTGCTTCTCAACTTAGCAATGCAAGCCGCTATCTCCCCAGTCTCAAGAGCAGGATTTTATTCCTGTTCAGGAGCCTGGCCCAGAGGTCCATCACTAGGTGGAGCAGCAGGAAAGAAGCTGTCAAGGTTAATACTCACAGACTCCTTTCAGGACCGCGTACATCTACTATCAATATTAAGGGTAGAAATATCGCAGGCCGACTTCTTTCCCCGACAGATCCTATAGGCGTTACCCTAAGGATCATTAGAAGACGTACTGACACAGCGTTGCCAATGATTAGTTTTACACTTTGCCATCATTTCGCGATATTCGAAAATAGACCGCCGAGGGGCGGCATTATAGTCAGGCAGATCAATATGATGGTGAGCTACCTCACGCTTCTTGACGCTTAAGTCCCTAGTCACTATCTGACGTGTCTGCGTTCCACCGTGCGATGGACCCCAATCACCTCGTCATTTACGACAGCCATAGACTCGACCACGAAATTACCGAAAGGAAAACGATCAAACGCTTCCTTCATTCGAGCCTCATAGAATCTGCCCAGTTACGCCTAGCTTGGGACCATATCTAGAGATACTAGTTGACATACTGCTGGAGGCGAGGGCTGCCTCTGCTCTGCTCTCCAGTTGATAATGCGCCACTTTAGGTGAAACCACATTCAACACGATACTTTCAGAAGGGCCTACTTCATTTGTCGCGACACAGAGCACTGAAGGCACTAACTCTCCGGGGCTTGTGCGACAACCGTGCAATAACATGCGAAATGCATAACTTTGTATCCTATGCTAACACAGAACTACTGTCAAAGGTCGGCAGTGCGACGACTGGCTTCGAACTCGTTCTCTTCTCCTCAAACACTCCGTGACGTGTCGACGACTCCATTATTCATTAGGACTCCAAAATGGTCTAGATATCGAAATCCAAGTACCTCGGGCACACTACCAACACATGCTGCCAGTCCTGCTCTGCCGCACCACAGCCCGTGCAGGAAGTATCAGCGCCCTAGTTGGAAAAGCGTCCAGTTCACCGAGCCGTGACCTGTAATCAGGAAACCTTGGCTTAAATTAGAGTTCACTCTAGGTCTAGGTTTCCCTGAGCAGCGTGAACATCTTTGAAATACTCGTATCATTCATCATTCTACCAACAACGGACTGGTCCTATTTGGATTGCCATCTAGACAGGACACAGTCATCTAGGAGCTTAGCGACAAGTCGGGTAGTTCTCCTGGATACACTTTTCTCACGCACAAACGAACATTCTGGCAGCAGCAGACCCCTCCTGATATAGAAGGCTGTTCGACAACAAACAACTTCCAGATCAATATCAAGAGGGTGGACTCCATCAATACCTTGATGGCGACAGAAGAAACAGTCTGACATAGGTATGCAAGCATATGTCATGATCATGTTAAGCTGCCGGCTTCCACGATGATGTCGCCCAGATCGATGGAACGGCGCTATATATATCTGACGCACTGCACGCCTATACCTAACCTCCGGTCTGCGCATAACACGCCTCAGCCTCAGCATACCCACCACACAGACTTCAACTCAAAGCCGGGAAGCACCGAGAGAAACGCAATGTAAATTTGGAATTTTCTCAAGCCCATGGTTGCCTGTCAAAGTGTATGAGAGTTTTCTAGTTCCTGGCTTTGAATAGCAAGGGCTTTGCTTTTCAGCATCATTGTCATTGATTTTCGGGTTGAGACTTCAAAACCCACGCGGGCTCCCCACGCATGGACTCCCCTCTCTTCAAGCTCATACCGCGTTTAACCCTCCACCAGGAGGAGAAGCTCGTCGGCGTAAGCACAGCATTTATACACGGGATGCAGGTATCCCATCAGATCAGAGCCCTGGCGGCATTTCCTCATTGCACTCTTCCGAACGAGGTCATTCACATTCACCAGACCAGAGACCAGAGACTCTCTGTCCGAGAAATAGGTTTTCCACAGAGACAGAGCTTTTTCCGGATGAGTTCGTCAGCAGCGAGTTGTACTTGTACTGACATATAGGAGCTAAGAAAATATTTTTCCGTCGTTGCATGCTCTGGCTGAATTCAATTCCTGAGTTAACGTATCACAATATTTTTGATGATTGACGTGGTAGGTAGAATTTTGCTCGATTTTGACTTACCAAAAAAAATTAAAAAAAAAAAATTAAAATAAATAACAGGCGCGACAATCCAGCGTTGGACTAAGGTCGCAGGATGTTTTAGTGGCATCCTATTTCCAAGATCTTATCTGCTTTTTGTTGAGGTAATGAGATCAGCATCACGCTCAGCAGTGTTATTTATCCCCATAAATGGGTACTCGTTTAACATCTGAGTGAGATCATAGTCCGTCACAAGCTCGTGAGTTCGAAAAACACCATGATCCACGGTGAGATTCGAACTCATGACCCTGTGCACCGAAGGTGCGCGCACTAACCGCTAGACCAAAAACAAAAAACCTAAACCGCAAGAAATTTCTAATAAATAATGAACCTTCGAACGTTTCGAAGCATTTCGGTGTCTTCCGTGCGACAACTGCTTGAATCTTTATAAAATGTCAAAATCAACTATTAATGCCAAGATTAAACCCATATTTTATAACGGTATAAGGGCCCTTTGTATATGCAAAAAATTTGTCGGAAAAACTTGGGGTATGAAACCATCCATTATGCTCTAGATCTACAGAGCAATAGCTAGACCAACTCTAGACTACGGTGCTGTAGTCTATGGTGGAAGAGAGCCCTGACTATACGGTGGGAAAATCTGTGCTTATCAAGGTACAGAGACTAGCATGTCTCATTACCACCGGTGTACTCCGATCCTGCCCTAGCAGTGCTCTAGAGGTGTTACTTTACCTACATCCTGTCGACATACACCTCGAAACTGAGGCAAAACTAGCATTGGCACGACTTATCGCGAGCGATGCCAATCTGGAGCTTATCAAGGGGCAGCTAAAATCTTTAAACAACATCACTATCGCGAATATGCCCTCCGATCACCTTCCGAAGGAGATCTCATGCGGCCGCCTTTTTCAGGCCGAATCATGGAGCAGAGAGGAGTGGCACTTTAATTTTGCTGGGCTGCACCCATAGACCATAAAACTCTAAAACGCCTCTAAAACAACCGAAGGTTCTGACGCAGTGGTGGTTGGTCCAGCGCATAGGATATCCATACCTATGGGGCACCACACCACAGTATTCCAGGCAGAGGTTCACGTAATAGCAGCCTGCGCTGATCTCTGTTAACGTGCTAACTACGTTAACAAAGGAATAGCAATCTTCTCAGACAGCCAAGCGGCTATTAAGACACTCACTAAGCACACCATCACGTCAAGACGTTCAGTTCAGTGTTGCTTGAATGATCTGAACAAACTAGGAGCAAATAACAGATTAACGCTCTTCTGGGTCATACAGGAAAAACACTTACATCACAAGGAACGAACAGGCGAATGAGTTGGCACGCATAGCCACAGCTACCCACTTCTACGGACCAGAACCCTTTTGTAGCATATCTACATGTATAGTAAAAATATTAATCAAAGACCAGGAACGACTTAAGGCACTGGGATAAACTGAGCACTGCGATAAACTACCCGGGCTCAGGCAATCTAAAATGTTCATAGCAGGATACTCCCATAAAAGAGCGTCTGATTTGCTCCAGCTAAGCAGAAATAAAGTACGCACCATATGTGGGATTCTCACAGGCCACTCCTGCCTGAGATCACATCTGCGCACAATGAGGCTCTTGCAGGACGCGAGCTGTCGATTCTGCGAAGAAGATGACGAGACCTCATTCCACGTCCTCTGCGAATGTGATGCTCTGTCCCGACGCCGCTGGATACAATTCGGAGTGGCCTATCCAGACACGGACGACATATGTCAATTAGCCAACTCGATTCATTTCTTAGCACGATCAACCTTGATCGTCAGGCATAGTCCTGCCCACTGGCTTCAATGCTGCGAACCCTCCTTCGGGTTCACGCCCCCCACAATCTAATCTAATCTAATCTAATCTATAACGGTAAACTAAACTGAGAAACCTGCAAGCTGTCAACAAAATGGTTCATTACGTAAGCTTTCGAACGACATATTCAATGTTTAGCCAGAGCCAATGAATCTCTATCAATTGGCAGTCCTACATACCGTTAGGACATATCGGTCTAATTTTGACAGTAAAAATTGATTGTTAAACTTTTGTAACAATCAAATTGGTGTTTGATTTAGTAAAGTTGATGTATAGACTTAGAAAAATGATGTAACTTTTTGGTTTTAGTAAGCCAGAAGCTGGAAGATCAAAGTTTTTCCGGAGAAGTAATGGTTTTTGACAAGACTTACGAAAAATGCTATTATTCCAGACGGATAAAAGTTAGAAGCAAAATATGGGCAATATTATTCCGATAACAAATTGTGGAATCTACCATAGGTCTTTGGCAAACCCGTAGCGGCTACCCTGTATTGAGCGCACACGAAAGCACACTACACAACAGCTCGAATAAGATCAGTTGCATAACAAAAAAAAATCCTTATCTAACCAAATGCATAGCCGAACCCCCAATTTGCGAGGAGCCGATAAAGCAGTTGTGCTAACAACCTTTCTTATTGCACGGCAAATAAAAATGTCCTTTAACCCCATATGAAGGTCCTTCTAATATCTCTGACAAAAAAATCAATTACTCATTCCTCATATATCACTCATTCAATATGCAAATCCAAATTGGCAACATCAATTTCATAGATACCGAGTACACACTAATACTCGCAATAATCCTCCTTGCAACTTATGCTAATTTTATGCTATAATGACAATAATAACTTATTACGTCTCCATAATTTGAAAATTTGTTATTTCTTCGTGTCGCCAGTCAACAACAACCAATTTGCAGGTGAAGAATCGATATCGATATATGTTATGTGTACACGTGCCCCGTACACCACCTCTTGATTAATGTAATGCATCACATTCACGTTAGTTAGTCTGCTTTCCACCTTCGCCACCCCCAAACGTATGTAAGGAAAATTGCATTTCGTATGAATTTGCATGCATTCGTACGTCCATACGCATTTCCATATGATGCATTTTGCCGTAAATTAAATAGACAAATATTGAGTAGGCCCATACATATCTCCTATCGCTCTCCTAAACAATTTCTAGGATGTCAGTAACATTTATCTTGGGCAAAAAGATACACTGCAATCTGCGATGATATCTCTGTTGTATATGGCCAAAACCAAAACCCTATTTTCTTGCTGCGCCTTGTAATATAATAATTGATGACTGCAGTCACAGCACGAAAGTAATAAAGGTAATTTCAATCATAATTTATAATCCAACTCATTTTACATTTTTACTCGCCTATACTGCGCATATGATTAAAAGTCTTGAAAGATGCAGTATTGGATCGTAAGCAATTTGTCATTGTGCGAATAAATTTGTAATTGAAAGACGTGCAGAAAGAACTAATCGCTAGTTATTTTTTTTGGGAGGGTGTCATGTATCTATTGCCCACACACTTCATGATTGGTGATTGAATTTATGCAATTGAATAAATATGTAGATGCTTGACAGTTTGGAAAGAAAGAACTGCGCAGCGATTTTGTTTTTAAATTTTTTACTTCCCGAAAATCCGGGCTCTAGTTCTTAAAAAAAAAATACTAATTCTGACGATATGACTTCACGTACAAAATTACCAAATTCAGAATCAACAGTTACAAAATACCCCATAATACAGCCTCCAAATAAGCGCTTGTGATAGTTTTCAGTTCATTAAGGGTGAAATTTTAGGCGTTTTAGCCAAACGGAGCCGTTTTTGGGGTGTTTTCGCCTTTATCTCGGAAATATCTCGGAAACGGTGAATCCTGCTGAATTTATTTTTATTTCCTATAAACTTGTTCTAACATACATATGTCGAAAACCTAACAGTTCCGCCGATATAGGTTTTTGAAATCCGAAAATTGTAGAAATATTTGTTTTTTCCTCACTTGTTTAGTTCAGAAGAATTTTGCACGATAAATTTGTACAGTATTCAATTGGCTTTAATTTTGATATATGTACTTTCAATTGTCTGGTCTTCAGTCAGTCAAAAGTTTAAGAGCTTCAACCAAGTTTTGGAATTTGATTTTAAAAGTATATAGACAAACATTGTGGAAAACAGGGAGGGTATTGACGATTTTTTATTTCACGGTTTTATAAGGGGTAGTTGGGAGCAAAACATACTAAAAGCTCGCGGTCGTTGGAGTTGAGCTAACGAGGGCGGATTAAAGCATCCCATTTTTGTGCTTATAAGCTCTATCCCCGCTATATGTCCGCAACCGTAAAAATGTCTAAGCAAGAATGAAAGCTTACAGAATTTTCTATAAAGTGCATCTACATGCATAGGTCGTTTTCCTAACAGTTATCCAGAGGCAAAGGGGTGAAAATTCAGTTTTTTGCAAATATCTGGAAAACGATGAGTCTGATCGCAAAATGTCCTGAGGAACAAACAAACTGGACAAACACTTTTGAAATGATATATAACACTCTAGACATTTTCTCAGAAAATTATACTCTATAGATCCAAAAGTATCTCTCTATTTATAAAAAAGATAAGGAAAAAATGGTCCCTTTTATTCTTGATCTGATTGGTTGAAATTGGAAATGACGTGATGATTAAGTAAGTAGTTTAAGGTGGTGTGCGACTTCAGTTGTCAGGTGATAGCTGAAGAATATGGGTCGTGTGCGGAAAAGCTCAGAAGAGAAGCGGGAGGTACGCAACAGTGGACGACGGGGTCGCAGATTAAAGCAGTGCGCGCTTCCGACGTGTGTTTTATTTTCCGACGTGTGTTTTATTTTCCGACGAAACATAGCCGCGAAGCGAGAATGTCGCGAAGTGACAGTGCGGGGGTTGGCGAGCGAAGCGAGCAGGGGGCGCAGCCCCCTAGTTATAGTGAATTTACTACATACTTTGAGTTGATAAGATCTTGTCCATATATTGCTAACGATTTTAGGCCAATTAGTCTTACTTCAACTATGCTTAAGTTACTGGAGCGTCTCGTTGATATTTATCTGACCAAAAACAACATGTTTTAGGTGTAAATGCTGGATGTAACTTTGTATTAGGTGTAAATGCTGGAGAAGTTTAAATGTACAGGACAACTTCCTAAAGTAATTTGGTGGGAGCCGGCAAAGTGGCAAGTAAAATGAGTAAAGTGAGTAAAGTGTTAATGCTCCCACCAAATTACTTTAAGAAGTAGTCCTGTACATTTTAACTTCTCCAGCATTTTCACCTAAAACAAAGTTACATCCAGCATTTACACCTAAAACAAAATTACATATGAGCGGCGGATTGGAGTGATATGTATTCTTTTTGCGGCAGCTAAATTTTTCTTTGGCGGGGTAACTTTTACAACTTTGTTGTTTTTGGTCAGATATCATATATTTTTGCATACTTAAATAGCCATCTAATATTTTTGTTTTTAGATCCTGATGTCCCAGTGTTCCAATTTCCTAATGTCCTTATGTCCCAATGTCCGAATGTGCAAATATCACAGTGTCCTAATGGCCTTATGTCCGAATGTCCCACTACCCTAGTGTCCTAATGGCCTTATATCCGAATGTCCTACTACCCTAGTGTCCCAATGTCCCAGTATCGCAATATCCAAATGTCCCAGTCTCCCTGTGTCCCAGTTTCCCACCTAATATCTTAATATCCCAATGTCCAATTGTCCTACTGTCCCAAGGTCCTAATGTCCCACTTTCCTAATATCCCAGTTCCCAATGTCTCAAATGTCCCAGTATCTTAATGTGATAATATCCCAATGGCCCAATGTCCTAATGTACCAGTGTCCCAATGTCCCAATATCCCGATGTCCCAATATCCCAATGTCCCACAGGTCAATGTCCCAATGTCGCAGTATACCAAGTGTTCTAAGGTCCCAATAGCCAAATATCCGAATGTACCACTGTCCCAAAGTCCCCATGTCCCAATTTCCCCAGTGTATCTAATGTCCCAGTATCCAAATGTCCCAGCGTCACAATGTCCTAATGTCCCAGTGTCTCAATATCCTAATGTCCCAATTTCCCAATTTCCCAATGTCCCTATGTCCCAATATTGCAATATCCCAGTATTTCAATGTCCTCATATCGCAAGGCCCCAATGTCCAAATGACCCAATATCCCGATGTCCCAATAGCCTGATATCTCAGTGGCCCCATGTCCCAGTGTCCCAATGTCCGATTGTCCTATTGGGCCTGTCAACACTCTGTTAACGATCTGCTAACGCTCTGTTGTTGCTTAATTAACGCTTTGTTAACGTTCTGTTACTGATTTGTCTTAATGCCCCCCTGACCCAGTGTCCCAATGTCACATTGTCCCAATGTCCCAGGGTCCCAATGTACAAGTGTCCCAATGTCCTAATGCCCTAAGGTCCATTTTCACAGTGTCCTAATGCCCCTATGTTATAATAACCCAGTGTCCTAATGTCCTAATATCCTAATGTGCCAATGTCCCAATATCCTGTGTTCCAATGTCCTAATGTCCCAATGATCCAATGTCCTAATATTCAGTGCCCCAATGCCTCAATATCCCGATGTCCCCATGTCCCAATATCCCGATGTCTCAGTGGCCCAATGGCCCTATGCGCCAGTGTCCCAATGTCCGATTGTCCTATTATGATAAGGTCATAATTTCCTAATGTCCTAATATCCCAGTGCCCCCATGTCCCTGTATCTCAGTGCCCTAATGTCCCAGTATCCCAATGTGCCAATATTGCAATGTTACAATGTCCCAATGTCCTAATATCCCGATGTCCCAGTGGCCCAATGCTCCCACGTCCCAGTTTCCCCAGTGTACCTAATGTCCCAATGTCCTAATGTGTTAATGTCCTAATATCCCAATGTCCTAATGACCCAAGACCCTAATGTCCACATGTTCTTATATCCTAGTGCCCTTTGTGCGAATATCCCGATGTCCCAATGTCACAACATTCCGATGTCTCAGTGGTCCAATGCCCCTATGTACCAGTGTCCCAATGTCCGATTGTCCCAAGGTCATAATGTCCCAATGTCCTAATATCCCAGTGCCCCCATTTCCCAGTCTCCCAGTGTCCCAATATCCCAATGTCCCATTGTCCCAATATCCTGATGTACCAACGCCCCAATATCCCGATGTCCCAATGCCTTAATATGCCGATGTCCCCACGTCCCTGTTTCCCCATGGTGCCTAATGCCCCAATGTCCTAATGTCCCAAGACCCTAATGTCCCAATTTCCTAATATTCCACTACCCCAAGATCCTAGTCTCCCAGTCTCCCGGTGTCCCAATATCCAAATGTCCCAATGCCGCAGTGTGTTTTAAAAAATGGTCAAAGCGATGAGCCGATAGACGCAATTGTTGGAAATCTTTTGTTAACTTTACCTATTAATTTACCGTTATTCCATCCACTTATCTAAATGGAAGACATTGATTGTTTAGAAGGACCACCAGAGGATCATTCGTTCCAAATTTCATAAAAATCCCCTCACGAAGAGAGACAGTAGAAGTAGAAGCAAGTCTTTCTGCAACTGTAGACTTCATTCTGAAATTGGGTTACTCGCTTAAGTCTGTGAGGGTGAAAATTTCACCGTTTATTGCATATATCTTACCCGTTATTGTGCCGATCGAAGATTTTATTTGGAAAGGCACTAGAACAGGATATGTGGAATATTTTGGTAAAAAAAATTTTTTGGGGGCTGTTGCCTGGAAGGCTGTAGCCTGATCAAACAAAAAAGCAAGTTGTCTCCGGTAATCATAGACTTGTTCGCTTTCGTTTTTCTTTTTCCTTTGGCGGGCGAGACGCTCTCGCGTCTCTTGATGTACGAGCTAGTATCCCACCGCATTTTCTTTCAACGGCTCAGCATGCTTATTGCAAAGGAAAGTCAGTGGATACAGCTCTGCACTCATTAGTCAGTTATATCGAAAAGTCGCTTTATCAAAAGGAATACACAATGGCTGTTTTCTTAGACATTGAAGGTGCTTTTAATAACATCAAACCTAGTGCCATTACCGACGCACTTCGAAGTCTTCACGTCGAAGGGTCCATTTGCACACTAGTAAATACGCTATTAACATCTAGACGAATTCACACCTCGCTGGGCTCGTCATCTGCAAGTAGGTATGTGTGCAGGGGTACACCACAAGGAGGTATTTTATCTCCCCTACTCTGGAATATAGCTATTAATCAATTGCTTGTAAATCTCGAGGATGTTGGTTGCAAGGTCACGGCATATGCTGATGATGTTGTAATCGCTGTGACAGGTAAGTTTCCGGGAGTACTTAGCGGACTATTGGAGAACGCCTTGTCTATTTTGGAAAACTGGGTAAACCTCAGCGGGGTTGGACTTAATCCAGCTAAAACTGAGTTGATGCTCTTCACTAGAAGACGCACCATTCCTTCTGTTAGCCCTCCCATGCTACGGGATAGGCAACTCACTTTTGCTGAAAAGGCTAAATTCCTTGGACTGTTGCTCGATAGAAGGCTTAGCTGGAAACCCAACATTCAAGAGAGGGTGAATAAAGGCACTGTATTGGATCTACACTACTATCGTACGACCGATTCTACTGTACGGCGTTTGCGTATGGTGGTCGGCACTCTAAAACTACTTATTATAACCTGCTCGCGAAAATACAAAGAATGGCTTCCATTGTTATAACTGGAGCCTTGCGTTCTACACCTTCGGCTGGACTTGACACTTTGCTCAATCTGCTGCCGTTGGAACTACTCGGCCAAAAAATGGCTGCCAACACGGCACTACGCTTACGTGAAACTAGTCAGTGGCAAACCCTAGAGTACGGCCACTCAACGATACTTCGAAACTTTAACCTCCCCTTGGAGACTGATTATACTAGTCCGAAGTATGCTTTTGGCAAAAACCACGATTGTTTGATTCCGCCAAGGGATCACTGGGATAACAATGCTCCCCTATCTACAGGGTATTTGGTATTTTATACAGATGGCTCTAAGAGAGATGAAGGAGTTGGTATTGGAATCCACTCGGATGGACTAGACATTAACTTGGCCCACTGTCTACCTGGCCACTGTAGTGTTCTTCAAGCGGAAATTTCTGCAATAATGGAAACTATAACCTGGTTGGGAAATCATGTAGTCACGATGCGGGATGTCATCATATACACTGACAGTCAGGCTGCTATTCGATCTCTCGAATCTGTGCTGATTACATCGAAAACTGTTGATAGCTGTCGCTCAGCGCTTAGAGTGATGGGTCAATATTTTAACATCGTTCTCTGCTGGATACCAAGTCATAGTGGATTTGAAGGAAACTACAATGCGGACCGTCTCGCTCGTAACGTGGTCACTATGACCTTTGAGGCCGAACGCAATAATATAAAATTGCCAATCGCTTCCTGTAAACAGACAATAGAAATAACTGTAATGCACAGGGCTAGTTCAAGGTGGTCTAACGGCACTACATGTGCTACAACAAGATTAATTTGGCTACGACTTCACGTGGCCAGATAAACTAACTTACTGTCAGTAGACAGGAAACATATCGGCAAGGTGGTCGGGATCATAACGGGACACTGTCCTATCGGGGAGGCGCAGAATTCCCTATAACGACTTCTGTCGCAGTTGCGATGACGAAGAAGAGGAAGAAAGTGTTCATCATTTTCTTTGCCATTGCCCGGCATTGGCCGAGAAACGTAAACGTTTTCTTGGCTCAATGTATTTTCACGATACAGATGATCTGCGAGATGTGAGCCCACTATTGCTCAACAAATTTATTGCCCGCACGGGCTGGTTTTCAGTTTAGGTGTTAACTTTAAGGTACACTCGGTGGTATCACAATGGACCTACTTTTGGTCTAAGTGCGCTAAGTGTTTTATCACTTGGCGGCCATTATATCTAACCTAACCTACCTATGACAAAACTCAACTACACTCGACTTCAAATAAAGCAGGCCACTCGCCACTTTCGAATTCTAACCCAATTTTCTAAAAAAGGATCAAGAGACGCGAGAGCGTCTCGCCCGCCAAAGGAAAAAGAAAAACGAAAGCGAACAAGTCTATGATTACCGGAGACAACTTGCTTTTTTGTTTGATCAGGCTACAGCCTTCCAGGCAACAGCCCCCAAAAAAATTTTTTTACCAAAATATTCCACATATCCTGTTCTAGTGCCTTTCCAAATAAAATCTTCGATCGGCACAATAACGGGTAAGATATATGCAATAAACGGTGAAATTTTCACCCTCACAGACTTAAGCGAGTAACCCAATTTCAGAATGAAGTCTACAGTTGCAGAAAGACTTGCTTCTACTGTCTCTCTTCGTGAGGGGATTTTTATGAAATTTGAAACGAATGATCCTCTGGTGGTCCTTCTAAAGAATCAATGTCTTCCATTTAGATAAGTGGATGGAATAACGGTAAATTAATAGGTAAAGTTAACAAAAGATTTCCAACAATTGCGTCTATCGGCTCATCGCATTGACCATTTTTTAAAACACACTGCGGCATTGGGACATTTGGATATTGGGACACCGGGAGACTGGGAGACTAGGATCTTGGGGTAGTGGGATATTAGGAAATTGGGACATTAGGGTCTTGGGACATTAGGACATTGGGGCATTAGGCACAATGGGGAAACAGGGACGTGGGGACATCGGGATATTGGGGCATCGGGATATTGGGGCATTGGGACATCATGATATTGGGACAATGGGACATTGGGATGTTGGGACATTAGGACACTGGGAGACTGGGACATTAGGACACTGGGATATTAGGACATTGGGACATTAGGACATTGGGACATTATGACCTTGGGACAATCGGATATTGGGACACTGGTACATAGGGGCATTGGACCACTGAGACATCGGAATGTTGTGACATTGGGACATCGGGATATTCGCACATAGGGGCACTGGGATATAAGAACATGTGAACATTAGGGTCTTGGGTCATTAGGACATTGGGATATTGGGACATCAACACATTAGGACATTGGGACATTAGGTACACTGGGGAAACTGGGACGTGGGAACATTGGGACACTGGGACATCGGGATATTAGAAAATTGGGACATTGTTACATTGGGATATTGGCACATTGGGATATTGGAACATTGGGATACGGGGACATTAGGGCACTGAGATACAGGGACATTGGGGCACTGGGATATTAGGACATAAGGCTATTGGGACCTTGGGACACTTGGTATACTGCGACATTGGGAAACTTACCACTGGTACATTAGGACATTGGGCCATTGGGATATTATCACATTAGGATACTGGGACATTTGGGACATTGGGGTACTGGGATATTAGGAAATTGGGGCATTAGGACCTTAAGACATTAGGACAGTTAGACATTGGGATATTAGGACATTAGGTGGAAGACTGGGACATTGGGATATTCCGATACTGGGACATTGGGACACTAGGGTAGTGGGACATTCGGACATTAAACCATTGGGGCACTGTGATATTTGCACATTGGGACAATAGGACCTAAATTGGGACACTGGGACATCAGGATATTGGGACATTGGCACATTAGGATATTAGGACATTGGGACACTGGGATATTAGAACATTAGGACATGAGGACACTGTGACACTGGGCATTAGGACATTGGAACATTGGGACACTGTGACATTGGGACAATGTGACATTGGGACACTGGGTCAGGGGGGCATTAAGACAGATCAGTAACAGAACGTTAACAAAGCGTTGGTAAGGCAACAACAGAGCGTTAGCAGATCGTTAACAGAGTGTTAACAGAAAATTAACAGAGCCTTAACAGAACGTTAACAGAACGTAAATCGAGTAATAAAACAAAGGTAACAGACCGTTTACAGAGCGTTAGCCGAATGATTAAAGAGAATTAAGAGAACATTAACAGAACGTTAACAAAGCATTAACGAAAAGATAATAGAGTGTTAAGAGAACGTTAATAGAGCACTAACAGAGTTAACAAAAAATTAACAGATTACTAACAGAATGTTAGCAGAGCCATAACACAAAGATAACACAAATCTATTTTGCACAAAATACATATTAATAAACTGTACCCATTTCATCCCAAAATTATTTTTAAAAAAGCTCAGCAACAGCCATTTGTGGCGTATTTGCAATTGCGTTTGCAGTATCTATTTATTTTAAAGAAGACCCTGTGAATATAACTTATGATATTAAATTTATGGAATATGCCGAACAAAAACCTATTGAAACTTTTCCCAAAACAAAAATATTAGTTGGCTATTTAAGTATGCAAAAATATATGATATCTGACCAAAAACAACAAAGTTGTAAAAGTTACCCCGCCAAAGAAAAATTCATCTGCCGCAAAAAGAATACATATCACTCCAATCCGCTGCTCATATCTAATTTTGTTTGCTGGATGTACTTTTGTTTTAGGTGTAAATGCTGCAGAAGTTTAAATGTACAGGACTACTTCTTAAAGTAATTTGGAGGGAGCCGTCAAAGTGGCACTGAATAAAATGTTAAAGCTCCCACCAAATTGCTTTAAGTATTCGACCAGACGAGTCGAATGAACAGGTAGACATGAAGACCAGTTGATTAAGCCAATATAATAGTCAAAGAAGAATACGATATTTGCATGATAGTTGGTTATGGCACCCTGACCGATTGGGAGTCCGCAATTTTGTATAATGGGAGAAAGGGGGTATTTCTTTAGTTTTTAGTGATTATTTAAAAACGGTTAAAGATGATGATGCAATGAAAATTCGGCGGTAGACTAAACGATAAATTCGAATATTTTGGACCTTTTTAAAGAGCTCTCTAATTCTTGAAAAACGCAAGTTCAGCCGTGGAATTTTATGCGACTATTAACATTAAGCAGAATGTGATTTTTGCTGAAAATAGAGTCGCTCCAATCAAGGACCCCCAATTATTCCTCCCATTTAAATTTGTCAGAAGGCATGTTCATAACTCCCCCAATTTAAAAAAAAACTACAGCTAATTTTCACGTGTGCCTCCTAAAACGGGATACGAGTTGAGGAGAATGAAATGTAGATAGCTAATAGGGTAAATACGAGAATTTCGTTTTTAGGGTTGTTTAGTTTTTTCAAAAAACCCTTATGAAATCGATTTTGTCCGTCCGTCTGTTCACTAAATAACTCGCGAACGGCTCAACCGATCGTCATAAAATTTGGTAAGAATGTGAAGAATCCTAACAGTCTTTACCACGAAATACTTAGAAATTGGTAGGGCAAACTTAACAGGGTGTCCAGAAGATTTGAAAAAGTCCATTTTTTAGTGTTTATCGGACATGGACGTATGGGTACTCAAATCAAAGAACTCGATGGGTTCATTTCATATCAGTTGCTTTCTTCCAGTTAGGAATAACGGGAACGGAGTTATAGGCTGTTAAGCCTGCAAATGTGAAAATTATGATGACGGTTTTAAGAAAATTACATAAGTAATATGCCTGAAAATTTTCATTCGAATATCTTAACCGGAAATATAGGGAATCAAATATTTAGCAAAGGCGTTTCACAATACTAGGGCAGCGTCTGAAGCATTTGTGCATATCTTGTGACTGTACCAAACAATGAACATGAACTTTGGTGGGAATACATAGAATGGTAATAGTGTTTGTCGCAAACACTTATGACGTTTGTAAAATTAACAGGGTGTCTTTGAATAGCTTCAAAAGTCTACTTTCCCACAACTCATAAGAAAGCTTTGGGTGGGCAACGGGCTCAGCGAAGCCACTTCATATAAGATCTTGTTTCTTGATTCGGAAAAAGAGTAACGGATTTACAGCTAATAAATTCAGTTAATATATGTAGCCCTGGTACATTCCAGAATGAAAGGCTAACTCAGTTTCAGTTGCTGATTTTTTGACATAAACCGGGTGGTCATTCTTCATGCTGTGGTTGTGGCGGTCATTCTCCATCGAAAGTGACCATGGATGTCAATGGATCTTTCATCGCCACCAAGCAGATGATTTTCGCTATGACGTATTGTGTTGTGTGAACCGTGACCCTGTCATTTCAGATTGCGCGATAAATTGAATAGTGTGTGCTGCACGGGCGTGATCAATTGACCAATAAATCGCTAGGTCTGTGGTGCTCTTTGGCTGCGTAATAGATCAGGAAACCTAGTTTTAGAGACCTGTTCCGATGCATAAGATCATTAAGATCGACCTGTTCTCTCAAAAGAACAGGTTGTACCATGCCTACCGAATACTCCAGTCTCTAAGTATCGTCTGTAAGCTCTTTGCATTGATGATCTGCCGATTCGAAGTCTTCGAATGAACACAAAGCCTGCTTGAAGTAGTGCTACACAAAACAAAGGTAGCAAAAATACTCGAGTCTAAACAAGCAATGAACAACAACTAAAGAAATGATAAGAAATATCTTATACCCTCACTGTTGAAGAAAATAACGGTAAGCGCGAACTCTAGTCAAAACAAAGCAAATCGTTAGCATTGTGTTTGTTGCTTGACTGCAATGTGAGTTGACGGTACTTTAGATCAAATTAGTCATTAAAATTGTCATTCAACGCACTTTCTGTAGATGTAACTTTCATAGTTGTAAGTTTCATCCTCTTTGAGAAAATTGAGTTAGAGTTCGAAAGTGGCGAGTGGCCCGCTTTTTTGACGTCGAGTGTATATGTTGCTACAAGAAACTGGCCTACCCCCGTTATAAGTAGAAACCCTGAAACTACATATTAAATATCCCAATAAGATTACAACTATGAAAGAACGCTTGCCAAAGGTAACTACTATTGAGTCGCGAGATAGTAGCGAGAAATATATTTTATACAGGGATTTACAGACGTAGCGAATTCCAAAGGACAATTAAATTGGAATGGTTCAACGCAAACAGCGAAAGAACTCTTCAAGCTAATGGATAATGTCACTCAACGGTTTAGGGGAAAAAACGGCTTAAAGTGCGCCAGCAACGCAGCATCGCTAAATACACTGCTTGTCATCAGGTTAGCACACCCAGTTCAAAATTATTACCGTTAATAGCCGATTTAATTTTGAGTTAAATACATAGCCCTACAACTTAATAATGAGACTTTTTTTTGGAATTTTGGGCATTTATTCATAGATTTATTCATATAACTAAATTAATCAAAATATTGGTCATCAGCAGCGATAACTTTCTCCCATCTTTCGGGAAGTCTACGAATTCCGTCGCGGAAAAAATCTTGGGTTTTCGAGGCTATCCATGAGTCGAGCCAGTTCTAAGTATCCTCATATGAAGTGAAGTGCTGATCAGCCAACGCATGAGTCATCGAAGCGAACAAATAGTAATCAGATGGAGCAATGTCGGGGCTATACGGCGGGTGGGGTAGCACTTCCCATTTGGTTGTTTCCAGGTACGTTTTCACGACTCGCGCAACATGAGGGCGAGCATTGTCATGCTGAAGAATTATTTTGTCGTGCCTTTCAGCATATTGTGGCCGTTTTTGACGCAATGCTCGACTCAAACGCATCAATTGCAGTCGATAGCGCTGCCCGTCAATGGTTTCATTTGGTTTCAGCAGCTCATAATACACAACACCGAGCTGGTCCCACCAAATGCAGAGCATAAGCTTGGAACCATGAATATTTGGCTTCGCGGTCGATGTTGATTGGTGCGCGGGCGGTCCTCATGATTTCTTTCCCTTTGGGTTATCATAATGTATCCACTTTTCATCGCCGGTCACAATACGATGCAAAAAACCCTTCCGTCTTTGCCTTTGAAGCAGTTGTTCGCACATGCAAAAGCGCCTCTCAACATCTCTTGGCTTCAACTCGTACGGAACCCAGTGGCCTTGCTTTTGGATCATTCCCAGTGATTTTAACCGCTTCGATATGGCTTGCTGAGTCACTTCCAACGAAATTACGAACTCTTTTTGCGTTTGGCACGAATCTTCTTCGAGTAATTTCACTGTGCACGCGAAGAAGCATCGTCACCGTAAACTTCCACGAGCAATTGATGACTCTGAGCAAAATAATGCCCAAGTAAAACTTCCCGCAAATGTTTTTTTTCGTGAATTTTCGAAACTTTCCATGGTCCGGTAAATGCGTTGTCAACAATCAACACGAAATGTTTATACTGACATTGCCAGCTTATGAATAGAAACTTCAAATGGTATGTATGTCAAAGATGGACTACCATTAGTTTATCGGTGTTGCCATCTCTAAAAAAAGTCTCATTATTAAGTTGTAGGTAATAAAAGGAAAAAGTGTGGTATTAAATTGTGCTTAGTGTTATTATTGAAAGAAAATAATAATTAATACTTTAATATACTTGAGTTTAATGAACAATGGGTCGCGGAAAACATTGCACGTAAAACGAGACCGATGCTAATTTCGGGCGCGGCCGAAATTTGGATAATCTTCGCTCCCCTCGGGCTAAAAGTTTTTTTCGGGCGTAGCTACGACTTTTATTTAACCCCCCTATTTATTTCCTTCCGTCTTCACAAAAGCTCCGTTGCGTCGACAAAGCAATATTTAAATATTTATTCAGAAAATGTTATTGGGGGATGCGGGAGCATGGCCCCATAGTACGATTCCATTTGTTTTTACCTTTTTAGTTGCTTTGATAAAGACATGGCATAAAAAATGTTTCTTAGAAGAATTAAAATGGGGGGTTGTGTTTATATGGCAGCCCCATGACCCCATGGTCGGATTTAATTCATTCTTACATATGTTTCGTGTTATCAATAGAAATACATTTGAGTGAAATTTAGTTGAAATTGGTGCACAAATAAAAAAGTTTTTCTTAGACTCAGAAAAATTTCAATGGGAATTCCAATTAAACTAATCATTTTGTCCCATTATTTTTAGTCAATAGGAAAAATAAGATTACTTTAAAAATATAGGAACCATTACTTTAACTCGATAAATATCCGTTTGTTTTAATAGTTGACTCATTTTAAAATAAACACATGATCTAGTTATTTTCTAATAGGATATATCTTATTAAATTAATGGGATCAACCCTATGTAATAAAAAAAAAAATCGTTTTACTCGTAATCCTATCGAACTATATTTTTTATATGTCCCATATTATTATACCTTCCACGCTACGTCATTGTGGATTTTTAAGAATCACGATATTTGGCCAGGCCGAGTATTGATCATCCGATTTGCTAGTACTCTTTAAAACTTACCAAGTCACGGGTAGGCAACCGAACGATCTCGTCTACGGAGCATGATGTTGGTTATCTTGCAAAATACATATGCTTGCAATTCTAAAAGGCCTATCGCATTAATGCAACAGGACGTCATATAAAACAAATGGGATCCATCCTATTATTATTAGTTAATCATATCAGATCTTGTAAATTTAATGAAACAAACTGATTGAAATATAATCTAATATCCCATTGGATTTACGGGGCACATTCCATTCCATACAAAATATCTCAATAGGTTTCTTCCAGTTATATTAATCATTGCATCTGTTTACTTTAGTGAAGAAATCTGGTAAATTGCCGTCCAATTAAAATAATGGTACAAAAACTTTTAAATTTACGGGGCCCATTTTTCTGAGTGTAGAAGAACCTAATTTGGGGGGTTAAGTTTGTATGGCAGCCCCATGGTCCGATTTTATCCATTCTTACATATGTTTTGTGCTATCAATAGAAACACATTTGAGTGAAATTTAGTTGAAATTGGTGCATAAATAAAAAAGTTTTTCTTAGAAGAACCTAATTTGGTGAGTTGGGTTTGTATGGAAGCCCCATGACCCCATTGTCCGATTTTACCGATTCAAACATACAAACTGCCTGCAGCAAAAAGAAGCATTTGTGCAAAATTTCAGCTTCATAGCTTTTAATTTGGCCGAGTAAAATGCCTCGCAACAGACAGACAGACAGACGGACAGACGGACATCGCCCAATCGACTCCCCAAGTCATGCTGATCATATATGTATACTTTTTATATGTTCGGAGATGCTTCTTTCAATGCGTTACAAACTTCATGACAAATACAAATACAATATACCCTTTCACTCTATGAGCGAAGGGTATAATAAAATGTATTGTATCTACATTGTTGTTGTTGAATGTTTAATAATATGTTCAGAGTACACGAAAACATGTGATGTGGGCCAACTTTTATGTTTTCGGATGAAAACAGCCCAAATCGTATCAATTCCAATACAGATTGACAGAATAAAAACACTATATTTTGCGTGTTTTCTATAAAACCTTGATTTTTTTTTCAAATGAAAATGTGTAGAAACCCAAGTCCCCAACCTAAATTTCCTTATTCAGCACATTTCGGCTCACTTCGATATTTTAACTGACACCCAAAAAATTTGATCAGTTTCGTGTGTTTGCCAATTTTCTTAATTTCTTCAAAATTAAAGAATGGACGATCACTTTGAAGTGACCAAATAAGTTGCAAATGACTACAAGGGACTGCACTATGATGAAAAATTTTAAATTGATATTTTGTACGTTCTATTTCGAAAAATAATTATAAAACCATATTAACAAATGGAAAAACAATATTTTTTGTTTTAATTGACTGAGAATTAAATAGGCTATTAACTGTAATAATTGAGCAATTTTACATCTTTGAATTTGGCTAAAATTCAGCCACAATTACTCATGTGAAGAGGTCTGGTAACCTGACGACAAGCAGTGTATATGCTCGCTTAAACCACAACCTGAAGGAAAGTACACTTACTTCCTTAATCAATTCACATCGAAAAAGATTTCCATCATTTTTCGAGCTAGAGAAGAATTACTTCCGCTCAATTTTGTTCCACACCGCGAGGATTTATCACTACTTTGCAGCCTATGCAATATGAGGAACAGGTAAGCTATGCGGCACTTCCTTGGAATATGCCCAATACTGAAGGAGACTAGGCGGTATTATTAGAAAATATGTAGGTACAGAACACTCGTTACACACTTGAAGTTTTAATGGTTTTCCCAGCTGTTTTGTTTTATGGATAGCACCAAGAATGACGGCTTGGCGAACAACAATTAAGACTTTACTTACCTGGAGGGATTTCAGTTTCGGAAACTCAACGACTGCTAAAATGCGTGACTGGAGAAATGATTTTTTGAATTCAGAAAATAATTTTGTAATCCAAATGCAATTATTTCGCTTTTTTCTCATATTTCGGATTTTTTAGATTGTTGTTTAAGAGTTCATTTCGAGTTTCAATTTGAGCTCCAATTATGCATGTTCCTAAGCTTATTCCCGATTTACACGGTTTTTAATTTAAACCAAGCTTCATTGCTTATTGCTGGAGTTTCCTTCTCCAGAATGTAAATGTTTCTTCACGATATGTGCATCTTAAAACCAATTGCCGATTCTGACATTAATTCGACACTCTTTCCGCTCCCATCCCATTCAATTCCCATATGAATGTATATGTACCTGCACTTACACAAAATTCTAAACGAACGCAGACACTTTACAATCCCAAAGTGGTTGCAATATAAGATCTCGTTGCATAATTAACATGCAAATGTGTGCTGCGGTGTTGATTTTTGTCCGGCGGCGGCGTGTACATATTTACCAATGCATTTTCACGCGGCCTCGGGACCAACCATTCTCCCTCAATGTAATGCAAAATTTATGTTCACCTTGGAGCACACTTTATAGTTGCAGTCGTCGTAGAGTCGTTGTCATTTCATCGTTTGTTGGCAACCAACAAGAAATCGATGAGGTCGTGTCGACTGTAAGTTCGCTGACCTCATGTCCACATTCGCACTTCCACTTGTACGACCGATGACTATAGAGTGCACCACAAGCTTCCTTTTGCTGCTGCCCGGGCCCCGGGCTCATTCCAATCTCAATCCCAGTTTTATATGTAAGTCCCCGGACGGCGCTCTATAGTACAATACCCTTACCAGTCTCTCTATCCCTAAATGTTTCAAATGCTTTGAAAAAGGATTCCAACAAAACACAGACACTGCGCTACTTACGAGGATATCTTTGCGCGTACCTACATGCGGGCTGTGTGTGGCTGGAACAGCGCCGAAACGCATCATCCCCATTCATCGACAGTGCCAATGTCCGGATTTGCTGCAGTCCTGCTGGAATCGATTTTCAACTTCTTGTTTCGGGTCGCTGTCTCTTTATAATGTCGGCAAATCCTGCAGCTCTGCTGACGAGTACAGAGTTCACAGCTCGAGTTGAATGCATTCGATGCGAGTAACACACCCGTAAAGTAAACATACAAAATGCCAGAGAGCAACGTTCGAGTCGTTGTCTTCGCCATATCCTCAAGAGTTCAAGTCCAGGGGTTGGGGTTGTGGTGTGGTTATAGCGCAGGAGCTTCTATACGATTGTGCCAATTTTACCTCCACCACTCCTTGAACATCTGTGCGCGATGCGGTTGAGGTGGTCCCTGGAAGTTGATACGTTTCGTTGACCGTGTAGCGCCTACCACCCCCGATTTGGCAGTTAATTCAAATGAAGCTCCCAAGAACACCCCCATCTTGACTCATATCGAGGCGAATTTTAAAAAGCCATGCATTGTGTTAGTTGCGTTGAGCTTCTCGGAAACTTATCACGATTACGAGTGACGTAAGGCGGTCGTTGCCGCTGTTCAGTTCTACAATACACTACTACTCCCCATCGTTCCATGCACTTTTGCATTTTAGTCATGTGCACCGCCCAGTGCGTCTTCGTCCCCCTGTTGGGGGATTATAGTATGGATATGCTGCCCATCGTATTCTGCGCTATGCTTCCAAGACGATGACTCTGTGTGGATTGTGTGTGTTGGATACTTACACTTCGTCACGAAGCGACTTTTCAGCTTGTTTTCTGGCGATGACTTGAATGGGGCTCAGCCAGCCGATGACGACGATGGTGGTGGTGCAAAGCAAAATGCACGAGCACGACACAATTGCCCGCATTGTTGTTGAGGATGGAATGTATCAGTCGCAGCGTTGAGGGGGTTAAAGCGGGTGAAAATGATGCGCGCAGAAGCTCAATGGGATTTTGTTTGGGGTAGGTCAGCAGCGACACTATGTACATCACAAGCGTGGACGATGCGATTGCATTGCATGACGCAACTATCGAGCGATTGGTGTTGGTTGGAGTTGGACTTTTGGGGAGCATATACGTGCAGATGGGTGTAGCAGCGTTGACTGAAAGGCCACTAACCGCGCGGTTGTTGAAGACACAGAACTGGACTGCATCGGCCAGATGAGACGGCTCATATGGTTCTCGTGTCACGATCTATCCATACTTCCAAGGACACGATGCGCGCCCAGGGTAGCGTAAAAGTGCGACTAAGCGCAAGACAAGAGGAGTATAAATATGAACAAAATGTTTTGTGATTTTTCATTTGAATTTTTTTTTTTAATGGATCAGCGGGTACGGTTGAGGTTGTTTAAGTGGGAAAATATGAGGTCAGAATAATTCATTATCAAGAGACGCGAGAGCATATCGCCCGCCAAAGGAAAAAAACGAAAACGAACAAGTCTATGATTACCGGAGACAACTTGCTTTTTTCTTTGACAGGGCTACAGCCTTTCAGGCAAAATCCCCCAAAAAAAATTTCCCACCAAAATATTCCACATATCCTGTTCTAGTGCCTTTCCAAAAAAAATCTTCGATCGGCACAATAACGGGTAAGATATATGCAATAAACAGTGAAATTTTCACCCTCACAGACTTAAGCGAGTAACCCAATTTCAGACTGGAGTCTACAGTTGCAGAAAGACTTGCTTCTACTGTCTCTCTCCGTGATGGGGATTTTTATGAAATTTGGAATGAATGATCCTCTGGTGGTCCTTCTAAAGAATCAATGTCTTCCATTTAGATAAGTGGATAGAATAACGGTAAATTAATAGGTAAAGTTAACAAAAGATTCCAACAATTGCGTCTTTCGGTTCATCGCATTGACAATTTTTTAAAACACACTGCGACATTGGGACATTCGGATATTGGGGCACTGGGAGACTAGGATATTGGGGCAGTGGGATATTAGGAAATTGGGACATTAGGGTCTTGGGACATTAGGACATTAAGAAATTGGGGCATTAGACACACTGAGGAAACTGGAACGTGTGGACATCGGGATATTGGGCCATTGGGACATCTGGATATTGGGACAATGGGACATTGGAACATTGGGACATTAGGACACACATCGGGATGTTGTGACATTGGGGCACTGGGATTAAAGGACATGTGGACTTTAGGGTCTTGGGTCATTAGGACATTGGGACATTAGGTACACTGGGGAAACTGGGACGTGGGAACATTGGGCCACTGGGACATCGGGATATTGGGACATCGGGATATTAGAACATTGAGACATTGGGATGTTGGCACATTGGGATATTGGAACATTGGTATACTGGGACATTAGGGCACTGAGATATAGGGACATGGGGGCACTGGGATATAAGGAAGTTGGGACATGATGACCTTGGGATAATATGACAATCAGACATTGGGACACTGGCACATAGGGACATTGGGCCACTCAGAAATCGGGATATTAGGACATTGGGACACCGGGATATTGAAACATTGGGGCACTGCGATTTAGGACATTGGAACATTGATTGGGATATAGGAAAGTCCAAATATTATTTAGCTTTGGCCGTAAATGAAATGTCCTTTTTTTTGTCCTGGAAGATACATGTAGGCAACATATGGATTTGATACCCCATATTTCCAGATTTTCTTAAATGAGACCCCCACAATACTAATGGAAGTATTTTGAATCCTGTTCGAGGGATCCTTAGGTCCAAAAAGGATTTGTTTTGCAGAGGAAGGTCCATATGGTCCATATATGTGTGACGAACGAAAAGAGATATTGAGTATAGCGCATTTTATAAGTTCAGGGCAAATTTCGCAGCATAACTGTTAATTCGAAAATTGAAATTTTACGTTTGAATATCATCGGCAGCCTTTGCCTCTGAAACCAAATTTTGACCAAATTTAGAGTAATAGTTTTCTAAAGCTACGACAATTGAAGCAAGATACAGATGATTTTTTTTTGTTTTTTTTTTTTTTTTGATTCAGAACTAAATGTCCTTTTCCACCCCGGAATTGGTACATATAGTCAATATGGGTATTAAATGCTAAAGTCAAGACATAAAAAAGCTTGCGTACAAGTCCGCAACTCAGTGGGACATTTTCATGTTTTTCGTGACGATTTGCTTTTGGAATTTGACTCTTTTTGGGTCGTTCAACAAAAGTTGAACGAAAGCTGAACGTGAGTTGAACCTAAGTTGAAAGTAACACTTTTTGGGTCGTTCATCAAAAGTTGAACGAAAGTTGAACGTGAGTTGAACCTAAGTTGAAAATTACACTTTTTGGGTCGTTCAACAAAAGTTGAACGTGAGTTGAACCTAAGTTGAAAGTTACACTTTTTGGGTCGTTCGACAAAAGTTGAACGAAAGTTGAACGTGAGTTGAACCTAAGTTGAAAGTAACACTTTTTGGGTCGTTTAACAAAAGTTGAACGAATGTTGAACATGAGTTGAACCTAAGTTGAAAGTAACACTTTTTGGGTCGTTCAACAAAAGTTGAACGAAAGTTGAACGTGAGTTGATTCTAAGTTGAAAGTAACACTTTTTGGGTCGTTCAACGAAGGTTGAACGAAAGTTGAACGTGAGTTGAACCTAAGTTGAAAGTAACACTTTTTGGGTCGTTCAACAAAAGTTGAACATGAGTTGAACCTAAGTTAAAAGTTACACTTTCTGGGTCGTTCAACAAAAGTTGAACGTGAGTTGAACCTAAGTTGAAAGTTGAATTCAAGTTAAATTCAAGTTAAATTCGAGTTGAATTCGAGTTGGATTCGAGTTGAATTCGAGTTGAATTCGGGTTGAATTCAAGTTGAACCCAAGTTGAACCCAAGTTGAACTCAAGTTGAACCTAAATTGAACCCAAGCCCAACCTCTGTTGAACCTTGAATGGCACATAAAAATGTCAAAAACAGCAGTAATTAAGAGGAGTTCCCCATAATGCTAATGGAGGCATTTCGAATCTTTATGGAGCGATCCTTATCTATGGAACGGGCTTTAAATGGCCGATCCTAGGGACACTTTTGGAGTTACATATTTTTATAACCTATACCCATAAGATGGTATAGGGTATATTGTTTTTGTTACGCCGATATTATGTAACACCTCAAAGGAGCCACCGGAGGTATGGCAAAGTATATATATATAAATGATCAGGGTCGGTCCCTGAATCGAATAAGCCATGTCTGTCTGTCTGTCTGTCTGTCTGTCTGTCTGTCCGTGTGTGTGTCCGTGTGTCTGTCTGTTAGCACGATAACTCCCGAAATAATGAAGCTAGCGGTTTGAAATTTTGGTCGAATGTTTGTTTTGCTAAAATCTTGGACGGTATTGAAAATGGGCCAAATCGGACCACGGGTTTCCCTACCTCCCATACAATCTACCCCTCCTTGATATTTTAATTCGGCCATAACTTTCGCTAGAATATCGCTATCGACTTGAAATTTTGATCAATATATGATTCTGACATATACTGTGAGTTTATGGAAAGTGGAGTAGGTCCGACTACCTCTACCCCTACTTCCCCTACAAAGTTATATTCAGCGATATCTTTTGATAGAATGTCACGAAAAACTTCAAATTAGTATGAAATGGTAGCCGTTGGCTGCCTTGACAAGGTAATAAAGATATGTCAGGTCCGACCCATCTACCCCTCCCTCCCCCACAAAAAATATGAAATTGAATATTTTGGGTTTTGCGTGCCTTCTAGGTATGTACATGGGTATAGGGTATACACTCATCGTGCTATTCGCACGATTAGAACTCGGTCTCGTTTAAACTGTATTTCTAAATAATATTTCTCTAATTTGGTCTAACCATTTTCATAAATACTCCAAATGTGGCCAACACACGCATTCGCATTCGCAAAATTGTTGTGCTGCTATAGTACAGCGCTAACATCTTATACCAAGCCCATCGACATAATCAATAAAATTGCATATAGCATCTTTCAGATGGTTGCATTTAATTGAAATTTATTAAAAGCCATTTCTTGACTTCATTACATGATTGAAAAGTGGCTGCTGCAGAGTGCAGATGCTGATGCCTGGTTGGCCTCTATGCGTTGCGTTTGCGAAATGCGAGTTAAGTCGAGTCTTAAAAATTTATCCAAGTCGATGGGCGGCTCACTTAATTCAACTTTTGTTCATCATATTCTAGGAGGAGGGAGTTTGACTTTGTGCATATCGTTGCTCCGGGAAGAATACATAGTTTTCATATCAACAAAAAAAGCAGGAGCAGGTTATATGCCTTTAGTTTGTACGACTTATAAGATTTTATCTAAAATTCTAGAAAATAGAATTAATCCGTACGCAGAAGAAATCATTGGCGAGTACCAAGGCGGCTTTAGACCTGGTCGTTCGACAACAGATCAGCTTTTTACAGCGAAGCTTTTACTCCAGAAGTGCTGGGAATATAACATCGACGTATACCAAATATTTGTCGACTTCAAGCAGGCATACGACAGTATCGATCGAAGTGTACTGTACAACATTCTGCTGCATTTTGGTATACCAGCTAAGCTAGTGCGACTCATAAGGATGACGATGACTAATACCGTCTCGCAGGTCAGAGTACAGAACAGACTCACTGACCTATTTGAAACTCGTACTGGACTCAAGCAAGGCGACGGGCTGGCGCCGACGCTCTTCAACCTAGCTCTGGAGTATGTAATTCGAGCCATGAATTTGGACAGCAGCGGAACGCTACTCATTAAGTCGACTCAACTAGTAGCTTACGCCGACGACATCAAAATCATGTCTAGAAGATTGGGTGATGCAGAAATCCTCCTGCATAATCTCAATAACGCCGCCAAAGAAGTTGGACTACATATCAACGAATCTAAAACCAAGGTCATGATGCAATCAAAAACTAGAACGCCAGTAAATTCAAGCATCACAGTGGGGGACCTCAATATAGAATATGTAGACAACTTCACTTACCTGGGTTGCAATTTGTCAAAGGACGCCAACGAAACAGATGAGATAAAGCGACGGATACAACTAGCTAATAAGTGTTATTTTGCGGTCCTCCAAATTATGAATTCGAAGCTGGTGCACAGGAAGACGAAGCTCCACGTATATAAAACCATAATCCGACCTGTGCTATGCTATGGCTGCGAGGCATGGACCCTAACCCAAAACTCTGAACACCTGTTGGACACATTCGAGCGAAAGGTTCTCCGAAGAATCTTCGGGGCCGTTCGTGAACGAGGTGAATGGCGCATCCGGTACAACCTTGAGTTGTATCAGCTGTATGATGAGCTACAGGTGTCGAAGATCGTGAAATTGCAGCGACTGCAATGGGCGGGACATGTACAAAGGATGAACGACGATCGCATGCCCAAAAAGGTGATGAACGCGCAACGAGTGGACGGAGCCAGATTGCGTGGACGACCGAGAGCCCGATGGGAGCATTCTGTATGTGAGGACGCCCACCAGATGCTAGGCTTTCGGAACTGGAGGACAAGGTCGCGTGACCGCGACAATTGGAGGTCTTCAATCCAGGCGGCCAAGGCCCGACGTCGGGCTATCGTGCCATAAAGAAGAAGAAGGTTATATGCCTGAATCATGAATCTGCTTATTGTAAGAGCTAACTTTCCAAGATTTTCCACAATGCGATCATTTTAGATTTTACAGACGGCGAACATGCCTTTAGCATATTTTAACGCCCACGCGTATGTTGTCATTATCGCACAATGTTACGTCGAAAATTTATTGGTTGACAGTAGTTGGTGGTGCTATTCTTTTGAATGTTGCTGCGCGACTTCTTTTTAGTGCTTCTTGGTCGAGGAGTAGATACTTATTAAGATTTGCAGATTGCAATGAGATCACAGAAACTCATTTGATTTGCATTTGTGTACCATGTAGTCAGTGGATAGTTCGGCTTTTTAGAAAATGCTAAATGTTGTACATGGTGTACCTACCACCTTTTAAAAACGTATATAATACAATTTCAGACAACCATCTGAGAAAAGGTAACTCCGCAGAGTGTGCTGTTAATCTCGAGACTTCTCCAAAAAGCAGTTAAGATCATGGAAATGGGATGTAACACGTCTGTGATCTAGGTACACTATCTTAAACTCACGCGCTCACTGCAGATATTACAAAATATCCTTTTTTTAATGATATACATACCGTTATCTGAAAAGAACTAGAACTAGATTCGAAAACCTCAAGGATACCTCAACATAATGATAGCTATTTCAAATAATCCATTGATATTACTCAAAACATAACTACCGCTGAGAGCAACAATTCAAAGTTCATAAAACTAGTAACGGTATGCACTTCCCACAGACGCTATTATTTAGCCTTTCTGAAAAATGCTACTTTTCCTTCCAACAATCTCTGCACACATTTTCTTCATGTGGACCACTTTCTATTCGATGCATGCATATGTGTATCGAAATCAAAGAAATGCGCGCGGCTGCACATGGTACTCAATATACGACGGAAATGTCTTATTGGTTGCATGTTTCGCTAAAGAGAGACCAGTCCTTGTATTCGAATAAATTTATAATAGTGTCTTGATCCAAGACGCCGATTAAACACAAGATCCAGTTACTGGTTATTCAAAGCCAAACTCTTGGCCATTTTCCCTATTGGTTCGGGATTAATACTTAATTTCTCCCATCGAATCTATGGGCGATATACAGGGTGTCCCACGACTCTTGGTACATACGGGTGATAGTATAGCTCATTTGAGTACAATTAATGTTGTGCATGACCCCTCTATCTTTAATCGTTATAAAGTTATAGAATTTTTTGGTAATAGTGTCAGAAACCTCGACTTGATGAGCAAAATCACTATTTGCCACACTCCCAAATATTTGATCCGAGGTTAGGTTAGGTTAGGTACAGGGGCCGCCAGATTTGCACCCAGCGCAAATCCGAGGTTGGACTTTACTTTCTGAAACTGCACAAAACTGCACATTATGAGGCAACTTTTGTCAACTTTGTACATTTGTCAGTTCAAAGTACCGTTACGATTTTACAATTCGAATTTTCAAGAAAATATCAATTTTCGAATTTCTTTAAAGTTTGAATGGTTGTATCTCGGTAGGATTTTAAATTATTTAATTGTCAAAACAGTTTTTTATGTAGAATTTTGTGCAGTATTAGAAATTGAAGTCAAATCCCGGATTAAATATTTGGGAGTGGGGCTAATAATGATTTTGGTCGGCAAGTCGACCTTTTTGACACTATGTATTTACAAAAAATTCTATAACTTTATAACAGTTAAAGATAGAGGGTTCATGTAGAACATTAATTCTTCGCAAATGAGCTGCACTATCCCCCATAATCGTATGTGCCATGAGTCGTGGGACACCCTGTATATAAAACAATTCAATAGGCATCCTCATTATCGTCAGCAGCTTCATATGGTTGTTTGTTGCGGATATTGACGAAATGGAACTAGCAACTATGTAATGTACACAATGCCTTTTTGCAACATTGTTGTACGTATTGATCGTGTGCCGGCGGAAAAAAGCGGTACGCGAAATAATGAAAAATTTATGAGCATCATGAACGAGTTTGAAGAAGGATAGATATGGACTAGATTTAGTATTGAATGAATAACACAGATTTCCGGGAATGCAGAGATTAGATGTGGGATATGTTGAGAATCCGATATGTATCGTACTATACAGGGTGTCCCGCAACTGGTTAGCCATAGACCAATGGTCGACTCTACAGGATGTTTTAGGAAAAATGTCGCCAAAATTATTTCTCTAGCTTTTACCGTTAAGAAGTAATTGCCTTTTTTGTGATTCTTGTCAAAAAACACGACTTTTTTTCGAAAAACTCCTATTTTCTAGCTTCCACTTTAGCCAAATCAATGTTTTTCATATTCTTCTGAAAGTACATAAAATTTCCAATAAAAGGACATATCGAACGTTTCGAACGGTTTCGTATCTTCCGAAATACGACGTTTTGAACTTTGCAGAAATGTCAATTTCAATTTTTAATGTCAAAATTAAACCCGAATTTCGTAACGGTACATTGTAGTGGCAAATCTGCAAAGTTGACAAAAGTTGGCGTAGTATCTTAGCTTTCGAACGGCATATAAGAATAAAGCACAGAAACATCCAGTTTGTGAATAATATGTAAATGAAAAAAAAACATAGTCTGCAAACCGACTTCAATCTTGAAAAGGAAGTAAAATTTTTACATCAAGCATAGACTTGGTTGTTATGCATTATGGAAAAATACTTTTCGCTACTGTTGTAGATGCTTATTATAACGGTAAGTATCGACAAATTTGTTTTACGTGCCGAATTATTTGTACGAAGGTTCGCTGTGTACACATTAATATTGTGAAAGTATTTTTCATTTTCATCGTCTAAAAAAGGATAAACATTTTAATTTGTCAGGTATTAATTAGTGTCCTTTTATGTCCTTTTTCAGATCCAATTTTTCCTTAGAAAATTTAATGATTGAATCTTAGATTCTAAAAAATGAAAAAGGAAGTGGCAACTTGAATTATTTGCGTAGTTATGGCTTTGGGAAGATACAGATGATTACGGGGAACACGAAAATTTTCCAATTCAAACGCGATTTATTCCGTTTAGGGTCCTAGAAATAGGAATCAAACACCGGATATGTAATGTACTCGGCGTCTCCTTTGATATGATACCCCGCATGCCGACCTCCAGTCAAGGATTAAATAGTTTCCTTTTTTGTCCTTTTTGGGACTTTTCCGATCAAATTTATTTTAGTCAAATGAGCTTTAGACTCCTGGGACCCCACTGATTCAAGACCAAGAAAAAATAGCCCTACTGTATTTTTTTCTATTGGAAATGCTTATATGACTGAACTATTTCCAAGTAAAAGCAAGATTTCTTTCACTTACGGACTATGTTTTTTTCCCTTTTACACATATTATTCACAAACTGGATGATTCTCTGATTTATTCTTATATGCCGTTCGAAAGCTAAGATAATCCGCCAACTTTTGTCAACTTTGCAGATTTGTCACTACAATGTACCGTTACGAAATTCGGGTTTAATTTTGACATTAAAAATTGAAATTGACATTTCTGCAAAATTCAAAACGTTGTATCTCGGAAGATACGAAACCGTTCGAAACGTTCGATATGCCCTTTTATTGGAAATTTTGTGTACTTTCAGAAGAATATGAAAAACATTGATTTGGCTAAAGTGCAAGCTAGAAAATTTGAGTTTTTCGAAGAAAGTCGTGTTTTTTTGACAAGAATCACAAAAAAGGCGATTACTCCTTAACGGTAAAAGCTAGAGAAATAATTTTGGCGACATTTTTCCTAAAACATCCTGTAGAGTCTACCATTGGTCTATGGCTAACCAGTTGCGGGACACCCTGTATAGGCATTGTAATTTTCTCCTCGACTTGAATAATTATTTTCTAATACGTCAGGAAATAGACATAAATTTGGTAGAACTTTGCAGAAAATAGAGCTGTTTTTTTTCGTCCTTACCTTACCTCATCTCCTTTCCACTTTTTTTTTTTCACATTATAGTTCAGTAATATCGTGTCGATTTAGTACCAATCCGTGAAAAAAAATGCGGAAGTGTTTTTCTCACTCTTTCTCTATGTATAGCCTTCTCTATGGCGCTGATTCCGAAGATGAACTTTTTACCCTAAAAAAATGCCGGAACATTATAAAAAATAAGCAAAATTACCCAGATTTCAGGTTTTTTGCCCGAAAAAATGTTTTACAGTAATCCCTCGTTAAGACGAACTCAGCGGGAGAAAGAAACATCAAGTTTGTGTTTAATTTATATTCGTGTTGCACCGAATTCTGTTAAGACGAATTGTTTTCGTGCTATCCGAATTGGAATACTTTGGACTTATTGTAATTGTTTGCACACGTAGGAAATTCTACTTTGCTAAAAAAATCACTTATCTGCAAGAAACCAAATAAAAAAAAGTAGATTTTCCACGTACAAAGGAAAGCAAACTTATTTTATTCCATTTTTTTTAAAGAAAAATATTCTATTTTATTTTGTCTTTTTTGAGGAAACAAATTATGCGGGTTTTAGAAAGTTGGTGATTGACGTTTGTTGATAGGTTCTCGGAAACTGTCTAAAGCATTCTCTCGATATTTTGTCCAAGTTGTCTTCGAAATTCACATCCGGTGTTTCATTGGAAGTTTGGACAAGTATCTTCAGGGTGTCTAAAGCGGAAATAACTTCACTTCGGCTCAGCTTTTTTATCTCCTCCGTGGCTCGATCCTCGATGTTCTAACTCGTCTTCTTTATCGCTTGTTTCCGGTTCCTCTTCGTCTGGTGAACCACACACTGGTATATTTTCTTCAAGTGAAAGGAACTCAGTGAAAGTAAGATTGACATCTGGTTCCATAGCAACAAGGAGCCTGTCCCAGTCTTCCGATTCATGGGATTATTATTCAATATTTAGCATTTACACCTAAAACAAAATTACTTATGAGCGGCGCATTGGAGTGATATGTATTCTTTTTGCGGCAGATGAATTTTTCTTTGGCGGGGTAACTTTTGCAACTTTGTTGTTTTTGGTCAGATATACTATATTTTTGCATACTTAAATAGCCACCTAATATTTTTGTTTTGGGATCCTGATGTCCCAGTGTTCCAATTTCCTAATGTCCTTATGTCCCAATGTCCGAATGTGCAAATATAGTCTAGTTACTACGTGATAAACCTAGTACATCAGATTGCAAAATGTGGTGGAGACAAATTTTTTTTTGTTTCTTATGTTTTTTGGGGTGCTGAGCACGAATCCGGAGCTTCCCACCAAAATTTCGTTGCGGAACAGGGTCAAAATCGTGAAAAACCCTAAAATTTTTGTTGTTTTTCTGTTATTCGCCCCCTAATTCTGCAACTATTTATTTCTGCGAAAAACTCTCCATGAATATTTTAGAGAGCACATAATTGCGCGTTCAAAGAGACATAAATATTAAAAATCTTTTGAGCGGTATTACTACAATGGATAATTTAAATTTGCCATTTTTAACATTGTTCCATTTTATGAAAAAAATTTTGAGATTGAACTGTTTTTCATTTTTGGTCGTAAAAGTTGCATTTATCTTGTACGTTGTGAATTTTGGAGTGCAGAACCTGAATCTGTAAGTTCCCACCAAAATTTCGTTGCAAAACAGGGTCAAAATTGCAAAAAACGCCAAAAAAATGACTATCAATTGTAGCAATACCGCTTAACACATTTTAATGATTAATGGCGCGTTGGACCCGCAGTTATGTTTTCTCTAATATTTTCATGGACAGGTTTTCGGAGAAATGTACACTTTCGGAGTTATAAACAAAAAAACGGGACAACTCCGAAAATTTTGGGTTTTTTTCGCGGTTTTGATCCTGTTCCGCAACGAAATTTTGGTGGGAAGCTCCGGATTCGCGCTCAGCACCCCAAAAAACATAAGAAACAAAAAAAAAATTTTCTCCACCACACTTTGCAATCTGAAATCACCTCGGAACTACACTAATATCACAGTGTCCAAATGGCCTAATGTCCGAATGTCCCACTACTCTAGTGTCCCAATGTCCCTGTATCGCAATATCCCAATGTTCCAGTCTCCCTGTGTCCCAGTCTCCCATGTCCTAATATAACAATGTCCAAATGTCCTACTGTCCCAAGGTCCTAATGTCCCAATTTCCTAATATCCCAGTTCCTAATGTCCCTAATGTCCCTAATGTCCAAGTATCCTAATGTGATAATATCCCAATGGCCTAATGTCCTTATGTACCAGTGTCCCAATGTACAAATGTCCTAATATCCCAATGTCCCAATATCCCGATGTCCCAATGTCGCAGCGTTCCAAGTGTCCCAAGGTCCCAATAGCCCAATACCCGAATGTACCACTGTCCCAATGTCCCCATGTCCCAATTTTCCCAGTGTACCTAATGTCTCAGTATCCAAATGTCCCAGCGTCATAATGTCCTAATGTTCCAGTGTCTCAATATCCTAATATCCCAGTGCCCCAATGTCCTAGTCTCCCAGTGTCCTAATGTCCCAATATCCCAATGTCCCAATGTCCCATTGTCCCAATATCCCGATGTCCCAATGCCCCAATATCCCGATGTCCCCACGTCCCAGTTTCCCCAGTCTGCCTAATGCCCCAATGTCTTAATGTCCTAATGTCCCAAGACCCTAATGTCCCAAGACCCTAATGTCCCAATTTCCTAATATCCCACTGCCCCAGGATCCTAGTCTCCCAGTGTCCCAATATCCTAGTGTCCCAATGTCCCCGTGTTCCAATGTCGCAGTGTGTTTTAACCCTTTACGGCTTAGTGCTGCATATCTGCAACATAACGGAAAATCGATCCTAGAAAGTATCCTGTTAGAATTTGTTGCACTAAAATGTCTTATTCTCGATCGGCAATAAGTGCGAAATAGTTTTGATTTTTCTTTGGAAATATTTCTTGCATTTGAACATAAATTTTCAATAATTTATATTTGTAGATCATTACAAAAACATTTTGCATAGTTATGCAATTTCATTTGAATAGTTATCCCTATAATTTTTCAAAACATCCTGTTAGGATATAGAAAACGTTAGTTAGTTAAAAGTGTCTATTTTCTTTTTCCGAAGGAATTTTTCAAAATGTATTGATATCGAATGATTTTTCGAACTAATTGTGTTTGTTGCATATCTGCAACATTATGTAAATACCCTACTAAAACCGGTTATATTTTGAATGCATTTGATATTGTTTTATGTCCAACGTATTATATTATTGTTCAAGGAAATTCAAGAATTTTGTACTCTTTTGGTATTAGGGAGAATGGTAATTTTTGTAAGGGATTTAGGTGTAATTGACACTTTTTGGTACAAAAATAGACTCAAAAACACCGAGAAGTTTTCCCTTAGGGGAAAAATCTTAGATCATGTATATGTCTACGTTATTGCTTACAAAATAATCCACATTGCATCAGCCGTTATCTTGTCACTCCAGAATCCCAAAAATCCTTTAAAACCGATTACATTCAGTACCCAAAATATCGACTTTCGAACGACAACCATAATGCTCATTCTCAGTTTCCTTAGAGAAGTGTCCTTTTTGGTGGTACATCCTTTTTACGCGTGCGTTTTACATGTGGCAAATTCGAAAGTGCTCGCACATGCAATCGAAAATTCAATTTATATCTGCTCGCCATTTGCAATTGTACCAGGCATCCGTTGCACGTCCTCCACCTAACTATACTGCACTGTGTGATGGCTATAGACCAGATGATGATGATCACTAAAGTTATTCGTACTGATAAGGTGCAGTGTGGTCAAGGCGGTTTGGTGGTCGTTGTTGACTTTTTGACGACGGTTTGGACGATGGTTCAAATCCTCCCTGGGACATCAGATTTTTTTTTCATTTTTTTTTTAATTATTTTGAAACCGATTACATCAGTGCCTCAAATATCACCTTTCGAACGATACCCATAATGGCCATACTCTGTTTCCTATGCTATAAAAATGTCCTTTTTGGTGGTAATATCCGTTAACAAAACTCAAAATCAACTTGTCGTCATTTTACAAGACTCGTCGCAACGGATTCTGTATTTTGATATCCATATCCTTATACATAGTGTCTGTAATGCATTCCCACAGAAAAAAGGACATTTTGTGTCCAAGGACATCTTCCTCGTAAGAAGTGCTGGCACCAAAATAATAAATTCGAATTTCGTCGACATCGGTCAACGGGGAGAGCCAGGAGAACCAATTGAAAGATGCATTTTCGTTCGCTTCAATGGCGAATTTACCGCTATTCCCGCAACTTATCGAAATCGTGATTGGCGATTCTGACTCAGAGCGATTAAAGGATAATGTATACCAAATTTCTTTTTTTTTCCTTTGGCGGGCGATACGCTCTAGCGTCTCTTGGTAATTTGTCTTTCTGTACGATACTCAGCAATTTGGTGCGTGAAGGCGACCGGTGTGGTGCGCGTTCCGCGACGCCCCTAAGACATCCTCGCGACGCACCAGGGAGTCGCGACGCACAGGTTGGGAACTCCTGCCCTAGACCCAAAAGTATTAGTGGAATTTTCATTTTTTCAGAATTATATTTTACACTGTAACTCTTCATAGAGTACAGGTAGAGTGGTAAGAATTTGTGCTATAGTGCTATCAAATAAATGTATTTAATTTATACCGAAACTGAGCTTGCTTCGACCAAGGACACCTCCTACGCTCCTGTTAATATTTCTCAAAAACGCACCCCTTTGTAATTTCTCTCTAAATAACGTGAGGCAAATCAAATTTAGCCTTAAACAAGCATATTTTAACGAAGACATTCCGTATACATTTCAATTGTAACCAGCATTTAATTTTCGTCCAATCGCATAGGTTTTTAACTCTTCCTAAATCATCTACAATTTTCTTATCTCCATTCATTTTTATGTCTCACTCAAAGTTGGAATTATGCATTATTCAACGATGAATCTACTAGGCTTATCTTCATCAGCGGCGCTATCTATTTATTATTGTAAATTGAAGTGATTTACGATCATGCTTTAATTAGCACACTCCTCTTTTTAATGATATCACCAATTCAAATCGTATAATGGTCACTTCACTATGTACACATACTTCAATGAACCCGAGGCGAGAATTGACCGTTTAAGAGTCTTTCTTCTTCTTCTTCTTCTCTAGTTTTATAGGTTTTTCACCGCATCAAATGTTTTATGTTTCGGCCGTATGTATAATAATAATGCCAATAAAATCTGTTTGTATAGCATTCTATATCCAATTAATTGTCTCTCTGATATCTATATTAGAAATTCTTATTAGTTCGTTTAACTGCGCTGGGCAGTAAAAAAATGTTTTTATGATTTTTAAAAACATTGTAATCCGGAATAGAATACTAATAAATTATGACTTAAAACATTTATAAAGATATTTCTATTCGAAAGACAGGAAGAAAAGGCTTGGGCTTTCAGAAAATATTTTGGCTGCAGGCTAGACCAGAAGATATGCGGGTAACAGGCTATTTAGCGCACGCGAACGTTTCCTATGCAACACAACAATTTCAAAAAGGGTTTCTGTTAATTAAAAACAAAAAGAAAAATAACGCAGATGAACAGCCATACACAGACCCGTGCGTCGTTTTGAAATTAAACGAATTAGTACATTATCGCATAACAAATACGAAAGAGAATATCGGATGGGGCGTGCGTAACGCGTGCGTCTTGCGTGCAGTCAATATGCGGTGGACCTAATGTGCGCGTGCTTAATTTAACATTGATGGGTATCAAATGCATGCAATTGTACATACAAATGAAAAGCAATTCCTTAACCTTCGACAGGATGAAGACAGTTTCACTAAATTTCAAATAATCATCAGTTCCAACGGTTGTCCATAGATTTACTATATAGTCACGTCCTGAAGGTATTTGTTGAGTTTCTGTAAATTCTTAGCACGACAAGTGCCCATCCTTTGTGCTATTTCGCGTATGCATAGCCTTTAGCATAATTAATAATTTCTAACGGCAATCATAAATTAATTGCATTCCACTAAATTTCCGATAAATATATAATTTTCTCTTCAGAATAACAACTGCCAACAATTTATGGAATGTGTATCTTAAGCTATAGTCTGCTGTCTGCAGACTTACGAGTGTGTGTTTGAGATTACCTTGTACTATCGACGATTTACATAATGTTTGGATCCGTCACTGGCACTCCATTTGACGCATCAAATGTATAGCCATGATCGCTGTCATGCAACATGTAATTATTTAATTTTTTTCCTATTTGCCAGTCATAAGATGCCTAACTGCGATGCAACCGCAAACCCATCATTAGCGATGCATGTTTTCCACACATCCTACATATCGGAGAGCAACTGACACGGCCCGGTTTCTCTATAGCCCGCTTTAGCACCCTGGGATTAAAAACAAAACCAATTCCTCCAGTTCCACATTTCGGTGTCATTCCATCATCAAAGAAGAAAAGAAAATGTTGCGCGCTCATAATGACGGAAGTATTCGAACGGAATAATCGTTTGCTGACTTTGCATCGGATTGCATTCAACATATTATGCATATGTGGAAAATCTGTGTAGGTATCCTGCAGCAAGATACTCGTATCTAAATCTATTGGGTATTGGCGGATGGTGGCTTCCAGAGGAATGATAATACTCGTGCATTCAATAAGAAAAAAGCGTGCGCTGTTAATATGTATCTACATACAGTAGAGCGTCGATTATCCGAATGCCGATTATCGGAACTTTCGTTTGACTGAACTGGGGACTCGGAATCTTGAATTTTTTGAATTTGTTGAATTTCTTGAATCTTGAATCTCTAAAACCTCTTTCTTTTTAAGGAGGTGGGGAAATCTTTGGAAGATACTGCTGATGCAGTTATGCCGGATTTCTACCGTCTAAAACCAGACCACTTTCGTCGCCTTGCCTCCCGCCGGACCACCTCTCGGTTATACTTCGCAGGGACTAATTAGCCATTATCCCGTGTTGCTGACTTGCGTTTAGCTTCTTCTTTTCGAAGTTCCTTGTGAATCTCTTGATTTGCCCTAACTGTGTGATGTGTGTAGTGGTAAACGTTTCAACGACAACTGAATTCGGAGTGTGATACGGTTGTCAGCCATATCACTTCCTAGTCGCATTTTCATACCCGTCACTATGTGAAAGGGTATGTTAACTTTGTCATGAAGTTTGCAACGCAACGCAGAAGGAAGCACCTCCGACTATATAAAGTATATATATTATTGATCAGTGTGACGAGAGAAATCGATTGAGCGATGTCCGTCTGTCTGTCTGTCCGTCTGTTGCAACGCAAACTAGTCCCTCAGTTTTGAAGCTATCGGGCTGAAATTTTGTCCAAAAGTTTCTTTTTAGTGTACGCTGTATATATATGTCGGAACGAATGGAATCGGACAATGGCGTCACGGGGCTGCCATAGAAACCAATCCCGGAAAATTAGGTTGTTCGCAGAAAACTTTTTTCTTTATATACCAGTCTTAACCAAACTTCTTCCAAATATGTCTCTGGTAAAGCCTCCAAACATATCTAGGAACGGATGGAATCGGAACATTACGTCTTAGAGCTGCCACACAAACCAACCCCTGAAAATTAAGTAAGTTCTTCTAAGAGAAACTTTTTTCTGTTTAATCCGACCTCAACCAAACCTTACCCAAACGTGTTCTTAGTAAAGCCTCAAAGCATTTAAAGGAACGGATGAAATCGGAGCACTATGTCAGAGGGCTGTCATACACACCAACCCCTGAAAATTAGGGTTTTCTACGAAAAAGTTTTTTTTTCTTTATGAACCAATCCTAACTAAACTTCATCCAAGTGTGTTCATAGTAAAAGCTCAAAGCCTATCCAGGAATGGATCGAATCGAAATATTACGTCATAGGGCTGTCATACAAATCAACTCCTAAATATGTATTAGGTTCTTGTGAGAAAAAAACTTTTTCCTTTTTGAATCTTTAAAAATTCATACAAGTGTATTTGCTGGCTTAGCCTGAACGCATCCAGGAACAAATAAAATCGGAACACATCATAGGGCTGCAGTAGAAATTATTAACGCAAAAGAAGCTTAAGTTTCATTCGAATTAGCCTCCGACTCGTATTGGTTATTATTATTCTACGATCAGAACATTTCTTATCTTCTTCTGAATAATAAACGTGCGACGAGCAATGCCGAGTTTTGAAAACTCGTTTCTCTATGAATCTGCATATATATGCAAAGTGTCGACCGAACCATCACGGTGCCAGAGCACGACCTCGACACTTTCTTGTGGATGCTATGCACAAATTCAGCATACGGTTCACCAAATTCTGTGGGCTGAACGTTTCACCGAATTCCACATTCATTTGCGCGCATCGCACGCTAAATCTTGGACACTCAACTTCCTTGCGGCTAGGACACTCTGGCGAGTCATCCAGCTTGAACCGGTACAAATATTCTCGATATCCACCATGACCCGTTAGGAATTGTGTCAGAAAGTGGTTCACTTCGCCGTGCTTCCGTTTAACCCATTTTACAATATCAGCGATGAGAGAGTACGTCCATTTACCGGTTACAGCTTCGTCCCACCACAGTTGCCACTGTCTCATGCTTTCCGGTCTTTCCAATCTTTTTCGCCTTTCCAAGTCCGCTGGTGTGTTATTACGTCGACCGCCATACAATGTCTCCTCAACCAGAATTCCTATTCGGATCATTGCAGCAACAACGTAGCCAAGTTCTTCGGTACCCAGAGCACACTCTCAATGCGCAACTACGGTAAATTGAGCTTAATTTCTAGGCGTTCCCAGAGGAGTTTAGTGAAACAGCCCAAACCGTTGAGGCATACATTAGTATGGAAGTAACAACCCAGCAATAATCTCCTGCTTGCTCTTGGATCGCCTATATTTGACATAATCCTTGCTAAAGCCACGGTGGCTACTGCCGCTTTTTCACATACAAACTTCAAATGCTCTCCACAGTTCAGTCTCGAATCTATCATAACCCCCAAATACCTAATGCCTTTTTTGGAGGCTATGATATTGCTTCCTACTCTGATTTTTAGAGAGCACCTTTTCCTGTGCTTACTGGTAAGATCAGCCTCGGTTTTTTGCTCAGTAAGTTCGAGGCCAACCTTTAATAGCCAGAGCTTTATTGTTGTAATCGCTTCGTTACACAACTGCAATGTCGTCGGCAAAAGCTACCACACCTAGGCATGGAAAGCTCCAGAATGCCGTTGTACATTATTATCCATAGCAGCGGGCCAAGCACTGAACCCTGTGGAACTCCTACTGTGACCCTGTACTCCCTAGGTCCGTCGCGGGTATCGTATTGAAGGATACGATTTGCAAGGTAGCTCCTGGTTATAGCTGCAAGATAGTCTGGAATATCCATTCTTGGTAAACCGGCATGAATGTAGGACCAGTTTGCAGGATTCAAAGCGTTCTTCACGTCGAGCGTTACCACAAAACAGCATGTGCCTTTGTGAAGTGATTCCCTTGTCAAATTGGTGACCAATTCAATTGCATCCACAGTAGACCTTGCCCGTCTAAAGCCGTACTGTTGATCTGACAGGCAGCCTTTTTCTTCCACCACCGATAACAGTCTGTTAAAGATAATCCTCTCAAACAGAGTTCCCAAGGTGTCGATTGGGCGATATGAGCTAGGCTCTCCAGTCAGTTTTGCCGGTTCCATGACTTTGGAAATGATTTTGGATGGACGACAATCGCATGCCAAATCATCACTTTGAACGCACAAAGAATTGACGGAGCGAGGTTGCGTGGACGACCGAGAGCTCGCTGGGAGAACTCCGTAGGTGAAGACGCCCACCAGCTGCTGGGCTCCCGAAACTGGAGGACAAGGTCACGTAATCGCGACAATTGGAGATCAACGATTCAGGCGGTCAAGGCCCGACGTCAGGCTATTGTGCCACATTGATGATGATGATTTTGGAAAGGTGCCCTCTGCCAAGCAAGTTTCGAAGACTTCCACGAACTTTTGAGGGACAGCACGGATTGGAGCCTTCGACGCTTTATTAGGCATCCCATCTGGCCCTGGAGCTTTGCCTTCCTCCAATTTTGAAGCAGCTTGGCCAAGTTCCTCATCAGGAATGTGAACCGTCTGCTCTGACAAACCTTGCCCCACGGGTGTTCGCTTATGTCGAGAGAACAGGACTGACAATATTTTAGAGTATCGTTGGGCACTTAATTTGTGGCACTTTTCACCCTATCTTCTTCATCACCCCCTTGTACGCCATTCGCCACGGGTTCATATCTGCGTCATCGCAGAGTTTTTTAAAATAATTTTTCTAGCTTTTTTTAATGGCGAGCTTCAGTAATCGTCATCTACATAGAAAATTTTCATTTGAAAACACAAAATTGCAACTATCTCGCTAAATATCAATCCTAGACAGGTCAAAGTTGGCACATGTTGGCTCCTCTTTGGGAGGCTGTATCTCGAAAACCGTGATAGCTACGACTCTGGTTTTTTCAGCAAAATGTAGCCCTCAATGCGCTCTACATGGACTTTTTCAAAACCTGCTTTCGAAAATTTTCATTTGAAAACACAAAATTGCAATTATCTCGCTGAATATTGCCCGTAGACAGGTCAAAGTCGGCACATGTTGGCTTCTCTTTGGGAGGCTGTATCTCGAAAACCGTGATAGCTACGACTCTGTTTTTTTCAGCAAAATGTAGCCCTCAATGCGCTCTACATCGACTTTTTCTAAACCTGCTTTCGAAAATTTTCATTTGAAAACACAAAATTGCAATTATCTCGCTAAATATCGATCCTAGACAGGTCAAAGTTAGCGCATGTTGGCTCCTCTTTGGGAGGCTGTATCTCGAAAACCGTGATAGCTACGACTCTGGTTTTTTCAGCAAAATGTAGCCCTCAATGCGCTCTACGTCGACTTTTTCAAAACCTGCTTTCGAAAATTTTCATCTGAAAACACAAAATTGCAATTATCTCGCTAAATATCGATCCTAGACAGGTGAAAGTTGGCACATGTTGGCTCCTCTTTGGGAGGCTGTATCTCGAAAACCGTGATAGCTACGACTCTGGTTTTTTTCAGCAAAATGTAACCCTCAATGCGCTCTACATCGACTTTTTCAAAACATGTTTTCGAAAATTTTCATTTGAAAACACAAAATTGCGATTATCTCGCTGAATATTGCCCGTAGACAGGTCAAAGTCGGCACATGTTTGCTCCTCTTTGGGAGGCTGTATCTCGAAAACCGTGATAGCTACGACTCTGGTTTTTTCAGCAAAATGTAACCCTCAATGCGCTCTACATCGACTTTTTCAAAACCTGCTTTCGAAAATTTTCATTTGAAAACACAAAATTGGAATTATCTCGCTGAATATTGCCCGTAGACAGGTCAAAGTCGGCACCTGTTGGCTCCTCTTTGGGAGGCTGTATCTCGAAAACCGTGATAGCTACGACTCTGGTTTTTTCAGCAAAATGTAGCCCTCAATGCGCTCTACATCGACTTTTTCAAAACATGTTTTCGAAAATTTTCATTTGAAAACACAAAATTGCGATTATCTCGCTGAATATTGCCCGTAGACAGGTCAAAGTCGGCACATGTTGGCTCCTCTTTGGGAGGCTGTATCTCGAAAACCGTGATAGCTACGACTCTGTTTTTTTCAGCAAAATGTAGCCCTCAATGCGCTCTACATCGACTTTTTCAAAGGGTTTTTATACGGCTCTAAAAGCACATCATGGGAGCTGTCCGTTGGCACAGACGTCGCGCTTTTAGACAATTGCGCCTGAGCCCCGCAATTTCTTCAGACCACCAGTAGTTCTCATTTCTTTGACTTAATGCCTTCTTCCGTGGCATAGATGCGTCGCAGGCCAGCATCAGCTGCTTTGTTATCTGCACTGACCTGCTTTCCGCATAACCTTCGACTGGATCACTTTGAAGCAGGACTTCGTTAAAGAGAGCCTCGTCAAATCTCGTTGCGGTCCGTGCTTGAACCTTTGCCCGATATACTCTGTTTGTTACCGTGTACAAAATTGCTTGTTGATCGCTATGAGTAAAAGGGGGCCAACGAACTGCTAACAAATGTGAGATCAATAATGGATCCCACATTTCCCCTCCTAATGGTATTACTACCCCCTCGCCTATTTGTCTCCCGGCTACCCCATTCTGTGGCCCACGCATTGATGTCCTCCGCAATTACCGCAGGGCCTTTGGTACTCGCGTCTTGCACCAATCTATCCAGAGATTGCCCGAACTCGATGTTACTCCATCGCGGTGAAGCGTAACAGCTGTAAATGTGTATGCCGTTGATCTTTGCTCTTATAACTTCTGTTAGGTCTCCGGACATTCCTTGCTGGAAGGGGAAGCCTCCACACGTCCAGATGGCTACTTGGTCCTCCTTATCTGCGACCCAAACTGCTCCCCCCCCAAATTTTTATAATGATCACAAATTATTGCGACATCGATAGCTTTCTCATTCACCTTTTGCAGCAGATCATCCTGGTGCTTCTTTGCAATGGTTGAGATTCAGTTTCAAGAAGCTCATATGGCGATTTGCTTCAGCGCCTCCCGATTCAGAGGACACTTGATTCCTCCGGTTTGATGGTTCCAATTGTCCTTATCAGCTTCCTGACATAATATACAATTAGGATCGCAGGACGCCGCTTTGTGACTTTCTTTCCCACATTTAAAACACATTCTCGACCTATCATGCTTGGTGCTACAGTCTTTCACAAAGTGTCCAAATGCTAAACACTTATAGCATCTGTTAGGGATCAATAAGGGCCTTAAGCGACAGTTTGTCCAACCAACTTTCAGTTTGCGCCCTTCTAGAATTTTGTTGCGATCTGCGTGCCACCGTGCGCTCTCCTCAGTGACTTTACCGCTTCAACCTGGAGGTCCATTTCTATAGTCGTTCACGAAACGCCGCACAGATATCCTCCTTTGTTGTCACGTCGTCGAGATCGAGGATCTCTAGCCTAGTCTCCTGACGGAAAGTTTTAACGCCCGCTGGATTAATTCCTAACAATTTGATCAAGATGGATTTGTATCCTTCCACTAGGTTATTTTCACGTGTGTTTACAATAGTTCCCCGTTTCGTGTGCGACGAATACGGGATACATTAAATCTCTTGAATCCTTAAATTTCTTGAATCGATTGAATCGAGCAATCAGCTGAAAATGTGTCAAAATTCAAGATTCCAGAGATTCAATAGATGCAATCGGTTCAAGAGTTTCAAAAGATTCAAGAAATTCAGGAGATTCAAAGGATTAAAGAGATTCAAGAAATTCAAGAGATTCAAGAGGTTTAAGCGATTCAAGAGATTCGAGAGATTCAAGAGATTTAAGCGATTCAAGAGATTCAAGAGATTTAAGCGATTCAAGAGATTCCAGAGGTTCAAGAGGTTTAAGCGATTCAAGACATTCAAGACATTTAAATGAAAAACCGATTGGTTTGTATCTTGGGTAAGAGTGCTATCTGGTACACAAACACTCGAATTAGCACGTGGCACGAGTCCCGTGATAACTCGAGTGTTTGTGTACAAGATAGCACTCTCATCCAAGACACAAACCAGTCGGTTTTTCCTTAATTACTCCTGAGTCCTTGCGTTTTCAGGATAATCTCTTGAATCGTTTAAACCTCTTGAATAGCTTGAACCTCTGGAATCTCTTGGGTCGCTTGAATCTCTTGAATCTCCTGAATCTCTCGAATCTCTTGAACATCTTGAATCTCTTAAACCTCTTGAATTTCTTGAATCTATTGAATCTCTTGAATCCTTTGAATCTCCTGAATTTCTTGAATCTTTTGAAACTCTTGAATTGATTTAATCTATTGAATCTCTGGAATCTTGAAATTTGACACATTTTCAGCTGATTGCTTAAACAACGTTTTTGACATTTTTCTCATTTTTCTTTTGAAACTTGTTTAACCGAACTTTTAGTTCGTATAATCGATGCTTTACTGTACTTCTAAAACAAACGAGATGCCGAGAAAATAATTTACACACACCGTGGTGATATCGTTAAAGGGTAGGCCGGAAAATGGCTCATACAAACAACAACTCTTAGGGAAAATAGCATCAGAGTTCAAGTCGCGGCAACATGGAAAGCAAATGTGTGTAATTATGTAATAGAAATTATGATCGAGGAAATTCAATTTATTTAAAATGCTGAAAAGATGCGCACGTAACATACATATGTACGAACATATCTGGAATGCAGCAAACCTAAGCTTGAGCTACTTTTTTCCATTTTACGTGCATAAAATATGCCTAAAGAGGCCAATGGCGGCTGCCTCCCTGTATACGTATAATAGTGCGTGTGTGAGCCATAAGGAAAATTAGCAAAGTGCCTAATGAAAGGTCTTGGCGATGCCCGGCAATTTTGCCTGAAATGTTAATAATTTATCTTTCTAATTACATAATGACTAAAGGGGAGGGCACAAGTTTGTTCTGTAATTAGTGCGCTCATGTCGGTGTATGGTTGTTTGTTGTATTTTCTTCGCGATGAGTTCTAATTTGTGTAATCGAATGGAAGAGTATGGCCAATTCATTTATGTAATTTCTTACAAATGCGTATGAGGTCTGTGAAATTATTGTAAACATGTGAACTGAAGGAATGTTGCAGGGAATGTCTTGCAATTGCATTGAATATGTACGTTTGACTTGGGTCGCTATTAAATTGAATTAATTTGATTTTTACATATATTAAATATAAAATAAGAAATTGAATAAGAATACCGCGTTGTAGAAATAACATAAAAATGTTTTAATGCTTGGACTTGGTTTTACTGATTTAATTAAATAAACGGAAGCCACAGAATCGCAGGCCGCCTTACATTCCAACATACTTATATTCCTCTTGACAATTTTACAAGTGTAACATTTTTTTACATATTTTTCTTCTCGTTTCAGCAAATGCCGTTGCCAACGTAAAAATCTCCGAGTTGGACTTAAAATTTGCATTATTGCCGTCATCGAATCTCATCATATTGCCACACGATGAAACTGAGCTATTGTTACCTTGCTTGGTGTCATTTGGCGATGCAGCTGGTAAGCACATTTTAAAAATTTCATAAAAACATTATTAAAAAAAAACTTTTTTCCTAAAATAGGATTTTACCTCTTTTTTTATTTTATTAACAATTTTGTTAGAAAATGTTTGATTTATTAAGAAAAATTATTTTTTCATTTTTTCTTCGCAGTTGCTCGCGTTCCCAACTACGACATGGAGTATCCCTTTCATGTGTGGTTGCACAATAACGAACCGGTAGTGTTGCGCGACAAGGAATTTGAACTTTTCAACAATGGCACGCTACGAATATTCCCGAGCGATAAAACGACTGGTTCGTATAGATGCCTGGTGAATGGTACAACAATTGATGGATTGGGAATTTTAATATCGTCAGAGACTAAAGTACAAATTGCTGGTGAGTACTAGAGTAATATTCTTAATCAAATTGAGATTGAATGATGAACTTAAATGAAATTTTATTGAGAGTAGATTTCATGAAATTCTTATTTACAAGACACATGTAGTGGTTAATGCCTCACCGAGCCGAATTCGTTAGGGTCTTTCGAAAGAGGGCCAAAGGATGATCACACCTTCTATTGAGAAATCTTTAGCGAATAGTGTACCTCGGGGATGGGTGTGCCCGGGGGACCATGGTCTCTGCCCATTATAGCGTTGGACTCGAGGGGGTATGTGGTGCTCGACAAGTTGACCAGCTAGAGTCGCATCCAAAGGTGGGGTTCCAAAGGGAGGCATTCCGACGGAGAACACCATTCCGGGCAGTGGCGGATCTACATATTTGCCGCTAGTATCAGCATTTATTTAAGAAAAAAAATATATTTTTTAACAACGATTGATTTAAAGATTTTCAATTATCTTATATAGCTGTAGAATAAAAATTGAAATCTTCAAATCAACCATTGCTGAAGGATCAAAATACACAAAAAAATGACAACTCTGATATTCAGTTGAAGTGTTATACTTTTCATGCTTGAAACTTTTTTGAAAATCCGCTGTCTCAATTTTAGTATGAGGTGATTATTTTTTTGAGGTTTTTCGGCTTAACTTAAGCAAAACACATTTTTACGGTATCCTAGGATACGCCGACAAAGAAATATTTCAGTTTATATTTGAGGTTTTTAGCATTTTTTCGGTTTGCTAAAACTCACTAATAAAAAAAGTGATTGGTTTCGAATTTTAGCCTGTAAGCAATTGATTATAAGAGGTCTTTTCGCAGATTCGTCTTCAATAATAAATCGTTCCTAGTGTTTGAAGCTTTGAGATAACGGTGACAAACAGTTCTTCAATATTTTATCAAAACGTGCGTGGGCTTAGGACCAAGCTGGATGAAGTAAAACTATCTTGTATTTTAAATAACGACGACATAATCTGTTTTTCTGAAACGTGGTTGAATGACACTATTCTCAATGGCGAAATATTTTGTTGACTATAATATTTACCGCAGTGATCGTAACCTCACTTTGTCTAATAAAAAAGACGGCGGTGGGGTTCTTGTGGCTGTTAAAAATTCTCTCTCCAGTTCCTCCTGTGCTAACTTCTTGCCATCACATCCTATTGAATGTGTACTTACAGTAGTTAAGGCCTCCCTTATTCAAAAATTCTTAGTTGCATGCGTATACGTTACCTGTAACGCCCCTATAAAAGTATATGAAACTTTCTTTTTTTGAATTTTCCTCTTTCGTTACGTCGTATTTCCCATTGTCTCACATTATAATTTGTGGTGACTTTAACCTTCCCTCAGTTTCTTGGACGGTGTGTGGTCAAAGCTTAGATATATTATCTCTACAGATTCCTTCTCTCTAACACTTTCATCTTTCATTTCTTTAAATGACTTATCCCAAATTGACTCTGTGAGGAATTCAAATGATCGGCTTCTTGACTTGATCCTACACAATTTTTTACCACCCTGCGTATCTCTATCGTCCTCTCCATATTATTACGTAGACCCTGACCCTCATCACCCTCCCTTGTTTATTGAACTTACTTTCCCTTTAGCGTCTTTTAAGCATAATATAACTGCCAGCCGTTTCAACTATCGCAAAGCGGATTATAATTCTATATCTGCTGGGTTGCAATCAGTTGACTGGTCGTCCTTTTTTGAAGGTATTTGTTGCGATCAAGCTGTGGAAAAGTTCTACAACTATCTAAGCATTATTATATCGCACCACACTCCACTGTTTTCAGGGAAAAAAAGTAAGAGTTTTCCTTGGTTCACTCAAGCGGTTGCTAACGCATTACGTAAAAAGGATAAGGCCCGCTCCAAGTGGAAGCGATCTCCATCTCCCCTTACTCTCTCTAACTTCAAGCGTTCTCGTACTGAAGCTAAGCATTACACATACCGCTATGAAAAGTTATTTCTCAAATATAGAAATGTCTCTTGCGGCAAATCAAATGAAGCCTTTTTGGTCATATATACGATCTTTAAAGTCTTCCTCTGGTTCGCCCTTGAAATTAGAGTTTGATGACTCTACAGCCAACACTCCAGCTGAAGCCTGTGAATTATTTGCTAATTTTTTTTTTCATCTACATTTGCTCCCGCTAATTCTTCGCTTTCCAACTTGCCTGCTAATCACTCATTCGCTCCCCATATTCCTAAGTTCGCTATACGTTCAGATGAAGTAGCTGCCATTTTGGATACTTTGAAGGCAGATAGGGGCTCTGGTCCTGACGAATTACCAAACTTCTTTGTTAAATCATTGTCCTCCTCTTTAAGTACTCCCTTGGCCTTTCTGTTCAATCTAAGCCTGAATAGCGGTATTTTTCCTAATTCATGGAAAGCGGCAAATATCCTTCCTCCAAATCCCCTAACACGTCCTCTGTATCTAACTATCGTCCCATATCTATTTTGTCCTGTTTTCCTAAAATTCTCGAGCGTATCGACCATAATAACCTGTATTCTGCAGTTTCTGCTCTTTTTGCTGAGCAGCAACATGGATTCGTTAAAGGTCGATCGGCTTGTACTAATCTTATGACTTTTACCAACACCGTGGCTCGTGCCTTGGACAACCAAAGTCAAGTTGATGTCGTATACACCGACTTTTCGAAGGCTTTTGACAAGGTTGACCATGGTCTTTTACTTGCCAAACTTCATGGTTTTGGCGTTAGCGGAACCCTTCTTACATGGTTCTCCTCATACCTGTATAACCGCGAGTGCCGAGTGGTATACAATGGCTCTTATTCTTCACCATTTTGTCCTTCGTCCGGGGTTCCCCAGGGTTCAATCTTAGGTCCTCTTCTATTTAACATTTTTGTTAATGACTTACCTAGCCAAGTATCTTCTTCCACCCTGCTTTATGCCGACGACTTGAAACTTTACAGGACTATCAAGTCTCTTGATGACTGTCTTATCCTTCAAGGTGACCTCGTGGCCTTAGAAAATTGGTGTCGAAGAAACTATTTATATCTATAAATGTTCAAAAATGTCATTCGATGACCTTCTCACTTAAACTAACACTTTTCACGTATGACTATTGCATAATCGGTACTCCTCTTGTTCAAGTCGATCGCTTTAAGGATTTGGGGGTCATATTCGACAGTAAGTTAAAATTTAACCTTCATATTATTGATATATGTAACAGAGCCTCGAGAACGGCAGGATTCGTCCTTCGCTCCTCTCATTCATTTAACATAACAATATTTCTACTTGTATTACTCTCTTCTCTTCTCTTGTTCGAAGTATCCTTGAATACTGCTCTCCCGTCTGGTCTCCGCACTTCGACTACTTAACAGCTCTTATCGAGTCAGTACAGCGGAAATTCACTCGCATCCTCTACTTTAAATTCTAAATTCCCTATTGCCCTTATGATGATCGTCTTGAATTCCTTCATGTCCCTCACCTTGAGAGACGTAGATTGTTTCTGGATGAGTGTTTCCTATACAATATCTGCAACAGCTCCCTATCGCCTTCTTTACACAACGAAATCACTGTTCGCGTTCCCAACAGAGTTACGCGGCTTTCGTCATTGTTCGTTATACCTTTCGCCCGCACTTAGCTATATATACTATCATTCGCCGCTACTTCGTTTACCACGGAATCACAACATTCTTCATCTTGGTCCTTTTCCCTCGTCACTTATTTCATTCAAAACTGTCTTAAGGAGCGTTATTTTCGAAAGGGTCTCTGGTTTATAATTTCATTTCATTATACTTAAATGTTTTGTATTTAATTCTTTTTTCTTTTTGATGGATACTTTTCCATTAAATTAGTTATTTTATTATCTTAATTGCTTATTTTTATTTTTTTTTTTTTATTTTGCACTTTTATTTATCGATTAGTTGATGCTCGATTAATTTTATATTTTCTTACTTTTATCTAATTTTATTATGTTTGTTGTTTTATAATTGGAGTGTATATGCTCTGTTAAACATCTCAATAAATAAATAAATAAATGAGGTAAACGTATTTCATGAGAACGATAAGTGCTAAATCTGACGTTGAAATTTGTATTTGGAATTCGGGTTTCCACGTTATTAAATGTGTTAGTAGTGCGCTTAACTTAAACTAAGAATATTTGCCCAAATATGCCGCCCCCATAAAATCTGCCGCCCTAGGCTCCAGCCTACTGGTAAATCCGCCACTGCTTCCGGGTTTAAGCCGGATACATCGCCGTTCCCGTAAGGGAGGGAGGTATGGCCACTTGGCTTAGGTACTCCTTAAGCAGCGCCAGTAGACGCAGAATCAATGTTTGCGACTCTGTTGAATTATTCTATGTAGGGGAAGAAGGCAAGGCAAGAATTAATAAATTAATGAGATTACATACTATTCAGAGTATTATCCCCTGCGAGCTTTTTAATATAGAATTTGTTTCTTGCATCCAGGTTTGGATCTTCTCCGAATAATTCACTGTACTCATTTAAAATTAAGTTGAGACCAGATATAAGAGGATCGTTGGGCGGGAGCTCAAGGTTTCGTTCTGCAAGCGTTTTTATCAGTGGGTTGTGGTGAGATAACCATTTCTGTATTCGAGAGAGTGCCAACGCTAGTACATATTTCATTAAAGGGGTAATCTTGCCTTTTTTGTAAATTACCTTAAGCAAGGGTTTTTCATTTCTGCGAAATAGGGAAGTACAATAGCGAAGGACATTACGCTGGAACAGTCGCAACAGTGGGAAATATAGTGGACCAGGCTGGGAAGGTATAGCCAATTATTGGCCTGATGAGGGTTTTGTGTATTAATGTCTTGGTTTGAAGCTAAACGGCTCTAGTTGCGAGAACTTTTTTTCGTACTATGGCTGCTTTTTTTGCAACTGAATTCGATTTTGAATTTAATTTCATGTCATGCTGCAACTGTATCCCGAGATATCTGGTTGTGTTTTTTAGAGGAACAGTTGGCCAGTCATTTTATGATTTTAGGTTGCAAAAAATAGCTCGGCTCTGGTTTTTGGATATTGTTAGGGTAGGTTAGGGATATTTTTAGGGTTGCAAACTTGGTGGTTAAGTAGGTTAGGGATAGGCATGTTAGGGATATTGGTAGGGTTGCAAACTTGGTGGTACACTTAGTGTACACAACTTCGAAAAACCTGTGCTAACCCCGTAACCCTCAAAAAACCTCAAAATTTTCGAACTTTTTTCATTGGTTTGTAATTTCCAAAAGGTGCTTCCTACAAGAAAGTCGTCCACGTAATTTTTAAAGCTAACAAAACCTTCTTTAATTTTAGTTCACCTCCAGCTTTGTAGGTGCAAAGGATCCCAAGATACAGCACTTTAAACATTGTTTTTTGTAAAAAAGTTCGAAATTGTAATTTTAGTCATCTTCGGCTTAAGTGCGTATTCTACGGAGAAAGTCATGTGCCACGAAGTTATTAACTAGTTACTAATGTATGTCGGAAGGAATGGAATCGGGCCATGGGGTCATAGGGCTGCCTCTGAAAATTAGGTTCTTCTAAGAAATTTTTTTTCTTTATGTACCAATATTAAGCAAACTCCACCCAAGTGTATTCATGGTTAAGCCTCAAAAAATGTCTAGGAACGGATGAAATCGGAACACTACGTCATAGGGCTGTCATACAAACCAACCCCTGATAATTAGGTTCTTCTAAGAAAAACTTTTTTCTTTATGAACCAATCTTAACCAAACCTCAAAACATATCTAGGATTGGATAGAATCGGAACATTACGTCATAGGGCTATCATACAAACCAACCCCTATATATGAGGTTCTTATAAGAAAAACTTTTTTCTTTTTGAATCTTAACCAAAATTTATCCAACTGTGTCCCTGGATTAGCCTCAACGTATCCAGGAACAGATGGAATCGGAACACGTCATAGAGTACGTCGTATTACAATTTCGGACTTTTTACAAAAAAAAAAACATCTTTTAAAATGTTGTATCTTGGGATCCTTTGTACCAACAAAGCTGGGGTTGCACTCAAATTAAAGAAGATTTTGTTAGACTTAAAAGTGCAGTGGACGACTTCCTTGTAGGAAGCGCCTTTTAAAAATTACAAACCAAAATATGAAAAAAGTCCGAAAATTTTGAGGTTTTTTGAGGGTCACGGGGTTAGCACAGGTTTTTCGAAGCTGCAAACTTGGTGGTACACTACTGCGGTATCTATCCTAGCAATATCCCAAAAATCAGAGCCGAGCTATTTTTTGCGACCTAACGCCTTATATTTCGGTTTATTGACTGGCCTACAGGGGATCCTCTGATTTTGATGGATATGCTTTTGCTTTCATCAATTACACCGGCTTTACATCTATGGCCAGTGTTCCTGAAGCAGATAATTTCGGATATGCTTTCGTTTACACGCAGTGCTCATTTGTCAAGGAAGGCGATTCATCTGTTAACCATTCGTTGAAGGATGGAAGCCGTCCGAATCGGGCTGATGTCTTGCAAAAAAAATTTGTATCGTCAGCGTACATGATAGCGCCCTTAGAGTAGGTTGGATTGTAAGTGGTAGTGATATCATGCACATCTGCATTGGCCCAAGAATGGAGCCCTGTGGGACACCAGATTTAATATTGTATTCAGACGAATAATTATTATAGATTTCAATTTCAAATCGTCTATTTTTGAGGAAGCTAACCAAAAGTCGCAGAATCATAGTGGAGCAAGAGAGGTGTAAGAGTTTATACAAAAGGCTCGGAATCAAATGCTTTGGACACGTTTTTGTGTTTCTGAGGAACCGGCCGGTACTTCCGATTTAAGTAATTTTTTAACTTCTGATCGATGACAGAGGAAAGTCTTTTAGTTTTGTTGAGCATTCTATGAAGAATTCATTTCCGTTTCTGGAGGGTTTTCCGGTCTCTGAAAAGTGCCATAGTGTTTTTCAACTAGCAGCCGTATTTATAATATTGTCTCTTTTTAGAGAGGGAGGGGGCGTGTTGATCAAAAGTTACCCTGAATGCTTCGTTGATCTGTCGTATTTGGCTGTCAATCTCGCTATTGGAGACAATATTGTTGGTAGGGAGAACATTGGGTAAATTTCTTTTATAGATCAGCGCTAATCCTGTCCCACTTTACGGCATTATAGCTTCTAGAGCCGGAAGAGTGGATACACGTAGTCTGAAGCGAACCAAAATTTAAGGAAAGTAGCACGACCAAGTAATTCGAAAGGGCCGGCAGGGTGTCGCACTGATAGTTAGTCTCCAATAGCGAGGATGACACGCAAAACATGCCGAGAAAAGATAAACGTTGGGAAACGCTGGTGAATCCGCAGTGATTAGAACAGTGCTTAAATCCGAATGATTGGATAGCCAGGCAGTCGATGCTGACCGATTTCTGAAGGAGTCACCCCAATCCGGGTTTCAGGCGTTGATGTCCCCGCGAAGCACAAAGGCATAATCGTTTCAGGCTAAGTTAAAGAAGGCGTCTAATTCTTTTCTTCTTCTTCCACTAATTTAAGCGAAGGAGGAAGCAATGGAAATAGTTTTGCAGTTTAGACTGCTTCTGTAGCGAATTGCGGTACCATTTTTAATCCTCTATACTGAGTTCTCTCGTAGATTTCCAGCCGATATTTTAGCGGAAAGCTCAAGAAATGAAAGATTTCCTCTTGGAAACCATTTAAAATTGAGTTGGGGTTGTTGGGGGACGCGATGTATGTAATCTGTATGGGAGGTACTCTTTGTTTTAATCCGATCAAAGTAATATTTGGTGGAAGGTCAAATGGGACTTAGCCTTAACGTTTGCCAAATTTTTTTCCAGCCTGCTGTGATTTGGAGATAAGTTACAGGCAGGGGCGGTGCATAAGGGCCCGCATGGCCCGCGTGGTCGGGGGCCCACGAGAAAAGAAAGATTTATCGAACCATAAGAATAGCACGAATGCGAAAAACAATCACCCGACGCAGATATTTTTTGTAAACACGAGGATATATACACTTTTCGAATGCAAAACAAATGCTTAATCTATTGTTCATCTTACGCGCGTAATCCTGGAGAAGTTCAACAGTTTGAGAATTCATCGCACCGTTATTTTGCGATATTTTAAGGTGTTCGTGGATGAGAGACTCTACACTACCAGTGATAGAGCCGAGTTCAGCCGAATTGTCTCGAACATTCATCCTACGGTCCTCCGAAATAAGTTGTTCTACGCGGCGAATGTTGTCTGGTTGGCTGTTCGTATGGGACCCAGCTATCATATACTCAAGCCACGACCTTCAAAACATACATGCGCGCCATCTACAGCGTTTGTCTCGATCATATTTGAACCACCCTCGTAATATTAAGTACAGGCAGTCTTAAAATTGATAAATCAGAGCACTTAAATGTAAAGCTGAAACAAGGAATAGAGTTAATTTAATAACGTGTCGGTTTTTTTCAATTGTCTAGCAAGTTACAAACTTAGGTCACCCACAGATGAAGCGTCCGTATCCATTTTTTGTTCGATTTTGACAGAACGAAAATTAAAAAAATGGAATCGGAAAAGATTGTGTGTGTGCGGCATTAGGGTAGGAAGGGCGATCGTCTTCAAATCATAGGTTCGCGGGATCGAATCCGATTGTAGGCGCAGATAGTTTACTTTGCTTAAATACCACCACGCCTATAGAGGTCAATTATGCGCTGCGTGTGCGTTTTTGTTAAAAAATTATTTTAAGTAAGACGTTATTAATTTTAGTAGAAACACTGTAACGTCAAAATCATGTTTCAAAAGATCTGGTTTAATGTCGATCTACACTTTTTAGTCTTCAGTCACAGTCATTCCCCATACAAATTGACAGATTGTCAGTCAATCAATTAATTGTTTTCGATTGATTTCACTCTACTTTTTTCTCAGTGTAGGGGTCCCATTTAAGAAAGAGTGTAATTTTTTACTGCGTAATGCGGTTAGACCATAGAACAATTTGGCATCAAAAGTCAGCTCTTTTTTTGGATGTTTGGGTCAAGAGCTAAAGTCACTATACTATTAACAATCACCGGAAAAAGCGTGCGGCAAACTTCAAAATCGTTGACAACTCAATAAGTCATTCATTGGAAACTCGATAAATAGAACTGCCAAATTTGACGTGTTATACAATTAAAACCTAGCAACGCCGTCTAGATATTAATTTTACCTTTCCTTACGTACGGTTTTATAGAAAAATGTAAATTTATGTGAAAAATTTATTCATTCAAATAAAACTAAATTTTTTTTCAAATTTGTTTTCAGTTAACAAACGGCGTGAACTAACATCTAATGTAAATACGACGGCATTGATCGGTCAACCCATTGTATTACCATGTCCTATCCAAAGTGTTCCTAAGGCGAACATTTCGTGGTATTTCGGAAACAAAAACACCAATAGCAATAGGCGAGTAAAGATCTATAGGAAAATCGCTGCATTCCAAATTGGACAAACAATTAAACGCGTTACTAACCAATTTCAATAATTTTTGTCTTTCAATCTACAGCAGGTTCCTAATTCTCGAAAATGGCGGCCTTCTAATTAAAAGCGCATTGAAATCAGATCAGGGAAAATTCAAGTAAGTCATTTGATTTAATTTTCAAAGTTCCAGTCATCATGTATTTGTGTTTTTTATTAAATTTACAGATGTTTGTCACAAAATCGTTATGCAGCCAAAACGAATCGTCAAATTTCCCGGACACTTGTCGTACGCGAGGCACGCGATCCGGCGCAGCGTGAACGGAAGGGTTTGTTGCCAGCACTTCAGAATGAGACGATCTATATCAAGTCAGGAGCAACGCTGCGATTACATTGTGCCAGTTATACGGAGGAAATTTATTGGTTGTTTACGTCACGATTTCAACCGGATCATTCGTTTTTGATTAGTAATAGTACGGTGGAAGTTTTAGTACGCAATGTATCGGCCGAAGAGCATGATGGCTGGTATCGATGCTCATCGAATTCGGATAGTCAGGTGAGTACGCTTTTGGAATTTTAGAGGGAGATTCCAAGTATCAGCCGAAAATTAATGTGAAATTCGAGTGTTTTCTGAATCTGGTCATATCGTTCTCGCGGATTCTTGAGATCCCTTGACCTAACCTTGTGACACGATAGACCGACTTCGGGCCTTGGCCGACTGAGTCGTTGACCTCCAATTGTTGCGTTAATGCGACCTTCTCCTCCAGTTTCGGAAGCCCAGCAGCCTTCTACTGGTTACTCCCAGCGAGCTCTCGGTCATCCACGCAATTCTTGCTTCGTCAACGGACCTTCTTTCGCTTGCGATTAACGTTCATTGCAATCATTGTAGTTTCAACATTTTCGATTGCGATTCAAATTCAATGTTTTCTAAAAGTATCATTAGACGGTTAGGTTAGGTTAGGTTCGTCTAATTGTACCTTAAGAACTCAAAATTTATTATTAACTTGTTACTATGACATACAATGTTACATCAGAACATAATTTGTTCAATATTTCAATTCAATGATGATCTCAAAACATGTCGCGTCCATGTCTTACGACTGTCTAGTAGCCTTATTACCTAAGGTCATGTTGCACCAGCTACTGCAAAGTAAACCTAATAATCACATTTACATCAATTTTTCGATTATTACCAACAAGAAAATCAATAATCTTACATACTCGCACTGTGAGCTTCATTTGCATGTCTCTAATAAATTGCACAATTGCAATAGGTCAAGATTTTCAATTTTTCTCTTATTTCCACAATCGTTGTTGTATATCTTGCTGGAGGAAAATGCAAATTGCTTGTACCCCATTAGTATAGTCCCCCATATGGATATGGATATGTACGTAACGTATGGTAGTGATATCCTTGTGTCTCCATCCGTAGTAGACCTTTTTGAATAGACGCACTACAGATACAGATCTAATGTCTGTCTTGCAAATCGATTTGATACATATATGCTCATTATTGCAGTGCTCAATATCGCTGCGGCTACATGTGGACTCAAATGTATGACTATCTTACAAGAAACCTCCCAATCTATTTACAATCAATTTCCTCTTAATAAATATTCATTCATATTTGTAGAACATAAAGTAAGGACATATTTACGATCATACGATCCGGGAGTCTGAGACTTTCTGCAAGACCTCGTGTCCTGGGCCATTCGATATACGATACAAGACGCATGGAGCAACGGGTGCAATGATCATACCAAACACGATGGCGATAGTTGCTATACGTAATTTGTATGCAACCATATTGAGAGCCTCACATATGCTAATAATCGTCATCACTTTGAAGTTACGCAAATCTTCTGTCGCGCGGTTGCATTAAGCTAAATCAATAGTGACTTGACTTGTCTATGATCTTGGCTTAATACGTAAGTACGCGAGTGGATTTTATGTGCGATTACGGTTTTTTTGCGCAAGAGTTAGACGACATGTAATTTGACTAGTAACTTACGATTTATCAAAGTGGGTAGAGAGTCGATGCAACATTGTTGCATGGATGGATGGATATGTAATCAATTTTATTCGATTCCTCTTAAAATTAGCAATTTGATGAAAATTGACTCCAGGGGTTGATTGATTCAAGCTAGAGAAGAGCCGGCTCAATTATTAAAAACTCACAAACCTCATAAACTCATAATCAATTAGGCATTAAGGTGTACCTAATTCCAGCCGGGGGAGTAAAGAAATGACTATAAAAAATTTCGCTTCCCTAGGTTTGGAAAGGCTTGAGAGATACGATGCGTGTACCTGGTCACAGGTGGATATTACCAGAGAATCGGTTATGATTGGATACTGTTCCCCCCGACCACATTTTCACAGTCATCGGAGACCAATGCACTGTAATAACCGTCATGAGCCTGACAACGTTTTCTCAGGAAACCATCAGTTACACTGTACGACAAATGCTTAAATCGTTCCTACTGCGACCGGGTCTACGAACCGGAACGACCCATGCTTCAGCATAGCCAAGAGTCGCAACGACCCCCTTCGATGCAAGAAGGGGATGGAAACTACGTGTCATTCATTCAACACCATTTTTTCCCTTGGGTAGCAGTCCTGGCCGGTCCAGCTGCTCCGAACACTACTAATACGTGCCGGCATTGAATCAAATGCAGGTCCATGGATGTGCTCTGTGTGCGGTAACAGGATTTGGACCAATGTTCAAACGTCGGTCGAATGTACATGCTGTGGAAAATGGGTTCACCTAAAGAACTGCTCAGGACTTACCCATTACAATCAACGAGGTCCAACCTACACAGCGAGTCGATGCAGAAATCGTGGGCGACGCTCTTCATCCAACCAGCAGCCGCCCTACCAATGTTCCCAACTATCAACACCTTCCACACCGGCAAACCCTGTACGCACAGTTCAACCTACGCCTAATTTGACCCCAGCTCCACGTACCGTCGATGTTAACTACACCAACACTAAAATCGTCCATCTAAACTGTAATGGACTCCAACATAAAATCGTCGAACTTACTGATTTCATGGACAGACACCATATACAGATTGCAGCGGTACAAGAAACCAAACTAAACTCCAACCATTCGCTCAGCTTTTACGGGAACTATAACGTCATCAGACACGACCGAGAAAGCAATGCTGGGGGAGGTTTGGCTTTCCTCATTCACAACAATCTACCGTACAGCATCGTTGACATCACTTCCGCCGACAACACCATGGAACAACAAGCGATAACCGTCAAATCGGGCAATATTGACATTGAAATCTTCAACATTTACATTCCACCCGTCTCCAGCTGTCCCGCCAATTACAAAGCCAATATTAACCCTCTACTAAATGGCCAGTATCGTCTTCTGCTTGGTGATTTCAACGCACATCACAGTCTTTGGCACTCTAACCTCCACAACGACACCAGAGGTAACATCATCGCCGATCAGCTGGACGCATCAGATTTCTGTCCAATAAACGACGACAAACCGACTCGTGTCGCTGGATCCTGCACAAGCTCACCAGATATTTCCATCGCTAGCCCTGGACTTCTCAACGACATCACATGGGAGCCAATTCTCACGATGTACTCTGATCACCTTCCAATCATACTAACGCTGGATATGCCGTCGATCGTCCATCCTGACAAGAAAACGTACACAAACTTTAAGAAAGCTATGTAACTGGGATGGCTTTAAAAGGTACACAAGCGAAGCTTTTGCTAGTCTTACCCAAACCAAGAGAGGCCGCATTATTCCTATACCCAAACCTGTCAAACAACACTCCTTAGGAGAATCCTACCGCCCGATCACGCTTTTATCTCCGTTGGCAAAAATACTTGAAGCATTGATACACAAAACTCTTACGACGCACATACAACTCGCCAATCATCAACACGGCTTTAGGAAAATGCACAGCACCACCACTGCATTAGACCGAATCATGTCTAAGATCTTAAATGGAATGAACCAACCAAAGCCGTTTAAGCGCACCATCCTAGTGGCTTTGGATCTGTCGAAAGCGTTTGATATGGTGAATCACTCGCTCCTACTGACAGACCGACCTCCAAAACTCATCCACACCGTCGTATGTAGTTAAATGGATCGCAAACTACCTTGTCGGACGTCAATCCAGCACTGAGTTTAGAAATGGGAAATCTAAACTAAGAAAGATCAAACAGAGTGCCACAAGGCGGAGTTCCTTCCCCCACTTTGTTCAACCTCTACATGTCAGGGCTTCCCACCCCACCTGAAGGAATCGACATAATATCCTACGCTGATGATTGTACCATCCTGACATCCGGCAACGATATTTCAGACATGTGCGACCGTATCAACGGCTACTTAGAAGAGCTCAACACCTTCTTCATTAGCAAGAACCTGAAGTTATCAGCACCCAAATCCTCGGCCACCCTCTTTACCACGTACAACCAGGAATACAACCTACGGCTAGACATTAGTGTAAACGACATCGAAGTCCCCAATGACCGTCACCCCAAAACCCTCGGCGTCACAATTGACAATCACGGCATTTTCAATAGCCACGCCGACAATATATGTGACAAATTGAACAGAACAGAACAACAGAATTTTTATCAAAAGTAAGTAGAATTGAGTGACCAGTAAGTAGGTAAGTAGCAATGCGAAAAAGTAAGTAGAGCTAGTTACTTTTTGCTAGAGTTGGCAAGCCTGCTGTTACCATTCTACACATTCCTACTAAATTTCATGAGCCGTTCGCGAGTTATTTAATGAACAGACGGACGGACGAATTGAAATTTTGAAAAAATTCTAAAAAACCCTAAAAAATGAAACTTCACTTTAAATTTACAACGTGTGACGCCCCCAAAGTAGCTCAACGACGCTGTCACTTAAGCATATAATCACTTACATACCTAAAGTATGTACCTACATAATTTTTTCAGAGAGCTCCAACTTACCTAGAAGCTGTTTTCACTTCAAGTAGGTACTTTTCTCGCAGACTCACTAACAACATTCTTGTCCTTCTCCATCAGACAAGTGGAATTTTGGGGGATTTTACAGTTTTTTGATGCACGTGTCGTTCATAAAGCCAGCCAGTTGCCCGAGAAACGAATGCCAATGCAAATCGAAAATGTTTCCCGCAATTTTATATTTATTAACCCACACAAATTTCATTATAAAACTCTTAATATGAAAAACAACATTAATCTGATTTCATCTTTTATTTTTGTGAATTTCCTAAATTGCCCATTGGCTTATGCCAGGAACTAGCCAGGCAATAAATGAACAAGCATCTCAATAAATAATTTGATCGAATTTCAAAGACACATAGCAGCATTCTTAGCAAGTATACGTATCAATTTCGTTCAAAGAAAAATTGTTATTTTGTGTCATCCTTGGAAATCAAGAAGGACATTATTCATATTTACATGCTTAGAAATGATCAATAATAATTTTGAAAGAACGAAATTACGAGAAAACACACTTCCGAGGTGAGAGTTGTAAAAGCAATTACTGGCGAAGATTTTTCAAGATTTTGTGTAATCTACAAGTATGTATATTATTTTTGTATCGTTTTTCTCGAATTGATATTTCCTTTGAAAAATCCTAAATAATCAGAAAATGTTGTTTTGATGAAATTCGGAAATTCGCTTTTACAAAGGTCTATCGTTATTTGGAAATTGGGAAGCAAAACAAATCTTATCAATAGATTTACTTGTGAATTACACGTAATACCGAAACTCTGTTTTAGTCTAAGCTGACCAGACGTACAGCATTTTGCTGTACAGTACAGCATTTTGACCTGTCGTACAGCATTGGGAAATGTACAGCAAAATGTACAGCATTCCCCATGTTACACAATGAAACCTAATTGCCTGTGAACAGTAATGTCTGCTTGCGATGTGTAAAGTTTGACCCCTGTACCCTGTGCGATCGATATTTAGCGAGATAATCGCCAATCTTTCATTTTCGACAACCGGGAGCCCTTCCCGATCTCTCTGAAAAATTTGCAATTGTAGAGCTACTTAACGCTCATATTTCCTCCAAATTTTACAGTACACCTATCCGCGTTCGGATGCTTCAGCTGCTTAAATTGTGTAATTCTGTGTTTCCTAATCGAACCTTGTCCATAATTTGGAAATTCTTGAGCGGAATTTTAAAATTTGGCAAACAAATTTAGTGAACATTTGAAGGCTGTAGCTGCCAAGGTTCATAAGTAACAACCGACAAATGATGAGATTTTAGTTTATTTTCCCTATGACAAAACGATTTAAAATCAGCCACTGTACTCTATCCGATTCCTTTATCAGCCTCTATAGGAAAATGTATACTAAAGAAAGGACTCGGCATGGGTGTTAGATAAAATTTTTTCCGAGTCAATTTAAAACGGCGTTAAGAGCCCAGGGAATCGGCATGGCATCAACCATGGAGAAATGCATACTATGCTCCAGAAATATTGCATTGTCTGCCGCGCATTAGAGAATTCGCCAACATTTTTGCGACGCAGTGCTGTTGCGAAATAGGATAAGGCGAAGTGCAAGCGCAGCGAGCGGTAAGCCAATGTAAGGCAATTCGTTAAATTTAGATCACTGGCTTGTCCATACATTTACTCAGATCCTGTGGCTCGCCCTTGGCTTCGTTCAGAACTCACTCTGTCTGTCGCGCTTTTCATAATTCGCCAACATCCTTGCGACCAGCGCTGGTATGCAGTGGATAAGGCGAGGTGCGATCGCAACGAGGGGTGAGCCAATAGATGGCAATTGGTTAAATTTAGAACTTTGGCTCGTCCTTAGGATTACTCAGATTCTATAGCTCGCCCTTCGCTCCGATCAGACCTCGCTGTCTGTCGCGCTTTTCAGAATTCGCAAACATTTTTGATACGTAGCGCTGCTGGCAAATAGGATAAGGCGAGCGCAGCGAGCGGTGATTTTTTGGAAGGCAATTTGTAGAATTTAGACCTCTTGTCCATCCATACGTACGTACGTAGTCAGATCCTGTACCTAGCCCTACTCTGCGCTCAGACCTCTGTCTGTCTGTCGCGCATCAGAGAATTTTACAACATTTTTGCGACGTAGACCTCGGAGCTGGAACCTGGAAGTATGACTGAGGATTTGCTTGAAAACCGAATTCCGCAAGTATGTGTACAGCATTCGACCCTCGGGAGTCTGGTCACCTTATTTTAGTCTCTTGTGATGTACATTACATAGCATCATGCATATGATTCAGTGGAATTCTAAAATAAAGATAAATTAGATGATTGCTTGCTGTTTTTGAATTGTGTGGGAAATGGTGGTTTAGTGGAGATTTTTTGGAATTATCGGTATATTGCTTTCAGTATATAGGTACATATTAATTATTCTAATGAAATCGCATCCCTAACATTATTTCTTTAAAAAGTAATAACATAACATAATAGCCTCGAATTTTGTTCTTAAGTTGAAGTCAAATTTTTGATAAATAACTCATTTAAAAAAATAGAATTAAAAAAACGAACAAAGACACTTTCGAACAACTGACAATAAATTCACATTAAAATCCACTTATAACATAATTGTATTCCGAAGCATTTGCATAGTACCACAGATAGGGAAACTTTATTTGAAACTTATGAATAAATAAATTGCATTTTCCCACTGAATATATTGGAGGCGCGCATCAATCATTCATGTAATAAATCGGTAATATAGGTATTATAAAGCTCTCAGAAAACTGAAAGGGAACCGCGAAGTCATCAAATATACATAATGCATATACGATAAGGTAGAATGATATGAATAATGTATCATTTGCATTTGTTGAATTTGTTAACACGATGTTTTAGATATGCATTCAATAATGTAGTTTGTATTACATACAGCAGAGGTGCCAAACTCGTGGGCCTCGGGCCACATTCGACCCGTTTTTCTATGATATGCAGCCCCCAAACTGAAGCAAGCATGTATGTATCAATGTATCAATTCAAAATATCATAAAATTTTTAAAGAACTTTAACAGTTAAATTGTGTTAAAACTATATAAAAGTTCAACATTGTTAAAACTACGCTCTCATAAAATTTTCTGACGCTGATTTAATTTAGGAGCTACTGAGTTTGTTTTAGTTTAGGTAGCTGCAGGAGCTTATTTAATAATAATTTGCTATCGAGAAAATGTTGACCACCACAACAAGTTTTGCCTGAACAGTCTGCCTGCAAATTCAGTTGTTAGTTTGACCCAGCGTTTTAGTAATCAGCAGACATGCTAGCAGGTGCAACTGACGATTGTGTATTTCTATAGCTTTTCGACCAATTTCTCAAGTGTTTGTCGTAATATGTTCCTAAAACGGGTTCTTAGCTAAAACGAGACGGAGGCGAATTTCGGATGGATCGGCAAAATGGAAACCTTACACTTTCTCTTTCTCTCTGGTTCCTGTTAACCCCTTGTGGGGCATCATAGGGCATCAACTACGCCTACTTTCCACCTCGTTCTGTTCTGTGCCATCGTCTTTGATCACTGACCACTGTTTGTTTAATGAAGCAGCCTCGCTATTAACCGATCTTCTCCACGTGTTTCTTGGTCGTCCAACGCGGCGTCTAGCATTGGCTCCTTGAGGGTTCCAATCTAGGGCCTGCTTTGCAATATTTGTTGGCCCTCTTCGGAGAGTATGACCTATTGTAACGAACCGATTTCGACACATTTGTGTCTATTTTTGGATTTTGAGCATTTTCAGAAATATTGATGATTTGGTTAATTTAAAATCATTAATATTTTTGAAAATCCCGCCAGATCCAAAAATGGACGTCTATGTGTCGAAATCACTGAGCGGTCGGAACAGTTGGTCCGAAAAATGGGGGATAAGAAGCGTCCAACTTCGGGGAGTTGGGTGACGGCTGTCACCCGGGACACGCGTTTTGTTGGAGTTCGTGAAAAAATAGGAAGAAGAGAAGAAAAAAAGCGAAAAAAAAGATATATAAATAAAGCATCAGCAGATAAGTGCCTTTGTGATGTCTTGTGTGTGTAAAAGAAATTGTGCAACGTCTGATGTGTGGTGTTGGTGCTGTTCTGCTCAGTAACACATTAAAACCAAAAATAAGGTTATGATGCCATCCGAAAAACGCGTAATGATTTAATTCAACCCCCCCCCCCTTTCCAGAGGCAACTTGTGACTTTTAAGGGAGGCGCCCTATAATTTTCGATTCGGCCGCGGGCGCCTCAGGTCGGGTGTTTTTATTATAATTTTAGTGGGTTTAGTTAGGCCGGGACCCGTCGCCATCCGGGTCCGCGGAGCGCGAATAAGGTGGCACCTGTGCTGGTCGGTTGCACATTATTCAATACTTCCCCAATTTTAACCCTCGTGTTGTGTTGTGATCCCGCAGGCATGCGATATCCCTTTTTTTGTAGAAGGACAAGGGGCAACGAGTGGCACAAACCCCACCCGTAACTCCCGAACTGAGCTACAGCAAGCGCATGCCGCTGCTCGCTCGTTGAGGAGCCCTATCGTCGTTGCCTAACCTGCACGGTTGTAGAGGCATTGGCTTCGTCCCCTGGGCATCTTCGGATGGCAAAGTCCTTTCATTACACTATCCATTGCCACTTTCGCCTTTTGACAGAAGTGCCTATCCAATCCAGGCCTGTGATACTAAGGAGATCATCATTGGAAATAATCTCCGGCCAGCGGAGTTGTAGGATGCGCCGTAGACACTGGTTTACGAAAGTTTGCAGCGTAGTTGTTATCTCATTGGTCACCTTCCAAGTTGAACAGCCATAAAGAAACACAGATATTACAATAGAATTGAAGATTCGGATTTTGGTGCGCCTGGAAATGTTGTTATTTTGCCAGAAAGGAGCCAAAGTGAAGAAGGCTGCCCTAGCCTTATTGATACGCGATTGTACATCAGCGTCCGCGCCACCATGTGCTGTGACTATGCTTCCGAGGTAGCAGAATTCGTCAACTTTTTCGACTACCTGGCCCGAAACACAAATTCCGCTTTGTTCCCCAGGATTGGAGCTCAAGTACTTGGTCTTGGCAGCGTTTATCTTGAGCCCAGCATTACGACTTTCGCAATGCAGAGCATCGGCCATTTGAGCTACATCCTCCTTTTTATTTGAAAGCAGACAAATATCGTCAGCATAGTCCAGGTGTTGCAGGTAATCAAACATTTTCCATCTGATACCTTTCCTCTGGTTTTGAAGCGCGCTCACTAGTACATCGTTAATGGCTATGAGGAAAAGAATAGGTGACAAAATGCAACCTTGTCTCACTCCACTGTGCACCTCAAAAGGATCTGAAAGCTTACCCTTGTGTAATACGTGACATTGGGCTCCCTGATAAGATTCCTTGATGATGGAAATTATTTTATCTGGTATGCCCCTCCTACGAAGAGCTCTCCAAATATACTCCCGATCAACACTATCGAACGCCTTCTCGAAATCAATGAACATGAGGTGTAATGGGGATCTCCATTCGGCGGATTGCTCAATAATAATTCGGAGGGTGTTTATATGGTCGCTACATGAAAAACCCTCACGAAAGCCAGCCTGTTCATTGCTTAAAGTGCGATCAACTTCATCCTTGATCCGGTTCAAAATAATTTTAGCCATCAGCTTGGATACAGCTGGAAGTAGGCAAATACCGCGCCAATTATTACAATCCTTAAGGTTACCCTTCTAGGAATTTTAATAATTACGCCCTTTTTCCATTCTACTGGAAGAGTTTCGGTTTCCCAACACTCTCTGATGAGGGGAAGTAGAATATCCGCTGTAGCATTCGAATCCGCTTTAAATAGGTCGACCGGAATTCCATCTATCCCCGGGGCCTTACCGGCGTCCATAGATTCGATAACCCGCTTTAATTCCCTCTTAGATGGTGGTCTGGAATTAATACTGGCTACTGGAAGGACGTCTTCTTCTGCCGATGAAGATGCACTTGCAGGCTCAAAAATGTTGTTAAGGACCTCAAAAAAGTGCTCTTTCCATCTCTGAAGTTGCTGTTCTTCGGTAACAAGCAGCCAAATCTACTCCAAATCAACGAAAAAAACTATTATTCCCGCGTTCTGATACAAGTCGGGACAAATATCTAAAAAATGTGAACAGAACGAGGGATTCATCTCTTATATCTCATCAATGAGATTTCAATGTTGAAATAGGAAATCGAGCTTGAAAACGATAGGGAAGTCGAAAGACGCACTGGTGTGGACGTAGCCATTTTTTTGCTACGGACCACCGTTCCGAGAAAGGATTAAAATGTTTCTACGCATTCAGTTGTGGTCAGATTTTTGCTGTTATTTTGCAGCCCTTTCGGGACGATGCGCTTTTCCCAGCGGTACTCTAGCTTTTTATAATACGATTTTGAGGGCAAAGCAGTGGCAGGAGGTCTGCAGAGTACGGCTTTGCGGTACCAAAGTGAGCGTAGTTATTTGGGATGAATAGACTCAAGCGTTGCTAGAATGAATGAGCATTTTCTTGCCGCTGTAAGCATGGCCCACGTTATAGCGCACAGAATTTACCCAATATATCCATTGAAAATTTAACTGTGGCGACTACTATTTGAAGCCAACAGAAAAACAAATTAATAGTAAAAAGAACATATGCTCGCTGCTTCTTTTATACTGTCCAACATCATTCGGTACTACAACTATCAACATCACGTCCTTATAATAAGACGGTTACATCTTTGAGGTCCACTGCGTTTTGTTAATTTTTGTTTTGTTGTTTGTTTAAAATCAATCAAGGTCTCCGGCTGCCGGACATCCCTGAGGTACTCGAAAGTAACCCCACTGCATATTGACTGGTCCCATCCAGATGGCCATCTAGACAGCACACACACATCCAGGAGCTCAGGGACAAGTCTCTGAAGTCTCCCCAGCCACTAACGCAGACTGCGGCAACGGCAAACCCCTCCTGATATTGAAGGTAGTCCCAAGTCGGACTACCTAGATATCAAGCGGAGGGACTCCCAGCAATACGTGTATGGGGTCAGTGGAAACTGTACGACATACAGGTATACACAGTGTTCAGTTGTCGGCTTCTACGGGCAGATGACGCCCAATCAATGTATGCTTCAGCGCCAAATGTAACACACGCTACAAAGATCGAGTTGTAGATCACACGGACTGCGCGTCTACCTAATCCTTTGTCTCGGCGCAAAACACGCCTCAGTGCCGCAGAGCATGCATGTTTTCAACCACACGTAGTGTACCCAACCGAGCAATTGGGCGCCGGCTCGGCGAAAACGCGCTTTTCGCGATCATTGTCGCCTATTTTCGGGTTGAGACTTCAACGCCTACCCGGATACCCCACGCATGGACAATGGCCATGAGTTGGGAACCCTTCCTGAAGGTCACGCCGTGATTTGCCCTCCACTACAAGGAGGAGGTCGTCGGCGTACGCGCAGCTTTTAACCTGGATCTGAAGGGAAAGCAATAAGTAATCCATCATATAGTTCCACACAAACGGGCCTATAATGTAGCCTTGCGAGCATCCCCGCATCGCCCTTTGCATTTTTAACAACATCATTTTGCCCCTCAACCAGAGCCTCATTGTCACGAAAAAAGCTTTTCTGTAGATCTATTTCCGGACAGCCAGCTGCCTCGAGCTTGTGCAAGACGGCACTCTGCAGCAGGTTGTCGAACGCGCCCTTGAATTCTACAAAGATTCCAAGGAACCGGTCGGCACCACTGGTCTTGACTGCCCCCTGGACAAACAGAAGCGCATCCTCAATAGATCTTTCCTTGCGGGATCCGTACTGTATGTAAGACACTCGATCTCCCATCTGATCCTCCATCCTAGCCACCAGTATCATTTCCAGCACTTTACCAAGTACTGGGAGGAGACTGATGCCTCGATAGGACCGAGGGTCAGATCGGTCTGATCAGCGCCTTTCAGCAATACGACCATCTGCGTGGTTTTCCAAATCCTGGGGAAGGTACTTGCTCGGAAGCAAGACTCATAAAGATTCTCGATGTACGGCCTTCCAGATGCTTTTATACATCTGGCCGGTCATTCCATCGAGTCCAGGCGACTTTCGACACCTGAGGTCACTGAGGTGAAGTTTACCATCTACGGGTTTATCGTCAGGGGAGCACCAGGCTTTACGCCCTTATTTCCCGGTCCCTCGAGAGTTTTGGACCTTCGGGGATTTATTGACAAGGTCTTATTATCAAATGGTGATCTCTTCATCTAGGCCTAGAATTCGACTCGCCAGCCGCAGGATCGTTTTGCATGTTTACTACTCGACTGCTTAAATGCGACTCGTAGCGCCACCGTTCACTTCCGGACGGCTCCTTCCGCTTACTAGGCAGCAATTTGACAATCCCTTCGCCAGCTCCGGGGCTCTATACGATCGCTTATGATGGATTCCTCCCCTACGAGGAAACACTACGTTGTGTTCGACTTATATGACTGCCTTTCCGAAGTAATAGAGAAAAAATCAGCCATGCCGTGAGCCACCCAACATCACTCGGGACCACGGGAATGTCATCGTTCGAATGGTCTTTGTACAGATCCACGTCATGGCGTATCAATCATGCAAGAGGCCTCCCTGCGCTGCTCAGGTGTCGCAACTCACCAAAAATCTGTGTCCAACTACCCAGAATGCTCTTTGTCACATGGACACAGAGTCACTGAGGTCAGTGGGACTCGGACCCAACCTTTTATAATACAAGGAGGATGCCACGTCTGCGCTGTTCTCAATTGAATGACTTTCTTTCACTACCGCCATTGAATATTCAGAAATCAATAGTCGTCTCATACTGAAACTAAAAGCGGGTTCATATAATTATTCGATTGAAACCATTTTTCAACTCGCTGTAAGCTTTACTTTCGTCTTACTCATGGTAGCTTCTTATTTATCAACAGGTCTTCAATGTATTTGTCACCACACCGCCTGTCATCACCACGCCTCTCGAAAATTGGGAAAGTTCTGTGGCCGCACAAGTTTCTTTCAACTGTAACGCTACAGGAAATCCACCACCGTCCATCACTTGGTATGCATGCTACAAATTGTTATTTAATTTCGCTCAAATGTGCACATTACGCCTAACACAAACGGTTTTGCCCTTTCCGTTCAGGTATCGAAATGGCATACGCCTGGAGAATGATCTACGCATTCACTACACGCCACACACATTAACCATCTACTCAATTGATCTGGACGAAGGAATTTATCAGTGTTTTGCACGAAATGCCGCGGGTGAAGCGTTTTCAACCGGTCGCCTGATGCTACGACGCAAGGATAATTTGCCCAACATGCCCAAACGTCCCGAGAACATTTCATGCTATCCGGTCAGTTATGATACCGTACTGGTTACATTTGCCCGAAATGCGGCCGTAAGTTGATATTGATATTTTCACCATTATCCACATCATTGGCATATTTTGTTCTTTTTCAGTTGTCCTTTATAACACCGCATGCCGTGACAACAGATCCGTTCGATTGGAAAACAAAAATGCCCGTTCACTTGCTATCTAAAACGAATTTCACACTCTCCGACGTGCCACGATTGCGTCCGTTTACGTTGTATTTGAGAGGAATGGTGCCCACGTCTACGCAAAAAACGATTAAGGGTGAACATCATACATTCGATACATCCTTGCTGTCCGAAGGAGCAATTTGTGGCACACAAGGGAGTAAGTATGAGCATGAATCTTGGCTAGCAAAGAGAGTGTAGCGTTTTATCCGGCGGTCCCCTAATAAATATGATTTTCGTTTTATTCATCTACAGTGCGTGTAAATACCGTATTATTACAAGCTGGCATTTTCATCTTTTGGAGTCCATTCGATTTGGTCAAGGCGAAATATTTTCGTATACAATTCTGGAATAATAGCACGAAAAATGCTTTGCTATTTCCCGATACAGTTGTGGCCACCACACAGTCTATCGACCTGCAACGAACCACAAAGGATGATATCAATAGATGGCTTGTCAAAATGCCGGTTCTGAATAGAACGATAACATCGTCGTCGATGTCGTCGTCTAATGAGGCTGCCGGTACGGAGGCACGTATTAAACGATCAATAATTGGCGGCGGAGGTACGGAAGGTGGTAAGCAAAATTTTAAGAATGCGAAAAATGCAGAGAAACGTGATAAGGATGGTGGCACAGACGTGGATGGTGGATTGGGTGGAGTTTTAACGGAAGTAAGAGTGCCGGGCAATGTTACGGGAATCTTGATTCCCAATGTACAACATATTCGGGTGCGTGTGCTGGTCATTACGACGGAAAATGAGAATTTGAATTTGGATTTGAGATATGTTGAGTGGGAGATGGTAAGTTCGTCTGTTTTAGCCAAATGTATGAGCAGAGCTTTTCAAATAATTTTTATTTTTCCACGTACTCGCCAACAGGTGTCTTCCGTTCACGAATCTGGAATTATATTTGAAAATCACAATTTCGATTTTCGCATAATGGAGAATGAGTCGCGATCGATTGCCGTCTCGTGGAATCCGCTCGCGTCGATAACGTGCATTAAAGTGTGCTACTTTGTCAATATGCTCGAGGCCAGGATACGACAAAACAATCAACAGACTTGTCAGAATATGTGAGTTCGTATGGGAAGGAAAACAAAAGTCACATCACCACCAATAAGTCCGATTCAAATGAACTTCTTTTAACAATTTTCTTTTATGACTTCGCAGATATGATGTTGACTGGTTTTTTGAAATCCGAAAACTATCACCAGCCACGATTTATCATATGAACTTTTACGATTGTACAAATTTACAAGAATTTGGAATGCTGGATGTGAAGACATCGCGTGACGGTAAGTTCCTGCACAAAAGCCTTTCAGATGGGCCGTCTAACCAATCGCTTTCCATTTTCCAGTACCTGGACCAGTCACAAATCAGTTAATTGTGAAAAACGATGGCTACAAATTAAAATGGGAGCCACCAATAAATCCGAATGGCGATATTTTGTACTACAACATCAAGTGGACAGCGCATGGTGCCACGCATAGTCAGAATATATCGGACGGTGCCAAATTTTTCAAGGTATAGTTTGCTCCCAAATTCAATTAAAAGCTAATTTTTGCTAACGATTACAATTCAGTTTCCAAACATAACCGACGACGATAAAATCAACATTACGATTCGTGCAATCGGAACAAGTGGAGTAGGATTGCCTATTTTCATGGACCTGAAATATGCACGGACTGCTGATTTCGAGAAAACCACAAGCTCGTTTAACGATCCGCTTCTCGGTAGCTATCTGCATTTAACACAATTTTCCTTTCAGACTGAACGATTCCCTTTCAGGTATCATAATTGGCGTGATTCTCTCCATACTTTGCATTCTGATATTCATTTGGATTATCATACGTCAACGAAAACGATTCAAGGATCGTGCATGCAATCAGAATGGTCCCACCTTACCGTCCGATTCACGTTGCCCGCAAACGCCGTCATCCAATATGGAATTGCGCGAAATGCAAACACTCATACCCAAACAACCGGCACTACAAATTGTCTGCGATTCTATAAATGCATTGCCTCGTAACGGTATCTATTACGGTCAACCGCCACACGATGAAGAAACGGAAATTGTCGAAAATCTATCGCGTGCGATAAGCTCTACACCGAAAGGTACACGACGTCAAGATGTACCGTTAAGTGATCGCCTCTTGCATGAGTACAATGCCGTCATGAACGGCATTCAGCCACCTGACTCGATGGCTGTATCAACGCAGCTACCGGCCGTTATTGTACCCACACCGTCAATGGTGATGGGAAATTGTACTAATTCAACACCTCCATCGGTTGTCGTTCCGTCGCGAATTGTATCGGATGATACAGTTACGTCCGGTACGATGACGACGACGACAGCCGACAACACAACTACTCAATTATTAAATAAGAACAGTTCCTCGCCGAATTTCTACATTTCAAAATTACATTCGAATGGAAATTCAACAAAATTACAAAATGGTTCCATTAAAACAACTCTACCTCCTAATAAACATTCCAAACAAGCAGCTATAACTGAGCCGAAATTGGCTAAGATGAATGGTAGCTTGAGAAATGCCGATAGTTTACAGGTAAGTGGAGTAATATTTATTTAGAATTCACGCCGATAGCCCTAGGTTCCTCTTTTGTGAATGTTTTGTGCATGGGAATGTAAATTCTGACCGGCGACTGCGAAATGTGCGACACAACGTGCTCTACCTCGGCCCTTTGATTACTCCTCCATCAATATATTTTTTTTTTGGAAATCGACTCTCTTTGCTGTTGGTACCCTCTTTTGCGATTTTTCTGTTCATGGATTGCATGAAAAACTGACCCCGATTGGCCTTGACCCACCCCTTCTAACTTGCGATTTTTTTCATGCTCTACATAGGGCCCTTATCAAAAAATTTAAATTTTGACCCTGTCTGACAATGGGATATTCTGGCGAGTCGTCCAGCTTAAGTCGTCCAGCTTAAACCGATGCAAATATTGTTGGTACTGGGTCATATAAAATCTTACATTCCTGTGTTTTGGCATATACATACACATACCTATGTTTGGGATGAGCCATCAGCTATTAGAGACTTCGCCTCTTCGCACTTAGGTGCATCTCCGGTGTTAGGCTTTGGCAATCGCCGTATAGCCTGCTGATCTCATCCACTAGAATCGGCAAAGGTATCATTCCGGTCCGGCTACCACATTTTTTCCCGGTTGGAACTGGGCTGTGAAATCTTCGAAAGACTTGGACTTGGACACGCCTATGTACTAAAACACAGCCCAAGGCCGCGCCCGAACTAGTGGGCGGACCACGCGATACGGGCACTCAGGCCATTAACTCGATCCATTGTTCCCTTCCGTTGCACTTAGGCGCTGTTTTGTCTGCGATTGATGCAGGATTTCGCGAAGCGTACCACATTCCTAAGAAGTAGTGAGAACGCCTCGCTTTCGTCGATGGAGTAATCACCAATATACCTTGACATTAAAAAGGTAGGCCAGCTGTATATGAAATTCAATGCTGTTTCTTCCTCTTGCTCACAATGGCCACACATAGCCGATAGCACCGCCTTAATTTTGTGTAGGTTGTAATTTAGAGAGCAATAATCTGTCACTAGATATGTGAGGGTCTTTATGTCCCCTTTCCTAAGATTGAGCAGGAAGACCGCCACGTGTCGCATGAGTGTGGCAATGAAGGCTTTAGTCTGTCGGTAGGAATCGAAGTTCTCCCAGATCCCGGCATGGATCGCTGCCGACTCCCTTTTTAGGGTAGGCTTGATCACGGATGGTATGCCGAAAGCTGGCTCCGGACCTAGCATGAGTGAGCTAGATCCTTGTCGGGTGAGTTTATCTTCCATCTCGTTCCCAGTGAAGTTTGAGTGTCCGGGAGCCCACACTAGCTGTAGCCCGTTTAGTCTTCCCAGCGTTAGAAGCGCTTGATGACAATTCCATACCAGCTGGCTTGATATTTCTGAAGAGTCCAGCGCCTTTAAGGCAGCTTGGCTGTCAGAGCAGATTCGAATGTTGCGACCGCGCCAGTTGTGCCGCATACATTTATGGGTCGCCACTATAATGGCTTAAATTTCTGCTTGATAGATCGATGTGATGGTCCCAAGAGACTGGTACAGCTCAATTGTTGATTCAGCCGAGAAGATCCATGAACCAGCTCTGCCATCCGACACTGATCCATCAGTGTAGATAATTATGTCATCTCTTACGAATTCAGAGTGGCCTTCAAAGGACCATTCTTCTCTGTCAGTGGGGAATTCTTGGTATGTCTTATCGAACCCGTATTTTGAAATTATCCTGTCCAAAGACATCAGCGCCTGTGAATGTTTTTGAAGTGATTTCATTGTTGACACATGACCGTGGAATGTTGTTATCTTCCAGGTGCCCAAGTTTACAAGACGATAAGCGTCGACCATTGCCCTTCACTTCACTTCTACATCAAGTGGTGATAAGCTTAGGAGGGCCCCCAGTGCAGCGGACGGTGCGGTTTTCATTGCCCCAGTGATGCTTAGGCAACCCAGTCTCTGCACATGCGTCAGCAGCTTCTTGCTGACGCCTATACGCTGACTCTAGGGCACCAAACAATGCCAGCGTATAGCAGGATGGGTAATTTGATGGAAGTATACATCCAGTGTACCCGTCGTGGTGAAAGCCCCCAAGACTTACCTATTGCACTTCTGCAGCACCAGAGCAGCCTGCAGGCATTATGGCAATGTTCTTGAATATGGAGTTTCCACGTAAGTTTGAGTTCCAAGTGCACCCCGAGATATTTGACTGAAGTTCGACACCGTGTAGCCTGGGTAAGGTAAAGTTTCCCCAATTTCGGTTTCTGGTAAACATAACCAAGGCAGTATTTTCGGCATTTACTGATAGCCCATTTTGCTTACTATCTCTCGATTAGCCGTAGTGTCGATTGCATTCGGTCACAGATTGTGTCCACAAATTTGCCTTTGACTATTACAGCAAGGTCATCTGTACAAGCTTCCGCAAACACTCTGTAATTATCTAAAGCAGAGCAGAGTGTCCATCACAAGAAGCCACATCAGAGGAGATAGAAGTCCGCCCTGAGGACACCCTCTGGTACACCCTGCTTCGATGGTCTTTGATCCAACTGTTATAAGAATATTCCTTGAAGTGAACATGTTACCCATCCACCCTATCAGCAAAGGGTCGATTCCATGCGCGTTTGCCGCATCACAGATGCTGGTAAATGAGGCGTTATCGAACGCCCCAATGCAAACTCTTTCTGAGACAAACTCTTCTCGAGCTCACTGACGAGTTCATGAAGGGCAGTTTCTGTCGATTTACCTTCCTGGTAAGTACGCTGCCTGCTGTTCAGTGGCCGTATATACCTGTCTACCAGTCTTTCGAGTCCCTTTAGGAGGAATGATGGCAGGCTGATAGGCCGAAAACTCTTAGCTTTAGCATAGGACGGTTTACCTGGCTTAGGGATAAACACCATCGTCACGTTCCGCCAGGTTGTGGGAATGTAGGCATACACGAGGCATGTCCTATATATATTCCTTAATTGTAGGCCAAGAAATTCCATTCTCTCCTATAGGAGAGCAGGAAAAATCCCGTCAGGTCCGCGGGATTTGTAGCTGTCGAACGAGTTTAGTGCCCAGTTAACTCGTTCTAACGTAACTATTCTGCAAACCAGACACTAGTCTCTTGAGTGGGGTATCCCTTAGAGTTTCGCCCTGTCTGCTTCCTGGAAAGTGCACATCAAGTAGACAATTTATGGTTTCCTCTTCACTTTCCGTAAACGTTCCGTTCGGTAGCCATAATGTACGGTGTCCTCGACACGACTGCATCGGCTCTAGCGACAGCGACTCGCTCATTTCATATAAAAACTCGTTTTTAGAATGAGAGAAAACTTGTATTTAGAATGAGAGAAAAATGAGTTTTTATATGAAATGAGCGAGTCGCTATCGCTAGAGCCGATGCGGCTGCGTCGAGGACAACGTACCTTAATACCGCTTGGATTCAAAGATTTTTTTCCAAGTAAGATCGTAGTCGAGCGGCTATTAAAGCTGCAGTCAATTTCAATTTGGATAGGGTCATATCTTCGTTTTTTGCCTCCTTTATAGGCGCTACTCGGCTCTTTTTGTATGCTGCTAATTATTATCATAGCTAAATAGTCGGGAACAATCATTCTTTGTAAAGCTGCATGTATACAAACCCAGCTCGTAGAATTGAATGCATTTTTAACATCTAGAGTTACAACAGCGCAACAAGTGCTGTTACGTAATGACTCCCTTGCAATAGCTGTTACCATGGTAATTGCGTCTACCGTAGATCGCGCTCGTCTGAAACCTTATTGGCGGTCCGATAAGCACCCCTGTTCTTCGACCACATCCGATAATCGGTTATACATGATTCGCTCGGGCACTTTTCCCGTTGTGTCTAGCAAACAAATAGGGCGGTAGGAGTTAGGCTCACCAGCAGGCGTATTGGGCTTTGGAATAAGCACAATTTTTGTCTTTTCCATGGTTATGGGAAAGTCCGTTCTTCTTGGCATTTTCCAAAGACGTCGATAAATTTTGCTGGCGTCGTCAGAATCGTCGCCTTCAACGCCCTATTAGGGACACCATCAGGACTTGGTGCTTTACCGTCCTCAAGCCTTGATGCTGCCTTTTAAAGTTCTAGCTCTGTAATCGGTGGAATGATATTGATATTCGATGTAAGTCTTTGTGTCGCTGGTTCCAAATCATGTTGCGGAAACAAAGTGGAGACAATATCTTCGAGCAGTACCGGACATTTGAGTTGGGGAGCTCTCTGTCCAATCTTCTTCATGACCACTCTAAACGCCGTTCCCCAAGGATTTGCGTCGGCGTCCTCACAAAGCTGTCTGAAGCAATTTTGCTTACTAGTTTTAATAGCCTTTTTGAATGATCTACGGGCTGCTTTATAAGCCTCGAGTAGAACATTGTACCTCGTTGATCTGATGGAGCGTTGACAAAGGCGCCGAGCTTTTAAGGATTCACGTCTCTTATTGGCAATCTCCTCGGTCCACCAGTAGTTCTCTCGGCGATTAGTGATCGAACTTTTTCTTGGCATGGAGGCATCGCATGCTACTGATAGTTGTTCGATCAATTGCAAGGCCTTCTCTTCGGCTGAACCGTTAGTTGTACCTAAACTGGATAGGGCTTCTTTGAACGAATCTTCATCGAAGCGTCTCGTAGACCATCCCTCAGTTGGAGCTGTCGTTGTACCCATATGTGATTTATCCGCTGTCGAAAATTCAAAATTCAAAATTCAAATTCAAAATTCAAAATTCAAAATTCAAAATTCAAAATTCAAAATTCAAAATTCAAAATTCAAAATTCAAAATTCAAAATTCAAAATTCAAAATTCAAAATTCAAAATTCAAAATTCAAAATTCAAAATTCAAAATTCAAAATTCAAAATTCAAAATTCAAAATTCAAAATTCAAAATTCAAAATTCAAAATTCAAAATTCAAAATTCAAAATTCAAAATTCAAAATTCAAAATTCAAAATTCAAAATTCAAAATTCAAAATTCAAAATTCAAAATTCAAAATTCAAAATTCAAAATTCAAAATTCAAAATTCAAAATTCAAAATTCAAAATTCAAAATTCAAAATTCAAAATTCAAAATTCAAAATTCAAAATTCAAAATTCAAAATTCAAAATTCAAAATTCAAAATTCAAAATTCAAAATTCAAAATTCAAAATTCAAAATTCAAAATTCAAAATTCAAAATTCAAAATTCAAAATTCAAAATTCAAAATTCAAAATTCAAAATTCAAAATTCAAAATTCAAAATTCAAAATTCAAAATTCAAAATTCAAAATTCAAAATTCAAAATTCAAAATTCAAAATTCAAAATTCAAAATTCAAAATTCAAAATTCAAAATTCAAAATTCAAAATTCAAAATTCAAAATTCAAAATTCAAAATTCAAAATTCAAAATTCAAAATTCAAAATTCAAAATTCAAAATTCAAAATTCAAAATTCAAAATTCAAAATTCAAAATTCAAAATTCAAAATTCAAAATTCAAAATTCAAAATTCAAAATTCAAAATTCAAAATTCAAAATTCAAAATTCAAAATTCAAAATTCAAAATTCAAAATTCAAAATTCAAAATTCAAAATTCAAAATTCAAAATTCAAAATTCAAAATTCAAAATTCAAAATTCAAAATTCAAAATTCAAAATTCAAAATTCAAAATTCAAAATTCAAAATTCAAAATTCAAAATTCAAAATTCAAAATTCAAAATTCAAAATTCAAAATTCAAAATTCAAAATTCAAAATTCAAAATTCAAAATTCAAAATTCAAAATTCAAAATTCAAAATTCAAAATTCAAAATTCAAAATTCAAAATTCAAAATTCAAAATTCAAAATTCAAAATTCAAAATTCAAAATTCAAAATTCAAAATTCAAAATTCAAAATTCAAAATTCAAAATTCAAAATTCAAAATTCAAAATTCAAAATTCAAAATTCAAAATTCAAAATTCAAAATTCAAAATTCAAAATTCAAAATTCAAAATTCAAAATTCAAAATTCAAAATTCAAAATTCAAAATTCAAAATTCAAAATTCAAAATTCAAAATTCAAAATTCAAAATTCAAAATTCAAAATTCAAAATTCAAAATTCAAAATTCAAAATTCAAAATTCAAAATTCAAAATTCAAAATTCAAAATTCAAAATTCAAAATTCAAAATTCAAAATTCAAAATTCAAAATTCAAAATTCAAAATTCAAAATTCAAAATTCAAAATTCAAAATTCAAAATTCAAAATTCAAAATTCAAAATTCAAAATTCAAAATTCAAAATTCAAAATTCAAAATTCAAAATTCAAAATTCAAAATTCAAAATTCAAAATTCAAAATTCAAAATTCACGTTCACTCGGCGCTGTTGGGCGATCTTCTGAACATGCACAAGAGGTCAGATGAATTGGATTGACAACTATCTAGCTGGGACGCATCCCTATGTAGAATTTCGAGTCGATTGTTTAAAGTATAGGATCTCTTCTATCGTCGTCACCTCGTCAAGATCGTGGCACTCCATCTTCGTGTCCTGGCGCAGGGCTTTGGCATTAGCTGCCGCGCCTGAAACCTCAGAAACGATGGCTTTATACTTATCCACGCAGTCTCCACTATGCGTCTTCATTTTGAAAATAAGTTCGCCCTTTCTCGTGCGTCGTGTGTGGGAGACCTCATCCCCCATCTCTTCCAGTCCAGGCTCAGCTTTCACTCTCTTGAGCATCTCTGCGTATGTCATATCTCCGATTTGTGATAATGACCATTGCATCCGGGCTTTTTGTTTTGATTCTCTTGGATTTCTTCCTTGTAATTTTGTCCATGGGCGTCTTTTCGTCCTTCAGTTCTGTGCCCTTCTCACCGAGCCAGTTTTTTCGTCCACGGTAGGAGGAGCAGGCGTAGGAGCAAACGTTTCTCACTCCATTTCAACTCCAGGCAATTTAGCAGTCTTATCTTCAAGGGACTGCGTCTTTTTGGTAGGCTTAGATGTTTGTACAACTCTCCTCTACGTCCCGTCCGCGCTTCAGCTTTTCCAATGCCGCTACTCGCATTTTGGGTGTCGTCTGCGTGGTCTGGTTTTTTTTAGCGTCCCGGGGGGAACGACCTTCTCGTATTTTCCTTCCGAGGATCTGCTCTCTGGTCCCGTTGTACGCGATTGGTATGTTCATGAATGTCTCCTTCACGACTCCGTAGATGTTGGCCTTTGTATCCATAATGTTGCCTAGATCAGCTATGAGCTCCTCTAACCTAGCCAACATATCCTTTTCCACAGTCGGGTCTTTGCTTTCACCCTTTCTGCCCACTGCTGCTAAGGGCAGTTGTTTTAATTCTTCGTACCCCAGCAATGCCGTCAACATCGGTTTCAGTCGCTCTTTCACGAGCGGTTTCGTCTCCGGAAGTTGTTTTTATCAATTGACGCGATACCCGCTTGGTGACATTTTCACAACGGAACTACGTCTAAAGGGATCAGGTGGTTTAACTCCAGCAGCACCTGTAGCATTAGATGCTATAGGAGCCAGTTGCGCCACTGCTCCAGCACTGCGGTCAAGGGATGACGACGACCGGGAGCCCATTCAGGGTGTCCTTGCCCATAGCCAATTTGGTTTACGGGTGAGATTTTCATCTACTAATTAATGATCGAACCGACACCATCCTTAGCGTTCCCCAATCCACCATCTGGGGACGCGCCCGGTAGAAAAGCTGCCAATCCCCCGGTGTGCTCCCACCGCCTATATCGCATGATGATACTAGGCTTGTTTAATTGCCCCGCTGCTCCCACTAACCTCACTCCGAGGGCGTTATTCGACAATCCTATTGCAGCTGCTATGTTCTTGTCACTTGAGACTATGTATATGCGAGAACTACGATGAAACATAGAAAGCATCCACAGATATGCACGCAGCGGTTCATGCCTGTCTGCACCGCTACAACAACAATTCGGCGAGGCTAGAATTGCCTGGTGGTCGCTGTGCGTATAGTGCTCACTAACTTGCCTCTCCGTTGTTGTGACTAAGGAACTGCTTACGAGTGTAAGGTCGATAATGGACCCCGTATTTCCCCTCCTATAGGTGTTAACGTTCCCCGAGTTCATTAGAACGATATCGAGCCGGGAGATCCTAGAATCTGTTCTGCTTCCAACCTGCATCAATGTTTGTTTTCGCTGGTTGTAATCATCAACCGCCGCCTGATATTCCTTTCTGTATTCTTCATATTCTTCTGACTAAACTCAAACAATTATTTCTCTTTTTTCAGTATTCAACCGATCCTAACTCGAATACATCAACAAATCTGGACAATAGTCGCCATAAGTTACTAGATACTAAATTAGATAGCAGCAGTACAATAAGTCAATTAAATGACACCACAAAAAATCATCGTAACAATAATCATCGTCCACCACTCTTGATGTCACGTCAACCAAACAATGTCGTCCAGAATAATCATCATCAATCCCAACAAAATCATCGTCCCAATCACAATCACCACCAGGAGACGAACAATCATCATCATCATCCTCCTCATAATCATCATCTTCATAATGGCGATAATTCACACGACTCTTTATTGAGTGATTGTGACGAGGAGACAACAACGACGACAATTGGATCACCATCGTCACTGGACAGGACATCGACCACCCTATTGGCCGATGATAGTAACAGTAGTAGTATTGCAACAAATCTCAATTCCAGTTGTAATCCATTGTTGTTGAAAGCCGCCAGTTGGAATAATTATCGACGTCCAATTGTTGAACCGAACGGATAACACGGCAAGTCGTCGTCTTCGTCGTCGTCGTCCTGGTGGATGAGTAGGCGAAAGTTATGGAAATGTTTGTTCGAGTAAGTGTTTTTCTTGATACTCCACAATTCATATTTTATGCATTTTTTATTTTTAATTTTAACGTATAATACATACATACGAGATGTATGTATGCATGCATACCTAACTACGGTAAAAAACTCAGTAAGCGCGTTAAAGCGATTTCCCGCCCCCACGGAAAGTAGTTGAGTACACTAAAGAGATTCTTTTTTTTCTATTAATTATTTTTAATATATCTTCTAAATGCCTTAGTGCGATTTTATTTTAATCTATTATTCAAGGATGTGCATATTGCACGAAACAAAGGCATTTCTTTGATTTTGGTGATTTAATACGACTCGAATTGGTGCGAGTTGATTTTGAATAGTTTTTTTATATATTTTATATATTTCACGGTAGATTTGTTTTCTTCTTTTTTTTCTTGTTCTTTTGTGAGGCTTAATCAATAATAATAAATTCATGGATAAAATAAACAAAACAAAATGCAACAGAACGTACGAATAGTGTACAAGAATACAATAGAAAATGCATTGCATTTACACACCGCGCGTAGTTTGAAATGTAGAGTGAAGGCGATTCGAATGGATTTTATAAACAAGATGAGTACAAAATGAAAATAATATTGATGGAACGGTTTTGCTACTTTTGGGAAGAAGTGTGTGGGGAAAAAAGGAATGAGAAAGCTCATTGGTTGAGACTTTTTTTTTATTGTTGATCTAATATCAGCTTCATGAACTTGGAATGCGCATACACTAACAAAATTAATTCAAAAATGTGCTCCGACATCTCGGTAAACTGACAGGAAGAAACGAAAAATCAAAAGGAGCCAAAATCATCAATTCAAATTTTTATATATGTAAAAAGAGTGTCCCAATATCTGGGTCTAAATTGAATTACTTCGTTTAGGTTTTTGTTTAATGAGGTGGGAAGATACTGCTGATGCAGTTATGCCGGATTTCTACCGGCTAAAACCAGACCATCTCCGTCGCCTTGCCGCCTGCGGGACCACCACTCCGTATTACTTCGCAGGGCTTCGGCTAATTAGCCACCATGCCGTGTTGGTGACTTCCGTCTAGCTTCTTCTTTTCGAAGTTCGTTGTGAATGCTGCACACAAATTCACTCACTGCGTCCCAATTCTGTTGGCACTTCAGCAACCGATTATGTGGGCTTAACATTTCCCCAAATTCCACATTCAGTTGCGAGCGTCGCACGCTAAATCTCGGACATTCAAAAAATAATTGACGCAATGTCTTCTGTAACTCCCTTGCAGAACCACAAATTGTGGTTCACTTCTCCCTGTTGGCGTTTAACCCATTTTGCAATATCAGGGATAAGAGAGTGAGTTACAGCTGCGTCCTATCGCAGTTGCCACTGTCTCAAACTAATTTTCGGTTAATTGTACCCCTTAACTACCTGAATAAACGCTTCACGGCGCCCCAGTGCTATTGAATCGACTCAGCAGTGTCAGAGCAAAACATATATCATAATTGTGCGGCATACAAAAGGCCTCCGATGGCCTCTTGTATCATCCATCATCAATTTTGTATTGGTTGTGGGTCCCATGTCCTTCGTCATTTTCTGGTTGGGATCTGTTGTTGGGGGCAAATGAAGCTATCATCCATTGGTTTGATGGAAGCTATTTCTTTCTCCTCATCGCTTGGGCGGTCAAGATCCTCTAAACGGGACTTTTCTTCATAATCGATGTAAACGTCATCATCCGTAGCAAAAATATCGTCAACTACTGGATGCACATAATTAATATTATTTCGTGATTTGTTGTTCTCAGCGAAAATCACGTCTCGGCTAATAACAAGCTTACGCGTTGCCATATCATACAGCCTATATGCTTTAGATGAAGAGTCATATCCCACGAATATACATTTCGTTGACTTGGCATCTAGCTTTCGGCGTATCTCTTTCGGCACATAAACCATGGCCACGCATTCAAAAACTTTCATCGGGGTCAGGTCAGGTTTACAATCGTTCCAAAGCTCGAATGGAGGCTTACCACCATTGAAGCTCGCCCGACTCTGCTTGCCTTTGGGGCATATTGTGATATTCCCTATTGCGAAAACAATTGGGGCAACAAGATACCTTCTGGATATTTGACGCATTTTCTTCACACCTGGATGTCCTAAACGACAATGCCACGATTGTCCTTCAGCTCTCCCCAGATAATGATTTTTCGCTCAGTGATTTGCTCCGATTCCAAGTCACACTCGCAGTTAGAGAGCTATCATAACGTAAACATGTAGTCCGCCATTGTAGCCGTCGCTACCACCTAACCATCTCTATTTGTGATTTCGCACTTGTTTCTTTCACCATTTGTGACACTGAAACAAGATTAGTGCATAGATCGGGCACAAAAAGAACGTTTTTCATCAGTATGTCGTTGTTATTTCGGTCTCTCGTCCGAATGTCACCAAGACCAACACTCGCGATCGGCATTTTCGAGTTATTTGCAACCGTAACTTGTCCACTATGAATAGGCTTGTCACCTTCGATGATGCTCCTTTTCATCGTCATGCGTGTCGACGCCCCAGAGTCGATGAACTAATCGTCACTATTGCCCTTAGCGATTAGTGGGGTGTAAGGTAGATTTTCTTTTTTAATGTTCGGCTTGTTGATTTTCTCATCCACATTTCGCTTTTTACTGTGTTTTGCATAATGGCCAAACTCCCTGCACTCGTAGCACTGTACCTTTTTACGGATACTTTTTGAAACTTGTTTTCGATTTTGGTTTGTTGCTTTCACTGTACATTAATGTTTGCGGCTAAATCGATGATGATGCCTGAAACGAGCGTTCCTGAAGCAATGCGTTTTGGAAACTTTGTCGACGGTCAAATTTTCACCCGAATTTTCCATCGCTATAACTAGCGGCCTGTATTCTTCAGGAAGACCTCCGAACATTAGTGAACCGACTATTTCATCGTCGATTGAAAACCCGACTTTTTTTTACTTTCGACCATAGTATTGTCATTTGGTTCACATAATCTTCGATGTCTCTACAATCACCCAATTTTAAAGACACTAGTCGCTGGAACACATAAACTTTGCGCATGATGCCACTGTCTTCGAACCCAGACTCCAAGTTCGACCATGCTTGTTTCGCCGCATGTATTCACAATACGAGCGTTACCACAGAACGCATGTGCCTTTTTGAAGTGATTCCCTTGTCAAATCGGTGACCAATTCAATTGTATCCACAGACAGGCAGTCTTTTTCTTCCACCACCAATAACAGTCTGTTAAAGTTAATCCTCTCAAATGGTTTTCCCAAGGTGTCGTTTATTTGGTTTGGGAAGGAGCACCAACATTTGCCGCTTCCATGATTTTGAAAAGGTGCCTTGTGCCAAGCAAGTTTTGAAGTTTTGAAGATCAAAGTTTTGATTTGTCAAATCTGACAATTGTATTTGTCAAATCTGACAGTTAAATTTGTCAAATTTTGAATAATTGTCATGGGATATGTCAAAAACTATGAAATCTAACCTGCTTCAATTTTTATTTTGTTTGATATTTCAAACATTAAATTTTCTAAATAAATTGATAATCGTGGCAGGTTAGATTTCAGTTTTTGACATTTCTCATGTCAGTTATTCAAAATTTGACAAATATAACTGTCATATTTGGCAAATCGAAACGTCAATCTTTCAAATTTGACAATCATTGAAAATTTGACAAATAGAATTGTCGAATTTTACATGTTGGGTAATTAAATTAGATTGGATTAGATTTGGTATGGGCTGTGGCTATAGGGTAGCCCTAGGCACCGCGACCGTTGGTCTATTGTGCCATTGTCCAAGCTATGGGTTAGATGAATTCATCTAACCGACTTCTTTCGATAAATCAATTAATCTGACTCATGTTCAATAGGAAGGAGCACCAACATTTGCCGCTTCCATGATTTTAGAAAGGTGCATTCTGCCAAGAAGTTTTGAAAACTTCCACGAACTTTTGAGGGACAGCACGGATTGCAGCCTTCAACGCTTTGCCTTCCTCCAATTTTGAAGCAGCTTGGCCAAATTCCTCGTTTGTTATAGCATGCATGTGAACCAGCTGCTCTGATGAACCTTGCCCTTATACTTCGTATATGTCTAGTTACCTAACATGTCAAATTTGACAATTCTATTTCTCGAATTTTCAATGATTGTCAAATTCGAAAGATTGGCGTTTCAATTTGGCAGATCTGACAGTTGTGTTTGTAAAATCTGACAGTTGTATTTGTCAAATTTCGAATAATTATCATGAGAAATGTCAAAAACTATGGAATCTAACCTGCTTCAATTTTTATTTTGTTTTATATTTAAGACTTTTCTAAAAAAAATGATAATCGTAGCAGTTTAGAGTTCAGTTTTTGGCATTTCCCATGTCAATTATTCAAAATTTGACAAATACAACTGTCAGATTTGACAAATCCAAACGCCAATCTTTCAAATTTGACAATCATTGAAAATTTGACAAATAGGCACCGCGACCGTTGGTCTATTGTGCCATTGCCCAAGCTATGGGTTAGATGGATTCATCTAACCGACTTCATTCGATAAATCAATTAATCTGACTCATGTTCAATAGGAAGGAGCACCAACTTTGGCCGCTTCCATGATTTTAGAAAGGTGCCTTCTGCCAAGAAGTTTTGAAGACTTCCACGAACTTTTGAGGGGCAGAACGGATTGTACCCTTTAACGCTTTGACTTCCTCCAATTTTGAAGCAGCTTGGCCAAATTCCTCGTATGTTATAGCATGCATGTGAACCATCTGCTCTGATGAACCTTGCCCTTATACTTCGTATATGTCTAGTTACCTAACATGTCAAATTTGACAATTCTATTTCTCGAATTTTCAATGATTGTCAAATTCGAAAGATTGGCGTTTCAATTTGGCAGATCTAACAGTTGTGTTTGTAAAATCTGACAGTTGTATTTGTCAAATTTCGACTAATTATCATGAGAAATGTCAAAAACTATGAAATCTAACCTGCTTCAATTTTTATTTTGTTTGATATTTCAAACTTTTCTAAACAAATTGATAATCGTAGCAGGTTAGATTTCAGTTTTTGACATTTCTCATGTCAATTATTTAAAATTTGACGAATACAACTGTCAGATTTGGCAAATCGAAACATCAATCTGTCAAATTTGACAATCATTGAAAATACGTCGAATTCGACATGTTGGGTAATTAGATTAGATTTGGTATGGGCTGTGGCTATAGGGTAGCCCTAGGCACCGCGACCGTTGGTCTATTGTGCCATTGTCCAAGCTAGGGGTTAGATGATTCATCTAACTGACTTCTTTCGATAAATCCATTAATCTGGCCCGTGTTCAAAGAAGCGATATCCTCCTCTAAAGGGAACATAATGCCGCTCACATTAACAAAGAATGTCTTTTCGTCGTTAGCCTCGCATAAGCGATAGCTTGCTGTCGGTAATAATGCGCATGGTCTTTAAATGGCCGTTCAGACGGCAGTGCCCCATGAGGAGGCCGCAAATGATCCTAACCCTATTTCTGCTCATGTTCATTAGACTAAGGGTACGTTTAGGTGAGCAGTTGACAACGAACAGTTTTGACTGCCGAAGCCCTCCAAGGGTCTCCCAGTGTGAGGTGGCTTTGGCTTTTTCCCACTCACTTATTACATTTCTGCATGTACAGAGTGGTATCCCACAGTAGGGTTCTGGACCAAAGAAGGGAGTGGCGGATGCTCTCCTTGCAAGCTCATCGGCCTGGTCATTGCCTTCGACACCCGAAAGCCCAGGTACCCGGAAATGGGTAAGACTGTTAAGGGAGCCTACCTGTTGGCGGATTTCCTGACAAACCCAAACGAGCTCAATTGCTTGTACTTCTGCTTGAAACACGGTCGGTAGAAATCCCACTGGAATAGAAAGACTAATACCTGGGCCGCTAACTCCTGCGCCAGAACCTGTATCGGTGTTTGAGCCGTCAGTGTAAAATATGATGGTACTGGGGTGGAGTGCTGTGAATCTGTCAGTCCACTCCATCCTCGACCAGGTCATTGAGTCAAATGTGGTGTCAAAACGTTCCAACCAGATAGTCTAATGGGATAAGTAGGTTGTTATAACTTATCCATCCTAGCTGCACTGAGTTCAGTGGGCATGCCGCATCACATACCTAAAGCCTGATGACGGCCAACCTTACCGCTGTCTCAATGTGTAGTGGTGAGAGGTTCAGCAGCACCTCCAAGGCGGAGATGAAGGCTCCAAGGACAGCTAGACAGCATCTGAACTTTGTCTAGAACTAGATTCAGCTTACCGTCTATAGTGGGTGCCGTTCTCCACCACACTACCGCCCCTTATTCTACAATTGGCCTAACAATTGTCCTGTAGATCCAGAGAATTATATCTCGTTTAAGACCACGCATAGCTTCTGCAGATCCATAAGGCCTTAGTTGCTTTATCTGTTACCACCCTGAGGTGCTCTTTCCAGAGTAGTTTCTTGTCTAGAGTGACCCCCAGATACTTGACAATTATACATTGAGGGAGGGACACTTCAGTGCTCGTAGCGTCCCCTTTCTACTGAATGGCATTACTGCGACTTTTGTTGACACGTAGCCCATTAGCAGTGCACCATTCCTGTACTATTGGCAGAGTGTTTTGTAAAACATCCGGTAGACCTCCTCGAATTTGCCTTTAATCGTGATTGCCAAGTCGTCCGCATACCCCTGGGTGGAGAACCTAGCTGAGGTAAGTCTCCATCCACATTAGGGTAATTAGTTCTATTCAAAATTCAATTTACACAAAAAAAAAAGTTTACCCAGATATTGGGACACAATTTAATAGATCCAAGCGTATTTCATACCTAAAAATTCTAGCTGATATGTATAGGTATATCAAATATGGAATTGGAGATTTTGGCCCCGACATTTTGCATTCCTGGCTGTCACAGTTTATTTTAACGTACGGTTAATTCAATCAAAATATTGTAAATTATTCAAAACCATTCAAACGTGATTTGTGTTGTCAAACCACCTCCTTTGCGCCCTCCTCCTTCTGAAAGTAGCAAACAATTGTTTATAAAACCATTTTGAAAATCATAGCAACAACAACAAAGAAGTAAAAAAAAGAAAAAACAAAACAAAAATATATTTATACATGAATATAATGAGAATATTTCCTCCTGTACCTGATGACATATGAAATAAGAATATTTTAATATAATTATACAAAGAAAACAAATTAACCACAAGATAAAAACAAAATGAAAACATAGAAGTATTCAGACAAATTCATAGTAGCTGAGAAATAAATTGAAAAAAAAAAAAACAAAAAACAAAAATTAATATATGTAGCATATAAATACATATTATCATAAACTATTACACAGTGTACGCGTATAATATAAATTTATATATATATATTGAAAAAGAAAATCAACTAATTACAGCAACAACCTAACATTCGCATTTACTATAAAACAAAACAAAGGAAAACAAAAGCAAGCGAAAAAAAATCTATCAAAAGAAAAAAACAATATATAATTTTGTTTTTCATTTTACTGCATTACTCTTTCTGCTAATACACTGTAAAAAAAATGGAACTATAAATCTCTAAACTACTTACAAAAAAAAAAACTATGAAAATTCAAAACTACTCAAAAATATGTTAAATATAAAGAAGAAGAATAAAAAATGAAAATTTATTTTTGAATAAATCGTAACGGTATTGGTATTGCACGTGGATACACATTTCCTGAATTGATATAAGAGACGAAAAACTCGCGATAATGTTGAAAAAGAAAATTACTAAATTAACGCATGTCGTAACAACTATATAAACTATACTTAAAAACCAAACAAAAACAAAAAAACTGCTTATGCTTTTTTCGCATCTCAATTGAATTTATGAATTGATTTTGATTTGGTTGTAATAAAGAGAAGCAGAAGAAAAAGATTAGCATGTGAATGATGCGGATGATGGATGATGATAAAATGAAAAGCTAATAAAATGAGTGAGATGTAGAAAACACAAAAAAAAAACAAAAACTATCAAGTATACAAACTACGCATTGCGAAAAATAAAAACAGAAATAATGTTGGTATAAATATATAAAATATAATTCGGTTAAAATTGATTGATACATACACTAATTGAAAATCGGAAACTATATGGTAAAGAATAAAAAAAAAAACAAAAAACATATACGATGAAAAACAATATATTTTGTTTAAAAAAAATGTGAAACAACCCGGACAAAGTCCAAAATTACATGTAAAGAGTTATATTATACATACACTTTAACTAAGAATTGAAAATTCATACGATGGATAAATTTTAGATGTACTATGCATACGAATGTATCTTTGTCTTGCTTGCGAGGCTAAGAAATATATAAGAAAACAAATATTATTATTAATATTCGGAAAAAATACATAAAATATAATATATATTAATTCTAAGTCTAATTAGGTACTAAATTAAGAAAATACATTTAGACGTCGTGTAAAAAATTGCCACAAATCCAGCTGGCAGACATTTTACTATCTTTACGTTGACGCGATTACACTAAAATGAAAAATACCTAAACGCGTAATATATATTTGAAATTAATAATGAAATCGGGCATAATTTTATCGATATTATGTAAGACTAAAATATTTTGCTTGTTCCTTTCGGTGGATACAAGAAATTAGGGATAAATTTGAAAATGACTGCGATGAATCATGCAAAGGCACAATTTTGAATATTATTGATCGTAGCTGCTTTTTTTCGGAATTGATTTATAGATATAGATCTTCTGTGTAGACATTTGAGATTTTTTTTTGCTTTTATGTATTGTTGGTAATTGAATCGTAATTGTATTGGAAAGAAAACAATAGGGGGAAATTGACAGAATTTTCATTCTGGAGCAATTATCCCATTTGCACATATTTTTCTTGGGATATAGTATGCATAAGCATAAAATACATCACTGCGATCGATATCTTCTATTCCAGTGTGCTTGGGTGTCCCATATGTCAACGTTAGGTTAGGTTAGGTAAAGGGGTCGCTAAGTGATCAAACACTTGGCACACTTAGACCAAAAATAGGTTCATTGTGATACCACCGATTGAAACGACCGTACAGTTGACACCTAAGTCGAGAACCAGCCCGTGCTGGCAATATATTTGTTGAGCAATAGTGGGCTCACATCACGCAGATCATCTGTATCATAAAAATACATTGAGCCAAGAAAACGTCTACGTTTCTCGGCCAGGGCCGGGCAATGACAGAGAAAATGATGTACACTTTCTTCCTCTTCTTCGTCATCGCAACTGCGACAGAAGTCGTTATGGGGAATTTTGAGCCTCCTAGCGTGCTCCCCGATAGGCCAGTGTCCCGTTATGGTCCCGACAACCTTGCCGATATGTTTCCTGTCTATTGACAGAAGAATAATAGACCTGGCTGCGTCAAGTCGTGGCCAAATCAATCTTGTTGTAGTACATGTAGTACCGCTAGACCATCTTGCATTAGCTCTGCGCATCGCGGTTTTTTGTATTGCCAGTTTACAAAGGCGATTGGGGCTTTCAGCTTGTTTCGGTCGGCGTCGCATTACGAGCGAGACGGTCCGCATTAAAGTTCCCTTCAAATCCACTGTGACTTGGTATCCAGCAGAGAACGATGTTGAAAAATTGACCCATCACTCTTAGAGCTGAGCGGCAACTATCAACAGTTTTGGATGTAGTCAGGACAGATTCGAGTGATCGGATTGCCGCCTGACTGTCAGTGTATATGATAACATGCCTCATCGTGACTATATGATTTTCCAACCAGTTTAGGACTCCCATAATTGCAGAAATTTCCGCTTGAAGGGCACTACAGTGGCCAGGTAGACAGTGTGTCAAGTTAATGTCCAGTCCGTCCGAGTGGACTCCAATACCGACTCTTTCATCCGTCTTAGAACCATCAGTGTAAAAAACCAACGACCCTGTAGCCAGGGGTGTATTGTTATTCCAGTGATCCCTCGACGGAATCAGACAAACATAGTTTTTGTCAAAAGCATACTAGTGTAGTCAGTCTCAGACGGGAGGTTAAAGTTTTGTAGAATCGTTGAGTGACCGTACTCCAGGGTTTGCCACTGACCTGTTTCACGTAAGCGTAGTGCCGTGTTAGCAGCCATTTGTTGGCCGAATAGATCTAGCGGTAGCAGATTGAGCACAGCGTCAAGGCCAGCGGAAGGAGTAGTTCGAAGCGCTCCAGTTATGACAATAGAAGCCATTCTTTGTACTTTCGTCAGCAAGTTATAATAAGTTGTTTTACTGAGTGACGACCACCATACGCATACACCGTACAGTAGAATGGGTCGTACGATAGCAATGTAGATCCAATGCAATGTTTTTGGTTGCAGGCCCCAACTTTTTCCTATTGCTTTCCTGCACGAATAGAGTGTTATAGTTGCTTTATTTACCCTCTCTTGAATGTTAGGTTTCCAGCTAAGCTTCCTATCGAGCAACAGTCCAAGGAATTTAGCCTTTTCAGCAAAAGTAAGTTGCCTATCCCGCAGCATGGGAGGGTCAATAGAAGGATTAGTGCGTTTCCTAGTAAAGAGCACTAACTCCGTTTTAGCTGGATTAATTCCAACCTCACTGAGATTTGCCCAGTTTGTTAAAATAGACAGGGCGTTCTCCATAAGCCCACTGAGCACTTCCGCGAACTTACCTGTCACAGCAATTACGACATCGTCAGCGTATGCAATGACTTCGCAACCAGACTTCTCAAGATCCACAAGCAACTGATTAATTGCTATATTCCAGAGTAGGGGAGATAGAATACCTCCTTGTGGAGTACCCCTACACACATACCTACTTGCAGACGACGAGCCCAGTGTGGTATGCACGCGGCTAGACGTTAATAGCGTATTTACGAGTGTGCAAATGGACGCATCGACATACACACGCCGAAGTGCTTCGGCAATCGCCCTGGGTCTGATATTATTAAAGGCGCCTTCAATGTCTAAGAACACAGCCATTGTGTATTCCTTTCGATAAAGAGATTTTTCAATGTAGCTGACTAACGAGTGCAGAGCTGTATCCACTGATTTTCCCTTCCAGTAAGCATGTTGAGCCATTGAAAGGAGATGTGGTATAGTTCGTACATGAATATCAACGAGTAGCTCCAGTAGCTTAAGCATAGTTGAAGTGAGACTAATTGGTCTAAGATCGTTAGGTCGTGCGTGCGAGCTTCTGCCTTTCTTCGGAATAAACGTGACTCGCACCTCTCTCCATATGCGGAGAATATATGCTAAACCCAGGCAGGCTGTATGTATGTTTTCTATCCATAGATAGGTTATCTCTAAGCATTGCTGCAAGTCCGCAGGAATGATTCCATCAGGTCCAGCCGATTTAAAGGGCTCAAAACTAGAAATAGCCCATAATATCTTCTCGCGAGATAGAATAGATTCACTGTCACACGGCACTGTGATACTCGAGGGATCTTCAGGTGGGGATGTTATCGAACTTCCCGGGAAATGAGCGTCCAGCAGACACTCAATAGTTTCAATGCTCGAGAACGTCCACGATCCGTCTTCCTTTTGAAGGAAGCTGGGCATAGATGGATTTGATGCCATCATTTTCCTAAATCTCGGAGGCCCCTTCGATACTTTGACAGAAGTTCTTCCATGCATTGCGTTTAGCTGATCTTACCTCTTTTTTTGAAAGAATTGAGATGTTTTTTATAGGAGGTCCAGTCTAACTCCATCCTCGAAGCTTTGGCTTTGTTAAAGCTTCTTCTGCTCACGACTCTTAGCTCGGAGATCTTGCTACTCCACCATGATGGTTTTCGCTTGCCAGGAAAAGAAGTGACAAGACACGATTCAGATACAGCTGCTCTCATAGCTGGCGTAAAACTATTTACCATTTCATCCAGCTGTTGTTCATTGTCTGGCAGGTTAGGTAGGGATGGCAACTCTTCAACGAGAGCAGTTCGAAACCTAGACCAGTCGGTCCTTCTGCGATTCACTGTATGCGGGATCGCGTCCGGGTGCTCTGCTAGGCTAAATTGTAGATACCGGTGAACCGAGAAAGAGTGCTCCGACGAGACTCTCCAGTCTTTGATCAAATGTATTACATCCTCTGATGCTAAAGTGATGTCCAAAACCTCTTGTCGGTTTTTAGTAATAAAAGTAGGCTCACACCCTACATTGCAAACTAGAAGATTGGTACCCAAAAGGTACTCGAGAAGCACTTCACCTCGCTCATTTGTGTCCGTACTACCCCAGACTATATGATGTGCGTTAGAGTCACACCCGAGGACTACGCTGGTATCTGAAGCCTTTGCTGCCGCAATAGCTTCTTTTAAATTGGGAGAAGGTAGAGTACCATCATAAGCCATATATACCGAGGCAACCCAGTACACCTTACCTTGTAGCTCCAGGCAGACTAAAGCAAAATCTTTATCACTATAATTAGGCAACAGAAAAGCCTTGATGGCTTTTCTAACAATAACGCAGGACCGCGGTGTACCCTGTCCTGAAACGTAAAAAACTGTAAATTTGGAACAACTTAGACCCTTGATCAGATCTTGTGCCACTAAGGGTTCCTGAATAAAAAAGATATCGTCTTTACCCTGGGATAAACGATGCATGAGAGCAGCTGACGCTGCTCTTGAATGGTGCAAGTTGATCTGTAGGAACTTCACCATTATGTCCTCTCTACCACCGTGACATTCTTCTCATCCGTTCCGGATTCGTGAGAGTCCATAAATGGAGACGGTACAGACGCAGTGTCCAAAGCAGCCAAATGTGAGCAGAGGGAGATTCAGTCGTCATCCACCACCTCATCCCCAGACATACAGGCCGCGAAGTCCATACAGACAACGTTAAGCCGAAAGTGAATGATAGCGCACATTGTAACCGCTACAAAAAAAAAAAACTATTTTTACTGTTATACGTAATCAAAGGATAGTTGAAAAAATGCACGTCGTGTTACAATTGCTCATGTACTGTAACTGTCTTCTTTCTGTCTTCTTCCTTGCCTCGTTCTTTATATCGCTCCATGGCGTCGCGTTGCTCGGCCTGCGGTGGCACATCGCCCGTTGTGGCCTATTTCTTGGATCGTGTCATCGCTGAGTTCAATGCGCTGTTGTTGCTTTTTCATTTGCCACATGTTTTTCGGTTTGCGTCAGGCGTTGGGTCAATCAAGTGGAACTTCCTTGATATCGCCTTCTTTGCAGGGTTACATCCATACTCTTAAGCTGATATCTGAGTGTCTAGATGAGTTTAATAAGGAAAGAAACATCTGTAGTCAAAAATGAAGCTCGTTTATTTTAAATTTATTACGGCTAAACAATTAAAAGATGTTTCGAAGATATACCTGCAAATAACTGACAAAATAAATCAACAATATTTTTTTAACGCTCGGGATTTATAAGATATTTGTAAAATTGTTTGCAGTCTAATTCGGTAAAATTGAAGCTTACAATCATAAGATTGCGATCCGTTTTCCCTCTAAGTCCATTGCGCTCGTCACTTCATTGACGTTTTATGAGGAAAAAAAACCCTTAATCTAAGATCACAATTCACATTGTGTCCACAAAATGAAAAAATATTTTTCTTCATTTCAGCAGGTACTTTTCAGTTTCCATATAAACCACCATAACCTTCTCTCCAAATTCAACGCATTTTCGGCTCTTGCCCTCATTGCAAAATTTCGAAAGAATTGATTTTGCGGCAAGTGGAAGAACTTTGCTCTGTTCTGTCCTTCAATGCTTGCGACACAGCGTCCAACATATTCAAAATTTCAACTATACTGTTGCTCTTTTTCTGATTTTTTAACATTATTGTGGAAGACTGGCATTAAGGAATGCACAAATAAGAGGTAGCATTCTGCAAAGTCATGAGTGAAAAATGCCCCAAGAATTGTTGGCGGTTTTTCTTGCGATTCAAAATAAGCTTTTGAATCAGGGAACATCTCCAAAATACAATACATTACTGGCATTAAACTTAACCACCGTGTCTTGCTATGGTACAATAGTTCCTTGAAAGACACTTCAACGAATTTGCAAAAACCTTTGAACTCTTCAGTTCCAACAGTATAAATAGAAAAATACTGATAAATTTTGAAGGCCCAAAGTCTCCATATCGAATAGCGTGAATCTGCCTAGACCATGTTAAACGCTGTTGTGGAGAAAGTGCGATGAACATCCAACTCCGAGGATATTGCAATTGAGTTTATTTTTTAAAACAGTGTGGATATTGTTTTTTCTTTTGTCATGTAGACCTCCAAAATTTGTGTTGGTGTTGTCACCAGAATGTCAAAATTATGAAGGACAGTTTCGATACAGGTCACGATGGTGTCTGCTTGTTCATCAGTTTGTTGCGAACCACGGTTTTGGCCAGGCTGCCGTCATTGCAACAAAATTTTTAATTCATCAGATTGCTTTTGGCCAGGTGGCTAATATCCCGGCTAGGCCAACGGAGGTCGTGGTTTAATGGCCAAAGCAATCCAATCCTAGTTTAGCCACCAATAAAAATTAACGAAAGCTGAAAAAAAGGAATGGAGAGGAAAGTGTCCATCCTTCAAAAATTTCCAGTTATATGGCCGGTCTAAAGACTTCAATTTGCCAGGTATATAGCTGGTGGATAATCGTCAATTTGCAGATTTTTAAAAGTTCCACCGTCGCGAGCGAGAAAACAAAAGAAAATCCGAATCTAATCGCGACCGGGCGATATCGACACACGCACTTCACTCCGTGAACACGAGAATCTTATAATTTTATCAAATCACTAATTATTTAAATCCAGGAAACTTCCACATATTCATTTGGTTCACTTGCCTATCCAAAAACGGAATAATAAGGCAATGACCCAAAACTCCCGAGCGTCAACGGCAATTCACATCATCATCAGCATAGAATATCATAGCATGATCAGCATAGAATAGCATAGCATGTACAATGTGGGTACATAGAATGTATCTGAATACCAGTGGCGTAACGTTTCCCAAATTTCTTGTGTTCGAAATCGAAATGGGGGCCCTTAACGTTCCATTGTTTTTTTTTTTTCAAAAGGAAAAATTACAGAACCTAACTCACACTGAAGCAGTAAAAAAATTTGCAGAAGAACGAACATTTTTGGCTGTTTCAAATTTTTTTTAACAAAACTAAAATTTGAAAAATTACTGAAGAACTTGCGAGATCATCTATTTATCACAAAATTCAAGAGACGTAAAGAAACCACTTTGAGGAGTGCCCCTGCATACCTGTCTCGAAACTGTCGTTGATCCTAGACCACTGTTTCCCAACAGGTGGTCCGCGGACCGAAGGTGGTCCGTGAGAGACCCTAAAGTGGTCCGCGAGGTACTATGGGACCTACTTTTGAAAAAGGAGTTTTAATCGTGATTAATTGAAATAACAGGCATGAGCTTTGAAAATTTTTATAGTATATACTTTCGGTACTAGGTATGTGGTTGATCTGAAAATGCGATGTGCAGACCTTAAGATAAGTTGCAAAAGCTCGGTGGTCTCTACCTAATTGTTTTTACTTCTTAAGTTAATTGGCACAGTGGCAGCACAGTGTCCAAATTTTGCCACAGTATCATTTGAAGACAGACCATGTTAGATTAATCTCCACTTCAATCCTCCTTAGTCCGGTTACTAGCATGTCCTGTTCAAATACTAATACAAACTGAATCCACTAAAATCAGATTTGTGCTAGAGATTCTCCAAAGACGTAGGGGAAACGGCTAATCTAGTATCTGCACTCACTAGTAAATCGGCAGGGATCTGTTTCCTGATTTCTCGAGTCTCTGTCAAAAAAGACTTTCTGACTTAAGCCTTATTGGACGATCTTAGTAAACGTGCTTAGCCATTTCGGTCAATAGACCAACAGTTATCTCTTTGTTAACATTTTGAACATATTTTTCCTTGTGATGTATGACTTCAAGATTCAAATACTCTAACAAATGGATGAATTGAACCTTTATTTCTTTTCAATATTCTTGAGCAACAACCCTGAAAAAATTAACTAAACTCATTTGATGGGTTTAGTTAATTTGATTTACTTCTCATGTTCATCGGATATGAGTCCTTTTTCTGACGTACTCTAGGGGCAATAAAAGGATGCAGCTTACCCTTTGCTTCCCGTTTTTTAGTGAGTTTGGGGTACGAGAGGCAAATTCTCACTCCGATTATCCCGACTTAACGCCGAGCGCATACCGACGCTCCACCTGAAGACAAGTCTTCTCAACAGCTGTGTTGTTGTTGCGTAGTAGCGATTCAAGAGTTTTTAATATAGAATCGAGACGGCCTGGTCGTTGTAGAAACAAAGGGTAGCTCCGGAACGATTCTATTGTTGAGTTGGCTGCCTTAGGAGAATTTTTTAAAGACCACACAAACATTAATGGTTACAGCGGACTCGAACCCATGACAACTTAGAGCTAGAGTGTCATCTATCACTAAACCACCGAATGCCTAAAATAGGTGAGTCATTGACTTTCACGGTACCCTTAGGCTTCATCACCTTGTCCATTTTGCGTCCAGCGTGAGGCTTTTGAGACCATAATTTTAGGAGAAAATCGAGTTTTGTTTAAGGGGAAGTCACGAGATCGATCTGGCAACAGTGCTAAACTTAATGAAAGATTTTTTTTATGTTTCCCCATTTGGGGGCCCCTCTGGCTTGGGGGCCCGTGTGCCGCTGAACACATGGAACACCGTACGTTACGCCACTGCTGAATACACTTGCTGTGTCGTTCGCATCATCGTTGAAGATGACACTCAGCTAGCATAGCCGGTTTTGTCTATATTTTCTCTATGCACAAGTATATAGCACAACATAAGTAATATTACGTAGTTGTGCGATAAGCCAATACATAGAGAAAATAGATAAGACAAGGTCGATTTGCTAACGGCGTGTCATCAGCTGGATCAAATGCACGGAATGGATCACCTGCTGGAAGAAAAATGTTTTGGTTCGCAACAAGTTGTTTCCTGCAGACCCAAAAGTTTCAGTTGTATACCATTCTTCTTGTAATCAAAGTATTGACTTTGTGGAACCGAGCGATGGAAATCGTTGATTCACCAAAGTTCAAATAACTGTACTGTACAAAAAATATAACACTACTTTACAACTGTCGAAAATTGGTTAGTACTCAAATGGAATTTGACGTCATGTTCCAAAGATAGAATAAGAAGCGCCGGCGTTTCGATAGGCGAAAGTAGGCAGCCGCCTAGGTCGGCCCACAGGAGCGAAAATTCGGCCGCTCAAGAGCGTGTACTAGTTTACGAGAAAGTCACATTTCACGAAAAACGGTGAAACACATCTTTCCAATGCATACTAGAAAAATCATTTCCTTATCTTGTCAAAAGTACATTTCTTCGAATATAAGAAGACAACAACAGCAAACTGACGTCATCCATTTAAAATGCATTGGTGCAGCTTTCACTGCTGTTTTGCCGCATCATATTTATTTCAAATTACACAGTCAATATTTATTCAATAGATTTCTTCAAAACCACTATATCATAAAAGTATTAAAATTCACATTTCTGGAATCTCAATTTCATTCTCAAAACATACCTAAAGTAAACATAACCAATTGTTCGTAAATACTATATCCAAAGGCAAAAAAAGAAATAAACACATAGATTCATACAAAACAATAAAAAGTTGGAAATAAATAAGAAATACTCAAGTAAAAGAAATTTGAAAACCTGCAGCAATGCGTGCCTTGCATGTACAAAACAACAAAAGAAAAGTAAACAAAAAATAACTAAAAACTCTAAAAGAAAAACAAACCAATTGATATGAAACGATAGTAACTGCGCAACTACAAGAAATTAAATAACATCCAAAAACTTTCAAAAACCTCAAAAAAAAAAAAAAACAAACTGACCTGTAACTATTTAAACTAACAAACTGATATAAGTATGTATCCTCGTATGATCAAAATAGTGCACGAAATAATTTTTTAACATCCGAACAAGGGCTGACGAAAACAAAAAAAAATGTTTTTTCTTAGACAATACAAGTCTGTACATACATTATGTATATACGAGTATGTACGCATGTCGACGATTGCGTGGGGTGGAGACTCTCCATAAAATTTTCATCGAAAAGTATTGCATTTTTCATTACACTTTTCTGCGGGCCGATTTCTTTTACATTTATCGGCTGGCTAGTCCTATCGACATGGACAAGACGCACACCATTTTCAGAAATATGTTACATTACTTGCTGAATTGAATATTTGTTTATTTTGCATAGTATTGCCATATTTTGCTTGGTTATTGTATGAAATTGCGTAGCAAAATATGGCGTAACTATGGAAAGTAAACAAACATTAAATTCAATATAATGTACAAGTTTTCGGAAAGGGGTTTGCGTCTTGTCTATACGAAGAGACTAATCAGCCGATAGGTCCTTTCCCCATTATAAAATAAAACCGTACGGAGAGAGCTTTTACAGCAGACAAGCATTGGGCCTTTATAGACTACGGTTGTTTTTCGTATGTTGTGGAAAAGGCCATAAGAGAAATCGGCCCTTGGTTAAATAAATAAGTACAAACCGAAATCGATTTACAAGAAATAACGAAAAAAAAAAAAATAATAAAAAAAAATTTTCATGAAAAATAGAATTATTCAAACAAAAACATACAAAACAGTGCAGCTAAAAATTTTCGAAATTTTATGCTTAGTTTCTTATTACTTTATTCCTCTCATTTAAGTCGTTTCACTTACAATTTCCATAGAAGTTGATTCACACAACCAAGAACTGCCAATATAAATTTTGGTTTTCATTACAAGATAGATATACATAGATAAAACGTACAATAGATATAAAGATGTTTTCTTGCAGATATAAATAGTTAAGAAACAACATAAACTTTTAAAACATTCCGATAAACAAGCAATTATTCAATTTATCACACAATAGCTCACGCCAGACACATACAATAGCGCCAACAATAGACCAATTTTTATAGCACACAAACACACACCGATCCAAATAGAACCAAACAATAACAGTAATCAATCCATAATTAGAAATTAGATATCATTACGTAATATTTCATTATCAAAATACCAGTAAAGCGAAACACGCTCCCACACATACACAACACATCATTTCTTTACATTATATCTTACCAAGAAAATTGTGCAATAGTCAGCTTTAATTTTTATTTCTTCTCAACTAATTCCAATGTATATATAGTCCAATTTATTGAATATTTAAACCGAATAACATTCATACGTAATACACTACACATATACATTATTTTGATTTTCTACTAGACAAGTGAAACGATTTAAATTAATAATTATTAATTTCCAAAATAAATCACACTGTTGTAATAATCTTATTTCGATAATTCTGGTTCATCTATTATAACGGGAAGCTTAGAAACGTTTTTTTCTGTACGAATAATAAAGAAAACAAATAGTACTCGATACCTGCCGATTCATACAATGTTACAAATTTTAAGCAATAAATATTCTACTTGTGTATAAATACCCGCGCGATTGGTTAAAATTGATTCGAACGATTACAAAGACAACATTTATTTATAAGAGAAATACTCATAACCGATGATTATCCTTATCCGTTTTTTTTGGTATGTAATGTTGTTCAAAACTAAGTTAGAACAACAACAAATCTTTTTCAAATTATCACAATTTAAAGCATTACCCTGATTTCGATTGAACTCATCACTTTAATATGCCGGGGAGGTTGCTGGATGATGAGTTATTGAACTCCGCGGCACGGCAAGCCCGTTGTTACAACGGCCAATAGTCGTCTCTCCTTGATTCAAGAGTAAAAAAATCTCTTGGATCGCCTGCTAACATCACAACTACAGTGGCGTAACGTTTCGCAAATCCCTTGTGTTTGAAATCGATATGGAGGTTCCTCAGGTCGGATTTTTTCACCAGGAACATTTTACAGAACATAACCCAGAAGTCGTCAGTGGTGACATCAAAATTGTAATGGGGGATCTCAACGCCAAAGTCGGTACTGATAATTTAGGCTTGGAACATCTTATGGGCAATCACGGGCTTGGCGACAGGAACAACAATGGCGAAATGTTCGTGGAGTTCTGTAACTCTCGGCAACTAGTCACTGGCGGAACGTTGTTCAAGCATAAACCCTGCCACTTAACAACTTGGATTTCTCCTGATGGCAGAACAGAGAAACAAATTGACCATATTGCTGTTTCTAAGACATGGAGAAACTGCCTCTTAGACGTCAGGTCGAAGCTGATGTTGGCAGCGACCACCATCTTGTTATCGCGAAATTTCGCTTACGAACGGCAGCGATTCAACGATCTCACAATACGCGAATCTTGCCACGATTTAATGTGCAAAAGCTAAAAAATTCCTCAACTAGACGTGCATATTCGACCGCCTTGCACGAAAAAGCTTGTGCAGCAACATCTCTTCAGAATCCTACAATTGAAGATAGATGAAATTTTGCAAAGGATTCTTTTATTTCATGTGGCGAAGCGACTGTGGGAAGATTGGATCGAGGTAGGAGACCATTTATCAGCGATGCTACTTGGTCTCCTATCTCAGCACGCAAAAGAGTTAAGGAACAGATTAACTCTGCTGCTGATGATTCAGCTAAAAATCAACTTCGCGCTGAATACCGTTCACTGCAAAAAGGCGTGCAGAGAAGTCTGAGGCGTGATAAGCGTACTTACATCAACGCTTTAGCGAAGGAGGCAAATGATGCGGCTTACCGTGGTGAAAGCGGTACCCTATTTAAGCTAATTAAACCACTAATTGGTAAATCGTTCACAACCGACCATCCTGTGAAAGATAAAGAAGGGTTACTGCTTGTTACTGAAGAACAGCAGCTTCAGAGATGGAAAGAGCACTTTTTTGAGGTCCTTAACAACCGTTTTGGGCCTGCAAGTGCATCTTCATCGGCAGAAGAAGACGTCCCTCCAGTAGCCAGTATTAATTCCAGACCACCATCTAAGACGGAATTAAAGCGGGTTATCGAATCTATGGACGCCGGTAAGGCCCCGGGGATAGATGGAATTCCGGTGGAACTATTTAAATCGGATTCGAATGCTACAGCGCATATTCTGCTTCCCCTCATCAGAGAGTGTTGGGAAACCGAAACTCTTCCAGTAGAATGGAAAAAGTACGTAATTATTAAAATTCCCAAGAAGGGTAACCTTAAGGATTGTAATAATTGGCGCGGTATTTGCCTACTTCCAGCTGTATCCAAGCTGAAGGCTAAAATTATTTTGAACTGGATCAAGGATGAAGTTGATCGCACTTTAAGCAATGAACAGGCTGGCTTTCGTGAGGGTTTTTCATGTAGTGACCATATAAACACCCTCCGAATTATTATTGAGCAATTCGCCGAATGGAGATCCCCATTATACCTCATGTTCATTGATTTCGAGAAGGCGTTCGATAGTGTTGATCGGGAGTATATTTGGAGAGCTCTTCGTAGGAGGGGCATACCAGATAAAATAATTTCCATCATCAAGGAATCTTATCAGGGAGCCCAATGTCACGTTTTGCACAAGGGTAAGCTTTCAGATCCTTTTGAGGTGCACAGTGGAGTGAGAGAAGGTTGCATTTTATCACCTATTCTTTTCCTCATGGCTCATAATGGCTATTAACGATGTACTAGTGAGCGCGCTTCAAAACCAGAGGAAAGGTATCAGATGGAAAATGTTTGATTACCTGCAACACCTGGATTATGCTGACGATATTTGTCTGCTTTCAAATAAAAAGGAGGATGTAGCTCAAATGGCCGATGCTCTGCATTGCGAAAATCGTAATGCCGGGCTCAAGATAAACGCTGCCAAGACCAAGTACTTGAGCTTCCATCCTGGGGGAGAAAGCGGAATTTGTGTTTCGGGCCAGGCAGTCGAAAAAGTTGACGAATTCTGCTACCTCGGAAGCATAGTCACAGCAGATGGCAGCGCGGACGCTGATGTACAATCGCGTATCAATAAGGCTAGGGCAGCCTTCTTCACTTTGACTCCTTTCTGGCAAAATAACAACATTTCCAGGCGCACCAAAATCCGAATATTCAATTCTATTGTAATATCTGTGCTTCTTTATGGCTGTTCAACTTGGAAGGTAACCAACGAGATAACAACTAAGCTGCAAACTTTCGTAAACCAGTGCCTACGGCGCATCCTACAAATCCGCTGGCCGGAGATTATTTCCAACGATGATTTCCTGAGTATCACAGGCCTGGATTGGATAGGCACTTCTGTCAAAAGGCGAAAGTGGCAATAGATAGGTCATACTCTCCGAAAAGGGCCAACAAATATTGCAAAGCAGGTCCTAGATTGGAACCCTCAAGGAGCCAATGCTAGACGCCGTGTGAGACGACCAAGAAACACGTGGAGAAGATCGGTTAATAGCGAGGCTGCTTCATTAAACAAACAGTGGTCAGACCTAAAGACGATGGCACAGAACAGAACGAGGTGGAAAGTAGGCGTAGTTGCTGCCCTATGCCCCACAAGGGGTTAACAGGAACCAGAGAGAGAGAGAACCCAGAAGTCGTCAAATTAGCAAAAGTAACGAAAATCTTCTGTTTTAGCTACAAGTTCCAAAAATTATTTTCTTTTCGCACGCTAAACTTCGGACACGCAAAAAGTACATGCCTTGCGTCTTCTACAACTCCCTTGGAGCTAGGACACTCTGGCGAGTCATCCAGCTTGAATCGGTACAAGTACTGTCGATATCCACCATGACCCGTTAGGAATTGTGTTAAAAAGTGGTTCACTTCGCCGTGTTGGCGTTTAATACATTTTGCAATATCAGAGATTCGAGAGTACGGCCATCTACCGTCCCATCGCTGTTTGTTGCCACAGTCTCATGCTTTACTGTCTTTAAAACCTTTTTCGCCTTTCTGAGTCCGCCGGTGTGTTATTACGTCGACCGCCATACAATTTGCCTGTCTCCTAAACCATAATTCCTATTTATTTGTTTATTTAAAATGAGAACATTTCTTATCTTCCTACCTAGTACCTGATGTACTTATTGCAAAATCTGGTGGAGACAATTTTTTGTTTGTTTCTTATGTTTTTTGGGATGCTGAGCACGAATTCGGAGCTTCCCACCAAAATTTCGTTGTGCAACAGGGTCAAAATCGCGAAAAAAATCTTTGCTAATTTTCCGTTATTTGACCCCTAACTCTGAAACTATTTATTTCTGCGAAAAACTCTCCATGAATATGTTAGAGAGCAGATAATTGCGCGTCCAAAGAGACATAAATATGGTAAATCCGTTGAGCGGTATTATTACAATTGATAAATTAAATTTGTCATTTTTAACATAGTTCCATATTATGAATAAAATTTTGAGATTGAACGGTTTTTCATTTTTTTGTCGCAAAAGTTGCATTTTTCTTGTACATTATGTATATTGGGGTGCTGAACCTGAATCCGTAACTTCCCACCAAAACAGGGTTATAATTGCAAAAAAAAACTCCAAAAAAATGACTTTTAATTGTAGCTGTACCGCTTGACGTATTTTGAAGATAAATGGCGTGTTGGACCCGCAATTATGTTTTCTCTAATATTTTCATGGATAGGTTTTCGAAGAAATGTACACTTTCGGAGTTATAAGTAAAAAAAAACAGGAAAATTCCGAAACTTTTGTGTTTTTTCGCGGTTTTGACCCTGTTCCGCAACGAAATCTCCGGATTCGAACTCAGCACTCCAAAAAACATAAGAAACAAAAAAAAATGTCTGCACCACGCTTTGCAATCTGAAATCAACTAATGACTAACTACTGTCCTTTGTTAAAATTTGGCTCTAAAATTACAAAAAAAAAAAACAAACTAATATGCCTAACAGTCCATCTTTGGACCAACAGATAATATAAGTTACATCCAATTTCCAAGATCTAAGCTACTTTTTTGTTGAGGTGTTGGGGTTAACAGCACGCTCAGCAATGTTATTTATCCCTATCATAGAGATCATATTCCGTCACATGGGTTGTGAGTTCGAAAAACACCATAAACTAAATTCGTTCACGGTGAGTCTTGAAACCATGGCTCTGTGCACCAAATGTGCGAGCAGTAACCACTACACCGGCCAGACTATTTTAAAATTTGCCTAACAATATTTTCGTGACCGACAATTTCAACTTCTAAGAAAATCATGATGTCGAAAAAATTTCGGGCTTGCGCCCCCCCTGACCGAAACCCTGGCTACGCCCATGCCCATTTAGATCAAGACAAACAGACGATTTCAACTTCAAGTTAACTATTAATCTCGTTGTTATATTTTCAATTGGAAATTTTCGAAAATTGACGTTGAAAATCGAACAACATATTCCGTCGCCCATTTCTCTACAAAATTTAGAGTCCTAACTATTGCCGTTTCGAAGTTAGAATCTACGAAAAATCCTACACGAAGTGCAAATTTTCGAAAGTTTCGATTTGAAAACATAAAAATTTAAATTTATTGTTGGACCTTTCGGCGACTTATAACTTCCAATTATTTATAGCTAGGACTCTCTCTCTCTCTCTTTGTAGAAAAATTTAAAATATTCGGAAATTTCGATTAGATTTGAGTCGCCGAAAGATGCAATAAAAAGTGCCAATGACCAAATGACCAAATTTTATGTTTTAAAATCTATATCTTGAAAATTGGGGTGTTGAGACCCGATGTGTAGCATATACCGGCACACATTTCTCTTCTCGGACGTGATTTGAAGATTTACCCGATCAACTTCACATAAGTCAGTAGCTCGTATCCCCATGTGATGAATTCGTTTTGGGCGGGCTTTGTATCGAATCTTTTCATCATCAAGATGTTTCTGCTTAAATATCCATTTACATTTAATGACCTTTTTGCCAGCTGGGGGATGAACCAAATTCCAAGTCCCATTAGCATTGAGAGATTCCAGCTCGGATTTCACAGCATCTTTCCATTTTTCAGCATCATATCTGGACATCGCCTCTGCATACGTGACTGGCTCGGAATTAGATGAGTTAATGGCCATCGAGCATAATGGTGGGGATTTGTGCCGCGTTCTTAGGACCCGATCATTAATTTTTAACTCGTCGATTACTATGTCCTCGTCTGGAACATATGTGTTGTCTGCATCATCATCGCGCGAAGATAAAGTTTCATTTAATTCTGACTGATTACAATCTTCCTCATCGATGGAGTTAACTTCATCTGATGCGGCCCCCACTGAATCAGTTTCATCGATAGGAATAAATTTGGTGTGACTCACCTGTTTATTACTTTCCATAAAGTGCACATTTCTGCTAAGCGTAACCTTCTTATTGATTGGATCAATACAGAGAACTCCCTTTGTTGTTTCTGAATATTCAGCGAAAATCAGTTTCCTCGATTTAGGATCGAACTTTCTACGATGCTGCTTCGGAATATGTACCATAATTTCAGATCCAAAGATTTTTAGATGTCTTAAGTTACATTTAGCGCCTGTCAAAATTTCTTGTGGTGTTTGATTTTTAAGTACAGTACATATTCACTGAACGATTAATTAAATACACCGCATGATGGACTGCCTCTGCCCAATATGACTTATCGAGATTTGCATCGGTTAACAAACATCGAGCCCGCTCTACGATTGTACGGTTGTATCTTTCGGCGACGCCATTTGGTTGAGGAGTGTAAATATTCGTCTTTTGATGTACTATATCACAACTTTTGCAAAAATTTTCGAACTCTCTGCCACAGAATTCCAACCCATTGTCCGTACGTAAAAACTTTATCTTGCGACCTGTTTGCGTTTCGACCATTTTATAAAATTCCTTAAAAGTTTTCAAGACATCTGACTTCGCACTCAAAAAATAGACGAACACTTTCCGTGAATTATCATCAATAAAGGTTAAGAAGTAGCGAGCACCTCCGATTGATTTGTTCTCCATGGGCCCACATAAGTCGGAATGGATGAGGTCTAACTTATTTTCCGCGCGATTCCCGCTAACTTTAAAGGGCGATCTTCGTTGCTTCCCAATCAGGCAAACTTCGCAATTTTTAAGTAAATCTGCATCACCAGTAAACTCGATTCCTTCGACGGCATGGTTCTTCATTTTGCACATATCCACATAGTTCATATGACCTAAACGTCTGTGCCAAGTCAATATGTCTTCCGAAATCGAATTTGCAGCTAAACACGACACTGTAGCATTTTGGATTTTATAAACCCCGTTTTCGCACGTCGCAGCTAATAATAAATCACCTGCTTGATTATAAACAGCGCTAGTTTTATTGTTGAATTTCACCGCGTTTCCCATCGACGTTATCTTTGCAACTGATAACAAGTTCATTTTTAGGCCCGGTACATAGAGAACATCATTTACCTGAATTTCAGTTTTCTCTGATTTTAATAAAAATTTACCTGAACCTACAACAGATAATTTTTCGTTATTAGCAGTAACTATTTCACCCAGGCGCGCACAGAGGATTTACGGGGCCCGGGGCATATAAATAAAAGTGGCTCCTTTGAAAAAAAGAACACTTGTCCTTGGAAACTCTATAAATGTTGTTCCTACTACAGGATGCCAGGATGCTGGTACCTGAGAGAGCGGCATTAGGTTCGCGGGATCGAATCTCATTATAGGCGCAGGTAATTTTCTATGCTTAAACATCACTAACACCTATAGAGGTCAATGCTGCGCTGCGTGAGCATTTTTATTAAAAAAAAATTATTGATGAAACCATTAATTTATTAAACGTTACAACAAGAACGCTATTCTCAATGTAAGAATGCAAACAGCCAAAGTAGCTCTTAGCTAAGTTATTTTAAGTACGATGTTCCTAATTTTAGTAGAAAAACTGTAACGTCAAAATCATGTTTCAAAATACAGTAAAACTTCGTTATAACGCTCTTCTGGGGTCTAAGCGCTATAACCGGGAAAACGCTATAGCCGGGAAGCCCAAGAAATATACTTCATAGAGCTTTTAGGTGACAAAATTTATCATTCGATTGATACATGGAGTGAAATAGTAAGGAAATGGCAATCAATTGATTACTGGTTAAAAAAAAAACAGATATTTGTCTTTGTTTTAGACTGGCAACAGACTTCAGTACTACTGAGGTTTTCAATTTATTGAAAGATCCTTCCTCTATGTCCATGCTATAGGCGAAAATTGCTCGAATCTTCCTTATTGCAACTAAGACTGCAAATGTTTTGGCATGCTTGACGCGTCTTTTTTGTTCTCTTCGGTGTCGACGGATGCTGATGCAATTACGAGATCTTCAATTATACTTTCAATTGTTGATTTGTCGTTCCCCTTTTCCAGGAAATCTGACCTTGATGTCAATGAAATTACCTGTAATAAATGCTAATGGGACCGGGACCGGGACCGAAAAAAGAGCGTTATAGCCGGGAAAGCGTTATATCCGGGAGCGTTATAACGAAGTTTTACTGTACTTGGTTGAAGATCGATTCACACTTTTTAGTCATCAGTAATTTCTCATTCAAATTGACAGATTGTCAGTCGATCAATTAACTTGTATGGAAAATGACTGTGACTGATGACTGAAAAGTGTGGATCGACCTTTAAGAGTGTTTTCGATTGATTTCACTCTACTTTTTTTCTCAGTGTAGGGGGCCACTCAAGAAGATAGCGGGAGGGCCCAGAGTGAAGTTGTTCCCTCACTGCTGATGGCATTGCGAAAATCGAAATTCTTGCCTCTTCATAAACGTTACTAAGACCGAGTGTGCACTGATCCAAAAGGGCTTCCATCATTTTCAGTTTCTTGGTTAACACTTTCTCTATAAAACACATTTAGTTCGAGGACACTCAGATTTTAAGAGAATACCGGTTAATTAGATAAATTTCGGCAGAGTGTGTTGATCTCAACACCTAAAATATATCAAGATCAGTGCCAATTTTAGATTTAGCAATTTTAATTGAAAAAAGTAGGTGAAGGTAAATCCTATAGGGTCCTAGAAATGCTTTGAATAACGCAAAACAAGATAAATAGAGATTTAAATAAAATTTATCTGACATCAATTCGTGTAATAATTTTGCAGACGTATGCGCACTACGAGGCCACTGTCCCTGTGGGGCCCTCTCCCACGCGGGGCCCGGGGCAAATTGCCCCTTTTGCCCCACCCTCTGTGCGCGCCTGATTTCACCAATCGGCGTACTTTCGATATTAGACAAAATTTATTTGTTGGGACTCATATGATGTGAGGCACCACTATCAATATACCAATAATTGAGGTTAGTCTCGAAAGCCTGCGACGAGTACACTGCACTGAATGCATTTTTCACCGACTTTTGATTAGTGTTACGCGACAACGAACGATCACTATTATTTTTAAGGAAACAATTTGCAGATTTATGTCCTCTCTTGCCGCAATTGTAGCACTTGAGTAGAGTTTTCTTTTTGGGATTTGATTTTACAAAGAAAGCACTTTCACCGCCTTTTTGATAGTCCATATCGAGTAACTTCGCCCGTATTGTTTCCCCGGTAATTTCGATGCTGCTGCTTTCCATCCCCATAATGAAGGGCTTAACCCATTTTAGGCCAAGACAAGAAAAAAAAAGAAAAAAACATTTTTGCTAATATTTTTCGTATATTTGGATCTAAACTAAGAAAAAAAAAAAACATAAAAACAAAATTTTTGGAATTCACTTAGTATTATTTTTTTAATGGGTCGTATACGACCCGACGACCTAATCCACTAACATGCATGATATGCAGGGCCGGCTTTAGGTGTAGCGGCGCCCGGGGCGAACTTCAAAGAAGCGCCCCTTACGGTTTCTATACACGAAAAAAATTGCAATAGAAGTTGAACTTCAACGTTCTATGGAAATATTTTTCTCCATTGCCCCGCCGGCCACCATTGAAACTATCCACTTTAACTGTTTTTAACTTCCCCTTAATTTTCCCCTGTTTCCCAATCAATTGATTGCTTAAAACGAACAGAAAAGTATGCCTCTATCCATTCACATTTGTTCATAATTCGTCCTAGAAAATCATTATTTCGTTAATATTATAAAAAAAAAATAAGTTTTGTGTAAGCAAGAGTAGATATATTGCAGGATCTGCGGTAGTTTTCATTTTTAAATTTTTAAATAAAACCACAAAATACTTTGTCAGTTTAATAATAGTTCAAAAATAAAAACAGGCAATCTCACGTCGCAGAAACATAGGAACCATACATCTTAGCTCACAAACATTAATTATATTAGGTGTGTTTTTTTGGTTATCGTGTAGGTTTGGGTAACGAAACTCCATATAAAAAAATTACAGGTGGATCAGCTGGCATTTTTTTTATATGTAGTTTCGTTACCCAAACCTACACGGGATAACCAAAAAAACACACCTATTGAACGGGAAGACGATAGCAAATCCCAAATCCCATCAATTTGATGGTATGTACCGAATTCAGTCAGTATCGATTTTACGTATAGTAGTCCATATTTTTCAAAACATTAATTCATTTCATTTTGTAATTTCAAGTTTGTTCGGGAAACCTGGCTTTTTTTGCTTAAGTGGCGCCACAGACCCTCCGATCGATCGGCCAGATTTTTTGATTGCGAGATAAATCGGAAGGTTTATGGGACCATTGGATTAAATTTTTTTGATTTAACGTGTGGAACGTATTGCCAGTGCAATTTTCCGTACAAGCTGTCATGACAATTATTGCTGATTTTTGACATAAACCTGTGGTCGTTCTTCATACTGTGGTTGTGGCGGTCATTCTCCATCAAAAGTAGCAATGGATGTCCATCTTCCATCGCCAAAAATGGTATAATTTTCGCTATTGGGTGTTCTGTCTTGTGGACCGTGAGACTGTCAATTTCAGATTGCCCGATAAATTGCCTAATGTATGTGCTGTATGGGCGGCAGATCGATTGTGGGCCCAATCGATCGGCCGAGGAATCATTAGGTTTGTGGCGCCCTTAAGTTTAATAAAGACCAAAGCATAAACGTAATCCAGAAATTGCATTTCCACATAGAAAATATTGATAATGATGGTTCGAAAACGAATGTGCTTATTAGAATTGTGTACTGCTTTCTCTTAATTAAAGGTTACATGTATCTTTGGAACGCAGTCAATTCCTGAAGTGGGAATCTGATATTATGAGATGAGCTCCCAACTAAATTCTTAGCTGATTTCTATAAAGATACAGGTGACATTTTGTGTCATGAGTGAACGTTGTGGAATTGCACATAGAATTCTTGCCGCAGGTCTGCGTTTGTATAAAAATATCCCGTTAACTTGTGATTAGAACACGCGTGAAATTGATGGCATTATATACATTCATACTTGGATGGTCGGGTACTATGGCCTGCATTAGTATTCTTACATCATACTAATTCAGCAGTTAAAAAAATATAATTTCTGAAGCAACAAACAAATTTGTAAAAATAAATTAAATTAAAAATACGGGTTTCGGCGCCCCTAAACCTGGCGCCCGGGGCGACCGCCCCGCTCGCCCCACCCTAAAGCCGGCCCTGATGATATGACTTGAAACACTCTGGGTGAAGATGGGCCTCGCATTTTTCGCACAAATAAATGGTTTTGTTTTGACATATTCTGCATCTGTTGCGAGTATCCTTAGAATGCCGTATTATCATGTGTCCAACATTATCGTACCGCGATAATGATGATGAGGCAGGACGTCTCCCTAGGTTGGAATTTGGATTCAATTTTCCTGGTGATTCGTATTTCATGAGATCCTGAACGATCGAGGAAATGAAATCAATCAATGGCATCGAGCTTTTGTTAACACGTCGGTGAATTTTCCAAGCATTGACCAATGCATTACCCAGTGAATTGGTGAACAATGGCCACCACCATTTCTTACTCCTTACTTAGCCACACCGTTGTCGTGCAAGTCGACTCCTCCCATGTAGCGGTTGTAGTCGGAGATCATTTGGGGTTGTCCGATTGTAATTTTTGATTTCTCTACTCTAGAAAATCGTTTTGCGTAAAGGTTCAATGTCAGCGTAATTACTGGCAACAATAACAACAGAATTATCGTGCCACTTCACAACCAATAAATTTGACTTTGGGTCATACGCCGAATCATACGCCCCTCTGGGCTCACGTTTCAGCTTGGAGTCTGGTTCTAGGGGACATTTTTTAAGACGGTTTTCTCTGACAGTCCCTGTAGCGCAAAATCCCTTCTCCGTAAGTTTTTGAAAAAGTTGGTGTAAGGAAAAAAAGTTGTCGAAATATACTGCGTGTTTTTCAGGATTTTCTACGACACTCAATAACTCCAAAATAACGCTACCGCCGAGTCCTAGTTCAGAAGTATAGCCTGAGTTAGCACCTGCGTATGGGATGAATTGGTATAAATAACCATCTTCAGCGCACAAACACCAAATCTTAAAACCGAAGCGAACTGGCTTATTTTTCATGAACATTTTGGAGGTATGTCGACCAAAAAAAGGAACCATTTCCTCATCAATGGACAGTCTACCGGAGAAAATTCCAAATTGCATGAAATTGGAGTTCAGCTGGTCAAAAAATGGACGAAGTTTGGCATACTTATCATTTTTATCGAAACTGTTATTGCCGGCAAAATGCAAATACTTCTTTATGGCTCTGAACCGATTTCTACTCATGCTCTTTTTAATGAGTTCCACACCTTTATCCTCGTTTTTCGACCAGTACATGCCAAATTGAGGGAGTTTATGATATCTCGTTAGAATTACAATTCCTAAGAACCGGCGTAACTCAGCTGCGCTAAGAGTGAAAGTAGAATCATTTTTTTGAGCAGCGTATCTCAGTGATTCATCAACAATCATTTCAATTATTTGATCACCATAAAAGCAGCAAAACAATTGGTATGGCGATAAACCTTCACAGCTTTCAAGCATCATCCTGGACTCGATGTCAGTAATCCCCCGAAATGTTACCGGCTTGTCGCGAGTTAAGGTTTTTTTCCAGAAAGGTTGTTCAGGACCTTTCGCTTTCGATTTCGAAGAAACCGATTTCTTTCCGCCTCTTTTAGTTTGGCGTTGGGCAGTCCCAGTTGATTTTGATGCAGCAGGTGGAACTGACAATGAAAACATTTGTCAGATAAAATAAGATGTATTCTATAAGCATTACCTTTATGGGAAAAAACTTCAAATGTCCCAGCAATGTCCTTATGCAAATCTGAAAATTCCTCTCCGATTACGTCATCATCGATGTTTTCTTCATCGGTGATTTCGTCTACATCGGGAGGAATGTATACCGCATCGACTCCCTCAGATTCTTCTTCTTCTAAAATCGCCAAAAATTCCTCTGTTGTCCACGCTTTTTTTGATTCCGGGTTATATGCTTCCATACCTATGTATCTCAAAATCTATTTGAGTCAAAATCAAGCGTCGAATATAAAACTACCCACGTAACCACCCTCACAATCGATTGCCGGTTGAACACTAATTGCAAATTGAAATAAGCATCGCTTTGATAGCAAAAATTTTGGAAGAAGAGACAAGCTAACGGAATAATATGAACTTCAAGTAAACGGGGTGAACACACGTTGTGCACTTTATCTTCGAATTCATACTTTCTACGACCCAACGCTCTATTTGCTAACATAATTACTTTGAGTAAATTATTTTTTTTAAGTAAATATTTTATTATAATTGAGGAGACCTGTAAGTAATAAATTATAACTGAAATATATCTGCAAGAGATAGGTGTAATTTTTAAAAAATGATTGAAAACCATCTTCGAAAATTTTGAAAATTCGGCATATTTATCCTTAAATTTATCCTTCAAAAACAGGATCACGACAACTGTAATTATTTTTATTACTTCCACGAACATGTCTTCTTTCGATTTGATTAACTAAAATATTAAATCAGTTCCCTGGGGCGTGGGAAAAAATTAGTTATCATATGGGTCGTATACGACCCCATGGCCTAAAATGGGTTAAACTCGTCCCCCAAGCCTGCGAGAAGTATTGCGCCTAGCCATTGGCTACTTATTGGGAACCCGATTCCTGTTAATTTGTTCGCGGTTGACGAAATTTGGTTAATGTACTCTGACATAGTATCGCAATTTTCGAGACGAATGGTAATCAGCTTGCGTAGTAAACTGATACGCCGCGATAAACCACGATCATCATACAGCTCCTTCAGAGCAGCCCACATTTCCACGGCAGAAGATTTGTTTTCGATGTGGACATAAATCGATTCCGAAACCGACAGGGCAATTCGCGCCTTTGCTTTCCGGAGCTTAGAATCGTCCTTTTCCGTCACTGGATCCGTGATACAGCCTTCGAATTAATTCGCGCACTTCTGGGCCCATAACCTGTTATGATGGAATGGGATTTACTCGGATAGAGAAAAACACGTCCATCTCCGTAGTCAGGTTTTATTGAACAGCAAATATGACAATTAAGATATGACACTTATAAATGATGTACGTTAAGTTGTTCATACTGTAGAGTGCGTTTGAAAGAAAAGAATGTATTTTTAACAGAGGGTTTTGCTATTGACGAGATGACTTTCTTTGGATTCAGAGCATTTTTTACCATTAAAATAGCTCATAAGCAAAAAATCTAAAAAAAAATGGGTTACGAGGTATGTATTAGAACCACAGCGTCGATATATTTCCCCAGTTAGTTAAACGGAGTTTAACATTAATCTAGAGTTAACTAAACGATGATTTAAACCATGATTGTACACCTGGCCCTTAATCAATTTTAACCAATACAAAAAAAATATAAATAACCATTATCAATTTATGTCAGCCCCTGTTCGGAGAAACAATATCAGCAAGTTTGTGAAAACTAAAAAATTCTACAAAAAATAACATTCTAATAATATCAAGATACAAATGTATATGTGCTACGCAAAATCAATACTTCTTCTGAAAGAAAATGTCAAAACTAACAAACATGCATACCTATAAACATAAAAATGGCAAACGTTGGCATTTTTGTTAAAGATGTATTTTTTTTATCATTTATGTTCCCTATTTTGGAGTTTTATTTTAATTACATTATTTATTATTATTCCTTTCCATATAATTTGGATAAGAGAAACCGAGCTAATACGGATAAAATTAGCCTAAGAATTGGTAATTGTAGTATTGGATGTAAATATATCCTTAAAAAAAAAATACTTTTGAAAAATTATATTTAAAAAAACCCTATTTTTTATACAAAAACAAGATGTAAATGTTTAATTGTAAAAAAAAACAAAACAAAATGATACATAAATAGAATTACTTTGCTCCTACTTTAAGCATAATTATACATAATATACCTACTAATTAAACGAACTCAGATAAATTACTATACGTATAGCCTTTTATGCGAAACAAACAAAAAACATGTAACTGTTAAAAAAATTTGCTAATTTTTTTTTGCTAATTTGGCGATTGTTTCCATATTCAGAGAAAAGGTAAAGGACTCTGCGATGAAATTGAAAAAGAAAAAAAAATACTAATGAATCTGGCAAAATGCTCAAGACACGTATAGCATCATAATATGTAATAGAATATTTATTGTTTTTTTTTTTACACACACACACACACCAGTTACCAATAGTTTAAAACAATTTTTCCACACACATTTACACACAACACTCAATTTGTGATGTCATGCTGACGGTGTCATTGGATCATTTTGCGTTACGTTTCGGATTGAGGATAAATATCCTCTATTTATAATAATAATAGTAAAAGCTGTAACAAGTACAAAAAGACGAATGATTTTGGTTTACGATGAGTATGAATATGACTAGTGTATGGAAGTGTGTTATAGATCGAACGGACACAAAATTGATTCAATGATGACGTACAGCATCACATACTACACAGATACACCCACACAAATCTCCTGTGTTTTTGTATCATACATCAACGATATAGATTAACACCTCCAAGATAATTACAGTTATATAAAGGTACATTCCAAAAATTCCAGCAAACTGCCATACTACAAATAATTTTGAAATTACATACAAATACTGTTGTTTTTACCTCAAATTCAAATTATTTTATATTTTTTCGAATTCAATAAACAAACAAAAAATCTCTGGATATTGTAAAAAAACAAGTTTAAGGAAACACAAGCTATACAACTAAACAGAACAAATGAAAAACATTACATTTCCTATTTGATATGTTGTGCTAAATTTATTATCCTATATTCAAAATGTAAATGTAAAACGAAAGCATCAATAAAAAATGTCCTATGTTTTAAACAAACAAAAACAAAAAATTAAAAATAATAAAGAAAGCAATCGATATGTAATTAATCCTGTTTCACAAAGAATTGAGATATGTATTTTCAAATATTGAATAAAAAAGAAAATAAAGAAACAAAACAGAGTAACCAATATTTTAAACTGTTATCTGTGAAATTATCACAAAAAAATAAACAGCAAAAAAAAAAAACAAACAAAAACTCTCAGATGAAACAAAAATAATAGAAATAAATATAAATACTAAAAAAAAGAACACTATTCATAATATATATTATATTCTGTACGTGAACGTCGTGAATGAAAATACAAAAGTGAAGAAAATGGAAAATTTATTTAAGTTATTTTTTTTTCTTGTGAAATACATATTATTATATACATATATATGAAAATATGTTGTTATCTACCTCAGTTTTTTTTTATCATTCTATATCATATATATGTATACATTTAATTCTAAATATTAATTTATTTTTAATGTTTACTCGCGCGTAGATGTTTACTATTATCAATTAAGTATGTAATAGACAGAAAGATTGTAAGAAGAAGAAGAAAAAAAAAAGATCTTTTATAATGCTTTATGACTATAAGTTATGATTACAAACATTTTTATGATAAACACATGTAGATGAAATGTGTATTAATTCCCTCAATTGAAATGAAATTTATTAAAACCTAAAAATTTATTGTCTATATTTGTTGCATAGTGCTGTTTTAATAATTTTTCATTTTCGTTTCGTTTTTGTGTGTACATCTAATCACACTAATATTGGAAAATAAATTGCAACCAAAACAAAAGAAACCAACTAAAAAACAACATAAAGAAATATTGGGAAAACAATGGAAAATAACATTGTGACTGTGAATATATATATAATAAGGAAAAAAAATATTATAAGGATAGCGGAGCGAATGAAAACAGAATATTGTTTGAGATATTTGTTGTATTTTTATGAGATACTTTCTTCTATTTTATAAGTGAACGCTAAAAGAAAAAATATAAAACGAAAAAATAAAGAATTTCAAAAGAAAATTAAAAGTTGTGTTTTGTATTTTAAATTTAGAGAAGTAGTATGGTGAAATTAAGTCGAAAAGGGGCGAAACCCAAACAGTAAACGAGACCGAGTTCTAATCGTGCGAATAGCACGATGAGTGTATACCCTATACCCATGTATAGACCTAGAAGACATGCAAAATTCAAAATATTCAATTTCATATTTTCTTTTAGGGGAGAGAGGGGTAGATGGGTCGGACCTGGCACATCTTTATTATCTTATCAAGGCATCCAACGGCTACCATGTGATACTAATTTGAAGCTATTCGCTTCATTCTATCAACATATATGGCTGAATATAACTTTGTAGGGGAGGTAGGGGTAGGCGTAGTCTGACCTACTCCACTTTCCATCAACTCAAAGTATATGTCAGAATGAGACATTGATCAAAATTTCAAGTCGATAGCGATATTCTACCGAAAGTTATGGCTGAATTAAAATATCAAGGAGGGGTAGTTTGTATGGGAGGTAGGAGAACCAGTGGTCCTATTTGGCCCATTTTCAATACCGTCCAAGATTTTAGCAAAACAAACATTTGACCAAAATTTGAAACCGTTAGCTTCATTATTTCGGGAGTTATTCTGCGAACAGACACACGGACAGACTGACAGACATGGCTTATTCGATTCAGGGACCGACCCTGATCATTTATATATACATATATACTTTGCCATACCTCCGGAGGCTCCTCTGAGGTGTTACTTAATATTGCCGTAACAAAAACAATATACCCTATACCATCTTATGGGAGAGGGGGGGACTCCAGACCTACATTTTGCTGAAAAGTTCAGGGTCCTAGCTATCACCGTTTCAAAGATACAGCCGCCTAAAGGAGGGGTAATAAATGCTCATTTTGAACGCTCTACGGAGCTCCTAAAGGCCTGAAAATCGAATTTTTCTGTTTCATATGAAAATTTTCGCCTTTGGGGGTTCCAAAAGTCGACAAAGAGGGTATCCAGACCTACATTTTGCTCAATATTCCAGGGTCCTAGCTATCACCGTTTCGGATATACAGCCATCTAAAGAAAAGCTAGTACACTTACGGTCAAAAGTATCGACTCAACCTAATAGCGCGTGTATTTGTACGTGTTTTTTGGAAAGTATGATAGTTATTCATAAAAGTCGTATGTCGTTCAAAAGTTCGAAACCTTAGCTACCTGTTGGTACCCTTTTTATCAACATTTGCTTTGCACTTTTTAAATTATTGCCACTTGTAACAAAAAACCCATAAAAATTGAAGTTTCAGGTAAAGGTCAGGTAAACTACCCCTATAAAAGCGCCCGTAATCGGTTTCTCATTATCAGTTGCATCAGGAAAGTTAGGTAACTTACCTCTGAAGTAATTTCAATCACTGTTTTCTCATCAATGGATACGACGCCAGATCAGGCGGCACAAGTTGTAGCCCTATTGTCGGAAAATCATAGTCAGCGAACCGTCGCTCGCCGTCTTGGAATGAGTCAGTCTGCTGTCTCGAGAGTTAGCAGGAGATTTCGAGAGACTGGTAGCTTTAATTCGAGACCAAGAACGGGCCGCCCTCGATCCACTTCAGAGAGAGACGACCGTTTCATTGTAACAAGTACGTTACGAAATCGTTTCCTCACGGGTGTTGCTGCGCAGCGGAACCTGAGGCGTGAGTTATGAACAAGACGACGATGCCGAGGACGAGGAGTGGAAGAAAACACGATGTTTCCTTGTCTATTGTATATTTCCAACTCAAAGAATACAAACTATTTTACTCTAACTAAACCTAACGATCTATTAATAAACTTACATTACATAATATATACATATAATGCATTATGTACTCAACTGTAGAGTAATAAAACAATATGTATATGGATATCCCAAACACAACATGATCCTTTCGAACATTTGGTGTGCGTGAATATTACGACCAACCATAAATGATCATAAAACTCATGCAACACACAAGAAAACATTTAAGTATCCTTCACAAAGGATAACGAGGATCGTATTTTCTTATGCATATTGCATTAGGATGTAACTCGTGTTCGCGGAGTAGCTGTCAGTGACCGCACGGTAAGGAGACGATTAAGGGAAGCGAATATCACTCCAAGATGGCCTGCCAGGGGCCCCAAATTGACTGCACGACACCGACAAGCGCGACTCTTATTTGGTCGTAATCATCTTACTTGGAGCGATACGGAATGGAGCTCAGTATTGTTCACTGACGAGTCGAGAATGTGTCTGCATGGCAGTGACAGAAGATGTCGAGTCTACAGGCGTCCAACTGAGCGATTTGCGCAGTGCTGTTTCACTGAAACGGTTGCATACGGCGGCGGTTCCTGTATGATGTGGGCTGGCATTTCATTGGAGGGAAAAACGGATCTCGTATTCGTGCCCGCAGGAGGCCGAGGAGGAGGGCTGACAGCTGAGCGATACGTTACCGATGTTCTCCGTGTCCACGTTGTGCCCTATGCAGCATTTATTGGCGAGAACTTTGATGCACGACAATGCCCGGTGTCATGCGTCGCGCCTCACTCGGCAGTTCTTGAATGAAGCCAATATGTCGTCACTTAACTGGCCTGCGCGCAGTCCCGACATCAATCCCATTGAACACTTATGGGACGAACTCAAGACAAGAGTCCGAGCCAGAAATCCAGTCCCTTCGTCCACTGAAGAATTGAAGGCAGCCCTATTAGAGGAGTGGAACGGTATTCCTCAAGATACCATAAGCAACTTGATCAAATCAATGCAGAATCGACTGGAAGCTGTCATTAGAGCAAGAGGAGGAAATATCAAATACTTAAATAATAAATACTTAACTTATTTTCCAACAGTTTTTGTTTTATTTGCAGAAAACCTAACCAAAATCCATTTTCATATTTGCTCATTTTCGCTACGTTTTCGTTCAAAGACATACGATTTTTATGGATACCGGCTATACTTTTCGAAAAACACGTACAAATACACGCGCTTTTAGGTTGAGTCGATACTTTTGACCGTAAGTGTATTTGTCGATTTTTACCCCTTTAAAACGCCTTTAAAGGCGTGAAAATCGCTATTTTCTGTTTCATATGAATTTTTTCGACTTTGGGGGTTCCAAAAGTCGATGAACAGGGCATCCAGACCTACATTTTGCTGAAAAGTTCAGGGTCCTAGCTATCACCGTTTCGGAGATACAGCCATCTAAAGATAGGCTAATATTTGTCGATTTTTACCCTTTTAAAACGCCTTTAAAGCCTGAAAATCGCATTTTTCTGTTTCATATGAAAATTTTCGACTTCGGGGGTTCCAAAAGTCGATGAAGAGGGACTCCAGGGCTACATTTTGCTGACACTTCCAGGGTCCTAGCTATCACCGTTTCGGAGATACAGCCATCTAAAGAAAAGGTAATATTTGTCGATTTTTCCCCCTTTAAAACGCCTTTAAAGGCCTGAAAATCGCATTTTTCTGTTTCATATGAAAATTTGCGACTTCGGGGGTTCCAAAAGTCCTACATTTTGCTCAAACTTCCAGGGTCCTAGCTATCACCGTTTCGGAGATACAGCCATCTAAAGAAAAGGTAATATTTGTCGATTTTTCCCCCTTTAAAACGCCTTTAAAGGCCTGAAAATCGCATTTTTCTGTTTCATATGAAAATTTTCTACTTTGGGGGTTCCACAAGTCGATGAAGAGGGACTCCAGGGCTACATTTTGCTGAAACTTCCTGGGTCCTAGCTATCACCGTTTCGGAGATACAGCCATCTAAAGATAGGCTAATATTTGTCGATTTTTACCCCTTTAAAACGCCTTTAAAGGCCTAAAGATAGGCTAATATTTGTCGATTTTTACCCCTTTAAAACGCCTTTAAAGGCCTGAAAATCGCATTTTTCTATTTCATATGAAAATTTTCTACTTTGGGGGTTCCAAAAGTCGATGAAGAGGGACTCCAGGGCTACATTTTGCTGAAACTTCCTGGGTCCTAGCTATCACCGTTTCGGAGATACAGCCATCTAAAGATAGGCTAATATTTGTCGATTTTTACCCCTTTAAAACGCCTTTAAAGGCCTGAAAATCGCATTTTTCTATTTCATATGAAAATTTTCTACTTTGGGGGTTCCAAAAGTCGATGAAGAGGGACTCCAGGGCTACATTTTGCTGAAACTTCCTGGGTCCTAGCTATCACCGTTTCGGAGATACAGCCATCTAAAGATAGGCTAATATTTGTCGATTTTTACCCCTTTAAAACGCCTTTAAAGGCCTGAAAATCGCATTTTTCTGTTTCATATGAAAATTTTCTACTTTGGGGGTTCCACAAGTCGATGAAGAGGGACTCCAGGGCTACATTTTGCTGAAACTTCCTGGGTCCTAGCTATCACCGTTTCGGAGATACAGCCATCTAAAGGTAGGCTAATATTTGTCGATTTTTACCCCTTTAAAACGCCTTTAAAGGCCTGAAAATCGCATTTTTCTGTTTCATATGAAAATTTTCTACTTTGGGGGTTCCAAAAGTCGATGAAGAGGGACTCCAGGGCTACATTTTGCTGAAACTTCCTGGGTCCTAGCTATCACCGTTTCGGAGATACAGCCATCTAAAGATAGGCTAATATTTGTCGATTTTTACCCCTTTAAAACGCCTTTAAAGGCCTGAAAATCGCATTTTTCTGTTTCATATGAAAATTTTCTACTTTGGGGGTTCCACAAGTCGATGAAGAGGGACTCCAGGGCTACATTTTGCTGAAACTTCCTGGGTCCTAGCTATCACCGTTTCGGAGATACAGCCATCTAAAGATAGGCTAATATTTGTCGATTTTTACCCCTTTAAAACGCCTTTAAAGGCCTGAAAATCGCATTTTTCTGTTTCATATGAAAATTTTCTACTTTGGGGGTTCCAAAAGTCGATGAAGAGGGACTCCAGGGCTACATTTTGCTGAAACTTCCTGGGTCCTAGCTATCACCGTTTCGGAGATACAGCCATCTAAAGATAGGCTAATATTTGTCGATTTTTACCCCTTTAAAACGCCTTTAAAGGCCTGAAAATCGCATTTTTCTATTTCATATGAAAATTTTCTACTTTGGGGGTTCCAAAAGTCGATGAAGAGGGACTCCAGGGCTACATTTTGCTGAAACTTCCTGGGTCCTAGCTATCACCGTTTCGGAGATACAGCCATCTAAAGATAGGCTAATATTTGTCGATTTTTACCCCTTTAAAACGCCTTTAAAGGCCTGAAAATCGCATTTTTCTGTTTCATATGAAAATTTTCTACTTTGGGGGTTCCACAAGTCGATGAAGAGGGACTCCAGGGCTACATTTTGCTGAAACTTCCTGGGTCCTAGCTATCACCGTTTCGGAGATACAGCCATCTAAAGATAGGCTAATATTTGTCGATTTTTACCCCTTTAAAACGCCTTTAAAGGCCTGAAAATCGCATTTTTCTATTTCATATGAAAATTTTCTACTTTGGGGGTTCCAAAAGTCGATGAAGAGGGACTCCAGGGCTACGTTTTGCTGAAACTTCCTGGGTCCTAGCTATCACCGTTTCGGAGATACAGCCATCTAAAGATAGGCTAATGTTTGTCGATTTTTACCCCTTTAAAACGCCTTTAAAGGCCTGAAAATCGCATTTTTCTGTTTCATATGAAAATTTTCTACTTTGGGGGTTCCAAAAGTCGATGAAGAGGGACTCCAGGGCTACATTTTGCTGAAACTTCCTGGGTCCTAGCTATCACCGTTTCGGAGATACAGCCATCTAAAGATAGGCTAATGTTTGTCGATTTTTACCCCTTTAAAACGCCTTTAAAGGCCTGAAAATCGCATTTTTCTGTTTCATATGAAAATTTTCTACTTTGGGGGTTCCAAAAGTCGATGAAGAGGGACTCCAGGGCTACGTTTTGCTGAAACTTCCTGGGTCCTAGCTATCACCGTTTCGGAGATACAGCCATCTAAAGATAGGCTAATATTTGTCGATTTTTACCCCTTTAAAACGCCTTTAAAGGCCTGAAAATCGCATTTTTCTGTTTCATATGAAAATTTTCTACTTTGGGGGTTCCACAAGTCGATGAAGAGGGACTCCAGGGCTACATTTTGCTGAAACTTCCTGGGTCCTAGCTATCACCGTTTCGGAGATACAGCCATCTAAAGATAGGCTAATATTTGTCGATTTTTACCCCTTTAAAACGCCTTTAAAGGCCTGAAAATCGCATTTTTCTGTTTCATATGAAAATTTTCTACTTTGGGGGTTCCAAAAGTCGATGAAGAGGGACTCCAGGGCTACATTTTGCTGAAACTTCCTGGGTCCTAGCTATCACCGTTTCGGAGATACAGCCATCTAAAGATAGGCTAATATTTGTCGATTTTTACCCCTTTAAAACGCCTTTAAAGGCCTGAAAATCGCATTTTTCTGTTTCATATGAAAATTTTCTACTTTGGGGGTTCCAAAAGTCGATGAAGAGGGACTCCAGGGCTACATTTTGCTGAAACTTCCTGGGTCCTAGCTATCACCGTTTCGGAGATACAGCCATCTAAAGATAGGCTAATATTTGTCGATTTTTACCCCTTTAAAACGCCTTTAAAGGCCTGAAAATCGCATTTTTCTATTTCACATGAAAATTTTCTACTTTGGGGGTTCCAAAAGTCGATGAAGAGGGACTCCAGGGCTACATTTTGCTGAAACTTCCTGGGTCCTAGCTATCACCGTTTCGGAGATACAGCCATCTAAAGATAGGCTAATATTTGTCGATTTTTACCCCTTTAAAACGCCTTTAAAGGCCTGAAAATCGCATTTTTCTATTTCATATGAAAATTTTCTACTTTGGGGGTTCCAAAAGCCGATGAAGAGGGACTCCAGGGCTACATTTTGCTGAAACTTCCTGGGTCCTAGCTATCACCGTTTCGGAGATACAGCCATCTAAAGATAGGCTAATATTTGTCGATTTTTACCCCTTTAAAACGCCTTTAAAGGCCTGAAAATCGCATTTTTCTGTTTCATATGAAAATTTTCTACTTTGGGGGTTCCAAAAGTCGATGAAGAGGGACTCCAGGGCTACATTTTGCTGAAACTTCCTGGGTCCTAGCTATCACCGTTTCGGAGATACAGCCATCTAAAGATAGGCTAATATTTGTCGATTTTTACCCCTTTAAAACGCCTTTAAAGGCCTGAAAATCGCATTTTTCTGTTTCATATGAAAATTTTCTACTTTGGGGGTTCCAAAAGTCGATGAAGAGGGACTCCAGGGCTACATTTTGCTGAAACTTCCTGGGTCCTAGCTATCACCGTTTCGGAGATACAGCCATCTAAAGATAGGCTAATATTTGTCGATTTTTACCCCTTTAAAACGCCTTTAAAGGCCTGAAAATCGCATTTTTCTGTTTCATATGAAAATTTTCTACTTTGGGGGTTCCACAAGTCGATGAAGAGGGACTCCAGGGCTACATTTTGCTGAAACTTCCTGGGTCCTAGCTATCACCGTTTCGGAGATACAGCCATCTAAAGATAGGCTAATATTTGTCGATTTTTACCCCTTTAAAACGCCTTTAAAGGCCTGAAAATCGCATTTTTCTGTTTCATATGAAAATTTTCTACTTTGGGGGTTCCAAAAGTCGATGAAGAGGGACTCCAGGGCTACATTTTGCTGAAACTTCCTGGGTCCTAGCTATCACCGTTTCGGAGATACAGCCATCTAAAGATAGGCTAATATTTGTCGATTTTTACCCCTTTAAAACGCCTTTAAAGGCCTGAAAATCGCATTTTTCTGTTTCATATGAAAATTTTCTACTTTGGGGGTTCCACAAGTCGATGAAGAGGGACTCCAGGGCTACATTTTGCTGAAACTTCCTGGGTCCTAGCTATCACCGTTTCGGAGATACAGCCATCTAAAGATAGGCTAATATTTGTCGATTTTTACCCCTTTAAAACGCCTTTAAAGGCCTGAAAATCGCATTTTTCTGTTTCATATGAAAATTTTCTACTTTGGGGGTTCCAAAAGTCGATGAAGGGGGACTCCAGGGCTACATTTTGCTGAAACTTCCTGGGTCCTAGCTATCACCGTTTCGGAGATACAGCCATCTAAAGATAGGCTAATATTTGTCGATTTTTACCCCTTTAAAACGCCTTTAAAGGCCTAAAGATAGGCTAATATTTGTCGATTTTTACCCCTTTAAAACGCCTTTAAAGGCCTGAAAATCGCATTTTTCTGTTTCATATGAAAATTTTCTACTTTGGGGGTTCCAAAAGTCGATGAAGAGGGACTCCAGGGCTACGTTTTGCTGAAACTTCCTGGGTCCTAGCTATCACCGTTTCGGAGATACAGCCATCTAAAGATAGGCTAATGTTTGTCGATTTTTACCCCTTTAAAACGCCTTTAAAGGCCTGAAAATCGCATTTTTCTGTTTCATATGAAAATTTTCTACTTTGGGGGTTCCAAAAGTCGATGAAGAGGGACTCCAGGGCTACATTTTGCTGAAACTTCCTGGGTCCTAGCTATCACCGTTTCGGAGATACAGCCATCTAAAGATAGGCTAATATTTGTCGATTGTTACCCCTTTAAAACGCCTTTAAAGGCCTGAAAATCGCATTTTTCTGTTTCATATGAAAATTTTCTACTTTGGGGGTTCCACAAGTCGATGAAGAGGGACTCCAGGGCTACATTTTGCTGAAACTTCCTGGGTCCTAGCTATCACCGTTTCGGAGATACAGCCATCTAAAGATAGGCTAATGTTTGTCGATTTTTACCCCTTTAAAACGCCTTTAAAGGCCTGAAAATCGCATTTTTCTGTTTCATATGAAAATTTTCTACTTTGGGGGTTCCACAAGTCGATGAAGAGGGACTCCAGGGCTACATTTTGCTGAAACTTCCTGGGTCCTAGCTATCACCGTTTCGGAGATACAGCCATCTAAAGATTGGCTAATATTTGTCGATTTTTACCCCTTTAAAACGCCTTTAAAGGCCTAAAGATAGGCTAATATTTGTCGATTTTTACCCCTTTAAAACGCCTTTAAAGGCCTGAAAATCGCATTTTTCTGTTTCATATGAAAATTTTCTACTTTGGGGGTTCCACAAGTCGATGAAGAGGGACTCCAGGGCTACATTTTGCTGAAACTTCCTGGGTCCTAGCTATCACCGTTTCGGAGATACAGCCATCTAAAGATAGGCTAATATTTGTCGATTGTTACCCCTTTAAAACGCCTTTAAAGGCCTGAAAATCGCATTTTTCTGTTTCATATGCAAATTTTCTACTTTGGGGGTTCCACAAGTCGATGAAGAGGGACTCCAGGGCTACATTTTGCTGAAACTTCCTGGGTCCTAGCTATCACCGTTTCGGAGATACAGCCATCTAAAGATAGGCTAATATTTGTCGATTTTTACCCCTTTAAAACGCCTTAAAAGGCCTAAAGATAGGCTAATATTTGTCGATTTTTACCCCTTTAAAACGCCTTTAAAGGCCTGAAAATCGCATTTTTCTATTTCATATGAAAATTTTCTACTTTGGGGGTTCCAAAAGTCGATGAAGAGGGACTCCAGGGCTACATTTTGCTGAAACTTCCTGGGTCCTAGCTATCACCGTTTCGGAGATACAGCCATCTAAAGATAGGCTAATATTTGTCGATTTTTACCCCTTTAAAACGCCTTTAAAGGCCTGAAAATCGCATTTTTCTGTTTCATATGAAAATTTTCTACTTTGGGGGTTCCAAAAGTCGATGAAGAGGGACTCCAGGGCTACATTTTGCTGAAACTTCCTGGGTCCTAGCTATCACCGTTTCGGAGATACAGCCATCTAAAGATAGGCTAATATTTGTCGATTGTTACCCCTTTAAAACGCCTTTAAAGGCCTGAAAATCGCATTTTTCTGTTTCATATGAAAATTTTCTACTTTGGGGGTTCCAAAAGTCGATGAAGAGGGACTCCAGGGCTACATTTTGCTGAAACTTCCTGGGTCCTAGCTATCACCGTTTCGGAGATACAGCCATCTAAAGATAGGCTAATATTTGTCGATTTTTACCCCTTTAAAACGCCTTTAAAGGCCTGAAAATCGCATTTTTCTGTTTCATATGAAAATTTTCTACTTTGGGGGTTCCAAAAGTCGATGAAGAGGGACTCCAGGGCTACATTTTGCTGAAACTTCCTGGGTCCTAGCTATCACCGTTTCGGAGATACAGCCATCTAAAGATAGGCTAATATTTGTCGATTTTTACCCCTTTAAAACGCCTTTAAAGGCCTGAAAATCGCATTTTTCTGTTTCATATGAAAATTTTCTACTTTGGGGGTTCCAAAAGTCGATGAAGAGGGACTCCAGGGCTACATTTTGCTGAAACTTCCTGGGTCCTAGCTATCACCGTTTCGGAGATACAGCCATCTAAAGATAGGCTAATATTTGTCGATTGTTACCCCTTTAAAACGCCTTTAAAGGCCTGAAAATCGCATTTTTCTGTTTCATATGAAAATTTTCTACTTTGGGGGTTCCACAAGTCGATGAAGAGGGACTCCAGGGCTACATTTTGCTGAAACTTCCTGGGTCCTAGCTATCACCGTTTCGGAGATACAGCCATCTAAAGATAGGCTAATGTTTGTCGATTTTTACCCCTTTAAAACGCCTTTAAAGGCCTGAAAATCGCATTTTTCTGTTTCATATGAAAATTTTCTACTTTGGGGGTTCCACAAGTCGATGAAGAGGGACTCCAGGGCTACATTTTGCTGAAACTTCCTGGGTCCTAGCTATCACCGTTTCGGAGATACAGCCATCTAAAGATTGGCTAATATTTGTCGATTTTTACCCCTTTAAAACGCCTTTAAAGGCCTAAAGATAGGCTAATATTTGTCGATTTTTACCCCTTTAAAACGCCTTTAAAGGCCTGAAAATCGCATTTTTCTATTTCATATGAAAATTTTCTACTTTGGGGGTTCCAAAAGTCGATGAAGAGGGACTCCAGGGCTACATTTTGCTGAAACTTCCTGGGTCCTAGCTATCACCGTTTCGGAGATACAGCCATCTAAAGATTGGCTAATATTTGTCGATTTTTACCCCTTTAAAACGCCTTTAAAGGCCTAAAGATAGGCTAATATTTGTCGATTTTTACCCCTTTAAAACGCCTTTAAAGGCCTGAAAATCGCATTTTTCTGTTTCATATGAAAATTTTCTACTTTGGGGGTTCCACAAGTCGATGAAGAGGGACTCCAGGGCTACATTTTGCTGAAACTTCCTGGGTCCTAGCTATCACCGTTTCGGAGATACAGCCATCTAAAGATTGGCTAATATTTGTCGATTTTTACCCCTTTAAAACGCCTTTAAAGGCCTAAAGATAGGCTAATATTTGTCGATTTTTACCCCTTTAAAACGCCTTTAAAGGCCTGAAAATCGCATTTTTCTGTTTCATATGAAAATTTTCTACTTTGGGGGTTCCACAAGTCGATGAAGAGGGACTCCAGGGCTACATTTTGCTGAAACTTCCTGGGTCCTAGCTATCACCGTTTCGGAGATACAGCCATCTAAAGATAGGCTAATATTTGTCGATTGTTACCCCTTTAAAACGCCTTTAAAGGCCTGAAAATCGCATTTTTCTGTTTCATATGAAAATTTTCTACTTTGGGGGTTCCACAAGTCGATGAAGAGGGACTCCAGGGCTACATTTTGCTGAAACTTCCTGGGTCCTAGCTATCACCGTTTCGGAGATACAGCCATCTAAAGATAGGCTAATATTTGTCGATTTTTACCCCTTTAAAACGCCTTAAAAGGCCTAAAGATAGGCTAATATTTGTCGATTTTTACCCCTTTAAAACGCCTTTAAAGGCCTGAAAATCGCATTTTTCTATTTCATATGAAAATTTTCTACTTTGGGGGTTCCAAAAGTCGATGAAGAGGGACTCCAGGGCTACATTTTGCTGAAACTTCCTGGGTCCTAGCTATCACCGTTTCGGAGATACAGCCATCTAAAGATAGGCTAATATTTGTCGATTTTTACCCCTTTAAAACGCCTTTAAAGACCTGAAAATCGCATTTTTCTGTTTCATATGAAAGTTTTCTACTTTGGGGGTTCCACAAGTCGATGAAGAGGGACTCCAGGGCTACATTTTGCTGAAACTTCCTGGGTCCTAGCTATCACCGTTTCGGAGATACAGCCATCTAAAGATAGGCTAATATTTGTCGATTTTTACCCCTTTAAAACGCCTTTAAAGGCCTGAAAATCGCATTTTTCTGTTTCATATGAAAATTTTCTACTTTGGGGGTTCCAAAAGTCGATGAAGAGGGACTCCAGGGCTACATTTTGCTGAAACTTCCTGGGTCCTAGCTATCACCGTTTCGGAGATACAGCCATCTAAAGATAGGCTAATATTTGTCGATTTTTACCCCTTTAAAACGCCTTTAAAGGCCTGAAAATCGCATTTTTCTGTTTCATATGAAAATTTTCTACTTTGGGGGTTCCAAAAGTCGATGAAGAGGGACTCCAGGGCTACATTTTGCTGAAACTTCCTGGGTCCTAGCTATCACCGTTTCGGAGATACAGCCATCTAAAGATAGGCTTATATTTGTCGATTTTTACCCCTTTAAAACGCCTTTAAAGGCCTGAAAATCGCATTTTTCTATTTCATATGAAAATTTTCTACTTTGGGGGTTCCAAAAGCCGATGAAGAGGGACTCCAGGGCTACATTTTGCTGAAACTTCCTGGGTCCTAGCTATCACCGTTTCGGAGATACAGCCATCTAAAGATAGGCTAATATTTGTCGATTTTTACCCCTTTAAAACGCCTTTAAAGGCCTGAAAATCGCATTTTTCTGTTTCATATGAAAATTTTCTACTTTGGGGGTTCCAAAAGTCGATGAAGAGGGACTCCAGGGCTACATTTTGCTGAAACTTCCTGGGTCCTAGCTATCACCGTTTCGGAGATACAGCCATCTAAAGATAGGCTAATATTTGTCGATTTTTACCCCTTTAAAACGCCTTTAAAGGCCTGAAAATCGCATTTTTCTGTTTCATATGAAAATTTTCTACTTTGGGGGTTCCAAAAGTCGATGAAGAGGGACTCCAGGGCTACATTTTGCTGAAACTTCCTGGGTCCTAGCTATCACCGTTTCGGAGATACAGCCATCTAAAGATAGGCTAATATTTGTCGATTTTTACCCCTTTAAAACGCCTTTAAAGGCCTGAAAATCGCATTTTTCTGTTTCATATGAAAATTTTCTACTTTGGGGGTTCCACAAGTCGATGAAGAGGGACTCCAGGGCTACATTTTGCTGAAACTTCCTGGGTCCTAGCTATCACCGTTTCGGAGATACAGCCATCTAAAGATAGGCTAATATTTGTCGATTTTTACCCCTTTAAAACGCCTTTAAAGGCCTGAAAATCGCATTTTTCTATTTCATATGAAAATTTTCTACTTTGGGGGTTCCAAAAGTCGATGAAGAGGGACTCCAGGGCTACATTTTGCTGAAACTTCCTGGGTCCTAGCTATCACCGTTTCGGAGATACAGCCATCTAAAGATAGGCTAATATTTGTCGATTTTTACCCCTTTAAAACGCCTTTAAAGGCCTGAAAATCGCATTTTTCTATTTCACATGAAAATTTTCTACTTTGGGGGTTCCAAAAGTCGATGAAGAGGGACTCCAGGGCTACATTTTGCTGAAACTTCCTGGGTCCTAGCTATCACCGTTTCGGAGATACAGCCATCTAAAGATAGGCTAATATTTGTCGATTTTTACCCCTTTAAAACGCCTTTAAAGGCCTGAAAATCGCATTTTTCTGTTTCATATGAAAATTTTCTACTTTGGGGGTTCCACAAGTCAATGAAGAGGGACTCCAGGGCTACATTTTGCTGAAACTTCCTGGGTCCTAGCTATCACCGTTTCGGAGATACAGCCATCTAAAGATAGGCTAATATTTGTCGATTTTTACCCCTTTAAAACGCCTTTAAAGGCCTGAAAATCGCATTTTTCTGTTTCATATGAAAATTTTCTACTTTGGGGGTTCCAAAAGTCGATGAAGAGGGACTCCAGGGCTACATTTTGCTGAAACTTCCTGGGTCCTAGCTATCACCGTTTCGGAGATACAGCCATCTAAAGATAGGCTAATATTTGTCGATTTTTACCCCTTTAAAACGCCTTTAAAGGCCTGAAAATCGCATTTTTCTGTTTCATATGAAAATTTTCTACTTTGGGGGTTCCACAAGTCGATGAAGAGGGACTCCAGGGCTACATTTTGCTGAAACTTCCTGGGTCCTAGCTATCACCGTTTCGGAGATACAGCCATCTAAAGATAGGCTAATATTTGTCGATTTTTACCCCTTTAAAACGCCTTTAAAGGCCTGAAAATCGCATTTTTCTATTTCACATGAAAATTTTCTACTTTGGGGGTTCCAAAAGTCGATGAAGAGGGACTCCAGGGCTACATTTTGCTGAAACTTCCTGGGTCCTAGCTATCACCGTTTCGGAGATACAGCCATCTAAAGATAGGCTAATATTTGTCGATTTTTACCCCTTTAAAACGCCTTTAAAGGCCTGAAAATCGCATTTTTCTGTTTCATATGAAAATTTTCTACTTTGGGGGTTCCAAAAGTCGATGAAGAGGGACTCCAGGGCTACATTTTGCTGAAACTTCCTGGGTCCTAGCTATCACCGTTTCGGAGATATAGCCATCTAAAGATAGGCTAATATTTGTCGATTTTTACCCCTTTAAAACGCCTTTAAAGGCCTGAAAATCGCATTTTTCTATTTCACATGAAAATTTTCTACTTTGGGGGTTCCAAAAGTCGATGAAGAGGGACTCCAGGGCTACATTTTGCTGAAACTTCCTGGGTCCTAGCTATCACCGTTTCGGAGATACAGCCATCTAAAGATAGGCTAATATTTGTCGATTTTTACCCCTTTAAAACGCCTTTAAAGGCCTGAAAATCGCATTTTTCTGTTTCATATGAAAATTTTCTACTTTGGGGGTTCCACAAGTCAATGAAGAGGGACTCCAGGGCTACATTTTGCTGAAACTTCCTGGGTCCTAGCTATCACCGTTTCGGAGATACAGCCATCTAAAGATAGGCTAATATTTGTCGATTTTTACCCCTTTAAAACGCCTTTAAAGGCCTGAAAATCGCATTTTTCTGTTTCATATGAAAATTTTCTACTTTGGGGGTTCCAAAAGTCGATGAAGAGGGACTCCAGGGCTACATTTTGCTGAAACTTCCTGGGTCCTAGCTATCACCGTTTCGGAGATACAGCCATCTAAAGATAGGCTAATATTTGTCGATTTTTACCCCTTTAAAACGCCTTTAAAGGCCTGAAAATCGCATTTTTCTGTTTCATATGAAAATTTTCTACTTTGGGGGTTCCACAAGTCGATGAAGAGGGACTCCAGGGCTACATTTTGCTGAAACTTCCTGGGTCCTAGCTATCACCGTTTCGGAGATACAGCCATCTAAAGATAGGCTAATATTTGTCGATTTTTACCCCTTTAAAACGCCTTTAAAGGCCTGAAAATCGCATTTTTCTATTTCATATGAAAATTTTCTACTTTGGGGGTTCCAAAAGTCGATGAAGAGGGACTCCAGGGCTACATTTTGCTGAAACTTCCTGGGTCCTAGCTATCACCGTTTCGGAGATACAGCCATCTAAAGATAGGCTAATATTTGTCGATTTTTACCCCTTTAAAACGCCTTTAAAGGCCTGAAAATCGCATTTTTCTATTTCACATGAAAATTTTCTACTTTGGGGGTTCCAAAAGTCGATGAAGAGGGACTCCAGGGCTACATTTTGCTGAAACTTCCTGGGTCCTAGCTATCACCGTTTCGGAGATACAGCCATCTAAAGATAGGCTAATATTTGTCGATTTTTACCCCTTTAAAACGCCTTTAAAGGCCTGAAAATCGCATTTTTCTGTTTCATATGAAAATTTTCTACTTTGGGGGTTCCACAAGTCAATGAAGAGGGACTCCAGGGCTACATTTTGCTGAAACTTCCTGGGTCCTAGCTATCACCGTTTCGGAGATACAGCCATCTAAAGATAGGCTAATATTTGTCGATTTTTACCCCTTTAAAACGCCTTTAAAGGCCTGAAAATCGCATTTTTCTGTTTCATATGAAAATTTTCTACTTTGGGGGTTCCAAAAGTCGATGAAGAGGGACTCCAGGGCTACATTTTGCTGAAACTTCCTGGGTCCTAGCTATCACCGTTTCGGAGATACAGCCATCTAAAGATAGGCTAATATTTGTCGATTTTTACCCCTTTAAAACGCCTTTAAAGGCCTGAAAATCGCATTTTTCTGTTTCATATGAAAATTTTCTACTTTGGGGGTTCCACAAGTCGATGAAGAGGGACTCCAGGGCTACATTTTGCTGAAACTTCCTGGGTCCTAGCTATCACCGTTTCGGAGATACAGCCATCTAAAGATAGGCTAATATTTGTCGATTTTTACCCCTTTAAAACGCCTTTAAAGGCCTGAAAATCGCATTTTTCTATTTCACATGAAAATTTTCTACTTTGGGGGTTCCAAAAGTCGATGAAGAGGGACTCCAGGGCTACATTTTGCTGAAACTTCCTGGGTCCTAGCTATCACCGTTTCGGAGATACAGCCATCTAAAGATAGGCTAATATTTGTCGATTTTTACCCCTTTAAAACGCCTTTAAAGGCCTGAAAATCGCATTTTTCTGTTTCATATGAAAATTTTCTACTTTGGGGGTTCCAAAAGTCGATGAAGAGGGACTCCAGGGCTACATTTTGCTGAAACTTCCTGGGTCCTAGCTATCACCGTTTCGGAGATACAGCCATCTAAAGATAGGCTAATATTTGTCGATTTTTACCCCTTTAAAACGCCTTTAAAGGCCTGAAAATCGCATTTTTCTGTTTCATATGAAAATTTTCTACTTTGGGGGTTCCACAAGTCGATGAAGAGGGACTCCAGGGCTACATTTTGCTGAAACTTCCTGGGTCCTAGCTATCACCGTTTCGGAGATACAGCCATCTAAAGATAGGCTAATATTTGTCGATTTTTACCCCTTTAAAACGCCTTTAAAGGCCTGAAAATCGCATTTTTCTATTTCATATGAAAATTTTCTACTTTGGGGGTTCCAAAAGTCGATGAAGAGGGACTCCAGGGCTACATTTTGCTGAAACTTCCTGGGTCCTAGCTATCACCGTTTCGGAGATACAGCCATCTAAAGATAGGCTAATATTTGTCGATTTTTACCCCTTTAAAACGCCTTTAAAGGCCTGAAAATCGCATTTTTCTATTTCACATGAAAATTTTCTACTTTGGGGGTTCCAAAAGTCGATGAAGAGGGACTCCAGGGCTACATTTTGCTGAAACTTCCTGGGTCCTAGCTATCACCGTTTCGGAGATACAGCCATCTAAAGATAGGCTAATATTTGTCGATTTTTACCCCTTTAAAACGCCTTTAAAGGCCTGAAAATCGCATTTTTCTGTTTCATATGAAAATTTTCTACTTTGGGGGTTCCACAAGTCAATGAAGAGGGACTCCAGGGCTACATTTTGCTGAAACTTCCTGGGTCCTAGCTATCACCGTTTCGGAGATACAGCCATCTAAAGATAGGCTAATATTTGTCGATTTTTACCCCTTTAAAACGCCTTTAAAGGCCTGAAAATCGCATTTTTCTGTTTCATATGAAAATTTTCTACTTTGGGGGTTCCAAAAGTCGATGAAGAGGGACTCCAGGGCTACATTTTGCTGAAACTTCCTGGGTCCTAGCTATCACCGTTTCGGAGATACAGCCATCTAAAGATAGGCTAATATTTGTCGATTTTTACCCCTTTAAAACGCCTTTAAAGGCCTGAAAATCGCATTTTTCTGTTTCATATGAAAATTTTCTACTTTGGGGGTTCCACAAGTCGATGAAGAGGGACTCCAGGGCTACATTTTGCTGAAACTTCCTGGGTCCTAGCTATCACCGTTTCGGAGATACAGCCATCTAAAGATAGGCTAATATTTGTCGATTTTTACCCCTTTAAAACGCCTTTAAAGGCCTGAAAATCGCATTTTTCTATTTCACATGAAAATTTTCTACTTTGGGGGTTCCAAAAGTCGATGAAGAGGGACTCCAGGGCTACATTTTGCTGAAACTTCCTGGGTCCTAGCTATCACCGTTTCGGAGATACAGCCATCTAAAGATAGGCTAATATTTGTCGATTTTTACCCCTTTAAAACGCCTTTAAAGGCCTGAAAATCGCATTTTTCTGTTTCATATGAAAATTTTCTACTTTGGGGGTTCCAAAAGTCGATGAAGAGGGACTCCAGGGCTACATTTTGCTGAAACTTCCTGGGTCCTAGCTATCACCGTTTCGGAGATACAGCCATCTAAAGATAGGCTAATATTTGTCGATTTTTACCCCTTTAAAACGCCTTTAAAGGCCTGAAAATCGCATTTTTCTGTTTCATATGAAAATTTTCTACTTTGGGGGTTCCACAAGTCAATGAAGAGGGACTCCAGGGCTACATTTTGCTGAAACTTCCTGGGTCCTAGCTATCACCGTTTCGGAGATACAGCCATCTAAAGATAGGCTAATATTTGTCGATTTTTACCCCTTTAAAACGCCTTTAAAGGCCTGAAAATCGCATTTTTCTGTTTCATATGAAAATTTTCTACTTTGGGGGTTCCAAAAGTCGATGAAGAGGGACTCCAGGGCTACATTTCGCTGAAACTTCCTGGGTCCTAGCTATCACCGTTTCGGAGATACAGCCATCTAAAGATAGGCTAATATTTGTCGATTTTTACCCCTTTAAAACGCCTTTAAAGGCCTGAAAATCGCATTTTTCTGTTTCATATGAAAATTTTCTACTTTGGGGGTTCCACAAGTCAATGAAGAGGGACTCCAGGGCTACATTTTGCTGAAACTTCCTGGGTCCTAGCTATCACCGTTTCGGAGATACAGCCATCTAAAGATAGGCTAATATTTGTCGATTTTTACCCCTTTAAAACGCCTTTAAAGGCCTGAAAATCGCATTTTTCTGTTTCATATGAAAATTTTCTACTTTGGGGGTTCCAAAAGTCGATGAAGAGGGACTCCAGGGCTACGTTTTGCTGAAACTTCCTGGGTCCTAGCTATCACCGTTTCGGAGA